>CM061544.1:181904209-183382959 GCA_030864215.1 Capsicum pubescens
AGACCTATAAGCTAATACATGGTTTACTGATAACTGTCATGACTGGTACTGTAAGCTGATAATATAGACGACTGTATCTGACAGTCCTGTATATACTAAAATCTAAAGAACACCCTGAGTTCTTTTACTGAGACTGATACTGAAACTGTGGGAGGTCGTGTTTAATCGACATGCCCTATGTATGCCGTTATGGATAAGCTGGGGTCGAATATCTGCCCCGACTGGAGGGGTGTCAATACTGTGCCATGGGTAAGGACAGCTTGTGAGTGACCCTTGTCTGGCAGGTACTCAATGAGAATAATGGGAACCCTAAACTGATAGGTTAAACCACCTCATCAACCCTAATCTGAAAGGTTAAGATGTCTCAACCTACGCTGGCTACGTCGTTCTGGAACACAAAGACTGCTTCTAAGAATCACACCCTGAACTGGTGGGTAAGTTCCCATCCTTGGGTTCACTCGGCGCTAACCTCTACTCCCATCTGGAGGGAATGGACATGAATAACTAACTATACATGACTTAACCTTACTGAATTCCGTTGACTGGCAGAATGTTACTGATATCTGACAACTGACTGAGATCATGAGGTTTTCCTGAGTCATATGACTAACTGAAGTCAATGAAATCATAGCTTGAGTTCGGATATTGTGAAACATGACATGGATCTAGACACACAACTATAGTTTTCGGGTACGAATATCCCCAGGACTCGATGGGAGAAAACTGACACACATGACATGACTTGATCACAAAATTTGAGTCCACAATTCACAATATCATAAGCAGGGAATAGTATACTTCATGTATTTATTCAACATTTCAAACATGATAGGAAAAACATGGATTTATTTTGTGTACATAATTTATATCTCCATTATCATACATGCTTTATACCGCAACAATAGCAACACATAATTTGCATGGAAATTCATATTGGAGTGTATGGCTAACATGAACTTGTTATTTAGATATCATGAAATCATGTAAATATGAAGTTCTAACATACTAGGCATTTTATCGAACACTTTGCATGCATTCTTTAAGGCATAGGTGGATTTCATACTTACATTCTATCAATCCATCTAAAGATCATATTTTTCAACTAACAACATAACTTTCATGAGATGTACAGTCACGATACTATTATATAGAAAAACAAACAAGCATCAACATGGGTATGATCATATCACCACAACCAACCAAGTTTTTATATTTTAAAGATTGATTCTTGAACTCCACGGATGAAAGGAATCCGTGGATGAACAATACACATACCTTGGAAGGGAGGTTCTTGATGATTGACGGAGGAAATCCTTAAAATTTGATCTTCAAGCTTGATTGTGCAACCCTAGTTGTTTTTCTCCTATGATGCTCTTAGATAATGAGCTTTGAGATGTTAATAGGGTTGTAATATATTTAGAAGCTATAAATTTTGTGAGGTTAGGTTTAGGGACATGTAATGAGTGTTAAAAGACTTAACTACCCTCGAAATAACTCAAAAACTAAGTATTTTCATGGCTGAAATCATACATAGGCGCCGCATATGATATCGCCTATATTTACATAGGCGCCGCATATGATATCGCCTATGCTTTACATAGGCACCGTATATTATATCACCTATGCTTTCCAGTGTCCATGTGCGATTGGTTAGGTGATGCATTCTACTTTGAAAGGCCATAACTCCTTGTTCGGGTGTTGAATTTTGATGAAATTGGTATCGTTGGAAAGCTAATTTGATTCTCTACAATTTAGTGGGTCTAAATCTGCCAAAATGTCACATAAAAATCACATTATTCTTGTTAAAATATGACCCTTGAAAAATCGAACACTAAGACTTGATGGATTCAAAAACTCTTAGCTTGAATCACTCTAAGCGACTCATATGAGCATTCTTAAGACATCGCAAGCTATCCTATCGATAGGATATTTATTGTAAGTCATGTACTAAAATGCTACTCACAGGATAGGAGGTTTCATACATAGGAAAACTTATTTATTTCCTAGCTTAGAAACATGCGGGGTATTACAATATCTCCCCCTTGGGAACATTCGTCCTCGAATGAGAATTTACTGAGAGTAGATACAAGACAACAGAACCTGAACTGAACATGAAGAACTGAAACTTGATCTCATGACTGACATGCTAAACATACTGAACTTGTGCATATATGATGCACCGACAACTGATACATGAATGCATGACTGAGTATGCAACGGTTAATAGGTACCAAGTTTATACTGGAAACATGAACATGAAACTGAATAAACTTAAGAAGAACTATTACCTTGAGCTTGATCTGAATTGGCGGGGAAGAGGTGAGGATACTTGGTATACAGATTTGCTTCTGCTTCCCAAGTAGCTTCCTCATGAGACTGATTTCGCCAAAGAACCTTGACTAGAGGGACTTCTTTATTCCTCAATCTACGAGTCTGATAATCTAAGATTTCGACTGGAATCTCTTCATAAGAAAGGCTATTCTGAATGTCGATGCTCTGAATAAGGACAACAACTGTTGGGTCACCTATGCACTTCTTTAGCAAAGAGACATAAAAGACTGGATGGACTGAGGCTAGATCTGAAGGCAACTCAAGCTCATAAGCTACCTTGGCGAAGCGATAGAGAATTTTGAAGGGACCGACATATCGGGGACTGAGTTTCCCTTTCTTACCGAACCTCTTCACTCCCTTCATGGGAGAGATATTAAGATAGACATAGTCATTGACCTCAAACTCGAGATCCTTTCTACGAATATCTGCATAGGACTTCTGTCAGCTCTGAGCAGCCTGGAGTCTCTCTCTGATCAACTGAACTTTCTATAAGGCGTCAAATACTAAGTCAGAACCTATGACTTAGGCCTCACTAACTTCGAACCAACCAATCGGAGATCTACATCTCCTACCATAGAGAGCTTCGAATGGATCCATCTGAATACTAAAATGATAGCTATTGTTGTATGCAAACTCAATCATAGGCAAGTGGTCATCCCAACTTCCCTTGAATTCAATTCACACGCCCTTAGCATATCTTCAAGAGTCTGAATGGTCCTCTCTGCTTGACCATCTATCTGAGGATGAAACGCTGTGCTGAGATGGACTTGGGTATTGAGACCCTTTTGGAATGCTTTCCAAAAGTGAGAGGTGAACTGGGTACCTCTGTCTGAGATGATAGATAGTGGAACACCGTGTAACCTGACTAACTCCCTGATATAGAGTTTGGCATAATCCTCGATAGAATAAGAAGGAAATGAGCTGACTTGGTCATTCTATCTATAATGACCCAGACTGAATCATGCCAATAACGAGTTCTAGGCAAACCCGTCACGAAGTCCATGTTTACTTATTCCCACTTCCAAGTAGGAATGGTGAACTCTTGCATGGAACCACTAGGTTTCTGATGCTCTATCTTGACCTGCTGACATGTAGAGCACTTAGCCACAAACTTGCAACATCTCTCTTCATCCTACTCCACCAATAGATCTCCCACATGTCGCGGTACATCTTAGTGGACCCTAGATGAATAGAGTATTGCACACCATGCGCTTTTGCAAGAATTTGCTGCCTCAATTCATCTACACCTGGAACACATAGACGACCCTGACAACGAAGAACACCATCTCCCCCTTGGGAGAAAACCTCAACTTTCTGAATCTGAACTGACTCTTTGAGCTTGACAAGGCTAGGATCCCCGTCTTGCTTCTCTTTCACCTCAGAAACTAGAGATGACTCTGAACTACTGTGAACACATACACCACCCTCTGAAGAATCGACTAAGCGAACGCCTAGTCTGGCAAGATAATGGATCTCCTGAGCCATCTTTTTCTTGCTACCCTCAATGTAAGAAATACTACCCATGAAGAGTCTACTGAGAGCGTCGGCCACAACATTGGCCTTGCCCGGATGATAAAGAATACTCATGTCGTAATCCTTTAAGAGATCTAACCACCTTCTATAATGAAGATTGAGATTTTTTTGGGAAAAGACATACTAGAGGATTTTATGGTCTGTGAAGATATCTACATGAACAACATAGAGATAATGCCTCCAAATCTTCAAGGCAAAAACTACCGCTGCTAACTCAAGATCATGAGTAGGATAATTCTTCTCATGTGGCTTTAACTGTCTGGAGGAGTAGGCTATGACCTTACCATGTTGCATGAGGACACAACCTAAACCCACTCTGGATGGTATCATAATAGACTACAAAATTGTCTGAACCATCTGGAAGAGCTAGAACTGGAGCTGAGGTAAGTCAAGTCTTCAACTCTTGAAAGCTCTTCTCGCATGAATCTGACCACTGAAACTTAATCTTCTTTTGAGTCAATATGGACATGGGAGATGCAATAGAAGAAAATCCCTCAACAAACCATCTGTAATAGCCAGCCAAACCCAAGAAACTCCTGATATCTGATGGATATACGGGTCTGGGACAGTTTTTTACTACTTCAGTTTTCTGAGGATTTACTCTAATGCCATCACTGAAAATAATATGGCTAAGGAATGTTACTGATCTTAGCCAAAATTCGCACTTGCTGAACTTAGAGAATAACTGGTGATCTCTAAGAGTCTGAAGAACAATCCTGAGGTGGTCTGTATGATCATGCTCTGTGCGAGAATAAACCAGAATATCATCTATAAAGACTATGACAAACATGTCCAAGTACTTCTTGAATACATGGTTCATTAAATCCATGAAAGCTGCAGGGGCATTGGTAAGACCAAATGACATGACTAAAAATTCAAAGTGACTATACCGAGTACGGAAAGCTATCTTCAGAATGTCACATTCTCTAACTCTGAGCTGATGATAGCCTGATCTGAGGTCTATCTTGGAGAAGTAACTGGCATCCTGAAGTTGGTCGAATAGATCATCAATCCTGGGAAGAGGATATCTGTTCTTGACCATGACCTTATTGAGTTGACGGTAATCAATACACATCCTGAGAGAACCATCTTTCTTGCGCATGAATAATACTGGCGTACCCTATGGGGAAATGCATGAATCCCTTATCTAAGAGATCCTTCAACAGATCGTTCAGTTCCTTGAGTTTTGATGGTGCCATTCTGTATGGCGGAATAGAAATAGGTTGAGTATCCAGAAGAAGGTCTATGCCGAAGTCTATTTCCCTTTCGGGAGGAATGCCTGGAAGATCTTCGGGAAAGATATCTGAGTATTCATTAACAATATGGAATTTTCGAGACTGGGAGATTCAGAACTGAAATCTTTAACATGCACGATATAATACACACACCCCTTAGAAATCATTTTCCTTGCCCGAAGGTAGGAAATAAGTTGACTCCTGAACGCTGAAATGCTACCCTTCCACTCTAGAACGGGCTCATTCGGGAACTGAAATTGAACTATCCTATTTCTGCAGTCGACTGTGGAATAGCAAGAATGAAGCCAAACCATGCTGAGAATGACATCAAAATCAGTCATCTCTAACTCAACTAAATCTACTGATATGGATTTATGAGATATGATGGTTTTACCCACTGGGGTAGAGACTGAAAAGGGCTCTGCTAGAATTTTGGGACTGATTCTGAAATTGCCTGCTATGTATGGAGTAATAAAAGACAAGGATGCACCTGGGTCTAGCAAAGCATAAAAATAAACATGGAAAATCTGTAACGTACCACTAACAACATTAGGAGAATTTTCCTGATCCTTTCGGGACTGAAGAGCATAGAGTCTGTTTGGGCATTGCCCACTGGTAGCACTGGAAATGGCACCCTGCTGGTTCAGGTGACCGAACTGAGCTGCAGAATTATTTTGCTGACCCTGAAGACTTGAATGCGGAAACTCCCTAATCCTGTGGCTTAGCTTGCCACAACCAAAACAGACATCACTACCGGCTCTGCAAATGCCCTTATAGTTCTTACCATAAGTCTAACAAAGGGGATTCATTCGGGCACTTCTAACACTGCCCTGAGATTTAGAGCCTGGCACTTTGTCTTTGTTGCCATCTCTGAACTTCGGCACTGGAGCGCTAGCAGAGGAAGGGGCTAGAACGGCTGACTTAGAGTGAAACTGTGAATGGTTTCCTCCATCTGACTTGGGGTGAGCAAAGTTAAAGTTACCTGACCTTGCTCTCTTGTTCTGCCTCTCCCTAGTCTTAACCTTCTGCTCTTATACTTGCTTATGATTATGCTCACTATCATGACATGAATACTGAAGAAAGGGGACTGTTCCTAAAACATCTTATATACTCCTGTACATAAATGTGGCGCGCAACACACCCATGTACAAGACTTACTAGATGCGGTTTTCAGACTTCCTAGGACTCTATTGAACCTTAGTCTCTGACACCAAGTTTGTAACGCCCTGATTTGCTAAACCGAAATGCTACACGGTGCTCATGACCTCGAGGGACCATAAGCTAACCCATGACTGATATATGTACCTGTATACTGCAAATCATGACATAATAATGCGGACTATGTAAAACTGTAAGGCCATAAGATTCAACTGAATAAAACCATGTTTGAAAATCATAACATCTATGTGGGTGAAAATACCCAAAACAAATAAGGAGTTGAAGGAACATGTCTCCAACTAACTCCATAGCACTGAACTGAAGAAATAAATAAATGTATCAAATCATATTGTCCTCGAATCAATGAGGACTCACTGTGTCTGCGCGACTGGAATGCTACCGCTACTACTAGGCTGGAGCTCGTGTCTCGAAACCTATGGTGTAACATGAAAATAAAGAACCATAGCGCAAATACGCCAGTACAACTGGAGTTCTGAGTATACAAGGAAGGTAGGAGAACATAAAGGGTTTCATGCATGAACAACACTGACTGACTAATATGAACGTGGGAGTGTAAACATGCATATATAGAGACTGGGACCGTGAATGCGTGATAGCAAGACCTGTAAACTAATACATGGTTTACTGATAACTGTCATGACTGGTACTGTAAGCTGATAACTTGGACGACTGTATCTGACAGTCCTGTATATACTAAAATCTAAAGAACACCCTGAGTTCTTTTACTGAGACTGATACTGAAACTGTGGGAGGTAGTGTTTAACCGACATGCCCCATGTATGCCATTATGGCTAAGCTAGGGTCCAATCTCTGCCCCGACTGGAGGGGTATCAATACCGTACCACGGGTAAGGATAACTTGTGAGCGACCCTTATCTGGCAGGTACTCAATGAGAATGGTGGGAACCCTAAACTGATAGGAGGTTTCATACGTAGGAAAACTTATTCACTTCCTATCTTAGAAACATGCGGGGTATTACAAAACGTCCCCTTCAAGTATTATCCCATGTCCTCCATGCGACCAAAGCTTGATTCTTCACATAGTGACTTTGAATGATGTCATCAAAAGCTAAGGAGGCCATTATTCTTGTATCAATTTTTCCTTGCTCTCCTGATATTCCTTGTTGATCATCGCTTTACATGGTTGATGTGTAGTCTTTGTGAATTTTTTTAGGATCTCCCTCAAAAATTCTTCCCCAGTTTAGAAACTCTTGAACTTCTTTGTAACTTATGACATCATTTGGTATGGAATTTTTTAGATCTTCTAAAAAATTCTACCCCAGTCTAGAATGCAAAATATTTGAGTCCTTTCTGGTGTAGCATAACTTGAAATTTTAGAAATTCTCAAAATTATGCACCAATTCATCTTCAACTACATCTGATGTTTAAGTTTGTAGCAAATGTCAAGTTCTTGTGAAATTTTTTAGTCCTTCTAAAAATTTCTACCCTAGTTACATGCTTCAATGTCATCTTCATGTAACTTGAAAAAAAGATTCTCTTAAACAAAATCTTATGGAGAATATAATCTAGCTAGTGTGGTGCTCACATATTTCATTGAGGTAGGAATTATACCAAACGTAGTTTCACCATAAGATGAAAAAATAAATTTTCAAAGGGATTAACCGAAGCCGACATAGTCTGCCTAAGTATTCCATTCTTGAAAATTTAGGTCAAACATAGTTCGTATTACAAAGAAATCAAATCATAAAGTGCGATTACAAGGAAATAACAACAAGAAAGTATGATTACAAGAAAAGAAAATAATATCTTAAAAATGCAAGATAGAAGGATGTCGAAAGTGCGCCTTTGGGAAAACTTCATTCTTCTTCGCGACTGATGAAGCAAATGATTACTTTGCTTTTACTTTTTGCGAAGCGAGCAAATTTTTTTCCCAACATAAATCAGTCTCTCTTTAAAAAGAAAGAAAATAACTCAAAAGGTAAAAGTGTCAGTTCATGAATTGTAATAATTGACCAATGTAATATATGAGACAAATCAAGCAAATATAGATAAAGCAAAATAGTGAAACACTTTTGCACACAAACAATTTTTAACGTGTTCTAGCATACATGGGACCTTTCAAGACAAAGGTTAGCCTAACGTTTGAAGGATATATATGTTATTTGTAAGATATTCCATTGCCCCCAAAACATCATACAAACTTTATTAATAAATTAAATAGGGATACAAAATGAGGAAAAAGGGAAATACATGATATCAATCCCATGCAGGGGGAAAATATAATCTAAGTCTCCTTGGAAGTCCTTAGATCTTTGAACTTCTTGAAATGTCTACATATCCTTCCGATGAAGACCTTCTTTTGATTAAAACAAACTATCTAAATAAAACCTTCGAACCCAAGGGACAAGGGTTCGTACAATCCGACAGTATATCCTTCAATTTAACACATAAAGAATGATCATCTATTATGAATCGTGGTCATATAAACGTAAGGCTGGTTTTCTAATGGGCTCAATCCCCCTTAGGTATTGGGTCATCCTAGGCTCATACCTAAAAAAGGGTTTTGGTTTAGCTCTATCATGGGTGTCTAGAATGTGTTTGGACACAAGTTCCCAAGCGGACAACTTGGGTTTGGAAATACGAACATCCTCTGACCGCCTAACATGTCGGTAAATCATCGTATTCCCAACACTTGATTTGGAGGATCAACAGGGGACGGGATATCCACGAAACCTCAAAATCATTTAATAATCATCATGTAGGATTATGCCTTGAAATGCAATAGTTAAATTTTTTAGAATTTAAACATATAAACACATAAACATCTTAATAATTAGTTAAAAAAGCTAATTCAAATATTTGGTTAGAACCTAGTTAAACTCCCCAGCAGAGTCATTATTTTTATGTTTCCCCTTTTCAATTGAAGGGTTTGGAAAACATTATTTTTTGACTTTTAAACTATATTGAAACCTTAAACAAAAGTTTGAAACAATTTAAGAAATCACAGAGTCGCCACTTGATTTTTGAGAAAATATCAAGAAAAACTAAAATTATTACTTAAAAGATTCAAAATAGAAAAAATCTTTTAAGTTTAGAAATTTTGAGTAAGTGGTTCCTATTAATACTCTTGGAAGGCTGTTAAGACACCAAGAGTATTCGCTAACTTGCGGTTATCCAGATTATTTTAATAGAACTTTTTTGACTAACTTTAAAAAGGGAAATTGGTTTTTGAAAAGACAACAATTAAGGAAAAAATTTTCTTCAAGATTTGTGCAAAACAAATTTTGATGACATAGCAATTTTTTTTAACCAAGTCTAAGAAAACTAAGAACGATTAGCATATTAAGGAGAAAGGGGGATACTAAATGACTTAATCCATTAGGACCAAATCCAGAAATCCTATCCTAAGCTAATTTGGGCTTTTAGCCCATCTTCACCTGTCCTAATCTAAATACTTGGGCTTTTGGCACATTACCTATCCTAACCTAGTTTTTGGACCTTTGAGGCCCAAAATCTGCTTCACCTGTATTAAATTACAACTTTGGCTTCGAGTCCCAAATGAATGAACAAATAGATAAATAAATAAATAAATAAATAAAGAATAAGACAATAATAATAATCGAGACTTTTCATTTCTCTTAGCGACCTCATCAATGGGTTTTGATACATTTTTCTTCTTCTTCTTCTATTTTCTTACACCCATACGTCATACAATCGACTTTGGGTTTAAACTTCATACTCGACTCGGAGAGGTGGGCCTCATTGGCCCATTACAAAATGCAAAAGGAAAGGAGTCCATTTGGACTCCAAAACATATTCATGCAAATAAAAAAATACGGGAATTAATACGTGTTCAAAAATTTTGCACTTAATAGATAAATGATGAAATGAAAAAATAGCATTCTCAAGCATAAAGAAATAGTAAGTTACAATATCAAAACAAATCAAACTATCCAACGAAAAGGAAATTAACCTATATAACAAAGAAGAAGGTGTCAGGGACACATGTTACTATTTTTACTACCCAATAACCAATTTGGTCCCGAGGTAAGGAATAACCAGTTACACCAAAAGATGCAGAGGTTAAATTTAAGAAAGAGAATCCTTAAACTCCAGCTAAGGCGACATTAACGATGATTCATACATCCATATTATGGCCAACTTTTGGGAAAATATGTAACGACCTATGGTTTATCTTTCTAAGACTTCGTTGATTCTATTTTGATATTATGAATCAGAGAGAGACACGAATCAAGTCTTTACACACACTAAGAGCATATATAACAATCCTAAGGGAGTAAGAAAATTAGAATAAAAGTTTAGCATCTCTAAAAGTGAAATATCATTCAACAATCATACTATGCATGGCCCGAATATATCTAAATAACTCTATTTATCCACAAAAATCCAAACTTTCTTATCGTTTTAAAAAAACAACATGCGAAAAAAAGAGCAATAAAAATCTTGGATGGAAAATAAAGCTAGCACTTCATCTCTCATATGAGGATTTCTTAATCCATTAAAATAATTAGCAAGTAAATTATAAGTTCTTGACTTAACCAATTATTATTTTATTAAGGCAAAACTAAAAATAGTAACTGTTCTTTTTGACATAAAGAAAACAACTTTACATGCGAAAAATAAATATATCTGCCAACAATGAATTTAAACAAAGCATAAGTATGTCTTTTAAGCAAAGATTAAAACTTTATCCATAATAATCAAAGAATAAAGTCAAAAAGGCAAAACAATCAATATTAACTATTCTTTTCAACATAAAGGAAACAACTTTACATGCTAAAAACAAACATATCCGCCAACAATGAATTTAAACAAGGCATAAGTACGTCTTTTAAGCAAAGATTGAAACTTATCCATAATAATCAAAGAATAAAGTCAAGAAGGTGGAACAATCAATATTAACTATTCTTTTCAAAATAAAGGAAACAATTTTACATGCTAAAAATAAATATATCCGCCAACAAAGAATTTAAACAAGGCATGAGTACATCTTTTAAGCAAAGATTGAAACTTTATCCATAATAATCAAAGAATAAAGACAAAGAAACACGTTCAACTATTTCTAGCTCATTTTTATACCATGAACATGAAAATAACCATAATATAGATACCATAAAATCCAATGGCCTTCAAGGCCATCTACAACAAACAATCCCAACAAATAAAATTACAATTGCGAACTACGACGAATAAGGAGATGAAGAATAAAACGATAATAAAACTAAAAGGGAAAAGGTGTGTTTACCTTTTTAGGGCATCAAAATGGGACTTCAAGCTTTTTTAAGAGTCTTGATCACCATCGAAAAACATTTTTTCGAGAACCCCAATTAGACTACCACTTGAAAATTTTTACTAAAGAAAAGAAATTTAACTATTTGTTCAAAAAAAATTTCCACTCTTTGAGACTTGGCCTTCTACCAAAAGAGTAGTAGTATTTATAAGAAAGGATGGGGATTCAATTCCTTGAATCCACCAATGTGGGAAAAAGGATTTAGGGGTGTTTTGGAAATTTTAAAATTGAGGGTAAGGTTTGTTGGAGGATAAGGTGAGGTGGAATTGTACAATCTTGTACAAATTTTAAATTTCAAATTTGAATTTCAAAAATAAAAAAAGAATAAGGTTGAGGTAGAATTGTACAATCTAGTACAATTTTTGAAATTCAAATTGAAAAAAGGATAAGGTTGAGGTGGAATTGTACAATCTAGTACAAATTTGAAATTTAATTTGAAAAAAGACAAGGTTGAGGTGGATTATACAATATAGTACAAATTCGAAATTCAATTTGAATGGGTAGATTTTGGTCATTTTGGGGATTTTGGGGTTATTTAAAATATAACCCCAATTGGAATTTAAAATTTAGCCAAATTTATTTAATTTTGATCAAATTAAAAATCAATTGGTGGATTGCATTTCAATTATGACCATTTGATTTAAATTATGGCTGAATCTAATAGATTGGCTAAATTAAATTAAAATTCGATACAAATTAATACTTTCTTTAATTTCGAGCTTCTTGATTAGATAAAAGTGAATTAATATTTCTCCAAATAAATTACGTTTTAGAGAAAATCATATTGAAATAAAGTTTTACCCATTTGAATTAATTTTTAAGATATGCTACTAAAATTTGATATTCCATAAAATAAATATTTAAGTAACTAAATTATACAATTTCGCATAGTTAAATACGGTGATATATAATCGCTACTTAAAATGATAAAATTACTCAGATAAATACTTCGAAAATCTTTTTATTTGGATAAAATAAATATTATAATTTTATTGAAAATCGAAGAAAATTGGGACTAAACTTAGTTGTGGAGGGAAAAAATTAGGTGTCAAACAAAGATCGATGAATAGTTCTCTTGAAACCTTTATACGCTTTTTAAATACCTTGAGAATGTGCTTTTGAGGAAATATTAAGGAACCTTGGCACTTTATGGTTATGGTAATGATGATAATTGAAGTAATGTTCCTAGACTAATGGATTAGATTATCACTTATGCTATGATGAGATATGAATCTTGTTGCGATAAGCTATTGGTTATGCCATGTATAAGCTATCTACTATGCTAATGATAAGTATTTTCCCATGCTATTTATAAGTTATTGCCTATGCTATTACTTATGTTTATGATCATGCTAAACAAACTATTGCAGTAATCATGCTAGAAAATATTCTTAATGATGATGTTAGCAATTGTGTTATGAATTGTGCAAGAAGTTATGCTAATTACTTATATGGGAGGTGATACTATTAATTATATTGGAAATCATGATGCTTGAATACATTAGCACTTATGATATTGGTTATACCCGGTTCAATTCCAGAAGATGACTATGATGATTATATACCTGATCCAATTCTGAAGGATGATGATATTGATTATACTCGACTTAATTCCGGAGGATGATAATGTTGTTGACTATACCTGGTTAATTTTTGGAAGATGATGATGTTGATTATACCTGGTTCAATTCTAGAAGATGATTATGGTGATATATTAATACTCAGCAAGGCCGGAGGATAATTATGCCGATAAACCTATGCGTATATCTACCGGTTTGAGTCCGTCTATTTAATATGATATGACTATATATATATGCATATACAAGTTAGATATGATGTTGATACTTGGGATGCTAGTTATATCTCAAAAGTGATAAATGATTATAAGGATACAATGATGATTAGTGATAAATAAGGAGTAGTGGTGGATATTGCTTAAGTGACTAATCATGACTAGTTGTTAAATGAAGATTAGTGGGTAAAGGATTAATAGTGATAATTAAAGTTGTTTAAGTGATAAATGATGACTAGAGGTTATATGATAACTCATAATCAAATAAATTAATTAACAAGAGATAATTTGCTAATAATCGGTGACTAATGAGTAATGATGATAAGGTTGTTAAATGATGGTAATATTATGGAATGTGGGTACATTGTTGATGTTGTTAAATGGTGAAATAATGGTTAAATAACGAGTTGGTTATTTATAAGAAATGAATGGTTTCTTTATTCTATCTTTGAGTGTAGTCTCCAGGCATATAAGAGTGTGCGATGAGTTATTTACTTTCCGCACCAATTGTCATATGAGAGCCAATTTTGTAAATTTTGATTGCTTGTGTGATGTCTTGTGATGTGTTATTATTCCAATTTATTTACTTATATTGCACAGTGATGTTGGCATGTGGTGATTCCTTGTGTTATATTGTTACTCTAGTTAAATTTCTTATTATGTACAACGGTATTGAAGATGATTTAGGTTCGTTCTGTACCTTGACTTAGTTATGATATCTCGCATTTTATCATACTTATATCATGATTTATCACAATCGGCTGATGATTCCTGATAACACTCAACTTATACTATTATTTTGATGCAAGACGGTCATTGTCAATATAATAACCTAACTTAGGTTGGGGTCGAATCCATGAGAAGTGTAAGTTAGCTTTCGAGACCTATGTATGTTGAGAGTTAACTAGGAGTTAACCCATAATGTCGACTTAAAATAAAACATGAAATTAAATGGGGGGTTATGAATTAGAACTTTTCTTGAACAAAATCACACTACAACACTAATGTAAGAGAAAATAAGTGATGAGTACAACCAATAGAGAGAGTTCTTAGGGTTATGCCATCCTAGGGGTAATTCGTGTATGGGTAATCAATAGGTAATCCCAATTTTAGTTAATGAGTCTTAGGTAAGATAGGTTTTGGGGTTTTCAGCACCAGTCTTTCAACAAAACCCTAAAATTTCACTCATGTATTCTTTTGAATACCTCATGTGTGTGGAAAATCCATCAACCCAATACCTCAACTTAGCATCCCTATTTTTAGGATGATGCTTATGAACATAGAAAATCCACATAACATCCTTATTTCTAAGACAATGCTAAGAAAGTAGCTAAAATCAATTTGATCTTCACAATTACTCACCACCCATATCCCTCTTTCAAGGATGATGTAGGATTCAAGGTAATTAAGGTTTTTACCCATAATTTTCAATTCAACCATAGAGTAATAGTGAAACCCAACACCATTAACTATTAATTTAAAATAACAATCAATGTCTATACATAATAACACCCTATTCAGTCATAACCTTAAGATGGGAATTTAGCTACTCATGAGATTGGGGAAAAGAGAAATATCAAAGTTGACATTCAATGCTTTCATTGAAAATTAAAGCAAGAGTAATCCACAAATTCAATCACAAATTCAACTAAAATTCTCTTGAGAATGTATTACACTTGTTACTTTCCCCAAATGGAATAGTTTTTCTCTACCAAATTAAAAAATTGGTGAAAAGATGCCCTCCCTGTGCAAGGGTTTGTGCTTTTGAGTTTTGTGCTTCAGCCCCATGAATTTATGAATTTTCCCTTAGAGAATCTTGCTCCATCGCTATCACCCTTAGCTGACTGAGATCGCAACTCCCGCCATCGCGGTGATCTCCTTGCGATCACCGAGGTTGGACCTGGCTTTTACTATATGCAATCACGACCCTCAGGCCGTGATTGCGGTACCTAAGGGTCGATCCCTACTTTTCATTTCCAGGATGTGCAATCACTTTGATCTTTTGCTTGCCTTTTCAACTTACTTCACTTGTTTTCTCCTTATTACCTGTAAACATAAAAACCATGGGATTTAATGCACTTCAATAAAGATTTTTCCTCATATTCACAATCATTTCATTGTAGTGTGCACAAATTTAAATATAAATGAGTGGCAAATTTGCCACTCATCAACACCCCCAACGTAAAACTTTTCTTTTCCTCAAGCAACAGTACTCCAGATTAAATGAGAGTACTTTATTAGAAGCCCATTTATACAACCAAATGATCACAATGATTTTGAACTCAATTAGCACAAACAATTAGCCCTCAAGCATGGGAAAAGCTATTTGCACAACTCCCCTAAAAATTTCAAGGATGCAAAAGACCTTTAAGAACAACCAAGAAACAACCACAACTCTCTAGAGGTGACTCTATATTAATAGCGACTTAACTATACTCCTTTGCCTCATTTTTAAAAGATGAAAACTTCACCCGCGTCAATTTGTCTGCATCCCTCCTCATGAAAGAAATTCCCACATACCAAAGTATCTATTATGCAACAAGGTACTAAAGTTTAAGCACTAACTTTCACAAAAATCTCTTTATACAAATAAGTATCTTGCCATATGCTTTCCACTTTGTATGATAAACATTTGGGGTCAAAGTGTCTATACCCTCCTTGAATCCTACATAACACACTATCTGATTAAACTTTGGATCTTGGACCACTTCATTTCTTTCCAATGCACACATATGCCTACCTTCACTATCTTGATTCATCCATATTTTGAAAGCATTTTCTTTTAATCTATTTATTTTTGTGCAATTTAGGCTTTTCTTTATTTTGATGATACCTTTCTTCTTTTATTCATTTTTTCTCATTGCTTAGCTTTTAAGAACTCACTTACAATATCGTGGCCCAAGGTCACCCCTTTCAAGATTCACCACCCCCAACTTAGGATTTTTGCCTCAAGTTGCATTTTCAAGTTCAAGGAGGGTAGGGTTCAAAAGAGTTATAAAATCCAAATGGCTCATGGATTGTAATATGGTTACCAAAGAAAGTCAAAGGCTTAAAGTGGGTGACTAGGGATACAATCTATGCACGGGTAGGCTTTTTAGACTAAAGTGGATTTCCATGTTTACAAAGAAGGCCTAAGATCATTTCACCAACCATGTGTAATCAAGATTAGCTTTGAGAAACTAATGGAGAAAGTTATAGATGACACAAGTAAGCATGAGAATTACACGACTAAACTGGCCGCACATGGCATGCAAACTAATCAAGGAGGCTCAATTGCATTACCTACTAGAGACAAAGGAGCTATTTACCATATAGTATCAACTAAAGACTTTGGATTCATAAGAAGAGGAAAGTGTTGTTACCAAACCATTCACGTCCATGCCCTTGATTTTCACAAAAAGTTTTTGGATAGAAGGGGATGCTTGCTTCGCATTTTCACCGCGCAAGATGGCTATCGTTAGTATCAAATCAAGCCATCATCTCACATTTTGGATCTCACAAGGGCAAACCATATGGCTACTCAGACTTTACCATAGGCATAAAGGCAATCCCAAATCTCTAATACCATGAGTACTCATACTTCCCATGCATCTATGGCTTTAAAACCCAAAATCGCAATAATTTTCCCTTAAGAATGTATTATAGGTAAAGGATCTTCCAACATCATTATTAAAACAAGATAACAATATAAAAATGAAAACAAATCTAAAATTAAAAGCAAGTGATTCATCCATCAAATGCAAGAACCATTGGTGTTCCCAATATTACAACCCACATAAAAATAATATCATCCAAGTAAACATAAAAAATATCCAAATCATACAGATCGAATCAACTACATAGATGGGTACCCCTAACTAAAAACATGCAATTTCCTTACCGCATAAACATGAAAGCATAGAGAGAGTAAAATGGGCTCGTTGTAACTGCATCAAGAACTGTCATCACTCTCGGTCTCAAAATAATCCTTAGAATCATCAAAGTCTTATCATATAGAAGGGACCTCATCATTAGCATCTTCCCTAAGAGAAGGAAGTCTCTTTTTGGTCTTAAGGACCTTCCACAGGCCCTTCACCTCTTTCCATATACTAGTGAAAAATTATCTCTCTTCTTCTCCCTTTTTCTCATCTTATCATGAGAATCCCGTATCTCCCTATGCGATTGTGCTAAGGATGAGTAGTCCCTCTTAATCCTAGAGATGGTTGACCCATGCTTCTTTTGGTCTACCAAAATCTATGCATAATTAGTTTGTGCAACACAAGAATGATGAGCAGTAAATGGCCCTCGTGGTCTTGTGGGCAACCCTAGAACAATCTCCTTGACTGCCCTTATCTCAATCGATATCTCCTCAAACAACCCTACTATGGATGGCTTGTAAGAGTCAATGTCATAATCTATCAAGTTTTCCAAGTAGATCTTCCTCTTCTTGCTCTTTCTAAGTGTGCCCTCACCCTAAATCTTAAGAGGGTGAATTGGGGTCTTTTAGCGTACCCAAGTATCTTAGGGTACTCCTCAATCCCATCTCTCCCACATATCTCTATGATAAAACAAGGCAATAAGAATAGAGAACAACCTCTGTTCTTAAAATTCCTTATGTCCAAAAGCTCAAGATGTCCAACATTCAAAATAATGTTGTCCAAGATGCATGCAACAATCTGAGCTCGTGTATTCGGGACATAGGTCATGTTAGTTCATGGGGAAACCTAACTACAAATGATAGCCAACCATATCCATGCCTCAGCCATGAAATCATGCAACGATATCCCCATTTTTATGGCATCCCACGAGACCTCTTTGCCAGGAAACAACTTCTCAACTAACCAGTTCCCTAGTTTAAAACCTTTTGCCTTAAACTGTGCCATGTTAGCATCTAAAAACCCATATATGTCATTGATCCGCTCGGCCCCAAAGTGGACTTCTTTCTCTGGATTCTTACGACTGGATCAGAGAAACATACTATGCTGAGGTTTCTGTAGAACTCCATAACCCAATTCTCATTTTCCTGACATATATTCAGGGTAAAGCATCTCCACCCGGTGGCCACCAATCTGTCATTAAAGGCTGAATGCTTTTTTGGCACCTTGTCCAAATATATGTCTCACTTTGGGAGTAGCTTTGTCATGGGCAGGTCTCCATAGTACAAAATTTGGCACTCAGGGGTCATGAAGTGAGTTTGGTCATATTATGCCATCTTTCACTTTGAAAACTTGAAAACGACACAAAAATATTACTTATCAACATCACTATGTGAAAACTATGCTATGTAACTTAATTAAGCTAAAGAGATTGTTCCTTGGTCAGATTTGGGTTGAAACTAAGAAGTTAGAGTTTTTGATCTAGTTACCTTACAACCCTCAAATGTCGCGATTCCGGGGCATTGGATCACGATCACAATCAGGTGACCGTGATCGCGGTACCTAGGGCTGTTGGCCTAGAATGATCATATCCAACAATTCCCCCTTCTCTACCTTAATTAGTGTTCATAACCAATAATTTTCATCAAGAATCATGAGGCAAAATTCCTAACCACTCAATCATGCCCTTAAAACAAAGAAAACTAACATGGAATCCATTTGGGTATTTCACCAAACACTTGGTGTGGTCATGCTATTACTATCAATTTTGAACAACTATGGAAACTCAATACTTTCCCAATAATGCACACACCAATAATAATAGTGTATTCACCAAACAAGCTCAATTAAAACTAAATATCAAGCATTCAAACTATAATTGTAGGCTATTTCCCTAAACATGTACTCTAAGGCCCACATATGAGCATAAAAGAGGAGAATCAAAGCACATACCTGAGGAGGGAATGAAGGGGGGATGCAATGCACTATTGGATGATCTTATCAGATGCAAAAATGGTTGCAATTTAAAATTAATTAAAGCATGGTGTAGGTTTTGGGTGGCTTTTCTTTCTTTAAAATGGCCCCGACCATGATCGTAGTCAAACTTTTATGATTGCAGTTGCACGGCGATTGTGATTGCGATGGCATGCCAATCATAATTACAGTAATTGAGGCCAATTTTGCTCCCTTATTTTCAACTGCTCAACCTATAACTCAATTTCACCATACTTTTCCTTACTCAAAATTATTCAAATGCACCCGTTGGGCACCTCATTTGCATGGATCAATCTAAAAAAAAAAATCTAATCTAACAAATAAAAATTAAAGGATATATGCCAATTTAATGGAAATGATGGGTTTCCTCCCATCCAACACCTAATTTAATGTCACAGTATAATATTCTTAATTCTTTAAGTTAGGTCTTTACAACACCCTGGGCTTTTGACCCTTAGAAAATTTCTTGGATTTTTGGTTTTTGGACATGTTATGACTAGGGAGAATGAGTCATACACTGGGGTACGAGTGGTATGGGTTGTTCGTATGCTGACCAGTGTTGGATGGTAGGTTGTATTTGGTTCCCGGAATAGATACAACTTGAGTGGTACGAGTTGTATTGGTGGATACGTGTCGTTTGGTTTAGTTCTTTCCTTTACCTAATCTTAGAATTGGTAACTTAACTTGGATCTGAGTACGAGTGGCTGACCATGAGCCGTAAGCTAGGGTATGAGACATACCATGGACCTGTATGGTGGATAGTGTTCAAACTTCTTGTGATTCAATTCTACCAGGGGTATGGGTCAAGGGCACAAGTCGTATACTTAGGTACGAGTTGGTTTGGATTAGTTATACCTTAGACAGTGTTGGTTCTAATGGGGAGAACTTGGGTACTAGTGGTGGGTACCACTCGTATAGGCGGGTATGATTTGCATGGGGTAGTCGTACCCTATGACGAGATTTGTATGCAATTTAAGTGAGGACAATCTAGATATTTCCCCACTTAACCTAATAATGACCCACAACTTAACTTACTCGAGAGGTTATTTTCCCTATTATTCTATTAATTAACATTTAGAAAACACTCACTAATTCTTTCTAAAGATCTTGGTCAAAAGAAGGCAGGGTTTAATCTTAAGGATTAATTTGGGGATTGTGTTGGTGATTTCTCTGCATTGTCTTCTCAATTAAGGCATGCACTCTTCCCTCACTGGTAGTTCTAACTAAATACATGGTTTTATATAATGTTTTCATGGCATGATTTATTGTATGGTTTTGGGGTTTTCAAATATGTGTTGGGGGTTTGGTTATAAACGCTTAGTTATGGTTTTCCCAAGTTTTAATTATATTTCTACATGCTTTAATGGTAGTTTTGGATAATAGGTTGCATAGGAATGGTCACATGGTAATTGGTTTTGGTTTTGGTTTTGGAAATACTATGCCCCCAACATTTTTGCTAAAATGCCTATGATAATGCTTTTACTATATTATTGGATTTTTAATGGAACTATTGCATTGTTTGAACTTGGTAATGGAACTCTAAATGGTTTGGAATGGTTAAATGGAATGGTTTGGTCGTCATGGTTATGGTTAATTGAACTCTTTATGGATACAATGGAATCCCCCAAGTAAACATGTTAATGAACAACTTGTGGGGTACATGGAAATCCCCCAAGCTAATATAATAAGGGAACACTTGTGAGGTACATACGTGGGACTCCTTTGATCTCTAAAAGGTTTGGATAAGGACTATACTTTCAAGTTATAGTCGGTATCGTTACCACTATTAATAACCTTGGTTAATAATAAATGGAATAATGGATTGGTTGGTTGGAAATAGTTTTAATAGGGCAGTAATGGCAGGGTCTGATAGCTAACCGTGAAGGTAGAAGTCTTATGGACAAATACCAGAAACTCATGTTTACCGACATGAGGGGTTGGTCATGGAAACCATATATGATACTCATGAGGTACACGAGAATCCTCTAAGTACACTGTACATATGTATCATGGAGAGCGTAGGGTACTTGGGAATCCCCTACTCTTATGGTATCTCCAGTTTGTGCGGCTACATGTATCAAAGCCCGTTCAGGGGGTTACACTGGACCCATATAGGCTCATGGACGGTTTTAGGATGGTTAAGCTACACATGCCCAGGTTAATGGTTTCAAATACATGCTAAACTCGGTTTTCTTTCCCATCATGGTTATATATATATGTATGGTTTGTATGCATATGGTTGGTTTACTTGGTTTTACTGGATGACATTATTTTATCTATCCTAAGTTCATGCTAGTGTTCACCCGCTAACCCATTTTCAGGAGGCTATATCCCCACGTGATGTAGGTACCAACTTTTCCACTCCTTCTGCATAGTGATTGAATTTCAGGATCAACTTTTGGATTGAATTGGTAAGCCCATCTTTTCAGAAGGCTCCATTTTATGTTATGGACATTTTCATATACTTTGGTTATTTTATGGATATTAGTTTTAGCTATGGTTGGGGGTATGTTCCAATCGGATATTAGTTTTCTTTTGGTTAGTGGCTTTTATGGAACTACTATGGGTTGGTATGGGCGGTATCGATATTAGTGTCAGCCTTAGTATTGACATTGGCCTTGGGGCTGTTATCATTGGAATAAATTTCTCATTGTTGCATCATCTTTTATTTTGGGATTATATAATTATTTTTGAACTCATATGGTTATGTTTTTGGATTATGGTTTTGTTTTGTATTGATTATTGGTTGGTACTGGATGGTTGGGCTCTTTTGGATGGTCACGGTCCTAAACCTATCCCAGAGTCTTGGATTTATAATAACTCTATCTTGTTATATGTTCAAAATTCATTTGAATCAAGATATGAATCTCTCAACTTTTACCAATACATTGTATAGCACCCTAACTGATTTCTTAATTGAGCAATCCACAATCAATAATATCATGGTGGTGGGTGTAGAATCACCCTATACAAGGTTTTGATATACTGCATATGGCATAAAATTTATGCTATCACCAAGATCACATAATGCCTTGTTGAATTTGTGAGTCCCAATGGTGCAAGGTATTATAAAAGCACCCGATCATCCTTATCTTCTGCCATAAGAGAAAAGAGAGAGTAGACTCACAAAAAAGTAGATAATATACATCACAAGAAAAGAGTTTCAGTGTACCAATAATAATATTGAGGGATTTCTCAGAATCCTAGCGAGTGGCAAGAGCATACATACTGTCTATCCAGCGCAGGAGCTAGAAGCAAAAGTAGCATTTTTTACTGTAAGAGCAGACGCAGTAGCTACATGAATCTTATTTTCCAAAGAAGAAACCTTAGAAGGACAATCCCTCTACTGATGATTTTTACAAATTAATAATGAGGGAAAAGTAACATGCCTGAAATACCCAAGATTACAGAGAGAATTTAATCCTTAGAGCTCTACTTGACCCACTTCTTGGAAACCCTAAGTATGGATTCTTAAGAGAATTTATGGAAGGTTTTTGGAGAGTATTTTGGTGAGTTAACAATGCTAATGAGGTCCCCAATAGGGTTTTAGGTTATGGTTTACAATTGGGGTAGAGGGGAAATATCCAAAATAGCCTCATTAAAAGTTGGAAAAATAACCCATCGATTGATACGAGCAACCTTATGACTCATAGGGTCACCCTAAGACTTAAACCATCCGATCATAGCTAAGCCTAAACCCCTTTGGGTTCTTTATTATGAACTTTGCACCTGGCACTCTACGTCTCGTAATATGACACTATGACTTGTAGGGCCAGGTTATAGTCTCAATAGTTTCAATAGGGACACTACACTAGACACATTACAAAATACCCTCGTTATGACTTATTAAGAGTCTATATGACTTACTAAGTATAGTCATTATCAAGGAAGTGACTTTGGAAAATCCTTTTGGGATTATTACGACTGGGTATTATGACCCATAAAGACATATTACGACTCGTCAGGTGATTCATAATCCAGATAATGAGAATAAGATTTTAGGAATTTTCAAGGACCAAAAACCCAGGGCGTTACAACCCAGAGGGAGCTTAATGATAGACAATGTAGACGGATTGAGTTGCTTAAGAAATATGATATTTCCATCTTGTATCATCTAAGAAAGACAAATATGGTAGCAGATGCCTTGAGTCATAAGACAGTAAGTATGGGTAGCTTGGCTTGCATTTTGATTTCTCAGAGGCTGTTGGCACGAGACATTAGTTCTTATCCAACTTGAATTTTCACCTTGATATTTTAGATCCTAGAAGGATTTGGGCTAGTGTGGAGGAAAGTTCTTCACTATTTGAGTAGATTCGAGATTGTCAATTTAAGGATAGTAAGTTTTAATTTCTTCGTGACCAGATGTTGAGTGGTGAGTTATAGAAGAACACTATAGATTCTTAGGGTGTTTTGCAATTTTATGGGTATATTTGTGTTATGAGGATCGATGACTTGATTCAGTTGATTTTGCATGAGGCTTAAAGATCTAGATATTCCACTCACCCCAGCACAACCAAGATGTAAAGAGATTTGAGGCAACATTATTGGTGGAGTGGTATGAAGAGAGATATAGTAGACTTTTTATCTTATTGCCCATGTTATCAGTAGGTAAAGGTTGAGTATCAACGACCAGGTGGTTTTACTCAGAGGTTACCCATTCCCGAGTAGTAATCAGAGTGGATTACCATAGATCCATTAGTGGTTTGAACTTCCCATGGTTTTGATGGTATTTGGGTCATTATGGATCGTTTGACCAAGTCATCACATTTTATTCCTATTCAGATATCCTTCAGTACTAAGAGGTTAGCCTATATCTATGTTTAGGAGATAGTCCATTTACATGGTGTGCCCATTTCTATTATTTTAGACCATGGTTTTATGTTTACTTTGATATTTTAGAGAGCATTTAAAGAGGAGTTGGGTACTTAGGTGGATCTTAGTACAACCTTGAATCCACAAACTGATAGCCAGTCTGAGTAGACTATTCAGGTTTTTGATGACATGCTCTAATCTTGTGTTATGGATTTTGGAGGCTAGTGGGAGAAACACTTAGCCTTGATAGAGTTCACATATAATAACAACTATTATTCGAGTATTGAGATGGCACCTTTTGAGGATTTGAATGGTAGGAGATGCCGTTATCTGGTTAGATGGTTTAGGACTTCTAAGGTTAGGCCTCGTGGTACTGATTTGCTTAGGAGTCATTGGATAGAGTCAGGATGATTTAGGTCAGGTTGAGAGAAGCTCAGAGTAGGTATAAGGACTATGCAAATTGTAAGATTTATGCCTTAAGATTTGGAATTTATGATTGTGTATTCCTCCGTCTATCGCCAATAAAGAATATAATGAGGTTCGGGAGGAAGGGCAAGCTCATTCTTTGATATATTGGACCTTTTAAGATTCTTTACGCAGTTGGTGAGGTGACTTATAAGTTAGATTTGCCTTTAGATTTTGCCATTATCCATCTGGTTTTCCAAGTTTCTATATTGCGGTCATTCATTCCTGATCTGTCTCATGAGCTTAAATAGGACTCAGTCCAATTGAAAGAGCATTGATGGTCATATTGGCTAGAGATGTCAGGCGATTGTGCACTAAAGAGATTCTTGTAGTTAAGGTTCAGTAGAGGGACCGCCTAGTGGAGGAGGCCACTTGGGAGAATAAGAGAAAGATATAGACCAAGTATCCTCACATATTTGAGACTAGGTATAACCTAATCCTTAACTTTAAGATAGAAGTTCCTTTAATAGTGGATATTATAATGACCCTTCAGATTATTTTTCATATTTCCACTTATTTTCACTGTTGGAGCTTCTCTTTTGTTGCCCCAAGTCATTTATGACTTATTGGAACTGACAGTTTCATTACCAGACAGTTCGTTTGTTTTTGGAGCCAATTCTTTGTTTTGAAGTATTTGTTGGTTCCAAATGGTCACCATGCAAAAGATTTATTCAGAAAACCTCAAATTCAAATTCTGACAGCGCCAACAACTCTAGAATGTCGATTTTAGTCTAGGTGGAACTTTTATTTGGGTCTCGAGGCACCCGAGCTCATTTCAAACTATTGGTCAAAAAGTTAAGAAAATGAAATATGGGTGTAGGACCCATATTTGATCGAAACAACTTCGGATGAAAAATTTGATTGCACTATTGATTCCTAAACATAAATTTGGTATGGTAATATAGTTCATTTGCGTATTCAAGATTTTGAATGAATCTCGAGGGCTTCGCAGAGACTTGGAAAATTTCAAAGTTTTAATTATCTACTGGTACCACCGCGATCGAGAGCAAAGGGTCGCGATCGCGATACCCTTGGCAAGGCACTAGTGTGATCATGATATGTAGGTTATGATTGCGACAGGTCTTTGCAGGCCCAAAATACCATAATTATGGAGCTTCCTGTCACGACCCGAACAGAGGCCCAGGCCGTGACGAGTATCCCAAACCATGAAGGCTTGGAACACCCTTCTCTATCTGATAATCATGCACAACATTCATGTAATAGAAGATAATGCGGAAATATAAGTAACAACGGAACCATGGTCATAAGTCTAATATAAATCAATAGTGGAACATGGAATCCAACTCCATCTATCAACACCTGGAAACCGTCTGCAAAATCTCTACTACATGACTAAGACATCAACTGTCTGAAAACTGGGACAAGGCCCCCAGTAGACCAAAACCATACTGAATAATGAATGTCTAAGAGGCTAGGCCTTTCGAAGAAAAGAAGGCATACCGACTGAACTCTGCGATTTTTGTCTGAAGACTCTACTGAGTATCTGGAACCCTAGACTGTACCTCAGAACTTGAAAGGATGGGGGGGTCTGCACAAATGTACTGGCACGCAGAGTAATCCAAAAACAAGTAGTGATTTTTATACAAAATAAATGAGAGCCGTCATAAAACATATTATTGCAAAATGGTTCGAAATGACATGGGCATAGTATAATGATTTTTCAACAATAATGCAACACTTCTGAGCTAGGTGCTACACCCTACAATTTTCACAAACTGTCAAATCCCGATTGCCGTCATGACTTGAGTATCAGTGAAGAGAGAAGAACACCCAAGATCACACAGCAGGGTGCCTTCATCCAAATCAAATTCGTGTGTCAGGGTTGGGCTCAAGATTACAAAGCAGGGTTCCTAACCACTTATCCCGAATAGAGAAGACACAATATTAGGTACACAAGATCACGCAGTATGGTACCAAGTTTCCCATGTCGGCAATCCACGGTTTCCAGCATAAAGTCATTTGGCTCGTGCTTTCTTCGGGTAACCACCTATCTCATATAAAATCAATCACATATCATACTCCGTGGGGTATCATCATACACAACTTGCAAGTCATTGGTATCACATCAATTCTTCAACTTCTCATGTCATTTACATCATGTACATACATAATACTTTCATGCACAACAACACATGCATAATGGTTTCTCAATATATAATAGTTCAAGAAATTTTATCATTTATGTGTAACATCATATCAATTGCAAAACTCCTGCTCTTAATAGTTTAACATAAGTATAATATGGGGATAACACATTATCATAGGGGATTTAAAGAATTCACAATTCATACACATCATACCCTTTTGATGTTTGGATCACATGTTCACAATTCAACTATTAGAATACATTCCAACAAACAACCCCCTGATATTTTAATATTTCTTTCAAAATCATATCTCAAAACATTTTATTAATATCAAACGAAAACCCCACTTGTAAAAACATATATATTCTTGTATAAGTTTAAAGCCTTGCATAAATTCTTTTCAAAACATGCCCATGAAATTTAGGACAACCCCGCGTACCTCTATATACAAAATTAGCGGGTGGTTCTTGAAGTCGACGATCTGGGGATTCCAAATCTCCAATTTGTTTTGAATTCCCACGGTTGAATCTTGAGTTACTTGAGATTGTTATTTGAAGTCCCAGAGAGAGATCTTGATACTTTTGGTGAAAAATAGGGTTATGTTGCTCAAACATACCCTAAATCTATTGTTTGAACATTTTAAGGGGTTTGGGAGAAGTCAAGAATGTCCGTATTAAGTTCTATAGGACGCTGAAAAAATTAAACTGGAAGCCGATTTAACGGGCCACCGTGACGCGCCACTATCATGGTGGCTTGCTAGAAAATGACGAGTGGGAATTTGAAGGCCTCTGCGACACGGAGCCATCGCGTTATCCCACTGGATGGGACGTGGAACTTTTCCATGATGCACCACGATCGGGAGGTCCCACTGGAATTTGACAATTATAAATTAAGCCCTGCCCGCGACGCACCAAAAGCCAAAATGGCGGTGATTTACAACTAGATATTAAATTAGCCTTAACTTCTTGCCCGGTCATCCGATTTAGGCAAATCTTACATCATTGGAAAGCTAATTCAGTCATCTATAAAATGAAAAGTTGAAATCTAAGTAATTCCACAGGAATTAGATATAAATCATTCTAGAATCTAAGGCTTGGTATTTTAGGGATGAACTTTAGCTAGGAAAAAGTTTGGGGTGTTACATTATCCCCCCCTTGGGATCATTCGTCCCCGAATGATAACTCGAAACACAGATAAGCACGATTTCAAACATACCAAGGCATAGAAAGAATAAGGTAAGGATTGTACCTTCCATTCCATCATTCGCTGGATAAAAAAGGCTTGGGTATCTAGCTCTCAAGTCATTTTCTGATTCCCAAGTTGCTTCTTCAACTTTCTGATTTCTCCACAACACTTCAATTGAGGCTATCACTTTGCTCCTCAATTTTCTAACTTGACGATCGAAGATTGCTACAGGATCTTCTTCATAAGACAAGGAGTCAGTCACTTTGATTTTTTCAACAGGAAACACTATGGAATGGTCTCCTATGCACTTTTTCAACATGGATATGTGGAATACCGGGTGAATAGAACCCAAATTTGAAGGCAACTCTAGCTTATAAGAAACTCTACCTATCCTTCTTACAATATGGTATGGTCCTATATAGAGAGGACTTAACTTACCTTTCTTCCTGAATCGTATAACTCCCTTCATGGGAGAAACTTTAAGAAAAATCCAATCTCTAATCTCAAACTCTGACTCTCTCCTTCTAACATCGGCGTAGGATTTCTGATGACTCTGGGATGTCTTAAGTCGTTCTCTAATAAGATTCACATCTTCCATTGCTTGGTGAACAAGATCAGGCCCAAACATCTGCTTCTCACCTACTTTATACCATCCTATCGGAGACCTACATCTCCTCCCATACAATGCCTCGAAAGGTGCCATCTTAATACTGGAATGGAAGCTATTATTATACGTGAACTCGATCAGTGGCAAGTGATCCACCCAACTACCTTTAAAATCAATCACACAAGCCCTCAACATGTCCTCAAGGGTCTGAATGGTGCGTTCAACTTGACCATCAGTCTGAGGGTGGAATGTTGTACTTAGATTTACCTGGGTACCTAAACCCTTCTGAAAAGATCTCCAAAACTGAGAAGAAAATTATGTACCTCGGTCTGATATGATGGACACAGGTTCCCTATGCAAACGAACTATTTCTGCAATGAACAACTTAGCATAATCTTCTCCCGAAAAGTTAGTCCTGACAGGCGAAAAGTGAGTTGTCTTAGTTAGCCTTTCTACAATCACCCAAATAGAATCATACTGGTTTTGGGACTTCAGAAGTCCTGTAATGAAGTTCATATTGATCATTTCCCACTTCCACAAAGGCAAAGCTATCTCCTGGGAAGTACCTCCTGGCCTCATATGTTCTTCTTTCACTTGTTGGCAGTTTAAACACTTAGAAACAAAATTAGCCACATCACGCTTCATATTATTCCACCAATACACAGATTTTAGATCATGGTACATCTTAGTAGAACTGGGATGAACAACATACCTCGAAGTGTGAGCTTTGCTAAGGATTCTCTTCCGTAAGTCGTCTACATCTGGTACACATAATCTACCCTAACACCTCAAAATACCATCACCACCAATTTCAAAGGACATCACATTCTGTTGACTCATATCTTTCTTGATCTGCATTAAGATGGGATTTTCAACCTATTTATCCTTAACCTCTGCACAAAGGGATTACTTAGCTATCTCATGAACAATCACCCCTCAATCTTCTAAATCTAAGAGTCGCACTCCTAGATTTGCAAGTCGGTGAATATCCTTTACCATCTCCCTCTTTCCTTTCTCCACATGAGAAAAATTGCCCATGGATAGCCTACTGAGGGCGTCGGCTACTACGTTCGCCTTGCCCGGATGGTAGTGCAGGCTCATGTCATAATCTTTCAAAAGTTCCAACCACTACCTCTGCCTGAGATTTAATTCTTTCTGCGAGAAAACATACTGCAAACTTTTGTGGTCAGTAAATATATCAACATGCACACCATACAAATAACGCTGCCAGATCTTAAGTGCAAACACCACAGCCGCTAACTCCAAATCATGAGTGGGGTAGTTCCACTTGTGCACCTTCAATTGCCTAGATGCATAAGCTACTACCTTACCATGCTGCATAAGTACACAACCAAGTCCCACTCAGGACACATCAAAATATACCACAAAATCACCTACACCCTCGGGAAGAGTCAAAACAGGAGCAGTGGTCAGCTTGTCTTTCAACTTCTCAAAACTATTTTCACATAAATCAGACCACACAAACTTTACCTTTTTCTGAGTCAATTTAGTGAGCGGGGCAGGTATGGAGGAAAAATTCTCTACGAACTTTCTTTAATAACCCGCCAAACCCAAGAAGCTTCGAATGTCGGTTGGAGTCGTGGGTCTGGGCCATTTTCTCACTGCCTCAATCTTTTGGGGATCCACTCTAATCCCGTCACTAGACACAATATATCCCAAAAAGCCATAGCATTTAGCCATAATTCACATTTAGAGAACTTAGCATACAATTGATGATCCTTAAGGGTATGAAGGATAATTCGGAGGTGATCGGCATGGTCCTCCTCACTTTTAGAATAGATCAGAATATCGTCAATAAACACTATGAAGAACAAGTCTAGAAACTGGTGGAATACCCTATTCATAAGGTCCATAAAGGTTGTAGAGGCGTTAGTCAACCCGAAGGACATGACTAAGAACTCATAGTGACCATATCGGGTTCGGAAGGCTATTTTGGGGATGTCTGATTCCCTAACTTTCAACTGATGATAGCCTGAACGAAGGTTTATTTTCAAAAAACACTTAGCACCCTGAAGCTAGTCAAACAGATCATCAATCCTATGAAGAGGATATTTTTTTTAATAGTGACCTTATTCAACTGGTGGTAGTCTATGCACATACGAAGGGAACCGTCTTTCTTTCGCACAAAAAGTATAGGTACACCCCAGGGGGAAACACTAGGACGTATAAAACCTTTGTCTAAAAGGTCTGCTAGCTATTCTTTTATCTCTATTAGTTCTTAAGGAGCCATTCTATATGGCGGAATAGAAATAGGATGGGTATCTGGCAATATGAAATACCAAAATCTATCTCCCCATCAGGTGGAATTCTTGGGAGATCATCGGGAAAGACTTTTGGAAATTCATTTATCACGGGGATAAAATAAAGAAGAGGACTCTCAACGCTAGAATCTGTAACCCAAATAAGATGATAGAAGCAACCTTTAAAAATAAGTCTACGGGCTCTGAGATAGGATATGAAGTACCCTCTAGGTTCTAAAGAATGCCCTTCCCATTCTATCACTGGCTCATTTGGAAATGAAAAAGTGACTCTTCGGGTTCTACAATCTACTATGGCATAACATGAATGGAGCCAGTCCATCCCTAAGATAGCATCAAAAGCAACCATATCAAGTTCTATGAGGTCTGCCACAGTCTCCCGGCTAAGAATAGACACAACACAATTTCTATACACCTTTTTAACAACAATAAAATCACCCACCGGAGTGGAAATAGAGAAAGGTTCAGAAATCACTTTGGGCTCGAACCCAAAACCAAAAGCCACATACGGGGACACATAAGATAAGGTAGATCCAGAATCAAGCAACACATAAACATCATGAGAAAAGATTTTTAACATACCAGTGACAATATTTGGTGAAGCTTTTGCCTCCTGGAGGTTAGTCAAAGCAAATAACCGGTTGCCAAAGCTCCCGGCAGCTAAGGGGAACCCTTAGGGGGAGGATCCATGGAGGCGGCTTGGGACTTAGCACCTCCCGCATTCCTTCCAGCAGAAGGGCAATCTCTCTGAAGGTGACCCACTTTGCCACAAGAATAATAATTTCTCCTCTTAAAATAACACTTCCCTGGGTGATTCTTTCCGCAAGTCTTACACCGCGGAAAAGTACGATGCTGTTGAGCCATACTGCCATACGACTGAGTATCCAGAAAAGTTTAAAAACTCTAAGATTGTATGCCTGTCAGTGGTCTGGGCGCTGGGGCGCTGGCCGCTGACTGTGAATTACTCCAAAACTTTTTCTTCTTCGACCACTTATTACCCCAGTTACCACTTTATGGCTGACTATTGTGCCGGTTTGCTGTTCTGGCCCTCTTTGCTATCCTATCTTTCTCTCTAGATTCAATAATCTTTTTCTTTTTCTCTTCTACCTGTTGTATATGGACAGACAGTCTAGCAAAGTCCATGTCCCTATTGAGCATCACCCCTTCACACTCAAGTGCTAAGTCATCGGAAAGGCCAGATGCAAACTTCTTCATTCGCGCTCTCATGTTTTTAGTCATATCTAGTGCAAAGCGAGCAAGCTGATTAAATTTTAGAGTGTACTCTTGGACACTCATTTTTTCTTATTTCAGATTCATGAATTCTTCAGCCTTGGCTTCCCTCAACTCTAGAGGAAAGAACCTATCAAGAAAAGCTTCTACAAACTTATCCCAAACCGTGGGCTCAGCATTATCATCTTTCGCATTCTCCCACTCATTATACCATTGGTTTACAACGTCTTTAAGATGGTATGTTGCTAGCTCTACTTCTTCCACCTGATCAACATGCATTACTCTGAAAATCTTCTCCATTTCATCTACAAACTCTTGCGGATCTTTTTCTACCTTAGTACCCGTGAATTTTGGAGGATTCATCCTCATGAATTGGCCTACCCGAGTAGCTTTAAAAGTAATAGATGCAGACCCAGTATCTTCTAACCACTGAGTCTGCGCAACCACCAACTGTGCTAGCATATAAATAGATTGCCTAAACTCTGCATTTGATATATCCCCCTGAGAAGTCGGGGATGGTTCACATTAGTCCTCGAAGCCCGAGGGGGACTGGTCAGGACAGGCTCAGGTGTATGTGCTCTGTTATGTGTCCTCATCCCATGAGTGGGACAGACCTCATCTGGCTGAGTATTTTGATTAATAACACGACGTGGAGGCATAGTTGTTTTTCTGAAATATAAGAGATCATTGATTAGAGGACAGATTAGACTCCAAAGCACGAACTAAGTCACAAAGAGGGGAAATATTCCTAAACGCCTAGCAGCCCCCTACTTATAAGTGTGGCGCGCTACATACCCATAAAAAAGACTCAACCCGATGCGATTTCGCAGACACCTTGGGACCATAAACTGTGCTCTGATACTAAGTTTGTCACGACTCGAACCGAGACCCAGGCCGTGATGAGTATCCAAATCGTGAAGGCCCGGAACACCCTTCTCTATCTGATAATCATGGAAAACATTCATGTAATAGAAGATAATGTAGAAATATAAGTAACAACGGAACCATGGTCATAAGTCTAATATAAATCAATAGTGGAAAATAGAATCCAACTCCATCTATCAACACCTGGAAATCGTCTGTAAAATCTCTACTACATGACTAAGACATCAACTGTCTGAAAACTGGGACAAGGCCTCCAGTAGACCAAAACCATACTGAATAATGAATATCTAAGAGGCTAGGCCTTTTAAAGCAAAGAAGGCTCACCAACTGAACTCTGTGAACTTTGTCTGAAGACTCTACTGAGTACCTGGACCCCTAGATTGTGCCTCAGAACCTGAAAGGAGGGGGGTCAGCACAAATATACTGGCACACAGAGTAATCCAAAAACAAGTAGTGATTTTTATACAAAATAAATGAGAGCTGTCATAAAACATATTATTGCAAAATGGTTCAAAACGACATTGGCATAGTATAATGATTTTTCAACAATAATGCAACATTTCTAAGCTAGGTGGTACACCTATAATTTTCACCAACTGTCAAATCCCGATTGCCGTCAATACTTGAGTATCAGTGAAGAGAAAAGAACACACAGGATCACGCAACAGGGTGCCTTCATCCAAATCAAATTCGTGTGTTAGGGTTGGGCTCAAGATCTCAAAGCAGGGCTCCAAAACACTTATCCCGAATAGGGAAGACACAACATTAGGTACACAAGATCACACAGCATGGTACCAAGTTTCCCGTATCGGCAATCCACGGCTTCCAGCATAGAGTCATTTGGCTCGTGCTTTCTTCGGGTAACCACCTATCTCACATAAAATCAATCACATATCATACTCTGTGGGGTATTATCATACCCGACTTGTAAGTCATCGGTATCACATCAATTCTTCAACTTCTCATGTCATTTACATCATGCACATACACAAGACTTTCATTTGCAACATTATATCATTTGCAAAACTCCTGCTCTCAATACTTTAACATAAGTATAATATGGGGTATAACACATTATCATGGGGGATTTAAAGAATTCACAATTTATACATATCACACCCTTTTGAAGTTTGGATCACATGTTCACAATTCAACCATTAGAATACATTCCAACAAACAACCCCCTGATATTTTAATATTTCTTTCAAAATCATATCTCAAACATGTTATTGATATCAAACGAAAACCCCACTTGTAAAAATATATATATGCTTGTATAAGTTTAAAGACTTGCATAAATTCTTTTTAAAATATGCCCATGAAATTTAGGACAACCCCACGTACCTCTATATATGAAATTACAGGTGCTTTTTGAAGCCTACGATCTGGGGATTCCGAATCTCCAATTTGTTTCAAATTCCCATAGTTGAATCTTGAGTTACTTGAGATTGTTGTTTAAAGCCCTAGAGAGAGTTCTTGATACTTTTGGTGAAAATAGGGTTATGTTGCTCAAACATACCCTAAATCTATTATTTGAACGTTTTAAGGGGTTTGGGAAAAGTCAAGAATTCCCCTATTAAGTTCTGTACGACACTGGAAAAAAATTAAACTGGAAGCCAATTTAACGAGCCGCCGTGATGAGCCACTATCATCGTGGCTTTTTGGAAAATGACGAATGGGAATTTGATGGCCTCCGTGATGCAGAGCCATCGCGTTATCCCACTGGATGGGACGTGGAACCTCTCCGTGATGTGCCACTATCACAGAGTCCCACTGGAATTTGACAATTATAAATTAAGCCCTCCCCGCGATGTGCCAAAAGCCAGAATGGCGGTGATTTACGACTAGAACTTAAATTAGCCATAACTTCTTGCCCGATCATTCGATTTCGGCAAATCTTACATCGTTGGAAAGCTAATTTACTCATCTACGAAATGAAAAGTTGAAATCTAAGTAATTTCACAAGAATTATATATAAATCATTCTAGAAGATAAGGCTTGGTATTTTAGGGATGAAATTTAGCTTGGAAAAACTTTGGGGTGTTATACTTCAGGTCGCGATAGCGGCTCCCGAGGGGCTGGACTAGGTATAAATTGACACCTTATATTATGATTTAGATATTTCTCACCCATTTCTTGAGAGATTAAACTCTAAATAGTGATTTTAAGTGGGATTAAAGATTTTGGGTGATTGGGATATTTGATTAACAGTTGTTTTTGCAATTATCTTCCAATTTGTGGTAAGAATTCATCCTTATCTTTGTACATTTTTCCATTTTCTTGCTCAAAACCCCAAAACCTTAAGGTCTTGATTTTAGCCCCAATTTATCTTGGTTTTTACCTGTTTTTAAGGGTAATTATTCCATAAGCATGTAAGAATGTTGGGTTTGTTTCGAAAATGAAATTTCCATAAGTGGAACCCACATGGAGGTTTTGTGTGATTTTTGTATCCGAAGAACAATGGTGCAATATGGGTATCATTATTCTTGAATTGATGAGTTGAATCTTTTTTTATGATAGCTTGGCATCTTAAAGAGGCTTCTCAAAAGGAAAAATAGTGGTTTACCAGATCATTGAGCTTTCTTTGGTATCGAGATAGGCTAGGTTTATCCCTTGTTAGATTGTGCTATTTCATATTATTTTTATGATATGGTGTTTGATTTGGGATTAATTTTAGGTGTTGGATTCATGAAATGCAAGACTTGGGTTAACTGGATCGTTTAGGGCATTTTGAAACCATAGAGTTGAAATACTTGACTTGATTCCTTATGCCTTCGGTGAACTAGGATTCATGTCTCATGTTTAGCATGAGAATTCCATAGATTACTCAAGTTAAATAAAAATGCTTTAGACACCCATGCTTAGGGTAATATTGGATTTAGTTTCTTACATTATAGGAGGATGCCTTAGTTACTAGTTTGGCTTAACTATTATGTTTGGAAAAAAACTTTACCTTAGGGCTAACAGTGGCTTGCTATACATCTAAGAGTGGATTTAGATACCTTAGCCTAGTCTGAGGTAGAACTTGACTTAGAATATATTTTTGGAATTTATAAGTGGGATCTTCGACCACCTTAAGTCAAGATCAATGAATAGTTCTCTTTAAACCCTTATACACTTATTAAATGCCTAGAGAATGCCCTTTTTAGGCAATATTGAGGGACCTTGGCACTTGATGGTTATGGTAATGATGACATTATATGTAATTCTTATAGACCAATGGACTAAATTGTCACTTATGCTATGATGAAATATGAATCATATTGCGATAAACTATTGGTTATGCCATGTATAAGCTATCAACTATGCTAAAGATAAGCCTTTGACCATGCTATTGATAAGTTATTGCCTATTCTATTACTTATTATTATGATCATGCAAAAAAAATTATGTTGGTAATCATACTAGAAAATATTCTTGTTGATGATGTTAGCAATCGAGTTATTAATTGTGCTAGAAGTCATGCTTATTAATTATATGGGAAGTGATACTGTTAATTATGTTAGAAATCATGATGCTTGACTACATTAACACTTATGCTATTGATTATACCCAATTCAATTTTGGAAACTGACTATTATGATTATATACACGGTTTAATTCCAAAGGATGATGATATTGAATATACCCGGTTCAATTCCAAAGGATAACGATGATCTTGATTATTCCCGATTCAATTTCAAAAGATAATGATGTTGGTTATACCTGGTTCAATTCTGGGGGATGATTATGATGATACATTGATACCCGGCAAGGTCGGAGGATGATTATTTTGATGTACCTATGTGTACATCTACTTTCTTGAGTTTGACTATTTATTATGATATAATTATATATATATATATATATATGAATATACAAGTTGGGTATGATGTTGATATTAGGGATGCCGGTTATAGCCCAAAATTGATAAATGATTATAATATAGTACAGTTGATGATTAGTGATAAATAAGGATTAGTGGTGGTTATTGCTTAAGTGACCAATCATGAGTAGTTGATAATCGAGGATTAGTGGGTAAAGGATGAATAATGATAATTAATATTGTTTAAGTGATAAATGACGACTAGAGGTTATATGATGACTAGTAATCTAATGAATTAGTTAATAAGAGATAGTTAGCTAATAATCGATGACTTGTGAGTAACGATGATAAAGTTGTTAAATGATGATAATATTATGGAATGTCGGTACATTGTCGAATATAGTTAAATGGATGAATGACGGTTAAATAACGAGTTGGTTATTTGTAAGTGATGAATGGTTGCTTTATTCTATTATTGAGTGTACTCTCCAAGCATATGAGAGTCTATGATGAGTTATTTACTTTCCTCACCAATTGGCATTTAGGAGCCAAATTTGTAGTTTGTGATTGCTTGTTTGATATCTTGTGATGTGTTATTATTCTGGTTTATTTACTTATATTGCACGGTGATGTTGGAATTTGTTGATACCTTGTGTTATATTGTTATTCTGGTTAAATAACTTATTATGTACAACGGTATGAGAGGTGATTCAGGTTCATTTTTGTACCTTGACTTAGTTATGATATCTTGTATTTTATCATACTTATATTATGATTTATCTCAGTTGGCATTTGATGACTACTGATTACCCATTTCTTTGGTATCATACTACAGTTCTAAACTTTTTTTGACACGACCCAAACCACAGCTTTGTCGTTATGGGCATCCCGAGCCCAACAAGGACCAGAGACCACCCCAGATACCCAATCTAAATTGTAATCACATACCCTGAGTCGGATGAATTCTGAACATATAACAAGATAGAGTAATGCATAACTCAAAGACATTGGGCTAGGTCCATGACCTTGGCCAACCCGAACAAGTCTAACAATCCAAAGCCAACAAGCAACCATAACCAAAACTGAAACAATAACCAAGTTCATGTCCATAACATATAGGATGGAACAATCACAAGTATAATAAAAAAGTATCAGCCATAATACCAATACCAATTCCAAAGTTGACACTAATACCGACACCACCTATACCAACCCATAGTAGTTCTATAAAGCCACTATCCGAAAGTAAAACAATATCTGGTCGGGACATGCCCCCAACCATAGCCAAAACCAATGTCAAAGACTAAACTAAATGAAAGCATAAGAAACCAAAAGAAGAAGTGGAGCCTTATGAAGTATGGAATCTTTCCAATTTAAGTCAACACAAGCTGATCCCGAGTCCAATCACTGAGTAGGAGGTGCAGTATGACGAACACCTGCATCATGTGGGGATACAATGTCGAAGATTATTAGCGGTTGAAGCGATGATAAAATAGTGACAACAGTTAAAAACCAATCAACCAATTCATATAATCAATGCAATATATATATTTATACCATGCCGGGATAGGGAACAAAATTATCATGAGCTTTGAAATCATTAACCTGGGTTGTGTAGTATGACTATCCTAGAACAAAGAACCCACGGGCTATATGGGCCTGCTCTCCCCTAGATTGAAGGACCCCAGTATGTGTAGCCGAACAAACCAGAGAATATCCATAACCGTACATGCCTTTATGGGGGACTCGAACCTCCCGGCATAATCAAGGTGACTTAGCACCAATATATGTAGTAAGGGGGACTCAAACCTCCCTTCATATGTCATTTGGAGGACTCAAACCTCCCTTCGTATATTTAATTGGGGGAATCAAGCCACCTACTCATAAGACACCCGCACCAGCTAGTGCGGTTTCTAGTGTTAGTCCTTCAGACTTAACTTTCACGGCCGACTACACATCCCGCCATTAAGCCCAATCTAAAACCATCATTCCACATACACAACAATTAAGCCAATTACTTACCAAAGGAATTTCATTGGTATCGTCATACCAACACTACTTGCAAGTATACCACATGCCATTACCATCATTAATTGACCAATCATTCATTTAACTTTGGGACTTGAACCCATCGTATAACAAAGACACTTGTTCAATTTAAAGTTAGGAACTCGAACCCATTGTCAAACGAAATTCTTGTTCAATTTAAAGTTTAGGGACTCGAACCCATTGTCTAACAAAGACATAAATCAAGTTAATGTTTAGGGACTCAAACCCATTTAAAAATTTAAACCACCAAGATTACCATTTAGATCATTACATGGCCAACAAGGCCTTCACAAAGTCATTTATCAACCATTCATATCATGAGGCCAATGCCTTAGTTCAAAACACCATTGTTATGTGACTATTTCATTCTTAGACATTTAAGCACTTTGAGGGCATGCTATTATCAAGACCAAAATCAAGGTAAGAACCATCAAGTTTAGGGTAACCCATGGCCCAGTTGTTAAACCATAATTACCAAGCACCCACATGTTCAAATCATGATAAAAACGTATATAAACATAAGTTAAACCAAGAGTAAACAATACTCAACCATAGGAAAAAAAAACCTCAAATTTGGTTTTCAAAACCACCATTTAAGAACCATAATCACACTTTAAAACACATTACATTTATGAACTAACAATAAGGGAAGAGTTGCATGCCTTATTCAACAAGATTCACCGAAGAAATTTGACTCTTAAGCCTCAAGATGACTACCTTTGAAGAACCATAGCCCCAATCTTCAAGAGAGAGTTTTTGGAGTGTATAATCTTCCAATAGTGTGTTATGAAAGGCCACAACATGTCTTAAGATGTGGGGACATTAGGGTTTTGGGGTGGGAAGTATTCGAAATACCCTCGGTTTAAAAGCTAAAAAATAAATCGCAGGAGGGTACGGCCATATCCCCTAAACTATACCCTAGGGTATGAGTGGTACCCTTGAGTCATAACTAAGACCTCACCTTGGACCCTAATACTGACCAATATAAAACCACAATGGACTAACTCGTATCTTAACATATGAGTAGTACCCCATAACTCGTATCCCAAGCAGAATCCCCCAGGCCAAGTGTAGAGCATTATACAACCCAACAACATACGACTCTTACCTTAACATATTTCTAGTAAGGTGCCTTGTCATATCTTGGACAGAAATCTATCAAAACTCACTGATTAATATACGACTTGGAAGAACCTAAACCATATCCAAGTATACGATTAGTATGCTCTAACCGTATGTTTTCCAGAGAACAAAAACTCAGGAATTTTCTAAAGGTCAAAAGCCAAGGTGTTTCAATTCTCCCCAACTTGGATCATTCGTCCTTGAATGATGGGTAAGGCAAGTATAAGCACAAGTCAAAACATTTTTACATATCAAACTCACCTTTAACTAACTTAGAAAACAAAGAAATACAACAAACATAACAAAACCAACACATATCTCAAGAATGAGTTTCCAGAATGGAAAACAAATGTGGATACTTGGACTTTATGTCCTCTTCTTCCCCCCAAGTAGCTTCCTCAGACTTTTGGATCCTTCATAGAATCTTCACCAAAGCCACCTCCTTTGTTCGCAACCAGTAAACTTATTGATCCAAGATCCTCACCAAGACTACCTCATAAGATAAGAAATCTGAAATACCCAACCCTTCCAAAGGAACAATCAAAGAATGATCACCCACATAATTTCTCAACATAGAGACATGGAAAGTCGGATGAATGGAGCTCAAACTAGGAGGCAACTCTAAGTCATAGGCAACATTTCCAACCCTCTTCAAATCCAAGTAAGGACCAACATACCAAGGACTTAACTTCTCCTTCTTACCAAACTGCATCACTTCCTTCATGGGAGATACCTTTAAGAACACCCAATCACCAACATTGAACTCCAAATCTCTACACCTTATATCCACATAGGACTTTTGGTGACTTTGAGTGGCTTTCAATCTATCCTATATCACCTTCACCTTATCCAAGGTTTGGTGAACCAAATTAGGGCCAAACAACTTACCCTCACCAACTTTATACCACCCAATAGGAGAACGACATCTCCTACCATACAGTGCCTCAAAAGGAGCCATACCAATGCTAGAGTGATAACTATTATTATAAGCATACTCAATCAAAGGAAAGTGGTCGAACCAATTACCACTATAGTCAATCACGCAAGCATGAAGCATATCTTCTAATGTCTGAGTGGTCCTCTCACTTATCCATCAGACTGTGGGTGAGAAGCGGTACTAAGGCACACTTTTGTTCCCAAGCCTTTCAAGGATGACTTCAAAAAATCAGATAAGAACGGAGTACCACGATCTAAAATGATAGAAACCAGGCACCATGCAACTTCACAATCTCCACGAGATACAACTTAGCATAATCCTCCACCGAATAAGTAGTCCTCACTGGCAAGAAGTAAGTGGACTTAGTCACCTATCCATAATGACCCAAATCGAATCACATTGATTTTGAGACCGAGGAAGACTGTTAATGAAATCCATGTTAATAACTTTCGACTTCCATTTGGGAAACTCAATCTCTTGGTACAAACTACCAGGTCTCATGTGCTCAACTTTCACTCGTTGACACACCATACACTTAGACACAACGCTAGCCACATCTCGTTTCATATTGTTCCACCAATAGAACTCCTTAAGATCATGGTATATCTTAGTAGTACCAATATGAATAGCATAATGAGATTCATAAGCTTTGGCAAAAATCCTTTCCCTCACTCCATCGACGTTGGGAATACATAACCTACCTTGGTACCTCAGGATACTATCACCACCAATTGCAAAGTAAACCTTTTGTTGACCCACATTACTCTTAATCTTCATCAATTTGGGATCCAACATTTGCTTTTCCTTTATCTCCACAACAAGAGATGACTGTGATACCTGATGCAAAAACACACCACTACCTTCGAAGTCCATGAGATGAACTCCAATACTAGACAAATGATGAATGTCCTTCACCAACTCCCACTTATCCTCATCTACATGAGCTAGACTCCCCATGGATAGCCTGCTAAGAGCATTAATAACTATGTTAGCCTTACCTGAATGGTAGTGAAGACTCATATAGTAGTCCTTCAACAACTCAAGCTACCTTCTCTACCTAAGATTTAGCTTTTTCTGAGTGAACATATACTGTAAGCTCTTATGATCAGAAAAGATATCAACATGTACACCATAGAGATAGTGACGCCAAATCTTTAATGCAAATACCACTGCTAACTACTCCAAGTTATGAGTAGGTTAGTTCTTCTTATGAACTTTCAAATTCCCTAGAAGCATAAGCCACCGCCCTACCATGTTGCATCAACACACAACCTAACCCAACACGAAAAGCATCACAATACACTACAAAATATCATTACCCTTGAGCAGGGTCAAAACTAGAGATAAAGTCAACTTCTCCTTTAACTTCTCAAAGCTACCTTCACACGCATCTAACCACAAGAACTTGACCGTCTTCTACATCAACTTAGTCAATGGGGCAGCTATAGTTAAAAAACTTTCCATGAATCTCCTATAGTAATCGGCTAAACCTAAGAAGCTTCAAATATCAGTTGGAATCGCAGGTCTAGCCACTTCTTAACCACCACAACCTTCTGTGGATCTACCATGAGCCCTTCTCTAGAGACAACATGAGCAAGAAAAGTTACAACTTTCAACCAAATCTCACACTTAGAGAACTTGGCATATAAATATTAATCTTTTAAGGTCTGTAACACAGCATGGAGGTAATCAACATAATCCGCCTCACTCTTAGAGTAGAATAAGATGCCATCAATGAAGACAATGACAAACAAATCCAAAAACTAACGGAAAACCCTATTTATCAAATCTATAAATGCCGTCAGAGCATTGGTTAACCCAAAAGACATAACTAGGAACTCATAGTGACCATATTGGATTTTAAAAGTAGTCTTAGGGATATCCACTTCCCTAACAAATAACTGCATCACATTGGGATACAATGTTAAAGATGGTTAGCGGTTGGAGCTCTAGAATGTAACTAAAGGATACGAATATAATAGTGCCAATAGTTGAAAACTAATCAACCAATACATGTAATCAATGCAATATATATATACCATGATGAGATAGAGAACAAGATTAGCATGAACTTTAAAATCATTATCCTAGGCTATGTAGCATGATCGTCCTAGAAAAAGGCACCCACGGGCTATATTGGCCCAGGCTCTCCCCTAGCTGGAAGGGCCCTAGTACGTGTAGCTGTACAAACTAGAGAATACCCATAACTGTATATGCCTTTATGGGGGACTCGAACCTCCCAGCATAATCAAGGTGACTTAGCACCAATATATGTAGTAAGAGAGACTCGAACCTCCCTTCATATGTTCATTTGGGGGACTCAAACCACTCGATCATAAGACACCCACACTGGCTAGTGTGATTTCTAGTGTTATTCCTTTGGACTCCACTTTCATGGCCCAACTACATATCCTTCCATTAATCCCAATTTAAAACCATCATTCCACATACAAACCATTAATCCAATTACTTACCAAAGGCATTTTGTTGGTATCGTCATACCAACACTACTTGCAAGTATACCACATTCCATTACCATTATCATTTGATCAATCATTCATTTAACTTTGGGACTCGAACCCATCATCTAACAAAGACACTTGTTCAATTCAATATTAGTGACTCGAACCCATTGTCTAACAAAACTCTTATTCAATTTAAAGTTTAGGGACTCAAACCCATTGTGTAACAAAGACATAAATCAAGTTAATATTTAGGGACTCAAATCTATTTAATAATTTAAACCACCAAGGTTACCATTTAGATCATTACATTGACAACAAGGCCTTCACAAAATCATGTATCAACTATTCATATTCATGAGGCCAATGCCTTAGTTCAAAACACCATTGTCATGTGACTATTTCATTCTCTTAGACATTTTCACAAATACTTTGAGGGCATGCTATTATCAAGACAAAAATCAAGGTAAAAACTATCAATTTTAGGGTAAACCATGACCCAGTTGTTAAACCATAATTACCAAGCACCCACATATGTAAACCATAATAAAAAACACGTATAAACATAAGTTAAACTAAGAGTAAACAATACTAAAATATATGCAACAAAACCATCAATTTTGGTTTTCAAAACCACCATTTATAAACCATCACCCATAACATCTATGTATAAGGGTCAGGTGAGTTTGACGGTTCCATGAGTGAATCAGTGATTATATTTTTGTGCTTTATACATTTTGAGATTCTTGTGTGGTCGATACTTGCCACATATTTTGGGATCTTGTAATTAGAGTCAAGGTTGGATGACATGGATATTGTTATTAGAGTTAGGGTTGTTGACTCAGTTTGTTGTTGTTTAACTTATGTTGAACTAGTTTGATTGGGTTGACTTACTTGCTCTGTGATAATATGTTAACTTGTTGATCATATATCCTAAATTGATTATTTTGATACTTGCTATGCTAAGTGTAATAACTTGTGGTACCATATTCTAGTAGGTCTTGACTGCTTACCAGTTCGTTAGTAATTCTTGTTGTGGCCTGACTGTGATAGTACCACGGATGGGTAAATGACTAAGAAAGGGTGTGGTGGTGGAAATTAAGGTTGATTAAAGGGTTTTATGCTAGCTTGATAGGGAGAAATATAGGTGTAAGTTGTGGAATAAATGTAAGCTAATGTTTCGAGGATCAGACGGACAAGTCACATGTCCGGAATGGGCCTTCTCTAGGCATGCTAGGTGACCCATTAGGTTCTTGACTTAGTTCTGGGGATTCTCTCATTTAGTTGTCTTTATAAATTATGTTGACCCTTGGTGTGAGGCCAGAGTTACTGGTTCAAGGTGGAAACATTGTAAGAGGAAAAATAGTGTCTTGGAAATCATAATCCAAAGTTAGTAAAAGGGTGAAAGGGAACATGTGGGGATTAGTAATCAGTCTAAATAACATAAGTTTTTCTTTTGAATATTTATTTTATAATTATGTAATTCAATTTGGGCCAACCGATGAGGTTTACCAGTACGCGAGATTTGTATTGATGCTACTCTTGATATACCTTTTTTGGGGTATAGTCTTTTGCAGGGAATAGTAGTGGTTTTGTGGCTATTGAGGTAGTGATCCTTTGGCATGGCCCAGTCCTCTCACTTATGGAAAAAGTTGTGTCCAATAGTTTTTTCCATTAACAGCTCTTATACCTATTTAGACTAGCTCCTAGGGGTAGTTTTCTTTCCCACACTTAATATTTGTATTAAATAGTTGTAATAAAGGTTGACTATTTTATTAAATAAAGATTTTTGCATGTTATTTTGAATGGTTAGTAAGGGGTTCTCCTATCTAGGTGGACTAGAGTAGGTTCCCTCACGATCCGGTAGTTGAATCATTACAAAAACACTAAAACTGATGTTCGTGAAATCCCAAGAATATGCCTTAGAGTCTCACAATATAATATTGTAAAATATGAAAGAAGTTAAACTCTTACAAAATACCCCATAGGAGTATTTATTGAAAAAATCAAACCTATCCTAATACAAACAAGAAATTTAGGTCGGTCATCTCGTACAAGTGGAGGGTACGATTGTGGTTACATAAAAAATTATCCTTTGGTGCTCACGATTTCATCTAGGGATTTATGATCTTCTGGTATTTGATGATACGACTCTCAGTGTGTCTTTGTTGTATCAACACATGACCATATAATGCTGTCATCTGATCATCTACAACTTAAATTTTGCAACCTTCACTTCTGCCCTTTAGTCCCACGACCTCAAAGACCAATCATCATTGCTATACACGGTCGTGGGGACCTCTCATTTGGTGATTCTCACACTTAGTTCCTGCATTTTGTTTTTAGACCTCGTGACCAAATGGTGCAATCGTATGATCATGGTACTGTCTTAGGACTCATCATCTGATCAACTCCTAAATGTCATTTCTCTGATTATTCTTATGAGGCCGCAATATAACCATGGTTAGATCCAATGGTCATGGCAATGATTGTTTGGGTCCTATTTCAGTCCAAATTCTAGCACTCCACTCCTTATGACATGTTTGACCTACAAACACCCAAAAACCCATCATATCCATATATACATACTCTTGTACTTACAAATATTCACCATTTTAAGCTTCTCAAGTGGCTTAAATTCTTGGCATATCAACACCCTCAACTTAGAATGTTTGCATGTCCTCAGGTATATAAAATAAATTATACCACTAAGACGCTTAACCTAGAGAAACACCAAGGATATTATGGCTGCCAAGTTCTACCAAAATTAAATTTTCAGCACGCATTCACCAAAACACAATTCAATACCCTCCAATAACATTACAAATCCACCAGTGTAGCGCATATACAAATGATACATTGTAACACATTGGGATCAAGACATGGCACTACATTATTAGCAAAAAACCTAGCATAATAGACAAAAGGAACTCTCTAAGAAAGCATCAACTAAAATACAGACCTTATGCCCTTACAAAAAAAAGCTCATAACACTCAGTATATGCAAGGTAAAGTAAAAACTAGGAGGGAATAAAATCACTCACTCTCACAGGAAAGTCTGGTTGTGTACGTTTAGTACCATAAGCTTGCCCTTATTTTCTATGCCTTCTCTTTTGGACAGTCAGATTAGGATCACTATAGGTATTATAGGCTTGTAATGTAGGCACTGGGGTATGTATGGTATATATGGGTATAGTGACTAACTCTCTTTGATACTATACTATTTTTGGTTTCCACTTTATCTACCTTTTTTTTCCTTACCATTTGTTTGATTTTCGGACCCGGGTGAAGTTTTATTTTATTCAACTTTCTTTTTCTTCTTCTTTTTTTCTTAAATTTTTACTTTTTCACTCTTTTTATTACCTTTTCACACCACACTCACATTGTAACGACCCGAGACTACCCCCTAGTTGTCACACAGTACTTGGACCACAAGTGATCCCAAGCTAACCCATGAACTGGCATACTGTTAATCAACTTAATTATAACATAATAAATAGTTGTTCTGCTATGCAGAAACATAATCATGCTAAAAATCTAAAATAGATACAATACTGATAAAGTTTTACAATCTGATAAATCTAAAAGATGAAACTAAAATTACATGACTGACTTTGACTGACATCTATGAAACATCTACTATACTAACTATAGATAGCTGGGACATGCCTCCAACTATCACTAATCAATACACTAAAAGTAAATGAACTGTACATAAACTGAAATTATCTGGAGTTCCTGAAGTAGGAGAACTTATCACCTGTTGGCTGGAATCTGCAACTGTTTGATCGTGATGTGTGGGCTACAACTAGTACCTATATTATGAAACAATGTAGCTACACAGATGTATATATGTATCAGTACTTCTAGTATGTACTGAGTATGCAGGGGTGAATGAAATAAGTAAAACTAATTCCATACATAATCATAAGAATGCATGCTAAGTGTAAGTGACTCACCAATAAGCTAGAATAAATTGAAAACTGAAATATCTTAAAGCATGAGTGACAGACATTTTCTGATAAGATGGTTAATCTCTACACTTAATTTCTGTAAACTTTACTTTAAGATATAAGCATAACTAAAGCTGGGATATGATAAAACATGGATACTGTATGAATATTGGGTCTCAAACTATGTAATGGAGACCGACATAAATTGGGGATCTGAATATACAATCACACTGAGCATAAATGCATAAACATACTAACTTATCCAATTAACTAAATATCTGATAACTGAATACTGGGCATCTAAGACTGAACTATACTTAGTCTGAATAACTGGACTGAAACTGTAGAGTATTATCCATTGAGGTAAGGACTGACTGAGTAACATGAGATAACTGAGCATGAATACCTGAAAATTGTATTATTTGAGAACGCAAGACCAAGAATATAACATGATTCTAAAATAGTCTGTAAATTAAAGTACTAAAATACTGATAACTGAATAACTGATATCTGTATGCTATGGTCAAGCAAACCTAAAACTGAACTGAGTTACTGATCTGGTTATTGGACTAAGACTATGACTTATATTATAACTATGACAATAACTCAGACTGTAATTGAGACTGTAACTGAGACTGTAACTGATACTGTAACTAAGACTGTAATAGAGCTCATATTGGAATTGAATAATGAATTTTGATAACTGAGTAATTAATAGTTATGATTACTGATAACTGAGTTACTAATAATTGGGTGACTATTCCTGATAGTCCTGATTCTATATAACTGAACTAAGTTCTATACTGATCTGGGTGACTGTATCTGATAGTTCTTATTCTATAGAACTGAACTTAGTTCTATACTGAGTTTAAAATTAAAATTAAAACTGTGGGAATGTTCATCTAAATACCTTGATTATGAACTGAATTGGGGTCCAACCTGTAACCCCAGTTAGAAGGGTGTTAGCTCCTTTCCAAGGGATACTAACAATGGCTATGAGTTAACCCTCTCTGGCAGGAAGATATTTTATCAACCCTTACTGGCAGGAAAACTCATACGAGATGTATCAACTCTAGTCTGGCAGGAAGATATCTCAACCTATGCAGGCTACATAGTTCTATAACACAGAGATTGCTACTAGGGTCAAACCCTCTACTGGAAGGAATACCCCATCCTTGGGTTCTCTCGGTGATGATTCCTACTCCCAACTAAATAGACACTAAACTGATTTCTAGACTGTACTAGGCTTGACTAAACTATTACTGATCGTGCTATCTAACTGAGTTGAACTGAGTTCACTGAGTTCTATAACTGACTGAGTACTGCTGTTTGTGACATTATCGAAACTATTTTGTTGCTACTGTAATTCTAGGTAAATAGCTAGATTATCAGGTATTGAATACCCCCAGGACTCGATAGCATTGGAAGTAAAACGTGGCATGATTATAATAGCATAACAATAGTAGCTTGTCAACAATGCTTTCATTTAAACATTTTGTCAAACACTTGAGAGGCATGAACTTGTACATGAATGGAACCACATGATAACATATCATGATCATGAACTTGAACATGGGAATATCTTAAACATGAGAGCATACATGATTACATAACTAAGATTATGAATTGGAGAATTCACATGTAATTCGCTTGAAATATGACATGAGTGTTTCATCAAAACATGTAAATTTCATAACATGAACGTAAGAATGTCTTAAACATGAGGGAATAATAGAGTTACATAGAAAAATTCATAACTTAGGAATTCATCTTGAAATTTAATTAACATGATACGGGAATTTCATCAAACATGTGGAAGGCATGAATTTAAAACATGGGAATATTGCTAAACATCATGAATTTAGGTTTCATCATGGAATTTACTTGAATAAAGCATGGGAATTTCAAATTCATAGCATGAGGAATTTAAAATCTTGCATGGAATCACACATGGGCTGATTTGAATCAAAACCACCATGAAAACATGAAATTCAATCTTTCTTGAACATACAAAATACCATAATAATGAAAAATTCATTCTTTAATTAAAATAAAAGATTTTTTGGGCTCCATGGGCGAAAGAGGACCCATGGATGAACTCCCACATACCTTAAAGCTTTAATCTTGAAGGAGAAACACAATCTCGAAAGCATTCATGAATTAGGAAACTTGAGTTCTTTCTTTTCTTGAAGAAAGATTGATGAAGTTCTTGGTGTTTTTTTAGGAGGCTAGGGCTTTTCTTTGAGAGAAAAGATGAATAATTAAGCGAATATTGCTTTTGGAGGGCTGAAATTAAGTGTTATGGGCGGATATGGGTGAGGGAAAGTGACCAAAGTGCCCCTAGACCCTTAATAAACTGAATTAGCGTGTAAACCAGTTCTGTAACACGCTAGACGATGCGTCGACTTACGGCCTCACACTAAAATACCATAACTTTACGCTCGGGTATCGGATTTTGGCGAAATTGGTATCGTTAGAAATATAATTCAATTATATACAATTTGGTGAGTCTTGAGATAAAAAATTCCACGGATATAAAAAATTATACACGTTCTAAGTAGACCCTTATAGAATCGAATGTCAAACTTTGGACGAATCAAGGCTCTAAGCTCAACTTTGTTCTAAGTGATTCTTATGAATATTTTTCACCTCAAAATCAAATAAAACATAAGGATAAATATTATGAAACTTATATTCACATGGGAATCATTTAGATTATAGATTATACACGTAGGAATGACGATTCAAAGACTAGCCCAAAAATGCGAGGTATTACATTATCTCCCCCTTGGGAACATTCGTCCTCGAATGAGACTGGTTATATGGAGAGTACTGTACGAAGGTAACTTAGATCATATTCTAAACATGACTGACTAGGAACATGATTTCATAACTGATTCTGAAATATGATATATGAACTGAATATCATGAACTGAACTGATTTCTTGAATGCATGCAATAACATGAGAATGATTATAAGGCTGAGATAGAAATGAGAGAGTCAACTGATGAGTAACTATTACTTCAATATGGATCATATTTCATAAAGAAAAATGAAAGGTTTAGGACATAAATACTCGGGGTATTATAATACATCTCCCCCTTGGGATATTTTGTCTCCCAAAAGATGTTGACTAGGTTAAAATACTAAGGATGGACTGAGATGATGCATGAGAAACTTATAGACTGAATCATGACTGAATATCTGGGATCTGAAACTGATGCATATGAATAAACTGATCTAAATTCAAAATTTGCATGAATGTGAATTACCTCATGAATAGGAAAGATGGAAAATCATAGAAACTTGTTTGACTGACTGCTAGACTGGATTGCTGGCTATACAAACTGAATTATACTGAAAGCTTACACTCAACTATACATTCCACTTGTACACCAACTTGACATTCAAGCCTATCTTCATTATCACACATTAACTTGTAGGCAAACAACCACAAAAGCATCTTTCTTATTTTTCTTTAAAACTCTATCCTTAAAACTTTCATGCACTAGCCAAAAAACACACATATAGAGTTTTAACTAATCATGACATAAGGAGAGGTCACTGAAAGGTTAGAACGTGAGAACTTGAAACATGAAAGAATAACTTTGACACTCAACTGAGGCTTGAAAAATATAGTATCAATGACATAAATTCATCAGAGAGGTCTAAACTAACGACATACATGGCATAAACTGAATTTCGCTGATCATTATGAGTGTAACATGAGTATCTATATCTAAACATATTGTAAAACATAAGTACATGAGTCATGAGCTGCATGACCTGAGTTTGGAGTTTATGATTTCATGAAACATAATTTATACTGCTGAGTGAACTGAAACTCCTCATACTAGAAACTAAAAACGTACATGGTTTTTCTATAAAGTGCATGAATATGAGTTGTGATGAGGGAGCTGATATGTCAGGTATGAGTAGATATCATGATGACTGAAAAACTTTGTACTCAGATAAGAATAGGTTGGGAATCGTCCTCCTTTACTGATTTTCTACACACATTGGCACTACTACTAGAATCTGAGAGCCTGGCTTGGTTACTTGTTCTATTATCTCACCCTTAGCTTTAAGCCATTATCTTAAGTATGTGACCATTTTACTAAACTCTAAACTGAATTGCAATCACTTTACTCTAGAGTCTGGAGTATAATAATACACAAGCTAATCAACAAACTTAAATTCTTGCATACATTGTTCTAGCCTACTGATTCACCTTTCGTACAACTAGCCCCATGAATATATAATCTGCTCAATCTAGATAACGTTATCCCAACTCTACTACTACTAAACTTCTGGATTCATACTTCTAACTCTAATCACATACTAAAAAAAGGATTCTGAGAAGGAAATTTGAAAGAATATCTGACTTTGTCTTAATGCATGATTCTCATGAACATGAATAAAATATTTCAAACTTTAGGAAATAAGGGCACTGATGGGATACTTTCTGAGCCAACATGCAATCCCATAACTGCCTGTGGGGACTGGATGAGAAAACAATGTATGTCACCTCAAAACTAGGGCAGAGTTAGCATGAATGGTGCAAGATGAGGATCTGCATAAATTTCTTCGATAATACTTCTACTGCACGATCTGAGACTTGAAAAAAGGGAACCATTTCCTAAATACCTTGTAGCCTCTAGAAGAAAAGTACAGATATCTCTATACCATTTCCCAAAACTCTACTAGACACGACTTCATGGACACCCTAGGGCACTTGAACTCTGTGCTCTGATACCAAGTTTGTAATGACCCGAGACTACCCCCTAGTCGTCACACGATGCTTGGAACCACAAGTGATCCCAAGCTAACTCATGAATTGGCATACTGTTAAGCAACTGAATTATAACATAATAAATAGTTTTTCTGCTGTGTGGAAACATAATTATAAAGAAAATCTAAAATAGATACAATACTGATATAGCTTTATAATATGATAAATTTGAAGGATGAAACTGAAATTACATGACTGACTTTGACTGATATCTATGAAGCCTCTACTATACTAACTATAGATAGCTGGGACATGCCTCTAACTACCACTAATCAATACACATGAAAGTAAATGAACTGTACAAGAACTAAAATTATTTAGAGTTTCCAAAGTAGGAGAACTCATCACCTGTTGGCTGGAATCTGCAACTATCTGATCATGATGTGCGGGCTACAACTGGTACCTATATTATGAAATAATGTAGCCATATAGACGTATATGTGGATCAGTACTTTTGGAATGTACTGAGTATGCAGGGGTGAATGCAATAAGTAAAACTGATTTTATACATAATCATAAGCATGCATGCTAAGTGTAAGTAGACTCACTAATAGGCTGGAATAAAATAAAAACAAAAATATCTTAAAGAATGAGTCACAAATATTTTTTGATAAGATGGTGAATCTCTACACTTAATTTCTGTAAACTTTACTTTAATGATTTAAGCATAACTAAAGCTGGGATATGATAAAACATGGATCCTGTATGAATACTGGGTCTAAAACTACATGATAAAGACTGACATAAATTGAGGATCTGAATATATAATAACACTGAGCACGAATGCATCAACATACTAACTTATCTAATTAACTAAATGTCTGATAGCTAATTACTGGGCATGTAAGACTGAACTGTACTTAGTCTGGATAACTGGACTGAAACTATAGAGTATAATGCATATAAGGTAAGGACTGGCTGAGTAACATGGGATAACTGAGCATGAATACATAAAATCTTTATTATCTGAGAATGCAAGACCAAGCATATAACATGATTATGAAATAGTCTGTAAACTGAAGTACTAAAATACTGATAACTGTACACTATGGTCAAGCAAACCCAAAACTGAATTGAGTTACTGAGCTAGTTACTGGACTAAAACTGTGACTGAGATTGTAATTAATATGATAGCTCAGACTGTAACTGGGACTGTAACTAAGATTGTAAGTAAGACTGTAACTGAGCTTATACTAGAACTGAATATTGAGTTTTAATAACTGAGTAACTGATAGCTGTGGTTACTAATAACTAAGTTACTGATAATTGGGTGACTATTTCTGACAGTCCTGATTCTGTAGAACTAAACTGAGTTCTATACCTAGCTGGGTAACTATATCTGACAGTCCTGATTTTATAGAACTGAATTGAGTTTTATACTGAGTCTAAACCTAAAACTGAAACTGTGAGAGTGTTCATCTAACCAACATACCCCAATTATAAACCGAGTTGGGGTCTAACCTATGACCCCAGTTGGAAGGGTGTTAGAACCTTGCCAAGGGATAGTAACAATGGCTATAAGTTAACCCTCTCTGGCAGGAAGATATTTTGTCAACCTTTATTGGCTATGAGTTCAAAACTGTGGGATTTGAACTGATGTAATGACTAAGTATAAACATATACTGAATGAAAACTGAATAACTGAGTACAAGGTCTATAAAATTTGAAAATTGAACATAATTTAAAACATGAAATGATCACTCTAGGAGCTAATAATAACTGATATACCCCAATCTAAGCAAATCGGAGTTTAACCTGTAACCCTAGTTGAAAGTGTGCTAGGACCTTGACAAGGGTACCAACACTAGCTGGCGTGAATCCACTGAACTGAGGTACTAAAGGACTAGGGTGTCATGCCTCAACTGATGGGTGACCCCTTATAAACTCCTATGGCAACATCGTTCTGTAACTTAGGGATTGCTACAAAATGTCTCAAGCCTAAATAGACGGTCTAGCCTTTATCCCTACATTAACTTATTCCTAGTACTACTACCAACTGAATGATACTAAAAAGTGTACTGTCCATTAAAAATATATTTTGGAAATATCAACGAGGGATGATCTGAAGTGCTCAAGATATGTTAATTGATATATGCATGAATCCCTAGGTATCGAGTGTTTATAACCCACCAACTCTGACTAATGCAATTTGAACATGAGGATATTAAAGTTGATCTTAATAGGGAATTTCATAACTAAGTCCAAAATTGTGAATTTACCAACATACCAAGGGTTCATAATTCTATGTATGCAAAAATACTAAATTTCATGGGAAAACATAGTATGTCAACCAATATGGATCAAAATCCGCAAACTAATGTTAAATAATGCTTAATAGTTTTGAAACTGATAAATCTCATATAGCTTGATCATATTCTTGATACATAGAATCTCATAATTCTATGTATGAAAAAATACGAAATTTCATGGGAAAGCATAGTATGTCAACTAATATGGATCAAAATCCACAAACTAATGTTAAATAGTGCTTAATAGTCTTGAAACTGATAAATCTCATATAGCTTGATCATATTCTTGAAATCTTAACTAATATCATGAAAAACATGCTTTGTTTGAGAATTGCATGAATGATATAATATGAGCCTAAGAAACCATGAATAATCATTAAGACATGCTTATGAGTGACAAATATATCATAGGAAATTGAATTTAAGCTTGCAGTAATAATTTGGGTAAAGTCCTAGTTTATAAAGATCATAAAATTCATGAGCAAAGTCATCATTTGGGCAGGAGAATGAAAGGAGATCCTAATTGAATACCCATATCTCTGATCATTTTTTATTCCTGGATTGAAATTTTGAGGATTTGAACATGGAGATGATCAACCCTAATTTCTTGCTTTGGAGGAGTGGAAAATTGCATGTTTCTTGAGTAATTCATGTGTTGTGTTGAGAATGAGGGATTTGGTGTTTTAAGGCTTTATATTCATCCTTATAATAGCTTAAACAATGTAGTTTTGGGGTTAAAAGAATGAAAAAAGATTAAAAAAACCTTAAAAATCATCTAGAAAACTTTTGGAAGCATTTTCGATGACTTAGGCAATGACTCGTTAGGTCGGGCTATGAGTCCTTGCTTGAGTCATGTTTAAAGGACTCATATTCGGCCCCTACTTCTATGGTAGTGACTCTCTTCTGATGATTTGTTATGTTTGATAAGTCATTGTCAGGGTCGTTGTCACTGACAACTTTGACAGTGCTTCAGTAATTTGTCCCTAACTCTTTACTCAAATAATAGATTAAGGCAAAATTGGTGGATTTGGAAAGATATTGATGGTGGTTCTTGAGCTCAAAAATTCTTAATAGTCAAAAATTTATGCTCATTTGAAGCTTACTATAGTTATATTCTTTACAAGAATTCAATCGCCAAGGGATGTTTTGACTTGTCTATAAGCTGGGAGCTATTTGTGACCTTAAGAAATATCTAAATAAATAATAACATTAAAAAAACATTATTTTTGTTTTTTCATATACTTGAATCATGGTTCTAATATTGTCTTGGATTTTTGAGGTATCACAATAGCCACCTTTTGATTTTCTATTCTAGGTTAGTGCTATCTTGGCATTCCTTTGTATGCATGCGGCTTTAATCCTAAACCCCAGTTTTAATAGCTAGAGGTAGAACCTCATTCTTATTCTCTTCTGACACTACTATTGTACCTTCCACTATTTTGTCACCTTATTCCTCAATCTTATCTATTTGCATATGTTCTACCACCATTCTTTTTATTTTTTCGGTCCTTATTTGCATTATGTTTCTCTTTTATTCGAATTTGTTGATCCTTTGTATCTTGTACATGTTTCTTATTTTTTTACTGATTCCATCTCATCTTTCTTTTACTCCCTATTTGAATCTACATGTCTTTTATCCTTGTTTCTATATTGCTTTTCCAAAACTTTAAGTTATCCACTCCTTTGTACTTTTCTTTACTGGAGAAGTTGTATGATCTTCTCATTGTTTTGCGGTTTTTCTTCCCCATTCTTGATTACACCAAGAGAATTATTATTCTTATACTTAATTTCTTCTTAAATATTTCCACAGTTGTCTTTCTTGTACTTATTTCTCCTTCTGGTCATCCATTCCTATTTGCATTGATTGTTTTCCACAATACGACCACTTGAAAGCATTTTTCTTTGGTTAGTTGCCTTTCCCATGGTTGTTCTTATTTTCTATTCTAATTTTTTCACCTTGTTCTCTTCCTCTTACTTTGACTCTAACAATTCAAGATGAGTAGTTCAATAACTCTCCTCATCATGGCCTTGTAAGCACCACTCTTTTCAATATTTTTACATGTAGTCATATTGAATCTTTATCAACTTTTACTTGATCTCTCTTGTTTATCTTCCTTATTGATCCACACTATTTGAGGTAATTTTTCCATCAAGTCTACTTCTATTTTAACATTGGCACAAATAAGCCTTGTTTGATTCCTTATTACCATATCTATTGTGAGTGGTTTCCCTACTGCAAATGCAAAAAAAAAATGGCCTTCTTTATAAAGAAATTTGGTGTCAAGTCAAGTAAGGAAATCCATGTACTCCAATTTTTATCTCCACATCTGATTCAAACCAGGGATCCCATTTGAGCATTCTCATCTACCAATACATCTCCTTAGCCTTTACATAGAATGTTGTTATAGAGAACATGTGCACATAATCCTCCAAACTTGTAAGTCTAAGTTGAATATTCCATGAGTCTAAGACACATATACTACATTCATTCTTGATTCCACATTAACCTGAAATGGTTCTTATTAATTCATTATTGTCTAGTTTTCCATGTGAAAACTTTTCTACAATAGTTTATTGTATATTCTCCTAAATAACGAGTGTTTTGACTTTGGATTTCTTCCAAGTGATATTGGGTTCACCTTGTAACATGATAAATGGTTTTGGTAGTACACAAGGTACTGGTGGGATTTAGGTTTGAGGATATTAACATATTGATTTTTTTGGGAGTGATGATGTGTTTAGGTTATTAGTTTTATAATTATTCTTAGATGGTAGGGGAGGGAATACCTCTGGTGGGCTGGCCCAATTGGTGGTGGTTGTGGACATGTTGGCCGAATCAGTGCTAGTTTAATCTATCTAGGACTTAGGGTTTTAAGAGAGAATTTTTCCTAAATCTTCAATATATAAAAAAATATTTTTAGCAGGAAGTGGTCTCTCTCAGTCAAGAGTTCAATTTTTGTTAATACATGCGCTCTCACTAATCTGTGAATAGATGTACATGTCTAAGATCATTGTTCTCATTTGGGACTATCGAGAAACCATCCTTCTTCGAAACACATTGCACCGGGAGCACCCATGTGCTATCCAAAATTGGGTGTACAACACTCGCTTCCAACCAATTGATTATTTCCTTCTTGACCACCTTTTGCATTGGTGGGTTTAGTCTTCGTTGGTGCTCTACACTAGGTATGTTATTGACCTCCAATTTGATTTTCTGGTTGTAAATATTTGGAGAAATCCTAATGATATCTGATATAGTCCACCCTATGGATTGAATAAACTTCCTCACAATAGTTTTCATGGCCTCCATTTTCCAAGGTAATGGATATTTCGCAACAATGATCGTCATCATATTATTCTCACCCAAAAAGACATAACAAATATATGGAGGCAATAACGGTTCAATAGTAGAGGGCTTGGCGGGTGGACTTTCTCTATTCTTCAAGTCAAGATCTAACTTGCAATGATTCTTAGTATATGAGCCAAGACCCATCAACAATGCAACTACTTCATAATATTCTTTAATTTCCTCACTTCCTAAGTTCCACAAAACACCCACCAAAGGATCTCTCACAAAATATACTTCCATAGCACTAGCCACATCATCATCAATACCATCGATTATGGAGATAACTTGCAAATCTATATGTTGTTTCATGGGCTTGCACATATTGAATGACAACTTCTCATTATTTACCCAAAAATTTATATCACCGCACTCACATACACTAAGCCCCATCTATAGCTAAGAATGGCCTACCAAGAATAATAGGGACCTCATGGTTGATTTCACAATCTAAAATCACAAAGTAGGGTAGAAAAATAAAGCAAACCACCTTCAAAATACATCATACAACACACTCACGGGTTTTTTTATGGATCAGTCGTCCATTAAAAGTTTCATTATAGTCATATTGGGGAACCCAAACCTAGCTTTTGAAATACGGCCAACGACATCAAATTTATACTTGCCCCAAGGTCACATAATGTTTTTCCAAATGTTTACACCCCGATAGTACATGGGATGGTGAATGCTCCCGGATCCTCTTTCTTTAAAACAATTATGCTAGACATTATCTCACAGCAATTGTGTGTTATGTCAATCTTTTCAAACTTTATGACTCGCTTCTTTGGTACCAAGTCCTTCCTGAATTTAGCATACTTGAACATCTCTTTTAAGGCTTACAACAATGGTATTTACTAATAGATTGCTAAATTTTACAAGGAACTTCTTGAACTTTGAGTCATCTTTCTTTTCTTAAGCCTCTATGGAAATGGAGGAGAGATTTTGATATGTGTCCTTTAGAAAATTAGACTTTCATCAAATTTTGAGACATTATCACCATCCACTTTTGGTTCTTCTTCGTTTTTAACCTTCTTTTCCACTACTCTTAGCTTCTCAACACTTGGCTCATTTGGATTGGTGACATTTTTATTTGACTTATGAGGCCACTTTCTTTTCTCACTGTCTTATTCAACACATCATAAGCAAGAGTTCTACCACTCCTAGTGACAATTTCCATAATGTGAGCATTATTTTTTGGATTAGCCACCAAGTCACTATGTAGTAAGACCTTTTGCCTTGTATTTAAATAAGCAAATATTTGGACCACTTGTGTTTTAAGTTGCTTCGTAGAGGACAAATGTGTGGTTTCCATTTGATTTAGTTGTAAAAAGTCTCTCTTAATCTCCCTTAACTTCCTATCTACTCATTCAGTCCCTTAGAAGGATACGAGCAAGCACAACATCATTCTTAAACTTCTATGGATCTGTGAAGGTTTCTTCTTTTCCTTTGGCCCAACATATGGAGGAAAGTATCTATCATGGTCATGATCTTTGTCTCCTTAATTGCAATGCCTATAGCTTTTCTTATCATTTAATCTCTATATCAATCATGATCATTTCGATCATGATCCCTTTCCTTCTAACCTTGATTCATGCCTTTCCTATCATAGGTAGGTTGGGAACCCCTATTTTTTTTAGAATTGAATCAAATTTCTTTACCAAAAGACTCTACATAATCATTATCATATGTTTTTATATCGTTAGAAACAACGACAATGACCCCCTTTGGAGTTGAGCCTAATACATGTTGTAACGCCCTAAAATTTGGGTCCCGAGATGTCACACGATGCTTAGGGGTGTAAGTGACCCCAAGCTAACCCTCCTACTGGCATAACTCATAAACAACTGGATAAAATGCTTAAATCTATGTAAAGTTAGAGAAAATATAGAACTTCGCTGAACTTGATCAATATAAACATGAACTTTACAAGATTACAACTCTACTTTTACAAATGAAACTGAAACTGAATACATCAACTTCTACTGATTGTCTATGAAGCCTCTACTGGTACTGACTTCAGATAGATGGGTCATGACTCCCAACTACCCAATGTCAATATGACTAAGGTAAGAAAAATACAACACTTCTTGAACTGTATAACTGACTCATGCCCTCGAATCAAAAGGACTCATCACTTGTTGACTGGAAGCTGTGAACTGACCGAATGCAGTATCTGCGCTATAACTTGTACCTACATTATAAGGCACTGTAGCATATAGAAATATATGGGGGTCAGTACTTTAAGGAATGTACTGAGTATGTGGGGGTGCAATGCAACATTATAAATAATATCATAAATGATTATGAAAATCATGCATGCTGACAATAACAACTTCTTCGCTTGAATTAACTGAAATATATTCCTTGTAAATCATCAATAGTAATACAAGCATTATAAATCTCATAAATCATTATACTTAACTCGAACTCTTTAAATCATGACTTAGAGTGGCTCGGTAACTCATGAAACTTGAACTCTTATGGACTTGGGAGTTTCTTATAACTGACATAACTACACCATGTGAGCCGCATGGAGTCCAACGTCTTGCCCTCCTAAGGAGAGAACCCCACATTGGCGGGGGTATCGTACTCTTTCCAAGGAGTACAACCTTAATTTCTCAATCACAATCCCATACTCGGCCTCTGGCCTACAATCATCAATATCAATCCTACTGTGGCACGTAGTTTTGGAGAAATACCACATTTTTCGCTCGGTGCTAAATACTCCTCCCAGACTCAGCTCAGAACGCACTAGAAAATCCACCTTAATCAATATCAATTCGTGAGTCCATTACAAAGACCAAAACATAAATATATATCTCATCTGTAAATCATATACAACTGTGGATTCCTAACTCGATTCAAAATCAGACAATCTTTCTCAACATCAAGATGTATCAATTCATTTAGTCATGGCAACATTAATAACTTTGAGGAAATATGAGGACTCATTATAACAACTCAATCTTATGAATCAATATACTCAATAATCCAATTTTTCATAAGGAAGCTTAAAGCTTGACATATGTCTTGAAAGCACTTGAAATACCAACTCATGGTAGAACATGAAATTCACAATATTAAATATCAAGTCATAATTTGGAAGTTGTAAAATAATTACGTATCAAAAACTTCAAGAAAACATCATAGAACTCATTCTTGACTCTTAAGATCAAATATCAATATATATATATATATTCAATAATAAAAATTCTCATAGAAAAGCTTAAATCATGACTCTTATATCAAATCATTCAGAAATCATCAACTCATAATAATAATATTCAACTCATGGCATAAGTTCTCAATTTATGAAATAAAATGATGAAATAGGCATGTGTATCGATCTTGAATAGCTCAAATATGATAAATCATTAATAAAGTAATTTGGATGTAAACCCACTTTGCAAAATCATGGATTTCAATAGTAGAAATTAAATCTTTGGGCACAAGAATGAAAGAAGTGTTCTTGTTCAAACCCCACATACCTTGATTATGGATTTGAATGAAGAAACTTGTTATAGACTCCTTTTCCACTTCTTGAGTTAGGGTTCTTGATGATTTTGACTTAGGTACCTTGAATCTTGAACCAATTTATAAAATTTATGGTTGGATTCTTGATGTTCTTGGGAAATTTGGATTGGATTTTTGAGAGAGAAACCCTAGTATTCTTGATAAAAGGGAAGAAGAATGAAGTTTTCTTCTTTACTTGGATATATATAGAGGGTCAAAATGGGTGGAAAAGACCAAAATACCCTTTTAAAAACACCCCTTAATTGCTGAAAAAAAAAATGGCTGACGACATCCGTGATAGGCCGTCAGACCCGTGATAGTCCGTCACGAAATGTCGTCACAAAAGGGTCGAATTTTTTATTTTATACCTAAGGCTGACGAAGTCGTCAGAAATGTCGTCAGAAAGCGACGACATCGTCAGAAATGTCGTCAGAAAGCGACGACATCGTCAGAAATGGCGTCAGAAACGTGATAGCCCGTCAGAATCGTCGTCACTATTTTCCATCTTGAGCATGTTGGAGTAAAATGGGCATAACTCTTTGCTCCGATATCGGACTTTGGAGAAATTGGTATCGTTCGAAAGCTAATTCAATTATATATCTGTTGATAGGTCATGATCTCATAAATTTCAAGTATAATGAGAGATATGCTCGTTTGAAGTTGACTAAACCAATATCCTTCCGAAGAACTCAATCGGTAAGGAATGTTTTTATTCGCCCAATCATTAGGACATCTTTAAGGCCTTAATAAACACCATCCTTGATTAGAAAACAACCAAAGCACTATAATTTATTTCTCAAGAGCTTGATTCATGGTTGCACTATTGTGTAGAGTCTCGAAGAATTACAAAATGGCTCTAACTTCCTCACCGGGTGTCCTATTCGAGTGAATCTTATGTCGATGGAAAGCTTATCCAATTCTCCACATGATCGAGAGTAGAATTTAGGGAAATACAACATGAGATAAATAACAATCAATTTGGAAGTCATCCATATTCACTCAAAATATGGATTTAGGCTTAAGAAACGATCGGGGTATTACAATATCTCCCCCTTGGACACATTCGTCCTCAAATGTTGCTTTTTGGCTAAGAATATAAAGAAAACTGAAGACACACAGCTGAAACAACTTGCAAATCTAAATCTATATCTTTCTAAACTTTGAAGTACTTCGTTGAATGTATAAACTCATGATGAGAATAGTTATACAGCTGGATCCGAGACTGGAAAAAAATAGATAGAGGACGACTGTAATTCTCAACTGAATCTGAGCTGATTTGCCTTCTTCCTATATTAAAGAGCGGGCTCATACTGAGAGTTTAGAATTCACTTGATATGATAAGGGTTCAATAGTACTCATAGATGGCGAAGATATAATTTCTGCAGGCATAGGTCATGAGAAACAAGGATAAGACTACACAATGGGTATTACATTGTCGGGACTAGATACTTGGAAAACAAAGATTGTTCAATGAATGCTCACAGACTGAATCACAATTATATATCCGAATCTGAAACTGATGCCTGATACACATACTGAACTGAATTCGTAGATTTTTGGCGTGAGCAACTACTTATCGAATTGCTCATACCTATGAAATTTCGAGTGGTAAGACTAGACTAGTTCAAAAAAAATGGAAGATCATAGAAATCTATCTGCCAAATTTTAAAAACTGGGTTGCTAGCTATGCAAACTGAATCGTACTAGATACTCATACTTAAATAGAGGATTTCTTCAACACCCTCCCAAGGAATTCTAATAGTCTGAAGGAGCAAAGAACTTTAGGCAAGATCTAAACAAGACATCTGAATCGGAGATCATAAAATTACCATAATCCCATAACTTGAAACCTAAACCTATGAATCATAAGTCAGGATAAAAGTACTAAGCTTCAAGTAAGGCAAATCCTTACTCTCAACTCAACCACACTTCTCAAACACTCTCTCGACTATACTATACCCTTCTGATACTATATTTGATCGATTCGACTTACAATCCTCACATGACACCGATACTTCCATCTACTCATATCCCCTTGAACCAAACCCTGTCATTGTTTTTATGCGTAACCTAGAACCACAAGATTTTCCACATAACCTCATTCTGAATCATGAGATCCCACACATCTACATTCTTACAACCTCTCACTTCAAGAGTAATTCTAATTACCACTTCGACAACTCTAATCCACCTAGCACTAGTCATTTACTAAGGTGCAAGGCACCCATCCGCATGCACACAAACACGACATTCAAGCCTATCTTCATAACCACATGCGCATTTCTAATCAAACGCTTATAAAGCCTCTTCTTCATACCCTACACACCTCTTATCAAGAAATTTCCATGCACTCACCTCAAGCACACCTGACATACTCCTTGCTAATAGAGTCCTACACAAATGTTTCACTCCAATATTCCTTCCAACTCATAAAATTACACAAAATGAACACACCACAATCTTCCCAATCATAACACATTAAACTTCAACTAACCATAACATGTATCAAAGACTTAGCCTCAATCTTACTTCACATTACCGCCAAGCTAAAGTAGGCATGGCACCCTCTATCGTTGATAAGGAAATATCTCTTCTCTCCTGACTAAACAACTATTCACCATCACTATCTTGGGTAAGGAAAGATAACTAAAAGATTAGAGCATGAGGATATGACACATGAATAGATACTATGAATAACTTGACACTCAACTGAGGCTTGAGGAATAGAGGATTTAACATCATAAACCCATCAAAGAAATACGGCCAGGGGACATGCACGATATGAATCTGAATTTCTTTCTTGCTGATCATTAAAAGTAGCGCTTGAACATTGGAACTGAACATATCACAAAGCATGAGTACATAAGTCATGTGTTGCATGGCCTAAATTGGGAATTCGTAACTATGAATTGTGATTCCAACCGGTGAAAGGTCTGAGACTCCACATTTCGGTAACTAAGTGAGGACATAATTTTTTTTATGGCATGCCTGGACATGAATCATGATCATGGAATCAAAATGCAAAGTATGAATAAATACAGGAATGACTGAAAATACTAAAATAAAAATGGGTCGAGCAGTATCCCTTCTCACAGCTGTTCCACAACTTATTAGTATACTCATTAGAACCTGACAAAATAACCTAGTCACTTGTTCTACTATCTCCCCCTTAGACTAAAGCCATCACACTTCTTGACTCAATTATTAGGAACATCGTTCATTGCCTAACTAGTCTTCCTCCACCTAGCAACTCCACGACACTTACTAATTACGCCACATACAATGACCCTAGAAAAGAAAATAAAGCATCCCCAGAGAACCTTGGGCAAGATTTCTCACCAAGAACACAAAATCAAACTTAATTACAAGTTGATCAAACTCAAGCTTTTGCATACACTATCCAAGCCCATTAGATCACTTCCCTATAACTAGCACCATTAACCAAGAAATCATCACATCCACCTTCATAGCCACCATTCATCCAAGCTTAATGCCTTGCGCTCAGCATAACTTACAACTCCACCTCACACACACCATTATCACTTGGAAACTATAAAACAAAATGTCAATAAACACTAGTCCACTTAAACCCCCTAATAACAATAATTGGTCATAATCATATGGCCTCTCTTATTTATAATCCATCAACACACCCTTCTTCTACCCATCATTACTATTTATCCTTCATACATAACTTAACTTAGTTCATAACTCTCTAAGCCTCAACTTAACTTTCCTTTGCAATCTCAGGAGCATCTAAGTTAACAACACTCATCCACTAAGTATCATCATCCATAACTTATACTTATCTTGTGCAACACACCGTCAACAACTCTTTTCATACCTTAAGCAAACCATTATTTACCTCCACCAAAAACTCCTTCTTTTTCTTCCATGAGCTGACACACAAGAACAATATCACTTCATCACTAACTCGATCACATGCAAAAGGCTCAGCTATACATAATTTCAATAAATCACACTTTCCACCCTTTCTTGCCACACCTCTAAACCAGTTCTAACCAGCACGAGAAAACAAGATACATAAGGAGTTGCTAGTGAATCAAAATAGGCCTCACCCGACTTCACTGGACTTTCAGTTCTAACATCATGGAGATAACAAGGTTACAAGAGATAGAAACTCGCCATACAATATTTGATAATCTAAGAATACACAACTTACTCTGTCTTAACTGAAAGAATCATAAGGGAGAGGGCATAACATTGAACTTAGGAAACTTATAACACGTTGGTAAGATCTTCTCAGGACGGTTTGTGAGACTTCTAAAATTTCTCTCTTGTAAGTCTGAAAGCATTATCAGAGGGAGAAAATTAGAACTCGCTAATTATGTTACCTCAGGAACAGTACATAGATAAGGAAGTATAGATTATCAATATGGATTCTGAGAAGGAAATCTGGAAGCGCAACTGACTTGGGCTTATTAAACAATTTATAAGGAAAGCGTGATAAGGCACTAATAGGGTACTTTCTAGCTCATTTACAACTTCATAACTATCTGTGGGGACTGGTTAAGAAAGTACTATCTATAAAGAATTGAGTTTAACTGTCTCTAATACCTTGAAAATAAGGCGGGGATGCCCCAAATAGGGTAAGATGAGAATCTGTATAAGTTTCTCAACGAACCTTTCTATAGCACAATCTAAGCCTTGAAAGAATGAAGACCTTTCCTAAATGTCTTATAGCCTCTTGAAGAAAAGTACAGACGTCTCCGTACCATTCTGTAAGACTCTACTAGACACGGCTTCATAGACACCCTAGGACACTTGAACTCTGTGCTCTGATACCAAGTTTGTAACTCCCCAAAATCTAGGTCCTGGGATGTCACACGGTGCTTAGGGGCGCAAGTGACCCTAAGCCAACCCTCCTACTGGCATAACTCATAAACAGTTGGATAAAATGCTTAAATCTATATAAATTTAGCAAAAATATAGAACTTCTCTGAACTTGATCAATATAAACATGAAATTTACAAGATTACAACTCTACTTTTACAAATGAAACTGAAACTGAATACATCAACTTCTACTGATTGTCTATGAAGCCTCTACTGGTACTGACTTTAGATAAATGGGTCATGACTCCCAACTACCCAATCTCAATATGACTAAAGTAAGAAAAATACAATATTTCTTGAATTGTATAACTGACTCATGCCCTCGAATCAAAAGGACTCATCACCTACTGACTGGAAGCTGCGAACTGACCAAATGCGGTATCTACGCTATAACTTGTACCTACATTATAAAGCATTGTAGCATATAGAAATATATGGGGGGTCAGTACTTTAAGGAATGTACTGAGTATGAGGGGGTCCAATGCAACATTATAAATAATATCATAAATGATTATGAAAATCATGCATGCTGACGATAACAAATTTCTTCGCTTGAATTAACTGAAATATATTCCTTCTAAATCATCAATAGTAATACAAGCATTATAAATCTCATAAATCATTACACTTAACTCAAACTCTTTAAATCATGACTTAGAGTGACTCGGTAACTCATGAAACTTAAACTCTTATGGACTTGAGAGTTTTTTATAACCGACATAACTACACTATGTGAGCCGCATGGAGTCCAATGTTTTACCCTACTAAGGAGAGAACCCCACATTGGCGGGGGTGTCGTACTCTTTCCAAGGAGTACAACATCAATTTCTCAATCATAATCCCATACTTGGCCTCTGGCCCACAATCATCAATATCAATCCTATGGTGGCACGTAGTTTTGGGAAAATACCACATTTTCTGCTCGATGCTAAATACTCCTCCGAGACTTATCTCAGAATGCATTAGGAAGTCCACCTTAATCACTATCAATTCGTGGGTCCATTATAAAGACCAAAACATTAATATATATCTCATCGGTAAATCATATACAATTGTGGATTCCTAACTCGACTCAAAATCAGACAATCTTTCTCAACATTAAGATGTATCAATTCATTTAGTCATGGCAACATCAATAACTTTGAGGAAATATCAAGACTCATTATAACAACTCAATTTTATGAATCAATATACTCAATAATCCAATTTGTCATAAGGAAGCTTAAAGCTTGACAAATGTCTTGAAAGCACTTGAAATACCAACTCATGGTAGAACATGAAATTCACAATATTAAATATCAAGTCATAAGTTGGAAGTTGTAAAATAATCACGTATCAAAAACTTCAAGAAAACATCATAGAACTCATTCTTGACTCTCAAGCTCAAATATCAATATATATATATATATATATATATATATATTTAATAATAAAAATTCTCATAGAAAAGCTTAAATCATGACTCTTATCTCAAATCATTCAAAAATCATCAACTCATAATAATAATATTCAACTCATGGCATAAGTTCTCAATTTAAGAAATAAAATAATGAAATTGTCATGTGTATCGATCTTGAATAGCTCAAATATCATAAATCATTAATAAAGTAATTTGGGTGTAAACCCACTTTGCAAAATCATGGATTTCAATAGTAGAAATTAAATCTTTGGGCACAAGAACGAAAGAAGTGTTCTTGTTCAAACCCCACATACCTTGATTATAGATTTGAATGAAGAAACTTGTTATAGACTCCTTTCCACTTCTTGAGTTAGGGTTCTTGATGCTTTTGACTTGGGTACCTTGAATCTTGAACCAATTTATAAAATCTATAGTTGGATTCTTAATGTTCTTGGGAAATTTGGATTGGATGTTTTAGAGAGAAACCCTAGTATTCTTGATGAAATGGAAGAAGAATGAAGTTTTCTTCTTTACTTGAATATATATAGAGGGTCAAAATAGGTGGAAAAGACAAAAATACCCTTTTAAAAATGCCCCTTTATTGCTGGAAAAAAATGGCTGACGACATCCGTGATAGGCCGTCAGACCCGTGATAGGCCATCATGAAGTGTCATCACAAAAGGGTCAATTTTTTTATTTTATGCCTAAGGCTGACGACGACGTCTGAAATGTCGTCAGAAAGTGACGACGTCGTCAGAAATGGCGTCAGAAACGTGACAGCCCGTCAGAACCGCCGTCACCGTTTTCCAGCTTGACCATGTTGGAGTAAAATGGGAATAACTCTTTTATCCGATATTGGATTTTGGAGAAATTGGTATAGTTCGAAAGATAATTCAATTATCTATGTTTTGATAGGTCATGAGCTCTTAAATTCCAAGTATAATGTGAGATATGCTCGTTTGAATTTGGCTAAACCAATATCCTTCCCAAGAACTCAATCGGTAAGGAATGTTTTCTTTCGTCCAATCGTTAGGACATATTTAAGTCCTTAATACACACCATACTTGATTATAAAACAACAAAATAACTATAATTTATTTTTCAAGATCTTGATTCATGGTTGAACTACTGGTTAGAGTCTCGGGGAATTACAAAATGGCTCTAACTTCCTCACCGGGTGTCCGATTCGGGTGAATCTTATGTCGATGGAAATCTTAACTAATTATCCACATGATCGAGAGTAGAATTTAGGGAAATAAAACATGAGATAAATAACAATCAATTTGGAAGTCATCCATATTCACTCAAAAGATGGATTTAGGCTTAAGAAACGATCGGGGTATTACACATGTTTGGTAAGAAGGTCTAACTGTGTCATAACTTTGCCATATTCTGATAACTTCCTCATCCTTCTTCCTTTGCTCTTTGATTTCAAAAGATGCATAGGAAACCCCCACGGCCACCTCGGTATCTCTTGTATGCCAACCTCAATGTTTCTTAGTCATTTTATCCAATAACACCGCTGCAACACCATAAGATTTTTTAACTAAAGATCCGCCGGCCTCATTATCTTCTACCATCTTGTTTAATTTATCTAATGCCATATAAAAGATATGGAGGAAAATTTTGTTTGGGACCTCATAATTTGGGCATTTTAATAACTTCTTATTAAACCTTTGCTATGCCTCATGTAATGATTCGCTTCTTAATTAGTGAAAGTTAATGATTCCATATCTCAATTGTAGAATCCTTCATGGTGGAAAGAATTTATCCAAAACTTCTTTCATCAATTCAACCCATAAGGTGATAAAATCTATAGATAAGTCCTGTAACCATAATACTACTTTTCCATCAACAAAAATGAAAATTGTCTAAATTGAATGGACTCTTGTGAAATATGGGTAATCTCAAGTGGGAGAAACACAGTAATAAATCTCTTCAAATAAAGGTTGGAATTTTCAAGAGCTTGTCCCCTAAGTAAACCCTTCATTTAAAGTAAATGAAGCACCATGCTAGAAACATGAAACACTTTATTCAGTGCCATTGGCAAAACATAGATGGAACTAGCCCGGTCGCAATATTGAGGGTGATCCTTGTCCTTTATATGCCCATCAAACATAGAAGTATTGCTACTATTTTGGCTCAAGGTATTGACATGCCCCGAACCAGGGGCCTTGTTATAATGGGCATCCCAAGTCCAACCAAGATCGGGGACCACCCCCGATATCCAACCCAACCTCCAAGAACATACCCTGAGTTAGATGAATTCCAAACATATAACAAGATAGTGTAATTGTAGATATAATGGCTTTGGGATAAGTCTACTTCCTAGACCAACCCAACAAAATCAATCTGTCCAACCACCAACCAAACCAAGACAGTAACCCAATGTATTTATATGAGTAATCCAAAACAAAATGGAACAATCATAAGTCAAATATATTCTACTAATGTCAGCCCCAATACTATTACCAATGCCAAGGCTGATACCAATACCGACGCCACCCATACAAACCCATTGTAGTCCCACAAAGACTCTAATCAAAAGTAAAACAATATCCAGTTGGGACATTCCCCCGACCATAGATAAAACCATAGTCTATAAAATGACCAAAGTATGTAAAGATATCCATGACATGAAATGGATCCTTTTGGAATATGAAAGCTCACCACTTTAATCAAACACAAATTGATCTCAAATTCGATCACTGAGTAGGAGTGGAATGGCCTATTCCTGCATTGCGTGGGGATACAGCTGCCCAAAGATGGGTTAGCGGGTGAACGCTAGCAAGTACTCAGGATAAGGATAAAAGAATGACAACCTTCAAAACCAAATAAACAACCATATGCATATACATCCTGGGTATGTGTAACTTAACCGTCCTAGAACCATACATAATCTATATGGGTCCAGTGTTACCTCTTGAATAAGCCCCGATGTGTGTAGCCGCATGAACTGGAGATGCCATAGGAGTAAGGAATTCTCGTGTACCCTTAGCTCTCCATGATACATATATACAAGTGTAACTTAGGGGATTCTCGTGTACCCCATAAGTATCATATATGGTCGCTATGACCAATCCTCATGTCAGCAAACATGAGTTTCCAGTGTCCATCCATTGGACTCATACCTTCATTGTTAGCTATCAAATCTCGCCATTATTTCCCAATTAAAACCATTAGCATACAACGAAACCACCAATTCCATTTATTATTACCTAAGGGTATAAGTAGTGGTATCGTCATATAGACTATAGCTTGTAAGAAATATCCTTAGCCAACCTTTTAAGAAAAGGGATTCCCATGTACCCATAGATTTCATTATTAAGTTTACCTGGGGGATTTCCATGTCCCCCACAAGTAGTACATTATCGTGTTTTCTAGAGGGATTCCCATATACCCTTTAAAGCTTTCAATTAACAATAACCATGACCATTAAGATCTTACCATTTAACCATTTAAAATGATTCAAAACCATCCAAACCAATCTAGGGTTCCATTACTAATTATACTATGCAAATTTCTCAATGAAAGTCCAACTATGTAATAAAAGCATTCTCATAAGCATTTTAACAAACATGTTGAGGGCATAGAGTTTCCAAAACCAAAACCAAGTACCAATTGCCATTCCCATGCAACCATATGTCCAAACCACCATTATAATATGAAATTCATAAGTAAAAACATGGAAAACATAAATCAACCATTAATAACCCAAAAACCCCAACATATAATTCAAAACACAAAACCATACCACAATTATGCCTTGAAAACTATACATTAAACATGCCTTTAGTTGAACTAACAATGAGGGAGGAGTAACATGCCTTAGATTATGAAGATGATGGAGAGAAATCACCCTTTGGAAGCCTTAATTGATCCTTTAGATAAAACCCTAGCCATTGCTCATCCCAAGAGCTTGAGAGAATTTGGGAGTGTTTTTGAGAGTTTTATTGATTGCAAATAGGTTATGAAGCCCTATAAAGGTGCTTTATATCATTGGGTCTTAAGATGTTAAAAGGGAAAATATCCAGATTACCCCCAACTTAAACTGTATAAAATTCTCCCAGGAAGGTATGACCACCCCCACCCCACCCTAAACTGTACCCTAGGGTATGAGTGGTACCTTTGTATCACACCGTAGTCCACCCCTTGGACCCCAACATTGTCCAATATATGACTACCAAGGCCAATTAGTACCAAACCATTCAACCAGTACCTAAAATTTGTACCTTAGGTAGAATAGACTCCTCTAGGTTAAACATATGTTAACATACGATTGGAATCATACCTCTAGTACCCCAACATATAACTAGTATGATCCATTCATACCTTGGACAAAAAAAAACCAAACCATACTAGTTGACCTAAGGCCAAGACCTACTAAATTATACCCTATCATATGACAAATACCCCAAGTCGTATGATATCCAGAGAGTTCTAAACTCAGGAAATATATACGGATCAAAAATCAGGGTGTTTCAAGTATTGAGAAGACTTTGGTTGTCGGTTGAAAGAAAGAAAACAAAAAATAAGGTAAAATAAACACTATGGCTAACTTAAAGTGCCTTATGACACTAAAAAGAATAAAAGCTATGTTTCATTCCCCCGCAACAATGCCAAAATTTGATAACTCTCAAATTATACTTCAAGAGTATAAGCGACCATTGTTAATATACCTTACCCAACTAGATTTGAGGTCGAATCTACAAGGAATGAGAGCATAAGCTTCAATTTCAAGTGCTACAAGAAACTATAAGTCGGCTCACAATGCTATGAAAATCAAATGGAAAAAATTAGTGGTTTAATTCAAACAATTTGTAATCATCATGTCAATGATTATTTAAATATTAAATTTAAAGATTGGAGAAATAGAGTTGTACTCAAGTGTGAAATGGGAATTGGGGTTAATGTTATCGTAAGAGTGAGTGTGTATATGAGTGGTTGAACATTTGACTAGGTTTAGCTAATAGTCATGGGTCGACTAGATTATGAGTATTTAGTGTTAATCTGACAATCAAACACCAAAATACCATAAATGGGTTCTTTTGAACACCCCCATAAGTGTTTTATATGACAAATATAACACCTTAATTAGCATCCTTATGTCTAAGAGACACTATTAAATGATAAACATCAAGTTATTATTCTCTAATATTCCTCAACCTCATCCCATTTGTCAAGGATGATAAGGGTTCTAGAGATAACTTGAGTTTGCAACCTCTAATTATAGATTGAAAACATGGAATAGAAGTAAAACCCATAGCAACTAACTAACTAGAAAAATAAATAAACAACATCCGTACAATTATCACAACTTATTCAAATTATATACTCTTTGAGAGAGAAAGAGGGAAATTACTTAAGTTCTCATTCCATTCTTCCATTAAATCTAAGATTATCACAAGAATTGAGATCAAAATTCAATAAATGGAAAAATAAAATCACTAATCTCACTCTTAGGGTTTTAACTCAATGTTTCTCAAGCTTCAAAAAGTACAAATATGGTCATTTAGATTTGAAAACTCTTTTTCAGACTAAAAATTTATGTCTGAGAAAATTACAAAAATGCCACTACACTGGTCATTTGTTGGTGCAGATAGTTGACCTGCATGCGCAGGTTATGGGTGCAGGTTGCTTCCAACTTCACTGCTTGCCCGTAGATGCTCATCTACGTGCGCACCACCTTACCTACATATGCAGGTGAGCTCCCATCACCTCGAGCATTAATTTTTAGTTGCTTTCCTTTACTTATGAATTTTGTTTGACGCATATGGTGTCAATCATGAATTTATACATTACCTACCCAAATTATCAATTTAACATAGAGGATAATTTAAGATTAAATATGCTAAGATGTTGGCAAATTTGCAACTTATTAGTTATCCCCTCTTTTTTATAAACATTGTAAAAGACTTGCCTATATGCTATTTGAAATAGGGTAAACTACTCAAGCATCTAACCTCTTTATCATCTCTTTTTTCACCACCTCTTGCATTGGTTGATTTAGTATTCTCTTATGTTTAATATTATGGATGCCATCCTCATCTTGCTGAGTTTTATGTAAATATTGGGAGGCATCCTAATAATGTTTATAATGGTATAGCAAATCATCTATTTGTACAATTGCATGATAGAGAGCAATGACTCAATTTTTCAATCATGATGATCTATCGATATTATTATGGGTAAGTCTTATTAGCTTTGAAAAAGGAATACCTATGTGAGTCGAAAGTATGTTTACCTCTAGTATTGGTGGTTCCTCAATGGTTGGATTTGAATGAGGGTTCTCTCTTTTTTTAGATAAAGATCTAGCATCTTTGAAGCATAAGAGTAACAACCCATTCCAACAAATGCATTGACAATCTCCTCATAGTCCTTGATTTCTTCTATATCAAAACTCATGGATATCAAATATAGGGTAAATAGAGGTGGCCTTGGGATTGGATTCAACATCGTTGGGACATTCTCTTACTTCCCCTTCTCCCTGATGTTCTTCTTTGCATCAACTTGAGCTTACTAGTTTCTTTACAATTAATCTACAATAATTGAATTATAAGTGTCAACCCAAGTTATAGACTGCCCTTTCCATTCAACCATTTGAGGTCCCACTTTCTTGCTATATTTATTCCACATGTAATTTTTCCACATTGATTTTTGAGTCATAAAGATCAACCACAATTGAGAAGCATTTCTTTAGAAATACCAAAAGTAGATCTAAACCCCAAACCCTCTTCATCTTTAGGCACATAAATATCAGATCTAGCAACTCAATGCTTATTCCTTCCAACCTCTTTAAAATTCCATAGAACTCTAGAAAAAAATTTATATAGGTCATAAATAGTATATTTAGGAGCATTAATAGCTGATAGGAGATAAATAAGAATACTAACATAATTTATTAGGACTGTTTATCCACCAAAAGAAATCAATTCACCCTTTCAAGCCTGCAATTAGTTTTGAACCTTTTTAATAAGCTCTGATATAATTAATTTTTTTCTTTTTTGCATGACCAATAGGGCAACCTAAGTATTTCAAAAAGAATTTACCTCAAAAAAAGATTGTACATTCATTCATACCCCTTATTATAAAATGGGCAATCTTATGGAAAGCATACAAAACATTATTTTCCTTATTTATCTTTTAGACAGATGGTGTTTCATATTTACAAAGAGTGTCATATAATAAGCTATATCTATAACACAAATGTAATTCTATCATTAGGATATGCAAGATGGTTAATGTTATCCCACCATTAAGGAATTCTAAACTCCTAAAACCCTTATAATCAAATAATGTATTCAATACCATAGACAACACCTCAGTAGTTAGAATAAAGAGATCAGGGGATAAAGTATCCCCTTATCTTACCCTTCTAATTAAATGGAAAAAACCATGAGCTTGACCAATTATCAAAATAGAATAGCAGTTGCGTGCAACAAATCTTTAAATCTTATCCGCTACCTGGTAGTCAAAGCCTATCTATTCAAGTACTCTAATAAGAAAAGTCTAATCAACCCTATCATATGCTTTATTCATTATCCAACTTTATTAACACGTTAGCTTGTTTGCCCCTCATTCTAATATCTTAAATTATTTCCTAAGACAACAAAACATTCTTTGTAGTACTTTTACCCTTTACAAAGACAAATTGGTTTTAGCAAAATCAAAATAGGTAGAAATCCATCCAACCTATCATGCACATTCCTTAATATCACTTTGTTTAAAAAATTACTCAAACTAATTGGCCTCATATATAGGAAGAACTGTACATTGTCCTCTTTAGGTATTCTTATAAATTTAGTGTGTGTAATGTATTTGGGATGAATATAACCTTCAAAAAATATTGTCACCATTTTGTATACATCTTTTCCAACAATATCCTAACAAACTTGATAAAAATACCTATAAAGCTATTTGGACCACTTGAGCTATCTCTCTTTAATTGAAAGGAATTGAAGGCAACCATTTTTACTTCATCTTTATTGGAAAATTCATTTAGAGCTTGGTTGTAATCTTCAGTAACTAAAGATGTAACAATTTGCAGAAAAAATAATTCTGAACTAAAGTTGCTACCAATAAGTTGATCTTGAAAGAAAGTAATGGCTTTTGCAGCTACATAGTCATTACACTCAACATGTCATCTTTATGAATCTTGTTACTAGATAATCTATTTCTCCTCATATTTACTAGATAAAGGAAACTTTGGTGTTCTTATCCCCTTTACAGAACCATTGTAGTCCAACTTTTTGCCTCTAAAACTCTTCTACATAGTGAATGTACTGCTTTAGCTCAACCTATGCCCTCTGCAAGATCATTTTGTTAGTACTGTAGATTGTTATTCAAAAAGTTCTTATTTAGTTTTCACAATATCCTCCCTAATAGTCAGTTGTTTGAAAATGTCTCTAAAGATTGATCTACTCTACTTTAGAAGTATATTTTTTTAGTTATTCAATTTCTACTTCAAAGAGATAAAAATGTTAGATTTTTCTACAGGGATCCAAATGTTCCTAGAAATCTCCTTACAAATACTTTTATTAGCATAAAATTTCAAAAATATATAAGGCATTCCATATATGTTAGATTGATCTCCACAAGATAATAGAAGCGAGGCATGGTCTGAATCAATTCTAGCCAAATGTTCCATCTCTACATTTCCCCTATACCCAAAAAAGCTTATTGAACATCAACCTATCCAACCTTTTGAATATACAATTACTATCAATTTTTTTCCACCAAGTAAAAGGGATGCCTTTGAATTGGATATCAAAAGGTTCACATGAGTTAAAAGCAAAATCTTCATACTCTTGTGGATATACAGGTGAACTACCAATCTTTTCTTCCTCAGTCATGATTACATTAAAATATCCCCCAACCAAGGCAAATTTAGGTTGTGGCTGAGATATAAATATCATTACAAAAACTAATTCTTTTTAGAGTGTCATATTTAGCATATCCCATGGTCACCAACATTGACTGATTTGTTTCTTGAAAGTTCAATTGTAAAGATATGACTAATCTAAGTTATATATGACACCCACATGAATGTGTTATTGAATAAACACCTAGATCTTCCCATTTTTATTGAGATTGACATATGAAACCCTCAATCTCCTTTCATATTTATGAATGTGATTAGTATACTAAAACGGCTCCATTAAAGCAATATTAGAGAATTTATGGTGTCTGTGCAATATCTGGATTCTATGAAATGAATTTTGAGTCGTTACAAATCTCATATACCAAAATAATACTTTTATCTTCATTTAACACTTTTTTTATATTCCTTCTAGAATGCACCCTAGTAAACTTAGTATATACTTTGATATTTGATTTACCTCCACATGGGACTGATTTTGGGGACAAATTGGCTTTCTCAAGGACCATTATGTCACGACCAAAACTAGGTCCTGGTCGTGATGGTTATCTCAAGTCCATCGAGGACCAGTAACCACCCCCTTAGCCTAGCCAACCAGAACACAATATAAATACCAAAGATAAAGAATCTAAGAATCCATAACACATAACTACCCACACTTTATCCATAAAATCCTCTAACAAAATAGAACATCAACTAGGTCAGGACATGTCTTCGACTTGCCAAAAAGAATCCAAAGTAGGATAATAACAATTCCCAAAATATAAAAAGAAACCTAATGAAATGGTAAAGCTTTTAGAAGGATGGAGTCTCACTATTCATGAAGACCAACCGATGAACTGAATCACCTAACACTACACAAGGTAACCAAAAAAACCCTAGGACCCTACATCATGAAATAATACAGCGTCAGGGATGGTTAGTAGGATGAGCACTAGTATGTAACTCGAGGTAATGATAAAATAATGCTAAGTCCAAAATCAAAGTAAAACCACATGCACACATTATATATACATATATATATATATATGAGATATATATATATGGGTTCAGCTCCCCTACTGAAAGGGACCCAGTGTGTGTTAGTCGCATAAACTGAGAAAATCTGAGAAAGGGACAGGGAATCCACTACCCCAGTCATTCCAAAATATATATATATAATGTGAAAACTATACACACGGTCACAAAAAACCCCATGCCAGTAAATGTAGTTTCCATTATTGGTCCCCTCCGAACCTCCACCTTCCATGTCGAGCTACACAACCACCTTTAAGCCCAAATTAAAACCATTTTCACATATCTACATTCGTTAACTAAGGAGTCTTTTGATTAGACATTTATAGTTGGTATCATCTAAAACATCTTGGGTTTTGACCCTTAGAAAATTTCCTAGAGTTTCTGTTCTTCGAACCCAATACGACTCATGGGTATGAGTCATATGTTAGGGTACGAGTGGTATGGTCCTATCATATACTGACCAGTGTTATTTGATGGGATGTTTATGGTTACTGGAATGGGTATGACTTAGGGGTATGAGTCATAGGGCTTGGTATGAGTCATACTAGGGACTCGTATGGTGGGCAGTGTTTGATCCTCCTGGTATTTCATTCTGCCAGGTATAAGGGTTATGGATATGGATCATATGTTATGGTTATGAGTTTGTTGGATGATTCATATACTGGATAGTGTTTGATCCAAGGGTTGAGGCTTGGATACGAGTAGTAGGTACCGATCGTATTTGGAAGGTACGACTTGTATGGGTCAGTCGTATCTCTAATTACCCTAATTAGGACCCACAACTTCTAATACACTTAATAGCTTATTTACCCCATTATTCTATTTATTAACACTTAGAAACTATTCCAAAATACTCTATAATTCTCTCAAGAGCTTTTGGGGTAAGAGAGTTAGGGTTTTAAATAAAGGATTGCTTTGGGGCTTGTCTTGGTGATTTTTTTCAATCAAATCGGTATAAGGCATGATTCTCTTACTTCATTGTAATTTCATCTAAAGGCATGGTTTATATGATTGATTTCATGGTTTTACTATTTCATGATTTGGTTTTCAACTATTATTTGAGGGTTTTGATATTAAATACTTGGTTATGGTTTTCTATGGTTTTAATTATGCTTTTATATAGATTAATGGTGGATTTTTACAATTGGATTTTATGGTAATGGTTTAATGGTCTTTGGAATTGGTTTTGGTTATATTATGCGCCAATGTGTTTGATAAAATGCTTATAAAGATATGTTCATTGCATTAACTTCTTTTAATAGGGACTCTTGCATGTTTTAAACTTGGTAAAGGAATTATACATGGTTTAAATGATTTGAAAAGTATAAAGGCTAAATGGTTATTCTTATGGGGAACATAGAAGTCTCCCAAGAGGTTTAATATGGTATATGGAAGGGCACTTGAACGTCCTTTTAACCTAAATAGTTTGGCTATGGATATTACATGCAAGTAAGGGGTGGTATAACAAAACCACTAATATTAGCCTTAGTTAATAAAATGGTAAATATATTGGTCAGTCATTTGAAAATGGTTTTAATTGGGCATTAATGGCGGGATGTGTATTAAAGTTGTGGAAGGTGATGGTCTTGAGGGGACCAAAACTTGAAAGTCGTAGTTGCGATATGAGGGTTGGTCTTAGTGAACCGTGTGCATGATATCACACTATTGGGGGATGTAATAGTCATCCCATGGGATACTTTCCTGGTCGTGCGGCTACACATACTAGGGCCCTTTCAGTAGGGGAAGATGAACCCATATATCCTATGAGTGGTTTAGGACGACAAAGCTACATAGCCCAGGTAAAGTTTTTAAATGGATGTTAAACCTAAATTCCCTTTCCCGACATTGTTATATATATATATATGTATGGTTATGTGTATTGGATGGTTTTACTTGGTTTTATTACTGCATTATTTTATCCTTATCCTAAGATTTATACTAGAGGTCACTCGCTAACCTGTCTACTAGCGGTTGTATACCCACACTATGCAGAAACTGACCGTTTGACTCCTTCTACATAGTGATTGACTTAAGAACGTTATTTCGACTAAAGTGGTGAGCTACTATCCGTTTGGAAGGCATTATTTCATGTTATGGATATTATTAGACATGTTGACTTTATTTTGGATATTGGTTTCGGCCATGGTTGGGGGCATCTCCTAATCGAATTTATTTACTCTTTTGGCTAGAGGCTTTTTGGCACTTCTGAGGTGGGAATGGGTGGGATCGGTATTATTGTCGGCCTTGTCATTGGAATAAGTTGGGAGGCTAGCATCATCGAACATAATTTCTTACTATTCCATCATATTACATTTTGGGATTAATTACATTATGTTTTAGTATTCTCGTTAGTTATGGCCTGGTTTATGGCCTATGGTTTGGTCGGTATAGTTGGGTTGTGGATTAGGTACTATGGACTCAATTGGGTTTGTCATGGTTGTGACCCTATCCTAAAGTCATCATGAGATCATTTACTGTATGTTGTTATATGCTCAAAATTTAGCCTATCTAAGGCTAGATATAGGTGGTTGGGTTAGGTAATAGGGGGTGGTCCCCAATCCTAGTTAAACTTTGGATGCCCATTATGATAAGGCCCAGGGGTTGGGTCTTGGTAAGTTGGTATCAGATCCAAGGTTCATGGTCACTTGGGAGTCCACAAAACCGTGTTGAGTAGAGTTTCTTTTAAGGGTGTGAACTGCACCTCACTCATAAGAGAAAGACTGCAATACATTTAGGAATGTTTAACTTTCTTGGTATTCAATCTTTAAGCTTGCATTCTCAATCTTGGAATCTTCTCTAATCCTTGTTTGTTTGTCTTTCAGATTATGCCTCCTAGATCAGGAACACAAGGAAATTCTTCCGTCCCATCTAGGGATAATGCTGAAGGAGTACGTCCTACTTTTGGAGAGCATATTTTATCTTATGGTTTTATTCCTGATGGTGTTGGAGTTTCTCCTATTTCATATAGTTCTCCTCAGGTCCATTAGGGCAATATGACAAATGCAGAATTTTGTCAGTCTATTCATGTTATTGCTCAACTAGTTGCTACTTAAGCTGACCGGGGTGCAATTGGTATTTTTTTGCTGAGGCCATAAGGGTTGGTCAATTTATGAAGATAGGTCTTCCTAATTTTACAAGAGTGAAGGTGGAGGAGGATCCACATGGCTTCTTGGATGAGATGGAAAATATCTTTTAGGTGATGTAGGCTACTAATTAAAGGGGGTTAACCTTGAATTTTATCATCTCAATAATATTGCTTATCAGTGATATGAGGAGTGGGATAGGGATAAAGGTGATATTGAAAAAAAAGGATTGTGGGAGGCCTTTTCTAATGCCTTCTTGGATTGGTTCTTTCCTCAAGAGTTGAGGGAAGTTAAGATAGAGGAGTTTATGAACCTCAAGCAGGGGAGGATTCCAGTAAAAGAATATGATTTAAAGTTCCATCAGCTATCAAGGTACGCTCCTGACTTGGGGGCTGATATGAGATCGAGAATGAAAAATTTTGTTTTGAGTTATTGATTAAATATATGGACATCTCGAGGTTGACTTCCTTGTTAATTAAATATATAGATATCTTGAGGTTGACTATTTATATCCAGTAGGTTAAGGATAAGAAGAGGAGGTAGCTGGAGTTTGGGGATAGGCAGGGAAAGAGGAGCAGGTTTTCTGATCAAGGAGTTACTCAGTCTTAGAGTGGTAGAGATGGTGGAAAAGGGTAGAAAAAGAAGTGGGGGAGTTCTGCCTCCTTTTCTACTAGTGCTCTTTATTAGTCGGAAGACAAAATTCATTAAAGTGGTGACAATTCTCGAGAACAAGTTGCCCAATCTCAGGAAAGTAGAGGTCAGTCAGTTTCTTCATATTCTCCTTGCCAATTCTATGGTCGTCCCCATCAGGGTTATTGTAAAGAAGGAGGGACAAATGCTTCATATGCTCCCAGACAGGCTGTCGGCTCAGGAATTGTCTGGTTAATAAGGTTGATATAGGGCAAAATAAGATTCTTGTGTTTTCGTCTTCTACTTCTACACCTGGTGGTATGGAAACTACTCCTAGTTATAGTATTGGTCAGAATAAGTTGTATGCTTTGGCATCCCCATAAGAATTTGTGGCATCACCTGATATCATTACTAGTACGCTACATTTTTTCTTTTGTAACGTATATTATTTGCTTGATCCAGGGTCCACTCTTTCTTATGTGACTCTATATGTGGCTATATCTTTTGGTTTTGATTCAAAAGTTATTTCGGAACCTTTTTTAATTTCTACCCTGGTAGGTGACTCAATTATTGTTAAGATAGTCTATAGGAGGTATGGTATCTATTGGTGGCAAGCAGACCTTGGTGGATCTGTGTGAGTTAGATATGGTAGATTTTGATGTCATTTTGGGTATGGACTGGTTACATTCTTGTCATGTGTGTTTGGATTGTTGAACCCATAAGGTTATCTTTAAGTTCCCTGGTGAACCGATTATAGAATGGAAAGGTAGTTCCTTAGTTCCTAGGGGGATTTTTATTTCTTATCTTAGACCTTAGAGGTTAATCTCCAAGGGTTGTCTTTATCACTTGGTCTGAGTTAAAAATTCTTGCTCGGAAGGTCCTTCTTTGTCTTTGGTACCTGCTGTTAATGAGTTTCTAGTGGTCTTTCCGAATGATCTTCCTAGTGTTCCTCCAGATACAAAAATAGAGTTTGGTATTGATTTTCTTCCGAACACTCACCCAATCTCTATTCCTTCGTATAAAATGGCTCCAGCCGAGTTGAAGGAACTAAAAGAGCAATATAAGGATCTTCTGATCAAGGGGTTTATTCTTCTTAGTGTTTCTCCATGGGGTACACCAGTGTTGTTTATACGCAAGAAAGATGGTTCCCTTTGGATGTGCATTAACTACAGGAAATTGAACAAGGTGACGATCAAGAACAAGTATCCTCTTCCTTGGATAGATGACTTGTTTGACCAATGGCAAGGTGTCAAGTTCTTCTTCATGATAGATCTTTGGTCTGGGTACCATCTTATTAAGATTAGGGAGGTGGATATCCCTAAGACAACTTTTTGTACTCGATTTGGGCATTTTAAGTTCTTTGTGATGTCATTTAGGTTGACTAATGCTCCAAAAGCATTTGTGGACTTGATGAGTGTTCAAGCAGTATTTGGATCTCGTCTTCATTGTGTTTATTCATAGCACTCTGGTTTATTTGAAGAGCGAGGTGGATTATGTTAATCACCTCTGTGTGGTGTTGCAGAACTTAAAGGAACAATAGTAATATGCTAAGTTCTCTAAGTGTAAGTTTTGGTTGAACGTCGTGACATTCTTGGGTCATATTATTTCTAGTGAAGGGATCATGGTTGATCCTCAAAAGGTTGTTATGGTGAAGAGATGGCCTAGGCCCATGACTCAATTTGATATTCAGAGCTTCTTGGGTTTATCTAGGTATTTTAGGCAGTTTGTGGAAAGCTTTTCTTCGATAGTTGCTCCTTTAACTAAGTTGAATCAGAAGAAGGTTAAGTTTTCTTGGTCGGATGCTTGTGAAGGGAATTTTGAGAAGTTGTAGGATAAGTTAATTTCAGCTCCAATCCTGACTTTACCAGAGGGCAATAATGGGTTTGTGGTTTATTGTGATGTATCTTGGGTAGGTCTTAGTTGTGTGTTGATGCAGCATGGGAAGGTGATTGCCTATGATTCCAGGAAGTTGAAGGTACATGAAAAGAATTATCCTACTCATTATTTAGAGTTGTTGGTGGTTGTGTTTGATTTGAAAATATGGTGGCTTATTTGTATGGTGTTCACGTGGATATCTATTTTGATCAAAAGAGTCTTCAGTACGTGTTCACCCAGAAAGAGCTTAATCTCAGGTAGAGGAGATGGCTTGAGCTTCTCAAGGATTATGATATAAGTCTTCACTACCATCCAGCTAAGGCTAATGTGGTTGCTAATGCTCTTAGCAAGTTATCCATGGGGATTTTGGCTCATGTAGACGGAGGAAAGTGAGAATTGGTGGAGGATATTCACTACTTGGCCAATCTTAGAATTCGACTTTTAGACTCCAAGGACGGTAGTGTGATGGTGCAAGAAGTGGTTCGATCATCGTTATATATGGATATTAAGGAGAAGCAAGTCCTAGATCCTGACTTGATAAAAATCAAGAGTGACATTGGCGAGCAAAAGGTAGTGGTGTTTGATATCAGTAGTGATGGTACTTTACGGTACCAAGAAAGGTTGTGTGTTCTTGATGTCGAAGGTTGTGGCAAAGGGATTTGGCTGAAGTGCATAAGTCGCGCTATGTTGTTCATCCTGGCTCGACAAAGATGTATCATAATGTCGAGGAGATCTATTGGTGAAATGGCATGAAGAGAGATATGGAAGATTCTGTGGCCAAGTAGTGTATGGTGTGTCAAAAGGTTAAGCTTGGGCACATGAGGCCAGGAGGGTTGTATCAAGAAATTGATTTTCCCAAATAGAAGTGGGAAGTAATCAATATGGACTTCATCACCGGCCTTCCTTAGTCTCAAAATTAGTATGATTCGATTTGGGTCATCATGGATAGGATGACTAAGTCTGCTCACTTTTTGCAATGCAAACTAGCTTTTCGGCAAAGGATTATGTGAAACAGTATCTTCAGGAGATTATGAGGCTGCATGGGGTTCCTGTTTTAATTATTTTTTATCATGGTACGCAGTTTACATCTCACTTCTGGCGCTCTTTCTAGAAAGGGTTGGGGACTAAGATTAGTCTGAGTACTGCTTTTCATCCACAATTGGATGGGCAAGCAAAGAGAACTATTTAGACATTTGGAGGATATGCTTCAGGCCTATGTGATTGACTATGGTGGCAATTGGGTTGAGCATCTACCTTCGGTGGAGTTTTATTAATAGAAAAACTATCATTTGATTATTGGTATGGCTACTTTTAAGGTGTTGTATGGTAGGAGGTGTAGATCTTCTATTAGTTGGTTTGATCTTGGGGTGGCGGACATGTTTGACCCAAATTTGGTTTATCAAGTGATAAAGAATGTCAATGTGATTCGGGATAGGCTTAAAGATGCTAAAAGTGGCCAAAAATCCTATGTGGATATTAGGCATAGAGTTTTAGAGTTTGAGGTTGGGGATAAAATATTCCTCAAGGTGTCTCTCATGAAGGGAGTGGTGCGGTTTGGCAATAAGGGGAAACTCAGTCCTCGGTATATTGGTCCTTATGAGATTTTGCAGAAGGTGGGAAATATTACTTATGAGTTAAAGTTGCCATCTAGCTTAAGTTTGGTTCATCCGAACTTTTATGTTTCTATTTTGAGGAAGTGCATTGGTGATCCCTCTTCCGTTGTTCCTTTGGAACGATTGGGTATTTTGGATTCTCTATCTTATGAAGAGATCCTGATTGAGATATTAGATTGGCAAGCTCTTTTGTTACAAACCAAAGATGTGGCTTCGGTTAAGGATCTATGGCGAAACCATAAGGTGGATGAAGCTACTTGGGAAGAGGAAAAGGACATGAAGTCCAAGTATCCACATTTGTTTTCTGCTCCTAGGATTCGTGCAGAAGGTATGTGTCTTCAACACATCTTTATTCTCTTAGTTTGTTAAAGAAAAGATTAACATCTTTGCCTCTTTGTTTTCAAACATTGTTAAAAGGATGTTTGATAATGCAAATGACTCTGTGTGCGGTTACCCCCACCTTGTCCATCATTCAGAGATGAATGTTCCTAGTGGGGGAGACTGAAACACCCTAGGTTTTGACCTTTAGAAAATTTCCTAGAATTTTCTTTCTCCGAACCCAATACGACTTATGGGTATGAGTTGTATGTTGGGGTATGAGTGGTATGGTCCGATCGTATGCTGACCAATGTTAGTTGGTGGGATAATTTTTATCATTGAAATAGGTACGACTTAGGGGTATGAGTCATAGGACTTGGTAAGAGTCATACCAGTGACTCGTCTAGTGGGCATTATTTGATCCTCCTAGTATTTCATTCTGCTAGGGATACGGGTTATGTATATAGATCTTATGTTATGGTTATGACGTGGTGGGATGAGTCGTATATTGGACAATGTTTGATCCAATGGTTGAGGTTTGGATACGAGTCGTGGGTATCGATCGTATTGGGAGGGTACGACTCGTATGTGTTAGTCGTATCCCTATGATAGGATTTTATGCAACTTAAGTGGGGGTATTTTGTACATTTCCCTACTTACCCTAATTAGGATTCACGATTTCTAATATACTTAGGAGGTTATTTACCCAATTATTCTATTTATTAACACTTAGAAACTATTCTAAAACACTCCATAATTCTCTCAAGAGATTTTGGGGCAAGAGAGCTAGGGTTTCAACTAAAGGATTGCTTTGGGGCTTGTCTTGGTGATTTCTTACCATTAATTCTTTGGTATAATGCATGATTCTCTTCCCTCATTGTAACTTCAACTAAAGGCATGGTTTATATGATTGATTTCATGGTTTTACTATTTCATGATTTGGTTTTCAACTATTATTTGGGGGTTTTGATATTAAATGCTTGGTTATGGTTTTCAATGGTTTTAATTATGCTTTTATATGTATTAATGGTGGATTTGGACAATTGGATTGTATGCTAATGGTTTAATGACCTTTGGAATTGGTTTTGGTTATATTATGTCTCCAATGTGTTTGATAAAATGCTTATAAAGATATGGTCATTGCATTGACTTCTTTTAATGGAAATCTTGCATGTTTTAAACTTGGTAAAGGTATTATACGTGGTTTAAATGGTTTGAAAAGGCTAAAGGCTAAATGGTTATGCTTGTGGGGAAAATGAAAGTCTCCCAATTGGTTACTATTATTTAAGGAAGGGCACTTAAAAGTTCCCTAAATATAATTGTTTGGCTAAGGATATTACTTGCAAGTAAGGGAATGGTATGGCGATACCACTAATATTGGACTTGGTTAATAAAATGGATAATAAATTGGTCAGTCATTTGGAAACGATTTTAATTGGGCATTAATGGTGGGATGTGTAGCAAAGCCATGGAAGGTGGCAGTCCCAGAGGGACCAAAACTAGAAACTCATATTTGCCGATATGAGGATTGGTCTTAGTGGACCATGTGTATGACGTCACACTATTAGGGGATGTACTAGTCATCCCATAAGATACTTCCCTGGTCATGCGGCTACACGTACTGAGGCCCTTTCAACAGGGGAGCTAAGCCTATATAGCACGTGAGTAGTTTAGGACCGACAAGCTACACATCCCAGGTAAAGGTTTTAAATGCATCTTAAACCCATTTTTCCTTTCCCATCATGGTTATATATATGTGTATGGTTGTGTGTATTGGATGGTTTTAATTTGTTTCATAACTAGCATTATTTTATCTTTCTCCTGAGATTCATGCTAGCGGTCACTCGCTAACCTGTCTACTAGAGACTGTATAACCATGCTATGCAGAAACTAGCCGTTCGACTCCTCCTGCATAGTGATTCACTCAGGGATACTATTTGGACTGAAGTTGTGAGCTTTTATCATTTCGAAAGACATTATTTAATGTTATAGATATTGTTAGTCATTTTGACTTTATTTTGGATATTGGTTTCAACTGTGGTTGGGGGCATGTCCCGACCGAATTTATTTACTCTTTTGGCTAGAGGCTTTATGGTACTTCTAGGGGTTGGAATGGACGGGATCGGTATTGGTGTCGGCCTTGGCATTGGAATAAGTTGGGAGGCTGGCATCATTGGAATCATTTATCACTTTTCCATCATATTATATTTTGGGATTAACTATATTATGTTTTGGTATTCTCTTTGGTTATGGCCTGGTTTATGGACTATGGTTTGATCGGTATAGTTGGGAGGTTGATTTGGTACGAGTGGACTCGATTGGGTTGGTCATAGTTGTGACCCTATCCCAGAGTCTTCATGAGAGCATTTACACTATGTTGTTATATGCTCGAAATTTAGTCCATCTAAGGCTGGATATATATGGTTATGTTGGGAAATAGGGTGTGGTCCCCGATCCTGGTTAGACTTGGGATACCTATTACGACAAGGCCCGAGGGTTGGGTCGTGTTAAGTTGGTATCAAAGCCTAGGTTCAGGTTACTTAGGAGTCCATAAATCCATGTCGAGTAGCGTCTCTTTTAGGGGTGTGAAGTGTGCCACACTCATAAGAGAAAGGCTGCAAGATATTTATAAATGTTTCACTTTCTTGGTATTCTATCTTCAAGCTTGAGTTCTCAATCCTGGAATCTTCTCTCATCTTTGTTTGCTTGTCTTTCAGATCATGCCTCTTCGATCTGGAACACAAGAAAATTCTTTCATCCCATCTGGGGATAATGCTGAAGGGGTACGTCCTACTTTTAGAGTACATCTTCGATCTCATGGTTCTATTCCTGATGGTGCTGGAGTTCCTCTTCTTCTGGCTAGTTCTCCTTAAGTCCTTTAGGGCAACGTGAAGAATGCAGAATTTTGTCAATCTATTCAAGTTATTACCCAACTGGTTGTCAGCTCAGGCTGAGCGGGGTATGACTGGTACGTTTTCTTTTGAGTCCACAAGGGTTGGTTAATTTATGAAGATGGGTCATTCGAGTTATTAGATTAAAGGTGAAGGAGGATCCACAGGGCTTTTTTGATGAGATAGAAAAGATCTTTTGGGTGATGCAGGCTACTAATGTATTGGGGTCTAACCTTGCAGCTTATCATCTCAATGATGTTTCTTATCATTGGTATAAGGAGTGGGGCATGGATAAAGGTAATATAAAAGAGGAGTGGTTAAGGGAGGCCTTTTCTAATGCCTTCTTGGGTCGGTTCTTTCCTCTAGAGTTGAGGAAAGCTAAGATGGAGGAGTTTGTGAACCTCAGGCAGGTGAGGATGTCAGTAAAAGAATATGATTTTAAGTTCTATCAGCTATCAAGGTATACTCCTAACTTGGTGGCTAATATGAGGCTGAGATTGAGAAAGTTCACTTCTGGGTTGAATAAGGATTTGATTCTACAGAGCAAGACTGTCTTGTTGATTAAAGATATGGATATCTCGAGGTTGATGTTCTTATGCAGTGGGTTGAAGATGAGAAGAGAAAAAAGGTGGAGTTTGGGGATAGGCAGGAAAAGAGAAGTAGGTTTTCTGATCAAGGAGGTGCTCAGTCTCAAGGTGGTAGAGATAGTGGCAAGCGGAAGAAAAAGAAGTGGGGGAGTTCTATCTCTTTTTCTGCTAGTGCTCCTAACCAGTCGGGAGACAGGCGTCATTAAGGTGGTGACAATTCTCGAGCACAAGTTGCCCAATCTCAATCGAGCAAAGGTCAGTCAGTTTCTTTGTGTCCTTCTTGTCAATTTTGTGGTCATCCCTATCGGGGTTATTATGAGGAAGGAAGGGCAAAATACTTTAATTATGGCCAGGCAGGACATCGGCTCAGGATTGTTCGGTTAATAAGGTTTCTACGAGGGAAAATAAGATTCATGTGGCTTCATCTTCTACTCTTACACCTGGTGGTATAGCATCTGCGTCTATTATTGCTCCTAGTTCTAGTATTGGTTGAAATAGGTTTTATGCTTTGGCATCCCGACAAGAATCCGAGGCATCACCTGATGTTGTTACTAGTACGTTACAGTTTTTCTCTTATGAAGTATATTATTTACTTGATCCAGGGTCCACTCTTTCTTATGTGACTCCATATGTGGCTATATCTTTTGGTTTTGATTCGAAAGTTATTTTGGATCCTTTTTCTATTTCTACCTCGGTAGGTGACTCGATTATTGCTAAGATAGTCTATAGGGGGTTTGTGGTATCTGTTGGTGGCAAGCAGACCTTGGTGGATATGGTAGATTTTTATGTCATTCTGGGTATGAACTGGTTACATTCTTATTACGAATCTTTGGATTGTCGAACCCATAAAGTTATCTGTAAGTTCCCTGGTGAACCAATTATAGAATGGAAAGGTAGTTCCTTAGTTCCAAGGGGAAGGATTATTTCTTATCTTAGAGCTTAGAGGTTAATCTCCAAGGGTTGTCTTTATCACTTGGTCTGGGTTAAAGATTCTAGCTCGGAAGGTCCTTCTTTGTCTTCGGTCCCTGTGGTTAATGAGTTTCCATAGGTTTTTCCAGAAGATCTTCCTCGTGTTCCTCCAGATAGGGAAATAGAGTTTGGTATTGATTTGCTTTCGGACACTCATCCAATTTCTATTCCTCTGTATAGAATGACTTCGACTAAGTTAAAGAAACTCAAGGAGCAACTTAAGGATCTTCTGGAAAAGGCATTTATTCGTCCTAGTGTTTCTCCATGGGGTGCACTGGCGTTGTTTGTGAGCAAAAAATATGGTTCCCTTCAAATGTGAATTAACTATAGGCAGTTGAACAAGGTGATAGTCCAGAACAAGTATTCTCTTCCTCAGATAGATGACTTGTTTGACCAGTTGTAAGGTTCCAAGTTCTTTTGTAAGATAGATTTTCAATCTGGGTACAATCAGATTAAGATTAGGGAGGTGGGTATCCTAAGACGGCTTTTCATACTCGGTATGGGAATTTTGAGTTCTTGGTGATGTCATTTGGGTTAACTAACGCTCTGAAAACATTTATGGACTTGATTAACAGGGTGTTCAAGCAGTATATGGATCTCTTCCTCCTTGTGTTTATTGATGACATTTTGGTTTATTCAAAGAGCGAGATGGATCACGCAAATCACCTCTGTGTGGTATTACAGACCTTAAAGTAACAACAGTTGTATGCAGAGTTCTCTAAGCATGAGGTTTGGTTGAACGGTGTGAGTTTCTTGGGTCATATTATTTCTAGTGAAGGGATCATAGTCCTCAAAATGTCGTTGTGGTGAAAAGGTGGCCTAGGCCCACGACTCCATCTGATATTTTGAGCTTCTTGGGTTTAGCCAAGTATTATAGGTGGTTTGTGAAGACCTTTTCTTCGATAGCTGCTCCTTTGACTAACTTGACTTAGAAGAAGGTTAAGTTTTCTTGGTCGGATGCTTGTGAAGGGAGTTTTGAGAAGTTGAAGGATAAGTTGACCTCGACTCCAATCCTGACTCTACCAGAAGGCAATGATGGGTTTGTGGTTTATCGTGATGCATCTCGGGTAGGTCTTAGTTGTGTGTTGATGCAGTATGGAAAGGTGATTTCCAAAACTTCCAGGTAGTTGAAGGTACATGAAAGGAATTATCCTACTCAGGATTTGGAGTTATTAGTGGTTGTGTTTGCTTTTAAAATATGGCGGTATTATTTATATGGTGTTCAGTACGTGTTCACCCAGAAAGAGCTTAATTTTAGGCAGAGAAGATTGCTTGAGCTTCTCAAGAATTATAATATGAGTCTTCACTACTACCTAGGTAAAGCTAATGTAGTTGTTGATGCTCTTAGTAGGTTATCCATGGGGAGTTGGCTAATGTAGAGGGAATTGGTGAAGGATATTCACTACTTAACCAATCTTGGAGTTCATCTTTTGGACTCCAAGGATGGTAGTGTGGTGGTGCAAGAAGTGGTTTGATCGTTGCTTGGTGCGGAGATTAAGGAGAATTAAGTGTTGGATCCTGTCTTGATGAAAATCAAGAGTGACGTTGGTAGGCAAAAGGTCATGGTGTTTGAGATTAGCAGTGATGATACTTTACGGTACCAAGGGAGGTTGTATGTTCCTGATGTCGATGGGTTGAGGCAAAGGGTTTTGGCTGAGGTGCATGAGTCTCTCTATGTTGTTCATCCTGGCTCAACAAAAATGTATCATGATCTCAAGGAGATATATTGGTTGAATGGCATGAATAGAGATGTGGCAGATTTTGTGGCCAAGTGTATGGTGTGTCAACAGGTTAAGGTTGAGCACATGAGGACAGGAGGGTTGTATCAAGAAATTAATTTGCCAGAATAAAAGTGAAAAGTAATCAATATGGACTTCATCACCGGTCTTCCTCAATCTCGAAATCAGTATGATTTGATTTGGGTCATCGTGGATAAGATGACTAAGTCTGCTTACTTCTTGCCAGTGCGAACTACCTTTTCGGTGGAGGATTATGCGAAGTTGTATCTTAAGTATATTGTGAAGCAGCATGGGGTGCCTATTTTGACTATTTATGATCATCGTACGCAGTTTATGTCTCACTTTTGGCGGTCTTTCCAGAAAGGGTTGGGGACTAAGGTTAGTCTGAGTACTGCTTTTCATCTACAGTTGGATGGGCAAGTAGAGAGAACTATTCAGACATTGGAGGCTATGCTTTGGGCCTGTGTGATTGAATATGGTGTCAATTGGGTTGAGCATCTACCTTTAGTGGAGTTAGCTTACAATAATAGCTAACATTTTAGTATCGATATGGTTCTTTTTAAGGCGCTGTATGGTAGAAGGTATAGATCTCCTATTGGTTGGTTTGAGCTTGGGGTGGCAGACATGTTTGGCCTAGATTTGGTTTATTAAGCGATGGAGAAGGTTAAGGTAATTTGGGATAGGTTTAAATTTGCCCAAAGTTACCAAAAGTCCTATGCAGATGTTAGACATGGGGACTTGGAGTTTGAGGTCGGGGATAGGGTGTTCCTCAAGGTTTCTCTCATGAAAGGAGTGGTGCAGTTTGGCAAAAAAGGAAAACTCAGTCCTCATTATGTCGATCCATATGAGATTTTGCGGATGGCAGGAAATGTTGCTTATGAGTTAGAGTTTCCATCTAGCTTAAGTTTGGTTCATCCAGTCTTTCATGTTTCTATGTTGAGTAAGTTCATTGGTGATTCTTCTTTGGTTGTTTCTTTGGAAGGAATGGATATTTTGGATTCTCTGTCTTATGAAGAAGTCCCGGTCAAGATATTAGATAGGCAAGTTTGTCAGTTGTGGACCAAAGATGTGGCTTCGGTTAAGGTTCTATAGAGGAACCATAAGGTGGAAGAAGCTACTTGGGAAGCGGAAGAGGAAATGAATTCTAAAAATCTGCATTTGTTTTCTGCTCCTGGGATTCGTGCGGATGGTATGTCTTCAACACATCTTTACACTCTGAGTTTGTTAAAGAAAAGATTAACATCTTTGCCTCTTTGTTTTCAAACTTTGTTAAAAGGATGTTTGATAATGCAAATGACTCTGTGTGTGGTTACCCCTTACCATGTCCATTATTCGGGGATGAATATTCCTAGTGGAGGAGAATGAAACATCCTGGGTTTTGACCCTTAGAAAAATTCCTAGAATTTCCATTCTCCGAACCCAATACAGTCATGGTTATGAGCCGTATGTTAAGGTACGAGTGGTATGGTCCTGTCGTATGCTGACCAGTATTAGTTGGTGTGATGGTTTTGGTCACTGGAATGGGTACATCTTAAGGGTATGAGTTGTAGGGCTTGGTATGAGTAGTACCGGGGACTCGTATGGTGGCCATTATTTGATCCTCCTGGTATTTCATTCTACTAGGGATATGGGTTATGGATACAGATCGTAAGTTGTGGTTACAACTTGGTTGGTTGAGTCATATACTGGACAGTGTTTGATCCAAGGGTTGAGGCTTAGATACCAGTGGTGGGTACCGATTATATTGGGAGGGCATGACTCGTATGGGTCAGTCGTATTCCTGTGATGGGATTTTGTGCTACTTAATTGGGGGTATTTTGGACATACCCTAATTAGGACCCATGACTTCTAATACACTTAGGAGGTTATTTATCCTATAATTCTATTCATTAGCACTTAGAAACTATTCCAAAACACTCCATAATTCTCTCAAGAGCTTTTGGGGAAAGAGAGCTAGGGTTTCAACTAAAGAATTTCTTTGGGGCTTGTCTTGGTGATTTATTTCCATTAATTCCTCGATATAAGGCATGATTCTCTTCCCTCATGGTAATTTCAACTAAAGGTATGGTTTATATGATTGATTTCATGGTTTTACTATTTCATGATTTGGTTTTCAACTATTATTTGGGGTTTTTGATATTAAATGCTTGGTTATGGTTTCCTATGGTCTTAATTATGATTTTATTTGCATTAATGGTGGATTTATACATTTGAATTATATGGTAATAGTTTAATAGTCTTTAGAATTGGTTTTGGTTATATTATGCCCCCAATGTGTTTGATAAAATATTTATAAAGATATGTTCATTTATTGACTTCTTTTAATGGAACTCTTTCATGTTTTAAACTTGGTAAAGGAATTATACATGGTTTAAATTATTTGAAAAGGCTAAAGGTTTAATGGTTATGCTTGTGGGGAACATGGAAGTCTCCTAAGTGGTTTAATATGGTTTGTGGAAGGGCATTTGAAAGTCCCCTTAACCTAAATGGTTTGGCTAATTATATTACTTGCAAGTAAGGGGTGGCATGACGATACCACTAATATTGGCCTTGGTTAATAAAATAGTAAATGGATTGGTCGGTCATTTGGAAACGGTTTTAATTGGGCATTAATGGCGGGATGTGTAGCAAAGCCGTGGAAGGTAGAGGTCCCGGGAGGGACCGAAATTGGAAACTTATATTTACTGATATGAGTATTGGTTTTCATGGACCGTGTTCATGATGTCACATTATTGGGAGATGTACTAGTCATCCCATGGGATATTTCCCTGCTCGTTTGGCTAAACACACTGGGGCCCTTTCATCATGGGGAGCTAAACCCATATAGCCTGTGGGTAGTTTAGGATGGCCAAGCTACATATCCCAGGTAAAGGTTTTAAATGCATGTTAAACCCATATTCCTTTTCTCTGCATGGTTATATATATATATATGTATGGTTATGTGCATTGGATGATTTTACTTGGTTTTATAACTGTATTATTCTATCATTATCCTGAGATTCATGCTAGCGGTCACTCGCTAACCCATCTACTGGCAGTTTTATACCCACGCAATATAGGAATCGGCCGTTCAACTTCTCCTACATAGTGATTGACTCAGGGACAGCATTTGGACTGAAGTGGTGAACTTTCATACTTTTGGAAGATATCATTTCGTGTTATGGATATTGTTAGACGTTTTGACTTTATTTTGGATATTTTTTTTGTCCTTGGTTGGGGGCATTTCTCAATTAAATTTATTTACTCTTTTGGCTAAAGGCTTTATGGTACTTCAAGGGTTGGAATGGGCGATATCGGTATTGATGTCAGCCTTGGCATTGGAATAAGCTGGGAGGATGGCATCATTGGACATAATTTCTTACTGTTTCATCATATTACATTTTGAGATTAATTATATTATATTTTTGTATTATCTTTGGTTATGGCCTGGTTTATGGCCTATGGTTTTGTCAGTATGGCTGGGCGGTTGATTTGGTACGGGTGGACTCGATTGGGTTGGTTATCGTTGTGACCCTATCCTAGAGTCTTCATGAGAGTATTTACGTTATCTTATTTTATGCTCAAAATTTAGCCCATCTAAGGCTGGATATAGGTGGTTGGGTTGGGTAACAGGGGATGGTCCCCTGTTCTAGTTGGACTTGGGATTCTCATTACGACAAGGCCTGGGGGTCGGGTTATGTCATCGTCATACCAAATAAAGTTAAGCTTGCAAGCCAATTCCATTTATACCATACAAAAACCATTTAGCCAATTTGACTCCAAAGTTCCAATTAAATTCAATCCATGGCCACCAAGGCCTTCCAAAAACCATTTTAAGTTCCATTAACCTTTTGTGCTATGCAAGGTTCCAAAAGTGTATTCAATTATGCATGTATCCATGTTTCAAAACCAATTACACAAGTTGAGTTGAGGTTAAAGCCAATTCCAAGAACATTAAACCATAAAATTTGAGAAAACCTATCTTTCCCATTCCAATTCCCATACCCATGCACATATTCAATTCAAAAATCATAAAATAAAGCATGAATAACCAATTCAAAACCATGGGAGATCAATTTATAAGATAGTCATTCCAAATCCCTCAACCTACATTTAAAATTCAACCATTAAAACTATATGGATAAAAATTAGAAAAATATTTTATATAAAAATGATTTAAGAAAGAGATACATACCTGGATAACAAAGAGATTTGGAGAGAAAACCATCGATTGAACCCTAGGTGTTTAATCCTTAGAAACCCTAGTCTTTTCCTTGCTTTAGAAGTTTGAGAAGAGAGAGTGATGTTTATGCTTAAGTAATGAAGAATTATGGGGTCCTTTAGGGTGTTTTAAGTCATGTAAAATAATGGAGTGGAAGGAAAATACCAAAATAACCCCACTTAAAACATGCAAAAAATTATTGTTGGTCACTATGGGTTAGGTAACGAATCGTGGTCACTAGTCATGAGTCATCACCGCGACTCATAAATTGGGTAAAACTCAGGGCCACCTCAATAGAATGGTAATGAGTCACACCCTACGACTTGTGACAAGACCTTATAACTCGTGAGGGACAAGTCATTATCCAAACAAAAATATTAGGCCGCATCATTGGTTTGGATACGATTGGGACTATGTGACTCGTGAAGAGGGCCCACGACTCGTCGTCTAAGCCGTACTCCAGACAATGAACACAATCACTAGGAAAATTTTAGAGTCCAAAACCTAGAGTATTACACACTACTTCTTTGTTATAATTATTGTCTTCATCATTATCTTCTAAATATGCTACTTCTTAAATTGTTCCCGAAACTTCACCTTCTCCTTAGCTATTTGATGTGTCAATATAATATGCAGAGAACTCTCTGGAGAACTCTTTTTACAATTTACAATAACTTTTAAGAAGATAATAACTTTTTTCCTATTGGGACTGCTTGCTCAATCATAAGAGTACTGAAGCCAATGATGTTGCACTATCATCAATTTTTAGAGATAATACACTGCCTTATCCAATTTTGATGACATTTCTTGATCATGGTGTTGTATCTCCATTGTATTTATCTACTTTCTTGATATTTCATGTGATGCATATGTATATAGTTCTAAATATGCATAGTTCTGCAAGTCCATTTTGATGTTTCTCTCCCCTTTCTGGTCATTAACTTATAATAGATACACCTTCGTATTACAACTATTTGGGATACTATTGGAGTGTTGTGTGCTTGATTCTATTAGAGTATGTTGTTTGACCTATGTGTTAGGATTATTGTTCCTCATTATGTTGTTTCTGTATTCATGTGCCTTGTTTTTTTCTTTACTGTTGCTTGTGGTTTCTTCTACCTTGTCTTCATCTTTGTTGCTATCTTTCACATTATTAACCTTGTTGTTTTATGCTACCTGAGTATTTTCACTTTGCTCCTTGCCTTCATTATCTACTTCCTAGTCTTTAATTCCATTCAGAGCCTCAAATGCATTTCCGATACTCCCTTTATTTAGAGAAGTAGTAGGAGAGATTGTCAAGAGAGGGAAATTATATGTTGATGTTAAGAAAAATGCTTGGTCAGTCTTAATAGGCTGGTCGGTGGCTTGATTGGCCATTACTAGTGATGGAAAATAGTTTTATGGTGGTAGTGTATTTTGATGGTGGTGGTAGGGTTTTTTGTGATTAGTAGAGGTTAATTCTCTTTCCAGTCTATACTAAATTATCTTCAAAACTTGGATTTCAAAGTTAGATTTTTGGGGTTTCACTCGGTAGAAAGAGCTAATAGTTTTTTTATTCCAATCTCGATTTCGGAACAAAAACAACAAAAATAAAGTAACTTCAAAAATAAGGATTATAAGTTGAAAAAGCATTACTAGACTATTCCTATGTCATCTTCCTTGGCAACGACGCTATAATTTGATACCTAAATTACACCTCTTAAAAAACATAAAAGGTTCTCTGTCAAATATAACACTCATTACGGTTGGGGTCTAATCCCACAGTGAATAAGACAAGATAATACATCTATAATGTTTATTCAGGGAGATAGTTGATATTTCTAAAGAGTATTGGCATATATAAAACTCAACAAATTTATTATTTCCAGTAACAATGAACCAATTATATATTTACACTCTGTTTGGATGGTTGTTACATATTATTTCATAATGTATGATACTGTATTGTATTGTATGGTACTATATGGTTTTAATGACTATAATGTTTGGATAGATTGTATCATTTTTCGTCATTACATAATTTCACACATCAATAATTTAAAGGATAAACCTACTAGAAAAGTAGGATACGAGGCAGAGCTACTATAAAAAGGGTAGAATAGAGGATAAAATAAGATTAGAATGTAATAAATAAAGGTAAAATGAGAAAAATATTAAGGTAACGACGCAATACCACCAAATCAGTGGTTACATAAAGTGAGGCTTTTCATGGTTACCTAACCTTCGAATCAAATCATACCATACCATATATTTTAAGAAACAGTCGAAACAAATATGGTACTCTTAGAAACGATATCATACTATAACCAATATCCAAACAAAGTATTAATATTGTATTCAACAATTAGAGATTATTAACATTGTGTTCCTCATGATTTCATAACTCTAACAAGCTTACATTTTAGTGGCCATTCATTCTAGTGTCACACATGCAATAGTTTACCTAAAGTCTTTCGGCCCAATCAGATAAGTTTCACTCAAATTCTAGAATCATTGACTAGCTTTTGTCATACTTTTTGTGTTAACTATTCTATTAATAGATCTAGTCATTACATGAGGGTTGGAAGCCTAAAATCAATCTTACTAACTCCTTTCGTAATTTATACTTCTTTTGTCAAGAAAGATTAGACCTAAGTTTAGTTTTAATGTTTTCAATCATAAAAAGACATTGGCATCGAAGGAATTACCAGTGCATATGTAAATACCATCCAAAACCAGCCTTTTGTAAGCAATGGTTTCCACAATCATTGTTGTGGGGTTTAGATACTCATACTTTTATGAACTAAACCAATAAGAGAAGTCATAATCATCATCATGCACTTACAATAAGAAATGGAGATTGTATTGCCAAATGAAAGATCAAAAGATTATCTCAAGAACAAAAGCTAAAATGTATCTGCTATGTTCTCTATAAAATATCAAGTGATAATCTAAAATAAAAACCTAAGGAAAGTATTTATAGTTTTTAAGAAATCAAATCCTAAATGAACTGGGAATATTCTCGCATCACGATTCAGGACTGTCATCCGAAAGCACGTTCTATGAAAGGCTATAGTCAATAGTCATTGGCTTTGTCAAGCATGGGTCTTCACGATGCATTCTACAATCTATCATCTTAGTTTATGACTCATCACCGGGATTTTAGTTTGAACTCAGCTTCAGCCAACATCTCTGCCACAATTTCATATTAGGGTTGATAGTTCATTACTTGCGTTCACGGTCCGTCATCTAATTTGTCCTTATCTAGGCTTCACAACTTTCTTCCAATTGCTTCACGGATCTGTGCACTGCCTATAATCTAATTCCACAGCCTGGCATTCTTTAATTTTTCACCAAAACTTCAATTCTTGTGTATGTGGCCTATTTCCCCTGCACGTAGACCAAAAATGCAATCAAATAAGACAAAAATCACTTATGAACTACAAAATTCATAGTTAAAAAGTATCAAATGTGCCATGAAATCCTGGAAAATTATAAACCCATTATTTTATTAAATATTTATTAAGGGATGTGCTAAGTCAAATATGTACATGATGGGGGGAGTAATTGACTAGAAATTACAATATTTAATGACATGTGGTAAATTTCAAATGCGCTAATTTAAGTGATGAAACATTGAGTGTTTAACTTATAAATATTTGATTAGAGATATCAAATTAGAATCATTAATTAATATGCAGAAATAGTTTGATGATAACTGTCAATATTGTCTAAGAACTAATTATTTTCGTGGTGTAAAGATAATTTAATTTGTTTATACAAAATAATCAATAGGTGGCCTTTCTAGTGGGTCTATTGTTTTTTCTTGAAAATTTTAAAAAACATAGATTACTTGGAGCCGACTTCAAATATTCAGAGAAATGAGGGGAAAAAAGTATCAATGACCAATTTTCGGTCATATATTTAAATTCAGGAAATTAGAAAAGGAGAAGTCAGTACTTTGTACGGGCCCAATATCTATTATAATTAGTAATTGTAGTTGAATATTTGTAATATTATAAAGGAAAAAGAACATAAATGGCCTGTTGGCCCATTCAAACAGCCTAAGAGAATGAATTTCCATATTTTAGCCACATGGCTGATGTCAGCCGCTGACACATGTCCTCTTTTTTTTTCTTTGTTACTTTTTAATTGACCAATGCTTCTTTTTTCTTTTTGTCTTTTTTTTCATTGATTTACTTGTTTCCCCTTTATTTTAAAGAACAATTGATCTATTTTTTTTAAATATTCTATCAAGATAAAAAACAATCAATAATTTTTAAAAATGGATTATTATTGTGTAAAAGACTCTTTTTTTCAAATACATAAATACATATTTTATGAAAATAATGATACAACTTATATACATATTATAATAATAATTGTATAGTTTCTATACACATCCTATAGAATATTTATCTACAATCATTATTTAGATACAAATTCTATGCAATATTTATGCAGTTTATATACATCCTATACATATACATATTCTATACAACAATGATACAAATTCTATACAGATCATATATATAAAAAAATATTCTATACAATACTTATATGATTTTCTATATGACCTTTGACTACAATTATTATTCGGATATGCATTTTATGCAAGAACTACACAGTTTCTATACACATTCTATACATACATATTTTATACAATAACTATACAGTTTTTATACACATTCTATATATTTTATATCTATATTTTATACATATACATTTTTCTTATAACAATACAATTTCTACAAATGTATTGTATATAGGTACATTTTTATATAACAATTATTTTATTTTTATATAATTATATTTAATTATTATTTTTAAACAACCAAAAAAATAACAGACTAATTTTTAGTTAAAAAGTTTGTAGAAAAAAAACTGAAACAACCTTTTAGGAAAAGGGTCAAATGGCCGAAGGCTGAAAATATATAGCTGAATAGCCCAAGGCTGAAAATGGCCTGACCAAATGACCCAATGGCCATTCAATGGCATTAGTTTGGCCGACAGGACATAAAATGTCCATAGGCCTAAACTTGGGCCATTTGTTTTAAAAATAGCCATGTAATATCTTTTTCCCTATTATTAAATACATTGATATTTGCCTTTTTTCTTCTAGCTAACTATATTAACAATATCACATTATAAATCGAATGTATTTACAAATATAAAGATAGAGAAATTAATAACTATAAAATATGATAGAATTTTGAATAATTTAACAAAAAGGTCAAACTTAATTCTGATTAAAAAATATCTTCTACTCCATCCGATTCATATTAGATGACACTTTTGTTTGCACTTACCAGATAAGAAATTCACTTAATTAATACTAAAAGGTAAATATGTTTCACTTAATTACCCTAAATTATATTGTACCTACTTAATCTGATTTTTGATTACGTAAATATATTTTTAAGCAAAGTAGGCCACAATGGCTTTTATTATATAAAAAAGGAAAAATTACATAAACTAGCATACCTAAGACATTAATTACAAGTAATAGCAATAGTTTATCAAAATTACAACTAATAGAAAAAGTAGCAATATTTTATCTTTTTTATTACCAAGCACGTGACTTCTACCCATATATTTTCACTATCCTGTTTTCACGCCACTTTACCTCCCTATAACCCTATTTTCACGCCATTCATAAACATTTTAATTCTTTCTAATATCTCTCTTCGGCTATTTTTTTTTTCAAATTTCGCTTTTTTCTCTCTGATTCTTGATAAACGTTGTTTCCATCTATTAAGGTAAGTTGATTTTATAGTTAATGCATTTTATCTGTTTCATATAACTTTTTTAAAAAAAAAAAATTGGCATTATTTTTCCACATTCTTCTGCATCTTGAATTGGGAAAATTTCAGAAATTTGAGATTTTTTTGTTTTGAATTGGGAAAATTTCAGAAATTTGGATTTTTTTCTAGCCTATTTTTTTAAATTCTGATTAAGTACTATCCTATTTCTTACTGATTTTTTCTCTCAAATTCTTGATAAACATTGTCCCCATCTATTAAGGTAAGTTGATTTTACAGTTAATGCATGTTATTTTTTTCATATAAGTTCTTCTATGTAATTTATTTTCGGTATTTTTTTTCACATTCTTCAGCGTTCTTGTTTTGGGGGGGGGGGTTATTTTTTTTTTATTTTTATATGTTGAAATTACTGGGGCATTTTTTTTCACATTCTTTTGTGTTGTAATTTTTTGGGGTTTTTTTATTTTTGTTTACTTTGTGTGTTGAAATTTTTGAAGTTCTGTTATAATGACAGAACATGCAAATGTAGTAGTTCGATTGAAGGGAGGTGTTAGCATTGAAGAGTTGAGATCGAAGCAGCGTAACGATCTCGGAAAGATTATGGAAATCATAAAACGAAAAGCATTGATAAAATCTTCATCCCCCAAACCCACAAAATATTAAAAATCGGTGAAAAAAAGAAAGCCGAATGAAAAAGCGGAATCTAGCAAAATTGCAAGTCTTGTTTCATCTGATTTTGAATCTCAAGAAGAGAAAGCGGAGCAGGTATTTTGATATGTGTAAAATTTTATAGTTTCTGGACAACATGTTCATATATGTATTTATAATATATACATTTTATAAAGTGTTTATTTTTTAGTTTTGTTGCTAATGTGTTGAGATGCATCTGTTATATCTAAGATTTTTAGTTTGTATATAGTTTTGTTACTGATAATAATTATATTTTGTTATGTATAATATATTTTAGATATGTATTTTGTATTTACGGTATGTGTAAGATATTTATATTTGTTACTGATAAGGTTTGTAATTGATGTTCAGTTGTATATTTTATTTGTAAGTTAAATTTGGACCATTCATTTATTCATGAAATACATATGTATATGTTTCAATGTAAATATAATATGTACATTGTAAATACATAAGTACCATTGTTTTGACATGTAAATGTTATACATGGTACAGGTTAGATATGTATTTATTTTGTTTACTGATAAGATATGTATTTGACTATGATATGTTCTTCTTTTTTATTGATAAGTATGATTTATTGACAAATTATGTATAAATAAAATACATATGTAATTTGTTTGCTTAGAATCATACGAAATATATTTGTTACATAAGTACCACTGTTTTGACATGTAAATGTTATACATGATACAGATCTTATTCGCATAAGATATGCTTCACTTTTGTGGGATTATGGTTCGAGGAAAGAAGAAGCGAAGGCACAAAGTGATGATGAAGAACCAATGAGGCATCCTTTAGAAATTGGGATAACAAAAGACATTGAAGGGCGTGATATTTGATGTGTATTTTATTTTGTTGAAGTTTACAACAGTTAACATTAGGTGGATAAATAATTTTTTGAATATTTCTTAAGTTTCATATGTTACTTTAATATTCAAAGATGATATGTTAATGTTTCTTTACTGTTATATTACGTTTGTTGATATTTAATCTTTTAAACTCCAATATTTTTATGGTTAGTTTATGTAAATGTTAGTAATTGTCTTTACGAACTTTTCTTCTATCCAGTTTTACATATGTATTTATTTCTAATACATGTGTATTTTCCAGTTATGATTATATACACATATGTATTTTTACAGATTTGCACATATATTTTTGAACTATACATAGTTATTGTATTCTTATGCAGATGTCCATATAAATTTATGAGTCATATGTATTTATGAATAATACACATGTTCATTCCAGTGTACATATGTATTTTTAATAACACATACTTTTTTTTTACAAGTCTGAAAGTATATTTTTCCTGATATGCATTTGTAATTTTGAAAAATACATATTTATGATTAATACATATGTTCATTTCATCTTGCATTTGTATTTACATCTAAAGCAAATATATTTTCCCCAAAATACGTCTATATATATATATATAAAAAAAAAATTAATCAAACTCTGTAAAATAATTGCAACATTTGGACTATAACAAATTAACAAGTTCAAAATTTAGAATGACATAATTCTCAATGAAAAAAGTCAACAATTGTATTTTGACTAAAAACATCATCCAACTTATCATTTGTTGTATTTCCTACATGAACGCCTATTGTGACCTTTAAACCCACATGAACTACAATAATTTTTATTTTTATTTTTGAACATATCTCTTCCTGATTTACCATGAACAATGCATCATGTGACTTACTAAATTTTTTTCACATTACCCCATATACGCCACATACATGCATAATGTGGTACATTATTGTACATATCAGCAACAACTTCTATGATGCTTGCATTACGATCGAAAACTACGCACATATGTTTTCTTTCACCATATGTTTCCTTCAGATTTTCAAATAACCAAGTTCAAGATGCATCATTTTCAGAATTTAGTACACCATATGCCAATGGAAATATATGTCCTACATATTGAAAAAATACATATAAGAATACATAATTTTTACACATAAAATACTGCATATATATATTATAAATACATACAGTTGGAAACATATGAAACTGCCAGTGAACACATAAATATACTGCATATGTATATTATAAATACATATAGCTGGAAACATATGAAACTATCAGTGAACACATAAACATACTGCATATGTATATTATAAATACATATAGTTGGAAACATATGTAATCTTCATAATGTTGTTTATATGTCTATCTACAAGGGTGTTTTACAAGAACAAGTATGCTTCCCATTGTCAATCTCCAGAACACAAAAACACAGTAAAAAAAAAATTAAATATCAAATACGTACTATATACAACAACTAATTCATATATACAAAACAGCAAAATGAATTCCAACGAAAAGAAATCTTTTATTCGAATACTACTTATCATCGACTAAAATTTAAATTTAACGTATAACAATTGTATCTCAATTTTCACATTAACTAACAACACACGTAACTTGGAATTTAAAAAAAATAATTTCGATCAAATTATTTTTTTTGAGAACTGATAAAATTCAAATACGATCTCAGGTTTTTGAATTTTGCGATTGTTACGCAATTTTGTTACAAGTTTTTCAGTAATTTTTGTAATTTTATTTTATGAAAAACACAAATAGAATCAAGTTTGTTTAAATCTCAAATACGTACTATATACAACAACTAGTTCGTATCTACAAAACTGCAAAACGAATTCAAATGAAAAAAAATTTTAGTCGAACACTACTTATCCTAAACTAAAATTCAAATTTAATGTATAAAAATTGCATCTCAGCTTTCAAATAATAGAACAAAAAGAACAAATTTGAAATCAAAAAAAAAATACTTAAATCATTTTTTACGAGAACTGATAAAATTCGTATAAGATCTCAAATTTTTGAATCCAGGAAAAATTTGTTACAAGTTTTTCAGCAACTTCACACTTTAATTTTATGAAAACCACAAATAGAATAGAGTTAGTTGATCAATACCTGTAATTGGACCGTTGTATTTTCAATATTTTCTTCAAAATTTTAGTCGATCAGCAAAAAAAATAATATTAAGAAAAACGTTTTTGAATTTAATCTATATTTTGAATTTGATTTGAGTTGCTGATTATGGAAAACATTTTTGGAATTTCAGTTAATAGTTGTAATTTAATGGTTGTGGTAAAAAAGAGTTTTATAAGGTAAAGGAATCTATAAAATTAAATGTGCCATAAATTAAGGAATGCTTTTTTTCCTTATTTAACTCAAACAGATTAGCTCTAAATTAGGAAGGGAATCTCTAATTGTATATGTATTTAAATAGTAATAGTTTACTGAAATACAAAATACATATTGCTATTTTTTTGTAATTTTGAAACTATTGCTATAAAAGTTACAATTAAGGCTCTATAGTTGCTATTTTTAAATTTTTCCCTATAAAAAAAATCAAATACTCGAATGGGCCTGATCTGACCCAGGCCCATGATAAAAATATACATGAACAAAATGAAAAAAAATCTATGTACAAGTCCACTAGGGGTGCTTATCGGGCAGATCAGACGGATAAATATGCTTAACGGTTTGGCTTATCGGATATCGACTTTTAAATATACTAATCCACTAGCCAACCAATATGATATCGGTTGGTTCAGTTTGGATTAGTAATTATCTAACGGTTAACGGGCGGTGTATTGGCTCAATCATTTCATGCTCCCTTCTTTCACTTTCACAATTTCACTTGCCAATATGTTGATCTCCCATAAAACCCCTTTTTCATACTCTACTTAATCTTATAATTGTAATTTAAAATAGAGTGAAAAATACATAAAAACTTAAATTTTGAGGGTACATACACATAAACATTTGTTTAAAAAATATTAACCATAATATACTTCAAGTATACATATTTATACATTAGAAGTGAAGACAAGTCTAATATGGTCCAAACTCCAGACTAATGAGCTAGTAGATCAATAAGAAACTCAACTTGCAAATCGTATCATCATATAACTATGATATCTGTGAGCTGGCTAATAAAACATGTAGCTTTCTTGTCATAATCGAAAGTCCAAAATAGAGAGTAAAACAACTTGTTTTGATTTGATCTTTAAAGAGGCCATTTTGGTTTGATCAATTTTAAGGAGCAGTAGAATATCAAATGGAGCTTTAGAGTTAATAATAAGTACTTTAAAATATATAGCTAATGGTAAAAATTAACTATAATAGTCCTTAACGGGTTAACGGTTTATCCAATAAGAACATTGAATAATCCACCCCGCAGCAATAAACCGTTAAGTATAAGATTTTAATCCATTTTTAACCATTAATTCAATAACTCAATATTAATAAATCAATTTTGCGATTGACAATATCAATAAGTTAATTTTGCGATTGGCTTATCAGCAGTTCGATTTTGAATAGCCCTAAAGTCCACGACATAGATCTGTCTGGACACCCATAAAAGGGAAAGTAAACTCTTCAACTTCGTTCAATATATCCACACTCAAATCGATCCTTCTTATGATGAATTCTCTTTATCTTTATCTACCATTTCCTAATTGATCCTTCTGAGAATGAGATAAAGATGAAAAAGGTCAAAACTCCATTCTCTATTTCGAGACTCTAATCCCAAACCTGAAATTTGTTGAGTTTGAGGTGTTTTCACATAACACATTCTATTATCTCATGAATGCTAGGAAAATTGGCTCAATTAAGACTTCTTCAACTCAATTAAGGCAAATTTAGTGAGCTCAAGGGTTGATTATGAAGTTTCTATTCACTTTTAATGTTAATTTGATTAGATCTAACATCGTTCTCTTCTTCCTTAATGTGTGTAGCTCGGGTGAACTTACAGTAAACTGATACCGACAGAAATTCCACCAATATAGGTATTTTTTCTTATTGATCTTATTCCTATTTTTTGATATTCTTATAACTATGTTCTTGTCCTGAACCGACCTTCTTTGTTTATTCCAGTATGTTAATTTTCTAATCCTCCCCGTTTTCCAATAGATTAAGCTTAGTTAATAGTTGATACCACTGCTTGAAGTTCAAGGATAATAGGTAATTTATCATACCAGTGTTGCCTCCTTGTGTGTTCTCTGCTGCAACTGCTTTGATGTTATGTTGACTGTTGTACTGTTATTCTGTAGTTGTTGTTTCCATAGCTCTGTTTTTATATTTTCTTATCCTGAGATTGGGAATTTTAGCTTCGTCCATGTTAATGATCCCTCTTGCTTCAATTGGCATATCCTGCAACGATGAGTATATTAATCTTTGTGTACCTTAAAAACTATTAAATTTGATTAGTGAAAAAAAACAGTCATCTTATTGCCTTCTTTGAAAATGTGCACCGCCACCACATCTTTATCTAACATTAGCATCCTTATTCTCTTGATTTTCATAGCAATGCACCAAGCAATTTCTCAACTTCCATATAAAATCTTCTTTAGGCTAGACAGTTAGTCTTAAGTGTTTCAGGAAGAAAATTGTTCTCAACACAATACTCTAGGCCTAGTGTTAGTTCCACTGCCTCAATAACTAGGTTAGTTCCATCAAATAATCTCCTAACTTTAACATATATCAAGTTACCCTCTCTATTTCTAATATAAAAAGCCACAGAGCTAGGTCTTGGGTTTCCTTTAATGTTCCATATGAGTTACATTTAAAGGTCCCCAAAATAGGAGGGTTCCGCATCACAATTCTACAGTATGTAGCCCATACTCCTAAAAAAAACTTTACCAAAACAAGCCAAGTTATTGGTAAAATTTTTAGCCTAGGATAATTATGTCTAGCCAACAGACGTAAGTTTTTGTTCATCTCCATATCCATCTCCATCCCCACATAAGCCATTTTCCCTCCATGATTAATAGTGTTACTTCTCTTTCAAACCTTCCAAAATTATGAACATTGGAATAGCATTAAAATGTAATTAAAGCTTTCGATCTTTATCATCTTTCCACCACTTTAACATTGAATCCTTAAATTGTATAAAAGGGCCAAAAACTACAGCTACAGTTGCAAACTTGTACCAAAGTCTATTAGCTCTACACTTAATAAATAAGTGCTTCATAGTTTCTTGAGCATTCTCCTCATAGCATCTGCATATCACCTTATCGCAGACCATGATTCTTACTAACACTTCCCCAATGGGAATTCATTTCTTTCATAGTCTTCAAAGAAAAAAATGTCCCTTTTAAAGGTATCCCTTTTATCCGTAATTATTTGGAATCTTGTACCACTCATGCTTGTCTAAATATTTCCCAAGTTGATTTTACTGTGAACTTACCAGCTGAGTTGAGCATCCACTAAGGTTTGTCCCATTCCACTATACCTTCCTTTACCATTAAATTATGTTGGACATGATTACAAACCTCCTTTGGTAAAAACATTTATAATAAATCAATATTCCATCTCCCATCATAAAGTAAGTAACTCATATATTCTACCTGATGAACATCATTTATAATAATCACCTGATGAACATCATTTATAATAATCGGTAAGTAGTAATGTAGAGGAGGTTAGTGAGGCTATTCTCAAGATGCGAAGGGGCAGGGCGACGAGGCCCGATGAGATTCTGGTGGATTTTTGGAAGTTCTCTAGAGGGGCAGGGTTAAGGTGGCTGACCAACTTGTTTAACAAATATTTTCAAGTCAGCAAAGATGCCTAAGGCGTGGAGATGGAGCACGATAATTCCCTTATATAAGAAAGGGTGACATTCAGAGTTGCAATAACTACCGGGGTATTAAGTTGTTGAGTCACACGATGAACATTTGGGAGAGGGGGTGGTGGAGCGGAGGTTGAGGAAGATTGTGCCTATTTTGGAGAATCAATTTGGTTTTATGTCTGGTCGCTCTACGACTGAGGTAATTTACCTTGTACGGAGACTGGTAGAGTAGTATAGAGAGAGGAAGAGGGATCTTCACATGGTATTTATTGACTTGGAAAAGGCGTATGACAAGTTCCCTAGGGAGGTTCTTTGGAGATTCTTAGAGGACAAAGGGGTCCCGGTAGTGTACATCAGGGTGATTAAGGACATGTATGAGGGGGCGAAGACTCGGGTAAGGACTGTGAGAGGAGATTCTAAACATTTCCCGGTCTTAACAGGGTTGCACCAGGGATCAACTCTTAGCCCATTTTTATTCGCTTTGGTGATGGATGTTTTGACGCAGAATATACAAGGCGAGGTGCCTTGGTGTATACTTTTCGCAGATGATATAGTTTTGATTGATGAGTTGCGACAAGGGGTTAATGATAAGCTGGAGGTTTGGAGACAAACCCTAAAGTCTAAAGGTTTTCGGTTGAGCAAGAGCAAGACGGAGTACTTGGAATGCAAGTTTAGTGACTCGAGGCACAAGGAGGATGTGGTAGTGAAGTTGGATTCTCAGGTGATTTGCTAGAGGGATAGTTTTAAGTATCTCGGGTTTATAATTCAGGGGAATGGAGAAATAGATGAGGATGTCTCTCACCGTATTGGGCCTGGTTGGATGAAATGGAGGCTCGCTTCAGGTATTTTATACGATACGAAGGTACCCCACAAGCTAAAAGGCAAATTCTATAGAATTGCAATCCGACCTTCTATGTTGTATGGAGCGGAGTGTTGGCCGGTTAAGAATTCTCATATCCAGAAGTTGAAAGTGGCGGAAATGAGGATGTTATGTTGGATGTGTGGTTTTACAAGGGCTGACAGGGTTAGGGATGATATTATTTGAGAGAAGGTGGGAGTGGTATCTTTGGAGGAAAAAATACGGGAAATGAGGTTGAGATGGTTTGGTCATATGATGAGGAGGAGTACAGATGTCTCATTTCGTAGGTGTAAGAGGTTGGCCTTGGAAGGTTTCAAGTGGGGTAAGGTTAGACTGAAGAAATACTGGAGAGAAGTGATTAAGCATGACATGGATCAGTTACTATTGACTAAGGACATGAACCTAGATAGGAAGGTATGGAGGAAAAACATTAGGATAGAGGACTAAGGGTGTGGATAAGTCATAGCCAGTAATTAGGTGAACTTTGGTGTTCTTTGTTTGGTAATGTACAATCTTTTGTGGATGTCGTACCTATGTTATTTTATCATGTTCCTTGATTTTGATGCTTTTGTATACTGTCTTTAATCTTGAGCCGGGGGTCTATCGAAAACAACCTCTCTCTTTTTAGAGGTAGTGGTATGGACTGTGAACACTCTACCCTCCCCAGACCCCACTTTGTGGGAATATACTGGGTTTGTTGTTGTAGTAATGTAGAGCCCCAAGTTTTGTCTAGTTGTCATACCAAATATTAGAATGACCACACTTAGGCTCCCACCATATCTCTTGATCAACATAATTTATGGTGTCAATGATATGTTTCCATGTTTGAGAACCCTCTGTCTATTCCACAATCAGAGGAGAATATCTCTTGAAATATTTGTTCCACATGAAAATAGTCTACATAGATTTCTATGTTCTGAAAATCTACCATAATTTGGCAAATAATGCTATCAAACAGTGATATAAAGCCTAGTCCCCATTCTTCCTTAGGTCTGCATATATCAAAGCAATCCAGTGCGTATTTCCTCCAACCTCCTTGAAATTACATAAATGTTGCAAAAATTTTATGTAAGTCATGGATGACACATTTAGGAGAAATTATAGCAGACAATAAGTATAGAATCTTCAATATATTATTGATCAATACAGATTTACCTCCAAAATAAAGAATCTTTCCTTTCCAAGCCTATAGTTAGTTATGCACCTTCTTGATAAGTTCAACAAAATTACTTTTCTCTTCTTCGCATGGCCAATTGGGCACCCTAGATAAATCAAAGAAAATTTACCCATGGGAAACCCAATACATTCTTCGACTTCCTAAGTCACAACATTAGCAGTTTTATCATGGACATAAAAGGCACTCTTCTCATAATTAATTTTTACCTTGATTGTTGTTCATAGTCCTTCAAAGTCTTTATCACCAGTTGTAAAATCTCTTATTTTCTAGTTGTAAAGACCTCTTATCTACTGACACAAATAAGATAGTGTCATCTGCATTAGCCAGATTGTTAATTATGTCACTCTATTTTGGCATCCTAAAGCCCTTGAAATTCTCATAGTCAAAAAAAAAAAACTCAAGGCTCTAGCCAATACTTCTGCAAATAAAATAAATTGGGTAGGTGATGTGCCATCTAATAATGGCACATTTTATGCTTTAACTAAGAATCATGACTTTTTAAGCAACCTTTGGTAGTTTTGATGTTTTTTATGTTTTAATTACAGGAAAATTATCCAAGGACCAAAATGAGTGAATTTGGGATAAAGATGCTAAGTGGTGGTTATCTTAACAAGTAGCCAGAAGAGTGATGGACTGCCACACTGACTATCAAAGAGAATAAGAACAAATTAAAGATGTACATTGTGTGATGGCTCAACCTGATGATTTGTCAAGGCTCTGACGAGTTGTCATTCCAACCATCGGACTGAAGTAGATTTGATAAATTCTACCTTAAGGGTGATTGAACATGGTGAAGATATACCAAGGGGATGACAAACCACCAGCTCTTTCGTTGGGGATAAGAAGAAAACATGTTAAGCTGAAGACTAGTGATGGTTCAGGTATGAACCATCATACTTCGGACGAGCCTTCAGGCAAGGCATCACTATAGAGGCGGCATTCTGAATTGGAATTTTAATTCCCATATTGTTGCAGCCTATAAGTACCTAGTCTAGGGTACAGAATAGGCATATTTTACATTTTGGATATTTAACCACTGGTTTTCTCTAGAGAAACACATTTTAATACTACTTTTGGGTTTTGTCAAGAATCAATGGCTTGAAATTCATCTTTGTACCATTAATTTCCATTCATGAAATATATTTCTTTCATCATCTTATATACTATGAGTGACTAAAAACTCCCCATAACTAGGGTTGTGGAATACTTAATAGATTATCAATTCTAGGGTTCATGTTGGTGTAAATTCAAATAGTACTTGTAAATGTATTGTTAAATCTCTTAAATTTCACAGATTTCTAATGGTAGCAAATATTAGAACACACTCTAGGTTTATCTTTCTTGAACAAAGAGGTTAAAACCAGTAAAAGAAGTTAATGACGGGAATTCAGAGCTTTTAATCTCCATTAAATTAGTAATGTTCTAACGAGATTACTTGTTCGAGGCTAAAATTGAGTTATCATTTTCATCACAATAATTTCCAAATAATTAAAGGGATAATCACCTATTTAGGTTGGAAAATATTTAGGTGAACATTTGAACTTGTTGCTTTACATTTACTTGTGTTAATATAAATTCACTATAGACTTGACCTAGAAGCGATAAGAAGCAAGGGTGAATGCACCACTAGTTTATTTTATCTATTGATAAAATATTCATGAATTTAACATTGGTTACTCAAAATAATTTGAATCGTTATTCAACAAATCCTTTATAACCCCCTTCCCTATTTTGTGGAAATAGTCTACTAATAGTCACTTACATCATATATAACTGCTTATGCTTCTTAAAGGATTTGTAATTTGGGCATATCAAATTTTGACGCCGTTTCTGGGGACTACGAATGTCAATTAAGTTATTGTGTTTATTTGAATTTCAGTCCTATTTCATAATGTTACCTTTGCTATTTTTGTAATTATAGGATACTAGTTATGAATGCCAAGTAGACGTTAGGGTGAGCCATTATTACCTTACGACCCTGAATTGTAATGAATTTTGATAAAAAACATGGGTGCACAACAGTGTGAAGTAAGAAGGATTGAAGCAACACAACATGCTGCATTTACTAATAGTCAACACACCCGGTAATGTACCAAATAATGATGATTTGGGTGAATATGAAGATTCTCAACTTAATAGCAATATTGCTCCAGCTAACCAACATCAACAATTATAAGGTAGAGGTCAACAATAACCAATTACATCTTTTGACCTCGATGATGAAGATTATATTGATTTAGATAGAGTTGGTGCCACTGGAGCTATTGTCCCGCAACCACTAGCTCAAGAAACCAAGTTCAATATTACTAGCACCATGATACAGCTATTGAACCTTAAAGTATTGTTTGGAAGGATACTTGTATTGATTCGAATATGCACTTGATAAATTTCGTTAGTATATGTAAGTCCTTTGATTACCCAGATCTAGTTAGAATGATATTTTGTTGAGGTTGTTTTTGTTGTCTCTTTTTATGGAGGCAACATTGTGGTTGATTTAGCTAGCACCCGATTGAAAAACAAGATGGAGGCAACTAAAAGGATCTTTTCTATTAAGTTTCTTTCCATTTTCTAGTATGTTACAGTTGAGGAATAAGATCAGTAACTTTAGGCAACTCCCAAATAAAATATCGCATGAGATATGGCTGAGGTTCAAGAAGAAGTTGACACAATATCCCAATCATAATATTACAGATATGCACTTTACGGAGGATTTTATAGGACTCTTAACTCAAATGCTAAGCCAAAGTTGGATAATGCAGCAGGTGGAGCTTTTATGGCATTGATGTTTACAGAAGTGACAGTGATTTTGGAAAGGCTAACTAAAACTAATAAAGCTTGGCATATTACAGATTCTGAGGTAGCAAGCAATACTTATGATATGGTTATGTTAGTTAAGAGATACCGACGAGAATAAGAACATGACAAAGACATGACTTACATGAAAACACAAATGGATTTACTGGCTGAGAACTTATTGGCAAGTAGTGTCGAGAAGGTGAAGGTTGTTGGTTCTCGGGGTAAGGAAATTGAGTCTGATTTTGAGAAAGAAGTAAACTACTTTGAGAACCAAATGAGGTCTTTTTGGGCCAATGTCCAAGGATACCAAGGTTGGAACTATCAGTGGGACAACTATTATGATAAGTATGGCTTCAATGATCATGATCAAGGGAACAAGAAAAACAAGAACGACAAAAGTGGTTTATATGTACCACCGAGAAAACATGATCAAGATAGTAACTCCTCAAGAAGTCTAAAATGGAAGATATGATGGCTAAGGTGTTAAAGAGTACGAAATCTATTGATGTAGGAGTTAATGGAATAAAAAATAGCTTATCTTTAATGAGTCAACTTGTAGATTCACATTCAACTTCCATCAAGCAATTGGAGTATCAAATAGGTCAGCTATCTTCACCATTTAACCAATGGAAAAGAGTCATTTTTCCTAGTAATACTATTCAGAATACTAGGTGATCTTAGGTGTATTTATGCACCTAAGTGTCATAAGCTCTACGTATTTAGCCAAGATTTGAGGACTTCATATGTGAGTAATGATCTAATATTTATACAATTGAGTATATCAATGTTAAAGTAATTTTTATAATGTTTAAGGTGTGTTCAAAACAAGTTTGAAATGAAAACGATCACTTAGAGTTTAGACGAGAAAACTAGTGTTACTAGCTTGACCTATGTATTGTTCTAGTTGATCTTTTGGACTCTATTGTGATTAAGCACTAATTTGTCGTGTTTGATGATATATTAAGCCTTTTGATATGTTAACTCAATGATGGTATGCCACACAATCTGAATTTGAAGTGGAAAGACAACTATGAAGGGAGGAACTCAAAGCCAAATGGATGGAGCAAACATGGACGAAATCTGGAAATTCTGAGCACAAGGGCGCTCCACACCCTCTAGACTCTAATATAAGGGCACTCCATTCCCTTAGAAACAAATAATAATGTCTCAAACCAGTGATCATTTGCGATAAGGGCGTGCCATGCCCTTATCGTGCCAATGCAAGAGCGTGGCATGCCTAAGACTTCAAAATGGGCACTTGATTACAAATATAAACAGGACACTTCTATCTTATTGTAAACACCTTGGATGACCTATATATCTAGAAATACATTTGAGGAGACTTCTTTTATGGTTCAAAATATTTTCTTTAGTTTATTTTTTATTTTATGCATAAATTTCAATCTTGCGATTCGTTGTAAATCCACGAGTGGCTAAACATCCCCATCTAGGGTTGAGGAAAAGAACACGAATACTTAAGCTTATTTTTGGATTTTTTATGTTTATTATCCTTTTTTGGTTGTTAATATATCCTTATTCTTACTATATATGGATTCACAATCCTTAGGATAAATCTATATCCTTATTATTCTATGGATTCGTGACCGTTAGGATAGCTCTATATTTCTATTGTGAGCTTGAATGGAAGAACAATAGATTAGAATTTGGGATGTGTGGAGTAGGATCTTATACGTAAAGGGACTGAAGTTAAGATTTATGTTTAGGTTAGGAATATACCTAATTCGCCCCATTTAGTTCATATACGTGATGAAATATAAATGCATTAAATTAGTTCTCGCATCCCCACTCAATGATGTAGTTGTGGGGTTAGGTTAGATAGATGATTAGAAGGTCGAATGACCATAGTCATGATATTAACCCTGTGAATCAATATTAAAGATAATTAACTTAACCAGTTAAATTGTATAGCTAAGTAGGATTGTTCATAGTGCCTTGACCCTGGATTATTCCCCATTATTGTCTCCAATACTTTATATTATCATATTATTTATGGTTATTTTGCATTTTCTAATCTCAAATGTTATTGGTTACTCTTACACTTGTTTACTCTTTGTAGTAATACGAGACTTAGATCATTATTGAGCACAAGTACCTGTGGGATCGATATATGGCTTTTAAAGGCCACTTTACATCTTGACCATGTACACTTACGTGTGCTCTAGGACGCAATAGGTTTTTGGCATCACTGTCGGGGATCAAACCTGGTCGCGCACGTGACAGGAGGTAATACTTACCACTATACGCAATAAGTTAAAGGAGTACAATTAAAGTAGTAATGTGAATTGTGCCATGACACTAAATTAGGCACTGTGTGGGAGGAAGTTAAGGCAGGTATTTTATTTTCTTAGTTTTTCCTTAGTATCAAGTTTGTTTTTGGTTTTTGTTTAGAGTCATGGGTTGATGGAAAGTTAGAATACCAGAAATCTAAGCTAAAGAGCATGGAAAATACTGGGTGTGGGTCTACCAGACCTCTTGGATGATTAAAAATGCTACTAGCTAGGCATAGAGGCCTCATGAAGTATTTCTATCCTTGATTTTGAATTATACTTTGGGGACAAATTGTGTTTTTAAGTGTAGGGTGGGGAATCTTCCCATTGTTTAGGGTGAAGTGCGGCTATAGGATTTTTTTATTTGTTTTTCTAGTTTTGACTAAATTTGAAAAATTACAAAAAGATTTTCTCTTTGTTTGTTAGTCTTAGTTGGTGTAAGTCTAGTAGGGGAAAACTTCACCCACCCCTTAGTTTTTCTCTTTGGTTTTTTTTCGAGGACGCCCTTTGAACCCAGTATCCCTTTTTTACTTTTAGGAGTAAATTCTAAAATTTTTGTATTAGGAATAAATGAGATGTTCTTGTTAGTTGTTGTGTGTGATTACATGATGGAAGTGGCTTTGAATGTAAAAAAGCATGTTGTTTGTGTCGAATGACTACCTTTGAGACATCTAGGCTCATTTATATGACTCTTATGTGTCGTTGGATTAATTCCAAATTCATGTTATTGCTTGGTTTAGAGTCTATAATGATCCTACTTGAGTTGAGAATGTTCCATTTGTAATGTGAGGTTTTTGTGTATTCCTAGTTGCATATTGATGTCTAGAACTTTCCTAGTGTGTGTAAAGAAAAATAAAGAGTGTTAGGTTTATGAAATGATATAGGTATTTCTTTAATAGCCCTATTCATACCACTTTTATCTACCCTCGTGCATAATCTTAGTTAACTTTATTGAGCCTTAGAATATTTCCTCAGTAGCCTCATATGTAGCCTATTCCTCTTCATTGCTTGACCATCATTTGATCCAAAGCTCTTAAGTACTTATTTGAAAAATTAATATGGTTAAGGACTATAAAATTGAAGAAGAAAATAGTGAATATGAAGACCCAAATTAGTAACTATTGGTGTTGAAAAAGTTTATGTGTTGTGGTTGGGAGTAATGTAATGAAAAGAGAAAATAGATCAAAATTGAATTATGTGTTGGTAAAAAATACTCCCTCATTACTATATGTGAACTAGCTTAAAGAGATAGAGAAAAACAAAAGAGGTTTGGGTAGATAAATATAGTGAGAAATTGGTTGTTGAGAGAGAATTTCAATGTATAATGTGATGTATTACAACACTTAGAGAATATAGTCACTATTACAGGTTAGAATAGTTCCTACCAGTCCCTTAGCCTACATTACAACGCGTAAAGTCCTATTGTATCTTGAGCCTTAACATTATGTTATTAATGGAGTACTACAATAAGGGCAAACCAATGGTTCATTTTATATGGTATGTGATACAGGTACGACCACGAGGATGTATGTTTGTGAGATGTATTAAACCCAAGACTTGGAGTGTGAAAGTGAAGTGAAAATGAGGACTTAAAAAGGGTCCAAAACCGTCCATATAATGCTCTCCAAGGGCACCCACTTGAAGACTTGAGACTAAGGGGTCATTTTTTACATTTCACACCTTGTTTGTAAACTACTATATAAGGAACCTTTTAGGTCATTTGTTAGGGGAATTTTTGATGAATATGAATATTGTACAACATAAAAATACAAAGTCCTCTTTCCTTGAGAAAAATCTGAAACTTGGAACTAGGGAGCAACAAGAGGGTGGAATCACGTTTGTTGTTTGTTTGCTTGGAAACTTAGGTCTTGAGGTTCATGAGCCCCTCTTGGTCCAAGTAAGAACTTGATGTTGCTATTTATTTGTCTTAGGGTCCTTTCTCATTGTTAGGGTTCTTAGATTTGTGAATATTGTATGTCAAGTTACTATCCTTTTGTATCTTGTTATTGCGGAATCCAAATCTGGTTGTTTTTGTTATCATATTGTTCATCATGTTTTTTTTGTGTTTTTTGGTTGTTTTGGGTGTCAAATACACCTTTGTTTCTTATATTCTTGTTATATTTGTCGAATCCGAGTGAGGTCTCCATTTGGTTCATGATTTCTTATAATTTGTGGACTATTTTGGAGGGTGTATTGGACTATTTTATGGTTGTTTCGTGTTCCTCTGGTTTTCCCGTATATGTGAATTCTTTGTGAGAGTGAGCTAAATTTGATTCTTATACCCATACTTATGATAAATTGCATCTCTATAAGTGAATATGGATAACTCTCTTAGTGGTTAAGGCACATGTTTAATGATACTTAGGAAAATTATATGATCTCTTGATTGAGTAATATGCATGAATGTGCCAACTTGATGAGTCATTTCATGAGGCTAGAGTGTTTGGAAGTAATGTTCATGAGTTTTCAAATGTATATGACATGCTTAGGTTGGAACTTGTTATTCGTGTAGAAATTGTAGTACTAGCTTAAGTGTCTTATTTGTAGTAGTAATATTGGAGACTTTCTTACATATGGTGCTTAATTTAAATAGTTATTTGAGGACAAAGAAGGCTTTAAGTATGGGGTAATGATCTTAGGTAGATTTATATATGCACCAAAGTGTTATAATCTCAATATATTTAGCCTAGTTTTGGAGACTTTTTATGAGCATAATGAATTGATATTCATACAACTGAGTATCTAAGTGTTAAATTAATTTTTATGATGTTTAATGTGTGTTAAAAATAAGTTTGGAATGAAAATCATCACTTAGAGTTTAGACGAGAAAACTAGTGTTACCAGCTTGAGCTATGTGTTGTTCTAGTTGATCTTGTTGGATTCTATTGTGTTTAAGCACTAATATGTGGTGTTTTATGATATAAGAATACTTGTGAGATTTAAACTCAATGATGAGATGCTACATAAACTAAATTTGAAGTGGAAAGACAACCACGAAGTGAGGAACTCAGAGCCAAATGGGTGGAGCAAACATAGATGAAATCTAGAGATTCTTAGCACAATGGCATGCCACACCCTCTAGCCTCTGAGATAAGGGAGTGACATAACCTTAGACACAAACAATCATGTGTAAAAACAGTGAGCATCCACGATAAGGGAATGTCACTCCTTTATCGCACCAAGGCAAGAACATGGCATGCCCAAGACTTCAAAACGAACACTTGGTTCCAACCATAAATAGGACACTTCTATATTATTGTAAACACCTTGGACGACCTTTGGGGCTGGATATACTTAATCAGGCTTCTTTTAGGGTTCAAAATCTTGATGACCTTTGGGGATGGATACACTTAATCAGGCTTCTTTTAGGGTTCAAAATCTTTCCTTTTGTCTACTTTTTGCTTTTATACATGAATTTCAATAATGCAATTCGTTGTAAATCCATGAGTGGATAAACACCCCCATCTAGGGTTGAGGCCAAGAACATGAATAGTTAAGCTTATTTTTTAGTTGGTTTATGTTTATTATAATTGTTTGGTTGTTCATACATCCTTATGCTTACTATTCTATAGATTCACGACCATTAGGATAAATCTATATTTCTATTGTAGGATAGTAGGAGGAATAATTGATTAGAATATGGCATGTATGGAATGGGATATTATATGGAGAGGGATTGAAGCACAAATTTGCATTTAGGATAGGAATATACCTAATTTACCCCATTTGGTTCATATACGAGATTAAATATAAATGTTTTAACATTGTTCTTGCATCCCCGCTAAATGATGTAGTTACGAGGCTAAGTTAGAAAGACTATTAGAGGCTCAGAAGACCATAGTCATGATATCAACCCTGTGAATCAACAACCAAGATAATTAACTTAACCAAAAAAATGGTAGAGCTAAGTTGGATTGTTCGTAGTGCCTTGACCCTGGATTCTTCCTCATTATTGTCTCTAATACTTCATTTTATAGCATTATTTATGGTTACTTTATGTTTTCAAATCTCAAATGTTGTTGGTTACTCTTACACTTGTTTAATCTTTGTAGTAATACTAAACTTAGATCATTGTTCAGCACAAGTTCTTATGGGATCGATACTTGGATTTTAAAGGACACTTTACTTCTTGGGTGACCATGTACACTGTGTGTGTGTTAGGATACAACACTAGAAATGATGGGAGTTGTATGGCTATAACCACTATAAGTGGTAAAGTTTTGCCTAAACCCTATCTGATTATAGAGACACAAGTGGATGATGTTGGCGCTAATTATGAAATAATGGATGATTATATTGGTGTTGATGAGATTTAGGCTGAGTCAAAAAAGTTGAAAAGGGTTGACAACAAAAAGATAGGCGCAAAAGATCCAACCTAAGTAAAAGATGATGGTTTTGTGATTAAGGAGAAAGGTTAAGAGATTGTAAGACAACCAAGTCAAATCCTAGACATCCGCCTCCATTCCTATATAGAGTGAAGACAAAAGTGGAAAATGGTAAGTCCTGTCCATACTAAAGTAGTTGTTAGTGAATATCTCATTAGTAGAGGTCCTTAAGCAAATGCCGGGATATGCTAAGCTCATAAAGGACCTACTCACTAAAAATGATGGTGATCTTTGAATGGAAGTACAATCTCCGTCAATGTAGCATGGTTGTTTTGCGATTATTAGTCCATAAAAAATCAAATACATATGCATTTACTATTTCTTGCATATTTGGTGAATCCAACTTCGTTAAGACATCATGTAATCTCAGAGCTAGTATTAATTTGATGCCTCTAGCTACTTATAGGAAATTGGGCTTAGAAACCCCTAAGTTGGCGTTTATGTGATTATTAATGGTTGACTTTTCAATAAAAAATATAGGCCAACCTCCCTCCAGCAAAACAATTTATAGAGGAGTCACTAGTGTTAGAGTTGAAAGAGTTGCCGGGCCATCTTAGATATGTATTTCTGGTAAGAACACGTTGCCCATGATTATAATTGTTGCCTTAATAGAAGGCAGATAGAAGTGTTTGCCTCTATGTTGTGAAAGTACAAATAGGCAATTGATCAGTTGGTTGGACAATTGCAGATATTATTGGTATCCCATCAGGTATGTGTGCACATAATATTCAGTAAGTAGAAAAGTGTGTGCCCATCATTGAATATTAGCAAACACTCAATCCACCATTACAATAGGTGGTAAAGAAAGAGATAATCATGTAGCTCAATGCAGGAGTTGTTTCCCAATCTTGGATAATAAGTGGGTAAGTACTTGTGTCCCACAGAGGGAGGCATGGCGGTGATGGTTGATAAGAAAAATAAGTTGATCCCATTAAAGTCAGTCACTGGTTGGCTAGTTTGCATGGATTATTATAAGCTAAATTCTTGGATATTTTTGGGATCATTTTCCAATGCTATTTATTGACCAAATGCTTGATAAGTTGGTTGGGAGAGGATGGTACTTCTTTTTGGATGGTTATTTAGGGTATAATCAAATATCCATTACATCTAAAGACCAAGATAAGACTACATTTACATGCCCTTATGGGACATTCACCTTCAAGCGGATGCCCTTTGGGTTATGTAATGCATATGCAACCTTCCAAAGGTGGATGATGCCAATTTTATTGGATATGGTAACACTTTGGAGTGTTCATGGACGACTTCTCTGAGGTGGGTGATACTTTGAAAACTGCTTGGAAAATCTTAGAAATGCCTTGCAAAGATGTGAAGAGTTCAATCTTATGCTCAACTAGGAAAAATATCTCATTATGTTTAAAGAGCGCATTGGGTTGTGACACAAGATCTCTAAAAAGGGAATAGATATAGACTTTGATGAAATTAAGGCAATTGAAAAAAAAATTCCATCAATATCGATAAAAAGAGTTAGAAGCTTTCATGGTCATGCAAGTTTCTACCGAAAGTTGATTAAGGATATCTCTAAAATTGAAAATCCATTGTATAAATTGTTGGAGAAGAAATATAAGTTTGTGTTTGATGGTGACTATTTAAAGGTATTTGAATGCCTTAAAGAAAAACTATTAGTTGTTCATCTAATTTTTGCCCTAGATTTCTCTCAATCGTTTGAAGTTACGTGTGATATGAGTGGGGTTGAACTTGGAGCTGTTCTTGGATAGAAACAAGAGAAACTTTTTCATCACATTAACTATACTAGTAAGTCACTAAATGGTGCACAAAAGAACTGTATGGTAACTAACATGAGCTACATCCTGTTGTCTATGCCTTTGAGAAGTTTTAGTCATTTTAACTTGGTACTTAGGTAATGGTCTATACTGATCACTCTGTGTTGATATACTTGATGAAAAATAAAGATACCAAGCCTTGGATGATTAGATGGGTGTAACTGGAGTTCGATTTCAGAGTCAAAGATTGAAAAGGGTATAAAAATCAGTTAACAAACCACCTATCTAGACTTGAGAATGAAGGAAAGAAGAGGAATGAGCTGGAGATTAATGACTCATTTTTGGATGAACAAGTACTTGTTTCTTTTATCTTGTGCCCTAGTATGCTGATTTTGCTAACTATTTGGGCAGTGACATGATACCAAAAGACTTAAGATTCAATCAAAGGAAGAAATTCTTACATGATATGAGCAATTACTTCTAGTATGAGCCTTATCTATTTAGAGTATGTGCTGACGATATTATCAGGAGATATATGCCATAGGTGGAAATATTAAGTATTTTATAGGCTTGTATCTCATCCCCAATTGGGACATCATGCCACTGATAACATGGTGAGAAAGATACTAAAGTTTGGGTATTATTGTCCCACCATCTACAATGTTGCCCAAGACTTTGCCAAGGCATGCAAAGTGTGAAAGACAAGGTTTGATCTCCGAAAATCAAGAAATACCTATGTTTAAAATCTTAGAGGTGGAATTGTTTTATTTGTGGGGTATAGATTTTATAGGCCTATTTGTGAGTTTTTATGGTCACAAGTACATCTTGGTAGTAGTTGAATATGTTTCTAAATGGGTAAAAGTTATGTCATTAGTAGATAAATGAGGGCAAGAGTCTCATGACGTTCTTAAAAAAACATTTTCTCCCGATTTGGTCCTCCTTGCTCAATCATTAGTATTGGGGTTTCCACTTTTGTAACAATGTGTTCCAAGCAACTCTAGATAAATATGGAGTGTAATAGAATAAAGTGTTCACTTCCTATCACACTCAAACCAGCAAGAAAGTGGAGACATCCAATCGAGAGATTAAGACGATACTGGCGAAGTCTGTGAATTCAAATCAAAGTAACTGGTCTCAAAAACTTGATAATGTCATATGAACTTATCACACTGCTTTTAAAATTCCAATAGTTATGTCTCCTTACCCACCAGTCTTTGGTAAAGCTTGTCATTTGCTAGTAAAACTTGAGCACAAAGCCTTGTGGGCACTCAAAAAACATAATTGAGTTGGAGTGAGGCAAGTGACTTGAAGTTGTAATAATAAAATGAAATGTATGAGTTTAGACTTCGTTCTTATAAGAGGGTTGCCCTATATAAGGAAAAAATAGAGTTGTATCATGTATGATTGAAAAAAAGAGAATTCAAGGCAAGCAACCTAGTTTTATTGTTAAATTAAGGTTTAAACTATTTTCGAGAAAGCTGAAATCAAAGTAGTATGGACCATTCAAAATTATTCAAGTGTTTCCATCCAAAGTGGTGGAACTAGAAAACAAGGATGGGATGTTTTCAAGATGAATGGTCAACCGTTCAAACAATACATTGGTCTTCTAGAAGTGGTAAAGTTTCTATCATAGGTGTATCTTGACGAATTCTGAGTAGTCAAGATACCCGGGTCATGTTGCGGCATTAAATGACACTCTAATGGGAGACAACCCATATTGTGTTATTGTAAAAGTAATTTTACTGTAGGTTTTCATTACTGAGTATAGATGATGTGTATGATAAGTGTGCTGGAAAAGAAATTATAGGTGAAGAAGAAGAAGGTAGAAATCTATTTAAGGTTTATGGTTCACTTGACAAAACGTCATAGACTTGACAAACCCTCAACCAGAGCTTCCACAAATCACCAGAAAACCATATATTGTTGTTAAGGTCTAACAACTCACTCGACGAGCTATAACATCTTTGATGGGTCATCAACCTAACCATTATAGTAGTAAATAAAAGAGTCATTCAGGATAAGGTTTGATGGTTTATGCGATGAATCATCACCGTGTTGACAGACCGTCAACCTTATCACCAGATTTGGCTCAATTTGGGTGAAAGTTCTTTAAGCCTAATGGTTCAACTGGCAAACTATCATATTCTTGAAAAACTGTCAAGCAAAGTATCATAAGTAAGTATACTTATTCCTTCTAAATTTCCTTTAACTCGATTCGATCGAACTACCACAAAACCCTAACCCAACATTCAATCCAAACCCACTTAAAGCATAAGACATTTAAGATATTTGGTTCAAATTTATCAATATCTCTCTTAAGTCTCCTTCCCTTCATCATAAATTCCCACTACTCAACATCATGACTCTCATAACTCCTTCTTCACCACGTTCACAAAATATTTTCCACCATTACCTAAATTTAATCACTACAAATCCAATCTCTATATTACTTAAAGTTTCATATATATTTTACTCCTCTTATATCCTCAGGCGTGTACTCAAGAACTGAAATACCTGGACTAGGGGCATGAGTCGTACCCCTTGGATATGATTCATATCCTTCTCTCCCTCCCCTCTTGTACCATAGGCAGTATGGTGAGGTTCACTCACTTTCCTAGGTATGAGTGAGCCTCCAACCAATTGTACCTTAAGGTACGATTCATACCAAGACTAATAGTATAGAGTGATGCCTTGATCAAAAGTGGACTATTTTTGGTATGGCTGATGTGTATGAGTTAGTGCATGAATCGTACCCTTTGTATATGACTAAAAGGTGTGTAGTCATACCCTAAATAGTGTAGGTGACCTAGGATAATCCTAATGTACGATTTAGGGTACCACTCGCACCCTAGGGTACGGTTCCTTAAGTGAGTCGTACCCTTGCACGGGCTCATTTTCCAGCTTTTAACTAAGGTCCTTGTGGTCATTTCCTACACCTAAAACCCTAAGTCCCCTCACTATATAAGTTTTTGTAGCATCTTAAACATCTATTTTGATGGATCAAACACCCTAAATACTCTCTCAAACTCATTTGTGATGAATTGGAGGTTATGGTTTCAAGGGTGATCTTCAAGAGGCAAAGTGAAGTCAAGACTCTTGGTGAATCAAGTTTTTTAAGGCATGTAACTCTCCCCCCTTTATAATTAACTCTAAACCCATGTATTTTACACTTGAATTAGTAAGTGTACATGGTGATTTTGAAATCAAATGAAAAGGATTTTGTTGCCTAATGATGAATAATGTTGACTTTTGCTTAGACTTGTGTTTATACATGCTATTGATGATGATTTGAACATATGGGTTCTTGTTGTATGTGGTCTAACATGTGAGTCTAGATTAACTCTAATCTTGATGATTTTTACCATGAAAATGGCCTTGGTAAAGGCATTCACACAAGGTGCTTGTGAAAATGTCTAAGTAAATTGTCTAGTATGTTGGTGAATTTTTGAACTAGGGAAATAGACCAATAAGTATGTATAGTTTTTAAATGATATTGTAAAGGTATTATGAGACATGTATAGTGAAATTGATGACTTTATTGGTTGATGGTGAATGGGGGGTTTATTGGTTGATGGTGAATGGGGGGTTTATTGGTTGATGGTGAATGGGGGGTTAAAGTCCCTAAACATGAAAATGAACTTAAATTGTGTGTTGAACTAATGTGTGGCATCAATGTGGTATAAAATTGCTTATGAAATGTGAATAGCTTGTGAGGGTTTTGATGACCATAAATTTAATTTTATGATGAATTGAATTAAGGCATTGGCCTATTGAAGTAGTGGAGCAACAAAGGCTCCCTTGAGGACCATGCGATCATGTATAGTGCTGAATTGCCTCGATGGGTTAAAGTCTTTAAGTGTGAATTGAATATATGGTGATGAAAGGACAAAGGGTTAGAGTCCCAATGTTGACTAATGATAGTCATAATGGCTTGAGGTTAAAGTTCCTTGCCTAATGAAATCACTTGCGGTTAAAGTCCCTTGCATAATGAGATCTCTTGAGTTTGAAGTTCCTTACCAAATGAAATGGATTGGGTTAGAGTCCCTTATCTATTACGATATTAGGTTAGAGTCCCTTGCCTAATGTGTGGGCATATGGTTAGAGTCCCTTGCCTAAATGAATGTGAGTGTGTGGTTAGAGTCCCTTGATTAAATAGATACATATGTGGTTAGAGTCCCTTGCTTAATGAGTGTACACATAGTTAAATTCCTTCGTCTAAGTGATATGTGAATGTGGTTGAAGTCTCATATATAATAAGAATTATTGAATCTAAACATGGAAAGGTCCAAGTCCTCCACTTTATGTCTCATGATTGAGTGCTTTGAGAATGTTGTTATGACTTGTTTACTTGTTTAGCATGTGATATACCTATATGTATGGATAAGGTCATGAATATGGTTGAATATGATATATTGACTTGTCATTGATTGATGATGCTATTTTATCCTTATCCTTGAGTTACATGTTAGAGCTCTAATCGCTAACCGTCTCCAGACGCTATGTACCCACGCGACATAGGGGCCGAAGCATCATCTTCTCTTCCTTCATAGTGATTAGGTGATCGAAGCAATTCGTGCATAGACTTTGGAGTGGTGGGCTTCCTTACTTTGGAAGTTATTCCTTCTTGGTCTCCTATCTTTAGACTTAGTCTTATTTCCACTTGATTTGGCTATTGTCGGGAGCTTGTCCAGACATATATATTTCTAAACATCGATTTGTATAGAGGTATTATGGATGACTATGGACTTGGGTGTAATGTCTAGTTTGATGTATCTAATAAAGTGATTAGACATAATTAAGCTATGACTTGTAGTATGTAGTATGCTTTTCGATATCTTCTCTTTCAGTCGGGATTCACCCAACCCTTGTGATTGATGTGATGATTAGGTTGGGTTATCAGGGCGACCTTCGGTTCATGTGGCCTTGAGGTGTCCATACGACATGGCCCAGCTTCGGGTTGTGTCAAGAACATTACTGGGATTTTTTTTATTCATGCCTTTTCCATGTATGCTCATACTCAACTTGCATTCACTTTAGTTTATATTCTATTTCTTCTTTTGTTTTATTAGTTAGTTGATGGTGAATTGAAGATAACACCACCATTGCTCTGTGTATAAATTCATAGACGGTTGTGTTGTGTTCAAATTTGATTTTGGGGGAAAACAAATGGGTGAATTTTAATCAACCTTGATGAAATTAATAATATTGTGTAATTAGAGATGTCTAATATAATATAGCTCCAAACGAGTAAGTAGGAAATAATGGGTGCGAACCAAGTGTTTATAAAAATATCATAGAGTAAAATATTAACTGGTGAACCTGAACAAATGTTGTGACGAAATGTCTCAAGAGTGATGGTCTGCCAACTTAAGCCATCACTAAAAGAAAACCCCCTGTGTATTCTGTTTATGTCAGATAGTTAACCTGAAGATCCATCAATATTGTGATGACCCATCAAGGAGACTATCACCTGATTCTAATTTAGTAAAACATCTAGCACTTGGGGTTGACGAACCGACACCCCTACCCGTCAAGAAAAAGTGGTTTCATTTCAAGCATCCTACATTGATGTTTTGCCTTGTACAATGACTAAATATTTTTACCCATAAGTGCAATGTCGTAAAAGCTACAAACAATGAGAGATGGAGTAAGAAAAAGGCAAGCAAGAGATACCTCGACCTATAGACTTAGTGATGAACTACAAAATAAGGTTAAGGAAATTGAGGCACCAGCTTACTACACCAAACAAAGCAAAAAAAGTGTTCTCATTCCTCCCAATATGAAGAGGGGGATGATTCCTCAAGTGAGGAGCGTAGTAGCACTAAAGAAATCAGTGATAGCTCGAGTTTTAACCCAACTAAAATTGATGGTACTGAGGCCACCAAAAGTCTAGAAAAGGAACTAGAAATAGAGCCTGAGCAAGAAAGTGGTGAAATGATCCAAACTAAGGTTCCAGAGGTTAGACAATCCATTTGTTGTTGGATTGAAGGGGTAGAAAAACACTATCAAGAAGGTCTCCTCCTATAAAAGACAAGAAGTTTGAAAAGACCATTTGTTGAAGAAGTTCAGATTATCTTAACTGAATTGCTTGACTACCTGGACATTGAGAGATATTCAATGAATATAATTTAGGATGGATGAGCATGGGAACTAGAAAATACTACCTTCGTGGCTCACAACTTTATGCAAACTACTTGACAACCCTTAAGAAATAATATGGAAAACGACATAGGTCTCTAACGAAATATTGTTGGCAAGGTTCCCAGTTCATGGAGTTTTATGGGACATCTCTGATCATACTATCAACTAGATACTCTTTAGACTACTTCATGAACCACCAACTTTCACCCAAAAGTATGAATATTAGAGAATGTCTACATACACATAGTTACCCTAGTTAGCACAGGTCTTGACAGGGAGTAGTGAGCCCCCATGGTTACAAAATAAAAGGGAAAGAATTCCCAACTCATCATTGAGCTTTGTAGTAAAATTTTGGTGGGAAGTGGTCCAGTCACGACTAATGCCCATAGGTGGGATACAAATTTATATTATATTAGAGTAGTTCTGGTAATCAAGGGTTTCAAGATAAACTTTGGTCAAGTTATAGAGGATGAAATGCATGCAAGGGATACTAAGACTGTCACAACATTACCATTCCTTTACTTGGTCTGCAGTCTTGCAAATGTACCCATTCTGAGTAGAGTTCATGACAACATGGTAGCCACACATACAAAAATATTGATAGGAGATGGGATGATGCTACGTTTGAGTAGAGAATCCATAAACCTCCTTCATATGGACCCCATTCACAGACTACTCCAGAGATATATGATACTTATTCAGGTACACCTTTATCCATTGTGACTGTTGATCCACAGGGTGTACCTACTGCATTCAGGGATGAGGCAACTGCCCCAACTGCTGACACAACATCTATGCCATGTTAATACTTATATTTCTAATTAACTCCACAAAATTTCATCAGAATGGTCAAAAGGCAAAAAGTCTTAAGAGACAATTATAGGAAATAGGCTTAAGGATTTATTCATGGATCAAATAATTAAGAAACCACTAAATCCTTATGGGAATCTACATTCATGCATAGATGATATAGAGTTGCAGGTGAATAGGAAGTTGAAGGATTTATTAATCCTAGATTTAGAAAAATCACGACCAAACTGTAGTAGTCCTAAGTTGATATCGCTATCCTAAAAAAGGACACCTCTTTTGGGTTCCCTGATAAAAAAATAGTGGAGTTATAGGATGATGATACTATACTTGATTTGATTGGAAGATATCTCAAAGATAGAGATACAAAACCAATTAAAGGTGGAGAGAAGAAAAGGTCAAAGAAAAGAAAGCATTGAGATGAGACACCGAAAGAAAGAAACATAAAAAAGGCACTAAAATACTCTACGAGATATGAAGATGTAAGGTAGAAGTATGAGCAAGATCGAATAACAGGTATTCTTTCTAGATCGGCACCTAAAGGTGGGACTATACTATAGGTTTTGCTTACTCCCACTCTAGTGATTGAGGAAGTTGTTAATGGTGTGAGTACTCAAAATGAAACCATTGTCACTATTTCAAATTCTAAGGACACAAAGGGCTCAAAATATTTGCCAGACTCTGCAGCCTAAAATCCTTACAAGTATTCCTTCCTCTTAGATTTTATTTATTATATTTATGCATTAAGGACAATGCATGTTTCTTTTGATGGGGGTAGGGGCACCACCCGAGGATTTTTGTTTTTATGTTTCTCTTCCCTCGGGTGTGCTAGCTAGTAGAAATAACATGTTTAGATCTATATTTTTTGTGTTGATTAAGTTAGACTGGTAGCAATTAATTGATTTAATTTTGATTTTACATTGATTTTGTAAATAATGGAGATGACTCCAAAATTTACTTGCTCTTAGCACTGATAGTATGTTTTCATTCTATTGACATTTTAGATCTCTGAATGTCATTAGTATATATGGATGTAATTATGTTGCTTCAGCTAATTATTTTTGTGGTAGTAGGTATTAACAAGTGTTAATTTGTTCTAAGTGTGTGAGAGCATATTATATATTTTTCTGACTTTGTGTATGCACCTAAAACTTGACTGCTCTATGTTCTTCAAGTTGTGATTTGTTGATTAGGAAAGGATGACAACCTTTTTTTGAATTTAGTCCACTTAGCCTAAAGAAATTGTCCAAATGATGTTAACAATTACCTTAATCCCTTTTTGAGCTATTAGACTTTTTTATTCAATAATTTTTCTCCTTCCCTCTTTTATCTTTTAACCTTTAATGGCGCTGGTCCTTTCTTGGACATTGTGAACCTCAACTCAAGTAAATTGCCTAAGTTGAGGGTGGCTACTGTTGAAGTGTTTGATAAATTTAAAAATGCTATGGAAAGAGTAGGTTTGGATAAAATAAGATCCTACAAGTTTGTGCAAATGAAAAGAAAAACACAAAGAAAAATAAAGAAAGAGAAAAAAATGAAAAAGATAGAAAAAGAAAAGACCCAAGAGATTTTCCGCACTCGGTGATGGGAATTATTGATAGAATGACGTGAATACGGGAAAAATCATAAGTTAAGAGAAAATAAGAGCTCGTTTATGTCAAGAAGGGTTGAGTCACAAATCCCGAAAATCATCCTACTCACACCCAAACCCTTATTACAAGCCTAAAAAATCCCTATACTGATCTTGATCAAAGTTCTAAAAAATAGAGTTAGGATAGTAAAAGAAATCATTTGGTTTCATATGTTCATTGTTGGAAACATTTTTTGTGAGTGTGAGTGATTTTTCCCTGTTCATGAGTAAATTTGTATGTGTGTGGGGGACTTCTTCATAATCAAGGCACATAAATACACTATTGAGCACTTACTGTTAGGATAGCAGTTGTTGTGAATGAAAATTGTTCATTGATATTATAATGACATTGTGAGAACCAAAATTGTTAACATGTTGGGAGACTGCTATGTGAGGTGAGGAAAGAACCAAAAATTGGAAATTGATTGCTACTGTTAAGCTTAGTTTCTATGTGTTTAAAGCACTTTTTAGTTGGTTTTGTGTTGTTTCTTATGGATGAGTGAACAGTCTAAGTTGATGATGGTTATGTGCCCATGAATGACGTCACATTTTAAAATTTAAACTAAGAATAATCATGAGTTTTTAAGCAACCTTTGGTAGTTTTGATGTCTTTATATTTTAATTATAGGAATATTATCCAAGGACCAAAAGAAGTGAATTTGTTATAAAGATACTAAGTGGTGGTTCCTGTGACAAGCCACCAAGAGAGTGATGGACTGCTACACCAATCGTCAATAAGAATTAGAACAAAGTGAAGAAGTACATGAAGTGACGGTTGAACCTGACAATTTGCCAAGGGTCTAATGAGGCATCACTACAATGGTTAGGCTAAAGAAAATATGGTAAATTCTATGTCAAGGGTGATGGAACATGGTGACACTCCACCAAGGGGTTGATGAACCATCAGCTCATCCATTAGGGCTAAAAGAAAAATATCTCAAGATGAACCCTAATGGCGATTCAGGGGACAAATTATCACACTTCTTATGAGCCATCGGGCGAGGCATCACTATTGAGGCGGTAGCGTAAGTAAAATTTTAATTTCATATTTATGGAGCATATAATTACCTAATTCAGGGGTTAGTATAGGAATCTTTTACACTTTAGATATTTTTATGCCTGGTTTTCTCTAGAGAAACACGTTTTAGTGCTTCTTTTTCATTTTGTCAAGAATCGAAGGCTTGAAATTCATCTTTGTACGATTTAATTTTTCATTCATGAAATATATTGCTTTTATCTTCGTAATTACTTTGAATGGCTAATAACCCCATAACTAGGGTTGTGGATTCCATGGTTAATTATCAATTCTACGATTCATGTTGGTGTGAATTTAAACGACATTTGTAAATGTATTGCTAAATCTTTAAATTTCACAGGTTTCTAATGGTTGTGAACATTAGAACAAGCTCTAGGTTTTGCGTTCTTGAATAGAGAGGTTCAAACTAGCAAAATAATTTAATGATGAGAATTCAGAGCTTCTAATCTCTGCCTAATAAATAATGCTCTAACGAGATTACTCATTCAAGGCTAAAATCGAGTTCTCATTTTCATCACTTTATGTTTGAAAGAATTAAAGAAATGATCACCTATTTAGGTTAGAAAACATTTAGGTGAATATTTGAACTCATAGTTTTACATTTACTTGTGTAATATGTATTCACCATAGACTTAACCCAAAAGTAATAAGAAGCCAAGGTGAATACAATCCTAGTTTGTTTTCTCTATTGATAAAATATTCGTGAATTTAATTTTGGTTATTTGAAATATTTCAAATCTTTACTCAATAAATCCTAAACCCCCCCCCCCATTTCATGGAAATCATTGACTAATAGTCATCATATTCCCTGTGGGATTCAACCCCAACTTTTATTGAGCTATATATTTAACAAAATTGTTTATGCTTATTAAAGGAGTTTTAATTTGGGCATATCAACAGGGATAAAGCATCTCCTTGTTTCACACCACTTGTAGAATGAAAGAAGCCATAGGATTTTTATTTATTATAATGTATCACCTATTTATCATAATTGAATACCATTATTAGCCACCAGTATCCAAATAATATCCACCACTTTTCCAATACATTAATCAATAAACCTAATCAACTCCATCATAAGCCTTAGCTATTTCAAGTTTGATCACTACATTAGCAGGTTTTCCCCTCTTTCTAATATCAATTATGATTTCTTAAGTTGATAGGACATTTTTAGTGATGTTTCTTCCTTTAATAAAATCATATTGGTATTTTGAAATAAGCATAGGAAGATATGTCTCAAGTCTGTCATAAAGCACTCTAGAAATCACCTTGTTAAGAAAATTACTTAAACTTATTGGTTCATGTTAGTGAAATATTGAACAAAGTCTTTTTAGGTAGTAAGAACAAGTTAGTGTGAGTAATATATTTAGGCAAAGCGCTCCATACAAAAAAAGTAGTCACCAATTTAAAAATGCCCACACCTATAATTTCCTAGCAACTTTGGTAAAGCTAACCAGTTAACCCATCAAGGCCACTTGCACTTTCCCTATTCAATTCAAAAATCACTCTCTTTACTTTTTGTTCAGTTGGAGAAGCATTAATCTCCCTAATCATCTCTTTTATAACCTGTTATCTTTTGTACCCAGTATAGGCACATGGTTAGGTAGAATTATGTCTACTAATGCATTCAAAAAAACAGAATTACTAGTGAAAAAGGATATTGCCTTTGCAGCCACGTGTTCATTTCCCTCTTCCCATTTCTCGCCTTTTTTGATGATTCTAGAAATGGATAACTTTTTTCTCCTTTTACTTATCACCTTTAGAAAACCATTGTATCCCTTCTTTTTGCCTCTAAAACTCCTCTTCATAATGCAAATACTTCTTTAACTCATCTTGAGACTTTTAAAGAACAGCTCTATTACTGGCAGTAGGATTTCCTTCAAAGAGGTCTCTATTAAGTCTGACATTTTCTTCCCTTATGATCAGTTGCTTGAAAATATCATCAAACATTTCTTTACTCCAAGAAGCAAGAGTGGTCTTTGTTTTTTTTAGGTTTACCTAATAATGATGAACATACCAGCTTCATCCTGAGAAACCCATCTAATTTTAACCACCTCATTAAAGTCTGGCTTATCTACCCTAACTTTTAAAATTTTGAATGGTTTTCTGAAGAGAAAATGTTGTCCTCAACAAGATAGTAACAAAGGGGCATGATTAGATCCTATTCTAGCCAAATTCTCAACCTTCACATGCCCATCCATACCAAGAAAGGTGTGATTTATCACTAATTTGACAAGTCTTTTGAAAATACACTCATTGTCAGCTCTTCCTTTCCACCAGTGACTACCTTTGAAATTGGTGTTAGTAATTCACAAAAATTAATGCAAAATGCAAAGTCTTCAGTATCCCTAGGAGTAATTGTAATCCCCTTATCTTTTCTTCGTCAGACATATTAAAATCTCCACCAACAATCCATGAAAATTCATGTTGTGAGCACTTGAGTTTATGTCATCCTAGAGATTGATCCTCTCTTGAACATCACAATTTACATAAATAATGGTAGTGACCATAGATTTTCCAGCTTCCTAAAAATTTAGTTGAAGAGCTTGTTGTTGTTCAGTGTTAGACAGCACTCCAACCTGAATGTGATCTTGAATAAACACCCATATCTTGCCAATCTAATTTCAATTTGCATATCGTATTCCAAGTATTATTTTGTATTTATGTATGTTCCATGATTCTTGAAAAGGTTCCATCAAAGTTATGATAGCAAACATATGATACTTTGTGCAATATTTTAATTGTGGGATGAATTTTTGGACCTAAAGACTTCACATTCCAAAACAATGTTTTCATCATCATTTAAAAGTGGATTTCCTAGCCTCTTAGGATTAAACCTAGTAGGTTTATTCTCTATCTTATTTCTTGATTTGTTACCCTTTATTGATGATTGAGATAGTCCTACCTTCTATTTCACTTTTATTTCTTTCTTTTGATTTTCTTCTTCTTCTTTATTCTTAACACTTTTAAATATCTCCTCTGTGTTAGTTTTTTTTGTCACCTCTATCTTATTGTTGTTGATTATTACATCTCAAATTTAGTATGAAACTATGTCATGAAAAGATCTAACTGGACTAGATTTTGTGCAGGTAATTAGTTCTTAAGGATCTTCTACTATCTTTACATTTTCCTCGTCTTGGTGAAGCAACTGAATGCTACTATATGTTGATTCAAGAAAGTAGTCCCTATCTCCATCATACCTTTGCTTGTTATTGGATCATTCACACCTGAAATATCCACTTGCAAAGGCTTATGAAATATTACATTTTCCAAAGCCAATAACATATCTTGGTATTTTTGGTCAATCAACAACTTTTCATTTGCTAGAATATCTGGTGGGGATCTGTCAATAATAGTAGCATCTCCTTCTACTAAGCCTGTCCTAGTATCATCCACCTCTCATTCATCACTATCTGTTATTATCAGATTATTCATCAGTGTGTCTGCCAAAACTATAGTTGTTCCTTCATCTTGATTAATAGTTAATATTGCTACCTCTTATTTCTCTTTTTTTGCTAATAATTCCTACCTATCCACATTATCTGTCATATTTAAAGTTGCATCTTCTTCAGTATTAGAAGCCACTGCATCTGGACCATTCTTTTTCTCAACCTCTATCGCCCCTAATCCATGCCCTTGACCACCTTGTTAGTACTTTATTTTGTTAGCTTTTTATCCCTCCTACACTTTTGACTGTATTTTCTATATTTGTCCACTAACATGATTACCTTGATTTATAATTCTATTAACTGAGTTTTACTATAGTTGAGAACTTTATTGGCATGCCCATGATCTTGTTTCTACTATTGCTTTCCTTGAGAATTATGGTGTAACAATTATGACTCATTAAAATTTTGAAAATCCTACTTGCTATGCTCACTTCTTTCCCTTTTTCTTACCTATCATTACTTTTATCATTGTTACCATGGGTGTCTCTATCTCTATCATCATCTTCTCTTTCATGCAAGATGTCAAAAGGATTATCAAGAAAAATGCTCTTTGATGCAGTTAGTGCTTTCTTCACATTGTCAAGAAAATATTCACCAGTATTAATATCCTTTTTGAACTTCCTATTAGGGGGTTCCACCTTTTATCATGAGGCATAACTCTTCTAAAAACTCTTTGTTTGTCTACCCCATATTTATCTACCTCTTTAATCCTAACATCTTCTTTTTCCTTTTATTCAAACATCTCTCTTCGTTCTGGGTAAAGTACTCAGCAATCCTCTTCTGTATGTCCTTGAAATTTGCATGTTTTCAATACTTTGATACAAATCATATCAAACACTGAGAGATACTATCCTAGACATATTATTATTATTGTTGACCACTTCAATCTCCACTTAAATAGGAGATTTCCTTCCAACTCGACTTAAACCTTCACTCTTAGGTGGCTTGGTCGTGTTTTATTAATAGTAGACATATCAAGATGAAAATTGTCTTTCCCACCACTATTGCAATTGAAAATAGTGACTCTTTCCCCAAAAAGGTAGGCATTTGGACTAGAAACGAAATCCATACCATTGCTTGTGTAGTCTCCTCCTCTGGCTTAAACTTAGTGTCATAAATTTACTGTCACATCTGATAAGCTAGCCCATGCTTAACAATAATATTGTAAATATTTTTAGCCATTATGTTTACAAAATCCTACATTTGACTAAATCTTGTAAGAATGTGTCCATTTTTTAGTAGACCAATTTTACAATTACCCTATATACCACATTGTTTTGGAAATTTACTTCTCAAATAATCAAGATCAGGCCATCCATATGAGAATTTCCCAACCATAGCCAATTACAGATTCTCAAAAATATTTATTTTTTCACTTCCTCCTCCATCCATGTAAATGACGAATTCCATTAATGAAATATATAGGATTCAAAGGGATCTGACCCATTATTACTCCTTTATTAATGTTAATATTATCACCTTTGATCAAATCTACATATTTATCTTTGACATTGCATTCTACGATATTAGCAACATTTAAACCACTAGATTCATTGCTAAGCAAAGATTTAAGCTCATTAAACATGGTTTTAGAATCATTGTTATTTAAGTTGTTATTATTTCTAGTAGGCAAATTTGTAGGATCGTTAGGCAAATTTGTTGGGTTGGGTAGTTTGCTAGTAATTTTGGTGGGTTTGGGTGATTTTCTAGGGTTTTTGATGGAAAAGGTAAGGGAACTAGTCTAGGGATGTCAAAGAGATCTGACCAGTCGTCGAAGGTGATTGATCGGTGGCCGGAATGGTAGATTTCCATGTTGCAATAGCCTGAGATTAACTTAAATGGTGGATGAAGAATCCGAGATATTTTAAGTAGTAGTGTAATATTGATAAGTTAACCTATTTCATGCCTCCTCAATGATAGACAACATAATACCTTATCTTTGGGTAATGAAACTCATAGCATAGTCCAAGAGTGAAAACATTACCCAAACGTGTAGTAAATTCATAACCTTGTGCATCATGAATGTGGATGTTCTCGAAGCTACCCTTATGTTTCTCCCTATTCATAATAACACCAATATGTACTCTATTTCTACCTCCAATCACCATCACTACATTCCCAATGCCAAACTTAATGAAATCAACAATCTTGTTAGATTCCAAATTCAACTTTATAAATCATAGAAAATATCTAATCTAGGTTAAAAATAATAAAAAATTAAATATTAATGAATTAATTAATTAAATAGCAGCCAAAACTCAATTTCTTTTTAATTTTTTTAATTTTTAATTTTGTCCATTAAGAAATTGAGCCTAAAGTGGCTCATTTTAAGTCCTCAATTAATCCAATCTAGGATACAATCAATAACTTGGAACCTAACCCAAGACCTTATTTTGATCTCAGCTGTCCATACCATTTGTCTAATGACCACACAAGATATTTTTTACTACTCCATACTTTTTTGTTGTTTAATTTCTCCTACAGTAGCCCCAAGTAATTTGTGACCTGTTGGAACTAAAAGTTCAGTTACCGAGTAGTTCATTTGTTTTATAGAGTCAATTCTCTATTTTGAAATCTTCGTTGGTAAGGATTGTCTATCGAGTGTAAAATTTAGCATAATAACCTTGTATACAAATTCTGACAGTTCCAGCAGCTTCAAAATGTCAATTTTAGGCTTGGGCAACTTTGGTTCTTGTCCTAAGGCATCCAAAATCATTTTGGGCTATTGGATAGTTATTAATAAAAAGTGGACCTTGGGTGTGGGTCCCACATTTCATTAAAATGACTTTAGAAGGAAATTTAATGGTGCTATTGAGTATGAAATGTCGAATTTAATAGAGTAGCATAGTTTGTTTTTCTTCAAGGGATTCCAAATGAATCCTGAGGGGTCAAAAGGAACTTGACAAAATCCAAGTTCAGCTGGTGTATGGAATCAGCTGGTGCAACTACTTAAGCGGACCTTTGATTACTTGAGAGATGGCTACTTTAGTGGTCAAGGCTAGTTTTGCGTATGTCAATTTAGAAGAGGCCTAACCGCTAAAGAGAACGTCACTTAAGAGATATCTTGACCGTTTTAGCGAAGGTCGGCCAAGTGTAGGGATTACTAAAGCGATCCAATGCCTCTGTAGAAGCAATCGCTTAAGCGGTAACCACATGGGCATTTATTTCAGTCCCCACCCATTTCTCTTTTATTTTTACCAAGTTCCAAGAGCACTAAATCCCCAAGGAGTGTAAATAGTTAAGAGAATGATCATTAGGTGATCGTGGGGTATTAGTGAGCTCGGGAAAAAGGTTTTCTCATCATAATCCTTGTAAGTTTCCATATAATTATTGCTTTAATTCACTGATTTAGTCATAAATCCCTAGTTCCTTATCGGGTTGATTTGAGTGTCATTAAGCTTAGAGTTTACTCATTCTTGAGGGTAAGTGATCCTTGAGCATTGAGGGACGTGTTGATAGTTTTGAAAGTATGATTTCGCAAGCAGACCCCACATGAGATTTTAACTTGATTTTGGACTTGGAGCATAAAAATATAATATGGGTATCATTATTCTTGTAATAATACATATATCACTATTTTGATAGTGCTCCATCATGCGGAGGATTTATGAAATGGGAAATCTCTAATTTAGGGCATTATTCTATAATGACCCTTTATGTCATTTTCCGTATTTCTACTTATTTTTGCAATTAGAGCTTTCCTATATCCGCCCCAAGTTATTTATGACTTAATGGGACTGACGGTTTGGTTACCAAGCAGTTCGTTTGTTTTTAGAGCCAATTCCCTATTTTGAAGTCTTCATCGGTTCAAATTGGCTACCAGGAAAAAACATTAGTTAGACAACCTCGTATGCTAATTCTAACTGTTCCAACAGCTTTGAAATATTGATTTTAGGCTAGGTCAACCTTTGGACTAGGTCCAGAGACACCCGACCTTATTTTGAGCTATTTGTCAAAAGTTGAGAAAATGAAATATAGGTGTGGGACCTAATTTTTATCGAGATGACCTCGGATGGAAATTCCAATTGCTCCGTTAGGTCTAGAATATTGAATTTAATAGTGTATCATAGTTTATTTGCATATATGGGATTCTGAGTGAATCTTTTTGCGTATATGGGATTCTGAATGAATCTCAAGAGGTTGGCAGAGACTTTGAAATTTCCAGGTCTCAGCTAATGCTGGTGCACCCATGTTCGCGAGACATTGATCTTCTATGTAATCTGGCAGACACCACCAAGTGTCGTGTAAGTGACATTTTTAGTCACGAAGGAAAAAACCCTGACAGCTTAGCCTAAATTGCAAACACAATTGTATGTCGCGTATGCGACTACTACTTTTTTTGTCTAGGTATCGCAATCATGATTGATAGATTGCATATACCAGGGAAGGGTATAAATCCCCTATTCATCCCATTTTCGCTCATTTCTCATTTATATTTAAGAGTTTTAAACCCTAAAGATATAGAAAGCTTAGGAATGGCATTGTAGGTGCTTTGGGGAGCTTGGATAAATTTTCCTACAAATTTATGGTAAGATTCCTTCATTTTCATGGTTTCTTTTCCCTTTTTCTCCATCTAAGATCTCTAAAACTTGGTGGCTTGATTTTAGCAACAATATAGCTCAAAAATCACCCATTTTTAGGGTAATTACTCCTTGAGCATATGGGGACCTTGAGTTGATTTCGGAAATGTGATTCCTTAACAAAGCCCCTCATGGGATTTTTGCATAATTTTGGACCCAAAGAACAATAGTGAAAATGGGTATCATTGTTCTTATTTTGATGAGTAGATTATGATTTTGAGAGCGTGACACCTTGTGAAAGCTTCTCAGAAGGAAAAATTAGTAATTTAGCAAAATCATCAAGCTTTATTTGATGTCTAAGTAAGCTAGGTTTATCCCTTTTTATAGATTGAGATATGTCACAGTATGTTTATGATATTATGTTAGATTTGGGATGGATTCTATGTGTTGGTGATAAAATTTACAATACTTGAGTTTGCTAGACCTTTTAGGCTATCTGAAAATCATAATTTGGGCATAGTTGGCTTAGTTACTTAGTTACTTGATAGAATTTCTAGCCTAGGTCTGATTAAGACTTACTTAACATCTAAAATTAGATTTAGATGACTTAGTCTAGTCCAGGGTAGAGTTGCCTTATTATGGATTTTGGAGACTAGAAATGGGCTCTTTGACCCGCCTTTGGCCAAGACTTAAACTAGTTTTGGGTAGACCTTCATATGCTCGTTATTCATTTTGAAATGCTTATTATAAAGCTTGATAAGAATAGATACTTAATAGTCATAATGGTTTGATAGTGGGAGTTGATGTTAATCATAGTAAAACCCGATAGTTATAAATATTGATTATATATATATATATATCGGTTCTAGTTTGGCTATATTATGATATGGATATATGTGTTAGTTTGAGTTTAGCTATTGATTATTGATATTGATGATATATACCAATTTGAGTCCAGTAATTAATTATTATATTTATGATAGTAGTACCGATTTGAGTCCAACAAGTGATTATATAGTGATATAAATATCAGTTTGAGTCCAGTAGGGGGAGTTGTTCATAGTGTGACATATTTTGCAGATGGGTTCTAGATGATACCATGAAGGTTGTCAAATTATGATTTTTTGGATATATATGTTATATTCTTCCAAGACTGTACCCTCCAGTCTTATGGGGGCTACATTGGGTTATTTGATTTTTTGTATTTTGGCTTATGGGAGCTAATTTTTTAGTTATAGTTGCTTGATCTTTATGTTTTGTTTTGGTTTATGCACTTAATTATGTACAACAAGGTGGGAGTTACTTCCAGGTTTGTCTCGTTATTTCAATTTAGCTATGTTATCTTGCATTTTATCATATGTGTATCATGATTTAGCTCAGTTATCTGATAATGCATACTGAGTACCCACGGTTTTAATACTCATACTATACTTTTGTACCTTTTTTATTCAGATCTGAGTACTAGTTATCGTCATTGATTTGATGATTATGGTGTGGTAGACTTCGGAGATAGGGTGAGCTCTTAGAGTCAAAGTTGACCCTTTTTCTTATATTATCTGTCTATAGTCTTTGTATCGAGACTGATTGTATTGACCATTCTAGAACTTATGGTGTATTGTACTAGCTCTTGTACTGACTATACCAGGTTGTGGGATAATTTTCTATGTTATGGCTACCTTTTAGGCTATTTTTATTTCCCATCTTATTTATGTATTGTCTACTTTGCCTTTTTGGAATTTTCCACCAAGTTATCCCATTGCAATTAGCTCCTGACTACGATTTAGCTTACCTACTGGCTAAAAGAGTAGGTGCCATCATGACTCATAAATTGGGTCATGACAAATTGGTATCATAGCCTAGGTTTCATCGGTATTGTTGATATAAGAGAAAGTATCTAGTAAAGTCTCATGGATCAAAACAGTAATGTTTGTTTCTTATCTTTAAGAGGTTATAGGAAATTCTTAGGAGTTCTTCACCTATTTCACTTATTTTATTCTAAGTGTCTGAGTTGGTTTCTAAAGCATTCATTTGGTTTCACTCTTTTGTAGATGGCTAGGACACATTCCACCTCTATACGAGATGAGGGTCTCAAGAACGAGTATAGGGATCATGTCACTATTTGTGGATAACCCAGAGGTCATGGATAGCCTTGAGATGTGTTTCCAGCTAGGGAGGGGCCAGGATAAGGGCCTTCACCAGACCCTATTCTCTCTCCTGAGCTAGAAGTTCTTCCACTACAGGCTATGGTGGGCAGGGGACTGGACCAGGCTCTACTGGGATTTAGTTTTTTATTAGTACTTAGGGATGTTTTGGTTTATCTTTAAGGTTTGTTTGGTGGTGCATACTTTGATGGTGCACAGTCTACAAATCAAAGTGGTACTGAGGCAGGGGCACAACCCATAGCTGCGGCTCCCAAAGTTGAGGTCCCTCTTACACTGGTAGTTGCTCAGTTGGGAATTTCTAAGATAGTGGTTGCTCAACTTATTATGTTTGTTGAGGAGCAAAAGATACTGGGTAGATACTTGAGATTGGCTCTGCCTAGGTTTTTTGGTACACCGACCGAGGATGCATATGAGTTTCTAATTTCTTATGAGAATAGGCACCATAATTTAGGCCTAGTTGAGACCCGTGGTACAGATTACACTAATTTTCAGTTGGACTTAGTAGCTCGACATTGGTGTAGAGGTCATCTTGATTCTAGGCTAACTTGATCTTCACTTTTGACATAGACTAAGTTATACAAGATTTTCATAGAAAAGTACATGCCTCATAGTCTTAGGGATCGTTTGAGGGATTAGTTCTCGAGGTTGGTGCAGGGCTCCATGACGATTGTATAGCAGAGGCTCGTTTTCATAAGTTGGCTAGGCATGCTAATTCTATTCTGACTACTAAGTATGAGAAGGTTTGTTGCTTTATTCAAGGATTTAGACTTTCTCTTTGTGTGTCCACTCAGAGTTTGGTTGTTGTGAGTAGGTCTTTTGTTCATGTGTCTAACCACGCTCAGGTGATAGATGAGATACATCGCGAGACCCAAGGGGGTAGAAATAAGAGGCCTTGATATCTAGGAAGTTTTAGTGGGAGTTGTAGTAGTTCCCGATTCAGAGGTAGCAGTTCTCATGGTAGATACCCTCTGAGGCCACCGTATCATCCTCAGAGTTAGCCTAGTAGACCCATTCAAGTAGCGCTCTAGATTACTGAAGGAGGTTAGTCTTGTGTTAGTGATCACCCTAGTCATGGTAGAGGCATTCTTCAAGGGGTTTATCTTCTAGTTATTCTAATCTAGGTGGTTATTTTAGGTCAGATGGATCTTCTAGTTCTGGTTTAGCTTAGGAGGCATGTTATTATTATGGAACTTTTAGACATCAATCATGTAAGTGCCCTAGTCGGGGGTGATTATTATTGCAGCTTAGAGTATTCCCCCTATTAGAGAAGTTTATCCGTTAGGTAAAAATGGTATGCATGGACGTATAGGTGGTCCCTAGGGTGGTCTTAAAGGTTCTTAGGAAGGTAGGGTAGGAGATTAGTGAGGAACCCAGCCAGGTTGCGAGCATGACGTGGTCAGTTGTATGCAGTACCTGCTAGCCCAAGGTTGAGTTTTCAGTTGTTGTTATCACAAGTACAATTTTTATGTGTCGTCAGTCACTCTTTGCTTTATTTAATTTGGTATCCACTTGCTCTTATGTGTCTGTTTATTATGCTCCACGATTAGAGTTATCTTAGGATTTATTTTTTATGCCTTTATGTGTATCTACTCCCGTAGGTGATTGGTTAGTAGTGGATCAAGTTTTTAGATCATATGTTATGACTATTAGAGATACTAATACTCATGTTGATCTCATTATATTGGACATGGTTGATTTTGATGCCATTCTGGGAATGGACTGGTTATCCTACTATTATATGATCATGGATTATTTTACCAAGACTGTTGCCTTAGCCATGCCTAGAATACTTGATCATGTCGCAGGAAGCTGTTTGCCATGAGCCAACAGGGATTGTTTCTTATGTTAGTGCTAGGAGACTTGTGTCAAGGGGTTGGGAGTTTTAGCTCGCTTATATTTATGTTGTTAGTATGAAGAGTCCATCACTTGACTCTATTTCTTTATTCTATGAGTTTCCAAATATTTTTTCTACTGATTTGCCTCGCATACCTCCTATCGGTGAGATAGAGTTTATTATTGAGCTTGAGCCTGGAACCTGACCTTTTTCTGTGGCACCTTACCGTATGGCTTATACCGAGCTTAAAGAGCTAAATTCTCAACTTCAAGATCTTTTTTGTAAGGGATTAATTTGACTGAGTCTGTCCTCTTAGAGAGGTCTTGTGTTGTTTAAAGAAGAAAGATAGCTCCATGCATATGTGCATTGATTATAGGCGGCTTACTAAGGTGATGGTGAATAACCATTATCATATGCCTCATATTGATGACTTGTTTGACCAGCTTCAGGGTGTAGCAGTGTTTTCTAAGGTTGAGTCGGTGACATTCCTTGGCCATGTGGTGACTAAGGATAGGACTATGGTAGCCCAAACAAAGATTAAGGCTATTTGTGATTCACCAGACCCATATCTCTGATCGAAGTTCATAGATTTATTGATTTGGAGGTTATTATAGATGATTCGTTGAGGGTATTACTACTGTTTCAGCACCTATGACCAGATTAATTATGAAAAATATTCCTTTTTTATGGTCCGAGGAGTCCAAGTCGAGCTTTGGTAAGCTCAAGGAGTTTCTTACTTTGGCTTCTATTTTGGCTCTTCTTATTGAGGGTGTAGGGTTCACTGTGTATTGTAACACTTCTGGTGTTGGTTTGGGTTGTGTATTAATGCAACAAGGTTGTGTTATTCCTTATGCTTTGACGCAGCTTAAGGTGCACGAGCGCAACTACCCCACTTATGATTTAAAGTTTCTGGCAGTAGTTTTCGCGCTTAAGATTTGGAGGATAATTTAAGATTTAGAGGGATTAGCCTTATGGCGTGCATTGCGACATTTTCACAGATCATCACAGTCATTAGCATCTTATGACCTAGAGAGAGCATAATTCTAGGCAATATAGATGAATAGAGTTACTTAAGGATTATGATTTCTCTATCTTGTATCATCCGGGCAAGGTGAATGTGGTAGAAGGAGACTTGAGTTGGAAGGCAGGGAGCATGGGTAGGTTGGCTTATATTTCAGTTTCTCAAAGGCCGTTGGCATGGGACATTTAGTCTTTGGACAACTTTATGGTACGACTAGACATTTTAGACCCTAGTAGGATTCTTGCTAGTGTTGAGGCTAGGTCCTCGCTATTTGAGCAGATTCAAGATTGCCAGTTTGAGGATAAGAGACTTTGCATCTGTCATGATCAGGTGTTGAGTGGAGAGTCCATGAGGGCTACCATATATTCTGATGGTTTCTTGATATTTGATAGCCACATTTGTGTTCTGAGGGTTGGTGACTTGATTCAGTTGATTTTGCATGAGTCTCACAGCTCAAGGTATTCTATTCATTTAGGTACAACTAAGATGTATAGAGAGTTGAGACAACACTATTAGTAGAGTGGTATGAAGAGAGATGCAGCAGACTTTGTAGTTCATTGCCTATGTTGTTAGCAGGTGAAGGTCCAACATCAATGACCTGGTGGGTTGATTCAGAGGTTGCCTATTCTCGAGCAAAAATGGGAGCAGATTACCATAGACTTTGTTAGTGGTTTGCCTCGCACTTCTCATGGTTCTGATGGTATTTGGGTCATTGTAGATCGGTTGACCAAGTTAGCATATTTCATTCATATTGGACCCTTTGAGATTCTTTGCACAGTGGGAGAAGTGGCATATGAGTTAGACTTACCCCCATATTTTTCTATTATCCATCCGGTTTTCCATGTTTCCATGTTGCGATGATATATTCCTGATCCATCTCATCTTCTTAGATGGGATTCAGTTCAGTTGGATAAGAGATTGACCTTTGTGGAGGAGTCTGTGCTCATTTTGGCTGGTGATGTCAGGCGGTTGCATACTAGGAAGATTCCTATAGTTAAGGTTCAGTGGCACCACTCAGTGGAGGAAGATACTTGGGAGATCGAGAGCAAGATGCGAACCAATATCCTCACCTGTTTGAGACTTTAAGGATATCCTAATCCTTTACTTTCAAAGACAAAATTTCCTTTAGAAGTTGATATTGTAATGACCCTTTATGTTATTTCTTGTATTTCCAATTATTTTTTCCATTAGAACTTTCGTATTGCTGCCCCATGTCATTTATGACTTTCTAGGACTAATAGTTTGGTTATTGGACAGTTTATTTGTTTTTAGAGCCAATTCCCTATTTCAAAGTCTTCGCTGGTTCAGATTGGCTACCGAGCAAAAACTTTAGTCAAATAACCTTGTATGCAGATTTTGATTATTCCAACAGCACCTGAATGACGATCTTAGGCTAGTTGGACCTTTCATTTGGGTCTCGTGACACCTAGGCTCATTTTGAGCTATTGGTCGGAAGTTAAGAAAATAGAATATGGGTGTGGGACCCACTTTTCATCAAAACATCCTCAGATGGACATTTTGACTGCGCTATTAAGTTCAAAACATCAAATTTGGTAAGGTAGCCTAGTTCGTTTCTGTATACGGGATTCCGAATGAATCCCAAGGGGTTGGCAGAGACTTGGAAATTTCTAAGTCTCAATAAGTGTTGGTGAACCTGCTTTCATGAGCCCTTGATCACTTACGCAATCTGGAAAACACCAGCAAGTGTTGTGTAAGCGATATTTTTAGTCGTGAAGGAGACACCCTTGATAGCTTGGCTAGTATCACGAATGTATTTGTTATGTCGCGTATGCGACTTCTGCCCCTTTGGCTAGGTATCACGATCATAATCGATAGATATATGATATCCGCAAAATTAGGAAGGGTATAAATACACCATTCAGCCTATTTTTTCCCATTTCTCATCCATTCTCAAGAGTTTTAAACCCTAAAGATTGGAAAAGCCTAGGAATAACATTGTGGGTGCTTTTGGGAGCTTGAATAAAGATTAGTTACACGATTTTCCTTCAAATTTGTGGTAAGATTCCTTTATTTTCATGGTTTCTTTTCCCTATTTCTCCATTTAAAATTCCTAAACCTTAATGACTTGATTTTAGTACCAATATAGCTCAAAAATCACCCATTTTAAGGGTAATTATTCCTTGAGCATATGGGGATGTTGAGTTGGTTTCGGAAATGTGATTTCCATTAACGGGAAGGACATGGGATTTTTGTATAATTTTGGACCATAAGCACAATAGTGTAATATGGGTATCATTGTTCTCGTTTTGATGAGTAGATAGTGATTTTGATAGCGTGGCAACTTGTAGAAGCTTCTTGGAAGGGAAAATCAGTGATTTAGCGATTCTTCGAGCTTTCTTTGGCATGCAGGTAGGCTAGGATTATCCCTATTCATATATTGAGCTATGTCACAGTATGTTTATGATATTATGTTATATTTGGGATGGGTTCTAGGTGTTGGTGATAAAATTGACAATACTTGAGTTAGTTGGACCTTTTAGGCAATCCGGGAACCGCAATTTGGCATCGTTGGCTTAGGTTCTTAGTTCTTAGTTACTTAGTAGAATTTATATCTTAGGGATAATTAAGACTTTCTTAATATCTAAAAGTTGATTTAAATACCTTAGTCTAGTTGGGAGTAGAGTTTCCTTATAGTGAATTTTGGGGACTAGAAGTAGGATCTTCGGCCCGCCTTAGTCCAAGACTTGAACTAGTTTTGGGTAGACCCTTATACGCTCGTTATACATTTTGAAATGCTTATTATGAAGCTTGATGAGACTAGATACTTAATATTCATGATGGTTTGATATTGGGAGTTAATTCTAATTACGGTAAAACCTGATAGTTATTAATATTAATGATATATATATATCGGTTTGAGTCCGTCTATTGATTATGATATGGATGATACATGTACTGGTTCGAGTCCGGCTATTGAGTATTAATATTGATGATATATAATGGTTCGAGTTCAGCACTTGATTATTATATTGATGAGAGAAGTACTAATTCAAGTTCGGCAAGTAATTATTATGGTGATATAAATACCGATTCGAGTCCAATTGTTGATTATGGAATTGATGATATGAATACCGGTTTGAGTCCAGTAGGAGGAGTGGTTATTAGTGTGATGTCTTATGGATGGGTTCTTGGTGATACCATGAAGGTTGGAAAATTATGGTTGCTCGGGTATATGTGTTATATTCTTCCTTGACTGTACCCTCAAGCTTATAGAGGCCTATGCTGAGTTATTTAATTTTCCATATTTATTAGCTTATGGGGGATAATTTTATAGTTATAGTCACTTGATCTTTATGTTTTGTTCTAGTTTATGCATTTAATTGTGTATAGCAAAGTTGGAGTTACTTCCAAGTTTGTCTCGTTATTTCGACTTAGTTATGTTATCTTTCTTTTTATCGTATCTATATCATGATTTAGCTCAGTTGGCCGATGATGCCAATTGATTACCCATGATTTTGGTACTCATACTACACTTATGTACCTTTTTGGTGAAGATCCAAGTACTAGCTACTATCGTTGATTTAAGGGTCGTGTTGTGGTGGATTTTGGAGATAGAGTGAGCTCTTGGAATCGAAGTTGCCCCTTTTTTGTCTATTTATCTATGTCTAGTCTTTATTTTAAGATATATTGTATTGAATATTCTAGAACTTATGGTTTGTTGTAGTAGCGCTTGTACTAACTATACTAGGTCGTTGAATGGTTTTCTATGTTTTGGTTATCTTTCAGACTATTTCTATTGCCTTGCTTATTTATGAATTGTATTGTCTGATTCGGCATTTTAGGGCATTTCCCACAAAGTTAGTCCATTGCAATTAGCTTTGGGCTACAGTTCAGCTTACCTTCTGGCGGGATAAAGTAGGTGCCATCATGACTCACAAATTGAGTCGTGACATCTTCGAAGCCTACGTAGGCTAGGGTTATTCACCTATTAGATTGAGATTTATTATGGTATAGGCATGGTATTATGCTAGTCTTGGTTAGAAATTATGACCTGATCGTATAGCCAGCAAAATATAGATTATTTAGCTAGTTAATAAACTGTAATTAGATGTTTTTGACTTAACTACCTATTTCTTAGATTAAATGTTTATCTTAGGACTCAATGAGGCTTATTTGTCACCTTGTAGTAGGATTTTGGAACCTAAGCCAAGTTTGGGGTAGTAATTACCTTAGAACGGAATTTCGAGGTTAAAGTGGGCCCTTTTGGCCTACTTTAGGTTGAGATGATAATTAGCTCCTTGTAGACTCAATAGGCCTTCTTGCGTTATATTATTTATATTCTTGAGCCCAAGAAAGATTTAGACATTTTTTGGTTGTGACTAGGCTTGTACCTTGGAGTTATTAAGACTGGTTCGAGTCTGGAAATCATGATATTAAGATTGATTCAAGTTCGGCAAGTATTCATGATGTTCATTCTGGTTCGATTCTGGCATTCATAATATTATTTTTGGTTCAAGTTTGGCATATGTGATACTATTTTTATTTTGAGTCCGGCACTGAAAGGTTACTTATAATTGTTATGTAACCAGCTCGTTCCCAGTGATTTTGGTATGGGAGAATCCACTTCATCTTGATTGCATTCGTTGGGCTTATGGGTGCTTGCGTGGATTATTTACTCTTTCTTGCATCTCCTAGGCTTATAGGGGCCCAGTTATGCTATAGTTAGTTACATTCTCTTGACATTATTTACTCGGTCATTTACTTTCAGTATTTGGAGCATTATTCAAAGTTTGCCCTTTCCCCTGACTTAATTATTGACACGACCCAAACCAAGGCCTTGTTGTAATGGGCATCCCAAATCCAACAAGAACCAGAGATCGCCCCCGATATTTAACCATACCAATAAACAAACCACAAAACAATAACCAAACCCATAACCATTCCATAACATACTCAAGTCTACAGTTTTCCCATACAAAGCCTCTAAAACAAAACAAGAATATCCGGTCGAGACATGCCCCCCGACCATAGCCAAAACCGATATCCAAGTCTAAACCAAGACAAAAGAAACTCAAAGCAAGAAATGGAGCCTTCCGAAGTATGAAAGCTCACCATTTCAAATCAACACAAGTTGTCCTCGAATCTAAGTCACTGAGCAGGTATTGTGATAGTATGACCAGTACCTGTGTCGCGTGGGGATACAATGTCCGAGGATGGTTAGCACTTGGAGAACTAGCATATAACTCAAGGATAAGGTAAAATAATACCGTCAGTTTAAAACCAATCATCCAATGCACATAACCAATGCAATACATATATATATATACATATATACCTTGTCGGGATAGGGAAAAAGATTAGCATGAGCTTTGAAAACATTAACTTGGGTTGTGTAGAATAACTGTTATGCAACAAGGCACCCACAAGTGATATGGGCCCAACTCTCCCCTAGATGGAAGGGCCCCAGTGTGGGTAGTCGTACGAACTAGAGAATATCTATGTCTGTATATGCCTTTATGGGGGGGTACTCGAACCTCCCGGCATAATCAAGGTGACTTAAGCACCAATGTATTCAATATTGGGGACTCAAAACTCCCATTCATATATTATTATGTGGACTCAAACCTCCTGGTCATATAGACACCCGAATCGACTAGCGCAATTTCCAGTGTTAGTCCTTCGAACTCCACTTTCAAAAACCGGATACACATCACGCTTTAAAGCCCAATATAAAACATTCTTACACATGCACACAACCATTAGTCCAATTACTTACTAAAGGCATACCATTGGTATCGTCATACTTACCCCACTTGCAAATGTATAACATGCCATAACTATTATCATTCAACTTTGGGACTTGAACCCATTGTCTAAGTCATCAATGCACGTTAACATTTATGGACTCTAATCCATTTATCCATTAAAACCTCAAAGGTTACAATTCAAATCAACATATGGCCAACGAGACCTTTTCATGAAACTATTTACCAACCAATTACATTATTAGGCCAATGCCTTAGTTCAAAACACATTTCAAATCAATTCATGGTCATCAAGACCCTTACAAAATCATTCATCCTTCATTAGCATTCTTATACCAAGCATTAGTTCAATATACAATTCACCGTGTGACAACATTCTTCTGTTAGGCATTTTCACAAATACATTGAGGGCATACCTTTACCAAGACCAAAACCAAAGTAAAAACCATCAAGTTTAGTGTTAACCATGACCCAATTGTTAAACCACAATTATCAAGAACCCACATGGGCAAAACCATCATTAAAACATGTATATTCACAATTTAAACCAAGAGTAAACAATACTCAACATATGCAACAAAACCCTCAGCATTGGTATTCAAAACCACCCTTAATGATTCATAAACAAAGCTTTAAACACATGAATTTTCATGAGCTAATAATGAGGGAAGAGTCATATGCCTTATTCATGAAGATTTATGGAAAGAACTTGACTCTTGAGCCTCTAGATGAGCACCTTGTAGAAACCCTAGCCCAATCTTCAAGAGAGTTTTTGGAGTGTTTTAATCTTTTGAAGTGTGTTATGAGAGGATACAATGTGTTTTAACACGTTGGGGCTTAATGATTTTTGTGTGGGAAATGTATAAAATATCCTCATCTTAAAAGCTGAAAAATATGCGTAGGATGGTACGACTCCCCTAACTCATACACCAATCATACGAGTGGTACACACCACTCGTACCCAAGACAGAATGTTTGACACTAATTCTATCCAACATACGAGTTCATGGCCTAACTCGTATCCAATCATACGATTGGTACTCTAGAACCGTAACGTAGGTAGAATCATCTAGGCTATACATAGGACATCATAAGATTTGGCACTATACTTCTCATACCCTAACATACAACTAGTATGATGTCTATTCATACCTTATAGAGAAACCAACAAAAACCACACTGAGCAACATACGAGTTGAGGACCTTAAGTCGTACCCACACCATACAAAAAGTACCCTCAAGTCATATGATATCCAGAAGCTCAAACTCAAGAAATATTCTAAGGGTCAAAACTCGGGTGTTTCAGTTCTCCCCCACTAGTATCATTCGTCCTTGAATGAAGGATTAAGGCAAGCACAAGCACGAGTTAACACATTATTACTCATCACTTCCCTTTAACCAAGTTAGGAAAGAAAGACATAGAACAAAGATATTAAGGACAACACATACCTCAAGCATGAATATCCAAAACGGAGAACAAATGTGGATTCTTAGACTTCATGTCCTCTTCTACCTCCCAAGTAGCTTCCTCAACCTTATGATTCCTCCAAAGAACCTTTACTGATGCCACTTCTTTCATCTGTAGACTTCATGTCCTCTTCTACCTCCCAAGTAGCTTCCTCAACCTTATGATTCCTCCAAAGAACCTTTACTGATGCCACTTCTTTCATCTGTAATCGACTAACTTGACAATCCAATATCTCAATGGGACTACCTCATACGATAAGAAATCTGAAATACCCAACCCTTCTAAAGGAACAATAGATAAGGGATCACCCACCCACTTCTTCAACATAGAGACACGAAATACCCAATCTCCAACCTTAAACTCTAACTACCTATGCCTCACATCCTTGTAGGAATTTTGGCAACTTTGAGCGGCCTTTAATCTAGCATGAATTACCTTTACTTTTTCCAAGGTTTGGTGAACGAAATCAGGGCCAAACAACTTACCCTTACGAACTTCATACCACCTGATAAGAGAACGACATCTCCTACCATAGAATGCCTCAAAAGGAGCCATACCAATGCTAGAGTGATAACTATTATTATAAGCAAATTCTATAAAAGGCAAACGGTTAACCAAACTACCACCATAGTCAATCACATAAGCAAGAAGCATATCTTCTAATATCTGAATAGGCCTCTCTGTTTGTCCATCTGACTACGGGTGGAAAGCAGTACTAAGGCACACCTTAGTTCCCAAAACTTTTTGAAACAACCTCCAAAAATGAGATGAGAACGGAGTACCACGATCCGAAATGATATAAACAGAAGCGCCATGCAACTTCACAAGATCCATAAGGTGCAACTTCGCATAATTCTCAGCCGAATAACTAGTCCTCACAGGAAAGAAGTGAACAGACATAGTCATCCTATCCACAATGACCCAAATTAAATCACATTGATTCCGAGATAGAGAAAGACCAACAACAAAACCCATATTAATCACCTCCCACTTCTACTCGGGTAACTCTATCTCTTGGTACAAAACTTCGGGTCTTATGTGCTCAACCTTCACTTGTTGACACACCATGCACTTAGCTACATAGTTAGCCACATATCTCTTTATATTATTACACCAATAGAACTCCTTAATATCATGATATATCTTTGTAGAACCAGGATGAATAGCATAACGAGATCCATGAGCTTCGTCCAAAATCCTTTCCCTCAAACCATCCACATCGGGAACACATAGCCTACCTTGTTACCTCAAGATACCGTCTCAACCAATCACAAAGTCAACAACCTTTTGATGACATACATTTCTTCCAATCTTCATGAAATCAGGATCCAACATTTTCTTTTTCTTTATCTCAACAACAAGAGATGACTGCGATACCTGATGCATAAATACACCACCATCCTCAAAGTTCGTGAGACTAACTTTAAGATTAGCCAAAAGGTGAATGTCCTTCACCAACTCCACTTATCATCATTTGCATGAGCAAGAATCCCCATGGATAACCTGCTAAGAGCATCAGCAACTACGTTAGCCTTACTTGGATAGTAATAGAGACTCATATCATAGTCCTTCAGAAACTCAAGCCACCTCTTTTGCCTGAGATTTAACTCTTTCTTAGTAAACATATGTTGTAGAATCTTATGATCAAAAAAGATTCCAACATGAACCCATAAAGATAGTGACGCCAAATCTTCAATGCAAATACCATAGCCAACAAATCCAAATCATGAGTAAGGTAGTTCTTCTCATGAACTTTCAACTGCCAAGAAGCATAGGTCACCATCCTACCATGCTGCATCAACACACAAAAAAGCCCAACAAAAGAAGCATCACAATACACTACATAGCTATCATTACCCTCAGAAGGGTCAAAACTAGAGTTAAAGTCAACTTATCCTTTAACTTCTCAAAACTACCCTCACACGCATCCGACCATAAGAATTTAACCTTCTCGTTGGTCAACATAGTCAATAGGGAAGCTATAGTCATAAAACTTTCCATTAATCTCCTATAGTATTCGGCTAAACCTAAGAAACTCTGAATATCGATTAGAGTCACAGGTCTAGGCCACTTTTTAACCACTGCAACCTTTTGTAGATCCACCATGATCCCTTCACTAGAGATAACATGACCAATAAAAGTCACTACCTTTAACCAAAACTCACACTTTGAGAATATGGCATACAAATGTTGATCCTTCAAGGTCTACAACACAGCACAGAGGTGATCGGCATGATTTGCCACACTCTTAGAGTATACAGAATATCATCTATGAAGACAATGACGAACAAATTCAAAAACTGGCAAAAGGCCCTATTCATCAAATCCTTAAATATCGTTGGAGCATTGGTCAACCTAAAAGACATAACTAGGAACTCATAATGGCCATACCAGGTCCTGAAGGTAGTCTTAGGGATATCCACTTCCCTAACCTTAAGCTGATGATAACCTAACCTAAGATCAATCTTAGAGAAATACTTCACACCTTGAAGTTGATCAAACAAATAATTGATCCTAGGAAGAGGATACTTATTCTTTATAGTCACCTTATTTAGTTGACGATAATCAATACACATTCAAAAGGAACCATTTTTCTTATGCACGAACAACATAGGAGCACCCCAAGAAGACATAGTAGGATAGATAAAACATTTATCTATGAGGTCCTTTAATTTCTCCTTAAGCTCCTTCAACTCAGCCAGAGCTATTCTATAAGGAGGGATATAGATAGGACGAGTGTCCAGAACAAGATCAATCCCAAAATCAATTTCTGTATCTAGAGTAATACCAAGAAGATCATCAGGGAAAAGCTCAACAAACTCATTAACCACAGGAATGAATTCTAGAGAAGGACCTTTCGAGTTATAATCTTTAACTCGAACCAAATGATACAAACACCCCTTGTAAATAAACTTTTGGGCTCTAAGATAAGAGAAGAACCTTTCCTTAGGCACTAAAGAACCCCTTTCCCATATAATGACCAGATCATTAGGGAATTTAAGCATGACCTTATGGATCCGACAATCTAAAGAAGCACAGCACGAATGCAACAAATCCATCCCCAATATGACATAAAAGTCAACCATATCTAACTCTATCGAATCCATAAGAGTTTCTCTACCACTAACAGATACCACACACCCCCTATAGACTCTTTTAGCAATTACAAAGTCACCAATTAAGGTAGATACAACAAAGGACTAGAAATAAACTTAAGACCAAAACCTAAATACACAGCCACAAAAGGGGTCACATAATATAAAATGGACCCTGGAGCAAGTAAACAATACACATCATGGGATAATAGTTTCAACATACCAGTAACGACATCAGGAGATGCCTCAAAATCCTAACGAGATGCAAGAGCATATAAAAAATTCCAGCCAGTGTCGGTACCAGAAGTAAAAACAGATGCAGAAATGGAACCCTTTAGTGCAGAAGCAGATAAAGAGGTAACATGAACCTTGTTAACCCTAGAAGTTATTCTTCATGACAGTCATGTTGTATATAACCAATCTGACCATAATATAAACATTTGTTCTTCCTTTTCTCACAGAGCCCACGGTGCGACTGCCCATAAAATCTAAAAGAAGGGTAGGACGGAGCCGACTGAACCCCACTAGCTTGAGATTAGGCATCCTGTGCCCGGAACCCACCATTATGATAAGACCGATAATCACCCAATGGCTTTGGGTAAGGAGCACTAGTCGTGGAGAAAAAAACATAAATCTCTCATTTTTTCTTTAGCCACTTACCACCATATCTACCACTTTTCTCAGAAGGCCTAAATTTTTTCCTCTACCTCTCACTAAACTCATCCTACTTCTTCTTTTCTTTCTCCACCTACTGCATATACATAACTAACTCAGAGATATCTATGTCCTTAATCAACAAGATAACCTTACACTCAAGGATCAACTCATGAGACAATCTCAAAGAAAACTTATGTATTCTAGCCCTTATGCTAGAAACTAACTCAGGAGCATACCTGGACAACTAAAAAAATTTCAAGGAATACTCCTTGACAGACATTCTACCTTGCCTCAAATTCACAAACTCTTTTATTTTCTCCTCTCTCAACTCTTGAGGAAAGAAATAATCCAGAAACTTACTAGAGAAATCCTCCCACAAGGTAGAACCAATATCCTCTCCCCTCGACTTTTCCTACTCTCCATACCACTGGTACACTATATCTTTCAATTGGTAGGAATCAAACTCAACACCTTCAACCCCTGAAGCATGCATAACCCAAAAGATCCTCTCTATCTCATCAATAAATATTTGAGGATCCTCCTCAACCTTTATACCAGTAAACATAGGAGAATGCAACCTCATGAACTGGCCTACCCTTGTAACCTCAGAATATGGATTAACAAGAATACCATGCTCAGACTAAGAAGCTACCAACTAAGTCAATAAGGTAATGGAGTGGCGAAACTCAACATTAGTTACCTTCCCTTATGGTGACTGAGTATGAGTATCTCCCTCAGGAGTAGGATTAGTAGGAATAGGTGGAACCCCATGAGAACAGTCAGATGCAGTGACCCTTGACCAGGTTTTGACTCTAGAAGTTGGATGATCTCCATCCATATTGTCCTCAATCGGGTTAGAAGAGTTTGCATGGATATCATAGCTTCTTGGAGGCATGATCTAAAAGATGAGCAAAAAGAAATTAGAAGAATTCAATACCTTAGACTCTATAACTCAAAGTAAAACAATAAGAAAGTGAAACATTCCTAAATATCTCATAGTCTCTCTCTTATAAGTGTGGCATACTACACGCCCATAAAAGAGACTCTACTTGACACGTCTTTGTGGACACCCAACTGACCATGAACTTAGGGCTCAGATACCATCTTGACATGACCCAAACCAAGGCCGCATTGTAATGGGCATCCCAAGTCCAACAAGAACCAGAGATTGCCCTTGAAACATAACCAACCAATCGACAAACCACAAAAGAATAACCAAAATAATAACCATTCCATAACATACCTAACTCCAAAGTTTGCCCAAACAAATCCTCTAAAACTAAACAAGAATATCCAATCAAAACATGCCCCCAACCACATCCAAAACTAATATCTAAGTCTAAGCCAATAAAGATAAAAGAAACTCAAAGCAAGAAATAGAGCATTTCGAAGTATTGAAGCTCACCACTCCAAGTTAACACAAGCTATCCCTAAATCCAAGTCATTGAGTAAGAGGTATGATAGTATGACCAACACCTCGAGGATGGCTCACAGTTGGAGCTCTAGCATGTAACTCAAGGATAGGGATAAAATAATGTCAACAGTTCAAAACCAATCACCCAATGCTCATAACCAATGCAATATATATACATATATACCATGCCAAGATAGGGAAAAAGATTAGCATGACTTTTAAAAATATTAACCTGGGTTGTGTAGTATAATCGTTATATGACAAGGCACCCACAGTCTGTATAGGCCCATCTCTCCCCTAGATGGAAGGGCCTTAGTACGTGTAGCCGCACAAACCAGAGAATATCAATATTTGTATATGACTTTATAGGGACTCAAACCTCCCAGCATAATCAAGGTGACTTACGCACTAATGTATATAATATTAGGGACTCGAATCTCCCATTCATATATTCATTCGGGTTACTCGAACCTCACGATCATATAGACACCCGCACCGGCTAGCGCAATTTCCAGTGTTAGTCCTTTGGACTCCACTTTTATGGCCCGACTACACATCTCTCTTTAGATCCTAATTTAAAACATTCTTACACGTGCACACAACCATTAGTCTAATTACTTACCAAAGGCATATCGTTAGTATCATTATACCAACCTCACTTGCAAATGTATAACATGTCATAACTATTATCATTCTACTTTGGGACTTGAACCCATTGTCTATACAAAGTTATCAATTCACGTTAATATTTAGGGACTCGAATATGTTTAGCCATTTAAACCACAAAGGTTACAATTCAAATCAACATATGGCCAATAAGTCCTTTCATGAAACCATTTACCAACCAATTACATTATTAGGCCAATGCCTTAGTTCAAAACACATTTCAAATCAGCTCATGGTCATCAAGACCCTTACAAAATCGTTCATCCTTCATTATCATTCTTATACCAAGCATTAGTTCAAAATATAATTTACTATGTGACAATATTCTTCTCCTAGGCATTTTCATAAACACATTGAGGGCATACCATTACCAAGACCAAAAAACCATCAAGTTTAAGATTAACCATGACCCAATTGTTAAACCATAATCACCAAGCACCCATATATGCAAAACCATCATTAAAACATGTATATTCACAACTTAAATTAAGAACAAACAATACTCAACAATATGCAACAAAACTTTCAACATGGGTTTTCAAAACTGCCCTTAAAGATTCATAAACAAAGTTTTAAACACATGAATTTTCATGAAATAACAATGAGGGAAGAGTCACATGCCTTATTCACAAATACTCACGGAAAGAACTTGACTCTTGAGCCTCTAGATGAGCACCTTGTAGAAACCCTAGTCCAATCTTTAAGAGAGTGTTTAGAGGGAGTTTTTGGAGTGTTTTAATCCTTCAAAGTATGTTATGAGAGGCTACAATGTGTTTTAAGACATGGGGGATTAAGGATTTTGGGGTGGGAAATGTCTAAACTATCCTTAGCTTAAAATTTGAAAATATGTGCAGGAGGGTACGACCCCCCCAACTCATACACCAATTAAATGAGTTGTACACACTACTCGTACCCTAGATAGAATATTGGACTCCAATTTTATCCAACATATAAGTTCATGGCCTAACTCATATGCAATCATATGATTGGTACCCTAGAACTATACCCTTGGCAAAATAATCTTGGCTAGACATAGGACATCATATGGTTTGGCACTATACTTCTTGTACCCTAACATATGACTAGTATGATGTCCATTCGTACCTTAGACAAAAACCAAAAAAAAACATACTAAGTAACATACGAGTTAAGGACCCTAAACCATACCTACATCATATGACAAGTACCCTCAAGTCATATAATGTCTAGAATCTCAAACTCAAGAAATTTTCTAAGGTTCAAAACTAGGGTGTTTCAGTTATCTTGCATCTTATGGTACTTTTATTATGATTTAGCTCAGTCAGCCGATGATTCCTTTTGAGTACCCATCACTTTGGACTAATACTACATTCTTGCTTCCTTTTCTAATATAGATTCAAGTACTAGATACCATCGTTGATGTTGTATTAGTATTTGTCAGTGTTTGGAGACAGTCTGAGCTTTTGGAGCCAGAGCTAACTTTTTCTCCTTCTTCTATTTTTTATGGTCTTTCTATTAGATACTAATGTATATTTGCTTCTTATAGTACTCTTATTCTTTTGCTAAAGACTCTTGTTTCGACCTTACTAGGTCATCAGATATTTTACTTTTATTATTATTTACCCTTTGTTATGTTATCTTTCATTCATATTATGACTTGTAATGTAATCACTTGCATAATTCAGGTATTTATCCTATTTTTCACCAACTAGCCCATTACGTGTCATTCGTTCCATAGTTTGGCTCACCTACTGGCAGGTCAAAGTAGGTACCACCATGAATCATGAAATTGGGTCATGACAAATTAGTATCGGATCCTAGGTTCATAGGTATTGTTGGTACAAGAGCAAGATTCTGGTAGAGTCTCGCTAATGGGAACGATGACATGTATTTCTTATCTTCGGGAGGCTATAGGACATTCTTAGGAGATCTTCACTTCTTTCACTCATTTTGTGATAATAATATGTGTTGGTTTATAAGATTCACTTGATTTCACTCTTTCGCAAATGTCTAGGATGTGAGCTACTACTACTGGAGGCGAGGACCCCATCAGTGACTAGGGATGCTATCGGAGGTCGTCGATGACCTAGAGGTTTGGGGCATAAGAGAACTGCAGCCCAAGCTAGAGATCCAAATAGGGAGATTTTGTCAGATCCTATTCCTTATCCCTCACCAAAGATTCCTCCACCCCAACTAGTGGTGGGATAGGAGGCAGCCTAGGCTTCACTTGAGTTTATTTCTTCATTACTGCTTAGAGATACTTTTAACTATTAGGTTTAGTTATTGGTGCACCATATGATGGTACTCAATTAGTGGATCAGAGTGGTACCAAGGATGGGGAGTTGCCTATAGCTGTAGCCCCCAGAGTTGAAATCCCTCCAATGCCAGTAGTCACCCAACTTATGATGTCTATTGAGGAGTTGAAGATATTTTCCAAATTCGTGAGATTGACTCTGCCTAGGTTCTCTAGGGCATCGAGCGAGAAGGCATTTGAGTTCTTGACTACTTGTGAGGATAGGCTTAATAATTTGGGTCTATTTGAGACTCATTGGGTTGACTACACTACTTTTCAGTTAGGCCTGACAACTAGACATTGGTGGAGAGGTTACCTTGATTCCAAGAAAGTTGTATCTCCTCTGTTTACATAGACTTAGTTCTCAGAGGTTTTCTTAGAGTAGTATATGTCTCATAGCCTTAGAGAGTGCTTGAGAGATCATCTCTCAAGATTAGAGCAGGGTTCTATGTCTATCTTGAAGTATGAGTCTTGGTTCCATGAGTTATCCCGGCATGCAACTTTTATTTTACCTGATCAAGTATAAGAAGTTCGGTATTTTGTTTGGAGACTGTGACTTACCCTTTACATAGTTTCACAAAGTTGGGTTGTCGCAAGTAGGTCTTTTGTTGAGGACTCTAATTATTCTTAGCTCATAGAGGAGATGTATCGCAAGGTCCAAGTGGGAAGTAATAAGATACTACATTATCAGGGTAGTTTAATGGGAGCCAAAGTGGCTTACAATTCAAAGGCAGAGCTTGTTAGGATAGACACCTCTATGCTAGTCTTATTAGAATAAGGTTAGTCTAGTAGGCCCGTTCATGCCACACTTTAGATTAAAGATGGAGTTTAGCCTAGTTACAGTGATTAAACTCCCTAGAGTAGTGGTCAGTCTTCGAGATGTGTATATTTTGGGTTTTTTGGCCGAGGTGGATATTCTGGGTCAGGCGTATCCTTTGGGCAGAGTGCCGCTCCTTGGGCGTGTTATGAGTATGGGGTCTTTGGACATTTGTCTAGCGAGTGTCCTCTAAATAGGACAGTTGTCCTTGCTATGAAAAGTGTTCGTCTAATTAGGGTAGTTCATCCCCCAATAGAGGTGGTATGTAGAGTCGTTAGGATGGTCCCTAGAGTTCTCGTGGAGGTACTTAGGTAGGTAAGATAGGTGATCGGTCAGGCTCCCATCCATGTGGTGGGCGAGGTTATTTATCTATTATACCTGGTTGATCGGAGGCAGAGTCTTCGGATGTTATTATTAAAAGCACAATCTCAGTCTACCATTAGCCAGGTTTTGTTTTATTTGATCTAGGATCCACTAATTCATTCTGCTTATTATGCATCGCAGTTAGAGTTGTCTTGGGATTATTTATCTGTGCCAATATGTGTCTACTCCTGTGGGTAATTCTTTAATAGTGGATCGGGTTTATAGATCATGTATTGTGAACATTTAAGAGTTTGATACTCAGACCGATCTTATTGTATTAGTTATGGTGGACTTTGATATGATTCCGGGCATGGACTTATTATCCCCTTATCGTGTGGTCTTGGACTATATCACTAAGACCCTTACTTTAGCCATGCATGGCATACCCCGTGTTATGTGGAAGGGATCTTATCATGACCCAATTTACCATTCATGATGGCACCTACCAAATCCCACCAGTAGGTAAGCCTAACCATAGACCAAAGTTGATTGCAATAGGCTAAATTAGGGGAAAATTCCCAAAAAGAGTAAATTAGAAAATACAATTCACAAATAAGCAAGGAAATATAAATAGTCTGAAAGGTAGTCATAATATAGAAAACCATCCCACAACCTGGTATAGTTAGTACAGGAGCTACTACAACACACAATAAGTTCTAGAATAGTCAATATAATCTGTATCAAAACAAAAAACTAGACACAGATAAATAGAAGTAAAAGGGGAAACTCCGACTCCAAGAGATCATCCTATATCCAAAATCCCCCATAGCATGATCCTCGAATCAGCGGCGGCAACTAGGACTCGAATTTGCACCAAAAGGTACAAAAGTGTAGTATGAGTACCAAAACCACAAGTATTCAACAGGCTTCATCGAACGACAGAGCTAAATCATGATATAAATATGATAAATTACAAGATAACATAACTAAGTCAAGGAAAAGGGCAAACCTGGAAGTAACTCCCAACTCGTTGCACACAATTGAATAAATAACATGGAATAATAACATGCTTACCATGATGTTATAACACCAAATTGTCCCCCCATAATCCAATAAATATGGAAAAGTAAATAACCCAATGCAGGACCCATAAGATAGGAGGGTACAATCAAGGGAAATATATAACTGAGCAACCATAATCTACCAACCGTCATGCTATCACTAGGAACCCATTCGTGTCATGTCACACTATGAAAAACTCCCCTTATCGAACTAGAACCAGTATTCATATCATAAATACCACAATCAATAGTTGGATACAAACTGGTACAATCATCAATATAATAATCAATTTACGTACTCGAACCGATACATATCATCAATATAATCATCAATTGCTAGACTAAAACCAATACATATATCATAAATTTCATAACTACCAGGTTTTATCGTAATTGCCATCCACTCCCAATGTCAAATCACCATGACTATTAAGTATCCAGACTCATCAAGCCTCATAATAAGTACTTCAAATTATAAAAACTAGTGCAAGTCTTGGCCTAAGGAGGGTCGAAGGGACCCACTCTAATACCCAAAATCCATTATAAGGTAAACTCTACCCCGAACTAGAAAAGGTATATAGATCCACTTTTAGATGTTGAACAAGCCATAGTTAGCCCTAAAAAAAATTTCTACTAAGGACCTAAACAACTAAGCCAACTATACCTAAATACGGTTTCCAAATAGACTAAAAGGTCCAAATAATCCATGTATCATCAATTTTATCGATAACACCTAAAAACCATCCCAAATTTAGCATAATATCATAAACATACTATGACATAGCTCAATCTATGAAGAGAGAAAACCTAGCCTACCTGGACGCCGAGGAAAGCTCGAAGAATCTGCTTAATCACCAATTTTTTCTTCTGAGAAGATTCCACAAGATGCCAAGCTAAACTCAAAAGATAATCGCAAAAATAAATGCTACTTTACCTTTCCAATCACCAACAAGATTCAATTTCACTTAGTCTTTTTATTTAGGGTTTATTCTCTCAAGAAAGGGGTGAGATATGGCTGAATTCACGACATTTGGGTCTATTTACACCCATACCAGGTCCACGAGTCCCGCTATCGCAGGCCAGGACCTGTGATTTCATAATCTTCTGGCTGCACAAGCTGGTTACGATCACAACCCATACCCTGTGATTGCACCACCGCGGTCGAGGCCTTCCTTGTGATAGTAGTTGCTCCAGATAGCAGCTGAAACTTGGAAATTTTTCCAAGTTTTCATCAAGCCCTAGGGATTCATCCAAAATCCATTATACATAAATAAACTATGTAAACACACCAAATTCGATGTTCCAGACTCAATGGAATAATTAAATTTTTCATCTGAGGTTATTTCAACCAAATCTAGGTCCCTTGCCCATATTTCATTTTCTTAACTTTCAAATCAATGGGTCGAAATGAGATTGGTGCCTCGAGACCCAAAACAAAGGTCTACCTAGCGTATAATTGACATTTCAAAACTAATAGCGCAGTCAGAAGTTGCATGCAAGATCATTTTGCTGAAGTTTTTTCCCGGTGGCCATTTAGAACCAACAAAGACTTCACAATAGGGAAATGGCTCTAAAAAACAAACAAACTACCCAGTGATCGAACTGTCAGTCCCAGCAAATCATAAATGAGCCACTTTCAACCTATCCTAGGCCAGTCCAAATCTTAAAGCATGAAGCCTATGATCTACATTGGCCTTCTTCCTACTCTGAGCCACTCTTAACCTATCCTGAATCACCCTGAATCTACCTAATGACTCTTGAGGCAAATCAGTACCACGGGGCCTAACCTCAAAAGTTTCAAACCGTCCAATTGGAGAATGATATATCCTACCATACAAAGCCTCAAACGATTCCATCTCAATACTCATATAATAGCTATTATTATAAGAGAATTTTGCCAAGGGTAAGTGTTGCTCCCACTGGCCTCCAAAATCCATAACAAAGGCTCAAAGCATATCCTCAAGAATCTGAATAGTCTGCTCCGACTGGCCATCTATCTTTGGATGAAAGGTTGTACTAAGATCCACCTGGGTACCCAACTCCTGAAAATCTATCCAAAACCTCAAAATGAACACGAAACCTCAGTTAGAAATAATTGAAATTGGCACACCATGCAAATGGACTATCTCATGCACATCGATATGGGCTAACCTCTCAATACTAAAGAATATCTAAATAGGAATAAAATGTGCTAACTTGGTCAAACGATCTACAATGACCTAAATACCATCGAAACCATAGGGAGTGTGAAATACTAACAAAATCCATGGTAATTCGCTCCCATTTCTACTTGGAAATGGGCAACCTTTGAGTCAAACCACCTGGTTGTTGATGCTTGGCCTTTACCTGCTGGTAGCATAGGCAACAAACTATGAAGTCGGCCACATCTCTCTTCATACCACTCCACCAGTAGTGTTGTCTCTAATCTTTATAGATCTTGGTTGTGCTGAGATGAATAAAATATCTAGAGTTGTGAACCTTATGCAAAATCAACCAAATCAAGTCATATATCCTCAAAAACACAAATGCAACCATTAAATCACAAAACACCCTCAAAATCTATGGTGACCCTCTGGGACTTAACACCTGATCATGAAGGATGTGAAGCTTACTATCCTCCAATTGACAATTCTAAAATTACTCATATAGCAAGGACCTCACCTCTACACTAGTCAAAATCCTACTAGGATCTAAAATATCAAGGCAAGCCATCAAGTTGGCAAAGGACTGGATGTCCCATGCCAATGGCCTTTGAGAAACTGAAATAATAGCCAAGCTACCCATACTTACTACCTTCCGACTCAAGGCATCTGCTACCAAATTTTCCTTTCCCAGATGATACCAGATAAAAATATCATAATCCTTAAGAAACTCCATCCATCTATATTATCTAGCATTAAGCTCCCTTTATGTTATAAGATACTGAAGATTGCGATAATCAATGAAAATCTCACAATGCACACCATAAAGATAATGTCTCCAAATCATGAGTGGGGTAGTTGCACTAATACACCTTAAGTTGTCTAGAAGAATAAGCAATAATATGACCCCATTACATCTATACACAACCCAAACCGACACTAAAAGCATAAAAAAACATGATAAATCCCTCACCCTCAATGGGAAGAGCTAAAATAGGTCTGAAGTATGGAAATCCTTGAGCTTTCCAAAACTTGACTCATACTTCTCAAACCATTAAAGAGGAACCTCCTTCCAAGTCAATCTGGTCATAGGGGCCTAAATATTAGAAAAAACCCTTGATGAATCATTTATAATAATCGTCCAAACAAATAAAGCTACAAACCTCAGTCAGAGATGTAGGTTTAGCCCAATCATGAATAGCCTCAGGCTTAGCCGAGACAACCATAATACCATCCTTAGACACCACATGTCCAAGGAATGTCACCAACTCAAGCCAAAACTCACACTTGGAGAACCTGGCGAAAAACACATAATCTCTGAAAGTCTAGAGCACCATTCGCAAATATTGCACATGCCTCTCTCTACTTTTTGAATGCATGAGAATGTCGTCGATGAATGCAATTATAAAGAAATTCAAATAAGGTCTGAACATGTGATTCATAAATATATAAATGCAATAGGGCATTAGTCAACATAAAAGACATCACTTGGAACTCATAAAGACCATAATGAGTGCTAAAGGTTTTCTTTGGGATATCTTCAGCCTAAATCCTCAACTGATGGTAACTTCATCTCAAGTCTATCTTAGCAAACACTACCTCACCCTAGAGTTGGTCAAACAAATCATCAATGCAAGGCATAGGATAACGGTTCTTCACTGTCACCTTATTAAGCTGCCTATAATCAATACACATACGCATGGAGCCATCTTTATTCTTCATAAACAATATAGGAGCTCTCCAAGGAGACACACTTGGTCTAGAAAACCTTACCAAGAAGGTTCTGAAGCTGAGAATTTGGATGCTTAAGCTTAGCAGGAGCCATATGGTAAGATGCCATAGAAATAGGTTGGATGTTAGGCTCGAGATCAATAGCAAACTCAATATCATGAACAGGGGGAATATTAGGCAGGTCAGTAAGGAACATATCAAGAAACTCACAAACAATAGGAACAGAGTCAAGCAACGAACTCTACACACTAGTATCACAAATATAAGTGAGATAAGACTCGCAACCCCTCAAAATAAGTCTCCTAGCACACATATAAGAAATAATCTCCCTGCCACATAACTGGGGGTATATCAGGCATGGCTAAGGTAACGGTCTTGGCAAAACAATCCATGACCGCATGATGTGGGATAACTAGTCTATGTCTAGAATCACATCAAAATCCACCATATCCAAAAAATAAGATCAGCATAAGTATCAATATCTCTAACAATCATAACACATGATCTGAACATCTGATCCACTACTAAATAATCACCTATGGGAGTAGATATATGCAATGGGACAGATAATAAATCACAAGACAACTCCAACCGTGGTGTGTAATAAGTAGATATATAAGAACAAGTAGTTCCTATGGCAAATAAAGCAAGGGACGACTGGATGCACACCAAAATCATACTTATAACAATAGCATCTAAAGTCTTAACCTTGGGTCTAGAAGGTACTGCATCCAACTGTCCACGCCCACCACCTAGTTGGGCACCTAACCATCCTATTATCCTGCCTGCCTAAGAACCTCCTCGAGTACCCCAGAAACTACCCCTACGACCATGAGAACCACTTCTAACTGAGGGATAAACTGCTCTAATAGGGGAAACAACCTAAGCTAAAACAACAATCGCCCTACACTAGGGCACTCATGTAAATAGTGACTAGGAGCTCCACAAGTATAACATGAGACTTGAGCTGAGCTAGAACTAACAGATCTGTCTGACCCGGAGTAACCACCACAACTAGAATGACCAATTGATAAACCCCTCAAAGACTGACAACTACCTTGATGAGGGAAGTTTTTGGTACTAGACTAACCTCCATCAATAATTTGAAGCACTGCTTAAATAAGTTGACTAGGCTGATAGTATGGACGCGGAGAATACCAAACATGAGAGCTACTACCCTCTTATCGTTGGGAGTCATAGTATTTTCTAATTAAGAGGGTAGTAGCTCTCATGTTTGGTATTCTTCGATCTATCTTCTCTATCACCCGAGAGTGATCCAAAACCTTAGTAAAAGGCCTACCCACAACAACCAAACTCTGAGAAAACATACAAGTGGAAGTATCAACCCTCTAACAAAGTAGCAAACTCTCTCATACTCAGTATTAGAATAGAAGTTGCATACCTAGCCTACTCATGAAAATGAGCCTCATACTCTACAATTGTCATGTAGCCCTATTCCAATCTAGAGAATTGATCCTTTAAATAATCTCTAAGGCTGTGAGGAATGTACTCCACCAAAAATATCTCAGAGAATTGAGTCAATGATAAAGGAGAAGATTTAGCTAGTCAAGAATCCATATAACCTATCCACTAATGTTGATCTACCAAATCCAATAAAAATATGGTGTAATCCACACCACGAGTCTTAAAAAGGCCCAAATTACGAAACCTATCCTCACAAGCAATTAGTAACATATATGCATCCTGGTCTGGTGCACCAGAAAACCTAGGCAAAGCCAATCTCAAGAATCTACACAACATCTTTTTCTCCACAGAAAAAATAGTAGGCTGAGAAACCACTAGCTGAGCAACTACCAATTTAGGATGGACCTCAACTCTGGGAGCTACAGCTATAAGTTGCGCCTCTGGCTCAGTACCATCTAATTTATAGACTATGCACCATTAGAATTCATACCAAAAATGAAACCAAAAAGATGAACCAATGATCCCTGAGTAATGAAGAGAAAATAAACCCTGATGGAGCTTGGGGTGGTCCTTGGCCCACCACTAGATGGAACAAAAGAATATCTCGCTCAGGAGCTGGAATAGGACCTGGGGAAGGCGGTCTATCCTGGACCCTAGATGGGGAATCATCATGCAGTTATCCACAACCTCTAAGTCATCCATAAATAGGAGTAGGATCCCTAAGCTCGGTCTCGAGACCCTCATCTCGTATAGTGGTAGGAAGTATCCTGGCCATCTATAAAAGAGTAAAGTCAAGGAAATACTTCTACGAACCAACTTAGACTCTTAGAACAAAATGAGTGAAAGAAGTTAAGAACTCCTTAGAATGTCCCATAGGCTCCCGAAGATAGTAAACAACGTCATTATTTTTATTTGAAGAACTCTACTAGACACTTGCTCTTGTACCAACAATATCGATAAAATCTAGGTTCTGATACAAATTTGTCACAACTCAATTTATGAGTCATGATGGAACCTACTAAACCCGCCAGTAGGTAAGGCAAACCATAACCTAGAGCTAACACAATGGGTATAATTAGGTAGAAAATTCTCAACATAGGCAAAAATGAACAACACACTTATAAATAAGTAAAGTGTTCTTAATAGATAAAAATAGTCAATAGAAAATACCATCTGATGTCCTGGTAGAGCTAGTACAAGAGCATCTAATAATAATACAACACAAAGACTTAGAATAGTCAACAACATCTATCTCAATAACAAAAGACTGACTATAAAAAATAGAGGGAAATGGGTGACTCGAACTCTAAGAGCTCATCCTATCTTCGAATATCAACACCATATGAACATGAACCAATAATGGAAACAAGTACTCAGTTCTGCACCAAAAAGGTACAAAAGGGTAGTATGAGTACCAAGACAATGGGTACTCAGTAGGCATCATCGGTTGACTGAGCCAAATCATGATATAAGTATGATAAAATAGAAGATAACATAACTAACCCATGACTGTAATGCCTCGAATCTGATATCTGTAACACCCCAAATCTGGTACCTGGAATGCCACACGGTGCTCATGACCCCGAAGGACCACAAGCTAACCCATGACTGATATCTGTAACTGAGAACTGCATAACATATTGTATAAATACGGAATAAGGATGAAAGGCCATAAGGTTCAAATATCAGATAAAATATAACATCTGGAAATATGGTATATCAATACCAAAACAAAACTAAAATAACTGTCTTAACATGTTATAGTCTGAAAGCCTCTAAAAATGACTGAACAAGGAGTTGATGGGACATGTACCCAAACAACTCCAACTACTAAAATAAAATAAGTACTAAAAGAATGAAATAATCAAATAATAACATCCTCGAATGATGAGGACTCACTGCTAGTCTGACTGCTGAACGTCTGATCTACTAAGGATGCTCTAGAGCTTGTGCTTCTGAACCTATGGTATAAAACACCATAGCACAAAAGAAAAGTATGCATTAGTATGATTAAATATACTGGTGTGAAAGTGAGGTAGGCTAAATACAAGGGTTCATATGCATGAACAATACTAACTGACTGAATAACATGAACGTGAGAACACATGCATGAATACGTGAACAGTAACTGAGATCGTGACATCACTGAATCTAAATACTGATAACATAAGTTTTCGTATAGCTGATATACTATTATCTGAATAACTATTTCTGAAAGTCCTATCTCTGATGGAAGAAGCTGAGTTTCGTACTGAGTTGGGTGACTGTATTTGACAGTCTTGAATTCTATAGAACTATATGAGTTCTATTACTGAGACTGAGATTGAGACTGTAACTGTGGGAAGTAGTCATCTAACCGAAATGCCCCAAATGAGATAATATAATTGAGTTGGGGTCAAATCTATAACCCCAATTAGAATAGTGTCAATACCATGCCACTGGCAATGACAAGCTATGAGTAATCCCTCATCTAACAGGTACTCTAAGGAGGAGGCTTGGACCCTCATCTAACAGGTTAAGTCACCTCATCAACCCTCATGTAATAGGTTAGATATCTCAACCTATGCTGGCTATGTAGTTCTGGAGCGCAAAGATTGCTTCTAAGAATCACACCCTCTACTCGCAGGTGAGTTCCCATCCTTGGGATCACTCAGTACTGAATCCTACTCCCATCTTATTAGACTCTGAATTAATTATACTGAACTGACTGGACTAAGTTCACTGAGTTTTATTGACTGACAGAATATTACTGAGATCTTATAACTGACTGAGATTATTGAAATTACTGAGTTTTCTTGAGTCAAGAGACTGACTGAATTCTACTGAACACGGCTTGATTGAGAGTATCTTAAAAATTTACACTGGCTCTAAGCACACAATAAAATTGTCGGGTACAAGTACCCCCAGGACTCGATAGCATAAAACTGACAAGACATGACACTTCCTAGACTCACGACCATAATCGACAATCCATAATACAATCATTGGGGAATTTTCATAAGGCACTTGATTATCATGGTTTGGTACATGAATAGGAATGCATATAAACATGTCATAATTTCATAGGGCTAATCTCATGAATAATCCATCAAACAATTTCAATGCATAACAATAACATGGAAGTCATTTTGAACATAAGGGTAAAGCATTGGTTCATCAATTTGGTCATAATTGAGTCCTAAAGCATGATTCTTGTTCTCTTGGGCATTTTTTATAAAACACATTACATGCATAACCTTAGGTTAGGCATATACACTAGTTCATACATCATGGTAATCAACTCAATTTAAAAGTTTCCAACCCACATACTAGTATAATTTCATGAAAAGTACATAAAGACTCCAACTTGGGATTCATACAACCGCATCAACATAATTAAAATCAATCCACCACATGGAAATCATAATTTATGAGTTTAAAAATGGGATTCTTGAGCTTCATGGGTGAAAAAAACCTATGAATCAACACTTTACAAACCTGGGTGGATGATTTCTTGAAGATTGGAAGAGGAAAGCTTGAATTCTTACCTTGGGATTAGACACCTAGGGTTTCTTGTTCTTGGGGATTGATCTTTGAGAGAAACCCTAATTTGGTGTTATGGATGAATAATGAATTTATGAGCTCTGGTATGGTATAATTATGGGTCAAAACGGGTGGAAAAGGACCTAAATACCCTTTTAAAAATGGCTTAAAATTGCTGATCAGAAGTGGCGATGGTCCATCGCTGGCTCGATGATCCGTCAGTCCTGACCGTCATACTTGGCCAGAAGATAGGTTCACTACCTTAGTCGCGATGGTTTGGGCAACAGTCCATTGCTAGCTTGATGGTCTGTCGGCCTGACCATCGTACTTGGCCAGAACTTAAACTTCCTGCCTTGTCTGCGACGGTTTGGGCGATGGTCCATCGTTGGCTCAACGGTCCATCATTCCTAACCATCGTACTTTACCAGAAGTCGAGTTCACTACCTTAGTCATGATGGATTGGGCGACGGTCCATTTCTAGCTCGATGGTCCGACGGCCTGACCATCGTACTTGGCCAGAACCTGAACTTCCTACCTCGTCTGCGATGGTTTGGGCGACGGTCCATTGCTGGCTCAACTGTCCGTCGGTCCTGACCATCGTACTTGACTAGAATTTGGGTTCACTACCTTAGTCACGATGGCTTGGGCAATGGTCCGTCGCTACCGTCGCTTTTGGGAAGTTCCGACAGTTCTTTGTAAAATGTCCATAACTTTTTACCCTGCTACTGATTTGGACAAAATTGGTATCGTTGGAAAGTTAATTCAATTTCCCATATGATAAAAATTCAAAATTGGTGAAATTCTATCTGATTTAAATATTAATCATTTAGGAAGTCATCACTAACTCTTCTGGATACTAGATTTGACTTAAAGAATAGGTATTACAATGTCTCCCCCTTGGGAACATTCATCCTCAAATGGGAAAGCTGATAGACTAATCTTACTTAAGAGACGTGAACATTTGAACATGTCTATATGACTGGAACTTCTGATATACTAAAATCTCATACTGAATATGCATGTCTGATGTATGGATATGTGATGGATAATCTTCTTGAATGCATGACTGAAATTATTGAGAAGCTGAGTTTCTTGTGATAAGAATGCATATCTGATGCATGAATATGTGACTGACATGATACATGAACATATGACTGGATATGCAAGGGTATTTGATACCATGTTTATAACTGAAATCTAAACATAAAACTAAATAAATTTCAGAAAAGCTATTACCTTAGGCTGAGTCTGAGTTTGTGGAGAAGAGGTGAGGATACTTGGTCCGCATGTCTATTTTGCTTCCCAAGTAGCTCCCCCAATGGAATGATTCCGCCAAAGAACTTCGACTAGAGGGACTTTTATGTTCCTCAGTCTGCGAGTCTGGTAGTCAAGAATTTTGACCGGGATCTCTTCAAAAGAAAGGTTGTTCTGAATATCTAAGCCCTTTACCGGGACTACAACTGTTGGGTCACCTATGCACTTCTTTAGCAAGGAGACATGGAACACTGGATGAACTGAGGCTAGATCTAAAGGCAATTCGAGCTCATAAGCTAGCTTGCCGAAACGACTGAGAATTTTGAAGGGACCTATATATCGGGGACTGAGCTTTCCCTTTTAGCCAAATCACTTTACTCTCTTCATGGGAGAAATTTTCAAGTACTCATAATCACCAATCTCGAATTTGAGATCCTTTCTGCGCATGTCTATGTATGATTTCTATTAGCTCTGAGCTGTCTTGAGTCATTCTCTAATCAAATGAACTTTCTCTAAGGTGTCGAACACCAAGTCAGGCCCTACTACTATGGTCTCACCCACTTCAAACCAACCGATTGGAGATCTACACCTCCTACCGTAGAGAGATTCAAATAGAGCCATTTGAATACTGGAATGATAGCTATTGTTGTATGCAAACTCAATCAAAGGCAAGTGGTTATCCCAACTCCCCTTGAAATCAATTGCACACGTCCTTAGAATATCTTCCAAGGTCTGAATGGTCCTTTCTGCTTGACCATTTGTCTGAGGATGAAAGGTTGTACTGAGGTAAACTTGGGTACCAAGACCCTTTTGGAATGCTTTCTAGAAGTAAGAGGTGGACTGGGTACCTCTATCTGAAACAATAAATAATGGAACATCGTGCAATTTGACCAACTCCCTAATATAGAGTCTGGCATAATCCTCGACTGAATAAGAGGTATGTACTGGAAGAAAATGAGCTGATTTGGTCATCCTATCTACAATGACCCAAACTGAATCATGTTGACGACGAGTACGAGGAAAAGCCATCACAAAGTCCATGTTCACTTCATCCCACTTCCAAGTAGGAATATTGAATTCCTGTATGGACCCACTAAGCTTCTGATGCTTTATCTTAATCCGCTGCCATGTAGAGCACTTAGCCACAAACCCTGTAATATCTCTCTTCATCCCACTCCACCAATAGATCTCCCACAAGTCATGGTACATCTTAGTGGCCCCTGGACAAATAGAGTAGCGCGCACCATGCGGTTCTATAAGAATTTGTTGCCTCGAGTCATCTATACCTGGAACACACAGACAACCCTGACAACGGAGAATACCATCTCTCCCTTGGGAGAAAACCTCTACCTTCTAATCTCTGACCAACTCTTTCAACTTAACAAGACTGGGATCTCTATCTTGTTTTTCTTTCAACTCAAAAACTAGAGATGATTCGTAACTACTCTGAACCCATATACTACCTTCTACTGAATTGACAAAATAGACACCTAGTTGGGCAAGCTAATGGACTTCCTGAGCTAACTTCTTCTTATTGTCCTCAACATGAGCAACACTACCCATAGACAGTCTACTGAGAGCGTCGGCCACTACATTGGCCTTGCCCAGATGATAAAGGACACTTATGTTATAATCTTTCAAGAGCTCTAACCACCTTCTCTGATGGAGGTTAAGATTTCTGTGAGAATACGTACTGAAGGCTCTTGTGATCTATGAATACATATACATGAACATTGTATAAGTAATGCCTCCAAATCTTTAAGGCAAAAACTACGGTTGCTAACTCAAGATCATGAGTCAAATAATTCTTCTCATGGGGTTTAAGCTATCTGGAGGCGTAGGCTATGACCTTACCATGCTGGATGAGGACACAACCCAAACCTACTCTGGATGCATCATAGTATACTACGAATCCATCTGAACCATCTGGAAGAGTTAAAACTAGAGCTGAGGTGAGTCGAGTCTTCAACTCTTGAAAACTCTTTTCGCATGAATCTGATCACTAAAACTGAACCTTCTTCTGAGTCAATCTATACATAGGGGATGCAATAGATGAAAATACTTCAAAAAATCGATGGTAATAACTATCCAAACCCAAGAAACTCCTAATATCTGATTGATAGATAGGTCTGGTATAGTTTCTCACTGCTTTGGTCTTTTGAGGATCAACTCTAATGCTATCATCGGAGATAATATGACCAAGGAATTCTACTCACCTTAGATAAAATTTGCACTTACTAAATTTGGTGAATAGCTAATGATTTTTTATAGTCTGCAATACTATTCTGAGATGGTCTGCATGATCATGCTCACTGCGGGAATGGACAAGAATGTCATCTATGAAGACTATGATGAATATATCCAAGTATTGCTTGAACACATAGATCATCAAGTCCATGAAGGCTACTGGGGCATTGGTTAGACCAAAGGACATGACTAAGAATTTGAAGTGACCATAATGAGTATGGAAAGCTATTTTGGGAATATCACATTCTCTGACTCTGAGTTGATGATAGACTGATCTTAGGTCTATCTTAGAAAAATAGCTGGCACCCTAAAGTTGATCGAACAAGTCATTGATTCTGGGAAGTGGATACTTGTTCTTGATGGTGACTTTATTGAGTTGATGGTAGTCTATACATATTCTGAGAGAACCATCTTTCTTGCGCACGAATAAGATTAGTGCACCCCACGGGGACACACTAGGTCTAATGAAACCCTTATCTAGGATATCCTTCAACTGATCTTTCAATTCTATGAGTTTTACTGGTGTCATTCTGTATGGCAGAATAGATATAGGCTGAGTATCTGGAAGAAGATCAATGTCGAAGTCTAATTCCCTTTCGAGAGGAATTCCTGGAAGGTCTTTGAGAAAGATATCTGAGTATTTGTTCACTACTGGACTGATCCGATACTGGGAGTTTCAGAACTAGAGTCCTTAACTCGAACAAGATGATAGACACATCCCTTAGATATCATTTTTTGTGCCCGAAGGTAGGAAATAAGCTGACCTCAGAATGCTGAAGTACTACCCCTCTCTAGGATAGGTTCATTCGGAAACTAAAATTGGACCACTCTATTTCTATAGTCGACTATAGTATAGCAGGAATAAATCCAATTCATGCCGAGAATGACGTCAAAATCAGTCATCTCTAATTCAACTAAGTCTGCTGATGTGACTTTATGAGATACCATAACCGGACAGTTCCTGTATACCCATCGGGCTCTAATAGTTTTACCTACTGGGGTAGAGACTGAGAAGGGCTTTGCTAGAATTTCTGGACTGACTCCAAAATCAACTACTATATAGGGAGTAACAAAAGACAAAGAAGTGTCTGGATCTATAAAGGCGTAAACATGCAAGTGAAATATATGTAACATACCAGTGACCACGTCAGGAGAATTTTCCTGATCCTGTCAGGACTGAAGAGCATATAGTCTATTTGGGTGTTGCCCAATGGTAGCACTGGAAGAGGCACCCTGCTGATTCGGGCGACAGGACTGAGCTGCGGGGCGATTATGCTGACCCTGAGAACCTGGTTGGGGACAATCTCTGACTCTATGGCCTAGGTTGCCAAATTCAAAGTAAACATCACTGCCAGCTCTACAAGTACCCTGATGGTGCTTGCCATATGTTTGACAAAGAGGATAGGTTCGGGCACTACTAACATTGCCCTAAGACTTAAGCCTGGCACCCTATCTCCGTTGTCATCTCTAAATTTTGGCACTGGAGCTCTGGATGAGGAAGGAGCCAGAACAGATGACTTTGGGTAGAATTGAGAACGACTTCCACCCTCTGACTTAGGCTGAACAAAGTTGAAACTACATGTCCTTGCTCTCTTATTCTACTTCTCTCTCATCTTAATCTTTTGCTCTTCTATCTATTGAGCATGGATCATAAGCCTAGCTATATCTATCTCACTAATCAATATTGCATATCTGCACTTATTAACCACACTATCATTCACCCCAGAAATAAACTTACTCATCTTAGCCCTGTTGTCTGCCACTACATGAGGAGCATATCTAGCTAGCTGAGTAAACTTAAGAGAATACTCTTTCACTGTCATGTTGCCCTGCCTGAGGTTGATAAATTCTAACACCTTAGCTTCCCTCAGCTCTAGGGGAAAGAATCTATCTAGAAAAGTAGTGGCAAACTCCTCCCACTCTATGGGTCCTACATCTACACCCATCTCGGCTTTCCACTATTTGAACCATGTGTGAGCCACATCCTACAAATGATATGTAGCTATATCAGCACTCTCACTAGCAATAACTCCCATGATATTTGTAACCTTCTAAACCTGGTCAAGGAATTCCTGTAGGTCCTCATCTATCTTAGACCCAAAAAAGGATGGAGGATTTATTTGGGTGAAGTCCCGAATCTTGGCTGTAGCTGAATTGGCCACTGGGTTGGCCAGAATAATAGCTGGTCGTTCATTCTGAGTAGCAACTGAGTTAGCAAGAATAGTAAATATAGCTCTAAACTCAGCAAGAGAAATATGTTCGTCCAAGGGATCTGCTTGGACAGGCTAATTTCTTCTTTTGGGAGGCTTGTTCTGTAAATAAAAAGGAGGAATGGATTAGATCGAGGGTTAAATTTGAGCTCATGCTCACAGGCACGACATAAATACTGAAAAAAGGGAAACTGTTCCTAAAACATCTTATAGCCTCTAGTACATAAATGTAGCGCACAACATACCCATGCATAAGACTCTACTAGATGCGGCTTTCAGACTTCCTAGGACACAATTGAACCTTAGGCTCTGATACCAAGTTTGTAACACCCCAAATCTGGTTCCCATAATACCACACAATGCTCATGACCCCGAAGGACCATAAGCTAACCCATGACTGATATATGTAACTGAGCACTGCATAATATATTGTATAAATATGGAATAAGGATGAAAGGCCATAAGGTTTAAATATCTAATAAAACATAACATCTGGAAATATAGTATATCAATACTAAAACAAAACTAAAATAATTGGTTGAACATGCTATAGTTTGAAAACCTCTAAAACTGACTGAATAAAGAGTTGATGGGACATGTCCCCAACTAACTTCAACTACTAAAATAAACTAAATACTGAAAGAATAAAATAATTAAATAATAACATCCTCGAATGATAAGGACTCACTGCTAGTCTGACTGCTGAACATCTGATCTACTAAGTATGTTCTAGAGCTCGTGCTTCTGAACGTATGGTATAAAACACCATAGCGCAAAAGAAAAGTATACGTTAGTATGATTGAATTACTGGTATGCAAGTGAGGAAGGCTGAATGCAAGGGTTCATATGTCTAAACAATACTAACTGATTGAATAACATGAATGTGAGAACACATATATGAATACGTGAACTTTAACTGAGATCATGACATCACTGAATCTGGATACTAATAGCATAAGTTTTTGTATAACTGATATACTATTATCTGAATAACTATGTCTAACAGTCCTGCCTCTGATAGAAGTAGCTGAGTTCTATACTGAGCTGGGTGACTGTATCTGACAGTCCTAAATTCTGTAGAACTATATGAGTTCTATTACTGAGACTGAGACTGAGACTATAACTGTGGGAAGTAGTCATCTAACTGACATGCCCTAAATAAGATAATATAATTGAGTTAGGGTCCAATCTGTAACCCCAATTTGATACAAGCATAAAGAGAAAAAAGAGTGCAAGGCATTATCAAAGGTTCAAGCTTCGGATTGAAGACCCTTTAGGAGCATTTTCAATCCTTGTTCATGCAAATGGGAGCTTATGAGAGCATGATGCCTTCAACCAAGGGAGTGTATTTGCTAAAATGTGAAGAAGAGATTTTAATACACTCCAAGGCAGCCTTGAATACACTCTAAAGGCACCTCAACTTAGGGATATTATGGTCTTTTGTGACTCCCTTTATACACTCCAAAGGAGCACCCTTCATTAAGGATATTTTAGACATTGTCTTGTATTGTATAAATAGACCCTTAGCTTTCATTTTTCATTAGAATTTTATGAATTGAAATTGAGTATTACTCTTAGTGTAGTTTCTTTACTTAGTGTAGGTCTTGGAAAATCCATCTTAGTGTAGGTCTTGGAAAAGACATCAAAAAACTTGAGAGATTGATATATTTGATAGATTTCACTTGTGTTTATCAATTGGCAAGAAAGGTGTGATTGAGGAGTGTGAATTCCTTTAGTCCACCTAAGAGTGAGGTTTGAACTACCATTGATGAGGTGTGTCTGAAGGTTTGATACACTTTCTTGTGCTATCATTGGTGATAGTAAGGGTCTCATTACCTATTTTTACTTTTATGCATTTCTTCTTCATCTTACTTCTTCTTTGTGTTGTTTTCCTTGTCTTATGGTTGCTGATTTTTTGTGTCTTGAGTCCTTAATTTTGTTTTTAGTAGTTTATTCTTGTATCATTTGGTATCATAGCCTTGGTTAGGGTTGTTCCAACATCCCTAAATCTTGGTTTTAGTGTTCTTATTAAGAAAATCTCATAAAAAAGAGTCAAATCCAAAAATCTCAAAAAAAGGGTGTCTAGTGTTGTCTTGTGGTAGATCCAAAATTTAATCCTTAGATCTACACTTTTTACTTTGTTTTTGAAGTTTCTTGTGTTAGATTCTTGTTCTCTAACACCTAGGGAGTCTAGATCTACAATTGGAACAAAACCTCCATGGATATGGTGTTTTTTTAAGCTTTTAAGCTAGATTCGAAATTGGGCTTGTGATTTGGATGAGTTTTGTGGCTTATTTTTACATATTTGAGCTCACCTTGGCCTAAGGAACCTAGATCTACAAAAAAAATCCAGATTTGGAGTTCATTTGGTTAGAGGTCAAACTTTGGTCAACTCTTAAATATTCATCTTCTTCTTCCATGTTCATCAAGTCTTGCTAAGGAAGAATATTCAAAGAGTGTGTTTTATCCAAAAAAAAAGGAGAAGAAAGAGAGTTTTCTTGGTGTTTGAAAAAGAATATTCCTTGGCATAGTCATTGTCATCCAAAAGAAAGAAGAGACAAAGGGAATAATCAAGTACAGTTGAAAGTACATAGGGGGGGACCAATCCATTTTGAATTCATTTGAAGCTCCAAAAGGGCTCCAAACCTTCAATTTTTCCCTCCCAAACAAAAATTCTTCTTCTCCAAGGGTGTTCTAGGCCTAGACTTGAAAAATTTGGGTGAAAATTTTGAAAACTCAACATCCAATCATTGAATGCCACGTCATCATAGCTCAACGACCAAATTAAGTTCTTAGTTATATTTCTAGTATCTAATTGTTGTTTCTAGTTTCAATTTTGTTTATTCTATCTCTAATTAGCAAACTAGTAAGTTCCTACTAGTTTGGTAACTAGATTAGAGTCCATTTGTTTTGCGTCTTCAATTTTTGTATGCTTTTCTCATTTTTGAATTCGTAGTAGTTTGTTGGTTCAAGTCCATACATCATTTTATTTGAGCCATATCAAAAAAAAATTGACTCCGGTCCAAGGTATATTCACCACTAAATTCACTTGCCAAGTATTACCAAGTATTCAACACTTGTGAGACCAAGTGTGAGGTGAGATCCGAGAGTGAGAGAGTTGGTGAGGATATTTGAACAAACTTGTTTGTTTGTTTTGTAGGTTTGTTTCTTTTTTTAGGTACCATGGCTGCCAATAATTTGTATACCACGTTTGATCGCATCAATACCCATTGGGATAGCTTCATTGAAGATATACGCCAAATGCTTAGTGCACTAAATCCCAATTTTGGGATAAGTGATGAAGAAGTGAGTTCAAAGGGAAACATTGACATATTCCCTTGTAATGTGGAGTATTAGGGCTTCCATGATGCAAAACCAAGTTAAGAACACACTTCCCATGATCTACAAGGTAATAAAACCATCTTCTACACCTCTAGAAACTTGAATTATTGTGATATGGCTAGTAGTGGCCAAAGTGGTGTAGTGTTGGATTTTCTTAGTGAATAAGTGTGTGAATCTTCCTTTTGTGATACTATTGGTGTTTTTAGGTTGCATAAGGACCAAACTCTTGTTATGAGCATGCAAGCACTAGTTGATCCTTTAAATGATAAAATTAATTTTTTCCAAAAGAATGATTTGTGTCCATCTAGTGCTAGAACTTATAACTTGAATAAGGTTCCATTACCAAGTGAAAAGAATATTCACACACTAGTTGACCCTTTCAAAAACCAAGGTGAGACTATGTTGGTATGTGAGTTGCCAACAACTAGTGAGGATGTGAAGGATGGAATGCATTTTGTTGAGGAAATTCTTCTAGGCCATAGATCCTCATTCTTGAATGTTAATCTTCCCTTAAAATCAAATGATTTGGGTGATTGTGAGTATTATTCCCTAGTAAAAGGAATGAGTAACCCTGTCTTATATCCTTGGCTACTTCATCCATTTGTTCCTGGTCCACTAGTAGGGTGGGAAAGGGATTGTCTTGGTGTGTCTTTATTTTTCCTTGATAATTACCTTAGCCTTATCTTTTTTACTGGTCATACTAAGTGTTTCATGGTTAAAACAAAGGATTTCTGGTTGTATTTTAAAAGTGTACCCCCTCGGCATGATGTCTTCACACTTGATTCCTTTTTATACTACCTCTTTACCTATGATGATAACCTTGTTAATTTTGAATTGGTATTATGTAGAGGTAGTAAGTTTGGTGGATGGTTTCCTTTTTTTAGTGATGATGATATGTGGGTGAGGTGGACCTTAGGATCAATAGTGGCACCATATTTGATGAGGTCCTTTGTAGAGGTAATGACACAAATGTCTCTTATGGTTCCTAAGCCTAAGGTAGTCTTATCTTTTGGGTATAGTGAAGCCATTAAAACCATTGTAGTTTCCTTATATCTTGATATTTTTAAAAACCACCTCCTTTGTGCCATACATGTTAAGCTCTTCATGTCACACACAAAGGACCCATGGATGTATTTCAAATGTGAACAACCTTGGCTTGTTGATATATGTGATGGTCTCGAGTTGCACTCCTCTTTCCTTGATGTCTATCTTATCCAAGTCCTTTATGATGCTTTTAGTAAGTGTTTCATGATCATAAAAAAGGATTATTGGCTATATTCTAAGAGTGTACCCCCTTGGCATAGTTATATCATTTGTGGTACTAATGCTAACCCTCCTACCTAAGGATTGTGTGCTTGTTTTCATCTCTCTTTAGTGTTGCTAGATATGAATTTGATGACAAATTCCTTTCAAGATGTAGAGGATGATACAATCATAAAGAGAAAAAAAGAGTACAAGGCATATTATCAAAGGTTCAAGCTTCAGATTGAAGACCCTTTTAGAACCTTTTCAATCCTTGTTTATGCAAATGGGAGCTTATGAGAGCATGATGCCTCAAGGGAGTGTATTTTCTAAAATATGAAGAAGATATTTTAATACACTCCAAGTCAGCCTTGAATACACTCTAAAGGTGCCTCAAATTAGGGATATTATGGTCATTTGAGACTCCCTTTCTACACTCCAAAGGAGCACCCTTCATTAAGGGTATTTTAGACATTCTCTTGTAATAGTATAAATAGATCCTTAGCTTCCATTTTTCATTAGACTTTGATGAATTGAAATTGAGTATTACTCTTAGTGTAGTTTCTTTCCTTAGTGTAGGGCTTGGAAAATCCATCTTAGTGTAGGTCTTGGAAAAGACATCAAAAAACTTGAGACATTAATACATTTGATGGATTTCACTTGTGTTGATCAATTGGCAAGAAAGGTGTGATTGAGAAGTGTGAATTACTTTGGTCCACCTAAGAGTGAGATTTTAACTACCATTGATGAGGTGTGTCTGAAGGTTTGATACACTTTCTTGTGCTAATCATTGGTGATAGTAAGGGTTTCATTACCTATCTTTACTTTTATGCATCTCTTCTTCATCTACTTTCTTCTTTGTGAAGTTTTCCTTGTCTTGTGGTTGCTGATTTTTGTGTCTTGAGTCCTTAATTTTACTTTGATACCAAATAATACAATAATAAACTACTAAAAACAAAATTAAGGACTCAAGACACAAAAATCAGCAACCACAAGACAAGGAAAACAACACAAAGAAGAAAGGAGATGAAGAAGAGATGCATGAAAGTAAAGATAGGTAATGAGACCCTTACTATCACCAATGATTAGCATAAGAAAGTGTATCAAACCTTCAGAAACAACTCATCAATGGTAGTTCAAACCTCACTCTTAGGTGGACCAAAGGAATTCACACTCCTCAATCACCCCTTTCTTGCCAATTGATCAACACAAGTGAAATCCATCAAATGTATTAATCTCTCAAGTTTTTTGATGTCTTTTCCAAGACCTACACTAAGATGGATTTTCCAAGACCTAAACTAAGGAAATAAACTACACTAAGAGTAATACTCAATTTCAATTCATAAAGTCTATTGAAAAATGGAAGCTAAGGGTTTATTTATACTATTACAAGACAATATCTAAAATACCCTTAATGAAGGGTGATCCTTTGGAGCATAGAAAGGGAGTCTCAAAAGACCATAATATCCCTAAATTGAGGTGTCTTTAGAGTGTATTCAAGGCTGCCTTGGAGAGTATTAAAATCTCTTCTTCATATTTTAGAAAATACACTCCCTTGGTTGAAGGCATCATGCTCTCATAAGCTCTCATTTGCATGAACAAGGATTGAAAAGGCTCCAAAAGGGTATTCAATCCAAAGCTTGAACCTGTGATAATGCCTTGTACTCTTTTTTTCTCTTTATGCTTGTATCACAATTAGAAGGGTATCAATACCACGCCACTGGTAAGGACAAGCTGTGAGTAATCCCTCATTTAATAGGTGCTCTAAGAAGAATGGTGGGATCCTCATCTAACAGGTTAAGTCACCTCATCAACCCTCATCTACCAGGTTAGATGTCTCAACCTACGTAGTTCTGGAGTGCAAGGATTGCTTCTAAGAATCACACCCTCTACTCGCAGGTGAGTTCCCATCCTTGGGATTACTCGGTGCCGAATCCTACTCCCATCTGATTAGACTCTGAATTAATTATACTGAACAAACTTGACTAAGTTCACTGAGTTCCGTTGACTGATGGAATATTACTGAGATCTGATAACTGACTGAGATTACGAAGATTATTGAGTTTTCCTGAGTCATGAGACTGACTGAATTCTACTGAACATGGCTTGACTTAGAGTATCTTGAAAACTGACACTGGATCTAGGCACACAGCTAAATTTTCGGGTAAAAGTACCCCAGGACTCGATAGCATAAAACTGACAATACATGACACTTCCTCGACTCACAACCATAATCAACAATCCATAATACAATTATTGGGGAATTTCATAAGGCACTTGATTATCATGGCTTGGTACATGAATAGGAATGCATATAAACATGTCATAATTTCATAGGGCTAATCTCATGAACAATCCATCAAATAATTTCAATGCATACCAATAACATGGAAGTCATTTTAAACATAAGGGTAAAGCATGGGCTCATCAATTTGGTCATAATTGAGTCCTAAAGCATGATTCTTGTTCTCTTGGGCATTTTATAAAACTCATTACATGCATAACCTTAGGATTAGGAATACACACTAGTTTATACATCATGGTTACTTTAATCAACTCAATTTAAAAGTTTCCAACCCACATACTTGTATAATTTCATGAAAAGTACATAAAGACTCCATCTTGGGATTCATACAACCACATCAACATAGTTAAAATCAACCCACCACATGGAAATCACAATTCATGAGTTTAAAAATAGGATTCTTGAGCTTCATGGATGAAAGAAACCCATGAATCAACACTTTACATACCTGGGTAGATGATTTCTTGAAGATTGGTAAAGGAAAGCTTGAATTATTGCCTTAGGAGTAGACACCTAGGGTTTCTTGTTCTTGGGGATTGATCTTTGAGAGAAACCCTAATTTTGTGTTATGTATGAATAATGAAGTTATGAGCTCTGGTCTAGTAAAATTAGGGGTCAAAATGGGTGGAAAAAAACCCAAATACCCTTTTAAAAGCGGCTTAAAATCGCTGATCGGAAGTGGCGACGGTTTGGGCGACGGTCCATCGCTGGCTCGACGGTCCATCTTTCCTGACCATCGCACTTGGATAGAAGATAGGCTCACTGCCTTAGTCACGATAGCTTGGACGATGGTCCATCTCTAGCTCAACGGTCCGCTGGCCTGACCGTCGTACTTGGCCAGAATCTAAACTTTCTGCCTCGTCTGCGATTGTCCATCACTGGCTCGACGGTCCATCGGTCCTGACCATCACACTTGACTAGAAGTAGGGTTCACTACCTTAGTCGTGATGGATTGGGCGACTGTCTATCATTAGCTCGATGGTCCACCGGCCTGACCGTCGTACTTGGCCAGAACCTGAACTTCCTACCACGTCTGCGACGGTTTGGGTGACGGTCCATCACTGTCTCAATGGTACATCGGTCCTGACCATCACACTTGACTAGAAGTCGAGTTCACTACCTTAGTCGTGATGACTTGGGAGACTGTCTGTCGCTAGCTCAAAGGTCCGTAGGCCTGACAGTCTCTTTTGGACAGTTCCGACATTTCTCTATAAAATGTCCATAACTTTTTACTTCGATACCGTATTTGGACAAAATTGGTATCGTTGGAAAGATAATTCAATTTCCTACATGATAAAAAGTCAAAATTAGGGAAATTCTATCTGATTTAAACATTAATCATTTAGGAAGTCATCACTAACTCTTCTGGATACTAGATTTGACTTAAAGAAAGTTTGGGGTATTACACTAAATCATCTCCAATACTATTGTACAAGATAAGTAAATAAATTGGAACAATAACATAACGTAACATAGCACCACACAAGCAATTGTAAACTATAAAATTGGCTCCCAAATGCTAATTGGTATGAAGAGGTAAATAACTCATCACAAACTCCCATATGCCTGGAGAGTACAATCAAGATAGAATAATTCAATCATCCACCATTTACAACTAAAAAACTCATTATTTAACCATCATTCTACAACTTACCCATATTCCATAATGTTACCATCATTTAACAACCTTATTATTGTTACTCACTAATCATTATTCATTTGGTAACCAAATCTTACTAGCTAGTTCATTTAATCTCAAGTCATCACATAACCTCTAGTCATCAATTACCAACTAACCATTATTTGTCAACTAGCCATTTTACGACAAGAGTCCATTTATGTCATGCTACATTATAACTATTTCCTCATTTTCTAACTTAGCCAAATTACTACTTTCAATATCACACCCCAATATCGTTAATTATAAAAAAATATACTATCATAGTATAATATGCATATCCGTACTCAAATAGGTAAATATAATCAATAGCTTGACTCAAACTAGTAAATATAATCAATAACCGGACTTAAAATGGCAAATATAATCAGTAGCCGAACTCGAACCGATCAATAATCAATAGCAAAACTTGAACCGATAAATAATTAATAGCCAAACTCAAATCAGTGAATAATCAATAACTGGACTCGAAACCATAAATACATCATTAATTTCATAATCATCAATCAGACTCGAACTGAGTATATATATATATAATCAACATCATAATCATCTTCCAAACTCAAATCGAATATATAAATATAATCAATATCTTAGGTAGTATCATTAATAGCATAAATAATATCAAAATCAACAAACGTCAACCCTCATTTAACCAACATAACCATCATGCATCAAGATTTCTCAATATTACCACAATACTCATTTCCAAGGGTCTAATAAGCATAAATGGTTTTACCAAAGCTAGCATGTGTCATAGCCTGAAGTAGGTTATGAGTCCACATTTTATCCTCAAGTTCCATTCCAGGCCAATTTCTATGTAAACTAGGCTTAAGGTATCTAATATCAACTTTTAGATGTTAACAAGCCTCAATTAGCCCTAAAATAGAAAATTTACCTAAATTTGAGCAACTAGGTCAATTATGCCTAATTTGAGTTACCTAAGGCATTATCATGATAAACATGAGAAATGAAGTCCAATTCACCTAAGGCATAAGGAAACAATCTAAGTATTCAACTCTATGGTTTCAATATGGCCTAAAGGGTCCACTATCCCAAATCTTGCATTTCATCAATCCAATAACTAAAACCTATCCTAAATCTAACCCAATATCATAAGAATACAATGAAATAGCGTAATCTAACAAGAGATAAACCATACCCTATCTCAACACCGAAGAAAGCTCAACAAATTGCTAAATTATCATTTTTTTCCTTTCGAGAAGCCTCCTCAAGATACAAAGCTCAAATTAAAAGATAATCACAAAAATTAATGTTATCTAGTTTCCCAGTCACCAAAAAGCTTCAATTTGACTTAGTTTCTCTATTTAGGGTTTATGATCACAAGACAGGGGTGAGAAATGGTTGAATTCATGATATTTAGGTCTATTGATACCCATACCAGGTCCTTGGGTCCTGCTATCACACCCCAGGACCTGCTATCACAGCCCAGGACCTGCTATTGTGCTATTTGCTGGTTGCATAAGTTGTTTCTGATCAAAACCAGTGCCTTGCAATTGCACCACCACGATTGCGGCCCTTTCTTGCGATAGCAGCTGCACTAGATAGCAGTCAAAACTTGGAAATTTTTCCAAGTTTTTGTCAAGCCCTAGGTATTAATCCAAAATCTCGTATATACAAACGAACTATGTAACTATACCAAATTCAATGTTTTAGACTCAATGGTGAAATTGTATTTTCCATCCTAGGTCCTTTCGACCAAATGTGAGTCCCACACCAATATTTCATTTTCTAAATTTTCTGACCTATACATTGAAATGAGCTCGAGCACCTCAGGACCCCAACCAAACATCTACCTAGCCTATAATCGACATTTTAAAACTGCTGGCGTAGTTAGAATTTGCATATGAGATTTTTTTTTACTGAAGTTCTCACCCAATATCTATTTGGAATCAACGAAGACTTCAAAATAGAAAATGGATCTAAAAATCAAATGAACTATCCGATAATCAAACTGTCAGTCCCAGTAAGTCATAAATTACTTAGGGAAGCTACTGGAAATCTCTAATAGTAAAAATAAGAAGAAATATGAATACATCATATCATTAATACCATAATCAATCGCCAGACTCGAATCAAAACATATCATCAATATAATAATCAATTGTCGAACTCAAACTGATATATATCATCAATATAATAATCAATTGCTAGACTTGAACTTGTACATATTATCAATAAAATAATAAATTACCCAACTCAAACTAATACATATCATCAATATAATAATTAATTACCGGACTCGAATAGCATCAATATTCATAACTATCGGGTTTTGCCATAATTAGCATCTATTCCCAATGTCAAACCACCATAACTATTAACTATCCAGACTTACCGAGCCTTGTAATAAGTATTTTAAATTATAAAATGAGTGTATAAAGGTATACCAAAACTAGTAAAAGTCTTGGCCTAAGGCAGATCGAAGGGACCTACTTCTAATCCATGAAATCCATTATAAGGTAAACTTTATCCTAGACTAGGGTAAGGTATCTAGATCTACTTTTAAATTTTAAGCAAGAATTTATTTGACCTAAGATAGAATTTCTAATAAGGAGCTAAACAACTAAGTCAATTATACCTAAATTACAGTTTTCGGATAGCCTAAAAAGTCCAACTAACCCAAATATTGTCAATTTATCGCCAACACCTAAAACCCATCCCAAATTTAATATAATATTCTAAACATACTATGACATATCTTAATCAATAAAGAGGTAAAAACTAGCCTTCTTGGACATCAAGGAAAGCTCAAATAATCTGCTAAATCACTGATTTTCCCTTCTGAGAAGATTCCACAAGGTGCCATGCTATCAAAATCACAATCTACTCATCAAAATAAGGATAATGATACCCATATTGCACTATTGTTATTTTGAGTCCAAAATTACGCAAAAATCCTATGTGGAGCCCATTATGGAAATTGCATTTTCAAAACCAACTCAACATATCCATATGCTCAAGGATTAATTACCCTCAAAATGGGTGATTTCTGACCTATAATGGTGATAAAATCAAGTCACCAAGGTTTAGAGATTTTAGATGGAGAAAAGGGAAAAGAAACCATGAAAATGAGGGAATCTAACCATAAATTTAAAGGAAAATAATGGAATTAATCTTTATCCTAGCTCAGAAATATCCCACAATTATTATTCACAAGTTATCCCACACTTTAGGGTTTAGGACTCTTGATAATGGATGAGGAATGGGAAAATATGAGCTGAATAAATACCTTTCCTAGATACACGAGTATCGCATTCCTAATCTGTGGATCGCATACGCGATACTTACCCATTGGTCACCCTATCACTTATGTGTTACTCAAAAATTGTGTATGTGATGCTTACGTTGCTACTAAGGATGTTTTTTTAACGACACTTTTGTTGGTCAGCAGATCGATAAAGTGGTCGGTGACTCGTGAATGCGAGCGCACCAGCGCTAGATGAGACTTTAGAAATTTCCAAGTCTCAGCCAACCCTATGGGATTCATTCAAAACCTCATATAAGAAAATAGACTATGCTACCCTATCGAATTTGATATTTCAGACTCAATGGCGCAATCAAAATTTCTATCAGAGGTTATTTCAATAAAAAGTAGGTCCCACACCCATATTCCATTTTCTTACCTTTCGGCCAATAGCTCAAAATTAGATTGGGTGCCTTGGGACCTAAACCAAAGGTCCGCCTAGTACTGATGGAACAGTCAGATTTAGCATATGAGATCATTTGACTAATATTTTCACCCGATTGCTATTTTGAACTAGCAAAGACTCCAAAATAAGAAATTGGACTAAAAACCAAACGAACTACCCAATAACCACACTGTTAGTTCTAACTAGTCATAAATGATATGGGGAAGCTATATGTAAGCTTTAACAGCAAAAATAAATAGAAATATGAAAAATAACCTGAAGGGTCATTACAGATCTATTAGTCGTGCATCGATGGGAATTATTTCTTATGTTTGGTCTAGCAGAAATACATCGAGGGGTTGCAATTCTTAACTTGATTATATATGTGATGTTAGTACAGAGAGTCCTTCGCTTGATTTTGTTCCTACAGTCCATGATTTTCCTGTTGTCTTTCCTACCAATCTACCTAGCCTTCCTCCTAAGAATGATATTAAGGTTATTATTAATCTTGAGTTAGAAACCCAACCTATTTCTATGGCTCTTTACAAGCTTAAAGAACTGAATTCTTAACTTCAGGATCTTCTGGCTAAGGGTTTCATTAGGTTGAGTGTGCCATCTTAGGGTGCTCTTATCTTGTTCATGAAGAAAAAGAATGGTTTATTGTATTTGTACATCAATTACAAGCAGTTGAACAAGGTGATAGTGAAGAGGGTATCCTATGCCCCGTATTGATGACTTGTTTGACCAGCTTCAGGAAGCGGCGGTGTTCTCTAAGATTGACTAAAGATCCAGTTACCATTATTTGAGAAATCGGCCAGACAACATCCCAAAGATAGCCTTCAAGGGTCTCTATGACCATTATGAGTTCCTTGAGATGTCTTTTGAGTTAACCAATGCCCCATGTGCATTCATGGATTTGATGAACTGTATGTTCAGACCTTACTTGGACTCTTCTGTAATTATGTTCATCGATGACATTCTTATATATTCTAGGAGCAGGGTGGAGCATATGTAATATTTGAGGATTGTTCTTAAAACTTTGAAAGATCATAAGCTTTTTGTCAAATTCTCAAAGTGTGAGTTTTGGCTTGAATTGGTTTCATTCATAGGATATGTTATGTCTAAGTATGAGATTATGGTGGATCCAGCAAAGATTTAAGCCATTCAATATTGATCCAGACCTACATATCCATCTGAGGTTCATAGCATCTGGGGTTAATAGCTTTATTAGTTTGGTGGGCTACTACAGGTGTTTCGTTGAGGGTTTTTCTACTATTGTAGCATCAATAACCAGACTGACTCAAAAAGAGATTCCTTTCTAGTGGTTTGAGGAGTGTGAGTAGAGCTTTTGAAAGCTCAAGTATTTTCTCACTTCAACTCCTATATTGGATCTTCCTATTGAGGGCGAAGGGTTTATCGTGTATTATGATGCTTTCGGTGTTGACTTAGGTTGTGTTTTGATAAATCAAGGTCGAGTTATTACTCATGTGTCAAAAAAGCTAAAGGTGCACGAGCATAACTACATCACTAATGATTTGGAGTTGGCGGTGATAGTTTTTGTGCTTAATATTTATAGGCATTACTTGTATGACATTCATCATGAGATCTACACTATTCACCATAGCCTTCAACACCTTATGACTTAGAGAGATCTTAATTCAAGATAGTGCAGATGAATGGAGTTGCTGAATGATTATGACATCCCTATTCTATATCATCTCTCTTCAAAAAGAGCTAGTATTAAGGCTAGATCTACTTTATTTGAGTAGACTCAGAGTTATTAGTTTGAGGATGGAGGACTTTGTGTCATTTATGATCAGGTGTTGAGGGGTGAGTCTAGGAGGGATAACGTGGATTTTGAGGGCATTCTGAGATATGATGGTCGTATTTGTGTTTTAAGGTTGGTGATTTGATTTAGTTGATATTATGTGAGGCTCACAGCTCCAGAAACTCCATTCATATTAGGGCAGCTAAGATAAATAGTATTTGAGGTAGCACTACTGGTAGAGTGGCATGAAGATAGATGTAGCAAACTTTGTATCTTATTTCCTATGTTTTCAGCAAGTGAAGGTTGAGCATCAGAGACCTGGTGTCCTGATTCAGAGATTGCCCATTCTCTAGTGGGAATGGATCACCATGGTCTTCGGTAGTGGGTTGCCTTGAACCTCCTATTGTTCCAATGGTATTTGGGTCATTGTAGATTCATTGACCGAATCAGCACATTTCCTTCCTAATCAAATGTCCTTCAATGACAAGAGGCTCACCCGTACCTAAGTTTGTGAGGGAGTTTGCCTGCATGGAGTATCTATATTTATTATTTCAAATAGAGGCTAGGTATGCACTTCTAGATTTTTTTAGGGATTTTCATGAGAAATTGGGTACTTTAGTGGATCTTAGCACCGCTTTTCACCCTTAAATTGACAGACAATCGGAGCTGACTATTCAGATTTTTGAGGATATGATTCGGGCTTATGTTAAAGACTTTGGAGGTTAGTGGGATCAGCACTTATACTTGGTGGAGTTTTCCTATAATAATAGGTACCATTCGAGCATTTAAATGTCACCATTTGAGGTACTATATGGTAGGCATTGTCAATTTCTGATGATATTGTTGGAGACCTCCGAGGTTAGGCCTCGTAGTACTGACTTACTTTGGTAGTCGTTGGATAGAGTCAAGGTGATTTAGAATAGGCTGAGGGCAACTCAAAGTGACAGAAGGCTTATGCAGATCTTAGAATTTGTTCCTTGAGGTTTGGAGTTATAGATCAGGTATGGCTTCATGTATTGCCCATGAAGGGCATGATGAGGTGCGGGAGAAAAGGAAATTAACCCTATATATATTAGACCCTTAAAGATATTTTGCACAGTTAGAGAGGTGGATTATGAGTTAGCATTAACCCCAGATTTCAATGTTATTCATCTAGTTTTTCATGTTTCGATTTTGTGGTGTTACATCCCTGATGAGTCACATGTGCCTCAGTAGGACTCATCAGGTTAGATGAGAGATTGAATTTCGTGGAGGAGTCGGTTCTCATATTATCTAGGGATTCAGGTGGTTGCTCTCTAGGGAGATTTCAATAGTTAAGTGACATGACCTGAACCATGGACTACTCGTATCGATTATCTCATGTCCAACTAGGACAGGAGACCCACCCCCAATACCCAATCGTTAACCCCCTACACCCCAATGTTTGGTGAATTCCGAGCATATAATAAGATAAGACAATATTAAATTAAAAACATGGCAATAAGTCTAAAATCAAAATCAAAAGCCACAACTAATTAGTTATCCATTACCAATCCCAATGCCAATACCAATACAAATGTTAACACTAATACTGACACCACCCATGCCCATAGTAGTCCAACACATTCTCCAACCAGAATCAAAGGATATACAGTCGGGACATTCCCCCGACCATAGCCAAAACCAAAGCCAAAGAAATAAAAATGATATAAAGAAGTCCATAGCATGAAATAGGGTCTTCCGGAGTATGAAATCTCACCACTTCAGTCTGACTCAAAAGTTATCCCCAAATCACCAAGTCACTGAGCAAGAAGAGTGAAAGTATGTCTAGTACCTCCATCGTGTAGGGATACAACACCTGAAGATGGTTAGCGGGGTGAACGCTAGTATGTAACTCAAGGATAAAGATAAAGTAAGTTCCATAAATCAAAACCAAGTCAAACCAATGAACATAAACCATATACAAATACATATATACATATATACCATGTCGGGATGGGGAATAAGGTTTAGCATGTATTTTAAAACCTTAATCTGGATTATGTAGCCTTACCATCATAAATACACCCATGGTCTATATAGGTCCAGTGTTACCCCCTGAACGGGTCCCAATGAGTGTAGCCGCACGAATTGGAGATATCATAGATGGCTGAAGATTCTCGTGTACCCTTCGCCCTGCATGATTCATATATAAAAGTATAGAAGTGGGGGATTTCAGTGTACCCCATAAGCATATGGTCACCAAGACCAACCCTCATGTCGGCAAACATGAGTTTTCAGTGTCTGTCCTTCGGACTCACACCTTTACGGCTAGTTATCACCACCCCTATTATCGCCCAATTAAAACATTTAGAACATAACCAAACCACCAATTCCAGGAGTCAATTATTAAGGCATTATATATGGTATCATCATACCGACCATGGATTGCAAGCAATGTCATTAGTCAATACTTTGGTGATTCTCGTGTACCCCGCAGACTCCGTTATTAAAATCACTTGAGGGATTCCCGTGTACCCAATGAGGTTTTTCATTATGTAATCACTTGGGGGATTCCCGTATACCCCATAAGGTTTTCAAAACTATCTGTAACTATTTAAAAATTTATACCATGCATTAGTTTCAAGAAATAAGTCAAACCAAACACTTTGGGGATTCCATGTACCCCTAATTCAAATTTCCACCTTTCTCATAACTACCAACCAATTTTACAATATAGGGTTGGGGTCATAACCACTTCAAAAGTCACAAGTTTAGAGAAAATTACCATTATCAAATTCCACCACCATACCCATGCACCCCCATGTTCAAAACCTTATTTAAAACATAGAAACCATAATTAAACTATGGGAAAACATAATTCAACCTTAAGAATTTAAAACCCCCAACCTTTATTTCAAAACCATAACAATACCATGAAATCCATACATTAAAACATGTGCTTTAAGTAAAATAAAAATGATGGAGGAGTGACATGCCTGAAATATCAAGGAATTTGGAAGAGATTACACCCTTACAACACTAGATGACCACTTTCTTTTAAACCCTAGCCTTAGCTTGAATAGAGAGTTTGAGAGAGAATTTAACAGTGTTTTATTGGGAATGATGTGTTAATGAATTCTCAAATAAGGTTTTAATTCGTGGTATCAAAGAGACTTAAAGTGGGAAATGTACATAATTCCCCCAACTTAAAACTGTAAAAAGTCATCCTTGGTTACGAGTTGACCTATTGACTTGTCACCACATAATACGACTCATAGCCTTGATTCGTATCCTATCAATGAGTTGTACACCCATACACTTTCCACCTTACGACTCTATGATCTTACTCGTAATCTGACCCTATGACCCGTGGGGTCTATTCGTGACCAACACAGTACCTAACTAGGCCATACATTGGACAACCTATGAATTTAACTTATGAATTGTAATCTATCATCACGGCTCCTAGTGAGCCACTCATACTCAGAGCCAAGTCAAGCCACTAAGTTATTGATTTGGATAAGGTTCGTCCTAACAATTTATCACCACTCTTAATGACTCGTATCACCAAGTCATAACACAGATAGAAACCCAACCACCATCCACTATACACCTTAATACTAGGGTCACCTAAACCATCAAGACACTATATAACTCGTATGGCCAAGTCATAATTAAGGCAGTGAGCTCAAAGCTCAAGAAATTTCTAAGGGCCAAAAATCTGGGGTATTTCATTAAGGTTACGTGGAGACACCAACCAGTAGAGGAGTCTACTTGGGATATAAAGAGTAAGATATAGTCCTAGTATTCCCACCTATTCTATCCCTTGGGCAAATCCTAACCTTTTTCCTTTCACAGATGAAAGACCATTTAGTAGTGAATTTTGTAATGACCCTCCAAGTCGTTTTCTATTTTTCTACTCTTTTACACCATTTAAAGTTTTCCTATAGATGCCTCAAGTCATTTATAACTTGTTGGATCTAACAATTTAGTTACCAGGCAGTTCATTTGGTTTTTAGAGCTAATTCCCTATTTTGAAGTATTCGTTGGTAAAAATTGTCTATCGGCGCAAACTTCAGGTTAACAACCTCATATGCCAATTTTGATAGTTTTATTAGATCTGAAACATTGATTTTAGGTAGAGGGACCTTTGGTTAGGGTCCCAGGACATCCATACTTATTTTGGACTATTGGATATATTTTGGTAAAAAGTGGCCCTTGGATGTAGGGGGCCCCATTTCATTGAAATAACTCTTAATGGAAATTTTGATGGCGATATTTGAGTTTGAATATCGAATTTGATATGGTAGAATAGTTCATTTTCATTCAAAGTACTCTAATGGATCTCGAGGGGTCGATGGAAACTTAACAAAATCCAAATTTAGTTGGTGCACGAACTCAGCTGGTGCAACCACTTGTGCAAACCTTTGGTCACTTAAGCGGTGGCTGCTTTAGTAGCTAAGGTTGGTCCTGCCTATGTCTCTTTATTGGAGGCCTGACCACTAAAGCAAATGTCTCTTAAGTGATGTCTTGTCCACTTTAGTGGAGGTCGGCTAAGTGAGAAGGATAGCTTAAGTGATCCTATATTGATTTAGAAGCAATATCTTAAGTGGTAACCACAGGAGAATTTATTTCAGTCCCCACCTATTTCTTTTCTCCATGTCCAAGAGCACTAAAGCCCTAGAGAGGGTGGAAAGTTGGAATATTGATCTTTGGGTTATCTTAGTGTGTTGGTGAGCTTGATTAAGACGTTTTCTTATCATAATCCTTGTATGTTCCCCGCTGATCATTGGGACAATACAAGTTGGGTCGTTTCTCGATTCAGAAAAATGAAGGGCCCAAAAGTCTCCATCTAATTCTTGATGTAATTCTCCAATTTAGTCATAAATTCCTAGATCCTTGTTGGGTTAATTTGAGAGTCATTTGATTTTCAAAATTTACACATTCTTGAGGGTAAATAATCCTTGAGCATAGAATAACGTATTGACAATTTTGAAAGTAAGATTCCGCAAGTGGGTCCCACATGAGATTTTTACTCAATTTTGGACCCAAAGCATAAAATGCAATATGTGTATCATTATTCTCATATTAATGTATTGATCATTTTTTTGATAGATTGGCATCATGTAGAGGCTTCTCGAAGGGGAAATCTCTAATTTAGCAGACTTTGCATGGCATTCTTCGGCGTCCAGGTAGGTTAGGCTTATTCACCTCTTAGATTGAGCTTTATTATTGTATATTCATGGTATTATGATAGTCTTGGGTTGGGAATTATGACTTAATTGCATAGCTAGAAAAATATTGATTATTAGCCAGTTAGTGAATGGTAATTAGATGTATTTGACTTAACTACCCATTTCTTAGGTTAAATTGCTATCTTAGGACTCAATGAGGCTTATGTAGCACCTTGTAGTGGGATTTTGGAACCTTAGACTTGTTTGGGGTAGTAATTTCCTTAGACCGGACATTTAGGGTTAGAGGTAGGCCCTTTAGCCCACTTTAGGTCAAGATGATAACTAGCTCCTTGTAGACTCAATAGGCCTTCTTTCATTATCTTATTTATATTCTTAAGCCCGGGAAGGATTTAGACATTTTCTAGTAATGACTAGCCTTGTACCTTGTATTTATTAAGACTGGTTCGAGTCTAACAATTATGATATTAAGATTTGTTCAAGTCCGACAATAATACACGATGTTCATTCTGGTTTGATTATGACATTCACGATATTATTTCCTATTTAAGTCTGACATATGAGATAATATTTTTGTTTTGAGTCCTATACTGAGGGGTTACTTATAATGGTTATAAAATTAATTTGAGTCCATTGATTTTGGTATGGGAGAACCCACGGTTATGATTTTGAGATTTGGATACATGGGATATTTATTGTCATTACTTCTTCTTGGTTGAATCCACCGGGCTTATAGAGGCTCGCGTGGATTATTTATTCTTGCTTGCGTCTCCTGGGATTATAAAGGGCTAGTTATGTTATAGTTAGTTATAATCTCTTGATATTATTTACTCGGTTGTTTACTTCAATATTTGGAGTATTATTCCAAGTTTGCCATTTTCCCTAACATAGTTTATTATCTCACATCTTATTGTACTTATATTATGATTTATCTCAGTCGGTCAATGATGCTTACTGAGTACCCATTGCTTTAGTATCATACTACATTTTTACATCTTTTTCTAATTTAGATTCAAGTACTAGCTATCACCGTTAACATTATATTAGTGTTAATCGGAGTTTGGAGATAGGGTGAGTTTTTAAAGCTGGAGCTGACTTTCTCTTCTTTTTCTATTTTGGATAGTCTTTATATTTGAGACTATTGTATATTTCCTACCTATAATACTCTCATTCTTTTACTAGAGGCTCGTGTACCGACCTTACTAGGTCATGAGATATTTTAATCTTTTTTTCTTATTTACTCTTAGTTATGCGGTCTTTCCTTTGTATTATGACTTGTAATCTAATCACTTGCATATTTTTGGTATTTATCATATTTTCCACCAACTAGCCCATTACTTGTCATTTTGAGCCACAATTTGGCTTACCTACTGGCATGTCAAAGTAGGTACCATCATGTCTCGTGAAATTGGGTCGTGACATTTGATCGAAGGATTTATCATATTTTCTTTTTATTTTTACACTAACACCCCTCCTAACATAAATCCATTTTCACCCACCAGCCGCCATACTTTCTCCTCTCTTTTTTCTCCTCCAATTGTCTTCATTGTCATCACTAGGCTGTAAAAATAGGTGATTTATATGGGTTTTCATTCATTTTAACCCATATTAAATAGGTTGGATACATGATCATTTAAGATGGGTCAAATATGAATACAACTCATATTATATATTTAAAATATTGGTACTTTAAATGAAGTAAAATAGGTAAAAGAGGCTCATTTAAAAATATTTTAGGGTGTAAATGGTTGGGGTTAGGGGTGGGTGGGATGGTGGTGTCAACGGTTGTACAATCGTTGTTGGTATTTTTAGATTTTTCTGTGTTTTAACCATTTTGCATTTTCCCATAGTTGTTAATATCATCTATGAGTTATGCACTTTGGAGGATATGATTCGTGCATATGTTATGGACTTTAGAGGTCAATGGGAGCAGCACTTAGCCATAGTGGAGTTTGCCTATAATAATAACTACCATTAGAGTATTGAGATGGCACCATTTGAGGCATTATATGGTAGGCATTTTTTATCTTTGATAGGTTGGATTGAAACCTCCAAGGTTGGACCCCGTGGTACTAGCTTACTTCGCAAGTCGTCAGATCGGGTTCAGGTGATTCAGGATAGGTTGAGGAAATCTCAAAGTAGGCAAAAAAGGTAGGCAAATCATAGACTTTGTGCCTTCAAATTTGGAGTTGGCAATTGGGTTTTCCCTCAAGTATCACCCATAAAGAGCTTAATGAGGTTCGTAAGGATGGCAAGCTCAACCCAGGTATATTGGTCTATTTGAGATACTTTGGACAATTGGAAAGGTAGCTTATGAGTTGGCTTGCCCCAGATTTTATAATTGTTCACCAAGTTTTCCATATCTTCATGTTGCAGCGCTATATCCCAAATGACTATTACGTGCTTTGGTAGTACCCGGTCCAGTTAGATGAGAGGTTGACCTTCATAGAGGAGTCAATCCTTATATTATCCAGGGATGTTAGGGGGTTGCGCTCTAGAGATACTCCAATGGTTAAGGTTCAAAGAAGAAACCGCCCAGTCTATGAGGATACCTAGGAGATCGAGAGTCAGATGTGGGTACAATATACCCGCCTGTTTGAGCCTTTAGGTACACTTTGATCCTTTACTTTTGCAGACGAAAGTTCTTTTAGAAGTGGATATTTTAATAACTCTCTAGGTCATTTTTTGCATCTTCACACTATTTCAATGTTTATAGCTTTCCAATAGGTACCTCAAGACAATTATGACTTGCTGGAGTTGATAGTGTGGTTATCGAGCAGTTCATTTGATTTTTGTACTCTTACGAATTACACTGATCATTATGTTGTATTTAGAGATGGGTTGTAATGTATATTTATTCAGTATTCGACTTTGTACTCTTATTGTATTAGAATCTCTTATATTAAATTCATCAAGTATTGGGGTTGCTAGATAGTCTATTACTAGCGATTTTGGACTATGAATTGGCTTACCTACTGGTAGGTCATATAAGGTACCATCATGATTAAATTGGGTCGTGGCAATAACATAGTTTATTTGCATTAACGGGATTTTGAACAAATTGCAAGGTTCTGATCGAAGAGTTGTCACTTGGTCAAAACTGATGTTGCAAGCTTCAGCTGGTGCAGGTCAAAAATGGCCTTCACGTTTGCGAGGCCATTGGCCACATAAGAGAAGGCCAAGGTAAATGGCTATCAAAATTATGATGACCTTGTCTATATTTCCGAAAGCCAAGTTCATTAATTATTGCGATCGCAGTTGGTCTCTGCGTTCATGAAGAGTAAGTTAGGTCGTGGTCTGCGATCCCAGCAAGGTCTTCACGATCATGAAGAAGGGACCCCAGGCAGCATTAAAAGATGTGGAACCCAACCCCTTTTTATTTATTTTATTTTTCAAGTCTATAAAATCCTAGGAGGCATATAGAATTGTTGAGCTTGATCATTGGATGTTTTAGGATGAGGTTTAGATCTCATTAGTTCTAATCTAAGATTTTTGTAAGTTTCCTCTAATTTATTAGTTAATTCTTCAATTTAAACTTAAATTTATAGATTCACTGTAGGCTAATTTGAGGGAGTATTTGTGATTGAATTTCACCCATTTTTTAGGATAAATGATTCTTGAGCTTAAGGGAAGTTTTGACGGTATCAAAGTTGTGATTCCACAAGGGAGCCGCTCATGTCATTTTTAGCTTGATTTTAGATCCGAAACATTTACATGTAATATGAATATTTTTCTTTTGTATTAATGTGCAAAGCATTATTTTGATAGCATGTCATTGTGAGAAAGATTTTTTGAAAGTAAAAAGATCCGATTTAGTGGACTTTCTTGAGCTTCGTCGGCATTCAGGTAGGCTAGACTTACTTTTCTCATAGATTGAGCTCTATTATGGTATTACTATACTATATACTAGATTTGGGTGTGAATTTATGGACGCGATGTCTCCGCGTCGCGCCAAGGGCCCAAATTGGGAAATTTTTACAGAAATTAAAAGACGCATCTAGAGGGGTATTTGGGTCATCTCCCCACCCCTATATAAGCTCCTAAACATAGAATTAAGTCATTATTTCACCAAAACATACTCTTTTTCATCAAAATTCTCTCAAGAAAACATTAGGGTTTCAATTGGGGGATTCAAATTCTACCATCAAATTCCAAGAATCTCTCCGTCAATCTTCACTAAATCAAGAACTAAGGTATGCTTGTGTTCATTCATGGACTCCTTTCATCCATGAAGTCCAAGAACCCTATTTTAAACTATATGCCATGACTTTTTTTTATATTTTGATTTGATTGTTGATCTTGTTTATATGTTGAATGATGTCAAGATAAAATCTTTATGGGTTTGTATGAAACTAGGATGGCATGTTAGTTGAAATATATGAACTTTGGGTGATTGGGTAGTTGAATTCATGAATAAACCTATGCCCAAAGTGGTGCATGCAAGGTGTTTGATAAAATACCTAAGAGACTAGAAATCATGAATTTTAGCTAAATAGAACTTAAAAGACAAGCCCATGCTCTATCCTTTATGACTCAACATGAATTCCATGCAAATTGTCATGTATTGTTGTTGTACTATGGAGTGCTCATGAAATTAGAACCATGCAAGTATGTAATGTTATATGCAATATCTTTCATATTCAATAATACGATAACCATGTGTAGGATGAAATCTCCTATTTATGGTTTTATGAATTGTGAATGTTATTCTTATGATCAAGTCAGTCATGTGTGTCAGTTTCTTTCCATCGAGTCCTGGGGGTACTTGTACCCAAAAAATATAGTTGTATGCCTAGAGCCATGTCATGTTTTCACGATACTCTCATTCAAGCCATGATCTATAGAAATCAGTTGGTCCTGTGAGTCAGGAAAACCCAGTAATCTCAGTAATCTCAGTGCTCGATATCCTCAGCAACCTTGGTATTCACAGTTAATCTCAGTAACTTCAGTACTCTCAATTGGTCCTCAAAACTCAGTACATTTCATCAGTCATCGAAATCCAGTAACTCAGTTTAGTTCTGCTAAATAATCCCACTAACATCAGTTCAGTTCAGTTAATCAGTTCAGTGTCTTTCAGTTAGGAGTAGGATTCAACACCGAGTGAACCCAAGGATGGGGACTCATCTGCCACAGTCAAAGGGTGAGATTCCTAGAAGCAATCCTTGCATTCTAGAACTACATATCCTGTGTAGGTTGAGATGTCCCTACCCATAGGGCTAATGTATCTCTTTTGAGTTTACCTGATAGTAGGGCAGACAGAATGAGCTCCCAAAAATAGAATAGGGTTACTCACATATTGTATCTACCCATGGCACGGTATTGACACCCTTCCAATCAGGGCAAAGATTGGACCCCACCAGTTCAGTTCCGGGGTATGTCGGTTAGATGATTACCTCCCACAATATCAGTTTTAGTCTCAGTCTCAGTTTCAGTATTAAACTCAGATAGTTCTTCAGAATATCAGGACTGTCAAATATAGTCAACTCAGATACAATACGAAACTTATCTAGCTCCACCACATTCAGTACTGTAAGATACAGTCACTCATGTTATCATTATTACCAGTTCTCTAAACTCATATTACCAGTATCCTTTTTCATGACTGTCAGATACGGTCAAGCATATCAGTTCCTCATATTCATGACTGGCAGATACAGTCAATCAGATTAATACTTTATTATTATACTGTCAGATACAGTCGACCAGACCAGTCCTTCATAATCAGGACTGTCATACACAGTTATTCATGTATCAATAACATAGCACTAGTCCTTCAGTACTTAGTAATACAGTGTTAGTTCCTTACTTATTAGTGATTGTCAGTAAAGTCATGATGTCAGTATTCAGACTCAGTAGTCAGTATCATCACGAGTTCAGTTATAGTTTCTTATGTATATAGTATTCTCACATTCATATCAGTCAGCATTATTCATGCATATAACCCTTTACATTTAGCCTACCTCACTCGTATACTCAGTATATTTAGTCGTACTGATGCATTTACGCTATGGTGCTTTCTCTTATGTTATACCATAGGTTTAGAAGCATGATCTCCAGATCAACAGTAGATCCCAGTATAAGTAGTCGGAGTAGAAGTAAGTCCTCATATTTTGAGGACACGATGATTTCACTGTTATTGCAGTTTTTAGATTATTTCAGTAGTTGGAGTTAGTTGGGGACATGTCCCATCAACTCCTTATTCAGACAGTTTAGAGTCTTTCAGACTATAGTATGTTCAGATAGTTATCTCAGTTATTTTGGTATTGTTATACCATTTTTAGACATTGTTCTTATCAGATGTTTATCCAGTTTGAACCTTATGGACTTTTAGTTCATGTTTCTGTATTTTTCAATCTTTTATGTAGTATACAGGTACAGATATCAGTCATGGGTTAACTTGTGGCCCTTCGAGGTCATAAACACCGTGTAGCATTCTGGTTTAGAAAATTGGGGTGTTACAAACTTGGTATCAGAGCCTAAGGTTCAATAGATTCCTATGAAATCTGAAAGTCGTATCTAGTAGAGTCTTGTACATGCGTGTATTGTGCACCACACTTATGTGTAGTAGGCTATGAGATGTTTTAGGAACAGTTTACCTTCTTTCATGTCTCAGATCATGCTATAGCAAGGTTATCTAAGGAACCCATGTAGATTCACATCATGCTTCCCTCATGTCAACCTTACCTTACCTTCTAAGGTAATAGAAATAGTGAAGCTCACGTACTTAAAGATAGGCTTTCTTAGACAATCCCTGTAGATAGTTATGGGATTGCCCATGGGCTCAGAAATACCACATCAGTCCCGTTACGTTCCAAATTCGTACGGATTTTATTCATGATCATGAGAACTCATTTTTGAACCCAGATTTAGATATGTCATCAAATCCCTTCTCAGAATCCTATGATAGCATATGACTAGAGTTAGAAGCATAAACCCAGGGGTTTAGAAGTATTGAAGTTGGGATAATGTTATCCGGATTTATTAGACTATGTATTCATGGGGATGGTTATGCCAGAAAAAATTAGTAGGCTTGAACAGTGTGAATTAGAAATTTAAGTTTATTGATTAGATACTAAGTATGAAAGTGTGGATTGATTTTAGGGGAATTGATATTAGTAGTGCATGAAGAAACAAAAACAATGTGTTTAGTAAGGCTAGCATGTGTCATACAGAGTGTAAGTATGTGATGATGATTGCAGTTCAGTTTAGAGATTAGTTTAGTGTTCGTAGACTTATGATGATAGCTTAAATCCAAGGGGGAGATGGTAAATCAAGTACCCAAGTCAGGCTCTTAGATTCCAGTGGTAGTGCCAGTATATGCAGAAAAACAATTAGGGAAGACGATTCCCGGCCCATCCTTATATTAGTATATAGTTTCGTACTCCAGTCAGCATGATGCTTCTGTATGCTTCACGTCTCAGTTCCATGAACCTAGCTTACATTCACATGTTTTTCATAGAATCATATACGAATCCAGTTCCCAGCATAAGAGGTTCAATTCTATTCCCCTCAGTAATGTAGATCATGTCCCACGAAAGCAGAAATTCCAAATTCAGGTCATACAGCTCATGAATCATGTACGCATATCATGTTTTATAGTATACTCAGCTTCCATGACTCATTCTACGCCCCTACCGATCAGTTAAATTTAGACTATGTCATGTATATCCTCAGTTTAGACCTTTTGGTACACACATGGTATTTATATTCTATCCCTCAGACTGCAGTCAAGTGCCATGTTCAGTTAAGTGTTTATTCATGTTTTAGATCCTCCTGATTTAACCCCTTCAGTGAGTTCTCTTTGAAAATAGAGTAGTGTAGCGATGAGCAGTTGCTTAGATGGGAGATAGAAAGTGTTTCATGTTAAGAGAAGATTGTGGCATGCTTACTGTATACGAGTGGATAGTTACGAAGATAGGCTTGAATACCATGTTAGTGTGCAAGTGTGGTTATCATGAGGTTGTATTTAGAAGATGGGGAAGTACATAGTGTGAATGTATATTTAGATCCTTGACTTATGTCAATCCCCATCGCATACTATGTCAGTTACTATCTTAGTTATAATTTTAGTATTAGTACCCAGTAATCAGTGTTCAGTTCTAGAATTCAGTATTTCAGTATCAGCCTAAACCTCAGTTATCAGCATTCAGTTATCAGAACCCAAAATTTAGTTCCAGTAAGAATATCAGTTACAGTTTTAGTTTTAGTGCCAATTTCAGTTTAGTAATCAGATCAGAAACTCAGTTCAATTCCAGACTTTCTTGACCCATGCTACAACTATCAGTTACTCAGTCAGTAGTATTTCAGTACCTCAGTTTACATGATGTTTCCAAATTATGTTATACGCTTAGCCTTGCATTCTTGAGGTGATACTATTTTGCTCATTCATGCTCAGTTACCTCATGTTATCCAGTCAATCATTACCTCCTATGCGTAATATTCTATAGCCTTAGTCCAGTTATTCAGACTAAGTACAGAAAAGTCTCACATGCCCAGTATTCAGCTATCAGTTATTTAGTTAATCAGATAAGTTAGTATATTCATACAGTCGTGCTCAGCTCCTCATAAATCTTTCAGTTGTGTTAGTTGCAGTGCATGAAGTTTAGTTGCTTCATCTTAGATCATGTATCAGGCCTCAAGTTTCAGATCTCAGATAATCAGTCATGATTTAATTCCTGGGTGCCTTGCGCATCGCCTCAGCTTTCCTCAGTAACTCAGCCAAGACAGTATTCCTAGAGGGACCTAGTGTCCCAAGGGGGAGATATGCTATGATCCCCTGAACTTTCATAACATAAGCGTCCCATTCTCTTCTCACGTAATGAATCTAGTTTGGAGTAGGGATACTCATAAGTTGACCCTCTAGCTCCAAATCTCAGTCGTAATTTTGTACTCAACAGCTCATTTTAGTCCACGATAAGATACTCTATCTATGTCATGCATTATAGACTCAGTTTAGTTCATGTATTACGTTCCAGACTCAGTTATGTTCTTATGTTTCCGCTCATGCATATTGAGTAATTAATCTCAGACTCATCAGTATTTTTAGTTCAAGGTAACAGTCTTCTTTGATCTTACTCGTTCCCATATTTAGATTTTAGTACCAAACTTTGTATTCAGTTCCATGCTTAGTTTTTAGTTCAAACTTGGTACCTTTACCATTGCATGTTCAACCACATATTCCTAAGCCCGTTCAGTCATATATTCACGTGTCAGATATGCGTGATCATCTTATCAGTACTTTCTGTCATGCATTCATGTATCAGTCAGTCGTATAATCATGCATCAGATATGCATGGATTAGGATTATCATTTATGCATCAGATATGCATTCTCATTTGAGAAAACTCAGTCTATCATAATGCTCAGTCGTACATTCATGAATTAGTTATCAATACATTAGATATCTATGTTCAGTATGATATGTATTCAGCTTATCAGTCATGTCAGTCAAGAAATCATGTTTCAATAGTGTATGTCTTGGACGTACTTCAGTTTATCGTTTCTCCCATCATACTCAGTCTCATTCGAGGACGAATGTTCCCAAGGGGGAGATATTGTAATACCCCGTATATTTCTAAGCTAGAAAATAAACCATTATTCCTACGCATGAAACCTCCTATCCTCTGATTCATATTTGAGTACATGAATTAGGATGAGTATCCTAGTGATAATAGAGCTTATGATGTTTTAATCATGTTCATAAGACTCACTTAGAGTAAGCCAAGCTAAGAACTTTTGAATCCACCAAGTTTTCATGTGTGATTTCACATAGGTCATCTTTGAACGAGCATAACTTGGTTTATAGGTGGTATTTTGGCAGATTTTTTCCCTTCAAATTTTAGAAAATTGAATAAGCTTTCCATCGATACCAAATTTGCCTAAAACGGATACCCGGTGAAGAAGTTATGGCGATTTAAAGTTTCAGCAGTGTCATTTCAGTCAGTGGCACGTCACGCTATAAGCCAAAATGATGTTTGTCAATTTCCAGTGTCTCTCCGCGATTCCACCGTATCGCAGTGAGTTTCCAAGTCATAAACAAGTGGCAACGCGATGTCTCCGCATCACGCCAGGGGCCTAAATCTGGAAATTTTTACAAAAATTAAAAGACGTATCTAGAGGGGTATTTGGGTCATCTTCCCACCCCTATATAAGCTCCCAAACATGGAATTAAGCCGTTATTTCACCAAAACATACTCTTTTTTATCAAAATCCTCTCAAGAACACATTAGGGTTTCAATTGGGGAATTCAAGTTCAAGCAAATTCTACCATCAAATTCCAAGAATCTCTCTGTCAATCTTCACTAAAACAAGAACTAAGGTATGTGTGTGTTCATTCATGGACTCTTTTCATCCATGAAGTCCAAGAACCCTATTTTAAACTATATTCCATGACTTTTTTTATGTTTTGATTTGATTGTTGATCTTGTTTATGTGTTGAATGATGTCAAGATAGAATCTTTATGGGTTTGTATGAAACTAGGATGGCATGTTAGTTGAAATATATGGACTTTGGGTGATTTGGGAGGTTGAATTCATGAATAAACCTATGCCCAAAGTGGTGCATGCAAGGTGTTTGATAAAATACCTAAGAAACTAGAAATCATGAATTTTAGCTAAATAGAACTTAAAAGACAAGCCCATGCTTTATCCCTTATGACTCAACATGAATTCCATGCAAATTGTCATGTATTGTTGTTGTACTATGGAATTCTCATGAAATTAAAACCATGCAAGTATGTACATGTTATATGCAGTATCTTCCATGATCAAGAATATGATAATCATGTGTAGTATGAAATCCTCTATTTATGGTATTATGAATTGTGAATGTTATTCTTACGATCAAGTCAGCCATGTGTGTCAGTTTCTTTCCATCGAGTCCTGGGGGTACTTGTACCCAAAAAATATAGTTGTATGCCTAGAGCCATGTCATGTTTTCACGATACTCTCATTCAAGCCATGATCTATAGAAATCAGTCAGTCATGTGACTCAAGAAAATCCATTAATCTCAGTAATCTCAGTGCTTAGTAACCTCAGCAACCTCAGCATTCACAGTTAATCTCAGTAACTTCAATACTCTCAATCAGTCCTCAGAACTCAGTACATTCTGTCAGTCATCAGAATCTAGTAACTTAGTTTAGATCCGCTAAATAATCCAACTAACATCAGTTCAGTTAATCAGTTCAGTTCAGTTAATCAGTTCAGTGTCTTTCAGTTAGGAGTAGGATTAGCACCAAGTGAACCCAAGGATGGGGACTCACCTGCCACAGTCAAAGGGTGGTATTCCTAGAAGCAATCCTTGCGTTCGAGAACTACGTAGCCAGCGTAGGTTGAGATGTCCCTACCCATAAGGATAATGCATCTCTTTTGAGTTTACCTGATAGTAGGGCAGACGGAATGAGCTCCCAAAAATAGAATAGGGTTACTCACATATTGTCTCTGCCCATGGCATGGTATTGATACCCTTCCAATCAGGGAAAAGATTGGACACCACCAGTTCAGTTCTGGGGCATGTCGGTTAGATGATTACCTCCCCCAGTCTCAATTTCAGCCAGTCTCAGTTTCAGTAATAGACTCAGATAGTTCTTCAGAATATCAGGACTGTCAGATACAGTCAACTCAGATACAATACGAAACTCATCTAGTTCCACCATATTCAGGACTGTAAGATACAGTCACTCATGTTATCATTATTACCAGTCTCTGAACTCATATTACCAGTATCCTTCTTCGTGACTGTCAGATACGGTCAAGCATATTAGTTCCTTATATTCATGGTTGCCAGTTACAGTCAATCAGATTAATACTTTATAATTAGACTGTCAGATACAGTCAACCAAACCAGTCCTTTATAATCAGGACTGTCATACACAGTTATTCATGTATCAGTAACATAGCACTAGTCCCTCAGTATTTAGTAATACAGTGTTAGTTCCTCACTTATTAGTGATTCAGTAAAGTCATGATGTCAGTATTCAGACTCAGTAGTCAGTATCATCACGAGTTCAGTTATAGTTTCTCATGTATGTATGTATTTTCACGTTCATATCAGTCAGCATTGTTCATGCATATAACCCTTTACATTTAGCCTACCTCACTCATATACTCAGTATATTTAGTCGTACTGACGCATTTGCGCTATGGTGCTTTCTCTTATATTACACCATAGTTTCAGAGGCACGAGCTCCAGATCAGTAGTAGATCCCACTATCAGCAGTCCGAGTAGAAGTAAGTCCTCATATTTCGAGGACACGATGATTTCATTGCTATTGCAGTTTTAAGTTTATTTCAGTAGTTGGAGAAATGTCCCATCAACTCCTTATTCGGACAGTATAGAGGCTTTCAGACTATAGTATGTTCAGACAGTTATCTCAGTTATTTTGGTATTGTTATACTATTTTCATACATTGTTCTTATCAGATGTTTATCAAATTTGAACTTTATGGCCTTTTAGTTCATATTTCCATATTTTTTAGTCTTTTATGCATATACAGGTACAGATATCATTCATGAGTTAGCTTGTGGTCCTTCGAGGTCATAAGCAATGTGTAGCATTTTGGTTCAAAAAATTGGGGTGTTACACCCCGGATATGTACTTTGTTGATGATTGTTTTTGGGATGATGTTCTGGATATTATTTTAATTTATATTTTGGGTACTCGAATGGGGCCCACGCTTTTATGGATTATCATGTTTTTCTCTTAGTTGTTAGTTTCCCTTTTAGTACTTTAGATTTTATTGTGGATTTTAGTAATGCATGACTAGCGTTGCATTTGAGTTTTGAGACATAGGTGCGGAGAAATTCTGAGTACCTGTAGCATGAGTGTCAGTAATGCAAGGGAAGTTTGAGTACCTTTGGCATTTTATTTTGTAAAAGTGGGGGTCACTTTGTACACTATTGGCGAAGTCTGAGTAGCCATATGGGTAGTTAGCCCATTTTGATCCAAGCTATGAGACTAAGGCTTTGGTTGTAGCCATAGTTTTGCAAATTATGCATAGTGCTATTGCAAAACAAGAAACTCCCTCCATCCAAAATTTTTGAAAAATCAAGGGCATAGATGTGAGCAATAAATTCTTTTTCTCTTTTTAAGGCCCCGCAAATTGTTGAATTATAAATAGTGATAAATACTCCACTTTTGTCTCTCGCGGGAGGTACACGTGAGCCCACTTGGTAAATTTAGCGTGTCATGTATGGTGAGACTTTGGTATTCATCTCTTGTACACTTGTGTCATCTAAAACTTGTCCTTTAGTCATTCAAAGCTAATGTTGATTGTATTTGATTGGAGAAATGATCTTAGGCCACCTTTGTGATTTTGGAAGCCCACTCTAGCCTAAAAATCCTACCCAAGCATTAATATAATTCCTTTTTACCCACTTTGAGCCTTTGGACCTTTCTTTGGCAAACTCATTACTAGTCGTATTCCATTCTTTTTATCAATCTTTTGAACTATACCCTTCTTGAACTTGAAAATTCAACTTGAGGCTTAAAGCCTAAGTTGGGGGTGGTGAAAGTGATGGAAGGAATTTTGGAGCCATAAAGTATTAGTAAAATGCCTAATGTGCCTACGTGTTGAAAACAAATATTTAGAAAAAAAATCCAACAAAGAAATGAATTGCTCATAAGTTGCAAGAAAAAGAAATGAAAGAAAAATGGTGAACAAAGAAAGCGAATTGTAGGCATATGAAAAGAAAGAAAACAAAGATGAGTGGCCCTTAGTCAAAAAAGGTAGAATTGTAAAGGGTGATGTAGACGTTCAAGGAAGGGTGTAGCCATGTTGTTCCTAAATGGTATCCTACCCTAACCCAAACCTATATTACAAGCTTAGAAAGTCCATTGAGATCTCCGACCATTTACCTTCTTTGTAGTGGCGATTGAATATAAGGGCAAGCCTATGGTATGACACTTGTTGGTTTGAGATTTCTTTTGTGAGAGGGAGTTTATGCACTTGAAATTCCTTGTTACATAGTTGGTAGTTTGGTATGTGGTAATTCTCTTTGTTATGAGAATGGCATGTGAATAAGATGAGGTAGGTAATTTTGTCACCTCCCAAGCAATGAGGCAAATGGAGTATAGCTTAATTGTGGTAAAAAGGGAGCCACCTATAGAGTATTGGTTGTTGTTGCTTAGTTGCTCTTTAAAGTCTTATTCATATTTTGATAGTGCATTTTATGATGAGGGGTGTAGTGAAACTAGCTTAGCACATGTGCAATAAGCTACTTGTGGTTGAGATTAAAGTTGAGGTCATTGTGATTTAAGGCATAAGGTTGAGCTTAAATGATTGTGTCTCATGGTAAGAGGTAACGATGTTTGAGGATAAGAAAATATTTTAAGTTGGGGTGTTGATGACTGGTGATTTTACCACTCATTCGCACTCATGATTCGTGTACATTACCTCATTTTGAATGGATAAATCAAAAAAATTTGTGGTTAGATGCAGTAATATTCGCCTTTTGCAGGCATAGAGTTGAGGAGATCAAAAGATGTAGATTGGAGCTCAAAATGATCAAAAAGGGAGCAAGAAAGTGAAGATAAAAACCTACAACAGAAGAGCCTCAGGTACCGCAATCGTGGTCCGATGACCGCGATCGCGGCAGTCAAGCCAAGGTCAATTAAATGCGGTCGCGGGAGTTAGCCACGGTTGCGTAACCGCAGTCGCGGTCAAGTTGGTGCGATCGCGACTCAGCAGAAATATTCAGCCCAAAGGAAAAATTGGAAATACACGCGACTGATCCCAAATTTAACAAAAAGACTCAAACCATATCCTTAGAATTAATATTCCATCTTCCCCAATTTTTAGGTTTTAGCTCTAGACTCCTTAGCTTCCATTTTCTAGAGAAGAAAATATTGTATAAATTTTGGGTAAAGAATACATTGGAGACTTTCTAAGTGGAAAATTTGTTCACTTTCATTGTTTATATTGTGAGAGAGCCAAGTTTGAAGTAGCATTCGCTTAATTCTCCAACAATTCATTTCAATGGAGATTATGGGTATATCTATGCTTATTTATCTTATGTATAGCTAAATATCCCTCTTGGAGTTATGTGTGAATAGGAGTTTAAGTGTGTGGGGATTTTTATTGTTAGCATCTATGTGGTAGTTCATGTTTATGAGTTTTATCATTGCTATGCTATTTTAATTGGAATTTGATGGGTGAAAGCCCCAAATATCCACATGGGTTTGATGAGTGAAAGCTCCAAGCTTTAGAAAGTTCAAGGCCATCTTCGAAAGAAAGGTTTTGGGTGAAGTGTAGGAATCCATGTCATCCTCAAAAGAGGGATGTGGAGACCAAAGCAATGATAGACAATTATGTGTGTAGTTTGCTAAATTTTCACTATTTTAGACATAAGGGCGAATGTGAGGTTGACTATGCCATGGGTATCATCCTAGAAATAAGGATGCCTAGATTGAGGTTGTGGTTACCAATTGTTGAACACACCTATTAGGTATTCGAAAGAATCAATGGGTGAAAGTTTGGTATTTTATCGAAAGACTAGCATCAAAATCTATAACCAAGCCTACCCATATTTGATTTACTAAATTGATGTTGATTACTAACTCCCGCATGTCACTTCCTTAGTAATGCATAATCCCAAAGATCCGTGCATAATTGTTAAAACTCTAATTATTCGTAGCCCCAAATTTATACTAGAAAACCCAAAAAGAACATTAGTGTAGGAACCTATCCCCCATTTTATCCTTTTGTACCATTTGTTTGAATTTAACTTGTATCTATCATTTCGAATTGATTTGATCTCCACTCACATTGTTCCTCGTGGATTCGACCCCGACTCTAAAGTTGGATAAATATATTGACGAAGATCGCCCTGCATTTAAATTGGCGTGTAAGTTGAGTGTTATGAGGGTCCACCCTAGAAATCATGGACTATATAACATTTAATACGAAAAAGGTAAAATACACATAAAGTGATAGATTAACTTTTGATATTTTAAATTAACTTGACGTCTTATATGGAGCCCACTTAAAAAAAAATCACAAGTATTTTTTGGAGTATTTTTGCTACATCACTTCTATTAGTTATTATAAGGCATTTAAGACGAGCATTCACTGCTTCAATCGTGATTTTATTATATCATCCGTAATTAATTATTATTGGTTATCTAAACATTAGAAAATTAATAATATTTCATAAAAAAGTAAAATGATACAAAATGATAAGTTAACTCATGATGTATTAAATTAACTTGATGACTTATATGGGGCTCACTTAATTTTTTTTCACTGGTTCTTTTTATAGTATTTTTACTATATCATTTCTAATTAGTTATTATAAGACATTAAATATTAGATAATAAATAAAATTTAATAAAAAGGATAAAATAATGATAAATTAAAAATAATTGGATGAAGTATTTTGCAATAATAAAAAGGGAGTATGAGAGTACTACACTTATTGAGATCTAAATTTATTGGATTTAAACAAAAAATTAAATACATAGTTACGAGCTAAGATCTGAATAATCAAAATTTTAATTTTTATTCGATACAAGCATAAAATATGTAAAAGTAAAAATTAAATTAATTTTTTTCTATTTTTTGCTCAATTTATGTGACACCATTTGATTAAGCATGGAATAGAAAAAATGGAATGTTATTTTGAAATTCGTGATATAAATAAACTTTATATTTGTATGATCATAAAATATTTCATTAACAAAATAAAACGAAAATTATAAAATTAAATTATTTCTAAAAATAAAAAAATGACATTCTTTTTTTTAACAAATCCAAAAGCAAAATGAATCACATAAATTAAAATAAAAAGATATAAAAATTGACCTAGTGCTCAGCACGCGCAATATACCGCAAGTATAATAAAAGGGAGTTAACATGCTGAAGCAGGCAGCAAGTCGACATTTCTGCTTGTGCTGCCTGAGTTGCTTTAATCGTGATTGTATTATATCACTCCTACTTAATTATTATAAGTCATCTATGTATAAAAAAAATAATAATATTTAATAAAAATAGTAGAATAAATATTTATGACATGTCTGTTTCAGCTGCTTCAACCATAATTTTACAATATTATCCCTAATTAATTACCATAGGTCGTCTAAGCATTAAATATTGATAATATTAATTAAAAATAGTAAAATAAACATAAAATGATAAATTAACTCTTAACATTAAAAATTAACTTTACGTCTTATATGAGGCCTACTTAAATTTTTTTCACAAGTATTTTTTATAGTAATCTTGTTATATCACTTCTAATTAGTTATTATAAGTCATTTAAGACATGTCTGCTTTAATCGTGATTTACTATATCACCCCCTGATTAATTATTATGGTCAACTAAGCATTGTGCCACTTAAATTGGAATAGAAGAAAAAGTATTACAAATCACAGTAATTAAAAAATTAAATTGTTTTAAAAAATATAATTGATTATCCATATCACAAAAGTTTGGACAAGGAGAGTAGCATATATTAGAAAGTTACATTAAAAATATTATAAATTACAATAATTAACAATTTAAAATATGTAAAAAAATTTAATTTATTATATATTTCAAAAAAGAATATGAAAAAAAAATACTATCAATCACAATAATTAACAAGCTAAAAGATTTAAAGGTCAACCTACCTGCTTTGGCACAACTACATTGGTCCTTTCGCGTGCCTTCATTTTTTTCTTCTATTTTATTTTATTTGTCTTATTTTTTTAATCTATTATATGTTTCAAAAAAATACCTAAAAAATATTATAAATCACAATAATTAACAACTTAAAAAATTTAAAAGATATAAAATATTTGACTGACTCTTGAAATTATATCAGTGCCACTTAAATTGAAATAGAAGAAAAGATATTATAAATCTCAATAATTAAAAACTTAAATTATTTTAAAAAGATAATTAACTATCAGCGCCACAAAAGTTTGGATAAGGAAAATAACATATATTATTTAAAAATTATATAAAAAGTATTATAAATTACAATAATTAACAATTTAAAATATCTAAAAACAAGTTAAAAATATAATTGATTATCCAAATTTTATTTGTACCACATAAATTAAAATAAAAAATAACATATATTAGGCCGCACAAGCCCCTCGATATCTTGTATTGCTACGAGGTGAGTACTAGTATTATTTTTCTAATAGAAAAATAAAAAGTAAAGGTCGTTGAATGAAATTGACTATCATTTCGAGTTATTTCCAATTTCTTAATCATACCAAGTAATTTTCTTTGGGCCTATATTTGATATATGCCATAAAATACTAGGCCAAGATACTGGAAAAAGAAAAGTTTTGACAGCATAGGGCCCAAGCCCGAGCGAGTAACAAGTCAACTCAAGTATACAAGTTTACTATGTCAACATAATACTTGCAAAACCAAAATTCAAATCTATAGTTAAACCTTAAGCTTGCCCGACACATGTCGTCTTCGCGCTAACAACAATTTGGACCTTATATGAAGACACTATCCTCACTGTCCAATACAATCACAGCTTCACACTTTGGTGATTCATTTTCCTGTTGATTCATCTTCTTGTTATAATTTTCATCCTCCTCTTGGTTGGGCTGCTTATGATAACACAAGTCCTCACATGAAAGGGGATTATTAACTTGAGCTGTGGAATGTTTTCCAGAGTGAGTACCCTCTCCAAAGTGATCTACAGCTTGTAGTGGTAGCTTCTCGAAAGTCCTCCATGGGTTGGATGACTTCCTTCTCCAAGCATCAAAAGTATCACCAATCTGTGAAGTAAAGAATAAACTGGACACTGAATCAGTACATGCATCAGATTCTGAAACAGGTTGGTTATGAGATGGAGCTAAATTCTCTTTGTCGCCGCCCTTCTGCTGATGTTGAGCTGAATGGGGTGTGTCAAAAGACTGTCTCCTGCCAGTTAAACCCAGCTTCTTATGCCTTGTGGGGAAACAATTTACGTTTTGATCAGAAGCCTTTTTATGAGGTCGCTTATTGCAATGACCACGGGTCCCTGACAACGGAAGAGTTTGACATGATGCAGTGGACTGAAGTTGCACTGACAGCTGAGGCTTGAAATGCAACTTCTCAAGATCGTCGTGTTTTTGGCCGAAATTGGTTGACTTAAGCAACAGCTTCTTTGTATTCTTATTTATGCTGACATTTCTCATCTCACTATTATTTGGATTGGCATTTTCCCCTGAAATTCTTACAGCCTGTATATCCCCAAAATTAAGGAAATTGCTTTGGGGTTCCAAACTGATAGAACATTGAGTTTCCGCCACATAATCCTTCTTCACACCATTTCTAATTTTAGATGGACCCACAATTTCTGAAGATAGTTTCTTGGTGCTCTGTTGTACTATTTCCTGATTCAAGTCACACTCGATGGGAAATTCTTTCATACCTTGTTTGCTAACTTTTATCTGCTTATTTAAGATGTGATCAATACGCACTTCACTCACAGTCTCAACATTGTGTCTTAGTGCACGTCCGGCAGAGTCAAGCAACAACTTTCTGCTGAGTCCACATACTTGCTTCTGGTTTACAAAATGATCAGGGACCTCAGATTTTAGTAAACTTAATTCTTTGACTTCAACCTGCAGGGATCAGGTGTGAGATTTGGTCAAAAACTAATAAACGTAATGACATTCATTTAAGCATCTGCTTACAATTCCGCCTCTTGCATTTGTAAAAGTTCGAATTTCTTGGTCATGACCACCAAAATCACTTGCTCCAGCTGTGGCGTACTTTTGAGTCATTGATCTTGCCTTGTGGTCAAATGCTTGTCTATTGTATTTGTACTCCGTGCTCTGAGCATAATAGGCATTACGACCACATTAAAATCAAACAAGGTAGGTTCTAGTACAAATTACCACAGTGCAAGCATATTAACTCACCGCATCATGCATTAACCCATCATCAGGATTTGGTTCACCTAGTAACAAACCTAAACTCGTTAAGACAGTTGAAATGTTCAAAGATGGCTGCCATGCTCCCTGCTTTATTGAAATGAACACCACTATGAGCAATATATAAAGACATAAATTGTTTTTAAATTTACGAGAGTTGTTATAGAATGGTGTATATCAAAGATTGCACATGTGCACAGAAAAGATAAGATATCAAGGATCCAAAAACAGTATATGAAACAGAGAAAATAAGGTGTTTAAGTTAAGCTATTATTCTGTAATCAGTAAGTAGTGTTTTCGCATGTGAAGACTCTTAAACATTAGTTCCCTATATGTGAATCCAATAAGATAATTCAAGAAAAATGAAAACCATTTTTTAATCGGTAATATAGAAGAAGATTGCTTTCAACCCTTCCTAGAGAGATGATCTGACCCTTCCATGCATAACCAGCAAGCAGAAACTATCAGCAATTGTGACCATTGTCTTGTGATAAAAAGGAATTGGGTTGACTACAGCACAGAGGGTAGATTGATTGGGAAAAAACATAAAAATAGCAAGAGCGCCTGCATTCTTTATTTCTTACAGTAACCACACTCTTTATATTCAGGAAAATAAGAAAATTATTTTGGAAGAACAAGACAGTAGTTTAAAATCCACTCAGTCAATAAGAAGAATGATTTGAAGAAACAAAACCTCCATGTATTAAACATATACAAATAAGCTACAGAGATGAGTGAAAGTCACTAAGCAGTCAGACTGCTTGTGAAAGCAAGAAAGTGCACAAAAATGGTATCAAATGCTAGCTGCCATCTAGACACCAAACTATTCCATTCCATGTCAGACAATCTTAACCAAGGGTTAATATTGATTAGAGCCTAAAGGACAATTAACAGATCATATGTTATGCACGACTGATCACTTCAACAAGTTCATAACTTAAGCTAGGAGTATTATTTTTCTGGCAACACTTCGAAACTAGTATCACAAAATATTTATACAGCCTCTGGAAGAAGGCAACTTCCAAATTCCCTTCACTTCTTACTGCATCAAGGATTTCAGACAACGGTATGCTATCGCTCTATGAATATACGACAGTTGTAGTGCTTTGAGTTTCTACATCTAGAAGGCAAAGTATAATATAAACAAAGACAAGGGCATTGGAAAAAATACTACAATATTGATATTGGAACTGAAAATAATATTAATAAGTAAATAGTCACAAAAACTGTGTCGTGGCAAGTCACTGCCTTGAAAGCAATTTCGGCCAGACTCCGGTGTAAATACTTCTAGCCGGTCGGGGGAAGACTTTTGCTTTCTTTCTTTTTGTGGTATTTCTTCTTTTTGGTGCATCTTGTGTTCACCAAAGACATGGTTTATATAGGATGCAAAAAGCTATAGCAAGAAGAAATTTAATGGTATTAAAATACTATAATTCAAAGTACCATTAAATCAAATGTTACAGATACTTGTTTTTCATTTGGAACGGATATGTAGGTTCATCTTATTTGAAACATATTTTTTTATTCATTGCATTACACAAAATGCTTTAAGAAAGCATTAACTCCACAATTCCCACTAATGTTGATAAAGAATATTCATAAATTCTGGGCAAAAGGAAGGAACATGTACTTAAGTGTCAATATCTTTCGATTTGAATTGACACGTAGTGATATGGGGCAACAACAAATATCGATAAAGTGAAGTCTTGAACTAAATGGACATAAGTTGAGACCCCCACAACACATACCATATCCTTGATTTTGAGCAACCTCCACGATACTACAAAATGCTTTTATGGTCATGCACACAAGCTGGGTCTCATGAGTGCTCTAGAAAGACGACTCAAGTCTTTCATAAAAGGAGACCAACCCTGGTCCTTTACACTCACGTAGGTGATCCATCAAGTCTATCTCATAGACCACCTTAAGGCTATAGATCATTAAGAGCAAAATTACGCTTAACCTTATAATACACTACCTCGCGCCATAGGGATAGGATATGTAGTGTTTATTGAAGGCCTATATGGCTTCGTTTGACCACAAACCTCAATCCATGGGCTTTAGCCCCATCCCCTCGACGATTCAAGGACCATTTTTCTTGTCAAACCCTTGATCATAGGATCCGCCAAATTTCTTTAGGGCCTTACATATTCCAGGAAATAACACATGTTTCAACAATTGTTTAACTGCACTATGTCTGATGCGAATATCTCTTTTTTCCATTGTATGCACTATTTTTAGCAATATCAATTGCCACCTGTGAGTCATAATGTAAAGAGACTGGTGACACTTGTCTTCCACATAAAGACAGATCTGTCAAAAGGTTTCTCAGTCACTCAGCTTCTTGCCCTGCCAACTCGAGGGCAATGAATTCAGATTCCATGATAAAACGTGCTATACAAGTCTCCATGAAATAGCACCTACATCCAAAGTAAACACATCACCACTGGTAGAGCTAACTTCATCATTGTCAGTCACCCAGTTTGCATAACAAAAACCTTCTAAAACAGTAGGAAATTTATTAAAATGCAAACATCAATCTATAGTACCTCTCAGATACCTTAACAAGCGATGAAGAGCATTCCAGTGTTCACTATTGGGATTATGAGTATATCTACTCGATCTACTAACAGCATAAGCTATATCAGGCCGAGTATAGTTCATGAGAAACATTACACTCCCAATTATTTAACATATTCAGTTTAAGAAACACTGAAATCTTCATTCTTTTTCAAATGTATGCTAAGATCATAAGGAATTCTCACTGAAACTACATCAAAACAATCAAACCTTTTCAACATCTTTTCAATATAATGAGACTGGCACAAAGAGAATCCATTAAAAGTTCTTTTGATTTTAATTTCTAAAATCACGTCAGCTTCTCTAAGATCTTTCATTTCAAATTTAGAAAATAAAAATTTCTTAGTCTCATTTACAACATTCACATTAGGGTCAAAGATTAACATGTCATCCACATATAAACATATAATCACACAATCTAATCCTATCATTTTAGAATAAACACAAGTATTAGATGAATTAACAACAAAGTCATTATCCATTAATGTGAAATTAAATTTTTCATACCACTGCTTAGGTGCCTGCTTAAGTCCATATAAGAATTTTCTTAATTTGCATACTTTATCCTCTAGTCCTAGGACAACAAAACCCTCAGGTTGAGTCATATAGATCTCTTCCTCTAAATCGCTATTTAAAAATGCAGTTTGGACATCCATTTGGTGTACCACTAAACTATGAATAGCGGCTAGAGCAATAAGAGTTCTAATGGTCACTATTTTAGTCACAGATAAGTATCAAAATAATCAACAACTTTCTTTTGGCTAAAACCTCTAATCACGAATCTAGCCTTATATTTATCAATTGTGTCGTTGGGCCTCAATTTCTTTGTAAATATCCACTTGCTACTTATGGGTTTACAACCTTTACGCAAATCATACAAGTCCCAAGTGTGATTAGAGAATATTGAGTCTAATTCACTTTTAATAGCCTCCTTCCAAAACATCGCATCTATTGAACTGATTGTTTCATCATAAGTCTTATGGTCTTCTTCTATTATGTAGATAGATACTAATTTATTATTTTAAGTATCGACATCAAAACCCTCAGTTAAGAAGGTAGTGATAAAATCAGGACCAAAACTAATCTCAGTTCTACATCTTTTACTCCTTTTAAGTTCATTTTCATGCTCATTAGTAATAACATCAGATGCAGGCATGACATGAGAGTTAACAGACATAGATACAGAAGTATTATTTTACACATCAATAGGCACATTATTTTTCAAAGAAAAACATGCTAAAAAATTCTATATGTACAAATTCACAAATAGAATAATCATTTAATGACATAAATCTATATGCAGCAGTATTTTGAGAATAACCAATAAAGACAGTGTCAAAAGTCTTAGAGCCTACATTTACCCGTTTAAAATCAGGTAGACCAACCTTAGTCAAACACCCCCACACTTTCAAAAATTTCAAGATATGATACGGGAATCAAGGGCTCAAGACCATTCACTAGGAGCAAAGCTCGGGAACTACAAAGCCTTCAAGGCACGTTCATGAAGATGGATGTGTTTGAGCATGTCTTAAGTCCGTCCAAGGGAGTGTATGTATTGAAGTGTGAAGAAATGCCTTAAGTGTTTTAAAACACTCAAGGCAGCCCCATTGCACTCCAAATCCGCCCCTACATTAAGGGCAGAGGGGTCATTTCCCATCTCTTTTGTCATAGACTATAAATAGGATTTCCTTAGTCTTATTTCCTTAGTTAGCTTATTATTGAGTTGGTAATATTTTGAAACATCATTCCTCTCTCTTGGAGAGTAGACCACCGAAATTAGGGTTTCACAAGTGAGGATTTCACTTGTGTTGTTCATTGGCTAGAAACTTGAGTTCTTGAGGTGAACTGAGTCCCTTTTGGGTTCAAGTAAGAACTTGGTGTTAGTTACATGATTTTAGGGGTTTTAGAGTTTGAGACACTCTTTAGTTTCCTAACATTCATGTATACTTTATGTCAAGTTATCTATCAATTCTTCCTTTTAGGCTTGTTGCATCTTGTAGCCGTTTTGAGTCTTGTCTTTGTATGTGTTGTCTAGTTGTTCTCTTGTGATTTGTGGACTATTTTGAGACCTTTGTGGGCTAATTCATATCATTTGGTATCAGAGCTTATGGTTGGTTTCATTCCTATGGAACCAATCTTGGGCTAGTTCACTTGAAAATTAAAACAAAAAAAAATAGTAGTTGTTCTTGAGTCTTGGTCGAGGTTTAGACTTAGATCTAAGTGTGTTTTTATGTGTTTTGATGTTTCTTTTGTTAGATTCTTTCTCCCTAACACTTATAGTGTTTAGATCCAAGTTTTGAGCTAATTTTCAAGTTGTTGTTGAAGGTTGTGGACGGTTCTTGTTGTTGTTCTTGATGTTTATCTTGTTGTGGTGAAGAAGTAGTTTCAAAAAGGGGTGTTTGATCTTGAAACAAGAAAAGAAGAGAGACTTTTTGTTTGTCTTGGAAACAATTTCAAGACATCATCAAAGTAGTAAAAGAACAAGAAACATCCAAAAGGTCTAGTTGTCTTGCCAAAAGAGTGCAAGTAGGTGAAAAGCTTTTGAATCTTGAAAGAAGGGTCTAAGACCTTGTATACCTACACATAACTCCGAAACTTCCTCTTCCAATTGTGAGATTGAACAACTAAATTCTTGGAACAAGTTTTCTTCAACTTCAACAACATTTCAACGGCCAATAGTTGGCTGCCACGTCATCAAAAGGCTCAAAATTTTGAAATTTCTAGTTTCTCTTTTTTGTTTCCATTGGTTTCAACTTTGTTGATTCTTATACTAATTGGCAACTAGTTTACCTACTAAGTTGTAAATTAGTCTTTGAATGCGTTCTTCGTGTTAGCGTTGTTTTTGTGCTTTTCTCGTTTATAAATCGTAGCCATTCTTGATTCAAGTACGCACAATACTTCTTTTGAGTCTTCGAACCAAAAATCCATTCCAACCAAAGAGTAGACTCACCCTCAAGTTCTCACAGGTTGCTAGCCGGTTTACAACACTTGAGAAATCAAGTATGAGAGTGTGGTGAGGTTGCTTGAACTAACTTGTGTTTTGTTTTGTAGGTTTGTTTTTAGGTACCATTGCAATGGAACCCGAGGCTTCAACTTCTCAAGCCCTGGACAACAATGTCACCAAAGTCATTTTGGCCCGCCTTGATACTATTTCCCGAGACATGGCTAGGATGAGTGCGGGTCTTGAAAAATTAGATTCGAATGTGGCATCAATGGGAGGGAGGTTAGAACGAATGGAAAGCCAAAGGAGTTCCCAACCTTCTACTCCTCAAAACACTTCACCAACCATTACTCCCGAAACTTTGCACCAAATGTTCAATCCCCCAAGACAACCACCAATTGCCACCAATCAAACCAACCTTTATTCCCAAAGCCGTGATCATGATAGACCAAGCCACCCTCCACTTCACCAAGTCCAACAAGAAGGACTTGGATCCCAAATACCACCCCAAAACCTGAGCCATCCAATCCAAACTCCACGTAACCAAAGGCCTCCCTTTCCACCAAATCCAATTCCACCACTAAAAGCTCCCCTTAACCCAAATAGACCTGTCCATGTAGAGGGGTATGGTAGAGGAGAACAACATAAGAGATATAGGTCGTATGATGATGCTTACATGAGGGGGGGAGAGATGAGAGGGAGACATGATGATCCAAGGAATGATCAAGGCCGAGAGGGGAGAATTGGTCAATGGAACCAACATGGGAACCAAAACCGTGATGTAGGCTTAAATACCATCAAGGTGGGGCTTCCAATCTTTAAGGGTGAGAGTGATCCCAAAGAGTTTCTTGCATGGGAATTCGCATGTGAGAGGGTCTTCCAAGTAAATGATCTTACCGAGGAGAAAAAGAATTGTTATGCAATTGCTCACTTTGAAGGTTATGCTACTACATGGTGGGAGTATGTTAAATGTTTTGGCAATGTCTTGATTGAGGGTTAAGCCCCTCCTTGGTTTCAGTATGGTTAAGATACTTTATGAGGCAAAGGTATTTACCCGAAAGCTACCAACATGAGCTCCTTGCCAAGTTGTATAACTTGAAGCAAGGTAACAAAAGCATAGTGGCTTACTATGACGAGTTTCAACAACTCATTTTGAAACTTAATCATCTAGGGGAGCAAGTGAGCCACGACATCATACGTTTCAAGGTTGGCCTAAACAAAGAAATATCCACTCACATGACTCTTCATAGGTTTGAAACTATTGAAGGGATCTTTCAAGCGTCTTTAGAGATTGAAAGGGAGAATAAAGAGAGGTCAGCATACAAGACCCAGGGTTATCAAGGGTCATCGAGTTAGACCCAAGGTAAAGAGGTGAATCAATCTTCTTCAGGGTGGAACAAGCTCAAACCTCCTCCATCACATGCCCCTCAACCCGTGACCAAGGCTGCCCAACATCAACCTCCAAGGTATGAAGGTAAACCAAATACTACTTCCACTTCCAAAGGGTTTCAATGCTTCAAATGCCAAGGGTGGGGACACAAGGCTGGTACTTGTCCAAACCGGTGGAATGTAATCCTAAGGGAGGGAAAATTGTATTTCTTGGTGTAAGAAGTGGGAATTGAAACGGTTGAGAATGATAAAGGCTCTCAAGAAAGAGAGGGAAGAGAGGCCGAAAGGCCTAGTGATTGTGATGAGGAAGATACTTGGCCTCAAGGTGGTGAACTTGAAGTACCTAATTTCGTGGTACGGAGAGTTATGATTAGTAAGGCATTGGATGATCCAAGCCAAAGAGAGAACCTCTTTCATACCAAGTGGGGAGTGTGTGTTCCTTAATTGTTGATAGTGGAAGTTGTGCCAATGTTGCTAGTGCCGCAATGGTGGACTACTTGAAATTGCCTACTACTCCACATGCAAGTCCGTATAAGCTCCAATGGTTGAACGAGTGTGGAGAATTGAAGGTAACCCGGCAAATAGTGATTCGGTTTAAGGTGGGAAACTATGAAGATGAAGTACTTTGTGATATCATTCTCATGCAAGCTTGTCACTTGTTGTTGGGTCGACCATGGCAATATGATAGGTCTACCAAGCATGATGGCCGAACCAACCGTTGTTCTTTTGAGTTCAAGGGCCGAAAGTTCACCCTCCATCCATTTTCACCATCACAAGTGTGTGAGGCTCATCAACAAATGAAGGGGTTGAAGAGAAAGGGAAGAAAAGAAAAGGAACCCGAGAGTGGGGTGAGTGAGGCCGAGGGTGGGAAGGGTGAGGGAGGCGAGGGAGTTCCAACTTTGAAAGGTAAGGAAGCTATGGTAATGGTGGCTAAGAAGAGGGATCTCTTCAAGGAGTATGATGACACCACACCTATGCTTCTCCTAGCACATGTTTTTTGACACTAACCTTTCTACTTCCTCCATTCCCCCTTCTATTTCTAATGGTTTGCAGGAATTTGAGGATGTCTTTCCTAATGAGTTACCGCAAGGGTTACCCCTACTTCGGGGCATTGAGCATCAAATTGACTTCGTGCCAGGATCATAATTGCCAAACAAATCGGCCTATAGAAGTAACCCTACGAACACCAAAGAGCTACAACGGCAAGTAGAGGAACTTCTCAACAAAGGATACATCAAAAAGAGCACGAGTCCATGTGTGGTTCCAGTGTTATAAGTGTCAAAGAAAGACGGAACATGGCGCATGTGTGTGGACTGCCGAGCCATCAACAAAATCACGATAAAGTATCGCCATCCCATTCCTAGATTAGATGACATGCTTGATGAGTTGAATGGTTCTTGTGTGCTTTCCAAGATTGACCTTAGGAGTAGCTATCACCAAATTAGAATGCAACCCGGTGATGAATGGAAGACCGCCTTCAACACCAAATTTGGTCTCTATGAATGGATGGTCATGCCATTCGGCCTAACTAATGCTCCTAGTACTTTCATGCGGTTAATGAATCGTGTGATGAAACCGTTCATTGGAAAGTTTGTTGTTGTGTATTTTGATGATGTTTTTGTCTATAGTAAGTCCATGGAAGAACATGTGTTGCATTTGCAAAGTGTCTTTGATGTCCTTAGAAAGGAGCAATTGTATGCTAATCTTGAGAAGTGTTCCTTTGGTGTTAATGAAGTTGTTTTCTTGGGTTTTGTTGTTAGTTCAAGAGGGGTCGAGATGGATGAATCCAAGATAGATGCTATTAAAAATTGGCCAACTCCACAATCCATTGGAGAGGTCCAAAGTTTCCACGGATTGGCTAGTTTTTATAGACGGGTTTTCAAAAGTTTTAGCACCATTACTGCCTCTTTGACCGAAGTCATTCGAAAAGACCAACCATTTAAGTGGGGTGATAAACAAGCTAAGGCCTTTGAGACCTTGAAAGCTATGCTCGTCTCTGCCCCTTTGTTACAATTGCCCAACTTTGATAAAATGTTTGAAGTTGAATGTGATGCTAGTAAAGTAGGTATAGGGGTTTTTTTTATGCAAGATCTTAAACCCATTGCCTACTTTAGTGAAAGGCTCAAGGGTGCGACGCTAAATTATTCCACTTATGATCTAGAGTTGTACGCCCAAAGAGTAGTGATCCGAAGGACCATGAATCTTTGAAACATCTTCGGGCCCAAGATAAGTTGAACAAGCGGCATGCTAAGTGGATTGAATTCCTAGAAACTTTCCTTGTGTCATTCAATACAAAAAGGGGCAAGGAAAATGTAGTTGCCGATGCATTGTCTAGGAAACATCTGGCCCAAAGAGTTGGGTAATTGGCAACACTACTTGTGGCCCAAAGAGTTTGTGATCCGAACGGACTATGAATCTTTGGAGCATCTTCAGGCCCAAGACAAGTTGAACAAGCGGCATGCTAAGTGGATTGAATTCCTAGAAACCTTCCCTTGTGTCATTCAATACAAAAAAGTGTAAGGAAAATGTAGTTGTCGATGCATTGTCTAGGAAACATGTACTTGTTGCTACCTTGTCTTCCAAGTTGATGGGATTTGAAAGCCTCAAGTCATGCTTTCAGCCTCATCTTTAGACTTAAGGAGGTATACCTTAGTGTACCTAGAAAAGTCATCAACAAAAGAAATGTAATACTTCTTTCCACCTTTGCTAACAGTGTTCTTGAAGCACCCAGAGATGTGGCCTAGTGGTTCAATGAAGTTGAAATGAGCACCATGAGGTCTCAGGTTCAATTCCCAACAGAGACAAACACTAAGTGTTTTCTTCCTATTTGTTCTAGCCTTAGCGGACAGAATTACCTGGTACTTGTTGCTGGTGAGAGATGACAGGTATCTTATGGAATTAGTCGAGGTGCGCGCAAGCTGGCCCGAATACCACGGTTATAAAAAAAACAGTGTTCTTAAAATCTGCTAAGTCTAAATATACTAGTTCAAGCAATTCGATCTTTCTACTAGTAACATATTAAAAAGGTTTCTTAGCATTCTTTGCTTCTACACAACATATTTAAAAGGTTTCTTAGCATGCTTTGCTTCTACGCACACAGGACATTTAGAAATATCATCAATTTAATCCATTTACCTGACAACATATTTTTTCTTTCCTGCATCATCAAAAACATATTTCTTTTTTAAATTGTCCCATATTTCCTTAGCAGATTTATAAGTAACAAATAAATCAAACAAATGATTAGTCATATGAAAGGGAGCCTTGGAGTAACTGGTAAAGTTGTTGCCATGTGACCGGGAGGTCACGGGTTCAAGCCTTGGAAACAGCCTCTGGCATAAATGCAAGGTAAGGCTGCGTATGATACACACTTGTGGTGGGGCCCTTCCCCGGACACCGCGCATAGCGGTAGCTTTAATGCACCGGGCTGCCCTTTTTTTAAAAAAAATGATTAGTCATATGGTTCAACAAATGTCCTCTGACTGTTTTGTTATTTTTTTCAAATTTCTTTTTCGTAACATCACCAACAACAATAGTGTTAGATCCAATAGTAATGTTAGAACCATCAATAGGAGGTTCATTAAACAAAATATAATCAACTTCTAATTGTTCAAAGAAAATCAGAACTTTTTGTGACCAACATTTAAAATTATTTCTGTCCAATGGCTCAAGTTTTGACAAGTCAGAAAAAGTTTTGTTCAACGAAATAGCCATTTAACAATATTGTATATAAGGAAATTGCTTTCAAATTGCTGGAAAAAAATACTACAATATTGATATTGGAACTGAAATTAATAATAATAAGTAAACAGTCACAAAAACTTTGTCGTGGCAAGCCACTGCCTTGAAAGCGATTACGCCCGATTCCGGTGCAAATCCTTCTAGTCGATCGCTCCCCAAAGTTCCACAGCTACTTCCAAACACGTGCACTCGTGGCTGAAAGTTTGGAGGCTGCCCAAACCAATTACCCAAAATAATTCAAGAAGAAGATGAAAGGGGGAAAACTTTTGCTTTCTTTCTTTTTGTGGTATTTCTTCTTTTTGGTGTATCTTGAGTTCACCAAAGACATGATTTATATAGGATGCAAAAAGCTATAGCAAGAAGAGAGTTAATGGTATTAAAATATCATTAATTCAAAGTGCCATTAAATTTAATGTTACGGATACTTTTTTTTATTTGGAACGGATATGTAGGTTCATCTTATTTAAAACATACTTCTTTATTCATTGCATTACACAAAATGCTTTAAGGAAGCATTAACTCCACAAAGGGCAATCCCCATGGCTCTAAGGGGAATGTTAATCCATACATTTTATCATAAGTGCTATTTAACTACATTTGTTCAACTCTCAATCGGAATTCTACAACGGCTTTCAAATGCCCTCGACACAGGGATCTTTTAAAATTCAGATAATACTCCTAGTATTATGACCTTAAACTCTTATATAGCCCCCATTAATTTTTGGACCCAGTTCTCACCTAAGAATTGATGTTTTTCATTACCAAATTTAGCTGCTCATGAGGAATTCAAGCCAGATAAATCCTTATTACTTAGTCAAAAAGAACAATAGTAATCTCATACAGAAATAAATGCTCATTATTGATTAATGAGCAGTAAAATCATGGATTGGCTAACCTTTGGAGGAAGATTGAGAATATCCAAGCAAATACGACCACCATTATCAATATTTGGATGATAAATGGGCGTTACGAAAGTGACTATGGGGGGCTGAAAGGGGTACCTGGTAAAACAAATAAAGCTCAAGAAATGTACCACACATAAAAAAAAAATTAAAGAGAGAGAGAGAAGAAAAGGGTAAAGTTAAATAACCTTTCAGGTATCTGAATTTTGAGGTTAAAAAGACCTTTAGCATAGACAGTTCCTTCAGGGCCTTCAATTACTGGAAATGTAAAAAAGAAAAAGGAAATTCAAGATATTTGCAGATAAATCAAAAATAATGAAAATAGAGGAGAAATTAAAAATGAGTTACGAGCATGAATGGAGGAAAGAGAGGAAGAAGAAGTAAGAGAAGGAAAGGAGGCGCCGGGAGGTGGGTCGGTAAGAAGGAGCTTAAGCTCCCTTTGCATTCGGAGGTTGAGTCGTGCCTCTTGAGCCATTTCCTCTTTTCCTACTTCACTTTCATTAGGGCACAAATCACACCACACCCATTTAAAAAGAGTATCCCCGCCTAAAACTCTGTGCGACTAAAAGTTTTCCTTCTTTCCTATTTTTTTTAATTTTTTATTTTTTTTGAAAATGATCAATTCAATCTTTAGTCGAAATTCTAACTACATACTCAATCTTTACTACAGTCCCATTATCCCCTCTAAATATTTTTTTACTGTATTTTATACCCCTCCAATTACTAACATGTCAATATAAACCAAACAATTGGACATGCGTGTGTACATGCGCCGAGCTCACCTACGTTTTAGTTCCCTCCTACAACGTCATTTTCCTGGATGACACTCACATCTCTCAGCTCTCCATACACACACTCACCATCTACAACACTATACACAGAGAAATGCACACAATACACAGACTACTACACAGTCATACGCGAGAGAGGGGAGAAACGTTGAAAGAAAAAAGAGAGAAAGAGGAAAAAATAGAGAGCGGGAGTCCATCGGGAGAGAAAACAGCTTCTTTTTTCATCTTTCGCCGGTGAAATTTCGTCGAAATAACTCCTGCAAATCCATCTTATTTTTCCCATCTTTTTCCAACCAAATCCCACTAGAAAACGATTGAAAACACCAAATTAACGATGAAAATGCCCGAAACAAACACATCTCGCCATAAATCCACCAGAAACACCAAGATTCCGATCAGATATCTCGCCGGAAAACCCTATTTTCCATTCACATTCAGAAACCACACTCATTCACTATTCCCCTTTGGTAGTTTTATTGAGTGATTATTGGGATCTTTGTTGGAGCTGTATTTGTTCTCATACTCTTTCTTCTATCACTGTGTATCACCGCCTCTCGCCGCCGCACTACCACCCAGAAAGACAAACTCTACCGCCCTATCAAGGCTGAGCTCAGCCCAGTTGTCTCCAAGGAAATACAAGAGATGAGATTTGGAGTTTGGAGATAAAGTATTATCGTTGGGTCTTTTATTAATTGGAGAAGACAACATTATTTAATAATTAAAAATAATGACATGTATTATACACGTGATACTTAAAAATACTGATTTTGTAGGGTTGAAGCCTCAACTGACGCGCCTATTGGGGGTGTTCTCACCTCCCATGACAGGTCAGCAATTAGAGGGGTATAAAATATAGTTAAAAAATATTTAGAGAGGTAATGGGACTCTCGTAAAGGTTGAGTGTGTAGTTGGGATTTCGATTAAAGGTTGGGATGTAATAGATCATTTTTTCTTTTCTTTTTTTTGGTTTGAGGAGGGGGGGAGAAGTTTTATTTTGAGTTAAACTCAACCAACAATACTTGTGTGAGGCTCCATTACCTTCTTGACACATGGATTGTGGGATCGATTTTATTAATTTAAAATTGTAAAGAAAAATCAAGAAGAAAGAGAAATTAATATTTGATCAAAAGTTGAAAGTGAAATGTGGGGTCCACAGAAAAATAAATTAATAACATTAAAGTAGTTGAAAGTGAATTGTGGGGTCCACAGAAAAATGAATTAAGTAATATTAAAGTTATTGAAAGTAGAGAGGTTAACGTGTATTTGCTATTACAATTTCCAAGCAACATTCAATGGTCTGTACTCTTCCCCTTCTTCTTCATCACAACAATTTACTTCTAAACCAAAAGATTTTTTTTATTTTTTATCTAAACACTTCTGTTAAAAAATTAAAGTTGCATGTTCATATATTGTTATTGAACTTGGAATTTATTTAAATATTAATGCTTCAAATATGGGTTAGCAATTTGGAATGCTGCTAAGGCTAAGAAAAAAGGTTGATTTGTTGAAGATAAAAAAAATAAAAAATTATTGCCGGAATTTGATTCTTCACTCAAATTTAGCTCACTTACTTCATCTTTATCTGCAACTTCCGTTTATCCATATTTTCCAAGCATGATTCTTGCTTTATTTTTATAGTTAATTTTTTTTTTGTGTTTCCAGATAAATAAAAAAATTATATGAATAACATATTATAGATCTCTACAAATTTTTGTTTGGATGTCATTTCTAGTGTCAAAATAGCAAAAATGCTTATCATATAAATATTTGTAGTGTACAAAAAAGTTAGAATCTGTATTAGAGATCTACTAAGTTTTCTTTTCATTGGTACCAACATTTCCCAATGCATTATTTGAATCTTGGCTTTGAATGCACATTCTATATTGCAGATTCAAGTTTTGAGTTAATGGTTGGTTGAAATTATTGTATGAATCTCCATATACCTGGATGTTTGAATTTAAAAGGAAAAAAATTAAGTTTTTAGATGAATTTTAATAGGAAAAAAAATTATCAAAATTAGTAGATAAATAAAGGAACAATGATAAAAAAATGTTTAATTTAATGAAGAAAAATAACCTCAGAATTTAGTTTCGTGAAACCTTGCATTGAAGTTGATTGCGTTTCAAAATTCGGTGCCATAACATTCAAAGACTGATGCTCATCTGATAATTGTGCTCTATTTTTCAATTTTTTTGTGATGTTTTTTTTCTTTGCTCACTTCTTTCATATCCATTTTCCTTTTCTTTTTTTAAATTGGATCCAGAACTTAATCCTTACACCCTGTAAAAGAATCAGTTCTACAAAACTTGTTCTTACCTTTCTCATGATTTTCAGCATACAATTCACTTTGATGCTTGGTTATTTCAATCTTTGCCTGATATAAATATTTTCGAGCGATTTTCTCAAAGTTCAAGTCATTTGCTGCTAAAGTCATAATAGCAAAAGACTCCTTCATTAATCCATTTAGGCGACTTGCCATAGAGGATTTCATTGTCTCCTTTTTGGTGTACTCCTCAAATCCACTGCCATGCTTAGCATTCTTAGTCCACCTTTTCAAAATGTATTTCTCAGGTATACAAGAAAAATTTAAGTCAAAGAATAAGACTTTTAATGCATGACAACATAGTCAGCCTATGATTTCAAACATTTGACAATTACAGGAAATAGAATTATCAAGAGAATTGAACTGGACAGTTTCAATTTGCTCACTTTCACCCTTTAAAACTGTATATATAGTACAAATCCCACTAATTTCTTGCTTGATTACTGTCTTGGTTGTCCCTTGCAGAAATTCATGTTGAAACACTGTAAAAATTCTTCTTGTATACACACTACCAGCATGCTTTAATATCCCATAGTCTTCTATGAAAAGTTTAGGATTTCCTCGACATTTGTAATCCTCAGTTGCTTCGTTGTCACGCATTTCAGTCGTTCGATGCTCATATTACTTTACAAATTCAGTTATACTCATTGTCTTGCATGCCATTTCTGTGAAAACTCTATTTGTGCTTTCACTTTTTTGAGTTGATTTAATGTCCGCGGAAAAAAAGGAACGACTAAATGCAGGACACCATTTTTTCTCAAATCATACATCTTTTGAAGCCAAATATTATTTGCACAATCCCAATCAGATATCATATTATGCCATCTCACTTTAAATTCTGATTCTGACTTGCATCTCCATAAGAGAGTATCAAAGTAGTTTCGAAATCCTTATTTTCAGTAAAGATGGGGTATATTCTTTTGAGTATTTCTGTCAATGTGCCATTCACATAACCGATGATATGTTTCAGGAAAAACCTCTTAATGACAGCCGCTATAACAGGAGCTTGATCAGTAAAAATTGTTATAGGTGTTTTTCCTCCCATTCCCTTCAAAAATGCTTGAAATAACCAAGTAAAAGAGCTAGTTGTTTCATCACACAGGAATGCACATCCAAAGAAAATATTTTTCCAATGATTATTTACACCAACAAATGGAGAACAAATCATGTTATATTTATTTGTGCGATATGTGGTGTCAAAAATTATTACATCCCCAAAACACTCATAGTGCATTCTAGAAATACTATCTCTCCAAAAAAGTTGCACAATCTGCCATCTTCATCAACTTGAAAAGAATAAAAGAAATTTGAATCCTCCGATTGCAAATGCATAAAATGATTTATCAAAGTTTGATCCTCTCCACCCCTAATTATGTTTCTCTTATGTGCTTGAATGAAGTTATGAGCATCTTGCTCAATAGATTCTGTATTTTTAATTCCACCTACTTCTTTTTGAAGATATTGAACCATTTTTTTGTGCGAATACCAGCCTCAACAATAGAACCAAGATTATTTTTGGTAGCACTTTAAGATTTCGACCAGATTGTATGAAATGTCTTAAATTGTCTTCTATCATTGGATGGCTATGCACATCATTAAATTCACATACTTTCCACACATCATTTGATATTTTAAATTTTATACGAGCCAAGCATCCACATCTATATTCTAATCTTTGTCACTTCCTTTCTCGAAAAGGAGAAAGCTTATCAGATTGTCCTTCACAAGAACATAAAAACAAGCATCTTGTTATCTCGTTGTTTCTGTTTTTAGTTTTTGGACCTTTTCGAACACCAAAACCTTTTGCCACAACATATGAATTATATGCATTGTATGATTCCTCTTTCGAATTAAATTTCATACCAATTTCAAAGAATTTTTTTTTTGTCAAAGGTATAAACATTGTGAGCTCCTGAAAAATATTTTTGATTATTTACGTTGTGATTTTAAGATAGAAGTGAATAAATTAGAAGTAGTGTATAAATTAGAAGTATGGAAACACAAATAATAATAAACTATAAACTAAATTATTTAATAAAAAAATCCATACTTAAATTAAGAATACTTTATAGAAGTGAGAGATTACCTTGTTGAACAGAAGAACCTTTCTTAACATTTACATTTTCCATTTTTGATTTGGAACACAAATAATCTGTACAAACAAAACAAAATAAAAAAGCGTTAAGAACTGATAAAGTTATTATAGTGTAATAATATTTGCATGATTTTTCTTGTGATATTATCAAGTTTATATTATAATTTGAAATATGTATGACTATCACTAAATTTGTTGGGATTATTATTCAAAATAAAATCAATATCAGATCTTGATTTTATTTTTATTTTCTGATAAAAATATTTTTATATTGACAGAGTTTTTCAATGTGTCACGAGGATCACATATGACAACAGCAGTTGACGTACAGAAGTGCTTTATATAGATGAGAACAAATAATTCGTTGCATATGTCAAACAATAGAAGTGCTCTGTATATATGAGCATAATTTAGATGATTCTATGTTATCTTGCTAATATATATGTATCAAAATAAAGTTCACTGATAAGTAATTTTTTTAATTGCACAGGTTCAAACAACAATAATAAAGAAGAATAAAACAACTATAATAAAAAAGAATAGAAGTAAGTTAATATATTTTCTACATTTAGAGTATATATTTATTATATGTAGAGTACATAGTTTGTTGTTCTAAAAATAAAAGAATAATAAAAAAAGTGATGAATTTATTACATTTACAGAAGAGTTTTCAGATTGATGAGAATACATTTGGTCTCTTTGAGAAAAAAAAAGTGATCAATAATGTTGTAGTAGATTTGGTATCTCTTTGAGGAAGAAAGTGATCAACAATATTGTAACAGATTTGGTGTCTGAGAGAAATCAAGTGATAAACAATGTTATATCTTTGAGTTGATAAATATGATCAATAAAGTAATTCTTTAAGGAGGGAAAATCTTCTTGTTCCCTCCATTTTTTTCTACTGTTCATTGTTATTTACTTATTCATTTGTAGAGAAAGGTCCCACAATCTATGTGTCAAGAAGGTAATGGAGCCTCATACAAGTATTGTTGGTTGAGTTTAACTCAAAATAAACTTTTTTTTTGGGGGGGGGGAGGGGAGGGAAGGGTCAAAAATACCCCATCTACTTTAGCATATTGGTTAAATTTGTCCTTCGTTATACTATGGGATCAATTATACCCCTACCGTTATACTATAGGGTCAATTATACCCCTATTATTATGAAAGTTAACAAGATTACCCTTGAATTGGATGAATTTCCCCAAATTAAAAAAATTTACCCAATTTTTCTTATTTGCCCAATTTTCCAATTTAGCCTGACCCATTTCCACCTAAAACCATGCAAAACATACTTACCTCACTCCATTGTTCCTTCTCTTTCACGAACAGTAGCTTGGGTATCAAGCATGCTGCTCCAGCGAACCATTACCGATCAACAATTGCTCTCATTTCGTCTCCGCCTTCCTTGATTTTATTTCCATTCAAGAAATCACGAAGTGCTCCATTTCCATGAACATTCGATAGATACCAAACAACCAAGTCTTATAAAGTAATAAACAAATATGTTCATCAACTTTTCCCAATTATTTCTCCATGTCTCGCCCTGTATTATAATTTATTATTTCTTTTAAAAAATAATTTTTAATGGATAACCACGACAAGATACATATGGTGCAAAATCATATTCGATGTTGGTAGCATTCAATCAATGTAAATGAGACACTAATCTTGCAAAAGCTCTCTCTATAACGTTTATGACTAATCTTCTGAGTAAAAAAACAAAAAGATTAAAATTGCTAACGTCTCCAAAACATTTCATTTATGTGGTTAATATATTTAGGAAATAGACACTTGGCAATTTGTGCAAAAAAAATTTTCAAAATTCAAGTGGAAAATTTAACACTTTTATTATGTGTTCATGGCCAACAGAGAAGACAAAGAATGTGATAAAAAAAATATCCAGGCAAACAATTAGTGTAGAGCTTTAAATATCATTGTTTTACACAATTATTGTGCAGATTCGAAAAAGTTTGGTTGTCAATACTTGAAAGTTGGATGAAGAAGAATTGCTTTGACCATACCTTTTAAGTTGAGCTATTTAGTTAATTTAAATAGATATGTATGCTGGTTAAATTGAAAAAATGAGTAATTTAAAGAAAATCGGGTAAATATTTAAAATTTGGGGGAGTCCATCCAATTCAAGGTAATCTTGTTAACTTTCATAATGGCAAGGGTAAAATTGACCCTATAATATAACGGTAGGGGTATAATTGACCCCAAAGTATAACGAAGGACAAATTTAACTAATATACTTAAGTAGACGGGTATTTTTGACCATTTCCCCCTTTTTTTTTTCCTAAAATAACTTGTTAGCTTATGTGCTTAAAAGATAAAAATAAATATTAAAAGTGTGAAGGCCTTAGAAATATTATTTGAAATTTTTGTCATTCATTAAAAGTCTTGGACAAAATCGTCTTTTCACTATTTTTCTAATATTTAATAGCTGAAAATTACTTAAATATTTATAGTAAAACCTTTCATTTTTAAAAGTCATCAGAACTAATAACAACTAATATCTTTTTCATTAGTTTAAGAATTTTGAATCAACTAAAGTTGATTTTAAGAAGATTTAAAAAATTTAGAAATAAATATGAAAGCATTAGAATAAGAAAAATGAAAGAAATACCAAATTTTAAAAAGTTTTAAGTAAATAATTAAAGATTTTCTAAAGATTTAACTTTAAAAATAAGAAAAGAATTTAAATATAGAGAAAAATAATCGTACTACAAATATGGTTCAAATCGATTCATCTCTCTTAACCTCTAGCAGCAAGGAAGAGAGATATTGAATGACAAACGCAAAAGTGACGATCCATTAACCACTTGAAACTTCTGATAATAAAATATATGTGTTTACAGTAAAATATATGTTATGTTTACATTGTTATATTAAAGTGTGAAAGATCTTTGAGAAGTGATTTGAATTTCTTACACTTCATTAAAAATCTTCGCACACGTGCAAGGCATGTGCAGTTAAACTAGTAATTCAAAAACAAAGAAGAAAGATGAAGTGAATACTAGAGGGAAAAGACGGAGAGAAGAGACAAAAAAAAGAAAAATAATATATTTAAGGGCTACAAATTCGGGATATTATTGGAATTAAAGGAAAATATAAGGGATAAAAAAGTAAATATCTTGGTCAAATTGAAGAAAATTTTAATCTAAAAAGTAAAAAGTTGGGGGTACCCAACTTCTCTTTTTTGTCTTTTTAATCAGTTTTTAGCTTTTTTAAATATTTTTTATTTTACCAAACACCTAAAAGAGCTAAAAAAGGATATTAAAAGATGGTTTGACTAGATTTTTATCCTATCCAAACGGGCTTTTAACGGTTGAATATTGGATCAATTTTTGATTAAAATTAAGATCAAAATAATTTAGTTGGTTCTAAAATTTCTAAACTTAATGAAATAAAAATCATTGACTTGATTCGACTTTATAGCCTGCTAATGATTAATTGATATAGTAATACAATAAGACGGTTATTTCAAATGGACATTAAGAATCAACAAATTTTGCTACTATTATAAGATAAATGTATCTAAAACTTCTATTATTTTTGAGTAAATACATAAAGTCCCCCTAATGTTGGCCGACTTTTTCAAAAAGACACCTAAACTATACTTTCAACCTATTACCCCACGAATCTTACTTAAATAATTACAAATACACTATTTTGACCCTCCGCGTGTATACACACGCCTGTTGTGCGTGAAAGGCTCAAAATTGACTTTATTTACCAATTAAAAGCTGCTACGTGTAAATAATTTTATCTATAATTTATCTTTTTTTTTAAAAAAATCAACATTTATTTACTTTTTAAAAAATAATATTTACTTTTTATCCCATACCCCTCCCCCCCGCAACACCCCCACCCACCCACACAAAACACCCTTGTCTTCTTCAACACTTGCATACACTACTTCTCTTTTCCTCTATTAAATCTCTATTAAAGCTATTTTTTTTCAAATAATCATTTATCTATTTTTATTAAGAATCATAAAATTCCATTAAATGGAGTTTCAATCTCATGGTGATGGTGAGTGTGTATCAATGGAGCTACTGGAAATTTTATTAAGAAAATTATTCTTTTGACAAGAAAATCAAAAGAATCAGAAAGTTTTAATCAAATCAACTAATAAATTACCAAAAAAACAACTTACTTATGTTGGGTGTTTATGCCAACTAATGTAATTTCATATGAATATAGAATATAAACAAGTGGTGGAGTTTTAATGGAGCTGGATGAGGGTGGGGCGGAGATGCTGGATGGGGGTGGGGGGTGGAGGGAAGATACTGGATGGGGTGGGAGGGGGAGAGGGGGTGGGGTGGGGTGATAAATAAAATAAAAGGAAAATTTTTATTCAAAACTATAAATAAAATATAAAATTAAATGTATTTAACACGTGGCGACATCTAATTAGTGCGCGTATTCACTGTCTTTCTTGTGACTGGAATTCATAAAAAAATAGTGTATTTGCAACGATTTAAGTAAGATTCGCGGGGTAATAGGTCGGAAGTATAGTTTAGGTGTCTTTTTGAAAAAGTCAGCAACATCAGAGGGGAATTTATGTATTTACTCATTATTTTTCAAAATTGTTTCAAAGCTTTAGCATGTTTAAGTTGCATAAGTGTAGAGGTTCCTCCACTTCACATATCTAATATCCACAAAAATAGAATGGTGAACCCTTCAAAAATCTAAGGGACAAGTCATTAAAGAGTAAATGAATGTCTTAGCAATGAAAAATAAAGTTGGCAATATGACATACATACATACATATATACATACATATGTGTGTGTGTGTGTGTATATATATAATATCAAACTTAAATTGTTGGATTTGAGCATATTTTTTAGGCAAAATGGTTCGCTGGATCCCTGTACTATGTCGGTTTTGTAAGTTGGACACATCTACTTACATGTTTGTCATCTGCATCCCTGAACCCACTAAAAATAATATTTTAAACACATTTTTTAAGAGTGTAACACACTCTCCCACGTCAGCTGCCACATAAGCTGCCACGTGTGTCACGTCACCTGCCACATCATTTTCAAGTATTTCATGAAATTCCAAGTCATTTTTAAAATGCTACATGACAAATTAAATATTAAAATTAATTTAATTAAATAAAAAAAATTATAAATTGTAGAAAAATTTAAATAATCATGTTTTTGTTTTTGCTCACAAATTAAATATCAAATTCATTCCAAATAATTAAAATTCTTCTCTAACTAATTTAAAATTTTAACTATAAATTCATATATACAAACATAAATGAATTTTCTATTTTTAAATTTGAATATCTTTAACAAACATAATTAAAAAAATTATTTTTATAAATTGTAGAAATTCTAATACACAAACACAATAAATTTTTTTAACTATAAATTCTATTACACAAACACAATAAATTTAATTAAACATCAAATTTATTCCAAATAATTGAAATTTCTCTCCAATTAATTTAAAGTTTTAACTATAAATTCATATACACAAACATAATGAATTTTTAATTAAATATCTTTAACAATTTGTATAAGTTAAAAAATTAATCCTAAACAAAATAAAAAATTTAAATTGAGAATAACAACAACAATATCTGCCACAACAATGAACAACCAACAATAATATCAATGGTGATGGCGATGAACAACAACAACAATATCAACACAACAAAGAGACTTGACCAAAAAACGACAAAAACAACAATAACAATAACAACAATTTCTGCCACAACAATGAACAACCAACAAATATATCAATGGTGATGGTGATGATGAACAACAACAATAATATCAACACAGAAAAAGACTTGACAAAAAAAAGGCAAAAAAAAAAATCAAAGCAAAGACTCTCTTCAGGGATGGCTATGGCTGTAGGGGTGGGGGGAGAAAAAGAGACAAAGAGAGTTGTAGGGGTGGGGAACGTTAATGGTGATGCCATGGGAGCCATGGCTGGACTGGGGACGGGGGGACGAGGGTGAAGGGTGGGGTGGGGGCGGCTGGACGAGGAAGGGGGGCTGGACGGAGGTGAAGGTGGGTGGGGGTGGCTGAATGGGGTTGGGGGTTGGGGAAGGGGGCTGAGGGGTGGGGTGGAGGTTGGATGGATGAGGCGTTTGGGAAATGAGGTTTTTTATTTTTATTTTTAAAATTTACTATTTTTAAATTTTGAAAAATATTTTTTAATTAAAAATAATGGAGGGAAAAAATGCTATTTTTATTTATTTTTAATTATTTTAATATAAAATTAGCCAAAAATTGATCCCCACTCGTACCCCAGGCGAGTGTAATAACTCTCCTTGTCCTAGTCATCATTTTAATGCCACATAGGCAAAGTCAACGGCCAAAGGATTTAAAATATTATTTTTTAGTGGGTTCAGTGGTCCAGATGACAAACATGTAAATAGAAGTGTCCAACTTACAAAATCGACCTAGTACAGAGGTCCACTACAAATGAGATTTAAAAGTGTTGCAACTGCATGTGAAATAAGAAGACCAAAATCAAATTAATGATTTAAAGGCATAAAATATGTATACTTATTTATGAAGAAAAATAAAATAACACATATCATATAATTTATGCATATAATTTACCGGTCTATTGATTTTTTAATAGAAATTAAATCAAATCAAATATTGTCGCTTTTTAAAATTTATAGTAGAACCAAACCAAACCAAAATATCAATTCTTTTATCAGTTTGATTTGTTTTTTTCACCAAATCATAAGCATTATTTTTCCAAAAAATAATACAGTTGAATTAGTATGAGGTCAAGGTTCCACATTTTAGTTTAACTCATAAGATTTGGTTATTAAAGGTTTAATATTACAATATTAATAGGTAAACATGATGTAACAATGTTAAAATAAATAATTTTTCTTTAAAGACCCAAAGGGCCATTTTATTAGAAAATGAGAAATTGTATAAACAAATGCTTCAACCCACAAGCCATACCCAAATAAGCAACAAATAAAAACTAATCTAGAAAAGGCAACAAAATTAATTTTGAAAGTACATATCTTTATAGAGCAACCTAGAAGCTCAAACGACCTTCAAGTTATTCAACTGATAAATATCGATTTGATAATCCAACCAAGCCTGTATGTGCTCCACAAGGACACAAGGAGCTTTGATCTGCAAAGTTACAAATTAAGCTCGACAAGTTCTAATCTGAGCATGACACACTCCAATCTGCTCATGAGATGAGCTTCACCTTCTTGAGCTTAAGCTGATTTGCTTCTAATACAAAGCTGAAAGCTTGAATTTTCATAAAAGGCTAGGTACATTTTAGTGAAATTTCTTAGATCTAAATTTCGATGGGTTGAATCCCTTAAATGAATTGATACCACCATTATCATTTAAACCCTTGAAAGTTCACTAATTTGTACTTTATAGTGATTGTAGCACAAGAATGTCATAAGAAGAAAATAAATGAGAGGTCAAGTGAAGCTATATTTTTGGTCAATAAGTGAAGCTATTGAGCTTTGATAACATGTGTGAGCATTTGAATCTAGTGTTGTGTGCTTCAGGTTTAAGGAAGATATAGTAGAAAAGATGTTATAAAATAAAAACTTAATGAATAAGGAAAATACTATTTATGTAACACCTAGGATTTTGAGCCTACGAATACTCAGTGTTTAGTATAGAAAACAAAACAAAAATTTAAGGTCCTAAATTTCCATGTGATGGTCCACAGGTTATGAACCCAATCCACAAATTATGGATAAACTACTGGAACCAATCTCTCATATGTTCCAAATCCCAAATTACCATGACTCTCAGTACAAATTATGAAAGGAACCATGAGTCATGGAATGGCCCTTGGAGCCCAGTCTGAGAGTTGATAAATCCTCTTAAAACCTCCAATGATAGAACAACTTATAGATCAATCCACGAACCACGCTGTCAAGTGCGGAATGACTCAAAGATTTGATAGATCTCGTAAGAAACCACAAATAAAACCATGAGTCGTGAAGTGGTCCACGAGTCAGGTAGTGGCTTGTGGGACCCTGTCCTAAAAATTCCAGCTTTATTTTAAAAAGGGTATTTTTGACTTTTACATACTCTAATAACCTATCTCACGATGTTTCGATTATCCAAAATTATTAATATGAGATTCATAAACCAATTATCACTTTTGATCACTTCATCAAGTCAAGTATAAGTTCTAAGAAAAATCAAACAAGGTTCCTATTCTAGCAAGTGAATCAAGTCTTATCGTGCTAAGTTGTTGTCTTCATCAGGTACACAAGAATTCAAGGAAAGATTTCTTTCATCCTCACGACTAAGTATTTTCAAGATTATTTGAAATTATGTTCAAGCTACAGTTTTGCCCAAACCATTAAATTTGATTTCTTTACATGCTTAACTTGATTTTTATAAAAAGGGTTTCTACGATCTTATGATTTCTATACAAAATTCCTTCATGTATTGAAACTTATGCTTTAAGATCTCTTTACAAACTATGAAATTTATATTGAAAAGATATACCTTACATAAAATTGAGCACATGCTCGCCACAATATAATTTTACAAATATTTAACACAGACTCAAACTATGATTTATGTTACATGATGTAATAAGAGCGTTAGTATATTTTATTAGTTAGCAGTGAGAGAGCAAGATTTTAAATAATCCAAGTCCTATAACTATGTTTCCACCATAGGTTTCACCCAAGAGGTATATTTACGGGATTTTTATATTCATGGTTTTGTACCTTGGATAGTCAGAACAAGTTTCCAGTGTCGGTGTATGATCTAGGCATCATTAGCTTGGATGGTGTTTATAGGTTATTAGAAACTCCCCACATGCATAAACTTTATGAAGCTACTATTTATATCCTTATGAAATTCTTTTATGTAGACTTGTCTATCATGATTTTCAACTCGGGTTTTTAGTTGTTTAAGCTATCTTCTACATATTTCTATGACCCAATTTATCAGGTCATGATTACGCCTACCATAACCCACCAGTAGGCAAGCCAACCAGTAGTTCAAGACTACTAGTAACGGACTACGAAGAGAATAGAGGAAAAATGCAGAACAAATGAAATAAAAGGCTAAATTACATGAGATAGTCCAAAAACCTGGTAGAATTAGTAAAAGAGCTTCCAATGTAATAAGATTACAACATGAAGTACTAAATGAATATACTGATACAACCTATCTCTGAACCCAACATAGAGATCAGTCTAATATGTAGAAGAGAGAATAGCAATACTCTAAACGCTTGGAACTCACCCTATGTCTTCAAACCATAGCTGCTCCATATGATGCACACAATAATGCCGAGAACCTGTACTATGATCTGCAAGCTGCAGAGGTGTAGTATGAGTACCACGCATGTGGTACTCAGTAGATAACTACCGACTGAGCTCCAAAGATAATGAAAATATAAATAATATGCATGCAGTAATATAAGCTACACTCAAATATCTGACAACTACATAATAAAGCTAATGAGGTAACAAGGATAAACTATCCTATTCATATTCAAGAAACTAACATAATAAGGTTAAGGAGGTATTAAGGATGAATTATCCCCTTCTAGCAATACTCAGGAACTTCAACTCTATATCGTATATCACTGTCCAATATACGATTAACGATTGAAAGAAAGATATATAATAGTATATAAGACCAAAGAATGAATATACAATATGAATAAATGAAGGAAGGGAGGGATATACAATAATACCATAGCTATATATAGATAGATATACATATGTTTATAAACAAGGTTAACTCAAGGTACAACCTAAGTCATCATACTAGAATCTTCAGGCCTCCTAGTCATAGTAGGAACTAGTGCTAAAATATTCAAGGTCTCTAATCCATATGTCTAAACATAAGGTAATTATCCATAATAAAGCATCCGTAAAGAAAGGGATCAGAATATCAAGGTCTAAAACCATAATGCCTAACCAATGGAAAATCATGCATAATAATATAACTTAAAGTAAAAGAACCAGAATCATACCTCAAATATCAATACTAATCCCATAATCAACATATCATAAACTAACTATAATAGCAATAACAATAACAATACAAGGTAACCGACTAGTCTGGACAAATAATACCTAACGGGACCTTTCACAAACCACTATTGTCATAGGCTCAGAAGGTTTAATCAACACTCATAAAATAATGGTCCGAGCCTATACCTATGCAACCCCCCATAAGGCTGATAGATACAAGCTCCACATAATATACTTTGAGCAACACTCATATCTATTACCTATGCAACCCCCATAAGGCTTAAGAATGAATGCCAAGATATAGTCCATAATACCATAACCGATCTGAATGCCATAAAGTAACCCAATGTATAAACTTATTTCATCAATATCATCATCAATCGCTAAACTTAATATGGAGCTAATATCATAAATATCATCATCAATAGCCAGACTTGAACCAAAACTCATACCATCAATATCATTATCAATCGACTATTCATTCAGTACTAGAGATATGTGTATATATATGCGTGTATATGTATATAAGTGCATGACTAAAATAGTGGTTAAAAGAGTGTAAATCTATAAATCCATTGCATGGGGTAAACTCCAGGACTAAATTATCATAAAAGAGTAGAAAGGGTCAAAATCTCTCACGATCGGGATACATAGTAGTAGTAAAACTGTAGACCAGAATCTATGTCGATAAAATTTCTAAGATTGTTCTTATTAGTCTCGAAGGCTCATAAGTCATTCATTAAGATGGTGTGATTCCCATTATGACGAACCCATTTGAAAAGTAAAAAGTTAGAATAAAACCTTTTTTAGGAAAAGATCAGTAAAATCATATTTTCAATTAGGATCATACCATTTACTATCTAAGTGATTGTGAATGTATCGAATCTATGTATGCTATCACCAATATCCACACAATACCATTATAAGCAATCATATATCTGCAGACTACGACCACTACCTTCACAATGATAACCATTTCCCAAAATCCAACCAATATCATAAACATGGCCTTGGGCCCAATAATATGTTCGGAATAACTACAATATCATAATCATGGCCTTAGGCCCAAATATATAGCCGACATAATCATAACATCATGATCTGAGGAAAACCATCATAATCTACTGAATAATGTATTAAACACTACATTGAATGTTCTTTATTCTTGACTATGCCTAACTGATGTCGCCCAAAACTACACTCCAAATAGAAGTATACTGCGGTCGATTACAAATATAATAACCCAACTAGGTTGGGATCGACCCCACAGGGAAAATATGAACAGTTGCTTGACTTGATGTAATACACTCTTGGGACATTATTTAACCTATTTGCAATCACACAAACTCTCTTAAAACACTCTCAAATTCTCTCAAGGCTCTTGGGTCAGGGAAGGCTAGGGTTTCATTAATAGGATCAATTTGGGTCTTACAAGGGTGATTTCTCTCCGCCATTTTCTTAATTTAAGGCATGTTACTCCTCCCTCATTGTTGATTTTAACTAAAGGCATGTTTTATGAATTGTTTTTATGGCATAAATGTTGTATGGTTTTGGTTTTCAAATACATGTTGGATTTTTTAGTTACAATGGTTGGGCACTTCAACTACAATTAGAAGATGTCCCAAATAGTAGTACACACCGTCTCTACTAACAGTTTTACTATTATATACATATACTAAGTACAAGTAGGGAAAAAAGCAAAAATATACACGTATACCAAAACTTTTTTTCCCAATCACAAACTCTTCATTAGGAATGGATGCAAATATAGCTATCTCAAGCTTTTGCATATGCTTGAGATGAATTATTGCGAAGAAGATTAAGATACATGCATAAACCCTAGAACAAATGACTACCACACTTTCTTTATATATCTAATCTGCCAGGGTTCCCACAGCCCTAGTCAAGGAGATTAGTCGCTCATGTTTGTGCAAGAAAACATGACCATCGATGAAGAACACATATAATTAATTGCACAAAAATAAAATGGATGAATAAACTCCAAAGTCTTGAATTGAATAAAAACCCAAAATCTCAAGAATAATTGTAAAAGTTTGTTAAGTATTGAAATAAAGAGTAAGAAAGTGTAATAATACGTAACCTAGTAAAAGATAAACCCTAGGGTATTTATAGTATCACAAAATAACATAGAAATCCTAACAAAAATGGGAAAGGTAAAGTTATGTCGGCACTCAATACGACTCAGTCTTTAACTCATACCGACATCATACGAGTCGTACCAATGCTTCTCGTATCTATTCCAGTGCCTAATCTCCCAAGGCTTTAATTTTCTGGTCAGAATACGACTTCTTCATACGAGACATATATGCGTATACGACTTATGTCCTTTACTCGTATCCACCTGGGACTTCTATTTTTCCAAGCTCTAGATACTGGTTTGTGTACGACTTTCCTATACGAGTCGTACTCAGACTTTCAACTCATATACTTCTAATACCTCAACTTTTGGATGGTAGCTTAGGTTCTGTTATATTTATAACTTCTCTGTACGACTCGTATCCTATCTTATAACTTGGATGCTTAAGTCGTATCTTCCCCATACTTGGCTTTTCAAATTGGCTTTTGGTTCTGCTGTGCTTGCAATTCTGCATATGGGTCGTATCGAATGTTTACGACTCAAGAGCTGACTAGTACCCTGATCAAAATTAGTCTTTTTCATGTCCCTTTCTTCCTTTTTCATCCTAATACTATCGTAGACCTGTTTTACCTGCAATTTATACCAAAGTCATCATATCCAACAAAATATCCTAAGTTCACGCATAAATTTATGGTTTTAAGCATTGAAAGTATCGTGTTTCCATGACACATCAACACCCTCAACTTAAACTTTTGCATGTGCTCAGGCAAACAACACATGACAACTAGTTTGTAGCATAAAGACGATGTTTAAACCGAAAGATCTTAAGCTACCCATGGCAGTGCTTTTGAACTCAATTTCAATCTCGTTGTTCCCCTCATAATTTTACCTTTTAAAACTCAAACTGCATATAATGATTTAGCACATATAGAAACATGAGAGAATCCGATGATGGCATTACATTAGCAATAGACAACTAGGCATAGACACTTATATTCACCAAATAATCTAGCAACATAGCAATATAACCCGTGTGCACTCACAATTAAAGAAACCCATTCGCTCTTTGTATGGATACACTAATTTATTTAGGGATATAACAAATGACTCTCTCGCTCATAAATAAGTAACACCGGTGTATACAGAATGCCATAGGCTTGCTTTATACTCTTTTCCTAAGTTTTTAGACAGTCATTGTAAGATTACTATATGACTTTATTCGACTTGTAACGTAGGCTTAGGGCTGGCTGGTGTGATATCTTTTGGGATTTATTTAGTGACCAAGTCTCCTGGACACTACGCATTTCTCAGGGTCTAATTTTTCTATTTCTTCTTTTATTTCCACCCTTATGTCTCCCTTTTTATTTTAAGCACAATCAGATTGAGCCAGGTACAGTTTTCTCACTTTTATTTTTCCTTTCTTTTTCCTTTGCTTTTCATTGCAACTTTTCTTTCTTTTATTTTCACCACACTTGCTCAAGTTTCAACTATTTTTCTTCTATAAACTTTTTTTATACTCGTTTTCTCCTACTCACCCCTACAATAACCACCCCCAACTTAGGCTTTTTGCCTGAGTTGAGGTGCAGAGTGTCCAAAGAGTACCAGGGCCAAAACAGGTTCATTGTAAAGAAAATGTGAAGGTGAAATTGGTGCAAACAAAAAAATTAGTCTATTTAAGATCAAATATTTGGATCAAAAGGATTCATTCATTTGGTTAGGACATTTAGGCTCAGGTTGACTCACACAAAAAGGGCCTATGATCATCTCCTACTTAACTATCCTAGACCTAGGTAAAAGCAACTGGGCAAGTTCTAGATTTCGACACACCGAGATCTTAGTATACTTCCCATGCACTTGCACAGGGTTACACTACTAAGTACTAGTTATCAGTTATGCAACTGTTTATCTCTAATTATTCTATCCCTAATCCTAATGCTATTTCTAGATTCACAACAGTCTCGTCCAAATATGCATATCATGCAGTAAACAAAATTTTTGGAGAGGTTAATTTTTCAACACACTTGTATTCTAACACAGATTCTCAGCATAATCATTTCAAATTAATCAAAATCAGTAGTGTTTCTACATTCTCAAATCAATTTTCAAAATCAAAATCATAATTTTTCATTACAACTGAAATTTATCAAAATTCTCAAAAATCACAATTCACAAATAATTTGCTGCCATAGGCACTGATTTTCTTCCTAACTCAGCTATTAACACCTAAAAACCTACAAGTCATAACAGACTTCCAGCTAACATACTTTTCAGCTACTACCAGATTTTGGATACCCCCACCCAATAAAAAAATCATTGCACTACCCTCACTGCTACAAAAAAGAAATAAAGTAAGGTTGAAAGGTCATACCTAGGCGCTTAAGGTGCCGACTCATCAATATTAGCATGTGGGCCCTCAGATCAGGTTCCACTCATATCAGCTACTATCTCACAGTCGGTACTACATGAACATCAATAGTCGGGGGCATAACACTTACCCCCTCAACATCACTAACTGGTGTTCTCGATTCACCAACTCCCATGGCCATCTCACGAACTCGCTGCTTCAGGTCCCGCTCATCCTGAATGCTCTCTACTCTGGCCCTCTTTTCAGTTTCGTTGTCTTTTTTTCTTTTATTTGCTCTTTGGTTTCTTTAACTTATGCATCTATCGGGTTCAAAATTGCCCAAATATTTGGCACATAGACTGCAGGCACTGCAGTCTTAATCACGGGCTTTAAAATAATTGATTTGTCATACAATTTGGTAACTGATGATAGGCAAATTTACACGCCTATAGTGCTATATTTTACCCATATTTTAGCCATGTTTTGAGGACAAATTATATAATTCATGCACTTTTAGTCCTTTTTCCTGTAAGTGAGCTAACGAACATGATTAGCAACTTTTCAGGTATAAATGATGCAAAATTCAGCATTATATGGATAACTTGACGCCAAAGAAAGCTTCACGAATGGAGGAAACCAAATCTTGGACGCCAAGGACCAAAAGTGGCGCATGGAAAATCTGTCCCGGGCAAAAACAACAATTCTGAAGACTTTGGGGACTAGCAGTAACTTATTAGGATTAGGATAATGATACCTTAACCCAGTAGGATTGGGTTAAGTAATGCAGTAGCTTAGTAGGAATAGGATAGGAGTATTATAAATACCCTATTCTGCTAGAGATTTTAATCATTCTTGCATTACTTTTAACTTCGAATTACAATTCTAATTCTACTTTTCAATTCTTATTCTACTTCCGCAAGACCCTTTTCTATTAATTCTACTTTTTATTCTTCTTCTATTCATCTAATCAATTCTTAATTTCCGCAACAAGAGAAACGTTACTTTGCAAGGAATTCACGCCTAACGCCTACCACACTTTGCTACACGAAATATTTATTGTGGTATAATAACAATGTCTATTGTGATTTTCTTCGCACTCATGGGTAACTAAACTTCTCTGTTGGGGTTATGGAAGCCATATGAGATACTATCTATTGCTATGAGTTTGTGAATTCGTGACACGTATATTGCTTATATCATTATTCTCTTCATCTTAATCTAAATTCTTTGTGGTTGCAAACGCATAGAATACGCCAGTATAACATTAACTTGTTCGAAAGAAAGGTTATATGTCTGGAAAAGAGATAATGTCAAGGTAATAGGGTCCCATCCCCTATTAAAAAGTTAGTGCCATAACTGGATTAACCTCTTGGAGAATTTGTACCGTTAGATATGCTTTAAGCTCGAAAGAGTTAAAGTGAAATAGTCCTTGTTCAGGTCGAAAGACGTTTGGATTTACCATCGAATACAATTCTCTATAAGCACATGCATGTCTGAACTCCGCATAACTCATAGCCAATAGAGACGTACAACTCATAAGGTGGACATAACCCCAACTTCTCAATTCTCATCGTTTACATCTTACTAAACATTCTTTCTTTTTACTTTGCTATTTCCGTTTTTTCTCTACTATTTGGTTACATTACTTGCACAACAAGACTCCCCCCTTTTTCGAGACTTTCACTAAAAGTCTAGTAATCTTTGCTTACTTGTTGACCAAGCTATTCCCTGTGGGATCGATACCTAACCCAGTTGGGTTCTATATTTGACAAACGACCACTTTACACTCCGACGAGAGCTATAGATTAAGCGTTATCAGTAACCATCCTCTTAATCTCTGCAATCTCAAATTTTACCTTAGTAATAACGAGTGTCTGCCCGCTACTCAGTCGTTGAGTGATCCTTGACTTAAATGCATCCAACCTCCCTTAGACACGTCGGTCTTAGTTGGAAAACTGCATCTCGATCTAGGGCTTCACACCTCCTTCCATATACCCAACCTTAGCCTCCAATGTGGCCAACCTGGTCATAACCTTTGTCCATAGGGACTATGAGATCATCATAATATCTGAGGGTATACCTCATGGCCTGGGTGGCACAAACTGGACAATACCCGCTGTATCTGTTATAAGCCCTCCATCTGTGCTCCTGCCTCAGTAGCCTTAGCCATTGCAGCTGATCCACCTTGGGGAGCATACCTACCAGCGGGTCTGCTGCCTGTCTTGCCTGTTGGGCCAAATGGTAGGCCGCATATCTAATCAGGCCCAAATTAGTGGTCCTTGTGGCCTCAAGCATCTCGTCTATCCCAGGGAGTCCCAGTACTCCCAGAGCTAGACATAACTATGTAATTATACAAGGGTAAGCCAATAATAACTTCTCACCCCCAGATGCACCATCCCTCATCTCTCAGGATTAGAACTCTGCTACATCGAACTCATAGCCATCCATGAAGCCTGCTATCATAGTTACCCATACTGGGCTCAATACATCATCTTCTATGGTTGAACACAATCGGTGTCGGGCCAATGTCCTCCATGCTTTACCCTTGAAGTTAAGGGTACTCTTCTTTATCTTTTGTAAGACCATTCTGGGGCCTCCTACAACCCACACTGCATGTTCACCATTAGAAGCTATGCACTCCGTTATCCACTTAAAGATCACTATATTATCCTCAGAACCCAACGTCCTCTTAGTTATCTTTCTTATTTCCTCCATTCTATAGTCTATTTCCCTAGTGTTTATCGAATCTTGATACTCTAATCCATACAAAAATCTAACAATAGTATGAGGTAAAATTTCCATCCCTACACTACAAATCACAAGTGACAAAATTGGCTCACCACCCTTCCACAACTGTCCCTGTGGGTATTGCCTCTGAAGTTCTCCCTTGTATGCTACATAGAATTCATGAACAAGGACCTTACTATATCTTTTGAGAGCCCTCGTCATCCACTCAAATCCATATTATCTGAAACGCTCCTCGAATCTGGGCAATTCTTTCATCTCGATAGTAGTCAATCTTTGCTCCGTATACAACACTCTTCCAATCTTGCCACCTGGATGTCGGACCAACCCACTGTTGAATATTTCTTACATTCTAGGGTACCTCCATAATTCAATGATGGGAACCAGAGCAGTGGCAAGTGCATGTGAGGGGTCTTATTTGTCTATCAGGGTCACCTCGACCTCTTATGCACTATGAACCTCCTCAGAACTATCCTCTGCTGAACTGGATTCAGCCTCGTCTTTATCATCAGTAGGCTGTGGTATGTGGAGAGGAGAGACAATTGGATTCTTTTTCCTCGAGCCCCTTGGAGGTGATTCATCTTAGGGTACAACTTTCTTTCTCTTTGCCTTATCAGTTACCTTCCTTTTTAGGTAGCTTTTCCTGTTATAGTTCCTTCATATAACTCACCATTGCAAGCAGATTAAATATCAAACTCGGAACCAGTGGATTCAAAGCTAGTAGCCGGTGACTTCTTGTTGTTCTTCTTCGCTTATTTAGAGGAAGATGTGTTCTTGGGAGACATGGTTCCTACATAGACCATCATTATCAAGTAATTGAAGAAAAAATTTACAATTAAAGTTCAATATGCATGATCTGGTAAGGGTACGAGTGGGGGTATTGGTCATACCCACTAAGTACGGCTCGTATGCCAAGTCATATATTACTCAGTGATTGAACAATTGTTCATTGGTCAGCTTACGACTCCTTCTAACCAGTCATACCGATAAGGTACGAGTTGTTAACAATAGTTGTAAGCAGATCAGAAATATTTAATCCAACCTTAGTCCACTCAGGTGGGTATGACTTAAATGTGTATGAGTCATATAGTCTGGGTACGACTCGTATGATTGAGTCGCATCCATTCTAGTGTTATCAGTGGGTACGAGTACCGTTACGACCCCATATCGGTGGGTACGAGTTGTAAGGGGTCTCGTATCAACTGCAATATAGAAGTCCACTTTTAATATTTGACTCAAAATCAAATACCCAAACTACCCATGAGGTTTAGCAGCAATATGAACCAATTTTGCATGAAATAACACATAAAACCAATACCCAAAACCTAATTTATCCCCAATTCTCATTTTTAACCCAAAATCCAAGAATAAGGGTTCCACATTTCCATATTCAATTAATAAGAACTCAAAGCAAGTTAGAAACTACTCCTAGATACAAGTTCAACTTGAAATACACAGATTTGAGTTTAAAAACTTACTTGAATGGAGAGGAAAATATTTTTCTCAAATTTTCACTTGTTTTTCTCCAAATTCTTGGTTAAATTTGTGCTAAATGGAAAATCCGAGCAAAGTGGTAATTGATTTTGGTGGTATTCAAGTGATTTTTTAGACTTTGGAAGATTAAAGTTGAGTACAAATGATTGTGGGTGAGTATCGGGTATCGGGTGCTTGATTTAGTTCCCCTCTTTTGTTTTTAATTGAAGATCGGGCCGGGTTGACTTACGATCTGACTTGTTAAGTTGGGGTACGAGTTGTGTATATGACTCGTAACTAGGCTTACAGGTCATTTCTTTGACTCATATAAACTTGGAACCTTACCTGGGTTCTGGAGTAGGTACAACTCAAGGTGACGAGTCGAACCTTGAGGGTACAACTCATTCTGAGAATCTTATCCATTCCAGAAACATTACCTGATTTTGATTTTTCTCCCAGGTCTGTTCGACTCCTACTTATGAGTCGTACTATCTATTATGACTCGGAAAGAGTCCGTATGACCAAAACTTTTTTAACTTCTCTGGATCTTTTCTACTTTCCTTAGTGTTGCATAATGACCAAACATATTACCCTATAATTAAATAGTACAAAAACATGGGTTGCCTCCCATGCAACGCTTGATATAATGCCGCAACACAACATGGCTAAGTTGGATACTCAGATCTTACCAACTTGCCTCATGGGTTTCCACCCAAGCAACGCTTGATTTAACGTCGGCACAATGTAATTGCCTTGGTTATTCAGTCTTCACCAAGGTAAATGTCAGAAACCTCATTCACTTCTTCAATATTTCCCACATAGCGCTTCACTCTCTTTCTATTTACCTTGAATGAGTCTTCACAATCCCTCTTTGCATAGCTTCCTCCTCCAGTCTAGATAAGTGATTTGCAACTTGATTTTCTGTTCCTTTTCTGTCCTTCACCTTAAAATAAATTCTTGCAACAAAATCACCCATCTAATAAGCTTGGGCTTTGCATTTTTTAGCCATTAGGTACCTCAAGGCTGCATGATCAATGTGTAAAATAACCTTTGTCCCAATCAAGTAAGATCTAAACTTTTCAAAGGCAAAAAACACTGCCAATAACTCTGGCTCTGTCACGGTATAGTTCTTTTGAGCAGGATTTAGTACTTTACTAACATAGTAGATAGGATGAAGGATCTTTTCTTTCCATTGGCCTAGTACAACCCCTAAGGCCAATCCACTATCATCACACATAATCTCGAAGGGTAGGGACCAATCAAGAGACACAATGATTGGATCAGTCACCAAGTTCTCTTTTAGGTTTTTAAAAGCCTTTTCACACGCTTCATCAAAATTAAATTTTACCTCCTTCTTAAGAAGTTTGCAAAGAGGACTAGTAATCTTTGAGAAATTCTTGATGAATCACATATAAAAGATTGCATATCCTAGAAGCTTCGAATTCCCTTCACAGAAATTGGGTAGCATAATTTCTCAATCACCTTAATATTTTCTCAATCAACCTCTATACCCCTCTTTGAAATTTTGTGCCCAATCACAATTCCTGTGCTTGACTCCAAAATATACATCCAATTGAAGGATAAAGCGAATTGGAGGTTGGGGTTTTTCAACACACTTATATTCCTATGTTTAAAATTTGATGTCGCCCAAAAATACACTTCAAATAGAAGTATACTGCGGTCGATTGCAAATATAATAATCCAACAAGGTTGGGGTTGATCCTACAGGAAAAATATGAATAATTACTTGACTTGATGTAATCCACGAGCAGTACAGAAAAAGTAAATAGGGGTTTTTAGTATCAATCGCAAGTAGCAACCGAATCATGGGTGCTTTTGAGTTGTAGACAATATTAGATGAACACTAGGCTTGTGTTCCCTATGGCTTCTCAACTCCATAAATTTCTCGTGATCAACTGAACTATTCAGTTGTTCTGCATGCAAAGTTTATAAGATAGGTATTATCCGCTGCTTATTAGGCGCAATGATAAATCTCACCCTTTACTTATTAGGTCTCAGGGCATGGTTATATATATGTATGGTTGTGTGTATATGGATGGTTTTTACTTGGTTTTATAAATGACATTATTTTATGCTTATCCTGAGTTCATGCTAGCGGTCACCCGCTAACCCATCTTCAGGTGTTGTATCCCCACGCGATGTAGGAACTGGCTCCTACTTAGCGATTCAGACTATGGGGTCATCATTTGGATTGAAGTAGTGAGCTTCCATCTATTCGAAAGTCTCTATTTCATGGATTTTATTTCATACTTTGACTTATTTATGGACACTGGTTTTGGCTATGATTGGGGGCATGTCCCAACCAGATTTTGGTTAGAGGCTTTGTTGGTACTGCTATGGGTTGGAATTGAGGGATCGATATTGGTGTCATCCTTAATATTGACATTGGTATTGGGGCTGACATCATTAGACATAATGTCTCACTGTTCCATCATATTTTATTTTGGGATTAATCATTTTATCTTTTGGATCTCATTTGGTTATGGCTTGGTTTATGTCCCTTGGTTTGGTATTGATTTGGCTTGGTGGGTTGGTTAGTACGGTTTGATGAATGGAATGACTTGTTAAGGTTAGTCAAGGAATAGACCTATCCCAAGGTCATTCCTTGTACAATTTTGCTATCTTGTTATATGTTCAAAATTCAGCCAACTTAGGGCAGGCGTTTGAAGGCTGGGTTGGGTAATATGGGTGGTCTACGGTCCTGATCGGACCTAGGATAACCATTAAGACAAGGCCTCGGGTCAGGTCATGTCAAGTTGGTGTCAGATCTTTAGGTTCATGGTTAATTAGAAGTCCACAAAGCCATGACTGGTAGTCTCTTTTAAAGGTGTGTAGCATACCACACTCATAAGAGAGAGAGAGAGAGAGAGAGGCTACAAGGCATTTAGGAATATTTCACTTTCTTGGTATTCTATTTTCAAGCTTGGAGTCTAAGTCATGTAATTCTTCTCTAATCTTTGGTTGTTCACTTTTTAGATCATTTCTCGATAATCTAGAACACAAGGAAACTCTTCAGTCCTATTTTGGGAAAATGTTGATAGGGTACGTCGTACGTCTGGAGTTCGTCTTTGATCTTAGGGTCCTATCCCTGATAGTTCTAAAATTCCTCCGGTTACTACTAGTCCTCCTCTGGGTAAGGTAAATAATGTGGAATTTCTCCAGTCTATTCATACTATTGCTCAATTAGTTATTGCTCAGGCTGAGTGGGATACGTCTGGTGGTTATCTGCTGAGGCCACAAGGGTTGATAGTTTTTGAAGCTGAATCCTCCTACTTTTACTGGTGTGAATATGAAGGAGGATCTTTACGGTTTCTTGGATGAAATGTAGAAGGTATTTAGGGTGATGCAGGCTACTAATGTAGAAGGTGTAAACTTTGTAGCTTATCAGCTCAAGGATATTGCGTACCAATGGTACAAAGAGTGGGATAGGGATAAAGGTGACGTGGAGGAGATGTCCTTATGGGATGCTTTTTCTGGTATTTTTTGGGAACATTTCTTTTCTAAAGAGCTGAGGAAAATGAGATGGAGGAGTTTGTGAATCTTAAGCAAGGGAGAATGTCTATCAAGGAATATGCCTTGAAATTTCACCAGCTGTCAGGGTATGCTCCTAATTTAGTGGCTGACATGAAAGAGAGAATAAGAAAGTTTGCTTCTGGGCTATCTCAGAATTTGATCTTGGAAAACAAGACTGCTTTGCTAATCAAGGATAGGGACATTTCGAGGTTAGTTGTCCACATACAACAGATGTAGGATAAGATAAGAAAACAGGCAGAGTTCAAAGATAGGCAGGGTAAGAGGAGAAGGTTTTTAGATTAAGGAGGTTCTCAGTCGCAAGGTGGTCGGGATGGAGGCAAATGGACAAAGAAAAAGTGGGGGAGTTCTGGTTCCTTTTCTTCTGCTAGCACTTCTTACCTGAGGCAGTCAAGTGATAGGCGTCGGTAAGGTGATGATAATTTCCAGGCACAGGCTGTCCAATCTCAGGCGAGTGGGGGTCAATCGATTTCTTTATGCCCTCCTTTCCAGTTCTGTAGTCGTATTCATCAGAGTTATTATGAGAAAGAAAGGGAAAAGTATTTTAAATATGGCCATCCAGGCCATATGCTCAAGAATTATCTGGTTGGTAAAGGAGCTTTGGGAGCGATCAAAGATCCGATTGCTTCATCTTCAACTTTTGCGCGCAGTGGTGTAGCTTTGATGTATGCTATTTCTTCTGGAACTAGCTTTAGCTAGAATAGGTTGTATGCTCTTGGATCTTGGCAAGAATCTGAGGCATCATCTGATGTCATTACTGGTACGTTACAATTCTTTTCCCATAACATGTATTATTTGCTTGATCTGGGTCCACTCTTTCTTATGTGACCCTATTTATGGCTGTATGTATTGGTTTTGATCCTGAGGTTATTTCAAATACTTTTTCTATTTCTACCTTGGTAGGTGACTCGGTTATTACTGAGAGAGTCTATAGGGGGTGTGTGGTATCTGTTGGTGGTAAGAAGACTATGGTGGATTTGTTTAAACTTGATAAGGTAGATTTTGATGTTATTCTAAGGATGGATTGGTTACACTCTTATTACGTATCCTTGGATTGTCGGACTTGTAAGGTTATCTTTAGTTTTCCTGGTGAACCGATTATAGAGTAGGAGGATAGTTCCCTAGCTCCTACGAGGAGGTTTATTTCTTATCTTAGATCTCAGATCTTAATCTCTAAAGGTTGCCTTTATCACTTGGTCTGGGTTAAAGTTCTAACTCAGAAGGTCCTTCTTTACAGTCAGTTTCGGTGGTAAATAGATTTCCTGAGGTCATTCCGGATGATCTTCCTGGTGTTCTTCCGGATAGAGAAATATAGTTTGGTATTGATTTAGTTCCGTACACTCATCCAATATCTATTCCTCATTATATAATGGCTCTGGCTAAGTTGAGGGAACTCAAGGAGAAATTAAGGATCTTCTGGATAAGGGGTTTATTCATCCTAGTGTATCTCCGTAGGGTGCACTGGTATTATTCGCGCATAAGAAGGATGGTTCCCTTTGGATGTGCATTAACTATCGGTAGTTGAATAAGGTAACGGTCAAGAACAAGTATCCTCTTCCAAGTATAGATGACTTGTTTGATCAGTTGCAAGGTGCCAAGTTCTTTTCTAAGATAGATCTTTGGTCTGGGTATCATCATCTTAAGATTAGGGAGGAGGATATCCCTAAGACAACTTTTCATACTCGGTATAGGTATTGGTGATATCATTTGGTTTGACTAATGCCCCGACGACATTTATGGACTTGATGAATAGGGTTTTTAGGCAGTTCTTGGATCTCTTCATTAATGTGTTTATCAATGACATTCTGATTTATTCCAAAAGTAAGGTGGATCATGCTATTCACCTCCGTGTGGTATTGCAGACCTTGAAGGAATAACAGTTGTATGCCAAGTTCTCCAAGTGTGAGTTTTGGTTGAACGTTGTGACTTTTCTTGGTCATATTATTTCTAGCGAGGGGATCATGGTAGATCCGCAAAAGGTGGCTGTGGTTAAAAAATGGCCTAGACCCATGACTCCAATCGATATTCAAAGCTTCTTAGGTTTGGCTGGGTATTATCGTTGGTTTGCAGAGAGTTTTTCGACAATATTTGCTCCTTTGACAAAGTTGACTCAGAAAAAGGTGAAGTTTTCTTGGTCGAATACTTGTGAGGGAAGTTTTGAGAAGTTAAAGGATAAGCTAACTTCAACACCGATCTTGATATTGACTGAGGGAAGTAAGGGGTTTATGGTTTATTGTGATGCATCTAGGGTGGGACTTGGTTGTGTCTTGATGCCACATAGGAAGGTGATTGCCTATGCTTCTAGGCAGTTGAAGGTGCATATGAGAAATTATCCTACTTATGATTTGGAGCTGTTTTTATGCTTTGAAAATCTGGCGGCATTATCTGAATGGAGTGCACGTAGACATCTTTTCTGATCATAAGAGTCTACAGTATGTATTCACTCAGAAGGAGTTAAATCTCAGGCAAAGGTGATGGTTGGATCTTCTCAAAGACTGTGACATGAGTCTTCATTATCACCTAGGTAAGGCTACCGTGGTTGCTAATGCTCTTAGAAGGTTATCCATGGGGATTTTGGCTTATGTGGAGGAAGGAAAGCAGGAGTCGGTGAAAGATTTTCACTACTTGGTAAATCTTGGAGTTCATTTTTTGGACTCTAAGGATGGTGAGGTGATAGTACAGGAAGTGGTTCGGTCGTCTCTTGGTGCAGAGATTAAGAAGAAGCAAGTGCGATATCCTATCTTAATGAAAATCAACAGTAATGTGGGTATGCAGAAGGTAATGGTGTTTTAGATCAGTGGCGACAGTACTTTAGGTACCAAGAGAGGTTGTGCTTTCCTAATGTCGATGGTTTGCAGTAAAAAATCTTGGATGAGGCGTATGAATTGCGCTAGATTGTACATCCTGGCTCGACAAAGATGTATCATGATATCAAGGAGATGTATTGGTGGAATGGTTTGAAAAAGGACTTGGCTGATTTTGTGGCCAAGTGCTTGGTGTGTCAACAAGTTAAGGTTGAGCACATGAGATCTGGTGGGTTGTATCAAGAGATTGTTTTTCCCGTATGGAAATAGGAGGTAATCAATATGGATTTTATTACTAGTTTTCCTCGATCTCGGAATTAATATGATTTGATTTGGGTCATCGTGGATAGAATGACAAAGTTTGCTCACATTTTGCCAGTGAGGACTACTTTTTTGGCGGAGGTTTATATGAAGTTATATCTTTAGGAGATTGTGAAGATGCATGGGGTACTTATTTTGATTATATCTGATCATGGTACATAGTTTTTATCTCATTTTTGCCAGTCTTTTTAGAAGGGATTGGGTACTAAGGTGAGTCCGAATACTGCTTTTCATCCTCAGACGGATGGGCAAGCGAAAAGAACTATTCAGACATTAGTGGATATGCTTCGGGCATGTGTGGTTGATTATGGTGGAAGTTGGGTTGATAGTGTAACAACCCAATTTTCTAGAACCGGAATGTCACACGGTGCTCATGATCCCGAAGGACCACAAGCCAACCCTCTATTGATATCTGTACCTGAACACTGCGTAATATTGATAATAAGTGCGAAAACTGGCCATAAGGTTCAAAACATCTAAAAATACTCAAAATTTAAAACTGAATACTGATACATCTGTCCGAAAAGCCTCTAAACTGTCTGAACTGTGGTGTTGATGGGACATGTCCCCAACTAACTCCGTCTACTGAAAATAACCAAAATCTGATGTAATTATGATAAAAGGATCATTCTCGAATGAAGAGGACTCACTGCTATATCTATTACTGCTGATTGGGACTGAGCTGCTAAGGGTACTCTGGATCTCGTGCCTCTGAACCTATGGTGTCAAATAAAACACCATAGCGCAAATGCGTCAGTACGGGAATGTACAGAGTATGAAGATGAGGTAAGGTTAAATACAAGGGCTTATGCATGAACAATTTCTTAACTGAATAATCATGAGAGTACTGAATGAGAACATATGCATGAATGCACGAACCATAACTTAAATCATCGTGACTCGAAATACTGAAACTCGGATACTACTTTACTGCCATCTGAACTCACTACTAATGCCTGAGATACTGAACACCGAATCATCTAATACCGATAATTGAGTACTGTAGTTGAGATCAGTCTTATCTAGAGAGTGATCTCGAAAACTGATGATACTGAAATTGATTAACTGAATCTACTCATATCAATGACTGAATTCTGAGCTTTCTACTCTCGACTGACTGCATCAGAGATCAAACCTCTCTAATGGATGATTCTAGAATCCTCTATCAATGATAAGAAATGTTCATGTCCAAATCTGACAACAAGAGTACTCAACTGAATCTGAGATTGAGATCAAGCCTATCTGACGGGTGATCTCTAGATCTGATAACAAGAATACTCAACTGAATCTGAGACTGAGATCAAGCCTATCTGACAGGTGATCTTGGGATCTGATAATGAGATTACTCAACTGAATATGAGACTGAGATCAAGCCTATATGATGGGTGATCTCTAGATCTAATACAAAATAACTTTATATGGGACCAAACCTATCTAACGGGTGGTCCATGAATCCATGGAACTATCTGAGTTCCTCACTGAGATAGATGAATATATCTGACAGTCCTGATTTTTGAAGATTGATACTGAAACTGCAACTGTGGGAAATAGTCACTTAACCGACATGCCCCAAATCTCAACTGGTAGGGTCCAACCTGTAACCCCAGCTGGAAGGGTATCAATACTTTGCCATGGGTAAAGAACTCTTTGGTCAAGCCTATCTGATGGGTGACCCTCGCAGGAAGTCAAGGCTAAGGCAATATAATAGTCAAGCCTATCTGACGGGTGACTAGCCTTTCCTGACGGGTGACTCCTGTATCCTGCGCTGGCTACTCAGTTCTGGAGTTTAGGGATTGCTCCTAACAACTCTGCCTTTCTGACGGGGAGCCTCCATCCCTGCCCTCGCTCGGTTCTAGCTCCTACTCCCAACTGAAAAACTCTGAATTGATTCTTAACTGAAGACAAACTAAGCTGAATCTGATACTGATCATGTTTCTCAAATGATCTGACTGAGTTAAGATGAATTCACTTGGTTCAGTATCTGACGGAATACTACTGAATATCGTTATCTGACTGAACGACACTGAGCTTTAAATAGATTACTCGATTACTATAGAGGTCAGAACTGAACACTTGAATACTACTAGATCTGAGCTGGGTACAGAATTGAGGTTAGATTACTAGCGATACTGAGATTACTGAGATCTCTTAAGTTCTATATCTGTCTGAGAATATAGAGTTCTATAACTCGATGAGTTCTGAGAATCATGGCTAGACTGGACTTATCGTGAAAACTGACACAGGCTTTAGACAGTAGCTAAATTTTCGGGTATAAATACCCAGGACTCGATAACATAAAAGTAAAACATAACCATTCTTGAATAATCAAGACCATGGACAATCATTCACCATCACAATCACTAAGGCATCACTTTAAGCATTTAGGAATCCTAAACATGTAATAACATAGGGGGACATGCTATTGGATCATACTCCATTTAACAAGGCTTTGCATCAAGGACTTCACACATATTAAGTCTTGGCATGTACCGGAGAACACATAATTGGGGAACTTCATGCTATCATGTTACAATTCATTCATCAAACATTTAGCATGTATTAAAGACTTAGCATGTATCAAAGAGCACATAATTGGGGAATTTCATGCTATCATGCCACAATTCATTCACTAAGGCTTTTCAACAAACACTTGGCATGCATGGGCTTACACATAATTGGGGATTTCTAATCAACATGCTAGAATGACTCTAATTCCTTCACATAAGTATTTTATCAAACATATGGGGAGCATGCTTTGCTTATTCAATAATTTCTACACCTAATTGACATAAACACATCACTTAACAAGCAACTTGAAGAGGGTTTATCATGAACATTACATGAATATCACATACTAGGGTCAAAGCTTGAAAACCTTGTAAACAAATACGAATCACAACTCAATCATAGAATGAGCATCCATTTCAACTCACATGAATCATGAAAACTCATAAACATAAAAGCTTTGAAATTTAGAAAAGGGTTCTTGAGCTTCTTGGATGAAAGGGACCCAAGAATCAACATCCGCATACCTCAGTTTCTTAATTCTTGAAAATTTAATGAAGAAATCTTGATTTAGGAACCCCAGCTCTTATTCTTGAAGATAATTGAGAGAAAACAAGTATTTTTAGGTTAAAATGAGGCCAAATCCCGTGTTAAGAAGTATATATAGGGGTTGGGAAAAGACCCTTTTCACCCTTAGAATTAAACTGAAAAATCCCAATTTTACATGCTGGCACGATGCGCCATAACTGCGCTAGCTTACTGGAAATTGGACAGTTAGGAAACTGGTTGATGGCGCGACGCGGTGGAAATTTCATTGCCACCTTGGTTGCGAACTGGAAAGGCACCACGATGCGGTGGAATCGCGTTGGTCCACTGAAAATTGACAATTCTGAAATTAAGCCTTAGCACGACGCGCCATAAACATGGAGGCTCACTAGATTCTAATGATTTCCATTTTGGATGGCTCCACGACGTGCTAAAGTGCTAGGTGGCACACTGTCTCACTAAAATGACTCTAACTATTCGCTCGAGTGTCGGATTTGGGCGAATTTGGTATCAACGGAAAGCTTATTTAATTCTCTACATGACAAAAAGTCAATATCAGGGAAATTCTACATTGTTCAAAATACTTCTCACTTGGGAAGACACTTCTTAACTTTTTAGGGCCGGATTAACACTTCACTGAACACGCTCTAAGGCTCAGACTAAGAGAGAATTTTGCGGGGTCTTATAGATAGATACCTTTGGTAGAGTTTGCTTAAAACAATAGCTATCATTATAGTATTGGTATGGTCACTTTTGAGGCATCGTATGGTAGGAGGTGTAAATCTCCTATAGGTTGGTTTGAGCTTAGTGAGGCAGATATATTCAATTTGGATTTAGTCTATCAGGCTATAGAAAAGATGAAAGTGACTAGGGATAGGCTTAAGGCTACCAAAAGTCGCCAAAAGTCCTATACGGATGTAAGGCGTAGAGACTTGGAGTTTAAGATTGGGGATAAAGTGTTCCTCAAGGTATCTCCCTTAAAGGGAGTAATGCGATTTGGTAAAAAGGGAAAGCTCAGTCCCTGGTATATTGGTCCTTATTTGGTTTGGGGAGGGTTGGAAATATTGCTTATAAATTGGAGTTGCCTTCTAGAATAAACTCCATTCATTTGGTATTTCATGTCTCCATGTTGAGAAATAGTCTTGGTGATCCTTCTTTAATTTTTCCCTTGGAGAGGTTGGGTATCTCGAACTCTCTATCTTATGAAGAGGTCCCAATTGATATCTTGGATAGGCAGGTTCATTGGTTTCTAACCAAGGATGTGGCTTTGGTTAAGGTTTTGTGGCAGAACCATAAGGTGGAAGAAGCTACATGGGAAACGGAGGAGGACATGAAGTCCAAATATCCACATCTATTTTCTGCTCCTGGGATTCGTGCGGAAGGTATGTGTCTTTAACACATCTTTATTTTTTGAGTTTGTTAAAGGAAAGATTAATATATTTGCCTCTTTATTTTCAAAATTTGTTAAAGATAGGGAATAATTTGATAATGCAAATGACTTGTGCGTGTGATTACCCCTACCTTTTTCGTAATTTTGGGATGAATGCTCCTAGTGGGGAAGACTGAAACACCCTGCTGTCTGGACCTTAGAAAATTTCCTTAATTTTTGATTTCTTGGCAAGGTACAACTTAGGGGAACGAGTCATACACTTGGGTATAGGTGGTATGGTCCAGTCCTATGCTGACAAGTTTTGGTTGGTGGGATGGATTTGGTTATAGGAATGGGTACAACTTGGTGGTACGAGTCATACTAGTGGATATAGATCATTTGGTTCATTCACTTAGACTTGGTAACCTAAGTTGGACCTGAGTACGAGTGGCTCACTATGAGATATAAACCAGGGTATGAGTCGTACCTAGGACTCATATGGTGGTCAGTGTTTAAACCTCCAGGATTCTATCCTACCAGGGGTACGGTTTATGGGTACTAGTCGTACAATTGAATATGACTTGGGTTTAGGTGTGTCGTATCTCGAAAAGTGTTGGGTCCAATGGGGAAACCTAGGGTATGAGAGGTGGGTACCACTCATACAAGATGGGTATGACTCGTAAGGGTCAGTCGTACCCTGTGACCGAAATTTAATTCAGTTTAATTGAGTGCAATATGGATATTTCCCCACTTATCCTAATAATGTCCCACGACTTATATTGCACTCGGGAGGTTATTTTCCCTATTATTCTATTCTTAAGCACTTGGAAAACACTCTTAAATATTCTCTAGAGTTCTTGAGAAAAAGAAGCTAGGGTTTTATCTTAAGGAGTAAATTAGGGCTTGTCTTGGTGATTTCTCTCCATCATCATCTTGGTTTAAGGCATTTTCTCTTCCCTTATTGTTAGTTCCAACTAAAGGCATGGTTTTATACAATGTTTTCATGATTTGATTGTCGTATGCTTTTGGGTTTTCTAATATGATTTGGGGATTTTGGTTATATGACACGTCCCAAAACTGGGCCATGTCGTAGGGTCACCTCAAGCCCACATGAATTGGAGGTCTCCCTGATAACCCATTACAATCACCATATCAATCACATGGTTCGGGTAAATCCCGATCATATAATGAGATAGCGGAAAACATACTATAAGGCATAACTTATACATGTCTAAGTACTTCATTAGATTCATTACACTAACCAATATTCTCAAGTCCATAATCATCTGTAATACCTCTATACAAACCAAAGTTTTAGAAATGTATAAGTCGGGACAAGCCCTCGACAATAGCCAAACCAAGTCAAAATGAGATTAAGTCTAAAGATAGGGGACCAAGAATTAAAGTCTTCCCAAATAAGGAAGCTCACCACTCCGTACTCAATACACGAACCGCTTAGATCACCTAATCACTGTGCAGGAAGAGAAGATGATGCTCTGGCCCCTATGTCCCGTGGGGACATAACATCTAGAGATTGCTAGCGGTTGGAGCGCTAGCATGTTACTCAAGGATAAGGATAAAATAGCATCATCATTCAACAAGAAGCAATATATCATATTCAATAGCATTCATTACCTTATTCATACATATAGACATATCACATGCTAATCAAGGGGACAAGTCTTATCAACACTTTGAAAGCACTCATTCATTATACATCCAATAGAGGACTCCAACCTTCCACAATTATAGATTCAAGCATTTCTCATTAGACATATGACTTTAACAATATTCACATATCATCAAGTAAGGGACTCTAACCACATACATATCTATTTAAGTTAGGGACTCTAATAACTCTCATATATTCATATGAGTGAGGGACTCTAACCACTCACTTTCATTCATTCGAGCAAAGGACTCTAACCACATACTTACATATTAGGCATGGGACTCTAACCTCATGCCATATTAGATAGGGGACTCTAACCCCAAGCCAGTTCATTTGGCGAGGCATTTCGACTTCATGAGATCTCATTATGCAAGGGATTTTAACCATAAGATATATCATTAGGCAAGGGACTTTAACCTAAAGCCATCACGATAATCTTTAGTCGACATTGGGACTCTAACCCTTTTTCCATGCATCCACATACATTCAATTCCACACATAAGGAATTTAACCCATTTTACCAATTCAACACCATACATGACCACATAGTCCTTATGGGAGCCCTTATTGCTCAACCATTTCAATAGGACAATGCATTGATTCAACTCATCATACAATTCAAACTATGGTCCTCAAGACCCTTACACGTCATTCATACTTCATTAGCAATTCTATACCACAATTTAGTTCAACACACAATTCAAATTCATTTTCATGTTAGGGACTTTAACCCCCATCTTATTCATCAAACCATAAAGGTCATCAATTACACAGTACATGGATCATTTTACCTTCATAGTATCATTTATCAATCATTCATACATATTGGGCCATTGCCCTAGTTCAAAGCATCATCATCATATAACTAGACATCTCACTGAGACATTTTCACAAACACCTTGTGTGCATGCCTATACCAAGGCAAATTTCATGGTAGAAATCATAAAGACTAGGGTTACTCAAGACCCACATGTTAGACCAAATACAACAAGCATTCACGTGTGCAAACTACCACCAATAACATGTATAAACATAAGTCTATGCAAGAATCATCATTATTCATCATTATACAACAAAATCCATTTCATTTAATTTCAAAAACACCATGTACACTTACTAATCCAAGTGTGAAATACATGGGCTTAGAGTTATTTGACAAGAGGAAGAGGTACATGCTTTAAAAAAGATGAATCACCAAGAATATTGACTCCCCTATGTCTCTTGAAAACCACTCTTGAAACTCTAGCCTTCTATTCTTCAAAGATAAGCTTGAGAGAGTATTTAGGGTGTTTGATCCATCCAAAAAGATGTTTAGGAGGCTACACACACTCATATAATGAGAGGGATTAGGGTTTTACACCTGGAAAATGACCACAAGGCCTTTAGTTAAAAGTTGAAAATTGAACCCATCTAGGGGTACGACTCACTTAAGTAGTTGTACCCTAGGGTACCAGTGGTACCCTAGGCTTATACTAGGTCACCCACACTATTAAGGATACGACCATACACCTTTGAGTCATATACAAAGGGTACGACTCAACCCTAACTCGTATCCATCAAACGTACCAAAAATAGTCCACTTTTGATCGAGGCATCACTCATACAATTGGCTTTGGTATGACTTGTACCTTAAGATACGATTGGTTTGAGCCTCACTCATACATAGGATAGTGAGTGTCCCCCATTATTGTCATGACCCGAGATGAGGCCCAAGCCGTGACGGGCATCCCAAACCATGAAGGCCCGAGCGCCCTTCTCTATCTGCAATCATACACACTTTCATATAATATAAAGGAAAATACAGAAATATAAAACAATATGGGATCATGGTCAATATCACAATTCAATTAGACAATCTGGAATGGAATCAATAAACCTCTAACAATTTCTAATATCAGTCTGCAATATCTCTAATACATCAAAACCAACATCTTGTCTAAAACTGGGACAAGGCCCCCAGTTGGACCATGAATCAAAATAAAATAACAATAACTAGTTCTAATCCGGGCCTTCCGAAGTAAGGGAGGCTCACCAGCTACAAACTTTTGACAAGTCATTCTACAACTTAATGGGACCCCAAGACTGTGTTTCAGAATCTTGAAATACAGGGGGGTCAATACAGATGTACTAGTATGCAGAGTAATCCAAAAACAAAATAAATTTTTATACAACATAGGCGAGAGCCTTTGTAAAACATAGTATCGCAGAAATTATTCAAAAATACACGGGCAAGGTATTTGAGTTTCAACAATATTTTCACCCTACGTGGTTCAATTTCATCCAGTACGGTTGAACTAGGTGGTACACCCTATAATTTCATAGTTTTCACCGACTACCAGATCTTGGTTGCTGCCAAGATTGAAATACTAGTGAGAGGAGGGCACACGAGATCACAAAGTAGGGTGCCAAAGCTCCAAATCAAAATAACATGTCGTGGTTGGGCGCAAGATCACAAAGCAGGGCTCCAAACCATAGTCCCAAATTGGGATGACAAAATTTTAGGCACAGAAGATCACATAGCAGGGTGCCAAGGTCCCATGTCGGCAAACAACGGCTTCCAGCATAGAGTTTTCTGACTCGTGCTCTCTTCAGGTAACCACCTAACTCGCATTAACCCGATTTCAAAATCTATTATAGAAATACATGTATCTCACTCATAACATTTTTTCCTTTTTCTTTTAAGGGCAATTCACAAAGAAGTGTCGTCATACCCCGACTTGCAAGTCCTTTACATCACATCATTCCACAACCCTTCTTATTAAAAAATATGTATATGGCCATTGAAGTTTATCAAGTCACATGAGGGTTCTTATCATCAAAATCACATTAAACTAATTCAAACACACTCTTTTTATGAATCATGAAAACATAGTGGCCATTCTATTTATTCTACTCTTGCATAATGATTAAAGAAACCTTTAAAGCTCAAGAGTTTCTCATAATTCACAAATCAGCCCCCGACATAGGTTATACACAAATTTCATGATAAAAAGAGGGGCTCTTAAGTTATGCTCTCAAAAAAACAATTCATCAATTATATCATGCAAGGTTCATAAATTTCGTCATGGGGAGTGAAATCTCACAAGTTACATTCGTAAATCATCTTTCAGATTCATATCACATAAGCACGAGATTTATAAATCAAAATTATAGACAACCCCATAACAATTTCATAATTCCATCAAATTGATTCTACAATGCATGCTCTTAAAATAATTTACCAAAACCCTTTTTCATATACATATATAAATATCTTCAAAGCTTGTAAGAATCATAAAAACCCATGCCCATGAGATTTAGGATAGCCCCATGTACCTTACTTGATGATCTTAGGTGAGAAAGCTTGAATCTTGGATTCCTATGATGTTTTTAAAGATGAGTTCTTGGATTTCTTGAATTGGAAATTCTTAATCTTGAACTATCTTGGAGAATTGATGAATAAGTTGGACTTGAATTCCTATTTGTGTTCTTGAAGAATATAACTCAAATTAATATTCTTGGGAATGTTCTTGAATGATTTTCTTGAACTTTTCTTGAAGAAGATTTGATGGAGTTCTTGGTGTTCTTGAGGGGGCTAGGGCTTTCTTTGGAGAGAAAAGGATGAATAATGATGTAAATAATATTTTTGGGGCTTTAATTATCTGTTATAGATGAGCTAGGGTGAAGGAAAAAACCCTTTGTCCCTTAAAAACGTGAAAACAGAACCTGGTAAATAGCTGGGGGAGATGGAGCACGCGTTGCGGGTATATCGCCTTGGCTTACTGCCTCTTCACAAAAATGACTGTAAGTTTTCGTTCGGGTATTGGATTTTGGCGAAATTAGTATTGTTGGAAAGATAATTCAATTATCTACAATTTTGTTAGTCTTGAGATGAAAAATTCCATGTATATAAAATGTTATACTTATTTAAAGTAGACCTTTGTAGAATCGAATGCCAAATTTTGGACCAATCAAATGATCTTAGCTCAACTTGACTCTAAGTGATTCCTATGGACATTTTTAACCTCAAGAGCACTTCACACACTAGGATAAAGATCATGAAACTTATATTCACATGGTAATCACTTGGATTATAGCTTATACATGTAAGAACAATGGTTCAAACTTTAGCTTGAAAGTGCGGGGTGTTACATTATCTCCCCCTTGGGATCATTCATCCCCAAATAATGGAAAGGAACTTGTTGAAGCTCTTAAGGTATGGAATAAGGAACGTAACCTCGCATCGAATGTTTTTTTTCAATGAAACATGCAAAGACATCAAAAAAGCTTCATGATAACCCCTAGTAAAACGCGTAAGCACGAAGCATGAGGTAATGAAACTTTACATTGGGATGACCTTGCTCATGAGTTCTTGAATCATTATCATCACAACATAAGGCATAAGTTTATTTGGTGATAATAGGCCTGATTTACCTTGGTACAATCAAGAGATGGGATTTCGCGAAAGATAGGATTTAAAGACATTCTCCACCTCACAAGATACAACAAATGGACCTTAAACTTAGAGACACTGTTCATCTATGCCCCAACATTAATTAACATACTACATACCTTCTAACTTACAATTCACTCATCACATATCTAAACACAAGAGTTTGTGTCCCGCCGTATAATACTTCTATGTTGAAGCCTAACTCAAAGGAAAGAGGTGCTAACTTAAACAACGGGACCATGTTCTCCCCGCCACATTAAGAAATCACCCCACCTCATCACTATAATCCAACAACCTCAAGTCTTATTTCAAGGAATACTAACCACATGGCATATCGATTTGTGTTTCCATCAATTACAACATTCAAGCCTATCATTACTACCCCCACTTCATGGATCTTCCCTCTAAGATCAGTAAATTTAGTTAATCTCACATAGACTTTCACCATATATCTCCTTCCTAACTATTTCACATAACAAATATTTGTCTCCTTCTTCCCCCTTCTCCTATAGTCTTTACTCAAGAAATCACAGAAAATTTTTCACCTTCAAGAACATCTACGCTTCTACCTAACACATTACTACGCTCCCACAACCACCATCATAATGACATACGAAAGGTCATTAAGGGACCCAAGCATAGACATCATGAATGGAAGTAACACTTGTCAATTCATAACCTACACTTTTTGCACTACTCAAGGAGGGACATGAAGTGAAGATACGATAAAATAGACATGGAGTGCTTCCGAAATCAAGTGTCTGGATCATAAGTAAGGGTCGTTCGGCATAACCACAACACAACATGATTTCTTAGGACATACTACTGTGAGAAGCATAGGTATACATATCTCATGATTTGTATAACATAAGGTCGGAATTCATAAAGTCAATGATTTAGACAAAGATTAACACTTGGAGCTATTGCTTCTAATTTTCAGAGCTGAGATGGTAATAAATTCATACAATTTTATCACTTTGGCTAATTCCGGCATAAAATGATTCAGTGACATACAAAAACATGTTTTCTTAGGACCAAGCATGTAGTGAGACATAGGTTTGGACATGAGCTACGTAACATATGGCTTGGATACTTGGAATATTGGATCACTGAGCGACATTATTTCTCCTTGTCTGGATATCAGAACATGACACGAGTTACATAGAGAGCTCAAACCTTAGGCACAGGCAAGACATGAATACATAAGACATTGATACAAGTCCATTCAAATCGAAGTAGGAGGAGATTTCTTGAATAGGAAATGATTTAACATGATTCTTACTTGAAACTTGACACCACAAAAAGAATTCGGGAACTACTTTAATCCATCATCTCCCCTTAGATCAAAGTCACCCTTCTAGACTTGAGAATATAACCTCCCATCAATTTATAACCATTGTTCTCAATACAATAGGGGATATCCGTATACATACGAACACAAACTTCCTTCAAGAATTTTACATAAAGACACTAAATTCTTTCTGGGTCATCCGCCTTCAGGGATGCTAATCATAACTTCCTCTAACTCCAAAGTCACCAACTTATGGCTAACATTATTATGGGTAGGGAATCTATGCTTCTAAATACTTTACACTCTATCTTCAACTCCTTAGAATACTCACATTACACCTCTAATCACATAACTTACAACTTACCAAGATTTGTAAAACCATACCAAGGCTCATATTGCCTACCTATATTTTCTCAATTCAACTCTAACGAACACCATACAACAACTCACCAGACTTCTCCATACTATAATTTAGAGGACACAAACTAGGTACGCAAAATACTTATACACATAAATACTAAACCTTCTCTTTTTAAGTATACTCTAAAGGTATTGCTTTCCAAGAACGCTACTCTTAATTTTTTCACTATCCTCTATCGTCATCAACCTATAATTCACAGTCTCATGAGCATACACATACTCCTTATCACATAAAAATCCACTCTGCACTACTTAACCTTCTAACATTAGACCGTTAATCACATAAGTTATATCATAAAATCTTACCTAATGCCATACTACCAGGGAGGTGCAACTTATTCTTATATATTTATGCCCTTATCCACTTAATAACTTACCCACAACTCATCATTTTAACACTAGTCCTCATATACATATATACCTCATAATTACCACTTAAACTTTTCATAAATTATCAACCTAGACTCTTTCGTAAATCACATCAAGCCTACTAATTCATTCCCACAAAACATACATCATTAATTTTAAGCTACGATTATTACCACCATATTCTACATCTAAAGTTTTCAAGCCTATAGTATAGGAACAATCACGTACCACCAAAGAAACATGCAACATCTTATACTAGTCCATCAAACTAGGAAATTCAACCCAAACACCTCATTTCACCTAGATACTACCTATAATCAAATCCCCTACATGGCATTACTACTACACCTCAAAATCTACTATATACCTTCTCACCAGTGCTCACTTCCATTTTAGAAGTCAGATTGGATATCCAATTGGTGCTCAACAGAAGGGTTCCAAACCTCTGAAAAACAGTACTAGTTTATAACTACTAGGGGAAAAAATCCAGGAGTAAAGTCACATAAGAAGGATAGTCGATCTCAATCTTATAATACAACCCATTTCAATCTTATCAACATTTTCTAATTTCTCACATCATATTTACTTACCCATGCGTACATCAAAATGACCTTCAAAATCCCATAAATGATAATGAGTCTTTACCTACAACTTATTGACTAATCTATTCCTTCTCAATTTTCAACCTATAACTGATTCTATACTCACCATAACTATCCATTCTGAGATCCTTCCCTATTTTGAATAAATAAAAATAAAATCAAAGCCAAACACTTTCTCCAAACACAACCATACAATCTACAAGTCTTGCCACAATATTATCCAACCACCATAAAAGAGAGATAACCACCCCTAAATCAAAAGGTTATACAACTAAAACTACTTATTTACTCAATAGTCCCCTCACTCTAACTGCTAACCTAGTGAATTTATGTCACCAACTTCTAAACCATATCACTACCATTAGGTCATGACACTTTAACATATAATACTACTCGGGTGGAAATATAGTTCCAACATTCTACTACACAACATTTCCTGCAACAAGAATTTTGAAAGGGACTAGATACACTAAAATACCTCAGGCTAAAAAGCACAATTTCATCAGGATCAAAGTTTACACTAGAATCAATACATCTTGAAGCACTAACGAACTCCTCCCAAGTCCTTGCATAATATTATAATCTTTTATGACTCAATTAGAAAGGACCATACCATTTAGATACTATATTTCTGCACTTTAATCACCTCAATAATGAGACATATCTGAGAATATAAGAGTAAGAAAAGAATTGGGATAACTTTTCTTTCATACGGGCGACACCATAGCATGAACTAGAGTATGAAAGAGGAACATTCTGACTCTATAGCACGAACTAAAACATGAAGAAAGAGAGACATTCCTAAATGCCTTATAGCCTCCCATTTATAAATGTGGCGCATTTCACACCCATAAATAGGACTTTACCCAACGTAATTTCACAGACACCCTGGAACCATAAACCATGCTCTGATACTAAGTTTGTCACGACCCGAGCTGAGGCCCTAGCCATGATGGGCATCCCAAACCATAAACTCTCGAACGCCTTTCTCTTTTGGCAATCATACACACTTTTACATAATATAAAGGAAAATACGAAAATATAAAATAATACGGGATCATGGTCAATATCACAATTCAATTAGACAATCTGGAATGGAATCCATAAACCTCTAAAGATGTCTAACATCAGTCTACGAAATCTCTAATACATTAAAACCAACATCTTGTCTAAAACTGGGACAAGGCCCCCAGTTAGACCATGAATCAAAATAAAATAACAATAACAAGTTCTAATCTAGGCCTTTCGAAGTTAGGGAGGCTCACCAGCTATAAATTTTTGACAAGTCATTCTACTGCTTAGCGGGATCCCAGGACTATGTCTCAGAATCTTAAAATATAAGGGGTATATACAGATGTACTGGTACACAGAGTTATCAAAAAACAAAATATATTTTTATACAACATAGGTGAGAACCTTTGTAAAACATAGTATCACAGAAATCATTCTAAAATACATGGGCAAGGTATTTGAGTTTCAACAACATTTTTAGCCTATGTGGTTTAATTTCCCCAACACGATTGAGTTAGGTGGTACACCCTACAATTTCACCGTTTTCACCAACTACCAGATCTCGGTTGCTACTAAGATTGGAGTACTAGTGAAGGGAGGGCATGCAAGATCACAAAGCAGGGTGCCAAAGCCCCAAATCAAAATAACATATCGTGGTTGGGCGCAAGATCACAAAGCAGGGCTCCAAACCATAGTCTCAAATTAGGATGACAAAATATTAGGCACACAAGATCACATAGCAGGGTGCCAAGGTCCTGTGTTGGCAAACAACTATTTCTAACATAGAGTCTTCTGACTAGTGCTTTCTTCGGGTAACCACCTAACTCGCATTAACCCAGTTTAAAAATCTACTATAGAAATACAGGCATCTCACTCATAACATTTTTTTCTTGTTCTTTTAAGGGAAATAAACAAAGGAGTATCGTCATACCCCGACTTACAAGTCATTTACATCATATCATTCCACAACCCTTCTTATTCAAAAAATATGTATATGGCCACCGAAGATTTATCAAGTCACATGAGGGTTCTTATCATAAAAATCACATTAAACTCATTTAAACACACTCTTTTTATGAATCTTGAAAACATAGTGGCCATTTCATTTATTCTACTCATGCATAATGATTAAAGAGACCTTTAAAACTTAAGAGTTTCTCATCATTCACAAATTAGCCCACGACATTGGTTATAAATAAATTTTATGATAAAAAGAGGGGCTCTTAATTCATGCTCTCAAAAAAATAATTCACCAATTATATCATGCAAGGTTCATAAATTTCATCATGGGGAGGGAAATCTCACAAGTTACATTCATAAATCATCTTTCGGATTCAATTCACATAAGCACAAGATTTAAAAATCAAAATTATAGACAACCCCATAAAAATTTCCTAATTCCATAAATATTTTCAAAGCTTGTAAAAATTAGAAAAACCCATGCCCATGAGATTTAGGATAGCCCTACATACCTTACTTGACAATCTTAGGTGAGAAAACTTGAATCTTGGATTCCTATGATGCTTTTGAAGATGAGTTCTTGGATTTCTTGAATTGAAAATTCTTAATCTTGAACTATCTTGGAGAATTGATGAATAAGTTGGACTTAAATTCCTATTTGTATTCTTGAATATTGTTTCTTGAAGAAGATAACTCAAATTCATGTTCTTGAATGATTTTCTTGAACATTTCTTGAAGAAGATTTGATGGATTTCTTGGTGTTCTTGAGGGGGCTAGGGATTTCTTTGGAGAGAAAAGGATGAATAATGATGTAGATAATGTGTTTGGGGCTTTAATTATCTTTTATGGACAAGTTAGGGTGAAGAAAAGGACCCTTTTGCCCTTAAAAAATACGAAAATAGAACCTGGGAAATAGATGGGGGAGATGGAGCATGCGTCACGGGCATATCTCCTTGGCTTACTGCCTTTTACGAAAATGACAGTAACTTTTTGCTCGGGTATCGGATTTTCACAAAATTGGTATCGTTGGAAATCTAATTCAATTATCTACAATTTTGTTGGTCTTGAGATAAAAAATTCCATGTATATAAAAAGTTATACATATTTAAAGTAGACCCTTATAGAATCAAATGCCAAATTTTGGACCAATCAAATGATCTTAGCTTAACTTGGCTCTAAGTGATTCCTATGAACATTTTTAACCTCAAGAGTACTTCACACACTAGGTTAAAGATAATGAAACTTATATTCACATGGTAATCACTTGGATTATAGCTTATACACGTAAGAACGATGGTTCAAACTTTAGCCCGAAAGTGTAGGGTTTTACAACCATACTGTCTAGGGTATGATAGGGGGTCACCAACTCATATACAAAGGGTATGAGTGGTACACTTAGTCGTACCAAGTCCAGAGACATCAAATGAGGGAAATTTTCAATGGTTCAAAGCCTAGGTGTTTCATTATAAATGCTTGGTTATGGTTATCCCATGTTTTAATTATGCTTTTATATGCATTAATGGTGGTTTTGGATAATTGGTTACATTGGAATGGTTCTTTGATAATGGACTTTTGTTTTGGAAATACTATGCCCCCAACGTGTTTGATAAAATTCCTATAACAATGTTTTTACGATAATATTGATTTTTCAATGGACTTTATGCATGGTTTAAACTTGGTAATGGAACCCTAAATGATATGAATAATTTAAATAGTTTTGAATGGATTGAAAAGGCTTTGGTGGCCATGGTTTTTGTTAATTGAAAATCATATGGGGTGTATCGAAATCCCATAAGGATTGGATAAGGACAATGCTTACAAGTTATTGTTGGTATGATGATCCACTACTAATAGCCTTGGTTAATAATAATGGAATAATGGTTTTGATGGAAAATAGTTTTAATTGGGCTTAAATGAGGGATATGTTGCAAAGCCATAAAAGGTGGAGGTCCCAGGGGGACCTAAACTAGAAACTCATATTTGCCGATATGAGGTTTGGTCCTAGTGACTGTGAGCATGATGTCATATTATATATTTTGGGGGATGAGCTACTCATCCCAGGTTTTCTCCCTTGGTCGTATGGCTTCACGCACTGGGGCCCTTTCAACAGGGGGACCGGAACCCATATAGCTCATGGGTGGTTTAGGAAGGCAAAGTTACATAGCCCAGGTAAAGGTTTTAATGGCATACTAAACCCGGTTCCCTTTCCCAGTATGATTTTGTACATGTATGGTTGTGTGACTATGAATGGTTGTTACTTGGTTTTATAAACAACATTATTTTATCCTTATCCTAAGTTCATGCTAGCATTCATCTGCTAACCAATCATCGGGCACTGTATCCCCACGTGCTGTAGGAACCAACCGTTCCACTTCTCCTGCTTAGCAATTCAAACTTTAGGGTCAATATTTGGATTAAAGTGTTGAGCTTCCATCTATTCGAAAGGCTCCATTTCATGGATGTTATTTCATACTTTGACTAATTTATGGACATTGGTTTTGACTATGGTTAGGGGAATATCCCAATTGGATTTTGGTATTCTTTTGGTTAGAGGCTTTATTAGTACTGCTATGGGTTGGAATGGGTGGTATTGGTGTTGGTGTCGGCCTTAATATTTGCATTGGTATTAGGGATGACATCATTGGACATAATTTCTTACAATTCCATCGTATTTTATTTCAAGATTAATCATATTATCTTTTGGATCTCTTTTGGTTATGGCCTGGTTTATGGCCCTTGGTTCGGTATTGGTTAGGCTTGGTGGTTTGGTTGGTACCGTTCGGTGGACGGGATGACTTGGTAGGGTTAGTATAGGAATAGACCTATCCCAAGGTCATTCCATTTAAAGTTATGCTATCTCGTTATATTTTAAAAATTCAACCAACTCAGGGCAGGCGATTGGAGGTTGGGTTGGGTAATGGGGTGTAACACCCCAAATCTGGTACCCGGAATGCTACACGGTACTCATAACCCCAAAAGACCACAAGATAACCCATGACTGATATCTGTACCTATATACTGCATAAAATACTTTATAATGCGGAAAAATGATCTGAAAGGCCATAAGGTTTAATACTAAACATGATCTAAATGATATAACATCTATGTGGGGTAATAGAATACCCAAAAATAAACTAAACATACTGAGGAATGAAACATAATAGTCTAGAAAGCCTCTAACTGATTGAATTATCTGAGTAAGGAGTTAATGGGACATATCCCCAACTAACTCCAACTAATAAACTGATTAATGAGATAATAGGGAAATAATCATGTCCTCGAAAGATGAGGACTCACTTCTAACTCTGTTTGTAGATATCTGGAATCTACTATTTCTCTGGAGCTTGTGTCTCTGAACCTATGGTATAAGACACCATAGTGCAAATGCATCAGTAATTTAAATGTATTGGTATGTATGTGAGGTAGGCTGAATGCATGGGGTTCATATGCATGGACAATAATAATAACTGACTAACTATCATGAGCGTGAGAATCATGCATGAGACATAACAACTGACACTAATACTGTGTTAACATGATTACTAAATCTGAATATAACTGATAACATGAGTGACTGTATCTGACAGTCCTGAATCTAATGAAACTATCTGAGTTTCATACTATATTTGAGTTGACTGTATTTGACAGTCCTAAAATTTGAAGAACTATCTGAGTTTTATTACTGAGACTAATTGACTGTGTCTGACAGTCCTGATTCTGTACCATGAAACTGTGGGAAGTAGTTATCTAACCGACATGCCCCTAATATACCATTATGGCTGAGATAGGGTCTAATCTATAACCCCAATTGGAAGGGTATTAATACCGCACCACTGGTAAGGACAAGCTGTGGGTGACCCTCATCTGATAGTGTCCCCTATATGAGAATGGTGGGCCTCTTATCTGACATTGATTATCCACCTCATAACCCTTATTGGACAGTGCTGATGTCTCAACCTATGCTGGCTACATAGTTTTGGAATTCAAGTATGACTTCTAAGAATCACACCCTCATCTGATAGTATATGTTCTCATCCTTGGGTTACTCAGTGCTAATTCCTACTCCCATCTGAATAGACTCTGAATATGATTTAATGAAATGAACATGGACTGAGTTACTAAATTTCGTTGACTGACGAAATACTACTGATATCTGACAACTGACTGAGTTTATGGGATCATGGAGATTTCCTGAGTCATAAGACTGTCTGAAGTCTAAGGATCATAGCTTAACTGAGATTATCGTGAAAACATGACATGGATCTAGGCATACAACTAATGTTTCGGGTACGAGTACCCCTAGACTCCATGGGAGGAAACTGACCAAGCATAACTTACTTGAACATATAACTAACATTATAATCTATAATACATTTGTAGAAGCATTTCATCAAAACATGTGATAGGCATAACTTGTACATACATGGGGATTTCATGGTATCATGCTAGTTAGGCACTTTTCCTTCATCTAGGCATTTAATCAAACATATTGTATGGATTGTACAGGTAAACATCATTGTACAATAAATAAAATCACAGTTCAATTCTAATTTCATCATTCAAGGGTTTAGTCATAGGTTTGCATGAATCTATATCTTTAATAATTTCACCCATATAGAATTTATCACCCAACATGGAGTAGAATTCAATTTCTCATTATGCACATTAACAAGAGCAGCCCAATCATGAAGTTCATAAGAAAATCCATAAACTTGAATTTAGAAAAGGGATTTTTGTGCTTCATGGATGAAAGGAGTCCATGAGTGAACACTAGGTTAGTGATTTTGTGAAGATTAATGGTGAAACTTTCTTGGAATTGAATCTTCTATGAAAACCCTAGCTTGTTCTTGAGAGGTTTTTGAGAGTAGAGAGTTTATTTTGGGTGAAAATTGGCTGAATCACATGTTAAAGGGCTTAAATAGGGGTGGGAAGTTGACCCTTTTAACTCTGGATGCGTCATTTAATTTTAGTAAAATTTTCCCGAACTGAACCCCTGGCGCGACGCAGCGCTATCGCGCCGTGTCACTAGAATTTGACAATTGGGAAACTGAGGAATGGTGCGACGCAGAACCATCGCGTTGCCCCTTTTTTTATGACCTAGAACATTGGCGCGATGTGGAGGAAATCGTGCTGAGACACTAAAAAAGGACAATTGCCATTTTAGCTTGTGGTGTGGAACACCACTGACCAATATGGCGCTGTTTATGATGGGAACTTGAAATGGTCGTAACTTCTTACCCAGTTATGATGGGAACTTGAAATGGTTGAAAATTACTCATGGAATAATCATAATTTAATTTAGAAGCTAATACTAGACATTCTTGAGATAAAATTAGCTAGGAAAAAGTATGGGGTATTACAATATCTCCCCCTTGAGAACATTCATCCTCAAATGAGACTGATTGAGAGTAGAGAAAAGACAACTGACGTACATATGGAATATGAATAACTGGAACATGATCTCATAACTGACATGACTGACAATCTAAACATATAATACCGAACATGCATATCTGATGCATGTGTAACTGATTCATGAATGCATGATTGAGTGTTCTGAAGAATTAAGTTTCTCACAATGAAAATGCATGTCTGATGCATAATTACATAACTGAACTGATACATGAGTGCATGACTGAATATGCAATGGTACTTGATACCAAGTTTATAATGGGAACATGCGTATGAAACTGCATACCAAATTTGTGATGAACACTGAACATAAAACTGAGTAATCATAAGGAGAACTGTTACCTTGAGCTTGATATGAGTTAGCGATGAAGAGGTGAGGATACTTGGTACGTATGTATGACCCTGCTTCCCAAGTATCTCCCTTGACAGACTGATTTCGCCAAAGAACCTTAACTAGAGGGACTTCTTTATTCCTCAATCTATGAGTCTGATAGTCTAAGATTTTGACTGGAACCTCTTCATAAAAGAGAGTGTTCTGAACATCAATGCTCTGAATAGGGACTACAACTGATGGGTCACCTATTCACTTCTTAAGCAAAGAGACATGAAAGACTAGATGAACTGATGCTAGATCTAAAGGCAATTCAAGATCATAGGCTACCTTGCCAAAGCGACTGAGAATCTTGAAGGGACCAACATATTGGGGACTGAGCTTTCCCTTCTTTCCGAATCTCTTCACTCCCTTCACGGGAGAGATCTTTAGATAGATATGATCACCAATCTCAAAATCAAGATCTTTCCTACGAACATCTGCATGAGACTTCTGTTGGCTCTGAGCAGCCCGAAGTCTTTATCTAATCAACTGGACTTTTTCTAAGGCATCGAATACCAAGTCAGGACATATGACTGAGGCCTCACTAACTTTTAACCAACCAATTAGAGATCTACATCTCCTACCGTAGAAAGCTTCAAATGGAGCCTTCTAAATACTGGAATGATAGCTGTTGTTGTATACAAACTCAATCAAAGGTAAGTGGTCATCCCAGCTTCCCTTGAAATTGATTGCACACGCCCTTAGCAGATCTTCTAACGTCTGAATGGTCCTTTCTGCTTGACTATCTGTCTGAGGATGAAAGGCTATACTAAGATGAACTTGGGTACCAAGACCCTTTTGGAATGCTTTCTAGAAATAAGAGGTGAACTGGGTACCTCTGTATGAGATAATGGACAATGAAACACCATGCAATTTAAGAAACTCCTTGATGTAGAGTTTGGCGTAATCCTCGACTGAATAAGAGGTATGGACTGGAAGGAAATGGGTTAATTGGTCATTCTATCTACAATGACCCGGACTGAATCATGCTGATGACGAGTTCGAGGCAAACTCGTCATGAAGTATATGTTCACAACTTCCCACTTCTAAGTAGGAATACTGAACTCCTGTATGGACCCACTAGGCTTCTGATGCTCTATCTTAACCTATTGACATGTAGAGCACTTAGCCACAAACTCTGCAATATCTCTCTTCATCCCACTCCACTAATAGATTTCCCACAAGTTGCGGTACATTTTTGTGGCCCCTGGATAAATAGAGTAGCGCGCACCATGCGCTTCTACAAGAATTTGCTGCCTTAAGTCATCTACACCTGGAACACAGAGACGATCCTAACAACACAAAACACCATCTCCCCCTTGGGAGAAAACGTCTACTTTCTGATCCTTGACTGACTCTTTCAACTTGACAAGGCTGGGATCTCTATCTTGCATTTTTTTTTCACCTCGAAAACTAGAGATGATTCTGAACTACTCTGGACCCATATATCACTCTCTTTTGCATCGACTAAGCGAACGCCTAGTCTAGCAAGCTGATGGACTTCCAGAGCTAACTTCTTCTTAATTTCCTCAACATTAACAACACTACCCATAGATAGTCTACTAATAGCATCAACCACTATATTGACCTTGCCCGGATGATAAAGGATACTCATGTCATAATCTTACAAGTGCTCTAACCACCTTCTCTGATGAAGATTGAGATCTTTCTGAGAAAATACATATTGAAGAATTTTATGATCAGTGAACACATCTACATGAACACCGTATAGATAATGCCTCCAAATCTTCAAGGCAAAGACTACGACTGCTAACTCAAGATCATGAGTAGGATAATTCCTCTCATGAGGCTTAAGTTGTTTGGAGGCGTAGGCTATGACCTTACCATGCTGCATGAGGACACAACCCAAAACTACTCTATATGTATCACAATACACTATGAAACAATCTGGAAGAGCTAATATTGAAGCTGAGGTGAGTCGAGTCTTCAACTCCTGAAAAATCTTCTCGCAAGGATCTGACCACTGAAACTTAACTTTCTTCTGAGTTAACCTAGACATAGGGGATGAAATAGAAGAAAATCCCTCAATAAACCATGTGTAATAGCCATCCAAACCCAAGAAACTCCTAATATCTGATGGAGAGACAGGGCGAGGCCAGTTTCTTATTGCTTCGGTCTTTTAAGGATCCACTCTAATGCCATCACCGAAAATGATATGACCAAGGAATGCTGCTGACCTTAGCCAAAATTCACACTTACTGAATTTGGAGAATAGTTGGTGATCTCTGAGAGTCTGAAGTACTATTCTGAGATGGTCTGCATGATCACGCTCACTGTAGGAATAAACCAGAATATCATCTATGAAGACTATGACAAACATGTCCAAGTACTACTTGAACACACGATTCATCCAGTCCATGAAAGATTCTGGGGAATTGGTAAGACCAAAGGACATAACTAAGAATTCAAAGTGACCATACCAAGTACAAAAAGATATTTTTGGAATGTTCTCTTACTCTGAGCTGATGATAGCTGGATTTGAGGTCTATCATAGAGAAATAACTGGCACCCTGAAGTTGGTCAAACAAGTCATCGATTCTGGGAAGAGGATACTTGTTCTTGACCGTGACCTTATTGAGTTGATAGTAGTCTACACACATCCTAAGAGAACCGTCTTTCTTGTGCATAAATAGTACTGGAGCGCCCCACAGGGAAATACTGGGCCTGATAAATCCCTTATCTAAGAGACCCTTCAATTGTTCTTTTAGTTCTTTGATTTCTGCTGGTGCCATTCTGTATGGCGGAATAGATATAGGCTGAGTATCTGGAAAAAGATCAATGCTGAAGTCTATTTCCCTTTTGGGAGAAATTCTTGGAAGATCTTCGAGAAAGACATCTGAATATTCACCTACAACTGGAACTGATTCAAGGCTGGGAGTTTTGGAACTAGTGTCCTTAACTTGAACAAGATGATAGACACATCCTTTAGATATCATTTTTCATGCCCAAAGGTAGGAAATAAGCTGACCCCTAAAAGCGGATACACTACCATTCCACTCAAGGACGGGTTTATTTGGGAGCTGAGACTGGACTATTTTGTTTTTGTAGTCGACTATGGCATTGCAGGAATGAAGGCAATCCATTCCAAGAATGACATCAAAATTAGTCATCTCTAATTTGACTCCGCTGAAGTAACTTTTTAAAATATCATAACCGGGCTGTTCCTGTATACCCATTGGGCTATGATGGTTTTACCCACTGGGGTAGAGACTGAAAAGGGCTCTGCTAAGATTTTGGGACTAATTTCGAAATAGCCTGCTATATAGGGAGTAATAAAAGGCAAAGAAGCTCCTGGATCTAGCAAAGCGTAAACATGCACATGAAAGATTTGTAACATACCAGTAACTATATCAGGAGAATTTTCCTGATCTTGTCAGTACTGAAGAGCATAGAGATGATTTGGGTGTTTCCCACTAGTAGCACTGGTGGTGGCACCCTGCTGATTCGGGAGATCAAACTGAGCTGAGAAGCGGAGATGACTCAGATAACCCAGTCTCTGACTCTATGGCCTGTCTTGACATATCCAAAATAGACATCGCTACCAGCTCTACAAGCACCTTTGTGGTTCTTACCGTAAGTCTGACAAAGGGGATTAGTTCAGGCATTTCTAACACTGCCCTAAAACTTAGAGCCTAGTTCTCTATCTTTGTAACCTTTCTTGAACTTAGGAACTGGAGCACTGGCTGAAGAAGGGGCTGGAACTAATGACTTAGGATGAAACTGGGAACAGTTTTCTCCTTCTGATTTAGGCTAAGCGAAGTTGAAACTACCTGTCTTCGCTCTCTTATTCTGCTTCTCTCTCTACTTAATCTTCTACTCCTTTATCTGCTGAGAATGAGTCATAAGACTGGCTAAAGTCATGTCACTATTCAACATGGTAGATCTGTACTCATTTACCATGCTAATATTTACCCTTGAAGTGAACTTACTCATCTTGGCTCTGGTGTCTGCAACCACATGAGGGGCATATCTGGCTAATTGAGTAAACTTAAGAGAATACTATTTCACCGTCATATTGCTCTGCCTGAGGTTGATGAATTCTAGCACTTTAGCCTCTCTAAGCTCTTGGGGAAGAATCTTTCTAAGAATGCAGTGATAAACTCCTCGTACTCTATAGGACCTGCATCATCTGACCTCTCTGACTTACACTATTTGAACCAAGTATGAGCCACATCTTGTAACTGATATGTAGCTAGCTCAGCACTCTCAACAGTAGTCACCCCCATGATGTCTGTTACCTTTTGAACCCGATCAATGAATTCTTGAGGATCCTCATCTACCTTAGACTCGAGGAAGGATGGAGGATTTATCCGGGTGAAGTCCCAAAGCCTAGATGCGGCTGAGTTGGCCGGAATGACTGCTGGCCATTCATTTTGAGAGGCAATTGACTGAGCAAGAGTAGTGAATACAACCCTACACTTTGTATGAGAAACATAATCTCCCAAAGTATCTTCGAGCTTGGGGGGCTGATAGATTTCCATTTCTTCTTTTAGGAGGCATGTTCTGTAGAAAAAAGAGAAAAATAGATTAGACTGAGAGATTGACTTGAGATTATGCTCACTGGCATGACATGAATACCAAAAGAAGGAAAACTATTCCTAAAACATCTTATAGCCTCTTGCACATAAATGTGGTGCGCAACACACCCATGTATAAGACTTTACTAGATATGGCATTTAGACTTCCTAGGACTCTATTGAACCTTAGGCTCTGATACCAAGTTTGTAATGCCCCAAATCTGGTACCCAGAATGCTACACGGTGCTCATGACCCCGAAGGACCACAAGCTAACCCATGACTGATATCTGTACCTGTATACTGCATAAAATACTTTATAATTCGGAAACATGAACTGAAAGGACATAAGGTTTAATACTGAACATGATCTAAATGATATAACATCTGTGTGGTATAATAGAATACCCAAAACAAAACTAAACATACTGAGGTCTGAAACATGATAGTCTAGAAAGCCTCTAACTGATTGAATTGTCTAAGTAAGGAGTTGATGGGACATGTCCCCAGATAACTCCAACTAATAAACTGATTAATGAGATAATAGGGAAATAATCATATCCTCAAAAGATGAGGACTCACTTCTAACTCTATCTACAGATATCTGGAATCTACTGTTGCTCTGAAGCTCGTGTCTCTGAACCTATGGTATAAGACACCATAGCGCAAATGCTCAATACTCTTAATGTACTGGTATGCATGTGAGGTAGGCTGAATGCATGGGGTTCATATGCATGAACAATAATAATAACTGACTAACTATCATGAGCGTGAGAATACATGCATGAGATATAACAACTGACACTAATACTGTGATAACATGATTACTAAATTTGAATATAACTGATAACATGAGTGACTGTATCTGATAGTCCTGAATCTGATGGAACTATCTGAGTTCTGTACTATATTAGAGTTGATTGTATCTGACAGTCCTGAAATCTAAAGAACTATCTAAGTTCTATTACTGAGATTGATTGACTGTGTCTGACAGTCCTGATTTTGTAACATGAAACTGTGGAAAGTTGTTATCTAACCGTCATGCCCCTAATATGCCATTATGGCTAAGTTAGGGTCCAATCTGTAACCCCACTTAGAAGGGTGTCAATACCGCACCACTGGTAAGGACAAGCTGTGGGTGACCCTCATCTGATAGTGTCCCTATATAAGAACGGTGAGGCCTTTATCTGACAGTGCTTATCTACCTCATCAACCCTCATCGGACAGTGTTGATGTCTCAACCTATGCTGGCTACATAATTTTGGAATGCAAGAATGACTTCTAAGAATCATACTCTCATCTGATAGTGTGTTTTCCCATCCTTGGGTTCACTCGGTGCTAATTCCTACTCCCATCTGAATAGAATCTAAACATGATTTACTGAACTGAACATGGGCAGAGTTACTGAATTTCGTTAACTGACGGAATACTACTGATATCTGACAACTGACTAAGTTCATGAGATCATGAAGATTTCCTGAGTCATAAGACTGTCTGAAGTCTAAGGATCATAGCTTGACTGAGAGTATTGTGAAAACATGACATGGCTCTAGGCACACAGCTAATGTTTCGGGTATGAGTACCCCCAGGACATGATGGAAGGAAAATGACCAAGCATAACTTACTTGAACATATGACTAACATCATAATCCATAATATATTTATAGAAGCATTTCATCAAAACATGTCATAGGCATAACTTGAACATACATAGGGATTTCATGGTATCATGCTAGTTAGGCACTTCTCCTTCATCTAGGCATTTAATCAAACATATTGTAGGCATGGTACATGTAAACATCATTATACAATAATTAAACATCGTGGTTCAATTCTAATTTCATCTTTCAAGGGTTTAGTCATAGGTTTGCATTAATCTATATCTTTAATAATTTCACCCATATAGAATTTATCATCCAATTGGAGTAGAATTCAATTTCTCATTATCCACATGAACAAGAGCAGCCCAATCACGAAATTCATAAGAAAATCCATAAACTTGAATTTAGAAAAGGGATTCTTGGGCTTCATGGATGAAAGAAGTCCATGAATGAACACTATGCATACCTTAGTTCATGATTTCATGAAGATTGACGGTGAAACATTCTTGGAATTGGATCTTCTATGAAAATCCTAGCTTGTTCTTGAGAGGTTTTTGAGAGAAGAGAGTGTATTTTGGGTGAAAAGTGGCTGAATCTTGTGTTAAAGGTCTTAAATAGTGGTGGGAAGTTGACCCTTTTAACCCTAGATGCGTCATTTAATTCCAGTAAAATTTCCCCAAACTGAACCCCTAGCGCGACGCTGCGCTATCGCTTCGTGTCACTGGAATTTGATAATTGGGAAACTGAGGTATTGCGCGATGCAGAGCCATCGCGTTGCCCCTTCTTTTGTGACCTGGAACTTTGGTGCGATGCAGAGGAAATCGCGCTGAGACACTTGAAAATTACTCATGGAATAATCATCTTTCAATTTAAAAGCTAATTCTAGATTCTTGAGATAAAATTAGCTAGGAAAAATTATGGGGTATTACAGGAGGGTGGTCTCTGATGTCGATCAGACTTGGGATGCCCATTATGATATGGCCTCCAGTGGTTGGATGTTGCCAGTGTCGCGCCAATGTACATTATGCTTTACCTTTGAAGTTGAGGGTACTGTTCTTTATTTCTGTGAGACCACTCCGGGGCCTCCTACAACCCATACTGTATGTTTACCATTCAAAGCTATGTGCTAATCTATCCACATAAATATCACCATCGTATCCTTAGAACCCAGCATCCTCTTAGTTATCTTCCTCATTTTGTTATCAATAGTCATAAGAAAATTAGAAACATTTAATCTAAACTTAATCCTCCCAGGTGGGTACGACTTGTAAGTGTATGAGTCATATGGTCTGGGTACGACTTGTATGCTTGAGTTGTATCCATTCTAGAATTTTAAAATTGTAGACTTCTATGTTGTCAGTGGGTACGAGTCCTGTTACGACTCTGTACCAGTGGGAACGAGTTGTAAAGGGTATCGTATCAACTGTAATATAGAAGTCCCCTTTTAAAGTTTGACTCAAAATCAAATACCCAAACTACCTATGAGGTTTTGCAGAAATATGAACCAATTTTGTATGAAATAACACATAAAATCAATAACCAAAACCAAATTTATCCCCAATTCTCATTTTCAACCTAAAATCCAAGAACTAGGGTTCCACATTTCCATATTCAATTAATAGGAACTTAAAGCAAGTTAGAAACTACTCCTAGATACAAATTAAACTTGAAATACAAATATTTGAGTTTAAAAACTTACTTGAATGGAGAGGAAAATATTTTTCTCAAATTTTCACTTGTTTTTCTCCAAATTCTTGGTTAAATTCGTGCTAAATGGAAAATCCGAGCAAAGTGGTAGATGATTTTGGTTGTATTCAAGTGATTTCTTAGACTTTGGAAGATTTAAGTTGAGTGCAAATGATTATGGGTGAGTATCAGGTATTGGGTGCCTAATTTAGTGCTCCTCTTTTGTTTTTAATTGAAGATCGGGACCAGTTAACCCGCGATTGGACCTGGTAAGTAGGGGTAAGAGTTGTGTATACGAATCGTACCCAGTCTTATGGGTTATTTCTATGAATCGTATAGACTTGGAACCTTACCTGGGTTCTTGAGTGGGTTCGACTCAAGGTGACGAGTCGTACCTTGAGGGTATGACTCGTACCTTAAGGGTACGACTCGTTCTGAGAATCATATCCATTCTAAAAACTTTTACCTGGTTTTGATTTTTCTCCCAGGTCTGTACAACTCCTACTTACGAGTTGTACCATCTAGATATGACTCATAAAGAGTCTGTATGACCAAAACTTTTTCAACTTCTCTAGATCTTGTCTGCTTTCTTAGTCTTGCACACAGAACAAACATATTACCCTATAATTAAACAAGTATAGAAACATGGGTTGCTTCCTATACAATGCTTGATATAACATCGCGGCATGGCATGGCTAAGTTGGATACTCAAATTTCACCAACTAGCCTCATGGCTTGCCTTCCATGCCACACTTGATTCTACATCGCGAGAAGACACAATTGCCTTGGTTATTCAGTCTTTACCAAGGTCAATTTCAACAACCTCATTCACTTCTTCAACATTTCCCACACAGTGCTTTACTCTCTCTGCATTTACCTTGAATGGGGCTTCACCATCCCTTTTCAATTCTAAAGCACCATAGGGATAAACTTTTAGAACTGTGTATAGGTTGACCACCTTGACCTTAACTTACTTGGAAACAAATGAAGTTTAGACTGATAAAGCAACACCTGATCTCCCTTGTCAAATACTTTCTTCTCAATCTTGCGATCATGATGCCGCTTTATCTTTTCTTAGTAAAGTGCTGAACTTTCATATGGCCGGAGCCATAATTCATCCAACTTATTGATCTCATTCAACCTTGACTTGGATACACCCTGGCACTCTAAATTCAACTTTTTTAATGCCTATAGTGCCTTATGCTCCAGCTTAATAGGCAAGTGACAAGCCTTGCCATACACTAGCTGATAAGGTGAAGAACCTATGGGGGTTTTATAAGCTGTGAGGTAAGACCACAATGCATCATCTAACTTTCTTGCCCAATCAATCCTATTGGCATTCACAGTCTTTGCCAAGATGGACTTGATTTTTCTATTGGACACCTTAAATTGTCCACTAGTCTGCAGATGATAAGATGTTGCCACCCTGTGCTTAACTCCATATTTTCAAGAAGACTTTTGAATAGACAATTACAACAATATGACCCCCCGTCACTAATAATAGCTCGCGGCATGCCAAATTAAGAAAATATGTTCTTTCTCAAGAATGCAGTGACACTCCGTGCTTTATTGTTAGGAAGTGAAATTTCTTCCACCCACTTCAAAACATAATCTATGCCATAAGTTTATACTTCATGCCACACGAACTTACAAATGGTCCTATAAAATCTATGCCCCACACATTAAACAATTCCACTTGGAAAATAGGAGTCATAGGAAGTTCATGTCTTCTAGAAATAGTACCTTGTTGTTGACATTAGTCACAAGAAGAAGCGTACTCATGAACATCTTTGTAGAGAATTGGCCAATAATAGCCACATTGAAGAATTTTATAAGCTGTGTGGGCCCCTCCATGATGACCCTCAACTGGCGAGGAATGAAAAGCCTTGAGTATGCTCATCATATCCACCTCAGGTATACACCTACGAATGATTCCATCTGCATAAATCCTTAACAAATAAGGTTCATCCCAGAAAAATTTCCTTACCTCATGCATGAATTTCTTTCTTTACTAATAGGAAAGATCTTCTTGAACTAGATCACTGGCTAAGTAATTTGCATAATCTTCAAACTATGGAATTAGATCTTGGGAAGCTGCTAATATCTGCTCATCTAGAAAACTGTCATCAACCTCCAATACATTTGCGACCTTCTGCATAGCTTCCCCCTTCAGTATCAACAAGTGATCTGCAACTTGATTTTCTATGCCTTTTCTGTCCTTCACCTGAAAGTCAAATTCTTGCAATAAAAGAACCCACCTAACAAGCCTAGGCTTTGCATATTTTTTTTCCATTAGGTACCTCAATGCTACATAATTAGCTTTTATAATCACCTTTGTCCAGATTAAGCAGGATCTAAGCTTTTTAAAGGCAAAAACCACTGCCAATAACTCTTGCTCTGTCACAGTATAGTTCTTTTGAGAAGGATTTAGTGCCTTTATAGAATAGTAGATGGGATGATGGATATTTTCTTTTTGTTGGCCTAGTACATCCCCTAAGGCCAATCCACTAGCGTTACACTTAATCTCAAAGGGTAAGGACCAATTAAGAGACACAATGATTGGAGCAGTCAACAACTTCTCTTTTAGGCTTTCAAAAGCTTTCTCACACGCTTCATCAAAATTAAATTTTACCTCCTTCTCAAGAAGCTTGCAAAGAGGACTAGTAATCTTCGAGAAATCCTTAAATAATCACCTATAAAAGCCTGCATATCCTAAGAGGCTTTCCTAAGAAGCTTTGAATTCCCTTAAAAAACATTGGGTAGGGTAATTTCTCAATTACCTCAATCTTTGCATGATCAACCTCTATGCCCCTTTTTGAAATTTTGTTCCCAAGCATAATTCCTTCTTTAACCATAAAATGGCACTTTTCCCAGTTAAGTACCAAGTTTCATTCTTTACACCTTTGGAGAGAATTTGCCAAGTGCTTTAGGCAGTCTTTAAAAGAATCACCAACGACCAAAAAATCATCCGGGAACACTTCGATGGTGTCATCTACCATTTAATAGAAAATTAACATCATATATCTATGAAATGTGGCTGGAGAATTGCATAGCCCACATGGCATACGTTTGAATGAAAAAGTCCCATATAGACAAGTAAAATTTGTCTTCTCTTGGTCCTCAGGTGCAATAGTGATTTGATTATAGCTTGAGTACCCATCAAGAAAATAGTTCCATCCTCTTCCTGCTAACCTGTCTAATATCTGATCCATACAGGGCATAGGAAAATGATCCTTTTGAGTCCATGCATTCAATTTTCTATAAGCCATACATATTCTCCATCTAGTGACTGGGCTTATAGGTACTAACTCATTATTCTCGTTAGGTACAGTAATGATTTTTCCTTTCTTCAGAATGCATTATACCAGACTGACCTACTTGCTATCAGTAATGGGATATACTATACCAACATCAGACCACTTGATTATTTTATTTTTCACCACCTCCTACATAAGAGGATTGAATTGACGCTGATGTTCAATAGATGACATCTAATCTGGTTCAAGTTGTATTTTTTGACCACACAAACCAAGAAAAATACCCACAATATCTACAATGGATCATCCAATAGACTTCTTGAATCTCTGCAAAACTAAAAATAATGATTCAACTTCAGACTATTTAGATTAGCTACAATAAAAATTGGTAAAGTATTGTTGGCCCCCAGAAATGCATATCACAAGTGAGATGGGAGGGCCTTCAACTCTAATATCGGTGGTTCTCCACTGTAAGGATGCAAAGTAGAGTAGTTTTATTCTTCAGATCTAAATCAAGCTTCTTTGGTGCAAACTCAAATAAACCCTTTCCATGCAGTGCACTTACTAGCTCCTCATACTCAATAGCATCAGAGTGAAAATTCATGATCACAACTACAAGTTCTTCAATACCTAGTCTCTCTTCAATAGGAAAAACCACATCAGAACCATCATCCCAAAGAGTAACTGCATCAATATCATGGAATAAATCTGCCTCCTCATCATACACATCAATCATAGATATCACTCTCAACTCATCGATCTGTCTCATGGATTTACATACATTGAATATCACCTATTCATCATTCAATCTCAGCATCAGATGTCCCAGTTCCAAATTAGTCAATGTCCTGCTTGTAGGCAAAAATGGTCTTCCCAAAATAATTGGGACTTGAAAGTCCACTTCACAATCTAAGATTATAAACTCATCAGAAAAAATAAAAGATGCCACTTTCATCAATACATCATATAAGATACCCACTGGCTTTTTCATTGTCTTATATTCCATAACTAGTATCATGGTGTAGGTTTTGGAGCTCCAACCCTAGTTATTTAAACACTGCAAATGGCATATGGTTGATACTACCACCCAAATCATATAAAGCATGAACAAAGGTGAAAGATCCAATGGTGTAAGGTCTAGTAAAAGCACTGGGATCCTCGTTCTTCTTCACCAACGATCTAGTAGCTATAGAACTACAATGATGAACATTATCAATTGGCTCATAACTGACTGCTCTCTTCTTGGTGATAAAATCCTTCATAAATTTTGCATATCTAGATATTTTCTCCAATGCCTGTATAAGTGGTATGTTGACTGACAGTTTTTTTAGCATGGATAAAAACTTCTGATACTTACCATCTTTTTTTTTTAGCCTTTATGGATAAGGAGGTAGAGGTTTTGGAAGGGGTTTTAATACAGGCTCTGCAACCTTCTTTTATCCTACATCCTGCTTGTTACTGCTCTTCGCATCAATAGGCTTATCATCATTTTTCTGCTCATCAATAGTGGGTACAGGTGGGTTTGTATTGACTTTACCACTTTGAGTGGTAATGCATGAGAGTGACTATAATTTTTGGAATTTACCATTGTATTGCTCGAAAGAGTGCCAGGCTGTCTCTGATTCACTGTGGCTGATATCTGACCAAAATATTTCTCTAAATGCTTGATTTCTATAGCATGTGACTTAACTTTCTGGTTCAAATCTGATAAATTTGCTTTGATATACTTCAGACAACTCTCTTTATTTTTTTTCCCTTTGACCATCTTAGACAAAAGTGCATCCATTCTAGACTCTGAATCTTGACTACCTGGTGGAATATACTTGTCACTCTTCTCCTTATAGTTATCTTTATGCCGCCAATCACCATCTCTCTCTATACTCCTATCTTTGTAACTATCATTACAATAGTTTTGACCTTGATTCCCTTGCCTTTGGGCCTGGAAATCCGCCAATCTATGATTAAGATACTTTGCCTCTTCTTCAGATTCAATCTCGAATGGTCTAAAAGTAGAACCCTGTGCCACAACTGCATTCACCTTCTCAACACTCATTATTACAAATAGTTTTGTAAGCAACCTAATATCTGTACAAAGCCGTGCAACCTATTACTCTACCATATCATGACCTGATAAGTATCTGTTGCTCCAATAGCATATATACCACCACCACATTCTAAGTCTCTAGTATGACATACTCTATTAGTTACCACAATGTTATATAGTATCTCCTGTGCAATATCCCATCGAAGATGCATAAATTCTCCTCTAGAAATAGTATCTACCATTGCTCTTGAACTGTCATTCAACAATCTCTAGAAGATTTCTCAAAGATTAGACCCTCTAATTCTATGATTTGATACCATGTTCAGCTTCTTCTTGAATCTAAACCACGCCTCATACATAGATTCTGTAGGTAACTATCTAAAATTATAAATTTCATCCTTTAACTATAGCATCCATATAGGAGGGAAAAATCTGCTAAGAAACTGTTTCTTTTACTCATGCCAAGTAGTGATAGATCCTCTTAGAAGTTCCCCTAACCAAAGTGATGCTTCACCTATTAAAAAAATGGGAACAATCTCAATCTCAATGCTTCCTAATAAACCCCAAGAATAGTATAAGACATGCAAATCCCAAGAAAATTAGCAAGGTGCATGTTCGCATCATCCTTAGCTGCACTAGAAAATACATCCTTCAGATTCAATAATTGGATCATAGCACTAGTAATATCAAACTTCACATTGGGGGCTAAAGAAGGAAGAACAATGAATCCTATCTCATTAGGCTCAACGTAACCCATATGTTTTTTATCCTCCTTATATGAATCTAAGTACTGATATGCAGAAATTAATGGAGCTCTGCATCTCTGAACTCAACGATCATATATACCTATCTAGGGCTAACTATTCCACCCTGTTGAGCTAACTCATCTTCTGCAGCAAGTCTAACCTCTTCAACTTCTCTTATTTCTCGCTCTAACAATTGTTGCGCCCGTATATCTGCAACATTTTGTGCATATAGTAGAGCATGTGGGAGTGCCATATTTGGATACATGGGTGGAGGATCTTAAACCCTATCACAAACTTGTCCTGACATCCTTCTCAGTGTTTGAATGATTCTCTCTGGCTCTAGATCGAATGGGAGTAAGGGATTACCTCTACTCCTCGTACTTGGCATACACCATTATATACCAACTCAAAATAGAAAATAAGAACCCGTGAACTTCACCAATTGAATTCATTACTACAACTATTTTCCCTGGCAATGGCGCCAAAATTTGATGTCACCCAAAACTACACTCCAAATAAAAGTATACTGCAGTCGATTGTAAATATAATAAACCAACTAGGTTGGGGTAGATCCCACAGGGGAAACATGAATAGTTTCTTGACTTGATGTAATCCACGAGTAGTACAGAAAAGTAAATTAGGGGGGGGGGGGGTTAGTATCAATCGAAAGTAGTAACCGAATCTTGAGTTCTTTTTAGTTGTAGATAATATAAGATGAACATTAGGTTTTTGTTCCCCATAGATTCTCAACTCCATAAATTTCTCATGATTAACTCAACTATTCTGTTGTTCTGCACGTTGAGTTTACAATATAAGTATTATCAGCTGCTTATTAGGTGCTAAGATAAATCTCACCCTTAACTTAATAGGTTCAGGGCATCATGTTGTTTCTACTTGCTTTGACCTCAGTTCACTATCACTGGTTAGGATCAAGTGATTAGATGAGACACAGGGACTAAAAAGTAGAGGTAGAAATCCAAAATCACTATCTTAACTTCTTTTCCGAATCACAAACTCTTTATTAGGGATGGATGCAAATACATGCATAAAACCTAGAACTGATGAGTGTCACACTTCCTTATTATAGCTAATCCACCAGGGTTCCACAACCCTAGTCAAGGAGATTAGCCACTCATGTTTGTGTAAGAAAACATAATCATCGATGAAGAACACATATATTTAATTATACATGAATAAAATGAATAAACTCCAAAGTCTTGAATTGAATAAGAACCCAACATCTCAAGAATAAGTGTAAAAGTATGTAAAGTATTGAAATAAAGTGTAAGAGAGCTTAATAGTGTGTAACCTAATAAAAGATAAACCCAAGGGTATTTATAGTATCTCAAAATAACATAGAAATCCTAACAAAAATGGGAAATGTAAAGTTATGTTGGCACTTAGTACGACTCTGTCTTTAACTAGTACCGCCATCATATGAGTCGTACCAGTGCTTCTCATATCTATTCCTGTGCCTGATCTCCTAAATCTTTAAATTTTCATTCAACATATGACTTCTTCATACGAGGCGTACATGCATATACGACTCGTGTCCTTCACTCGTATCCACCTAGGACTTATATTTTTCCAAGATTTGGACACTAGTTTGTGTACGAATTCCCTATATGAGTAATACTTAGACTTCCGACTCATATCCTAGCTTACAACTTGGATGCTTGAGTCATAGCTTCCTTATACTTGTCTTTTTCGATTGGATTTTGGTTTTGCTGTGCATACGATTCAGCATACAGGTCGTATCAAATTTTTATGACTCAAGAGCTGACTTGTACCCTGATCAGAATTGGTCTTTTTCAGATCTTTTTCTTTCTTTTTCATCCCAGTACTATTGTAGACCCATTTTACCTGCAATTAACACTAAAGTGTATCATATCCAACAAAATTTCCTAAGTTCACGCTTAAATTTGTGGTTTTAAGCATCGAAAGTGCCATTTTACCACTAGACATCACTAACACGCTAATATATGTATAAGTCTATGAGAGCCAATACAGGTCTTGGCCTAAGGTGAGCTGGAAGGGCCCACTTCTAATCCCCAAAAACTATATTTGGACAATTTCAACCTCGGACTAGGCTAAGGTATCCATATCTACTTCTAGATGATAAACAAGTAATGATTAGTCCTAAGATGGAAATTTCTCTTAGAATATGTGCAACTAAGTTAATTCTAACCAAAGTTACGGTTCTAAGATAACCTAAATAGTCCAAATAAGACAAACCATACTAATCATGCTTCCAATGTCTAAATTCCATCCTATAGCTAGAATATCTCATAATTATGCTACTAATTAGCTCTATCTATAAAGAAGGTAATAGGATTATAAAAGTATAATAAGTATTTCAACTTAAGGGTCAAATATCCTTTTAGCCCCCAAACTCATAAGTTAGGCTAAGACACAGTGCTCTACCTACAATCATATACTAACACCCCTATCTAACATACAACATTTGTCAAACATCATCTTAAGAAGAAGAGTAGTCAGAAGCCTACCTCGAGGCTGAATTGCAACCATTAAATTTTGTATAAATTTTCTGTCTTCACTCCATGATCCCAAAATATTGTCACACTATCAAAATCATAATCTACATAATTTTTGGAGTCAAATAAGAATCATATTGCTATATAAATGGTTGAGTCAAATTTTAAATTAAGAATGAGCCTGCGGGGACCACAAAAGTAATTCAAAATTGAACCCGTCACGAGGTCCCTCCAAGGATAAGGAAGTAGTGCTCAAAAGTTGAGTACAAATGGAGCACAAATCAGGTCTCAAATCAACCCTCAAAGTTTAGGAATTCAAGCCCTAATTTCTAAGAATTTTAATAAAAATAAGGATGGAAATTGAAGGGAAAATTAATGGTAAATGACCAAAATGAGTTAGGTTAGCTTACCTTAACCAATGTGGATGATTTCCCACTTTTTCCTCTCTTTAAGATCTCAACTTGGTGTAAAAATGGTGGGAAATCAGGTGGAGAAAAAGGGTTAAATACTACCAAGTATCGCTTAAGAGATCACTCTATCTTTTACTCGACAGTCACTTATGCAATAGTCACTTAAGCAACTAACTAATCACTTACACAACATGTGAGTGGGGTCGGGTATCGCTTATGCGATGCTCTCTTTAGCTGACAAAGCATTGCATACGCAAGCACTGACCAGATTTGCTAAATCTAAAATAGACTTTGATCGAGTGTTTGGGATTTGTTCAGAACCCCTTAGTGAAAATAAACTACGCTACCATACCAAATTCGACGTTCCAAACTCAATGAAACCATAAAAACTTTCATCTGAGTTTATTTTGAATAAATGTGGGGCACATACCTATAGTTTTATTTTTCACATAATTCGTCCAATAGCCCAAAATGAGTTCGAGTGCCTCGAGACCTAAACCAAGGGTCCCCTAGCCTAAAATTAATGTTCTAATTCTAAAAGGAGCTGTCGGAATCCTCATCCCAAGTCATATACTAAGATTTTTGGTCTTAGACCAAATCCTAAACAACGAAAGCTCGAAAACAGGGAAATGATCCTAAAATCCAAATGAACTGTTCGATCACTATACCAACAGTTCTTATAAGTTATAAATGACCTATAGCCACTGTGGTAAGGCTCGAAACATCGGAAATGCATGTAAATTGAGGAAATGACTTGGAGGGTCATTTCAATATATATACATATATACACATGCACACATACTTGCATACCAACACATTTCATTGTATTGACTATGTTTTTCACTTATCAGCTTATCAAACTTTTATAATACGTCCCTTTTATGAAAAGCATTCATCTATGTTGGAATTATCATACTGAGACTTGCAAGTTATCAATTCATAGTTCTTAACTTTATTATGGAGGTTTTAAATCTTCTTACAAATGATTATAATGGACTCATGCTTTAATAAACCATTGAAAACCATATAAAACACTTATTAAAATAATAGTGGTTGGGATCCATGAAGTAATAAAATCATCATGAAACCCAATCTTCAAAATCATGTCAGACCTAATAATTCTTTAAACATTGTAGCATAAGAAGACAAATTTATCATAAAGAATAACTTGTAAATCTATAATATTTATCAAACCAATATAGCAATCTAAAGAATAAAGTTATTAATGCAAACATAAATTTAGTGTGTGGGAAAAGTGTTATCTTGAAAAAAGAAACATAAAGGATTTTAACCCAAAAATTAAAATAAAAGACAAACTATCCATACTCACCTTTTTTCAGGTCAAGGTGTCCACTACCATAGTTTCCTTGCCCGAATGGTACAAAATAGAGATGTCAAAATCCTTTAGCAACTCCATCTATCTATGCTACCTAGAATTAAACTCTCTTTGGGTCATAATATGCTGAAGACTATGGTGTTTAGTATAGATCTCTCAATGCATACCATATAGATAATGCCTCCTACTATATCTTATTTTGATGGTGAGAAGTAGACAATAAGGGAATAGGTCCCTCCCTAGGTCGTTATGAAAAAATACAGTTATCACAAGGTCTGCAGTTTTGTCTTCTAGTGTATCAAACTGTACAGGCAAGGTTGTACCTTTTAGAACACTTGGCCCAATCATATTTCTACCCTAATCATTATTCCATTATAAAAGGAAAATAATGCTTCTCAAATTAGAGAGTTTTCACAATCCAGATTATTCAAAATATAAAAAGGTTAAAACTCAATCCATCTCCATTATTCAAGTGCTTATTTTCTGTATGTATTGAAAAGAGTGAGTGTTCTTGAGTTAAGTCCTGAATTGTAAATGAATTACTCATGTTATAAGGGTAATGTTTTTTGTTTTCTTGAGATTTCTTAGGTAGAGTTGCCTAAGTTCAATATTGGTTTGAGTTAATTAATATTGGAGAGAGTACTTGGCAGAGTTGTCAAGGTAGGCTTATAGTAGAGTTATTACAAGTAGGAGGAGCCTAAAGTTAGGCTCATTAGAGTCTATAATCAAGAGTTTGATTATAGTGGATTATTGGGTGCTTGTGAGTGCAAGCAATGTTTTTTTCTTCCTTGAGAAAGGAGGTTTCTATGATAAATATTTGTGTTTTTACCTTTCTTAAAGTTGTAAGTTTTGCTGTGCTTTATTATTTGATTTCTTTCGACTGACTTCAAAGGACCTGGTCCCTCACTATGTGGTGTAACCTCTCCAAGTTTCATTAATTTGTATCAAAGACAGAACACTCTAAAAGGTTAACACCTAGAGTGATTTAGTTATTATGGCTGCTCCACCTAATCTGGAAGAAGGGTAATCTACCACTAGACTGCCTAGATTTAATAAGCAGCTATATAAGTAGTGGAAAACAAGAATGTATGACTTTATTATGACTGAGGACAGTGAGCTGATGGATGTAATTCTTGATGGTCTTTATGTGCCATAAAAGAGGTCTAAGAAATAGAAATAACCTGAATGATTATTAAAAGTAGGAGAGAGTATAATGATGAAGATAAGAAGAAAATGGAGAAGGATTACAAGGCCAAGAAACTGCTAGTTTATGGCATAGGGCCTGATAAATACAACATGATTTTTTCATGTAAAAATGCTAAAGAAATCTGGGATTGCTTGAAAATATCTCATAAAGGGACCACTAATGTGAAGGATTCAAAAGTTGATATGCTGATTACACAGTATGAAACCTTTACCATAGATGAAGGAGAAACTATCCAAGAGATGTATACAAGATTCACTTTAATCTCTATTGAGCTGCATTGTTTTGGAGAAGTGATTCCTGTGTACAAACATATGACAAAAAAATTGGGGGTTCTTCCTAAATCCTAGAGAGTAAAGTGGATGCTATCTCTGAGGTAAGGAACTTGAAAACTCTCATTACGAATGATCTTATTAGTAATCTAAAGACACATGAACTCAAAAAGAAATAAGAGAAAGAGAAAGAAAGTAAAAAGAGAAAAATCTCTAGCATTGAAGGCTTCTAAGTCAGATTCAAGTGAAGAAAACACTGATGCTGCCTATTTGGCAAAAAGAATTGTTGGAGCAATGAATAAAAGTGGTTAGTTTACAAGAAGAGGAAACAATAGAAAAAGGGAGGCTTTGTTTAAGTTTGTCACAAGTGTGGAAGTCCTTAACATTTCATTAAGGACTGTACAATGTATAAAGTGGATTGCCAGGAATATCTCAAGTCTGGAGGTGAAAAGGAAAGAATAGAGACAAGGTCCCTATAAATTCAAGAAGAAAAGCTGCAACTAATTTTGCAGTAAAGTAGGCCTTAGCTATCTGGGGAGATTCTTCTAGTGAATCTGAAGAAGATGGAAAACATGAAGATGTTTCCATGCTGGTAGTGGAGGATGAAAAATTTACTTTTGTTTCCTTGTTTGCTCTCATGGAAAACACTGAATATGAAGAAAAAAATGAGGTAACTCTTTATAAAATTAAAGAAAACCTGGGAAACTACCTTTCTAGAAAGATACAAAAGATTGCTAATATGTTGGGTTGATTCTATGTGTGAAATTACCATTGAGAAAAGTGCTTTAGAAGAAAAATAGAGAATTAGGAGCTTGAATTAATTGCTTTAACTCTCCAGATATCTGAAATTGAGGAAGAGGTTACTAAATTAAAATCTGAAAATCTAAAAATCTGAGTCTAATAGGTCAACTGGAGAAAGTAGATGATGCTTGTGATAAAGAAAAGAAAAATTCTCTAGAAGAAAAATTAGAAGATCAGGAGCTTGATTTAATTTCTTTAACTCTCCATATTTCAAAAATAGAAGAATAGTTTGCTAAGTTAAAATATGATAATCTGAGTTTGGTCAGTCAATTAGAGAAAGTAGAAGCTTCACACAGTAAAGAGAAGAAAGAATCCTTAAAGATTCAAATTGAGGGATTCTCAAAAGCACCTCATGACTGCACTTCAAAAGAATGAAGAATTAGAAAGGGACCTGGTCCGTCTGAGGGAAGAACTTAAAAAATCCCTAAAATGGACTACATCCTCACGAATTCTTTCTAACTTAACTGGTCAAGGAGTTAATAATGGTAAAGGGATTGGGTATCGGTACAAAACTCAATCACCTGGGTCTCAAGGCAAGGTTGTTCAAGATGTCAGAAACAAATTTCACAAACTTTTGTGCACTCACCGTAGAAGAGATGGACACATAAAGGAAAATTGTCTATGTTAGAATATAGCAAGAATGATTAATATTGATATATCTCAGAGGGGAATACCTATCCTAAAGGTTTTATACCATTGAAAAATATAATGAAGCTCTCATTACCTAGATGGGTAAAGAAGAATTTGATCACACCTCTATCCTCCTACTGGGAAATTAAACTCAAGTGGGTTCCCAAAACTAATAAATGACTCTATTTTGGGTGGAGAAAGGGATTGCAGTCAGAACTATATTCTTGATAAGTAATTGTTCAAAGCTATAACTAGAATGTATGACAGTATTCCCTCTTTCAAAATACTTCAAGGCGGAGGTGTCTCATATGGAAATGGTAAAAGGGATAAAAAATGTGTGTGGCTAATGGGAAGTAACTTCTTCGGCATTTAATCTGAAGATGTTGACTCATGGGACTTTTAAGTTCCTCTGAGCTGAACCAGGTGATTTTAAGGGACCTGGTCCGTGGCATGCCAAAGTTGATGAATCTAGATGATGAGGACGATTATGACTTTGAGGAATTCATTCTTGTTCAAAGAGATGATATTGCTGAAGATGATGGTCAAGAGTCAAATAATACAGATCAGAATGAGGAAAGAGATATTGATCAAAGATCTAAGTAAAAGACCCCAGCTCTAATAGAAGATCAATAAGGAGGGTCTAGTCAAAATTAACATGGAGTCCCTCTAAAACTCATCTCAAAAGGCCAAACTGAAGAAACAGATGCTCTCACTTTCTTGATATTTTTATATCATATTTGAAAAATAGGAGTGCAAATAAGAGCTCAAGTCAGATATTACATTGATTTATAAACATTCTTGTCTAAATGTAATCTTATAAATGTTAAAGAATTATTAAAGATGCTGACTAGTTCAATGCAATGTAGAAGGAAGCTTAGTAATTTAAAGTATGATAAGTATGAAACCTGATCCTCAGACCTATGTTTAGAATTTTTTTTGAGATGAAATGGTGTATTTAAACTAACAAACAAAAGCTGGGATTGATCAAGTTAACCTAACCTACTAAATCAATCAGTCTTTCTTCCTAAACTTAGTTACGATAAGGTGACATGTCTCCTTGGTAAGGTAGGTGCACAATGGTCTAACTCAGTACTGCACGTTTGTAGGTATACACCCATGTGAATAGTTTGGAGGAAAATATTGAGGCAATCACAATCTGAGGATTCTCTCAAGAAGGAGACGGACCTGGTCCCATCACTCAAGGTTAGTACTAAATCATTGTACTTTAATAATAAAAAAAGTCTGTCTAAAAGGTCACATGTCCTTTATCTTTTGAGTAAAAGCTATCAATTGAAAACAATATGAAGAGTCGCTCCTATTGTACTTAGACGCATCATTTTAAAATAGCACTTTTTAATAACAATGGTCACCTCACTTATCTAACTAAACCAAACTTATCTTATCTTACTCAGCTCTAAAATTAACTCAAATCATCTTCTTTAATCATTCTTCTGCTTTGAGTTAAACTCGTCTCTTTCTTTTTATTTCACAACAGCCTCAAAATTGTAGATACTCCCACTTCCTCAACTTTAGTTATAGACCTTAAACTCGATAAAGCCCTTGAAAATCTATTAGAACAGTCCAAAATTGATCTTTCTAATAACTTATCACCCAAATTTATAGAAGATATTTCCTTGAGTCCTCAACAGGAGCCTGTTCCAAAAAATCCATATCCTCTAACTAAGTTTGTCCCTATCGAGACTTCCTCAACCATTAAAATTTTTGCTGAGTTATCCATCGTCGAGGATCCACATCTTGGTTTAAGTTCACCAATCAAACTAGAATTTCCTCAATTTATAGAAGAATTAAAATCAGCTAAAGATCTTCAAATAATCATCTTTACTGAAGAACCAAAAAATACTAAACTATTAGAAACCTACCAACTACGTGGTTCCCCTACTCCTTCTAAGTCAAATCCTTATTTTTCTCAATTAAGGGATGAAGAAATACTTATTAAGAGGTCTAATCTTTTCTAGTGTAGATTGGGTAGCTGAATTTGCTTCTACTTGCATATGATTCCAAGGAAAGCTCAGTTAGTGTTGAAGCCTAAATTTATGAAAAAGGTGATATGACTAAGGGTGGAGATAGTGTACTAACTCTAAATAAGGAGGATGAGGATGAAGCACCACTGAGGTGTCCTGTTTAAAAACAAAGAGGCAATAAAGGTAAGGAGAAAGTTATTTTATCTGGAGTAAAAGTTAATAAAACCTATTTTACTAGGGGATCTGAAAAGAAGATGTTAGCTAGTAAATTGAAAGCTAGAAAGTCTTCTACCACTAAGAGAAGAAGACTCAAAAAAGTTGCTGTAGCGAAGGAGGAAAATGTTGAAGTTGTAGAGGTTAGAGAAGATGAGAATATAGATCCTGATGTTTCTATGACAATGAAGAAAAGAAGAAAAGAAATTCATATCTTAGGAAGACCAGGTCCTCCCTTTCAAAGTTCGGTAGCCCTACAGGAATAAAGAAAAAATATGTTGCTCTGAAAAAGAAGAGAGTCTCTAGGGACCTGGTCTTAAAAGGAGAAAAGTTGTTGAAAAGGCGGAGCCAAGTAGTGATACAAAAACAAGAAGGATGTGTCAAGACAACAAAGGAATAAGATTTTAAAAACCTAGAAAATATTATTTGGGAATGTGTTTGATCCCAGAATTTATGAGAATCCAGGCATGGTTGAATTGGTGGAATTTGTGAAACATTAGGGATGATTACACCTCTTAAAGGAACCAGCTTCTATGATTTTTGAAGAAGAAGCGAGAGAATTTTATTATACAATAGAGTTCTGAGAGGACGGGTCAAGCTTGATTGCCAATGTGCAAGGAAACTTAATCAAACTGGATGACGAGTCACTAGGCAAAATCCTAGATGTTCCTATAATACAAGTGAGAACTATTGTAAAGAAACATCCCTCTACCGAGTTCATAATGGATGCCTCTAAGGTTGGAGGAACATCAATAGAAAGAGTGAGAAATAAATTTCTCATCTGTCAATTTTAGTTAGTATTTGAATTTGTGAACAAGGTCCTTTTGCCTAGATCAGAGAAAAGGACCATTACCTCTGCAGTTGATTTGTTCCTAATTGAGTGTTTGAGCAAATTTGAGCTTATAAGTCTTCCTGCTCTTATGATAGAACACACGAACAAAGTGGTTATTGATAAAAAAGAAAGACATGAGATATAATATGGGTACTTTTTGAACAATGTTTTTGATCACTTTGGAGTAATTAGAAGTAAAGGGACTATAGGAATAGTCAAACAAAAGTCTAGTTTGACAATATTGGTGGAAAATGACGTATTAAAGGAAAGGTGGGAATTGTGTCCCAAGTGTCAGAACTTTTGGCTGCTCAGGAGAATTTAAGCAAGGAGATGGAGGAGATAAGGATCCAGTTGGGTGCAAAGGATGCTGATATATTTCTTTTAAAGATGCAGAATCAAAAGATATCCTCAGAGGGACCTAGTGCTATAGAGGAACTTGCAGTAGAAAATACTAACCTTCAGATCGAGTTTACAGAACTTACTCAGGAGGTTCAAAGTCTGAATGCTAAAATTAAAAGCCTCACTAAATAATTTCTAAATGCTTATGCTACTAAGTGTTCTAGAATGGAGTTGCTACTGAAATCCTTCTCTCCTAATCCCCTTTCTTCCTAAGTCCTGTCATTCTTAATCTTAGTCATCTTTTTTTTGTATCAGTTGCATGCTAGTATTCCTAGTGTGACTTTTCATGAATTAGAATATTTTAGGCTTATTTTATTATCGTCCATTGGTATTAATATCTCTTAACAATGAATGAATGTTCTGGTTGTGTGCTTCATCTATTCTCTCTTTCATTTAAAAACTATTCTTCATGTTATTATTGCCCCAATGGCCATGGTTAACCATTTTATGCTTACTTATTCTTGGTTTACTGTTATTACTTTTCAATGATGCCAAAAAGGGGAATACAATTATTGAATACATAAGGTAGGGACCAAGTACCAAGCAGGTGCATATGATAGGTGATATATGAGGAATGTTCAAATGGTGAAGAAATAAAAATAAATAGACAGGGGGAAGAATGCTCAAATGCACATTGATGAGTGCAAGTATATTGACAAGGGGAATATTGAAATGCAACAATGAGTTGAGTTTTTAATGTCAATTGACAACAAGGGACCAAGTCCCTAAGTTGTATGATTATTGACAAAAGGAAGTAAAGTGCAAAGTGTAGGGGGAACATTCACTCGCAGTAGTGGTAATCACTCCAAATGTATAAGGTGAATGAAATTGATGCTTTGAAGATTTATGGTCATGTTCTGAGGTTTGTCATCATCAAAAAAGGGAAAAATTTCTATATCTTCTTTTGATGATGAGCAACATACAATAAGGGACCAAGTCCCTGAGTTATTATGGAAATATACAGATGTCATAAGGTCTACGCAAATTTATATTCTAGTGTAACAAACTGCGCAGGTAAGGTTGTATCTTCAAGGACACTTAGCCAATCATATTTCTACCTTAATCATTATTCCACTATAAAAGGAAAAGAATGCTTCTCAAATCGGGGAGTTTTCACAATCCAAATTATTCATAATAGAAAAAGGCAAAACCTCAATCTAGCTTTATTGATCAAGTATTGCTCAAGTTCTTATTCATAATAGAAAAAGGCAAAAACTCAATCTAGCTTTATTGATCAAGTATTGCTCAATCATGAGTTTGATTATAATGGATTGTTGGGTGCTTGTGAGGACAAGCCGTGGTTTTTCCTCCCTTGAGCAAGGAGGTTATCACGTTAAAATCTTTGTGTTTTTACCTTTCTGCAAAGTTTTAAATTTTCTTGTGCTTTATTGTTTGATTGCTTCTGATTGACTTCAAGGGACCTAGTCCCTCACTGTATGGTACAACTTTCTCGAGTTTTATCACCTCCAAATCTTAGGCGCGAACACTACCGCTGGCAACTCCAAATTATGAGTAAGGTAATTATTGAAACTCTTGTTGGTTGAACCACACAGTGAGGGACTAGGTCCCTCAAAGTCAATCACAGGCAATGAAATAGTAAATTACCAGGAATTACAAGCCAATACAAGAAAGGTAAAGAACACAGGATTTAATATGGAAACCCCCTTGCTCAAGGGAAGAAAAACCGCGGCCTGCCCTCACAAGCTCAAAATAGTATAGTATAACAAAACTCTTGATTACAGACTCGAATGTAAACCTAACTCTAGGTTCTTTCTGCATGCAATACCTCTATTACAAGCACTCCTTAACACCTCTGCAGGTTTCCCTTAAAACCTAGTTAACTTTAACTAGCAACAAGCTTAGGCAACTTTACCTAAGAACTTCTCTCAACCAAAGAAAACACTACTCATATAGCATGAGTAGTTCAATTACAAATGAGTATTTGTCTTAAGAAAAATTTCTATTTACACTCACACACTCACTAACAACTTGAGCAATGTTAAAATTCTGAGTTTTTTTCTTTTTTCTCTCTTAAGCTCAACGAAATATTTGCAAAAACCATTTGATGTAGAAGCATTTTTTTCCTTTTATAGTTGGGTGATGATTAGGTCTGAATTCTCATTGGACCAGGTGTACTATTTAGTAAAAGTAGCACCTGCAAGTTTGTTACTTAAGAGGAAAAAACTATGGAGACACACGTGCCAACTGTACTGTACCGTGCACATCTTGGGACCTGGTCCTTTGAAGTTAGCTGCTCATCATCAAAACTACATATATCAATTTCCCCCCTTTTTGATGATGACTATCCTACCATATAGCTTTGAGCACATCCATCACATTTAATCAGTGTGATTACCACTTTGAAGATGAATGTTGCCCCTATCATCATGCAACACAGGGACATGGTCCCTTATTGTCAACTCATCAAGTCATTCATTTATTTAGTTCCCCCTATCACTATGCCATTACCCCTATCAATATTCTAGTTCCCCTATCACTATACCATTCTCTCTATTAATATACCTGTCACTACATCAGTAATTCAACACTTTATATGTACATGGTCCCTATCACATGATATTATTCCCCCCTTTTGGCATCATTCAAAAGGAAAAACAATAAACCAAGAGTAATTAAGTATTGATTAGTTAACTCATGGCCATTGAGGCAACAATAATATGAAGAACAGTTTTAGAAGAGAGCACAAATTAAGAACACAAATCAAAATTCATTCACTGCTAAGCATCTAAGTACCAATTCAATATACTAAAATAATTAGGAAAAATAATTGTCCTTAAAAGCTACATGATAACAAAGAGTGGAACTATAATGCCCCGAGAGTACACCCTGGGCGTCACACAATGCTTACAGTCCCGAGGGACCACAAGCAAACCCATGAGCTGGTACCTGATGTGAGCATTGGATAACATGATCATAAATATGGAAGAATACTAACCTGCCATAAGGTTTTAATAAGTGAATTCAAAACTGAAATATGAGTCTATAGAAATAACTGACAGAATCTGATAAAATAATGATAAACTAGATAACCAACTGTAATGTTTGAAAACTAAATAACTGACTTTAATGTCTGATAAGCCTCTAAAATTAAATGACTGTGAGTTGATAGGACAGGCTCCAACTAACTCCAACTAACTACTAACTGAGACATGAAATAAAGTAAGCTTGACCTCAAAGTATAAGGACTCACCACTGCTACTGCTGAGGATCTGATAAGTCTAATCGCGGCCAAAAACTGAGTGTCAGAACCTATGATATAATACATCATAGCGCAAAAAAAAGGTATGCAATCAGTACTTTGAATGTATAGGTATGCTAAATGAGGTAGGCTGATATGCATGGTTTCATGAACAAAACTAATAATTAATTGTATATGTATGTAAAGCATGAAGTACTGAATAGAGAACATGAAATCTGTAGGTACTGAGAATATGCGAAAATCATTAAATACTGAGTATGCATAAAAATCTGTAAATACTGAGAATGCATGACCAATCATATAACATGAACTGAGTAAAATCTGTAAACTGAAATACTGAAATAACTAAAATCTGTATGCTTTGATCAAACAATACTAAGACTGAATAACTGAACTGGGACTGTAACTGAGACTGTATCTGAGACTGTGGGAGGTATCATCTAACCGCCATTCCCCAATTTGAGCTAATAGGGGTCCAACCTGTAACCCCAGTTGGAAGGGTGTTAATACCATGCCACGACTACTAATGATGGCTGTGTGGATCCACTAAACTGATATAATGTCCAAAGGACTAAGGGTGTCAAGCTTGAACTAACGGGTGACCCCTGTGAGATAGTAAAGCCTATTCTGACGGGTGACTTCTCATATCCTATGCTGGCTACGTAGTTTTGGAGTATAGGGACTGCTACTAACAACTATGCCTATTTTATGGGGAAGCCTCCATCCCTACACTCGCTCGGTACTAAGTCCTACTCCCAACTGAAAGACACTGAAATACTAGACTATTCTGAGTTTAACTGGCTGATATCTGACTATTCTGATAATGCTCATAGTATGTTCTAAAGACTATTCTGTAATGTACTGAGACTAGACTAAGTAAACAACTATGGATTTCAGGTATTCAATACCCCAAGGACTCAAAACAATAATTGTAAAATGACACTAAAGCTTGAAGGACAAAACATGAAGGCTTTTATTTAAATCAATCACGCTTGTAGGCATTTTATCAAACACTTGTAGTTCAGGGTTTCAACAAATCATAAGAATGCCACTAAACTTATAAAAATAGCATGAATTCGACATAATAGTACTAAATCATGGTTTAATTCAATAAATAATATTATTAAAACATGGAGAGTTAAATAGTAACTATAATTTCATAGTAACATAGTATAAAATCAATAGTGCATGGAGATTCATGGATGAAATCATAATTTAAAACATAATAACTTGAAAATATTATAACTTGGTGATTAAAATGGGTTACTTGGGCTCCATGGATAAAAGGGATCCATGGATGAACATCTAACAAACCTGGGATAATGAATTTCTTGAAGTTCTGGGTGAGTTCCTGAGGATTGATCTTGAATTTGAGAGCTAGGGTTTCTTGTTATTGGAAAAGAGGATCTTTAATTTCAGAGGAAATTGAAAAATGAATGATTATCTAGGTCAATTGGGGCTAAATTTCGTGTTTTAGGATGAGATTAGGGCTTAGGAAAAAGACCCAAATACCCTTAAATGGATTTAAAACGTAAGCTGAAAACTGACCATCCCGATTTGGCCTTGGCACGATGCATCACTATCATGTCAAGCCACTGGAAATGTCTAATTGGGACCTAGACAAACATTGCGACGCGGAGCTATTGCGGTAATCCTTGGAATGCCAATTTGGCCACCTCTGCGATGCGCCAACATCGCGGAGGCCTACTGGAAATTGTCAAATTGGAAATTGGCCTGCTCCGCGATGTGCGAACATCACAGAACTCACTGGAAATTGAAAATTGTTATTTGGATTTTCCGCGATGCTCTAAGGGTTATATTGACGGGGCCTAACGACTGAAACTTAAAATCGCCATAACTTACTCGGTTATCAGATTTTTGTGAATTTTATATCGTTGGAAAGCTAATTAAATTTCCTACTCAATGGAAGGCTCTAAACTGAAAAAATAATGAGTTTTGAAAATTTTATATATGAATACTAATGTATTGGGACTTATATTATGCTAGGGAAATATGGGTGGTTATAATATCTCCCCCTTGGGATCATTTGTCCTCGAATAAAACTAGTTAAGCTGAGGAAAACTACTGGATTGAGCTTACACACTAAACATGCATCGAGGCAAACCTATCACAAAATCCATGTTCACTTCCTCCCACTTTCTAGTGGGAATACTAAACTCCTGCATAGACCCACTAGGTTTCTGGTGTTCAATCTTAATTTGCTGACATGTAGAGCACTTAGCCAGAAACTCTGCAATATCTCTCTTTATCCCACTCTACCAATAGATCTCCTACAAATCACGGTACATCTTAATGGCCCCTGGATGAATAGAGTAATGTGCACAATGCGCTTTCGCAATAATTTGTTAGCTTAAGTCATCTACACCTAGAAAGCATACACAATCTACCCTGACAACGCAACACACTATCTCTCCCTTGGGAGAAAACCTCTACTTTCTAATCTCTGACTAATTCTTTCAACTTAACTAGACTGGGATGTCTATCCTGCTTTTCTTTTACCTTGGAAACTAGAGATGATTCTGAGCTACTCTGCACCTACACACTACCCTCTGCTAAGTTGACTAAGCGGACACCTAGTCGGGCAAGCTGATGGACTTCTCGAGTTAACTACTTTTTACCATCCTCAACATAAGCTACACTACCCATGGACAATCTACTGAGAGTATCAACCACTACATTGTCCTTGCCCGGATGATACAGAATACTCATGTTATAATCCTTTAATAATTCTAACCTCCTTCTCTGACGCAGATTCAAATCTTTCTGAGAGAACACATACTAAAGGCTTTTGTGATCTGTGAACACATCCATATGCACCCCATACAAGTAATGCCTCCAAAACGTTAAGACAAACACTACAGCTGCTAACTCAAGATCATGAGTAGGGTAATTCATCTCATAGGGTTTAAGTTTTCTGGAGGCATAGGCTATGACCTTACCTCTCTACATGAGAAAATAACCCAAACCTAATCTGGATGCATCACAGTACACAACAAAACCATCTGAACCATCTGGTAGAGTCAAGACTGGGGCTGAGGTGAGTCGAGTCTTCAACTCCTGAAAACTCTTCTCGTATGAATCTGACCATAGAAACTTAACTTTCTTCTGAGTCAATCTGGACATGGGGGATGCAATAGAAGAAAACCCTTCACCAAACCAATGGTAATAGCCAACTAAACCTAAGAAACTCCTGATATCTGATGGAGAGTGGGTCTAGGCCAGTTTCTCATCGCTTTGGTCTATTGAGAATCAACTTTAATGCCATCACTAGAACTAATATGTCCAAGGAAAGCTACAAATCTTAGACAAAATTCATACTTATTGAATTTAGCGAATGACTGGTGAGCTTTAAGAGTCTGAAGTACAATTCTGAGGTGGTTTGCATGATCATTTTTTCTACAAGAGTAAACAAGAATGTCACCAATGAAGACTATGACGAACTTGTCCAAGTACTGCTTGAACACTCTATTCATCAAGTCCATGAAGGCCGTAGGACATGACCATAAATTTAAAGTGACCATACCAGGTTTGGAAAGCTATTTTTGGAATGTTGTATTCCCTGACCCTGAGCTGATGATAGCCTGATCTGAGGTCTATCTTTGAAAAATAGCTGGCACCTTGAAGTTGATTAAACAAGTCATCGATTCTAGGAAGTGGATATTTATTCTTGGCTGTGACTTTGTTCAACTGACGGTAGTCTATGTACATTATGAGGGAACCATCTTTCTTATGCATGAATAGAATAGGTGCGCCTTATGGGGAGATGCTGGGTATGATAAATCCCTTATCTAAGAGATCCTTAAATAGTTCTTTCAATTCTTTGAGTTTGACTGGAGCCATTCTGTATGGCGGAATAGATATAGGCGGAATATATGGAAGAAGGTCTATTCCAAAGTCAATTTCCCTTTCAGGAGGAACTCCGAGGAGATCTTCAGAGAAACCATCTAGAAATTCCCTGACTACTGAAACTGACTCAAGGGTTGAAGTTTTTGAGTTAGAGTCTTTGACTCACACAAGATGGAAAATACACCCCTTTGATATCATCTTTCTGTCTCTAAGGTATGAGATCAACTGACCCTTAAGAGCTGTAGTACTACCCCTCTATTTAAGGACTGGTTCATTTGGGAATTGAAAATGAACTATTCTGTTTCTATAATTAACTGAGGCATACCATGAGTGGAGCCAATCCATGCTGAGAATGATGTCAAAATCCATTATATCTAACTCCATGAGATCAACTGAGGTAAATTTCTGAGATATTATGATGAGACAGTTCCTGTATACCTGTCGGGCTATAATGAAAAGCCTACTGGGGTATACACTGAAAAAGGCTCTGCTAGAGTTTCGGGGCTGACTCCAAAGTTGATAGCTATATATGGAGTTACAAAAAAAGAGAAGCTCTAGGGTCTAGTAAAGCATAAATATGTAAGTGAAATACCTACAACATACCAGTAACTATGTCAGGATAATTTTCCTGATCTTGGCGGGACTGAAGAGTATATAATCTGTTCGGACGTTGACCACTAGTAGCACTAGAAGAGGTACCTTGCTAAGTTGGGCAACCGAATGGAAATGTCGACTGATGGGACTGGCCCTGTTGGCGTATATCCCTACCTTTTTTAGCAACTACCCAACACTCTCGAATCCGATGTCCTGGCTTTCCACACCCAAAGAACATATCACTACCCACTCTACACTCACCCTGATGATGTCTACCATATTTCTGACATAGAGGATTTGTACGAGCACAACTAACACTGATATAGAACTTAGAGCTTGGTGCTCTATCCGTATTGTCATTTCTGAATTTGGATACTGGGGCACTGGCTGAAGAGCGTGCTGGGGCTGAAGTCCTTTGATGAAATTGAGAATGGTTACCACCCTCTAACTTTGGTTGATTAAAGTTAAAACTACCCATCCTATCTCTCTTATTTCCTCTCTCCCTCTCCTTAATCTTCTACTCCTCTATCTATTGAGCATGGACCATCATCCTAGACAAGTCCATCTCACTAATCAACATTGCGGTCCTACACTCCTTAACCACACTATCAGATACGCCAGACACAAACTTACTCATCTTGGACCTGTTATCAGCTACCACATGAGGAGCACATCTAGCTAACTGAGTAAACTTGAGGGAATACTCCCTTATGATTATGCTTCCCAGTCTTAAGTTAATAAACTCTAACACCTTGGCCTCCCTCAACTCTAATGGAAAGAATCTATCTAAGAAAGCTGTGGAAAATTCTTCCCATTCTACAGGCCCTGTATGTACACCCCTATCAATCTTTCACTACTTAAACAAAGTATGGTCTATATCCTGTAAATGGTATGCAACCAACTTAGTACTCTGACTAGATATCACTCCCATAGCATCCGTGACCTCCTGAATCATATCTAAAATTCCTGTAGATCCTCTTTAGACTTGGATCCCATGAAAGAAGAAGGATTCATCTAGGTCAAATCCTAAATTCTGGTTGCAGCAGTATTGGCCACTGGGTTGGTCGGAACAACAGTTGGCCTTTTATTCTGTGCTGCTACGGAGTTTGCTAGAGTGGTGAACATAGCTCTGAATTCTACGTTAGAGACATGCTCGTCCAGAAAATTTGCCTGGACAGGCTGGCTGGTTTCCTGTTCTTCTTCCGTTCTTCTTGTGAGGCATGTTCTATAAATGGAAGGAAGAAATGGATTAGACAGGAAGTTTAACTTGAGCTCATGCTTACTCGCACGACATAAATACTGAAAAAGGGAAAGTTTTCCTAAATGCCTCATAGCCTCTCATCCATAAGTGTGGAGCGCTACACACCCATACATAAGACTCTATTTGACATGGCTTTTAGATTTCCTAGGAAACTTTAAAATTAGGATCTGATACCAAGTTTCTAAAACCTCGAGAGTACACCCTGGGCGTCACACGATGCTTACAGTCCCGAGGGACCATAAGCTAATCCATGAGCTGGTACCTGCTGTGACCACTAGATAACATAATCATAAATGCAAAAGAATACTGATATGCTATAAGGTTTTAATAACTGAATTCAAAATTGAAATACAGGTCTATAGAAATAACTGACCGAATCTGATAAAATAATGATAAACTGGATAACCAACTGTAATGTCTGAATACTGAATAACTAACTCTAATATCTGATAAGCCTCTAAAATTGAATGACTGTTAGTTGATGGAATAGACCCCAACTAACTCCAGCTAAATATTAACTGAGACATGAAATAAAGTAAGCCTGTCCTCGAAGTATGAGGACTCACCACTGCTACTGCTGAGGATCTGATAAGTCTAATCGCGATCCAAAAATTGAGCGTCAGAAACTATGATATAATACATCACAGCGCATAAGAAAAGGTATGTGATCAGTACTTTGAATGTATTGGAATACTAAATGAGGTAGGATGATATACATGATTTCATGAAAAGAACTAATAATTAATTGGATATGCACGCAAAGCATGAAGTACTGAATAGAGAGCATGAAATCTGTAGGTACTGGGAATATATGGAAATCTATAAATACTGAGTATGCATAAAAATCTATAAATACTGAGGATGCATGACCAAGCAAATAACATGAACAGAGTAAAATCTATAAAATGAAATAACTAAAATCTGTATGGTTTGGTCAAATAATACTAAGACTGAATAACTGAACTGGGACTGGAACTGAGACTGTATCTGAGACTATGGGAGGTATTATCTAACTGACATTCCCCAATTTGAGCTAATCGGGGTCCAACCTATAACTCCAGTTGGAAGGGTGTTAATACCATGCCACGGGTACTAAAGATAGCTATGTAGATCCACTAAACTGATATAATGTCCAAAGAACTAAGGGTGTCAAGCCTGAACTGATGGGTGACCCCTGCGAGATAGTCAAGCCTAATCTGACAGGTGAATTATCATATCCTACACTGGCTATGTAGTTCTAGAGTATAGGGACTGCTACTAATGACTCTGCCTATTTGATGGGGAAGCCGCCATCCCTATACTCGCTCGGTGCTAAATCCTATTCCCAACTAAAAGACACTAAAATACTAGATTGTTCTGAGTTTAACTAGCTGATATCTGACTATTCTTTTAATTCTTATAGTATGTTTTGAAAACTATTCTGTAATGTACTGAGACTAGACTAAGTAAACAACTATGGATTTCGGGTATTCAATACCCCCAGGACTTAAAACAATAATAGTGAAATGACACTAAAGCTTAAAGGACAAACCATGAAGGCTTTTATTTAAATCAATCACTCTTGTAGGCATTTTATCAAACACTTGTAGTTCAGGGTTTAAAACAATCATAGAAATGAAATGGAACTTATAAAAATAGCATGAATTCAACATAATAGTACTAAATCATGGTTTAATTCAATAAATAATAATATTAAAACATAGAGAGTTGAATAGTAATGATAATTTCATGGTAACATGGTATAAAATCAATAGTGGATGGAGATTCATGGATGAAATCATAATTTAAAACATAATAACTTGAAAATATTATAACTTGGTGATTAAAATGGGTTACTTGGGCTCTATGGATGAAAGGAATCCATGGATGAAATTCTAACATACCTGGGATGATGACTTTCTTGAAGTTCTGGGTGTATTCCTGAGGATTGATCTTGAATTTGAGAGCTAGGGTTTCTTGTTCTTGGAAAAGGGGATCTTTAATTAGAGAGGAAATTGAATAATGAGTGATTATGTAGGTCAATTGGGGCTAAATTTCGTGTTTTAGGATGAGTTTAGGGCTTAGGAAAAAGACCCAAATACCCTTAAATGGATTTAAAACATAAGCTGAAAACTGACCATCCCGAGTTTTGGCCTTGGCACGACGCACCACTATCATGCCAAGCCACTGGACATGGAAAATTGGGACCTGGACAAACATCGCAACGTGGATCTATCGCGGTAAGCCTTTGGAATGCCAATTTGGCCACCTCCGTGACGCGCCAACATTGCAGAGGCCTACTGGAAATTGCCAAACTATAAATTGGCCTGCTCCGCGATGCGCCAACATTGCGGAGTCTTACTGGAAATTGAAAATTTTCATTTGGACTTTCTCCAAGATTCTCTAAGGGTTAAAATGACGGAGCCTAATGACTGAAACTTAAAATTACCATAACTTCTTACCCGGTTATCGGATTTGGGTAAATTTTATATTATTAGAAAGCTAATTGAATTTTCTACTCAATGGAAGGATCTAAAATGAAAAATAATGAGGGTTTTGAAAATTTTATATATGAATACTTATGTATTGGGACTTAGATTATGCTAGGAAAATATGAGGTGTTACAGGAATTGACACAGGGTTAAGTAAGAGGATAGAGATAGTAAGACTTAAGAGGAAGAAGGCTTGGGGGAAAGGGACTTAATCAATATTTATATTCTAGTATTTTCAGTAGCATGGGAATCCAACAATTGCTTAGTGAGTTTCTTTACTTCTGCATTTAATTCATTAACTTCACCAGTCAGTTTTGCCACTTTCACATGGAGTTCTACATTTTCTGAATTAGTGCTTTAGAAGCACCTAGTCCCTTAGAAGATAACTACTAATTTTTCAACCTTAAGTGCATTATCTCAACATATTTTCCATCTAACTTGATACTCACTTCCTTCATTTATTTGCCTAAGCTTTCCTGAGCAGCCAAAAGTTCAGATACTTGGGACACAGTTCCCATTTTTTTTCTCTATGCACTCATTATCTACCAAAGTATTTAGAGCGAATACTTGTTTGGCTATTTAGGAATTCCTCTAGTCCCAACTACTCCAAAATGATCAAAGACCCTATTTAGAAAGTACCCATAGGGCATTCCATGTCTCTCTTCTTTCTCAAGAATTACTTTCTTTATGTGGTCAATCATAAACGAAGGCAGGCTGATCAATTCAAAATTACTCAGGTATTCTATTAAGAATATATCATCCCCAGATGCAATGGTAGTCTTTTCTGATCTTGGAAATAAGACTTTGTTGTTGAATTCAAATACTAGCTGAAACTCACATGTCAGGAATTTTTTTTTCACAGCTTCTATAGATGTTCTACCGACCTTAGAGGTATTGATCATAAATTCAGTTGTGGGATATTGCTTTGCAGCAGTCCTAACTCCAATAACTGGTACATCTAAGATTTTTACCAATGTTTCTTCATCCAAATAAATAGACTTTCCTTGCATCTGGGAAGAAAAACTTAGCCCATCTTCTGAGAATTCCATGGTGTAGTAAAATTCTCTGACCTCATTCTCAATGTCCATGGGGGTTAATTTCTCAAACAAGTGTAACCAACCTTGATACCTGAAATATTCAACCAATTCAATCATCTCAGGTTTCTGATACCTTTTTGGATCAACCACTCTTCCTGATAGGACTCTTTGTGTTTTTAGTATTTTATTTCTTTGTTTTCAGCCACATCCTTTTCTCTTTTCTCTTATTTCCTTCTCTTAGGACTTATAATAATTTCTCCAAAAGTAGTTCTTTTTCTCTTGGGACCAGGTCCCTCATAAATTTCCTTCTTTTTTATTGCTATATGTTTCTGCCTCATCTCAGCAGGACTGCTAAATTTTGAACTGGAGGACATAGTCCTTCCAGTAATATAAAATTTCATCTTTCTTTTCTCAATTTTTTTAGTAACATCTGCAGTAATATCCTTCTCCCCTCCAACCTCAGCACTTTAATATTTTCTTTCTCTTTAACTGAAATAGCTTTCCTGGGCCATTTTTGTTTAGTGGCAGACCAATATTTTGCTTTTTTTACCTCAGAGTTCACCATATTTTTCTTTCCTTTACTTTTCCTCTATTTCTTCATAGTCCATCTCAAGAGCAGTTTATCCTCAACCTCCTCATCCTCCCTATTTAGAGGTAATAACACTTTATTTCCTTTATTTACTTTATTTATTTCTCCTGTTACCTATTTTTCTCCACTCTAAGGTGTCATATGCAAGCAGAAGTAAGTTCTTAGCCACAGATTTCTCATTGTTAGAAAGATTAACCTTTTAATTGGTATTTTCTTCACCAAATAATTAAGCAAAAATTAGGTTTAAATCTGAGGAAGTAGGAGAACCTGGTACTTGTGGGACTTTAGAAAATTCATCTGTATAGGTTTCATTAGTCAAAATAGGGGTTTGAGATTCTACATGTGGTTTGGGGATTCTTAGAAAGAGGGAATTTTGGGTTGAGAAGATTTTTGGTCAATGTGAGAGCCAAGACTTTGACTGGAATTCTCTACCATGAATGGCTCACCATAAATTTCTAAAGCAGATGAGAGTTCTGTGGGGAATGACATATTATAGGTTTTTGATTTTTTGAGGAGGAAAAAGTTACCGTAGTTTCTTGTTGGAAGCTTAAGAAAGTGTCTGCTTTCGTTAATAATGGATCAAAGTATTCAATTGATGAATGTTCAGGTTTTAATTTGGACTTTTATCTACTTTAAAGTGTTTAGCTGGGATTGTGGAAGTAGGATATCATCCATTTTGATTTTGTAAAAAGAAAAGTGAAGGTAAGGGACCAGTTTGGTTCACAGTAGATGATCAATTTAGGAAGATAAACTGAATTAGTTGATGAAGAATGTGAAGTAGTCTGATTTAGTAAGTTTAAAGAAGAGACCATTGACATTGAAAGATGTTCTATCTGAAATAACATGTATGAACCTAATAATTATGACTCTTCATTTTTCATAGGAGTTGATGTCCTATACACAGAAATGAGAAAAAACATGGCCTTTCATATAGTATTATAAGATTGTTAAAGCATCCTGTAATAGTACTAACCTGAGAGATAGGACCAGGTCCCTGTCTTTATCGAGTGAATTCTCAACTTGTGTTTACTTCAATTGTTTTCTCCCAAAGCTATCCCCATAGGTGGATACCTGCAAGGGTATATTTCTGAGTTAGACCAAACTATACTTACCTTATCAAGGATACATGTCTCCTAAACATACCCAATTTTAGAAAGAGAAACTAATTCACATGATAGGTCAGGTTAATTTGATCATTTGTTTCTTCAGCATTTTGCCTCTGCATATCCTTCTTTCTTTAATCCAAAGGATTTCTCCCTTTTTAGTTCATTTTCCAGAGCATTCTCACTTGGATAGGCCAAGGACCAGATCCTTAAATTCTTTTTATAGTAAGATACCTTCACTTTAAGTGTCTTGAGAGAAAGAACACAGTTAGAATTTCTAAGTTGAGCCTTTCTCATACATTGTCATGGAACTATCCTTGACTGTAATCCCCTATCTCATACCTAGAATTATGATCACTTATCGATTTAGAAACCCTTTTGAGTTTGAGTTCCTAATAGAAAGACAATGGTGTGATCAAATCCTTCTTGGCCCATCTAGGTAGAGAGTTTTTCTTTATATTTTGCAAGGGTTTGAAACCCTTCAGACAAGAATTTTCCTGCTTAATGTATTCAATACTTCTCATTTAATCTTTGATCCAATTCTGACATATTTCCTTCAAATATCCATCTCTTCCACAATGAATACACATATGCTTGTGACTCGTGTTTTTTGTACCATGATTAGCTTTTCCTTTTGACCCAAGAGGTTGTGATTCTCCTTGATAACCAAGCCCTTTACCATTATTTTCACCTTTAGTGGTTAGATTAGAATGGATCTATGAAGATACAGTCCATTTAAGAGATTCGTTAAGTTCTTCTCTTAGACAGATAAGGTCCCTTTCTAACTCTTCATTTTGTGAAGTGCAGACATAAGGTATTTTTGAGAATCCTTCAATTTCTCTCCAAGATCAATTTGAAGCTTTGAAGCTTCTCTATATCCCTTTCCATCCAAGTCGCCTACCTTCTCCAGTTGGCCCATACACCTTAGATTTTTAGATTTTAATTTAGTGATCATTTCTTTAGTTTAAGATATCTAGAAGGTTAAGGCAATCAATTTAAGCTCTTGATTCTCTACTTTTTCCTCGAGAGTAATTTTCTAAGCATTTAATTTACATACAGAATCAATCAACACACTAGCAAGCTTCTTTATCTTTCTAGCAGAATAGTTATCTAGATTTTCTTTTATATAAAAGAGAGCTACCTCATCTTCTTCTTCGTCATCTGTATTTTCCATGAAAGCAAATAAGGAATCATAGAACACTGGACTATCTTCCACTGCTAGCATATACATATCTCCAGACTTCTTATCCTCATCTAATTTACTGGAGAAATCTTCCCATGTTGCCAGAGCTCACTTTATTGCATAATTAGCTGCAACCTTACTTCTTGAATTGTCATTGACTTGGTCCCTAATATTTCCTTTGTCACCTGCAGCCTTAAGGTTATCTTAATGATCCATTTAGTGCTTGGGACAGTCCTTGATGAAATGCTCAGGACTTCTACATTTGTGACATACTTCAACATTTCTTCCTCTTCTTTGGAACTAACCACTCCTTTTCATTGTTCTAACAATCCTATATGTCAAATAGGAAACATTAGTGTCTTCATTTCTCTTTTTGCTTACTTCTTCAACCCTTGCAGCTTCTTAAGCTTACGAGTCTTTAGATTTCCAATGAGTTCATCCATAGTAAGGGTCTTTAGGTTCCTTGCTTTAGTTATACAACAACAATAACAACAAACCCAGTATATTCCCACATAGTGGGGTCTGGGGAGGGTAGAGTGTACGCAGTCCATACCATTACCTCTAAATAAGTAGAGAGGCTATTTCCGATAGACCCCCAACTCAAGATAAAAGACAGTATACAAAAACATCAAAATAATAGAAAATAACATAGGTACGACATCCACAAAAAAATTATACGTTGCCAAACAAAGGACCCCAAAGTCCACCTAAATACTGCCTATGACTCATCCACACCCTTATCCCTCTATCCTAATGCGTTTCCTCCATATCTTCCTATCCAGGGTTATGTCCTCAGTTAGCTGTAACTTCTCCATGTCACATTTAATAACTTCTCTCCAGTATTTCTTTGGCCTACCCCTACCCTATTTGAAATCTCCCAAGGCCAACCTCTCACACCTATGAATTGGGGCATCCGTGCCTCTCCTCATTACATAACCAAACCATCTCAACCTCACTTCCTATATTTTACCCTCCACTGACACCACTTCCACCTTCTCCCAAAGAATTTCATTCCTAACCCTGTCAGCCCTTGTGAATCAACACATCTAACACAACATCCTTATTTTCTCCACCCTCAAATTTTGGATATGAGAATTCTTAACCAGCCAACACTCCACTCCATACAACATACACGCCGTACTGCAACTTTATAGAATTTGCCTTTTAGCTTGGGGGGCACCTTCCTATCGCATAAAATTCCTGAAGCAAGCCTCCATTTCATCCAACCTTCCCCAATACGATGAGAGACATCCTAATTTATCTCACCATTTCCCTGAATCGTAGACCCAAGATACTTAAAACTATCTCTCTTGCAAACCGCCTGAGAATCCAACTTCACTACCACCTCCTCCTCTTGCCTCGAGTCACTAAACTTGCACTTTAAGTACTCCGTCTTGGTCCTACTCAACCTGAAACCTTTAGACTCTAGGGTTTGTCTCCAAAACTCCAGCTTATCATTAATCCCTTGTTGCAACTCATCAATCAGAACTATATTATCCGCGAAAAACATACACCAAGGCACCTCGCCTTGTATATTTTGCGTCAACACATCCATCACCAAAGAAAATAAGAACGGACTAAGAGTTGATCCCTGGTGCAACCCTGTCAAGACCAGGAAATGCTCAGAATCTCCTCCCACTATCCTTACCCAAGTCTTTGCTCCCTCATACATGTCCTTAATTACTCTGATGTATGCCACCGGGACCCTCCTCGCCTCCAAGAATCTCCAAAGAACCTCCCTAGGGACCTTATCCTACGCATTTTCCAAGTCAATAAACACCATGTGAAGATCCCTCTTCCTCTCTCTATACTGCTCTACCAGTCTTTGCACAAGGTGAATTGCCTCAGTCGTGGAGCGACCAGGCATAAAACCAAATTGATTCTCTAAAATAGAAACAATATTCCTCAACCTACGCTCTACCACCCTCTCCCAAATCTTCATCGTGTGACTCAACAACTTGATACCCCGGTAGTTGTTACAACTTTGAATATCACCCTTGTTCTTATATAAAGGAATTATCATGCTCCATCTCCATGCCTCAGGCATCTTTGCTGACTTGAAAATATAGTTAAACAAGTTGGTTACCACCTCAACCCTGACCCCCCAGAGAACTTCCAAAAATCCATCGAAATTTAGTCAGGCCCGTCCTCTGCCCCTTTGCATCTTGCGAATAGCATCACCTTGCTTCAGTTATGGTATCCATATTTATTTCCCAAGACTTAAGAAGAACACCAAGAATTTTTCTCACTTGTTTGTACAAGGGAATCACTTCACCTAAGCAGTAAAGCTCATTTGTGATAAAAGTGAACCTTGTATGCATTTCCTGGATTGTTTCTCCTTCTTTCATGGTGATGGTTTCATACTTAGTAGTCAACATGTCCACTTTTGAATCCTTCACATCAGTGGTACCTTCATGATCAGTCCTTAAGAAATCCGAAATCTCTTTTGAATTTTCATAAGATGAGATCCTATTGTATTCATCAGGACCTATGCCACATACTAACAATTTCTTGGCCTTGTAAATTTTCAACATTTTTCATATTTTTCATGTCTTCATCATTATACTCTCTCCTGCTTTTAACGACCATCCTTGTAACCTCTCTTTCTTTGACTTCTTTAATAGGCACATAAGGATAATTAAGAATTATGTCCATCAGCTCACTATCCTTAGCCATAATAAAGTCAAATATCCTGGTTTTCCACCACCTATAGTATTGTCATTAAATCTTACTGGTCTAGTGGTAGATTGTCTTACTTCCAGGTTAGGTGGAGTAGCCAAGATAATCAAGACACTCTAGGTGTGAACCTTTAATAGTAATCTTACTCTAATACCAATTTTTGAAACTCTTGAAGGTGGAATTGTTGAAACTCTTAGAGGTTGCACCGCACAGTGAGGGATCGGGTCCCTCAAAGTCAATCGCAGGCAATGAACTAGTAAATCACCAGGAATCACAACCCAGTGCAAGAAAGGTAAAGAACACAAGATTTAACGTGGAAACCTCTTTCTCAAAGGAGGAAAAATAATGGCTTGCCCTTACAAGCTCAAATTAGTCCTCTCTAACAAAACTCTTGATTACAGACTCGACTGTGAACCTAACCGTAGGTTCATCCTGCTTGCAATACCTCTATTACAAGTACTCCTTGAAACCTCTGCCAAGTTTTCCTTAAAATCTAGTTAACTCTAAGTAGCAACAATCTTAGGAAACTCTACCAAAGCACTTCTCTCAACCAAAGAAAACACAACTCTTATATCATGAGTAGTTCAATTACAAATCAGTATTTGTCTTAAGAACAATTTCTATTTAAGCTCACACACTCACTAAGAACTTGAGTAATGTTGAAATTCTGAGTTTTTGCCTTTTCTTTTCTCTTAAGCTCACCGAAATATTTGAAAAACCATTTGATGAAGAAGCCTATTTTTTCTTTTATAGCTAGGTGACGTTTAGCGATGAATTCTTATTAGCCCGGATGCCCTATTCAGTACACATAACACCTATAAGTTTGTTACATAAGGGGACAAAACTGTGCAAACACGCATGCTAGTTGTACCGTACCATGCATATCCAGGGATCGGGTCCCTTGAAGTTAGTTGCTAATAATCAAAACTACATATAGCAGTAGTTACACTCATGCACCTTCAGTTTTCTCAACTCAGAAGAAATAACTCAGAACTACTACATCAAAACACAACCTAAACCAACATCAAAAGCATCAAAATACATGGTAAATCCCATGACCTCAACTAAAAGAGCCAATATAGGAGCTGAAGTGAGGAAAACCTTAAGCTTTCAAAAGCTCGACTCACACTCCTTGGACCACTGAAAAGGAACCTCCTTCTGGGTTAATCTAGTCATCAATGCTACAATAGTAGCAAACGCCTCAACAAACTATCTGTAGTGACCAGCCAAACCAATGAAGCTATGAAACTTATATAGAACTGTAGGCTTGAGCCAATCACAAATAGCTTCGATCTTCGCTATGCTTACCATAATATCATCCTTAGACACCACATGTCCTAGGAATATCATGACTTGAGCCAGAACATGCACTTTGAGAGTTTGGCAAAAAGCCTATGATCTCTCAAAGTTTAGAGCATAATCCTTAAATTTACATATGCTCCTCACATTTTCTCGAATACATAAGGATGACAATGAACACAATCATGAAGAAATACAAATAAGATCTAAACACATGGATTCATCAGATCCATGAATGCTACTGGGGTATTGGTCAACCAAAATGACATCACTAGGAACTCATAATGGCCATAGAGAGTCCCGAAGGCTATCTTTGGGATGTGCTCAGCTGGAATTCTCAATTGATGGTAACTAGACCTTAAGTCAATCTTAAAGAACACTACTACACTCTGAAACTGGTTGAACAAGTCATAGGATATCTATTCTTCATAGTTACCTTATTAAGCTACCTATAATAAATACACATACGTAAAAAACCATTCTTCTTATTCTTCTTCATAAACAAGATAGAAGCACCCTATGAAAACACATTAGGCCTAATAAAACCCTTACCTAGAAAATCCTAAAGTTGAGAATTTAACACCTTAAGCTCAATAAGATCCATATGGCAAGGTGCCATAGAAATAAGCCAGTTCTCAACTCAAGATTAATAATAAACTCAAATCATGCTCAAGAGAAAGACTATCATTACTCACTTTCTCATATTGTGGCACCTATTATAACCTACCAGTAGGAAAGACAAATCCATAGTCCAGAACTAGTAGTAACAGACTACCAAGAGAAATAAAGAAAGAATGCGTAATAAACAAAATAAAAGACCAAATACATAACATGTCCACAAAACCTTGTGAAATTAGTACAACAGCTTCTAGCATAATAAGAATACAAAATGATGTACCAAGGGAATTGCACTGATACAAGTCCTATATGAATACAATATAAAGACTAGTCTAGGGCATAAGAGAGAGGAACGAATGTCAGGTGCTTACTCTATGTCTCTGCACCATAGCTACTCCACACAATGCACACAATACCAGTGATAAACTATACTATGATTTGTAGGCTGCAGTAGTATAGTAATCCATACACATGATACTCAGTAGGAAACTGCCGACTGAGCTCCAAAGATAATGCAAATATATATAGTATATAAATAAAATTAGAAACCACACACAAATATCCAACATCCTCATAGTAAAACTATCAAGATAATAAGGATAAAATACCCTACTCGTAGCCAAGAAACTAACATAATAAGGCTAAGGATGTATCAATGATGAACTATCCTATTCCAACCATACTTAGAAACTCCATCACAATACAAAGGCCAAGAAATAGATATCGAATCTAAATATAAAAAGAAAGGGATACACAGTAATGCCATAGATACATATAGCTAGGTATACAAAAACACACACACATAATATAAATAAAATCAGGGCCAACTAAAGGTACAACCTACATCATCAGACTAGTATCTTAAGATCTCATAATCGTAGCAGGAACTAGTGCTAGTATACTCATGGTTTGTAACTCATATGTCTAATCATGAGGTAAGAGTGCATAATAATACCTTGAGTCCCAATACCAAATAATTAACAAAGTTGCCACAAATTAGCCATAACAATAATAATAATAGTAATGACAATGTAAGCAACTGGCTCACCCGGATAACCAATACCTAATTAAGCCTTTCAAAAGCCCCCACTGCCCTAGACTCAGAAGGTTTAATCAACATACAACACACTATAAGTCATACTCATCAACTATACCTATGCAACCCCCCATAAGGTTGATATATATAAATGTATACTGGTGATAGACAATGCGCATACAAGGATAAATGCAACAGAATCCACAATATCATAATCAATCCAAGTATCATCATATATATTCAGACTCAAATCGATAAGCATAATCAATATCATAATCATTTTTCGACCATGGTAGGCATACATAATCAATATAATAATCATTCTCTGGACTTGCCGAGCATATCATCAATATCATAATCATCCTCTGACCTTGTCGGGTATATATCACCAATATAATAATTATCTTTTTGATTCAATCTGAGTATTTGTAACTCCATTCCTTAGGGTTAATTCTAGAGAAAAATTATCATAAAAGTGTAAAAAGGGTTGGAATATCTCTCGATTGGGGTAAATAGTAACACTAAAATCGTAGAACGAAATATATCTCATTTAAATTTCAAAATCATCATTTTTTGTCTAAAAAGCTCATACGTATTCATTACGATTATATGATTTCTGTTATGAATAAATACATTTAAAAGGTTTTCATGACTCGATTTATAGGTCCATGATGGCACTTACAAAATTCCACTAGTAGGTAAGTCGATACTATAAGTTGGAGCTAATGCAATGGGTTAATTTGGTAAGAAATGCCAACATAGGCCAAGATCAATGAACACAAGTTATAAGTAAATTGAAACACCCAAATTTTTGGTCCTTGAAAAATTCTTGAGTTTTTAAACTTATTGCCCAGACTACGACTCTTCTTATGAGTCGTAGAGTGTTATTATGGGTCATAGGATGCCAATCATAAGGTATCTAGTTATAGGTTGCCTAAGTTACTATACTAATTACGAGTGGATCCTAATGATTCATAAGGACTCTATACGAGTTGTATTGTCCTATCCTTAGTCAAACCAGAGTAATTCCCAAAATATTCTATCTTGGTTATGACTTGGACCCTATGAGATTTAGGGTCACATAACGAGTCATATAGAGTGAATCAAAGGGTCATCAGAGAAGGGTCCTCAGCTACTGTCTTGACTACGACTTATGGTGATGAGTCGTAATGTGTCCTTACGAGTCGTATAGTGACTCGTAGTCACTGGCGACATTTTTTAAACTTTTAATTAAGGGTACTTTGGATATTTTTCTCTTTACCCACTTAGACCCCACGTACATATAACACCTTGGGCCATTACTTCCAACCTTTATCAATCATAAACTCACTCTCAAACTCTCTAAACTATCCAAGGTCCAGATATATGGGTTTTAAGAAGTTGATCAATTAGAGCTCTCAAGGGTGATTTCTCTTCATAATTATGATACTTCCAAGCATGTTACTCTTCCCCAAATATTATTTCATGAAAAACATGTATTTTAAATAATTTAATTATATAAATTTAATTATGGGTTTTAAAGTGGCTGAGGGTTTTGGAATGATTGATCTTTGAATTGTTTTCCCATAGTTTTTATGAGTTGTGCATGCTTTTAAATTGATGTTTTGAACTAATAGGTTGCATGGGTGTGGGAATTGGAATGGGGGTCAAGGTATTCCCCCAAATGGAAGTTTTGAACTTGGTATTGGTTTTGAATAATTGTGTTCCCTCAACCCACTAGTGTAAATGCCTTTGAATTGTAGAGCTGCCACTTGGTTTTACTCACTTACCAATATTATTGTATTGCATAAATGTTTAAACAATTTATATAGATTTTGAAGGCCTTGTTGGTTATGATTTGATTTAATAAACAAAGGAGGTCAAGGCATTCCCCCAAGTTAATGTGATTGTTATGGCATAGAGATAATCTTGTAAGTGTTAGGGTATGATGATACCCATTATGAGCCTAAATAGTAAATTCTTTGGTTAATAAATAGTTTATGTGAAACTTGATTTGAATTGGGCTTAATGGGAGTTATGTAGATAATCCATGAAAGTGTGGGTCTTAGATGACTTATACTCTAAACTCATGTTTGTCGACATAAGGTTTGGTTTTGATGACCATGTACATGGTTCACACTAATGATATATTTGTATCTTGGATTGACGTAGAGTTGGGATATTCCCTAGTCTTTCTTGACATCTCTAGTTCATATGACTAACATGCATCGAGGCCCTTTCAGTATGGGGAGTGAACCCATATAGCCCATAGGTGCCTGCTATGGTGGTTGAGATACATAGTGCAGGTTAATGTTTTATTTCATGCTAAGCCTTATTCCGTATACCAACATATTATTTACGTATGTATATGATGATGATGTTCTCATGGTTTTGAATTAGACTTGAATTGGCATTATTTTATCCCCTACCCCTAAGTTATATGCTAGTGGTCAACCCAGTAACCATCTTTGGATATTGTATCCCCACGTGATGCAAGGTCCGAAGGTAATTCAACTTTTTCTATGTAGTGTTAGGTGGATCATCTTGGTTCGTCAGTCATTTGTGGTAAAGTGGTGAGATTTTATTCTCTGAAAGACTTGGCCATTTCATCGGTTTTCTCTTATAAAATAGAATTAAAAACTTCACATTAATATTATCATTAACATTATCATTGTCATTGTCATTGTCATTGCCATTGTTATTATCATTGTTATTGTCATTGTTATTATCATTTTCGTTGTCGTTGTCGTTGTCGTTGTCATTGTCATTGTCATTGTCATTGTCATTGTCATTGTCATTGTCATTGTCATTGTCATTGTCATTGTCATTGTCATTGTCATTGTCATTGTCATTGTCATTGTCATTGTCATTGTCATTGTCATTGTCATTGTCATTGTCATTGTCATTTCATTATCAGAGTTGGGGGCATGTCCCGACATTGGTTGTTTTCGAATTAGTAGAGGTTTTGTTGATATCACTATGGATTGGGTATTGATATTGACATTCTTAGATTTCTTTGAGTTTATTAATTTACTATCTTGTTATATATTTTTGTATTCAATCACTGCTAGGTGTTATGTACTGTATTGGTTAGGCCAAAGGGGTGGTCTTCGGTCCTTGGTGAACTTGGGATACCCATCATGGCAAGAACCTTGTTTGGGTCATAACAAAGTTGGTATCAGATCCTAGGTTTGGTGTTATTGGGTGTTCATAAATTTGTGTCAAGTTGAGTCACTTTTATGGGTGTCTAGCGTGCCACACTTATAAGAGAGAGGCTATGAGAAATTTAGGAATGCTTTCTTTTCTTGTGATCTACTTTTGAGCTGTAGAGTCTAGGACATTGAAATCTTCTCTGGTTACTGCTTGTTTGCTTTTCAGATCATGCCTCCAAGAAGATCTGATGTTCGTGGAAACTTATCTATTCTTCTTGAGGATAATATGGATTGGGCTTATCCTACTTATGTAGTTCAAACCCGGTCTAGGGTCGCTGCTCCTGATTGCCCTAGTGCGGTTATAATGATCCTCACCGATCCTTCTCTTGCTGGTGATACTCTAGCTCAGTCACCTCCAGGAGATATTACTAATGTTAAGTTCTGCCATTCCATTCATCTATTGACCTAGTTAGTGACATCTCAGTCCTATCAATCGGGTCCTGATGGTGCTGCTGTGAGTTCTTCTGAGGCCACCAGGGTCGGCCAGTTTATGAGGCTGAATCCTTCTACCTTTATTGGTTCTAAGGTTGAGGAGGATCCTCAAGAGTTCATAGATGAGATGGAGAAGATTTTCCATGTGATGCATGCTTCTGATTCTGAGGGTGTGGAGTTTGCTGCATACCAACTGAAAGATGTGACATATTAATAGTATGAGGAGTGGGACTAGACTAGGGATGATGATACAAACTTGGCTTTATAAGAGAATTCTCTGGTGCTTTTCTTGATCACTTTTTTTCTCAAGAATTGAGGGAGGTTAAAGCTGAGTTGCTCATGAATTTAAAGTAAGACAAGATGTATGTGAATGAGACTTTAAGTTTCATCAGCTGTCCCATTATGCCCCTGAGCTAGTGTCTAGCATGAGGACTAAGATGAGGAAGTTTACTTTGGTCCTGTCTCGAGACTTGGTGTTGCAATGAAAGGATGCCTTGTGATAATGCTCAACTTACACGTCAATTTAAGTGCAACACGATCATTGTCAATATAAAACCTAACAAGAGTTGGGGTCAAATCTATGAGGAACAATGTGAGTGGCGAGTGGGTTAGTTTGAAATGAGAGTTACTTGCTAAATTCAAACCTAGGTTATAAGTGTTTGGGGGTTTGTTTGGAAAATTTTCAAACGTGTAAAACAATTTTATTTTTGGGATTCTAAAGGACTAACTTGAGGCTAAGAATAATTAGAATGTGATCACTTAGGAAAGGATCTTGGGGTCATGATTTTCTCGGGGCAATTTAGTGTGTGTGAAGGTACATGAATGCCAAACTTAAACCTTGATTAATGATCATGTGGCTAGGCTAGGCTAAGGTTTTTGATATTAGTCTTTCAATAAAATACAAAATTATCACCCATGGACTCTTTCAAGTACCTCATGGATGTGTCGTATAAATCCACCTATAACCTCAATTTGGGCATCCCTATTTCTAGGATGACACCCAAGACATAGTAATTCCATAATTCATCCTTATTTTAAGACAATAAAAAGGGAATAACTATTATCTATCGAATTGTTCTCAAATTCTAATCACCTACATCCTCTTTTCAAGGATGAAGTAGGGTTTAGACCACCCACACCCCTCTTTTAAGAATGATATGGGGTTTAGGGAATTTGAGGCTTTCACCAACAAATCTCATCTTGTAATCAAACATTTGTAAAACCCAACAACATTAACTAAGAATTTAAGCTAACAATCACAACCCATACACATTTTCACCCTATTCAAACATAGCCCCAAAATGGAAAACTAGCAACTCATAAGCATAATAAACATAGATATACTAAAGCCTCCATCAAGTTGATTCATCAAAGATAAAGAGAATGAAACTTCAAGCTTTAAATCTCAAAAAATCTTTGATGGAACTTGATAATTGTCTGCTTAGGAGTCAATTTACTGTCCTTTTCACCCTAAATTTAGTAGAATAAAAATCCCTCAAAATTGAAACCTAGGTGGTGGAAAAAGACTTCCACAAATTAGGGATTGTTCCAAATGAGAAAGGGTTTGAGCCACTTAAGGGAAGTGGGGACGGCTGTGTGAAATTACTAAATAATCTTTGAGCATAATTCCGTGTTTCCGAGATCGTGGCTACCAAGACTGCAGTAAGATCATCGCTATCGCGTTACTTTGCCTGGATTGACTGGCCGCGATCGCGGCAACTAAGTAGTTCGTGCTTTAGGTCCTTTAGTTGTACTTTTTTCCTCCCTTTTGATTCTTTTTAGCTCAAATCCATATCTTTCTATCTCATAACCTGTATGCCTGAAAATTGTGGAAATTAGTGCATTTAATCCTAGATATATCTCACTTATACATTTTAATCATAGTAGTGTGCACAAATGTTGACTGCAATGAGTGGTAAATTCACCACTCATCAATACCCCTAACTTAAAGCTTTTCTTATCCTTAAGAAACACTACCTCTATCATAAGACAATTCACATTTATGCCCAAATTACATGACTAAATGATAACAATGACTTCAAGCTTAATTACTACCACAAATAGCTCTTTAAACATAGGCACAGATAATCTCACAACCTCTTTCAACATAAAATTCAATGTTCAAGGGTGCAACTATTACTAATACTCTAGAAGTGAATCACCTTTGACCTCAACTACATTATACTCCTTGTGCCTCATTTTTGCGGGAGATGACAAAATTACCCACCTCAACTTGTTTAAATACCTCCCCACAAAAAGAAAAATCCCACACACCAAGTTATCACCTATGCAACAAGGGATTTAAGTGAAAAACTCTCTCTCTCTCAAGGATTCTCGATGCTTACAAGTACCATGTCATAAGCTTTCCCCTATTTTCAATTGCCACAACAATGAATACAGTTGGTTGGATATCTCGAAGGTCTTCTTGAGCTTGTAACATAGGTTCGGGGTAGGGTAGGATATCATTTATAAACAACATGGATATACCATTCTTGTACATCTACATCACACTTCCATCCAACTTTTGATCATAGGCCACTTCTTTTATTTTCACACTTTACACATCTGCCTACTTTTGTTTCCTTGGTTCACCCATTTTCTTTTCATTTCTTTTCCTAGCATGCTTCATGCTTTTATTTCCTTTGTTGGATCCTATATTTTTCTTATCCATTTGTTCTTTATACTTAAGCTCTTAGGCACTCACTTACAACTTCATGGCTCAAAGTTACCTCTTCTAATCATCACTACCCCAACTTAAACTTTTAGCCTCAAGTTGCATTTTTAAGTTCAAGGAGGGTCGGGTTCAAAAGAGGTATAAAAATTGAATGGCTCATGGTTTGCAATGTGTTGGCCAAAGAAAGATACATAGGTACAAAGTGGGCGACTAGGGATAACATCTATGCAAGGGTAGGATTTTTAGGCTAGAGTGGACTTCCAATGTTGCAAAGATGGCCTATGATCATCTCACCAAACAAGTACATGCAAAATTAGCCTTGAGAGACTAATGGGGTAAGTTCTAGATGGTACAAGTATACATGATATTTGTCTAAATAAGCTCACCACACATAGCATTCAAATTTTCCAGTGAGGCTCAATTATCCCTACTGCTAGAGAAAAAATATCTACCAATTTTCACAAGCCAAAAATTTGGAGTCACAAAAAGAGAAAAAAATTGTTACAAGGTCGCTCACGTCCATGCCCTTAATTTTTAAAGAATTTTAGATGGGGGTGGGTGGTGGGTGGGTGTTTGCTTTGTAGTTGCACCACACATAATTTTCTAATTATGGCATCAACCCCAGCCTTTGTCTCACATTTTGGTTTTCATACAGGCAAACCATATGGCTACTCTGACTTTGCCATAGGTATAAGTGCGATCCCAAATTCACAATGCTACAGGTAATTAAATTTCCCTTGTATTTATGGCCTCGATGCTATGGGTACTTAGACTTCCCCTACATCCATAGCTCAAAACCCAATCATGAAGCTTTTCCCTTAAGAATGTCGTCACTCAATCTATCATAGGGAAAAAACTTATCCGATATCACCCTAAAAAAATATAGATAAAGTAAAAATGTAAAAACACACCAAATAATTAATCCATGAAATGTAGGCACCATCAAAGTGACCAAATAAAGCAACCTAGAAACAAAAAAAATAAAAAATCATCCAAAAATTCATCAAAACATCAAGAAATAACTAAATAATACAGATTCGGTGATAGGCACCCGAACTGAAAAGCTAGTAGTGTTCTCACTGCATAAATAATAGAGCACAAAAAAAGAGATAAGGGTGCTCCCTGAAAATGCATTAGGATATTCTCTCACCTATGGACTCTGCATCATTTTAATAAGCATGAGCATCATACCACTCAATCGGGGCCTCATCATCGCATCGATTCTTGGAGAAGGTAGTCTGTCTTGGGGTTTTAGGACCTTCCACAGGCCATTTACCCCCTTCCATATTTTACTAAAGAACTTATCTCTTATCTTCTCCCTTTTCTTCATCTTCTTATGCGAGTCCCAAAGCTCTATGTAAGTCTCCGCCAGTGATGAGTATGCCATCTCGATCCTAGCAATGGTGGCTCTCTGCGTCTCCTAATCCTCTAGGTACTTCTCATAATATAATTGGGCCATATATGAATGGCGGGTAGTGGAATGCTCTCCGATTCCCTAGGGAAATCCTGACATAAGCTCCTTAATGAAACTAATATAAATGCTATTATCTTTAAGTAGCTTAGCAGTGGATGGCCTACAGGACTCTAGCTTCTCATATGTTGACTAACCTAAGCCAATCTTTCTCTTTTTACTCTTGCCTGGTGCACCCTTACCTCGAACTTTGAGAGGATAAATGGGGTTGTAGGTCACACTTAGGTGACATTCAAGTACTTCACAACTCTAGCTCTCCTGCAAAGCTTAGTGATAAGAGAAAGGAACAAGATATACATACCATTATGGTTCCTTTAGAACTTCAAATCAGATATTGCTAGACAACCGACATTTAGATAAATATTGTCCAGTATGTAGGAAACCATGCAAGCATGCATATCTATAATTGTAGTCGATAAGTGTAAAGAGAGATTTAGCTGCAAATGATATTTATCCATTTATGGGAAACAACAGTGAAATCATTCATAGAGATTCCCCTCTTCATTGATGCCCATGAGATCTCCTTACCCAGGCACAACCTCTCTGCCATCCAGCTTCCTGGATCACACCCCTTTGTCTCAAAGTATGCCATGTTTGCATTTAGGAGCCCATATAAATCAATGATTTGTTCCACCCCAAATTTCACATTCCTCCCCCAAATCCTAATAACTGGGTTTACAAAAGATACTATGCTAATATTAGCATAGAACTCTCGCACCCACTGCTTATTTTCCCAGAAAGGATCTAGATCAAAACATCTCCATCCAATGTCCATGATCCTATCATGAAATGCCAAAAGCTTTTTCGGTAATTTTTCTAAGCATATGCCCCTTTTCGGGAGCAGCTTTGTCCTTGGTAGCTAGTCGTAGTACTGGTTGTGGAAGTCGGGAATCATGAACCAGATTTGGTCATATTTCTCCATGATATAAACCTAAAAAATGTGGGGACAATACAAAAACATTCATCAACAACATTTTCATGCTTAACCAAGACTATGTTGTCTAATAAAGCTCATGGGGTGGAAACTAGGTGGTGTTTGAACAAAAATTATTAGCTGCAGGAACTTTGGCCCAGACTGAGATTCAACCTCAGTTATGGAAATCATGGTAGCTTTTCTGCGATTGTGACAACTGCAATTGTGACTACACCACTGGTGCCGCAATCACGGTTATCGAGATCGTGATCGACGTACCTGAGACCAGATCGTGCCAAATTTCACCAATTACAAAGTTTATTTTTGGGGCCAAAATGTGTTCCAAAATAAGAATTTATCATTAATAACATGAAACATGTGCTCTAAGTGCTCGATCATGCTCCCATAATGCGAAAATAACTAGTTATTGACTCGTTTGGGCATTTGATCAGAGACTTGGTGTGCACCCTATATTTACTTGATTTCATAAAAGTTTTGGTACTCAAGACTTCCCTACTTATATGTACACCATTTCTAACATCTAATTACCACACAAGTATGATTCAACAATCAATTAGCAATGAAAAGAATAGTCTTAGGCCCTACCTAGTTCATGTACTCTAACGCCTACTCACAACCATTAAAAACATAAATTTAAAGAACTTACCGAAAGAGTAATGCAAGATGGATACAAAGATGCTTTTGGAATGCTCAAAATATAACCAAGAATGGGTGCAATTTGAGAGTGAAGTTGGAGGAGAAAGGTTAGTGAAATGGAATATCAATGGTCTTTTAAACTGTATTGACCACAATCATGGACATACGGGTGACTGTGATTGTGCCGCAGTGCCCATAATCGTGGTAACAGAGGGCATTTTTGCACCTCTATTTTCCCTTGTTCAATCCAACATGCAAAAATCCCACAGTTACCCCTTTCAAACTCATTTTATGCACTCTATAGTACCACAAATTCATAGATTAATCAAATGACAAATCAAAATTTACCCTAAGAAATTAAAAACAAAGGATACGAGCCACTTTCATGGCATGATGGGTTGCCTCCCATAGAGCACCTAATTTAATGTTGTGGCACGATGACTCTTCAACTACCATTTATGACTCCACTTAGAAGATTTGAATTGCCATACCAACTTTTTCTCATCATGCACTGAGTGGCAGTGGGACAAAAGATTCAAATCTTCTAAGATGAAACCAGATAGAAGTAAGGATGTGGTAATTGGCCTCTATCTCGCCACTTTGAAGACAGGAATCTTTTTCCCAACTTCACATCAAATATTTGGATAGGCTCATTGGGTATCAGTGAGACCCTCAAAGCACCACTTGTTAAACATTGGATTTTGCACTTATAGGCCTTCAATGAGCGGCGTCACCTTGCCCTTTTGGAATGACAAACTTGAAAATATAAGGATTTTGTACCCCATATCCCAAGTTTGTCATTTTCTTGGGTGTTTGGACTTTTATCACATCCACCAAAAATAATGTCAAAAACTGACTAGAATGAGGTTGTATTACCATTTTTGGAGTCACATTCTTCTTCTTGAAATTCTCTCCTAAAAATAAACTAGAGCCTTCACAAAGGATTTACTTAGCTTTTTCTTTGGCCTCTAGTACCACTTCTTCAACTTTGGCATCCTCCATTAGCTTTGGTTTGGTTAGTTGGCAAATCACTAAGGTTTCTTCACTATCAAGCTCATAATCCACCAAGTGGCTTGATATCTTTTCTTTATCATCCTTGTTTTGAAGATTGGGCATATTCATGGTAATTAAAATATTTGTATCCTTACCTATTTCTTCTATCTTGTTAATCTCTCTTTCAAATGCCTCATAGGATTGATGCATGTGATGTACGTCCTCCTCCATTATAGTTACTCGATCCAAAAAAGTTTGAAGCATTGCTTCAACACCATTGTATCCGGCAAATTGTCCTTCCTTTATCCCATCATGAGACCAATCAAAATCATAAGAAGAACTAGTATTGGGGTTACCATAATGAGGGAGGAGGAATTTGGGAAATCACTCCAATGTCCATCCCGACCACCACATAAAGAACAATCATACTCCCAATAGGATCGAGATGGTGCACACATCTCTTTCCGAGGAGCATATTTTCAATCTCACCAAAAGTGGGGTCCATTACAGTGTGGACATGGATCATCAAGATAAAATTTCCAACCACTAAACTCACATTCATTCCAAGATTCCATAGTAACAAGTAAACGAAAAATAAAAATCTACCTAACAAAAAAACAAAAGAAAATCACAAACAAATATTTACAAGTTTGAATCCAAGCAAGTAAGCTAAAATTCCAAACCAACTCAATATCCCAAATTGTTCCCCTGCAATAGTGCCATTTATGATAATGCTTAACTTACACATCAACTTAAGTGCTAGATGGTCATTGTCAATATAATAACCCAATAAAAGTTGGGGTCGAATCCATGAGGAACAATGTGAGTGGTGCGTCAGTTAGTTCGAAATAAGAGTTGCTTTCTAAATTTAAACCTAGGTTATAAGTGTTTGGGGGGGGGGGTTTGGAAAATTTTCAAACATGTAAAATAATTTTATTTTTGGGATTCTAAAGAACTAACTTGAGACTAAGAATAATTAGAGTGTGATCACTTAGGAACGGATCTTGGGGGGTCACGCTTTCCTAGGGGAAATTTAGTGTGTGTGCTGGTACTTAAATTCCAAATACCAACCTTGATTGATGATCATATGGGTAAACTAGGATAAGGGTTTTGATATTAGTCTTTCAACAAAATACCAAATTATAACCCATGGACTCTTTCAAGTAGGATGGATGTGTCACATAAATCCACCCACAACCTCAATTTGGGCATCTCTATTTCTAGGATGACACCTAAGACATAGTAATACTACAATTTATCCTTAAAAAGGGAATAACTATTATCTATCGAATTGTTCACAAATTCTAATATCACCTACATCCCTCTTTAAAGGATGATGTAGGGTCTAGACCACCCACATTCTTTTTTTAAGAATGATATGGGGTTTAAGAAATTTGAGGCTTTCACCAATAAATCCCATCCTATAATCAAACATTTGTGAAACCCAACAACATTAACTAAGAATTTAAACTAACAATCACAACCCACGTACATTGCACCCTATTCAAACATAACCCCAAGAGGGACAACTATCAACTCATAAGCATAATAAACAAAGATATACAAAAACCTCCATCAAATTGATCCATGAAAGATGAAGAGAATGCAACTTCAAGCTTTAAATCTTAATTTTTTTTTGATGGAACCTTTTAATTCTCCACTTAGGAGTCACTTTAATGTCTTCTTCACCCTAAATTTAGTATAATAAAAATACCTTAAAATTGAAACCTATGTGGTGGAAAAAGACTTTCACAAATTGAGGATTATTCCAAATGAGAAAGGGTTTAAGCTACATAAGGGAATTGGGGACGGCTATGTGAAATTACTAAATAACCCTTGGGCATAATACTACTTTGCCACGATCATGGCTACCGCGACTGTAGTAATATCACCGCTATTATGGTACTTTGACCTGGCTTGATAGGCCGCGAACAGAACTCATAGAACACGATTGCGGTAACTGACGTTTGTTACTGCTCCAGGTCCTTCATCTATAGTTCTTTCCTTCTTTCTAATTCTTTTTAGCTCAAATCTATATCTTTTCATCTCATAACCTGTATGCCTACAAAATGTGGAAATTAGTGCATTTAATCCCAAATATGTCTTACTTGTACATTCAAATCATAGTAGTGTGCACAAATGTTAAGTGTAAATAAGCAATAAATTCACCACTCATCACCTTGCTGAATAGTGACATGGATATCTCTAGGCTTATGGTGTATATATAATAGGTGAAAGATGAAAACAAAAAATAAGCTAAAATAGAAGAAAGGCAAAGTAAGAGATCCCGATATTATGAGCAGGGTAGAGGCCAGCATAATAGTGGTAGAGATGGCAAACAGTGGTCTAAGAAAAAGTGGGAAAATTCTGGTTCTTATTCTACGGCTAGTTCCTCATGTCCTAGGACATCTGGTGATTGTCGTTTTAAGACCAATAGTGGATTTAAGACACAGGTGCCCAATCTCAGGCCAGTGGGGATCAGTCATCTCCATCACATCCTCCTGATAGATTTTGTGGATAATTGTACCATACTTTTATGATGAGTGGAGGAATAAGTTTTTCAAATTTGGGCAGCCTAGCTACTTTCAAAGAAATTGTCCATCAGACGATGTTTCTACTAGGGCTAATAAGGTCCTGATTACTACTTTTCAACCCCTACACCAAAAGATGCTACTTGTAGCTCTAACACTGATCTAAATTATCTATATGCTCTTACCACCCGTTAGAATTCTGAGGCATCTCCTGATGTTGTTACTCATATGCTAAAAATTTTCTCTCATGATGTAGATTGTCGCTTGATCTTGAGTCTACCCTTTTTATGTGACCTCTTATGTGGCTATTCATTTTGTGTAACGCCTTAATTTTCTGAATCAGAATGCTACACGGTGCTCATGACCCCAAAGGACCACAAGCTAACCTATAACTGATATCTATAACTGAGCACTAAAAAATATATTGTAAATATGTGGAAATATGAACTGAATGGCCATAAGGTTCAAAACTAAATGAACACTTGATAAACAATGTCTGAAAATGGTATAACAATACCAAAGCAAATCTAAAATAACTGTCTAACATGCTATAGTATGAAAGGCTCTAAAATGTCTGAATAAGGAGTTGATGGGACATGTCCCCAACTAACTTCGACTACTGAAATAAACTAAAAACTGAAATATTAATGTGATCATCATATCCTCGAAGGATGAGGACTCACTGCTAACTCTGATCGCTGAACTGGGATGCTAATGGTTCTCTGGAGCTCGTGCTTCTAAGCCTATGGTATAAGACACCATAGTACAAATGTGTCATTACTTTGAATGTACTGGTATACAAGTAAGGTAGGCTGAATGCAATAGGTTCATATGCATGAACAATACTAACTGACTGACTAACATGAACGTGAGAATACATGCATGCATACGTAACTATAACTGAGATCATGATAAGACAGACTACTGAGTTCTGACTACTGAGTCTACTAATATTGACATCTGAGTCATTGATGAGTGAGAAACTATTACTGTATTACTAAATACTGAGGGACTGATACTATGTCACTGATACATGGATAACTGTGTCTGACAATTCTAATTATGAAGAACTGGTCTAGTTGACTGTATCTAACAGTACTGAAGATGAATACTAATAACATAAGTTCTAATAACTGATATGACTAATAACATAAGTGACTGTATCTAACATTCCTGAACCTGATGGAACTAGCTAAGTTCCGTACTGTATCTGAGTAACTGAATCTGAGATCAGTCCTATCTAATGGGTGATCTCTACATCTGATGATACTGATACTGATTAAACATAGTTGAGATCATTCCTATCTAGTGGGTGATCCCGAAGTCAGTTTATAATGATAAGGAGTGACTGTATCTGACAGTCCTAAATCTATACTACTGAGTTGAATTAACTGTATCTGACAGTCCTGATTTTGTAAAGGAAACTGTGGGATGTATTCATCTAATCGACATGCCCCATACTAAGCTAACTTGGGTCCAACTTGTAACCCCAGCTGGAAGGGTGTCAGTACCACGCCACTGGTAAAGATAACTACTATAGAGTCAGTCCTAATCTAGCGGGTAACCCCTAGGATCAGTTCTATATATTTAAATGCGCTAACGGGTGATCCCTGAGTATGTCAGTCCTATCTAATGGGTGACATCTCGTACCTATGTTGGCTACATAGTTTTGGAACTTAGGGATTTCTTCTAGGGATCTCAATCCTATCTAGCGGGTGAGTCCCCATCCCAAGGCTCGCTCGGTGCTGAATCCTACTCTCATCTGAAAGACACTAAACTGATTAATTTAGATGAACTGATTAACTAAATTGAACTGATACTAGTGGTATTGTTTAGCAGAGCTAAAACAGAATTTACTGAGTTCCGTTGATTGACGAAATGTATTGAGTTCTGAGGACTGATTGAGAATACTAAAGTTACTGAGATTGACTGGGAAAGCTGAGGTTACTGAGATTATTGAGTACTGAGTTCACTGAGATTACTGAACTACTGAGATTACTGAGATTTTCAGAGTCACATAACTGACTGAGTTCTATGGACCATAGCTTGATTGAGGAGATCATGAAAATAAGACATGACTCTAGGCACACAACTAAATGTTCAGGTACAAGTACCCCCAGGACTTGATGAGAAGAAACTGACATAGCATGGCTTACTTGAACACATGACCAACAACACAATTCATGATTCATATATTGAAGTACTTCACCAAACATGTGATATGCATAATCTTGTACATATATGGGGATTTCATGATATCATACTAGTTGGGCATTGTTCCTTTATCTAGGCATTTAATCATACACATGTAGACAACATTATACAACAATTAATCATTATGATTCATCTCGAATTTCATCATCTAGGGTTTATTCATAGGTTCACATGAATATACATCTATACAAATCAATTCCACATAAAATTCATCACCCAACATGGATTTAAATTCAATTGATTATTCTCAACATAAACAAAATAAACCCAACATAAAATTCATAAAGAAATCCATAAACTTAAACTTAGAAAAGAGATTCTTGGGCTTCATGGACGAAAGGAGTCCATGAATAAACACTACGCATACCTTGGTTCGTAAATACACGAAGATTTATGGAGGAAATTCTTGAACTTAAATCTTCTATGAAAAACCCTAATGTGTTCTTGAGAGGATTTTGAGATAATAGAGTATATTTTGGTGTAATGGAGGCTCAAATCTGTGTTTTTGAGCTTATATAGGGTAGGTAAATTGACCCTTTTTACCCTAGGACACGTATTTAATTTTTGAGAAAATTTCCTAATTTTCTTCCTTGGCGCGATGCGTCACTATCACGCCAAGTCATTGGAAAGTGACAAATGGGAAATTGCATGGTGGCGTGACGTGGAGCTATCACGTTGCCACCTTGTATGTGACCTGGAAGTCTGGAGCGAGGCACCACTATGGAGGAGCAACACTGGAAATTGACTATTGCTATTTGAGCTATCTCCGCGATGCGCTAAAGGCTCAGGTGATACACTGTCTCACTAAAAAGCCTCTAACTCTTCATCTGAGTGTCAGATTTTGGCGAATTTGGTATTGATAGAAAGCTTATTCGATTCCCCACATGATGAAATATGAAAATATTGAAAATACCACATGTAAAAATGTGGATTCATCTTTCAAAAAAGGCTTCTAACATTCTTAGGGAAAAATTTCAAGCTAGGAAAAGTACGGGTATTTTATTTTGGTTTTGGTCCTAAGTGTATTCCTAATCCCTTTTATATGTCTTACCCCTATTGGTGACTCCATTATGTCTAGAAGAGTCTATAGGGGTTGTGTGGTAGGGAGACCTTAATGGATCTGATTGAGTTGGATATGTTAGACTTTGATGTGATCTTAGGAATAGATTGGTTGCACTCATGATATGCCTCTCTTGATTTCTGGACCCGAAGGGTTAGTTTTAAATTCCTAAATGAGCTGGTGATTGAGTGGGAAGGTAGTTCCTTAGTGCCTAAGAGAAGGTTCATTTCGTATCTTAGAGCCGTGAGGTTAATCTCCAAAGAGTGTCTCTACTATTTAGTACATGTTAAGAAGGTCCTTCTTTACAATCTTTCCCTGTGGTTTGTGAGTTATTTGAGGTGTTTCTTGATGATCTTCCTAGAGTTCCTCCTGATAGGGAAAATTGATTTTGGAGATTAATCTTCTTCCAGACACTTATCCTATCTCTATCCCTCCCAATAGAATGGATCCTACTGAGTTAAAAGAACTTAAGGAGCAGTTGAAAGATCTCCTTGATAAGGGTTCTATTTATCTGAGTGTTTTCTCATTGGGTTCTCTTTTTCTCTTCGTGTGTTAGAAGGATGGGTCCCTTCGTATGTGTATATATTATCAGTAGTTGAATATAGTGACTATAAAGAATAAGTACCCTTTTCCGAGGATTGATGACCTGTTTGACTAACTTCAGGGTGCTAAGTACTTTTCTGAGATTGATCTTCAGTCTGGGTACAATCAGTTGAAGATTAGGGAAGTGGATATCCCTAAGTCTGCCTTCCAAACCTGGTATGGTCATTTTGAGTTTTTGGTGATGTACTTTGGTTTGAATAATGCCCTGATGACATTCATGGATCTTATGAACTGATTCTTCCATCTATTCTTGGATTTGTTTGTAATTATATTTATTGGTGATATTTTGGTGTATTCCAAGAGTAAGGCAAGTCATGCCGATCACGTCAACATAGTATTGCAGACCCTTAAGGATTAGCGGTTGTATGAAAAGTTCTCAAAGTATGAGTTTTGGTTGAATTCCTTGACCTATCTGGGTCATGTTATTTCTAGTGAGGGGATCATGATGGATCCACAAAAAGTTACGGTGGTTAAGAAGTGTTCTATACCTATGAGTCCAATCGATATTCAAAGCTTCTTTGGTTTAGCTAGGTACTATAGGAGGTTTGTGGAATGTTTTTCTTTTAGTGCAGCCTTATTGACTAGAAAAAGGTGAAGTTCCTATGGTATGATGCTTGTGAGGGTAGTTTTGAGAAATCTAAGGATAAGTTGACTTTAGCTCAAATTTTGACCTTACCCGAGGGTACCGAGGGTTTTTTTGTTTATTGTGATGTATCCCATATGGGACTGGGCTGTGTGTTGATTCAGTATGGTAAGGTGGTTGCATATGCTTCTAGGTAGTTGAAGGTAAATAAGAAGAATTACCCAACCAATGACTTGGAATTGTTAGCTGTGGTCCTTGCTTGGAAAATTTGGCGTCACTATTTGTATGGGGTTTATGTTGACATCTTCTCAGAACACAAGAGCTTGCAGTATGTGTTCACCCAGAAGGAGTTGAATCTTAAGCAAAAGAGATAGCTTGAGTTGCTTAAGGACTATGATAAAAGTCTTTATTATCATCTAAGTAAATCTAACGTAGTTCTGGTGCTCTTAGAAGGTTGTCTATGGGAAGCTTGTCTTACGTGGATGAGAAGAAGTAATATTTGGTGAAAGATATTCATTGGTTGGCTAATCTTGAAGTTTGTCTCTTGGACTCTGAGGATAGTGGTGTGATTTTGCAAGAGGTGGTGAAGTCATCTTTGGGTGCTAAGGTGAAGGAGAAGCAAGTATTGGATCCTATCTTGATGCAGATCAAGGGAAATGTGGGTCACCAGAGGGTGATGCCTTTTGATATTGGTGGTGATGCTATATTGAGGTACCAAGGCAGACTGTATTCCCAATATTGATGGTCTATGAGAGAGAAATATGGTTGAGGCTCATGAATTGAGGTACACTTTTTATCAAAGTTCTACAAAGATGTATCATGACTTGAAGGAGATCTATTGGTGGAATAACATAAAGAAGGATGTGGCCAATTTTATGGCTAGGTGCATCGTGTGTCAACAAGTGAAGGTTGAGCACTTTAGGCCTGGTAGTTTGTCCCAATAAATTGAGTTGTTTGTGTGGAAGTGGGAAGTAATTAATATAGATTTCATTACTAGTCTTTTATGGTCTCGCCAACAATTTGATTTAATTTGGGTCATTATGGATAGGATGAACTAATTATTCAATAGAGGATTATGCTAAGCTCTTCATTCAGGAGATCGTGAAGTTGCATAGTGCTCCAGTTTCCATCATATATGATTAAGTTACTCGATTCTCATCATACTTCTAAAATTCCTTTTAGAGAGGTTTGGGAACTAAGGTGAACCTTAACATCGCTATCCAACCCCAGATGGATGGATAAGCGGAAGGACAATATAGACTTTGGAGAATATACTAAGGTCTTGTGTGATCAATTTTGGTGGTAGTTGAGTTTATCATTTGCCTCTTATAGAGCTTGCGTATAATAATAGTTATCACTCTAGTATTAGTATGGCTTCTTTTGAGGCTTTGTATGGTAGGAGGTATAGGTCTCCCAATTAGTGGTTTGAGGTCAGTGAGAATAGGTTGTATGGTCCCGACTTGGTTCACCAAGCTATAGGAAAGGCCAAGGTGAATCAAGATAGGTTTAAGGATGCCCAAAGTTGCCAAAAGTCCTATGTGGAAGTAAGGCAAAGGCACTTGGAGTTTGATGTAGATGATTTAGTGTTCTTGAAGGTGTCTCCCATTAAGGGAGTGATGTGGTTTGCGAAAAAGGGGAAGTTTAGTCCCTATTATATTGGTCCATATTGTATTTTAAGGAAAGTTGGCAATGTGGCTTATGAGATGAAATTACCTTCAGGTTTGGGTTCTATTCATCCGATCTTCTATGTGTCGATGTTGAAAAAGTGCGTAAGTGATCCTTCCTTTGGAGAGTGTTGGTGTCTTGGATTCCTTGTGTTATGAGAAAGTCCCGATTGAGATCTTAGATAGGAAGGTCCGTCATTTGAGATATAATGATGTGTCTTTGGCGAAGGTTCTATAGAGGAACTAAAAGTTTGAAAAAGCTACTTGAGAAGCTGAAGAGAACAAAAAATCCAGTTATCCGTTCTTGTTTCCCGCTTCGAATAATCGTGCTTGAGGTATGTGTATTCTTGACATCTTTTTTTCTAACTTTGTTAAAGGAAATTGTGATTTCCTTGATAACTTTATTTTTTGTCTTTGTTAAAGGTTATTGTGAAAGTGTTCCATATTAAATCATGCTAATGAATGCCTTGTCCCATCATTTGAGGATGAATGATCCTGGGAGGGGAGATGAAACACCCTAGATTTTTGGTCCTTGAAAAATCTTGAGTTTTTAAACTTACTGCCCAGACTACGACTCTCCTAACTTGTCATAGGGTGTTAATACGGGTCATAGGACCCCAAACGTAAGGTATTCAGTTAAAGGTTGCCTAAGTTACTATCCTAATTACGACTGGCTCCTAATGATTCATAAGGACTCTATACGATTTGCATAGTCCTATCCGTAGTCAAACCAGTGTGATACCCAACATATTCTACTTGATTATGACTTAGACCCTACGAGTCATAGGGTCACATAACGAGTCGTATGGAGTGAATTGTAGGGTCACCAAATTATGGTACTTCAGGGACTGTCTTGACTACAACTCGTGGTGACGAGTCGTAATGTGTCCTTATGAATCGTATATTGACCCGTAGTTACCGGCGATAATTTTTCAGCTTTTAATTAAGGGCACTTTGGACATTTTCCTCTTTACCCACTTAGACCCCACGTACATATAACACCTTAGGGCCATTATTTCCAACCTTTATCAATCATAATCTCTCTCTCAAACTCCCTAAATTCTCTAAGGTCAAGATACTTAAGGTTTCCAAGAAGTTGATCAATTAGATCTCTCAAGGGCGATTTTATCCATAATTGTAATACTTCCAAGCATGTTATTCTTCCCCAAATCTTGTTTCATGAAAAACATGTGTTTTAAATAGTTTAATTGTATGGATTTAAATGTGGGATTTGATGTGATTGAGGGTTTTGGAATGATTGACCTATAATTGTTCTCTTGTGTTTTTTATGAGTTGTGCTTGCTTTTAATTAATGTTTTGAACTAATGGGTTTCATGGGTGGGGTAATTGGAATGGGGGTCAAGGAATTCCACCAAATGAATGTTTTGAACTTGTAATTGGTTTTGAATAATTGTGTTCCCTCAACCCACTTGCGTAAATTACTTGGAATTATGGATTTGTCATTTGGTTTGGCATACTTACTGATATTATTGCATTGCATAAATGTTTAAACAATGAATATGGATTTTGAAGGCTTTAGTGGCTATGATTTGATTTAATGAACAAAGGGGGTCAAGGCATTCCCCCAAGTTAATGTGATTGTTATGGCATAGAGATAATCTTACAAATGTAAGGTATGATGATATCTATAGTATGCCTTAACGGTTGATTCTTTGGTTAATAAATGGGTTATGTTAAACTTTATTTAAATTGGGCTTAATGGGGGTTATGTAGCTAAGCCGTGAAGGTGAGGGTGTTGGATGACTTATATTGGAAACTCATGTTTGCCGACATGAGATTTGGTGTTGATGACCTTGTGCATGGTTCACACTAATGATATATTTGTATCTTGGATTGACATGGGGTCTGGGTATTCCCTTGTCTTCCTTGATACCTCTAGTTCGTACGGTTAACACGCACTGGGGCCCTTTCAGCAAGGGGAGCTGAACCCATATAGCCCGTGGGTGCTTGTTATGACTGTTGATCTCCATAGTACAGAATAACATTTTGTTTCATGCTAAGCCTTGTTCCCTATTCTGACATATTATTTATGTATGTATATGATGATGACGTTCACATAGTTTTGAATTAGACTCTACTTGCCATTATTTTATCCCCTACCCCTGAGTTACATGCTAGTGCTCAACCTACTAACCGTCTCTGAACTTTGTATCTCCACACAATGCAGGGTCCGAAGGTAATTCTACTTTTTTTGTGTAGTGTTAGGTGGATTGGCTCAGTTCGTCAGTCATTTGCGATAAAGTGGTGAGCTTCCATTCTCTGGAAGAATTGGTCATTTCATCGGTTCCTCCCATAAAATAGAATTAAAGACTTCACATTAACATTATCATTAACATTATTATTTTCATTATCATTGTCATTGTCAGAGTCGGTGGCATGTCCCGATGTTACTTATTTTTGGATTAGTAGAGGCTTTTTGGATATTACTATGGATTAGGTATTGATGTTGACATTCTTAGATGTCTTTCCGTTTATTACTTTCCTATCTTGTTATATGTTTGGAATTCAGCTACTGCTAGGTGTTATGTTCTGTGTTGGCTAGGTAAAGGGGGTGGTCTCCAGTCCTTGGTGGACTTGGTATACCCATCACGGCCAGGCCCTGGTTCGGGTTGTGACATAAATAGTGTTCTAATATAGATAAATAGACAACACGAATACCAATCCCATGACCTAGTAAAGTCAGTACAAGAGCATCTAGTATCAATAATACAACTCCATGGTCTAAAAGTAGCCAATACATCTGTCTCAAAGCAAAAGACTGAATAACAATAAGATAGAAAGAAATGGGAGACTCTAACTCCAGGAGCTCACCCTATCTCTAGAGTGTCAACTGTACAAACTTGAATCAACGGCAACTACTAGTACTCAGATCTACACCAAAAAGGTACAGAAGTGTAGTATGAGTACCAAAACAATGGGTACTCAGTAGACATCATCAGTCAACTGAGCCAAGTCATTATATAATGATGATATAATGCAAGATAATCATAACTAGGTCATGGTACATAATTGAATCTGAATCTTCTCCATCAGCACTGTATATAATAAATAATTAAATTGGAACAATATTATAACATAAGGCATCAACACATTCCTGTACCATCGTGGATAAGTAATAGACAATTCGTAATAATAACGCATCATAAAGCATAACCAAAAGCAGACACAAGTACAAGGTTGTCTCCCATATGCCAACTGGTGCATAAGTAAAGAACTCATCGCAACATCCCATACTACCAGAGAGTTCACCCAATAGAAATAATAAGGCATTGAACTAACAACATATCCAAATATCATCATTTTTCAACCATATTGCACATTTATCCTCAAACGAACATTTACCAGACTTTCATTAACTATCAACATTGACCATATAGCCATATCCCATACTATTACCATGATTGGCCCCTTAGCATTGATACTCATTAGCCATTAAAGATCATTAACTAATCCATTATATTACTAAGAGAAAAAACATCTTTTCCCCATGAACTTGTCCGCTCAACTTACTTTAGCACTTAAACTAAACTTCTGTTTATTTACCCCCTTAACATATTTAAAGTGTATTAGTTTCACCCCCAAAACTAAATACCACTCTCACAACGGAGAGTGTGTTACACTCGCCCACACATCAGCGCCACGTCAATGCCACGTCAGAACCACGCAAGCAAAATATTCTTTAAATATATATAAATATTTTTTTTATATATATAAATATTTTTAAATATATATAAAATATTTTCAAATATTTTAAATAAAAAAAATACAACCCCCTCCTTTTTATCTTCTTCAAACCACTCCACCTCTCCCTTCTCCTCTATTTTCCATCTTTTTCAAACTTAAAGCATATTACCAATTGCCATTGTTGCTGTCCATTAAGAAAAAATAAAGTACCAATTATTCCTTCATCAAACCACCAATTCAATAAACAACAATGCAATAGCATCACCATGTCCGAATTCAAAACTCTTCATTCCGGCATATTCCGGCAAAACTCACCAGAAAATGATTAAAATAAACCCACAAAAAGATATACGCACAAAATTAACACCGCCACCACCATTAACACCGCTTAACACCACTTAACACCACTAATTCCATTAACACCACCACCATTAATACCTCCGCTATTAACTTTTCTTCAATTTCAATTTTATTTGAAATTTTTAAATCCATAAAGATAACTTTTAATTTTGGAACTTCAATATCATTCTTTTCTAATGATCTTAAGTCAAGGGGTTTAAGAAGGAGAAATTGAAGGCGGGGGTGAAGGATTTGGTAATTGAAGGAGAAGAAATTGATGGTTTGGAGGTCGAGGGGGGGCTGGTGGTGGTGAAATTGGTGGTTAAGGAGGAGGGGGCTGGTGGTGGCAGGTTTGGAGAGGAAAAGTTATGGTGGTGGTGGAGGTAGAAGAAGAAGATAGGAAATATATATTTTTTTTCTAATATATATATATATAAATATTTTTTTTAAAAAAATAATATTCACACATTTTTTTCTTTTTTTCTTTTTAAAATTCCACGTCAGCTTGAAGGGTGAAATTAATACACTTTAAAGATGTTAAGGGGGTAAATAAACGTAAGTTAAATTTAAGTGCTAAAGTAAGTTGAGGGGACAGTTCTTGGGGGGGGGTATGATGTCCTTTCTCTATTACTAACCATCAAATAATCATAGTCACTTATTAGACCACTATTCACCACATAGCCATTTAGATAACCAACACTCCTTACTAAACATTATTTATCACTAGTAGTACTCACTAGGTGAATCCTCATATTACAACTAGTTTTGCGCTTACCAACTAGTCTTGATTAATCATTTAAAAAATATCCACCACAAATCCTAAGTTAATATTAATCATTAACTATCCCACATTATATGAATTTAACACTAGTGAGCTATAACCGACAGTTTAAGGTCAACCTTACACCTACATACACACAAGGATGTATCTATCTATCTCTTATATATATAAGAGAATGCATATATTTTCCATACATAAGGCTAGTCAGACTCGAATCAGTAGTTGTACACATAGGCACATCAAATAATCATCCTTTGGCCCTGCTGGTTATATCATCATCTCCACAATATCCTCCGGCCTTGTCGGGTATCAACATCATCATCATAATATCCCCCGACCTTTCCGAGTATCAACATCATCACATTAGGCAAATCAATGTCAATAATAACGGACAAACCCCACAAGGGATAACGTAAATGAGAAGTCCCACGAGGGCAAAAGTAAATGAGCATAAAGGAGAAGCAAAGAAGAGTATACCTCCATAACTCATCATTCATAATCAATGTCACTTTATCAATACATATATAAATATATAACATGAATATTAAAAACTATCATCGGGTTTTTCCCGATCTTACATCTTTAACACCACCAAGTACCAAGTGTCATCAATATTGCCTCAAAGGGGCACTCTCTAGGAGATTACTAAGCATAAGGGTTTAAGAGAACTAATCATCAATCTTGGCTTAGGGTGGGTAAATGGGCCCACTCCTAAATTCCCAAAATAAATTCTATGTCAATTTCAACCCTGGACTAGGCTAAGGTATCTAAATCAACTCTTAGATATATACTAATCCATCATTAAGTTCAAGGTAGGGATCCGACTCAACTACTATCACTAAGTCCATTGGAACCAAAGCAACTTCATTAAAATAAGAATCTAAGGCCAATTTTCCCCTAAGCATGAGTGCCAAACTCACTTCCCTCTATTTAGAGAAATTCTAACCATTCTCATGATAAACATGAGACATTAAGTCTAATCCATTACGTTTCAAGGCAACAAGCTAGGAATTTCACTATATGGGTACAAATGACCTAAAAGATCTGACTAACCCCAAGTCTTGCACAAATATCAAACCAAAACCTAAAACCCCTCCCAATCTAGCAAGATATCATAATTAAACTATGACAAAGCTCATTCTAACAAGGGATAAACCTAACCTACCTCAAATTAGAAGAATGCTCAACAAGCCGCTAAACCTTTGATTTTCCCTTCCGAGAAGCCTCTCCAAGATGCCAAGCTATCAAAAACACAATCTACTATTCAATATGGGCATATGATAGCTAAATTGCACTATTGTCCTTTGGGTCCAAAAATCATGTCAAAAACCCCATGTACGTCCCGCTTACAGGAATCACATTTTGACACCAACCCAACATGATTTTAAGCTCATGGAATCAAAACCCTCAAAAATAGGTGAAAACCAAGCAAACTTTGGGCTAAAATCAAGCCCTAAGTGATTTGGGGCTTTGGTCAAATATTCAAGAAATTCAAGCATGAATTTGAAGGATTCTTACCTTAAATCTGATGATAATCACAAAAATATATGTTAATTAATCCCTCAAGTCACACCCAATACTCAATTTAAGGTTAGCGCACTATCTTGGGTTTTTAGGTCTCAAAGATGAGTGAGAAATGACCAAAATGCAGCCTAAGGGGCCCTTTTATACCCATAACAGGTACTAAGCTATGGATATCACAGTCTATGGACTAAAATCACAATTGGGCGATCGACATGACCTTATTGTGACTGTAATAGGGCGATAATGATGGTTTTTATGCGATCGCACAAGCATCATCACCAGCAAACTTAGAAAACTTATTTTTCCAAGTTTCCAACAATGCCCTGGGATTCATTTGAAATCTAATATATGCAAATAAACTATGTCCCCAAACTAAATTCAACATTTCGGACGCGTTGGCGAACTCGGATTTTCCATCTGAGGTCGTTTTGACCAAATGTGCCCAAATTTTTAATTTCCAACTTTTCAACCAATGGGTCAAAATGAGCTCGGGTGCATTAGGACTCAAACCAAAGGTCTACCAAGCCTAAAATCGCTACTGTGGAGTTGCTGGCGCAATCAGAATTTACTTCTAATATTGTTTAACTAAATTTAATGCCTGGTGGCCATTTGGAACCAGCGAAGACTTCTAAACGAGGAATTGGCTCTAAAAACCAAATGAACTACCCAGTAACCAAACTATCAATTCTAGTAAGTCGTAAATACCTTGGAGTAGCTATGGAAAATCTCTAACAACAAAAATAATTGGAAATAGAAAAATGACTTGAAGGGTCATTATAAAGGTAAAAAGTGGGATTTAATCCCTTTTTCAGGGGAAACAGTATTAACATCATACCTTAGTTGGAATCGTACGATTTACCGACTTAGTGATCATAAATGTACCGAATCTAAGCATGCCATCACCAGTATTCACACAATGAAATACTAAAAATCAACATGTCTATAATCTATAGCCACGTCCTTTACAGGGATACTCACTTCTCGAAATCTAACCAATACCATAACACACCCTTAGGCCCAGTAATAGGTGAATAGCCGACATAATCCATAAGTTATATTATCAACCACATCAAAAATCTATATCAATATACACATTTATAAGATATACCACTAAGCATATCCTAAATCCATATCTATACTATATCTATAAGGCATCTCACATCTATGAGACATCTCCAATATATAGGCCGAATATCACATCTATGAGGAATATCATATCTATATGCCAAATATTATATCTATGAGGAATGCCATATCTATAGGCCAAATAGCACCTCTATGGGGAATATGATATCTATGCACCATGCCAAGAATCACAACCATGAGCTATACCATTGCTATAAGGCATATCATATTACTAGTCACGTCTATTACTATATCATGGCCACGACCCATTAATCATTTTCTGGGGAAAAACCATCATGACTCACCAAGTCGCGAAGAAATCACATGCTAAAGGCTCATTGGTCTCAACTATGTCTAACATGTGTAAATAAGTCCATATGGGCTAACAAAAATCTTGGCCTAAGGTGGCCTGAAGGTGCCCACCTCTAATCCTTGAAATTGATATTTAGGCAATTTATACCACGGGCTAGGCGAAGGTATCTATGTTAACTTGTAGATTAAAAATAAGACATAGTTAACCCTAAGATAGGAAATCCACTTAGGCCATGAAGAATTAAGTCAGCTCTGCCTAAATTACTGGTTCAAGATTGCTAAATAGTCAGAATAAGGATAATCATACCAGTCACACTTCCAACATTTAAACCATATCCTAAATATAGTCTCATATCATAACTATTCTACAAATTAGTTCAATCTATGAAGAATCAATAGGATCCTAGAATTACAATAAGCATACCACCTTACGGGTTCAAATCCCTTATCTAATCCCTAAACTTTAATAATGAAGACTAAGTCACGGTATTCTACCCATAATTAATCTTAGAATTCATATTCACATGCAATATATAAAACGCATCATCGTGTGAATAAGAGTAGAAAAAAAGCCTACTTCGATGCTAAATCGCAAATCCTTGAATCATGCACAAATCATTCATCTTCATTCCATGATCCCCAAATGCCATCACGCTATCAAAATCATAATCTATATAAACATTAGGAGAAAAATGAGACCCATATTGCCATATAATAGGTCAGATCAATTTTTTTTGTAAAAAATGATCCCACGAGGCTCGCTAATCGAATCCAAAATTGAACCCATCACGAGGTCCCTCGGAGGAAAAGAAAGTTGTGCTCAAAAGTTGAGAACAAATGGAGTACAAATCGGGTCTCAAATTAAGCCTTAAAGTTTAGGAATTTTAAACCCTAGTTTCTAAGAATTTACTAAGAAATCAAAGGAATCTTACCATGAATTAGAAGGGAAATCACGAAATAATCATTACTAAGCTCCCCAAATCATCTACATGCTTCAATCCCAAGCTCTCTCAACTTTTAGGGGTTTTCTCTTTTTGAAGTGGACAAAAATGAGGTGAAAAGGGGTATTTATATCCAATCCAGGTGCTTGGGTCTCGCTATCATGAATCGAGTGTCACTATCTCAACATCTGAAGGATGTACAGGGAGTCGCAATCGTGACTTTTCCTCTACAATCATGGTTCAGGCAAACAGAGCATAAAACACATAGGGGGAATGTGTTTTACCCTTTAAACCGTAAATCTCATTCCGCGATCGTGATTTACCCTTTGCGATCATGGTCACACCAGAAATGATGCACCAGATTTTCTCTAACTGCAAAATGGACTTCGATCGGGTGTTCTAAATTTGTTCGGAACCCCGTATATGCAAACAAACTATGCTACCATATCAAATTCAACGTTCCAAACTCAATGGAACCATCAAAACTTTAATCCTAGATTGTTTTGACTAAATGTGAGGCCTACACCTATAATTCTATTTTGTACAGTTTGCTTAATAGCCCAAAATAAGTCTAGAAGCCTCGGGACCTGAACCAAGGATCCCCCAGCCTAAAATTGATGTTTCAAAGCTGATGATGCTATCAGAATTTTCATCAGAGAACATATACTAGGAGTTTTTGTATGTGACCAAATCCTAATCAACGAAAGCTCCAAAATAAAAAATAAGCCTAAAATCCAAATGAACTATCCGATCGCAAAACCGACAAGTCCAACAAGTCATAAATGCCCTATAGCCACTGTAGGAAGGCTCGAAATACTGAAAATGCATGCAAATTGAGTAAATGCCTTAGAGGGTCATTGCAATATCCACTACAAAAAGGACTTTCGTCCGTGAATGTCAATGGATTGAAAAGTTTCAAAAGCTCAAAAGGTTGAGGTACCGGGCCCACATGCTCCAAGCATGACTTCGAGGATAACCTCTAAGGAGAGAATATTCTTCCAAGGGATTTTGCCACAAGTATCCCTTTTTCAACCAGCTCCCTCACTTTACTTCCAAATATAAAAAACTCTACCCCAACCACCAACTGGCCTCCAATTAAATTAAGAAAGGCTGTTGCACGACAATCTAAACCATGACATAGTAATACCATACTGATACAAGTACAGTCCAATAAAGGCTTATCCAAGACAAAAGCAAACCAAGACATGAGTCATACAAATGACTCCAAATCTAAATATAACCTTCCTTTGCCATTCCACATTGCTAACCATTCCAAACTTGGAGGAAGATTACCTGAGTCTTGCCCGCACAATCTCATCATAGAGAACTGAGAACAAACACTGACCCACTGAAAGTCCATATGGAAAAACATGAGAATAAGCTCATAAAGTGTTATCTGGACACACAATCGGGGGAAAACAAGATCTGCAATCTATGCCAATGCTACACTGATTCCGATAATCATTGAAAATAAAAATTCAGGAGTCCAAGGCATAACTACTTATCACTGAACGATCCTCTTTAGTATGTCCCATCAACTGAGAATGAAACCATGTAGAATCCCACTCAAGAATACTATTCTTCTGAGTACATCATCTAAAAATTTCAATGAAAACTAGAGACCGGAGGTCAAAGCTGAAGAAACCAATATTGGGTCCATAGGCTATTATCTGAGAACCTATTAATCATAATTTGTCTGAACTCAAGAAGATCAAATATGTAATCACGGAGTAGGATCAACTAGACAAAAGATGAAATTCTAACTGAGGAAAAGCTGAACACGAAGGCTGCACTCAGCTCCACAACTCTAAACTAAAATCTACATACTAAGGCTGAACCGCTCCATCTCAGCTACCAAACCAAACCTGAAGAAGGGTAGTCATCCAACTCAAAGTCCAACTTACTTCTAAATCACCATTCCAAGGAATCAAATAAAAAACTTAGCCAATAAGTCTGAACTAATACCCAATACTCAAGTTGACCTTAGTATCCAGGTCTTGCATATCCAAACTAAATCATACCGAGGCCAAATCAAAACATAGCCAGAGAACAACATCACACAAGGATAAACCATGGATTAAAATTGTAAACAACTAACTCTTATCAGCTAGAGGGAATGAAATGTAGACCTAAAACAAAAAACATTCTGAAGGATAATTACCGGCTGAAAATGCAAATAACCAACTCTATATCTGCTGGAGGTCATAAACCACCAAAACATAATCAAGGGCTCTCCAAGGATACAAACTATACTAGTAATAGCAAAAACTTTAGCATCTCAGAGAAAACAACTTTACATCAAAACTAACCATTTCAATACTATATCTTGTCAAAGAATACTCATAGGCACATATCATCAAGAAGAAGCACTCCACTAAGTCTTATTAGGAAGTATAAACTCATAAATAGGGATTCTCTAAAGCCACCCAAGTAAGACAATCATAACTCAAACAAACCACAAATCATATCATCGAGACAAAGGGTACCGAGCCTGACACCAATGTCAAGGTCAAGACTACTACTGGAAAATGAACTGAGAAATTAAAGATAAAGAACTTCTAATTTGCCAACTTAAGAAACGGTCACAAGAAAAATCACATTTCTCAAACTTTCTGACTCTACTTAGACAAGAACCACATCCCGACAAAAATGAAGCACCCAATCCACACCAATAACAAGGGCAAACCATCACTAGGGGACAAACATAACAAATCTAAGAAATGAATCCAAGACCTCACGATATTAATATTAAAGCCACTATCAGGCGATGAAATAACCACAAGAGAAGAATGGACCCCAATAGGTCAATCTCACAAATGGGCTACATAGATTGGGATAGCCAAATAAAAAACCATTGCAACCCAGGAGGCAAGTCTAAGAATCCCAAACTCGAGAATGGGCAATATAACTAAATTGCCAACTCTAGAACCATAACAGAACCACAAAAGGTCAACTTACCTTTAATACCATAATCCACTTCACAATCAATCTATCACAACCAGCAAAAGAGAAAAACATCTAACCTCACCTTGCTATAGAAAAAAATCATCCAACCAGGCTATAACTGCTCAAGCCAATAAATAGTAACTGCATAGAAGGGGAACTCTAACTAGATGGCAATAGTCTAGCCATCTAACAAGTGAAGATTAATTACATCAAATAATAACAAAAAAAATAACAATATAATCATCAATATAATGAATAGGTAGTACCAAAATGAAAATCAATAGCAAGTACCACTCAAGGGCCACAATAAGTTCAATAAACCAAGGCAAATAGGACTCGAACACAAATGCTATGCCTATAGGGGAAATATCAAAGCAGATTTACTCCATCCGCTACTAAACGAAATAAACCATGGGGTAGCCACATAATCAAGAGTTTAATAGTAAGGTATACGACAACCAATATGAACTTATCAAGATATATAATCATCGATGGGTATGAAAACCCCAATACGCACAAATAAAAAGGAGAATATGGTACATAAAAGCATACCTATCATGGTAAAATCCATAAGCACATGCCTGATGGGTCTAAAGAAGCATAAATCTAAAAGGGTCCTAACTCGGACTAACTGACTAAATCATTAATTGAGGTGCTAAGTGCACTATCTCCAACTAACGAGGTCACAACACTATGAGACTAATCCACATGAGCTAAATAACTAATAATCCCATGCTAGGGACACTCTCTAGACCAATATGCCATCTCACCATAACCAAAACAAGCCCCTAGAATACTCCAAGATTCTATCCCTACTGACCCAACACAATCGCAATGTCTTAAAGACCCATACAAAATACTCCGAAAGATCCGATGAGAACTCTACCCAATATGACCACAACAACTAACTTGAGAATCACTCATAGTCTAAAATGCTACCTACATAGAACCAATAATATGTAAGTGAAGCTTACCTCTATCGGAAGGATCCTCATTCCCAGATGAAATACCAATAGCACTATACTAATGACATGGTTTCACGACCCGAGGCTACCCCCAAGCTACGACAACGATGCTTACAGTCATAAGTGACCACAAGCTAACCCATGAGCTAGTACTTGCTGTGAACATTGGATATAATAGCCCTGATATAGCGTATGCAAAAAATAAACTGATAAAATACTGTAAAAGTGGATACTAAAACTCAAAATACTAAAATATCTAAAAATATCTAATAACAACTAATAATACTAAAATGGCTAACTGACTGTTTGATCATCTAAAAGCCTCTAACTGACTGAGGAGTTGATGGGACAGGCCCCCAATTAACTCTAAATAACTGATCCTAATAAAATATTACAACAACAATAATAAACCCAGTATATTCCCACATCATGGGGTCTGGGAGGGTAGAGTGTACGCAGTCCATACCACTACCTCTAAAGAAGAGTAGAGAGGCTGTTTCTGATAGACCCCCGGCTCAAGACAAAGGACAGTATATATAGAAAAAAAATGCATGGAACATGATAAAATAACATAGGTATGCCGTCCACCAAAAAATTGAACACTGCTAAACAAGGATACCAATGCCCTCCTACCTACTGCCTACGACTTAACCACATACCTTAGCACTCTATCCTAATGTTTTTCCTCCATACCTTCCTATCTTGGGTCATGTCCTTAGTCATCTATAACTTCTCTATGTCACATTTAATCACTTTTCTCTAGTATTTCTTTGGTCTACCCCTACCCCACTTGAAATCATCCAAGGCCAACCTCTCTCACCTACGAATCGGGGTATCCATGCCTCTCCTCATCACATGGCCAAACCATCTCAACCTAACTTTTGGCAATTTATCCTCCACCAACACCACTCCCACCTTCTCCCGAATACACTCATTCCTAACCCTGTCAGCCCTCGTAAAACCATACATCCAACATAATATTCTTATTTTTGCCACCTTCAACTTTTGGATATGAGAATTCTTAACTAGCCAACACTCCGCTCTATATAACATAGCCGGCCGGAGGACAACTCTATAGAATCTGCCTTTCAGCTTGGGGGGCACCTTCTTATCGCATAAAATTCCCGAAGCGAGCCACCATTTCATCCAACCTGCCCCAATACGGTGAGAGACATCCTCATCTATCTCTCCATTCCCCTGAATCGTAGACCCAAGATACTCAAAACTATCCCTTTTGCAAACCGCCTAGGAATCCAACTTTACTACCACCTCCCCCTCTTGCCTCGAGTCACTAAACTTGTACTCCAAGTACTCCATCTTAGTCCTACTCAACTAAAAACCTTTAGACTCTAGGGTTTGTCGCCAAATATCTAGCTTATTATTAACACCTTATCGCGACTCATCAATCAAAACTACATTATTAGTAAAAAGCATACACTAAGGCACCTCGCCTTGTATTCTCCTCGTCAACACATCTATCACCACGGCAAAAAGAAATGGACTAAGAGTCGATCCCTGGTGTAACCCAGTCAAGACTGGGAAATGCTCGAAATCTTCTCCCACTGTCCTTACCCGAGTCTTCACCCCCTCATACATGTCCTTAATCGCTCTGATGTACTCTATCAGGACCCTTCTCGCCTCCAAGCATCTCTATAAAACCTCCCTAGGAACCTTTTTATACGCCTTTTCTAAGTCAATAAACACCAAGTAAAGATTCCTCTTCCTCTCTCTATACTGCTCTACCAGTCTTCGCACTAGGTGAATTGCCTCAGTCGTGGAGTGAACAGGCATCAAACCAAATTGATTCTCTGAAATAGACATAATCTTCCTTAACCTCTATTCCACCGCCCTCTCCTAAATTTTCATGGTGTGACTCAATAACTTAATACCCTGATAATTGTTGCAACTCTGGATGCCACCCTTATTCTTATATAAAGGGATCATCATGCTCCATCTGCATGCCTCAGGTATCATAGCGGACTTGAAAATGATGTTAAACAAGTTGGTTAGCTACCTCAACCCTGCCCTATAAGAAAACTTCCAAAAATCTATCGGAATGTCATCGGACCCCATCGCCCTGCCCCTTTGCATCTTACGAATAGCCTCGCTAACCTCTTCTACTTTAAAATGCCGACAAAAGCTGAAATTATGATACTCCCTAGAGTGCTCCAACTCACCCAATACAACACCACTATCCCCCTCATCATTCAGAAGCCTATGAGATCCTAATAAAATATTAAAGTAACTAAATAAGAGATAATTGGTCCTTTATGGATGAGGACTCACCACTATGGCTACTGGGTTGTATGACTGTGATCAGGAAACTGAGCCTCCGAACCTATTATATAAGACATCATAATGCAAAGAAGAGCATGCGGCCAGTACTTTGAATATACTAGTATATGAGATAAGGGCTGGCTAAAGTGAATGAGATAGCTGAGCATGAATGCATGGACATGAAATATCTAAAAATGCATGACCAAGTATAAACAGGATTCTAAAATAAGTTGTAAACTGAAAGACTGAAATTTATATAACTGATTAACTGAGATTCTGTACACATGGCTAAGCAAACATGAACTGATTTTTATTAAATACTGAACTGAGACTGTGGGAGGTATTATCTAATAGACATGCCCTAATTTTAGCTAATCAGGTTCCAACTTGTAACCCTAGTTGGAAGGGTGTCAGTACCGTTCTACAGGTACTAACACTGGCTGTATGGATCCACTAAACTGGTGTCTCGAAAGACTAAGCAATCACCCTCTACTGGTAGGTGTACTCATGAGATATGTGTTAACCCTCGACTAGCAGGTGGACATCTCAAACCTATACTGGCTATATAGTTCTGGAACTAAGGACTACAACTAAAGGTCATACCCTCTACATGCAGGTGAGTCCCCATCCCTGGGTTCGCTTGGTGCTAAATTCTACTCCCAACTGAACTGACCCTAATACTGAGCTGAATTAAGTTTAACTGGACACCACGACTGATATTGCTCATCTTGGTCATATTAACTGAATAACTTGTAATATTCATGGTTTAGATGAAATCATTACTTAAAATTTTGAAAACATGTAAACACATAGGTATTGGGTGTTCATAACCCACAAACACTGAATGATTATAAATATTCAACATCAACTTGAAATGCTGTAATCCATGATTATAATTCAAAAACCCTAACTTGGGCATTTCATCATACATGGGAAAATCATAAACTTAAACACGAGGATGTCTTAAACATGAGGAAATAATAGGATTTCATGGTTAAATTTATAACTTAGGGATTTATTTGAAATCAATTGAACATGACATAAGAATTGGAACACTCAAAGCACGATTGACTCATTCCACTTGAAAATACTTGTAACCATAACTTAAAATTTGAATTAACAAGAGATTCATGGAGTTAGCTCAACTTAAACTTGTAAAAACTCATAATTTAAACCAAAGAGGATTCTTGGAATCCATGGATGAACATCCCACATGCCTCACTAGATGAATTCTTGAAGGTTCCTTGAGAATTTCTTAAACTTGAAGCTTGAATTCCTTGATTTCTTATGAAAGAGTTATGGTTTGTTCTTGGGATGAGATATGGTTTTCTTGAGAGGATTGATGAGTAAAATGGAAAGTAATGCCCCTTGGGAACCCTAATTTCATGTTATGGATGAATTGGGTGAGGGGAATTGACCTAGTTACACTTAAATGACAAGAAACAAAAGCTGGACAGGAAAGAGAAGGGGAAACGCAGGCCCTGGAGTAGTGGACTACCCTAGGCGGTGCCCACCTTAGAGTAGGAGACTAACCTAGGCGGCACCCACCTTACCCCCGCAGACTAGAGGGGGCGACACCTGTCTATCATTGTGGTCCTTCTATTTTGGTTTTCCAAACACACCCCTACGCTTATCTAAAAATTCCAAAACTCTCTCGAGACACACTTTGAACAACCTCGATCATGAATAAACTCAAAAATTGATGTCTTGAGGTCGGGAAGACCAAAATAAAAACCATTGAAGTCTAGGGGTCTTGAAAATGACTAAGTCCTCAACACTTGATGAAATTTTAAGTCTTGGACCCCTTTAAATATGTAACTGAGAGCTGAATTGAGCTAGGACTTTATGGGGGATTACAATATCTACTTCTTGGGAACTTCCATTCTTGAATAAGACTGGTTTAACTGAGAATACTGAGAAAACTACGATCATATATTAAATGTGCATGACTAGAAACATTATTACATAATCGAGTCTGAAACATGATGCATGAACTGAACTGGTTTCATGAATGTATGAAACGACATGAGAACGGAAACATAACTAAAATTTAGAATAGAAGAGAGTCAAATTGAGGAAAAATCATTACTTGAAGCTGAATTTGTGTTTGCAGAGAAAAAATAAGGGTACTTGGTTTGTATATTTGTTTCTGCTTCCCAAGTGGCTCCCTCAATAGACTAATTCTTCCAAAGAACTTTATCCAAGGGAACTTAGTTGTTCCTTAGTCTACAGATTTAATGATCAAGGATCTTAACCGAAACTTCTTCGTAAGAAAGGCTATCCTTAACATCCATATATTCTAAAGAAACAACTACATCTGAATCACTAATACATTTCTTTAACAAAGAGACATGAAATATCGGATGTACTAACGCCAAATCTGTAGGCAACTCTAGCTCATAAGATACTTTCCCAAAATGACTCAAGATCCTATATGGACCAATATAATGGGGGATGAGTTTCCCTTTCTTAAAAAATATCTTCACTCCCTTCATAGGAAAAATCTTCAAATAGACCAAGTCGCCGACCTCAAACTCAAGATCACTTCTCCTCACTTTTGCATAAGATTTCTGACAGCTTTGGGCTGTCTTCAGCCTCTCCCGTATCAATTGAACTTTATCCACCGTATAAAATAATACATCTGACCCTATCAAAGCATATTCACCTGCCTCAAACCAACCAATAGGATATCTACATCTCCTTCCATAGAGAGCCTCAAACAAAGCCATCTAAATACTGGAGTGATAACTATTATTATAAGCAAACTTAATCAAAGTTAAGTGGTCATATCAACTACCTTTAAAGTCAATAACACATGATCTCAACATGTCCTCTAAGGTATGAATGGTCCTCTCTACCTAACCATCTATGTGAGGATTTAAAGTTGTACTGAGATAAACTTAGGTACCAAGACCCTTCTGAAAACCTTCTAAAAGTGAGAGGTAAACTTAGTACCTCTATCTGATATGAAAGACAGAGAAATCCCATGTAACTTAACCAACTCCCTAATGTAAAGCCTAGCATAATCCTCAGTTGAGTAAGAAGCATGAACTGGAAAAAAATAAGCTTATTTGGTCATTCTATCCACAATGCCCATATTAAATCATGCTGGTGACACGTGAGAGGAAACCCTATCACAAAATCCGTGTTACACTTCACACTTCCAAGTGAGGATGCTAAACTCCTATAGTGAACCACTAGACCTTTGGTTCTAGACCTTGACTTGCTGACAATTTGGGCACTTAGCCACAAACTCCACAATATCCTTCTTCATACCACTCTACCAATAGATTTCCTACAAATTAGGGTACATCTTAGTGGCTCCTGGATAGATAAAGTATTGTACACCATGCATTTCTACAAGTATTAGATGTCTCAAATAATTAACATTCGAAACACATAACCTACCTTGACAATGAAGAACACTATCTCTCTCTTGGGAGAAAACCTCCACCTTCTTATTTCTAACCGCCTCTTTGAACTTAACCAAACTAAGATCTCTGTATTGCTTTTCCTTTACTTTGGCAACCAAAGAAGATTTTGAACCATTATAAACCCACACACTACCTTCCGCTGATTCAACCAACCGAACACATAATGTAGCAAGCTGATGAACCTTACTAACTAACTTCTTCTTATCCTCCTCAACATGAGCAACACTGTCCATAGACAATGTACTAAGGGCATCTGCCACTACATTAGCCTTGCCTAGATAGTACAACACACTCATATCATAATCTTTCAACAACTCAAGACAACTTATCTAACAAAGATTCATATCTTTCTGCGTGAACACGTACTGCAAACTCTTATGATCAGTGAACACATCTACATTAACCGCATAAATATAATGTCCCCAAATCTTCAGAGCAAACATAATAGCTGTCAACTCATGGTCATAGGTAGGATAATTCTTTTCATGGGGCGTAAGCTATCTAGAGGCATAAGCTATGACTTATCTCTCTGTATCAATACACAACCAAGACCAACTCTAGAAGAATCATAGTAAACTACAAACCCATCTGAGCCATCTAGCAAGGTCAAGATTAGAGCAGAAGTGAGTCAAGTCTTCAACTCCTAAAAACTCTTCTCGCAAAAATCTAACCACTGGAATTTGAGTTTCTTCTAAGTCAATCGGGACATGAGAGATCCAATAGAAGAGAACCCTTCAATAAATTGCCTATAATATCCAGCCAAACCTAAGAAACTCTTAATATTTAATGGAGAGATAGGTCTGGGCCAGTTCTTCACTGCTTTGGTCTTTTGAGGGCCAACTCTAATGCCATCATATGAAATAATATAGCCAAGGAAAGCTACTGATCTTAGCCAAAATCTGCACTTACTAAATTTGGCAAACAATTGATGAGCTCTAAGGGTCTACAACACAATTCTCAGGTAGTCTGAATAATTATTCTCACTACGGGAATAGACAAGAATATTATCAATGAAAACTATAATGAACATGTCCAAGTAATGCTTGAATGCCCTATTCATCAAGTCCATGAAAGCTTCAGGGGAATTCGTTATTCCAAAAGACATAACTAAGAATTCAAAGTGAGCATACTGAGTTTTGAAAGCCGTCTTTGGAATGTCACATTCTTTGACTCTAAGTTGATGATAGCCAGACCTGAGGTCTATCTTAGAGAAATAGCTGGCACCCTTAAGTTGGTCGAACAAGTCATCAATTCTGGGAAACAGATACTTATTCTTGATTATGAATTTGTTCAACTGATAATAATCGATGCACATTCTGAGAGAACCACCTTTATTAAGCATAAATAAGATTGGAGCACCCCATGGGGAAATACTAGGACTGATGAAACCTTTATCTAAGAGATCTTTTAACTGCTCTTTCAACTCTTAAGTTCAGTTAGAGCCATTCTGTAGGGCAGGATAGAGATAGGTTGGGTATTTGGAAAGAGATCTATTCCTATGTCGATTTCCCTATTGGAAGAAACTTCGGGAAGATCTTCGAGGAATACATTTGAAAATTCCTGCACTAATAAAACTGAATAGAGTTTCAGAGTCTCAAAACTAGAGTTTTTGACTCAAACAAGATGGTAAACACACCCTTTAGATATTATCTTTCTTGCTTGGAGATATGAAATAAACTGACCCCTAAGCACTGAGGTACTACCCCTCCATACAATGATTGGTTCATTCAGAAACTAAAACTAACGACTCTATTTCTGTAATAAATTGAGGCATAACATGAGTGGATCCAATCTATGATGAGAATAACATCAAAATCCATTATTTCTAACTCCACAAGGTCAAATGAGGTAACTTTCTGAGATACTATGATCGGGCAGTTCCTGTATACCTGCCTGGCTATAATAGAGCTACCTACTAGAGTAGACACTAAGAAGGGTTCTGCTATAGTTTTAGGACTGACACCGAAGTCTACTGTTATGTAAGGGGTCACAAAGGAAAATGAGGCTCCAGGTTCTAATAAGCATAAACATGAAGATAGAAAACCTGTAATGTACCCATAACCACATCAGGAGAACTTTCCTGATCATACCGAGCATGAAGTGCATACAATCTGTTCTGAAGCTTTCCACTAGCGTAACACCTCGAGACTACCCCCTGGACGTCACACGGTGCTTAGGACCACAAGTGATCCCAAGCTAACCCTATACTGGCATAATGCTTAAGCTACTGATTTAAATACATAATATTGGAAGTAACACATAAAAGAGAAGTCATTAGTTGAACATGCTCAAAATAAAACTATTTAAAATGATTACAAATCTAGATATACAAAATAAAATTGGACTCAAATACATTAACTCTACTGACTGTTATGAAGCCTCTACTAATATTAACTATAGGTAGTCGGGATATGACCCCAACTATCCTTAATCAATATGACTGAATAAAGAAAATAAGATGCTTCTCAAACTATGATTGACTCGAGCCCTTGAATCAAAAGGACTCATCAACTACTGACTGAAAGATGCACACTGTCTGATTATGATGTGTGGGCTACAACTGGTACCTACATTATGAATCAATGTAGAACATAGATATATATGTGGATCAGTACTTTTGGAATGTACTGAGTATATAGGGGTTGCATTATTTTCTAAGATTATTAAAGAGTGTGTGTAGTTAGTAGTACCCTCATCTTGCTAAATGGGGAGAAGGCTAGTTATATAGTATGTGGTATTCTTAATAGTTAAGTTAAGGAGTTATGGATAGGTGATGTTGAGTCTTTTGGTATAATTTTGATTCTCGTGGTTTAGAGAAGAATATAAGTTTAGAGATATGATAATGGTAGGCTATGATGGAAAAGAGGCAGATTATGTGTTTAGTAAGGCACGAATGTTGTCAAGAAGGGTGTAAGTATGTGATGAGTGATGAAGATAAGGAAAGTTAAGGATAGTATATATTAAGGGAGTGTTCAAGTACGAAGTTAGTATAGTTCATTAGAAGTTTGGGAATATCCATGTTAAGAGTTAGAATCTAAGTCAGAATCTGGGATGACTGAGCTAACACCTTGGGTACACATCTAAATTATACCTACAACATCATACTCAATTGCGAACAAATGAACTTAAACTCTTACATGTACTGTTCAAGCCTACTAGATCACTTCCATATAACCAGCATCACTAACCAAGCAATCATTATTTCCACCTTGATGATCATCCACTGTTCAAACTTATGTCTAGTGCTATACATGTTTAACAACCCAACCTCATATACTATTCTTATTTGGTAGCTATAAAATAAAACATCAAGAAACACTATTACACAAGAACCTCATAATAATAATAATTGATCATGATCGTATGGACTATCTTATTATAATCCATTAGAACATTCTCCCTCTATGCATTACTACTATTCACCCATCTATACACCTAAATTACCTCCATAGCTCTATAAGTTTCAACTAAAATCCTTGCAACCTTAAGAGAAGCCTAAGTTCACAATACTCAACCACCAAATACTTTCATCAATAACCTATACTTTTCTAACACAATAAATACCATCAATAAATCCTTATCTACCTTCAACCAAGGAACCTATACTATATTTAGTACCTCTAAACTAACAAACAAAGACCTATTACCTCACTACTAACTCGATCGTATGCAAAAGATCATCTATAAACATTTGGTCAATCACTATTACTACCTTTCTTGTCACTACACTTCTAAACCTATACTTCCAACTATAAGAAGGTTATACTAATTATGAATCATAACACTTAATGTCATAATAACCCTTGAATGTAAACTCTATTTAACAACCTATATTCATACTATCTTATCTTATGAGCCCTATCTATCTTGAAGGGTTAATGAGGAATCTGAATACATATCTTGTTCTGTATTAACTAGACAAATCATATGGGCAAGGACATAAGCTTTCAACTTAAGGGACTTATAACACACTAGTGAGCTCCTCTCAAGCCCCTTGTGTGATTTCTGAATTTACTAATAGTAAATTTGAAAGCATCGTATTGGGAGAACTTGGAATCTAGTAGTCATGTTATCTTGGAAAGTCATAGATGGAGAATTATAGAGTAACACACGAATCAACATAAGCTTATAAGAGAAAGACTTTACAGCATGATCTATAGCATGAAAGAAGGGAAACATTTCCTAAATACCCTGTAGCCTCTCGAAGAAAAGTACATATGTCTCTATATCATTTTTCAAGAGCCTACTAGACACAGATTCATGGACACCCTAGGACACTTGAACTCTGTGCTCTAATACCAAGTTTGTAATTCCCCAAGACTACCCTCTGGACATCACACGATGCTTACGACCATAAGTGATCCCAAGATAACTTTATACTGGCATGATGCATGAGCTACTGATTAAAATACATAAGACAGGAAGTAACACACGAAAGAGAAGTCTTTAGTTGAACATGCTCAAAACAAAACTATCTAAAATGATTACAACTCTGGTTATACAAAACGAAACTAGAATCAAATACATCAACTCTACTGATTGTATATAAAGCCTTTACTAATTTTGACTATAGGTAACTAGGACATGATCTCAGCTATCCCTAATCAATATGACTGAATAAAGAAAATAGGATACTTCTTGAACTATGATTGACTCGAGCGCTTGAATAAAAAAGACTCATCACCTGCTAACTGAAAGCTGTACACTATCTTATTATGATGTGTGGGTTACAACTGGTACCTACATTATGAAATAATGTAGCACAGAGACATATACGTGGATCAGTACTTTTGGAATGTACTAAGTATGTAGGGGTGAATGCATAAGTAAAATAATAACTGAATGTACAAATAGACTTTAAGATAATACATGCTAAGTGTAGATGAATCGCCTTGAGCTTGAATAAAATGAAAGCTGTAAAATCATAAACATGAGTAATGAAGCATAAGGATAAACTTTATGAGCGATAACACTTAGTCCTAAAGCTTTACTTTTACTCTTTTTTTGGGAGGTTCTTCTAACCGACATAAACCATGTGAGCTATCATGGAGTCCAACGTCTTACCCACGTTGGGGAAAACAATTATACCCTTTCCATCAGAATAAAACCATAACTTAAGTGATCACTGACTTAACCCAAACTGGAACTTAAACCTACGAAGGCACGTAGTTCAAGGGCATACGACCTTGGACTCATACCCAACTCGGTGCTAAATACTACTTCCATATTACTTATATGCTCATACTTTTAGGAAATCCACCTTAAAATAGCATAAGGATTTGTATAATGAAAACCATTTATGCTTCTCTTTTCATTAAATCATATTCAAGATGAACAAATATGGATTTCATATCTTAGTTTAGGATCAAGAGATCAAACTTTACTTTAAGTCTTGGTATAAAATTATCAAAGAAACTTAAGATCATAGTCTTCTTAAAATCTCAAAACTCATACTTGGGTCTTAGAATATATGTACTTAAATTCCCAGAATTTCACAATAAAGCTTCATTCTAAATAATAGTCTTGAAATCTTTCAATAATATCAAGTCAAGATAATGAAATTCAATCTATAATATGAATCTTCAAGTCAAAGTATTACTAAATGAGAATAAATATGCACTTCAATACTTCAATCACTTTATAAATCCATAAACTCAAAACAAAATAATTTGGGTATGAACTGAAAAAAACTAACAAGGAAGGCATGAAATACACTCCAAATTAGTCACAAATCTTAAGAATTTGGGGACCTTTTTGGAGACCACTCTCGGATTCACTATCAACAACAAGAATACAAGATATAATGGTGTATTTGACACCAAATCAACAACCCAAACTAATATTAACAACAATATATGAATAACAAGAGGAACAACAACAATCAAAGACCCTTAATAATGATAGTAGTAACACCTACACTATGCAAAGGACACAAGAGAGGAACTTAATCCTTCAAGCGCCAAGGTTCCAAGCAAACAAACAACAAAGTGAATCCACACTTATGTTGCTAACCTAGTTTCGTCCAAGACTCTAAGGATGAGAGAACTTGTCTTGTTTCAAGTTTGTTATAAAATTTTCAATATAAAAAAACTAAGTAATGAAACCCTAGAATGTTCCTTTTATAGTATATTACATAATAGAAGTTAAAATGACAAAAAGGCCCCTCAATAATAGCACGCCCCTCTAGTGTTTGTAGTGGGCTGATTTCGTGTGTATTTAGGCCATCTTTGCACTTAATTTTGTACACACCAAGCCTTGGGAACAACACACACTCTCTTAATTCCATCTACATGATCGCACTTGTATCATCCTCTCCATCTTGAGAGGATTTTTTCCACAAATTCAAGCAATCATCACCCGCTAGCTCTACTCTTTGAATCATCCTTTCAATGCTCTTCCCAAGGTTAGGATGTTCAAACAAGGGTTCCATGAGTTCATTAAGCATACCCCTTGTACTTTCATGTTCTACAACCTGCACTTAAGAAGAATGGATGCTAGGAAAAGTGCTAGCACCTTGATTAGCAAGCAACAAAGGGCCTTTGTGGGCAAATCCCACAATCTCAACTCTTGGTATCTCTTCTTCTTCACCTTACTCACTCTCGGATTCTTCTTATACACCCTCTCTATGTATGACTCTCCTTTCCATACACATAGGCACTACGCACTCTCCATCAATCGGCCAAATATCTTTTCACCTTCATAAATTTCCACCTCAGCTTCTAGCTTCCCATTTTGAGATTTTTCATCACACTCATTCGATTCAAGCCCCACCTCCTTTCCAAGGTAATAAAATTTTCCCTCCCTAAGGATTACATTCCTCCGGTTTGGGCATTCACTAGCCTTGTGCCCCCACCTTGACATTTAAAATATTGAAATCCCTTAGGATGAGAAGTAGAATTTGATTTACCTTCGTTTCTAGAGGGATACCTTTGGGAAGCCTTGGTTTCGGTTTGGAAAACCTTGTTCTCAGCTTGGTTGACATTGGTTGAGTTCTCTTGATGTTGGTGCGAATCTGATGAAGGTTGTTGGTGATTCTTGGACTTGGAAGCTGAGAGCTCTCTCTCAATTTCCAAGTCCTATTAGAAGATGCCATCGATGGTGTCAAACTTGTGGAGGGTCATCTAAGAAGCTATGTCCCTATTCAACCCAAATTTGAATTGTATAATGTCATGAATCACTTGTTCTCCTCGATGGTCAAGCTTCAACATCAATTATTGAAATTCATCATAGTATGCCATGACACTTTTGTTTCCTTGCTTCAAGTTAGAAAACTTGGCAAGAAGTTTATGTTTGTAGACCTAGGGTAGGTACCTTTAACACATAAGGTACCTCAATCTAAAACATGGAGGTGGATTCCGACAATTAACACATCACCAAACCGCTTCACATACTCCCACCAAGTGTTTATATATCCCTCAAAGTGAGAGATAACATAACAACTCTTTTTCTCTTCGGTAAGATCATTCACTTGGAATATCTTATCACACGATGAATCCCAAGAAAGACATACCTCAGGATCACTCTCACCCTTGAAGATTGGAAGACTAACTTTGATGGTATTGATACCTAGCTCTCGGGTTTGGTAACCACCCCTCTCCTCTCGGCCTAACTCACCTTTCCTACCTATCACCTCTTATTCCCTCAAGTAAACATCATCATAAGCTCCATAACCCCCATGTTGTTCCTCCCTACCATAACTCTAAACACGTTTTAGTGGATTTGGATTAAGTGGATTCAGATTTGGAGGATAGTAAGGCCTTTGGTTCAATGGAGTTTGGATTGGAAAGTGAGGTCTTTAGTTGGGTGGATGGCTCAGGTTTGGTGGAATTTGGTTTCCAAATCCATCAAGTTGGACTTGGTGAAGTGGAGGGAGGGTTGGTCTATCATACTCACGATTTTGGTAAGCATTTGGTTGTGGTCTTGGTGGATTGATCACTTGGTGTAACATTTCAGGGGAGATTGTAGGGGAAGTGTTTTGAGGAGTCAAAGTTCAGGAACTTCTTTGGATTTATACCCGTTCTAATCTCCCACTTATGGTAGACACATCCCCCTTTATTGTTTCCAAATTCCCTCTTCACGGTCCGAACTTCCGTGCTTAATCTCTCAATTGTTCGGGTGATAGACTCAAGAGAGGCTTTCATAGTGTCAAAAGTACTATTGTCCACAGTTTGAGATGTGGACCCTTCCATTGTAAGTACCTACGAAAATAGAAAACAAATTAGTTCAAAAGCCTCACCACACTTACACACTTTGATTACCTTACTCGTAGCTTCACTAGTGTTGTAAACCGGCTAAGAAATCCGTGAGGAGTCGAGGATTAAGTCTACTCTTGTCCGGACTCAATTTTGGTTTTGAAACTCAAACAAGTATTGTAGGACGTGATTCAAGAACTAATCAATGAATCAAAATGACAAAAGGTACAAAAATAATGCTAACACAAATAAACAAGCACAAACTAACTTACAAGCTAGTAGAAGATTACTAGGTTGTCAATTAGTGTTCAACCAACAAACGAAACTAAGAAACAATAAAAAGAAATTAAGAAATCCAAAATTTGAACTCAAAAATGTTGCATGAACAGTAATTTAGTGATGTGTCGGTCTACTATTGGCCTCGGTTTTGTCAAAATTTTACTCTCCAATTTCAAGTCTTGACCAATTTACAATTTGGAAATGGTGGATTTGGTTAATGGAGGGAAATTTGGTCTTGGAGCGTCCTTTTCAAATTAAAAACAAGACTTGACCTTCTTGGTTCTTTGTCCTTGAAACAAGGTCCTTAAATCAAGGAAAATAGGTGAAAAGTAGTTGTCAAGTCTTGGAAGTGATGTGAACAAGTTTTTCACCAAGAAGTACTACAAGTTTGTCATTCACCTTTTTAGATCTATTTGCACTTTAAAGATCAACAAGAGGATAAAAGTGGTGAAGAACTTCAAGAACACAACAACAATACCAAGAACAACCAACAAAAATTCTCCAAAAAACACAACAAGTCCACACGGCCGACCCTACTACAACTAGATTAACCACACGGCCACACCTATGTTCACGGCAACAACTTCAACAAATTCAAGTTCAAGCTTAGATTTAGACACTTTTTAGTGTTGGTGAAAAAGAAACAACCACTAGAAACACTCTAAAAAACAAAAGACTACGAAATCTAGACACACAAATAAGTTTTCGGCCAAGGCAACAACAAGATCCATAACTTTCTTGGCAAAGAACAACAAGAACACCAATTTTTTTTTTTTCAATTATCAAGCCCAAGATTGATCTTGTTAGAACAAAATCAAAGATGGCTCTGAAACCAAATGATACCAAACTAACAAGGAAGGCACGAAATATACTCCAAATCAGTCCACAAATCTTAAGGATCCAAGGACCTTTGTGGAGACCACTCTCAGATTCACAACCAACAACAAGAATACAAGATATAATGGTGTATGTGACACCAAATCAACAAACCAAACTAAGATTAACAACAATATAGGAAGAACAAGAGGGACAATAACAATGTAATAACAACAACACATGGATTACAAGAGAAACAATACATAACATGGCTACAAGATTACACCAATGTAAATGATAGAGAGTGTGACATACACTACTACAATGACCAAGAAACTAAGTGTGTTCAAGCACAAAGACCCTTAATAATGATAGTAGTAACACCTACACTATGCAAGGGACACATGAGAGGACATCAATCCTTCAAGTACCCAAGGTTCCAAGCAAACAAACAACAAAGTGAATCCATACTTATGTTGCTAACCTAGTTTCGGTCAAGCCTCTAAGGATGAGAGAACTTGTCTTGTTTCAAGTGTGTTATACAATTTTCAATATGCAAAAACTAAGTAACGAAACCCTAGAATGTTCCTTTTATAGTGTATTACATAATAGAAGTTAAAATGACAAAAAGGCCCCTTAATGATGGGGCGCCCCTTTAGTGTATGTAGTAGGTTAATTTGGTGTGTATTTAGGCCCTCTTGCACTTCATTTTGTACACACCAAGCCACGGGCCCAACACACTTCTCTTAAGTCCATGTACATGATCACACTTGTATCATGAACCCAATTGAAAAGCATGTAATCTTATCTTTAAAATAAGTTTTAGGAACAAGGATGAAAGGGTATCCTTGTTCGTAACCCCACACACCTTAAACTTTTAACTTGAAAGAAAAACATCAATCTTGATGATTTCTTAAAGGTTCTTGAATTCTTGATTTCCTTGGAGAGAAAGTAATTGAATTGATGATCTTGGGGGATGAGTAGGGTTTTCTTGAGAGAAAAGTTGGAGAAGATGGGCAAATAATGCCCTAACTGGTGCCCAAATCGTGTTATGAATAATTGGGTTGAGGTGGGAAAAGACCCAATTGACCCTCAATCATTTAAACCAAAAATTCATAACTGGAATGCGGATTAAAAACTCATCATGATGTGGTCTTATCATGATGGCTTACTGGTTCTAATGAAAATGATCATAACTTTTCTTTCGGGTATCGAAATATGGCAAAATTGGTATCGTTGGAAAGGTAATTCAATTATATAAAATTTGGTGGGTCTTGAGATGAAAAATTCCACATATATAAAAAGTTATACACGTTAAAAGTTGACCCTTGTAGAATCGAATACCAACTTTGGATGAATCAAAGGCGCTTAGTTCAACTTTGTTCTAAGTGATTTCTATGAACATTCTTCATCTCATTAGCACTTCATACACTAGGATAAAGATTATGACACATGCATTCAAATTATAAATCAAGAACTGGAAAAAAACACCTTCACCACGATGTGATGTATATACCAAAGGGAATGACACCACGACTCAATCCTATCGCGGTGACTTGCTGGATTCGTGATCCAAACATGACCCAAACCTTGTACAAAAAATCCAAAACTCCATCGAGACATACTTCTTACATCCCTGAACATGAAATAACTCAAAAAGTAATGTCTCAGGGTTGGAAAGGTCAAAATCAAAATCCTCAAAGTTTAAGGGACTTGAAAGTGACTAAATTCCCAACACTTAGTGAAAATTTTTGGCCTTAAGCACCTTACGCATGCAACTAACAACTAAATGGAGCTAAGAATAATATAGGGTATTACAACAGGTTGCGCTGGAAGTGGCACCCTGTTGAGCCAGGCGACCTACTAGAGCTGAAAGACGATTGGACTGGCCCTGTTGACCAGCCCTCGGGCAATCCCTGACCCTATGGTCTGGCTTGCCACATCTAAAACACCCATCACTACCTGCTTTACACTCACCCTGGTGATGCCTACCACACTTCTGACAAAGAGAATTAGTACAGCCACTGCTCACATGCCCTGGGACTTAGAGCCTGGCGCCCTATCCCGACTGTCCTGCCTAAACTTAGTCACAGGCGCACTAGCTGAAGATGGAGCTGGGACTGAAAATTTCTGATGGAACTAAGAATGATTACCACCCTCTAACCTAGGTTGAGAAAAGTTGAAACTACCTATTTGAGTACTTTTGTTCCCTCTGTATTTCTCTTTATGCTTCTCCTCATCAATTTGCTGAGCATGAACCATACGTTTAGATAAGTCCATCTCCTTAATCAAAATGGTGGTCCTACACTCATTGACCACACTATCCGCTACACAAGACACAACTTACTCATTCTAGACCTATTATTTACCACCATGGTAGGAGCATACCTCGCCAACTAAGTGAACTTAAGCGATTACACCTTCAACTCATATTACCCTGCTTCAAATTGATGAATTCCTAAAACTTAGATTCCCTTAACTCTAAGGGAAATAATCTTTCTAAGAAAGTCATGGAAAATTTCTCCCACCCAATAGGCCCTACCTTCTTACCTCGGTCTTCCTTCCACTGCTTAGACTAGGTGTGAGCTACATCTACAACTGATATATAGCCAACTCTACACTCTCACTTAAAGAGACACCCATAATAACTGTCACTTTCTAAACTATATCAAGAAACTCCTGAGGATCCTCTTCAGGCTTGGATCCCAAAAAAAAGGGGGATTCATCCGGGTGAAATCCCAAATCCTAACTGCAGCCGTATTTTCCACTGGATATGCTGGGGAAATAGCTCACTAGTTGCTATTAGCATCTATTGAATGAGATAAGGTAGTGAAAGCAAACCTAAATTCAGCGTGAAAGACATGCTCATTCAGGGGATCTTCCTGAACACGCGATGGCACGGGTTGATCCCCATTCCTTCTTCCATTGTTTCTTCTGGGAGGTATTATCTGTAAATAGAATAAAGGATGAATTAGTAAGAGAGTTTAAATAGATCATCATGCTCTTTCTCACGACATGAACACTAAAACAAAGGAAACTCTACTAAAATGTTGCATAGCCTCTTGTCCATAAGTATGGAATGCTTCACACCCATGCACAAGACTCTACACAATGCGGCTTTCAGACACCCTAGTACACTTTAAAACCTTAGGCTCTAATACCAAGTTTTGTGACCACCCGAGGCTACCCCCTAGTTACAACAATGGTGCTTATGGTCACAAGTGACCATAAGCTAACCCATGAGCTAGTACCTATAGTGAGCACTATATATAATAGCCCTGATATAGTGTATGAGGAAAATAAACTGATAAAATACTGTAAAACTAGAAACTGGAACTCAAAATACTAAAATATTTGAAAATATCTAATAATAACTGATAATACTAAAATGACTAACTGATTTTCTAACTAATAGTATGATCGTCTAAAAGCCTCTCATTGACTGAGGAGTTGGCGGGACAGGCCCCCAACTAAGTCTAACGGACTAATCATAATAAAATACTAAATAAAATAAAAGATAATAGGTCCTCGATGGATAAGGACTCACCACTACGGCTACTGGGTAATGCTGGGTTGTCTAATTGCGACTAGGAAACTAAGCCTCTGAACCTATGATATAAGACATCATAGCGCAAAGAAGAGTATACGGTCAGTACTTTGAATATACTAGTATATAAGATGAGGACTGGCCATGAACATGAAATATCTGAAAATGCATGACCAAGTATAAACATAATTCAAGCTGTAAACTGAATGACTGAAATCTGTATAACTAATTAACTGAGATTCTGTACACTTGGTAAAGAAAGCCTGAACTGATTTCTACTGAATACATATATAAGATTGTAGGAGGTATCATCTAACCGACATGCCCCAATCTAAGCTAATCGGAGTCCAACCTATAACCCCGATTGGAAGGGCGTCAGAACCGTTCCACGGGTACTAACACTGGTTGTATGGATCCACTAAACTGGTGTCCCAAAATACTAAAGAGTCACCCATTACTAGCAGGTGCTCTCATGAGATATGTGTTAAACTTCGATTGTACGTGGACATCTCAAACCTATGCTGGCTACATAGTTCTGGAACTCAGGGACTTCTACTAAAGGTCACACCCTCTACTAGCAGGTGAGCCCCCATCCATGGGTTCGTTTGGTGCTAATTCTACTCCCAATTGAACAGACACTGATACTGAACTGAATTAAGTTTAACTGGACCCCACAACTGATATTGCTCATCTTGGTCATTATAACTAAATAACTTGTAATATTTATGGTTTAGCTAAAATCATTACTTGAAATTCTAAAAACATGTAAACATATAGGTATTGGGTTTTCATAATCCACCAACACTGAATGATTATAAATATTTGACATCAACTTGAAATACTGTAATACGTGATTATAGTTCAAAGACCCAAACATGGGTATTTCATAAAACATGGGAAAATCATAAACTTAAACATGAGGAAACAATAGGATTTCATGGTTAAATTCATAACTTAGGGATTTATCTGAAATCGATTGAACATAACATAAGAATTTCAACATTCAAAGCATGATACGACTTGTTCCATTTGAAAATACTTGTAACCATAACTTGAAATTTGAATTAACAAGAGATTCATGGAGTTAGTTCAACTTAAACTTGTAAAAACTCATAATTTATACCAGAGAGGATTCTTGGACTCCATGGATGAAAGGAATCAATGGATGAACATCCCACATACCTGACTAGATGAATTCTTGAAGGTTCCTTGAGAATTTCTTAAACTTAAAGCTTGAATTCCTTAATTTCTTATGAAAGAGTTAGGGTTTGTTCTTGGAATGAAATATGGTTTTCTTGAGAGGATTTATGAGTAAAAGGGCATATAATTCTCCTTGGGAACCCCAATTCCATGTTATGGATTAATTAGGTGAGGGGAATTGAATCAATTACCCTTAAATAACAAGAAAAAAAATTGGGACGGGAAAGAAAGGGGCCGACGCGGGCCTTGGAGCAACGGAATACCCCGGGCGGCGCTTGCCTTAGAGCGGGGGACTAACCTAGGAGGCACCAGCCTTTCATCGATGGACTGGAGGGGGAGGTACCTACCTATCCCAGTGGTCCTTCTATTTTGGATTTCCAAACACACCCCTGCGCTCGTCTGAAAATTCCAAAACTCCCTCGAGACACACTTTGAACAACCTCGACTATTTATCAACTCAAAAATCGACGTGTAGAGTTTGGGGAGACCAAAATAAAAACCATCAAAGTCCAAGGGTCTTGAAAATGATTAAGTCTTCAACACTTAGTTAAATTTTAAGTCTTGGACCCCTTTAAACATGCAACTAAGAGATAAATTGAGCTAAGATCTTACGAGGTATTATACATGGCATCTTACCACCATCTTCATGTGTCTCAATGCTTGCTCTTTCCATAGCTCACACATAATCAACAACCTGAGAGAAGGAAGACCCAACTACTATTAAGTACTTCGACGCCAAATAGAGTGGCAATGCTAATCCTCTAGTAAATCCATGCACTATGTCCTGCTCTGAAGGATATAGCATAGGGATATGCATGTACCACTCAAGAAACTAATCTCGTACTCCAAAATCGATAAAAACCCTGATGAATACCAACAAACCCAACTTTGGCTTGAAAACTGATCGATGAACCAAATGCCATCCCTGACTGTGAGGTATCCACAAATAGACATAGGAACCCTAATACTTATTCTCGAAAGGCTGAAGTAGTCATGAGCTCCACTGGAGCATAAGATGGCCCCAAATCCTTTGACTGACACTGAAGATCTTTGATATCCATCTCTGACTCTTTAGTGCAATGCTACACTAAAAATTAGAAATGCATACTGAAGTTCCATCCACATCTACAGACAATCTCGCATTTCCATCTAGGACATAATAAAGTCAAATATATGCTTGAGGCTCATAGCAATACATATACACAACAAGGAATCGAGAAATAAATTACCTAAGAACGTCCCATAGCCTCCCGAAGATAGGTTACAGATGTCTCCACACCCATCAATAGGACTCAACTAAACACTTAGATCTTGTACCAGTACACTGATGAACCTATGCTCTGATACCAATTTGTCATGACCCAATTTCTCAGGTCATGACGGCGCATCCTATAACTCACCAGTAGGCAAGACAAACCCATAGTCTAAAACTAGTAGTAATGGACTAGCAAGAGAAATAAAGAAAGAATATATAATAAATGAAATAAAAGACCAAATACATAATAGAGTCTTCAAAACCTGGTGAAATCAGTACAAGAGCTTCTAGCAAAATAAGATCACAAAATGAAGTACCAAGGGAATTACAATGATACAACTAATCTCTAAATACAACATAAAGACTAGTTTAGTGCATAAGAGGGAGGAAATTAATACTCCGAACGTCAGAATCTCACTCTATGTCTCTAAAACATAGCTGCTCTGCATGACTCTAATAACACCGACAATAACCCGTACTATGATCTGCAGGTGCAAAAGTATAGTATGAGTACCAAACACGTGGTACTCAATAAGAAACTGCCGACTAAGATCCAAAGATAATAAAAATATATATAACATACAAACAAAATTAGAAACTACACCAAAATGTCCAACAAACACATAGTAAAGCTAGTGAGATAATAAGGATAAGCTATACTACTCGTATCTAAGAAACTAACGTAATAAGGCTAAGGATGTATCAATGATGAGCTATCCTATTCCAACCATACTCAAAAGTCTTATCACTATACTATATATCACTGGACAATATGTGAGATAAAAGAGAAAGAAAGATATATTTAAGTATATAAGCCCAAGAAATAAACATACAATCTGAATAAATAAAGAAATGGATATACGGTAATGCCATAGCTACACATAATTAGGTATATATATATATATAAGATAAAAGATAAAGGAAGATATATTTAAGTATACAAGTCCAAGGAATGAACATACAATTTGAATAAATAAAGGAAGGGATATACAGTAATGCCATAGCTAAATATAGCTAGGTATATATATATATATATATATATATAAATCAAGGTCAACTTGAGGTGCAACCCACATCATTAGACTAGCATCTTAAGGCCTCATAATCATAGAAGGAACTAGTGCTAGTATACTCAGGGTTTCTAACTCATACGTCTAATCATAAGGTAATCATACTTAATAATATAATCATCAGATATTAGAGACAAAATCATACCTCTAGTATTAATGCTGGATCATTAACAATGCTGCCAGAAATTAGACATAACAATGATCATTGCAATAATAATAACAATAGCAACGACAACACGAGTAACCGGCTAGCTCGGATAACCAATACCTAACCAAGCCTTTCACGAACCCCTATCGCCATAGGCTTATAAGGTTTAATCAACATACAACACATTAAAAGTCATACTCATCACCTATACCTATGCAACTCCCCATAAGGCTGATAAATATAGGTGAATACTGGTGAGAGGCAATGCTCATGCAAGGATGAATGCAACAAAATTCACAATACCATAATCGATCCAAGTATCATAATATATATCCGGAATGAAACCACTAAATAAAATCAATCATAATCATCCTCTGGCGTTTTCGGGCATACATCATTAATATTTTAACTATCCCCCCCTTGTTGGGCATATATTAACAATATCATAATCATCCTCCAGATTTAATTTGGGTATATATATGTATGATAAATGTACGAGCTTCGAACTTTGGCTAAAAGAGTGTATAAACTTTGTAAGTCCATTGCCCGGGGTAAAATCCAGGTCTAAATCATCACAAAAGTGAAGAAAGGGTAGGAATATCTCTCGACCGGGGTAAATAGTAACAATAAAATATTGAATCAAAATCTATTTCAGTCAAATTTACAAATCATCATTTTTAGTCTTAAAAGCTTATAATATTCATTATGATGGTACGATTCCCGTTATGAATAAATCCATTTATAAGGACTTTAGTTGGAATCGTACCTATTATTGTCTTAGTGATCATGAATGTACTGAATCTATGCATTCCATCACCAGTATTCATATAGTGAAATCATAAACATCAACATGTCTATAAACTATGGCTGCGTTCTTTACAAGGATACTCACTTCCTTGAAACCAACCAATATCATAACACGACCCTAGGCCCAACAATCGGTACATATCTAACACAATCCATAAGTTATATTATCAACCATATTCGAAATCTATATCAATAAATGAATTTATAAGATATACCATTAAACATCTCCAGAATCCATATCTATACTCACATCTATAAGGCATATTACATCTATGAGGCATCTCATATATATAGGTCGAATATCACATCTTTGAGGAATATCATATCTATACGCCAAATGTCATATCTACGAGGAATATTATCTCTATAGACCAAATATCACCTCTATGGGGAATATTATATCTATGCACCGGGCCAAGAATCATAACCATAAGCTATACCATTGCTACAAGGCATATCATATTACTTGTAGATTTTATGACTATATCATAGCCACAAGCCATTAATTATTATCCCCGAAAAAACCATCATGACTCACCAAATCATGAAATAATCTCAAGATAAAGGATTATTGGTCTCAACTATGTCTAACATACGTAAATAAGTCCTCATGGGCTAACACAAGTCTTGGCCTAAGGTGGGATAAAAGAGCCTGCCTCTATTCCTCAAAATCCATATTTAGGAAATTTATACCCCAAGATAGGATAAGGTATCTATATTAATTTCTGGATGATAAATAAGTCACAGTCAACCCTAAGATAGGAACTTCACCTAGGCCATGAGCAATTAAGTCAACTTTGCCTAAATTACGGGTTCAAGATTGCTAAATAGTCCAAAAAGGTATACTCATACTAATCAGACTTCCAAAACTTAAATAACATCCCAAATATAGCCTCATATCATAACCATTCTACAAATTAGTTAGATCTATGAAGAATCAATAAGATCCTAGAAGTATAATAAGCATTCCACCTTACGGATCAAATCCCTCATATAATCCCCAAACTTTAATAATTATGACTATGTCACGGTATTCTACCCATAATCAATCATAGAATTCCCATTCACATGCAATATAAAAAACACATCATCTTGTTAAGAAGAGTAGACAAAAACCTACTCTGATGTCGAACCGCAAATCTTTGAATCATGTCTAAATCATTCATCTTTACTCCACGATCCCAAAATGCCTTCATGCTATAAAAATTATAATATATATGTTTTATTCCATAAAAGTAACCTACGTCGGGACATGCCTACGACCTTGATAATGAAAATGCCAATGATAATGTTTAAGTGGACTCTTTAATTCTAAGTTATGGATGGAAACCGATGAAATAACCAATTATTCCAGAGGATTGATGCTCACCACTTCACCACAATGACCGATGAACCAAGCCAATTCTCCTAACACTGTGCAGGAAAAGTAGAGTTGCAGTTGAACCCTGTATCTTATGGGGATACAAAATCTGAAGATGGTTAGTGGGATGAGAACTAGCATGTAAATTAGGGATCAGGACAAAGTAATGACAATTAAAAATCTAGTTCAACTCAATGTACATGTTCACACATATGTATGCATACATATGTACTTATATAAAATACTGGGATATGGAACAAGGCTTAACATGTACTTTAAAATGTTATCTTGGATTGTGTAGCTTAACCATCATATAACAACACCCACGAGCTATATGGGCCTAAGTTCTTACTCCCTGGTCAGAACCCAGAGCGTGTAGTCACACGAGTAAGAGAATAATCTTAAATACATGCATGGGGGACTCGAACCTCCCAATCATATACTAGGTGACTTATGGGATTCTCAAACTTCCCAATCATATAATAAGGTGGACTTGAACCAACCAGTCACAAGCAAGGAGAATCAAACCCCAGTTCATTTAGATCCCTACAACGGCAAACACGATTTCCAAATTTGGTCCCTCAGGACAGCAACTTTCACGAACCAGCTACACAACCCTCTTTTAAGCCCCATTAAAATATTTAGAACACATTCCCATTTATTTAACCATATTAAACATTTAGGCATATATTGTTGGTATCGTTATACAAACTACACTTGCAAGGTAACATCAACATGCCAAACCAATTAAAATCACTTGGGGGAATTCATAACCCCCTTGGTTCTTTTATGTATTAGCTTAAGGGATTACACAATCCCACATTGTTCAATCCAAAATCATTATGCTTCATTCGCTTTTCACATTATGCAATATTTCAAGAATAGTTCAATGTGCACACTTTTCATATTCAAAACCAATTTCAAAATATGGGGTTGAGGTTATAACCACTTCAATTGTTAATACTCATAATTTGGGGAATATCATAATCCCCTAGTTTATTAACCATACCCATGCTCCCCCCAAGTTCAAAACCATAAATAAAGCATGAGCAATCATATGTAAACCATGGGAAACATTGTTAAAAAACATTGAAAACCCTCAACCCATGTTTCAAAACCAACATCAAAACCACATGAATAACATGCCTAAAAGTATCACAATTATGAAGAGAAATCACCCTTGCAACCCTAATTGATCAACTTCTTGGAAACCATAAGTATCTTGACCTTGAAGATTTGAGTCTTTGAGAAGTTATTTTGATTTGTTACAGACTGGTAATGATACCCTAAAGGGGTTTTAAGTCATGGGTCACTATTGGAGAAGAGGGGAAATATCCAAAGTGCCCTTAATAAAAATATTAAAAACTTGTCGCCAGTGACTGCGGGTCACTGTACGACTCGTAAGGACACATTGGGACTCATCAACATGAGTTGCAATCAATATAGTATCTGAAGGAACCTTCTCTGGTGACCCTACAATTCACACCATACTACTCGTCACGTGACCCTACGACTCGTAGGGCGTAAGTCATATTCAAGATAGAATATTTTTAGCATCATACTGGTTTGGCTATAGATAGGATCGTACGACTCATTTTCATTTATTACAACTCATAATCTCCAATCGTAGTCAAGGCATTAAATCATGCTAGTACATTGGTCTGGCTACAGTTGGGTCCTTAAGACCCGCAATGACATGTTACGACTCATAGGAAGAGTCGTAATCAAGGTAGTGAGTTTAAAAACTCAGAAAATTTTCAAGTGCCAAAATTTGGTGTGTTTCATTCTCCCCCCTTAGGACCATTCATCCTCGAATGAGGGGTATGACACCCCTTAGCACAATTTAACACAGAATACAACCACACTTACCTTGAACAAAGATAGAAAACAAAGATGTCATGTAAATCACAATTTTATTTAATAAAATCAGAAAGCAAAGATTCTAAGACTAATACATACCTTAAGTACGATTATCTAGAATAGGGAGCAATAATGGGTATTTGGACTCATGTCCTCTTCAGCTTCCCAAGTAGTTTTTTCAAACTTCTAATTCCTCTATAGGACCTTCACTGAAGCCACATCCTTAGTCTTCAACCGACGAACTTTCCAATCGAAAATCTCAACTGGGGCTTCCTCATATGATAAAAAGTCCAAAATGCCAACACTTTCCAATGGAACCATCAAGGAAGGATCACCCACACACTTCCTCAACATCAAAACATGAAAAACCGGGTGAACGGAGCCCAAACAAAGAGGCAACTCTAACTCATAAGATGCATTACCCACTCTTTTCAAAATCATATATGGACTCATATAACGGGGACTGAGATTCCCCTTCTTTCTAAACTTCCTCACTCTTTTCATCAGAGACACATTCAAGAACACCCAATTGCCAACTTTCAATACAACTCCCTTCGCCTCTCATTTGCATGGGACTTTTGGTGGTCTTAAGCCTATCTCAAATCACCGTCACCTTCTCCATAGCCTGATGAACCAAATCAGGACAGAACAACCTTGCCTCGCCAACCTCAAAGCACCCAATAGGAGAGCGACATCTCCTACCATACAAGGCCTCAAATGGAGCCATCCCAATGCTAGAGTGATAACTGTTATTATAAGCAAACTCGATGAGGAGAAAATGATCAACCAACTACCACCAAAGTCAATCACACATGCCCGAAGCATATCCTCTAACATCTGAATGGTCCTCTCCGCTTGTCCATCTTTTTAAGGGTGGAAGGCAGTGCTAAGGTTTACCTTAGTTTCTAAACCTCTTTGAAAGAAACACCAAAAGTGAGATGACAACTGCGTATCGTGATCAGATATAAAAGAAATAGGTGGACCATACAACTTAATGATTTCCTAAACGAACAACTTTGCATAATCCTCAACAGAGAAATTAGTTCTCACAGGTAAGAAATGAGTAGACTTAGTCATTCTATCTATGATGACCCAAATTGAATTAAACTAACTACACGACCGCAAAAAACTAGTAACGAAATCATATTAATTACCTCCCACTTCCACACAGGCAACTCAATTTCTTGAAACAATCCACCAGGCCTTAAGTGCTCCACCTTCCCAAGAACCTAGCCATAATATTGGCAAAATCTCTCTTTATTTTATTTCACCAGTAGATCTATTTTATGTCATTGTACATCTTTGTTGAACCAAGATAAACAGTATACCTCGACTCATGGGCCTTAACGAAGATCCTCTCTCGCAACCCATCAACATCGAGAACACATAATCTACTTTGGTAGCTTAAGATACCATCACCTCCAATATGGAAAGCTATCACTTTCTGCTGACCAACATCATCCTTGATCTTCATTAAGATAGGATCCAAAACCTATTTCTCTTTTACCTCAGTACAAAGTGATGACTTTACCACCTCTTGCATAATCACACCTTCATCCTTGAAGTCAAAGAGACCGATCCCAAGATTTTCCAAATAGTGAATATCCTTCACCAAACCTTGCTTCTCCTCATCGACATAAGATAAGCTCCCCATGGACAACCTGCTAAGAGTATCAACAACCATAATATCTTTAATTGGATGATAGTGCAGACTCATATCATAATCCTTAAGAAACTCAAGCCATCTTCTTTGCCTGAGATTTAACTCTTTCTTGGTGAATACATATTGCCAGCTCTTAGGATCAGAATAAATGTCAATATGAACTCCATATGCGTAGTGGTACCAGATCTTCAAAGCAAACACCACAACTAACAACTTTAAATCATAAGTCGGGTAATTCCTTTCATGGACCTTCAACTTTCTAGACTATACGCTACTACCTTACCATGTAATATTAGAACACAACCCAGTACTATACGAGACATATCATAATAAACCACGAAGCCATCAGTACCCTCGAGCAGGGTCAAAATAGGAGCAGAAGTCAACTTCTCTTTCAACTTCTCAAAACTTCCCTCACAGGCATCAAATCACAGAAACTTTAACTTCTTCGGGGTTGATTTAGTCAACTGAGCAACAATAGATAAGATGTTCTCTAGAAACCTCTTATAATAACTGACTAAACCCAAGAAGTACCAAATATTAGTTAGATTCATGGGTCTAGTCCACTTCTTAATCGCCACAACTTTCTGTAGATCCACCATGATCCATTCACCAGAAACAACATGACCTAGAAAAGTAACAACATTCAACCTAAACACAATTTGAGAACTTAACATACAACTACTGCTCCTTAAGGGTCTGTAACACTATATAGAGGTGATTTGCATAATCTGCCTTACTCTTTGAGTATAATTGAATATCATTAATGAATACAATAATGATCAAGTCTAGAAACTGAATGACCATACTGAGTTTGGAAAACAGTCTTAGGGATACCCACCTCTCTAATCTTTAACTGATGATAACCGGATCCAAGGCCAATCTTAAAGAAGTACTTGACACCCTGAAGTTGATCAAATAGGTCATTAATCCTAGGAAAAAGATACTTATTCTTCACCATCACCTTATTAAACTGGTGGCAATCTATACATATTCGAAGGGACCTATCCTTCTTACGCACAAAGAGCATAGGATCACCCCAGGGAGATACTAGGATGATTAAATCCCTTATCAAGAAGATCTTCCAACCGCTCCTTAAGTTCTTTAAACTTAGCTAGAGCTATTCTATAAGGAGGAATAAAGATAGGATGAGTGTCTGAAAGAAGATCAATCCCAAAATCAATCTCTCTATTAGGAGGAACACCAGGAAGGTCATTAGGTAAAACCTCAGGAAATTCATTAACCACGAGAAAGAACTATAATGAAGGACACTTCGAGTTAGAATCTTTAAACTAGACAAAATGATAAAGACACCCCTAGAAAATCAATTTCCAGGCTCTAGGATATGAAATGAATCTTTCTTTAGGCACTAGGGAACTCATTTCCCACTCAATAACTAGATTATTAAGGATTTAGAAACTGACTCTTCGGGTATGACAATCTAGAGAGTCATAATACAAATGGAGCTAATCCATCCCTAGGATAATTTCAAAATCGACCATATCCAATTTTATCAAGTCTATCAAGGTCTTTCTACCATAGATAGATATCACACAACCCCTATAAACTCTTCTAGCAACCACAAAATTACCCACTAGGGTGGATACAGAAAAGGGATCTGAAATATACTTAGGACCAAAACCAAAATGAATAGCCACATATGGGGTAACATAAAAAATCATAGACGACAAATCAAGTAGACAATACATATCACGGGAAAAGTGTTGTAATATCCTAGTGAAAGCATATGAGATGCCTGGAATTCCTGGCGACTGGCAAGAGCATAAAGGCAATTTTGACCAGTGTCGGAGCCAAAAGTAGCACACTTTAGTGCATGAGCTGAAAAAGCAACAATCAGAAACTTATTAGCCCCAGTAGCAACATCACCTGGAGGATAGTTCCTCTATATTTGTCCTAATTGACCACTCTTAAAGAACTTATTTCTCCCTTTCTTAGCAAATCATGATGCACCTACCCATAAAATTAATAAGGGGGATAAGATGGGGCTGATTGAGCTCCACTAGCTTAAGATTGGGCACCCTATTCCCTAAACCCACTATTTCTCTAAAAATTATGGTCACCGAATGGATTAGAATATGAACTCATCGAAAAATAAGAGTCAGAATTTCCCTACTTTTTCAGAGACTATTTTCCACCATCTCTACCACTCTGCTACTGACCCCCTCCCTGATTCAAATATCGAAACTTCTTGCTTTCCCTTTCCCATATCTCTGCTTACTTCTTATTTTTCCTCTCGACCTATTGCATATACACCATGAGTCAAGAGATATCCATATCTTTTTTCAACTGGGTGGCCTTGCTTTCCAAAATTAGATCACGGGGAAACTCAAAAGAAAATTTCCTTATTCTAGTTCTCATAGAACACACTATCTCAGGAGTATACAAAGATAATTGGAGAAATTTTAGGGCATAATCTTTCACAGTCATCCTACCCTGATTTAGATTCTCAAACTCCTTAGCTTTACCCTTTCTCAATTCTTGAGGAAAGAAACAATCCAGAAAGGCACTTGAAAACTCATCCCACAGTGCCAACTCTACATCTTCACCCCTAGACTGATCCCATACCTCATACCACTGATAGTCCATATCCTTCAGCTGGTATGAGACAAACTCAACACCCCAGAGTCAGAAGCATACATCACATAAAAAATCTTCTCCATATCATCTATGATTCCTTGAGGATCCTTCTCAACATTGAGCCAATGAAAGTGGAAGAACTCAACCTCATAAATTGGCAAACTCTAGTAACCTCAGAAGATGGAGCAACAAACATAACTTTCTTAGACTGAGAGGCCACAATTAGTTAAGCAAATGGATCGACTAGCAAAACTCAACATTCAATACATCAACATGAGGTGTCTGAGGAGGGATAAAGGGAACCAGTGGAACTCCACGAAGGAAATCAGAAGCTGGACCCCTAGACCTGGCCTGAACTCTATAAGTAGGATAATCTGCCTCCATATTGTCCCCAAGTAGGACTAAAGAGTTTCCATAAGCATTAGATCTTCCTGTGTCATTATCTAAAATGCAAACAAATAGAGATTAGAGGAGATTCAAGACCTTCAACTCTATATCTTGAAATTAAATAACAAGAAAGGGAAACATTCCTAAATATCTTGTAGCCTCTCCCTTATAAGTGTGGTGTGCTACATACCCATAAAAGAGACTCTACTTGACACACCTTTATGGACACCCAATGATACCTAACCTAGGCTCTGATGCAAACTTTGTCATAACCTAAACTAGGGCCTGGACGTGACGAGTACCTCAAGTCCACCGAGGACTAGAAACCACCCCCTTTGCCTAACCAAACAAAACATAACACACCTAGCAATGGCTAAATTTTGAACATATAACAAGATATAGTAAATAGTGACTCAAAAGTCTATGAATGTCAATAACCAAAATCCATCCACAGTAATACATAAAGACTCTATACCATAAAAAAACCTATGTCAGGACATACCCCCGACCCTGACAATGACAATAACAATGATAATGTTAAAGTGGAATCTTAAACTCTAAGTTATGGAAGGAAATTGATGAAATAACCAAGTCTTTTATAGGTTGGAAGCTCACCACATCATAACAAATGACCGACAAACCAAGATGATCTACCTAACACCACGCATGAAAAGTAAAAATGCCCTTAGACCCTGCATCGCAAGGGGATACAACATCCGGAGATGGTTAATGGGATGAGAAATAGGATGTAACTCAGGAATAAGGATAAAGTAAAGACAATTAAAATTCCATTTCAAATCAATTGCATGTTCACATAAATGAGTGCATACATATATACTTATATAAAATGCTGAGATAGGGAAAAAGGCTAAACATGCACTTTAAAAATTTAACATGCACTTTAACCTTTATATAATAGTACCCATGGGTTGTATGGGCCCTATCTCTTACCCCCTGGTCGGGCCCTAGTGCGTGTAGCTGTATGAACCAAAGAATAATCTTATATATATATGCATGGGGGACTCAAACCTCTCAATCATTTACTAAGGTGACTTAAACACCCTAGCTTATTCACTATACCCATGTACCCCACAAGTTCAAAACCATAAATAAAACATGAGCAATCATATATGAACCATGAAAAACATTATTCAAAAACAAACATTCAAATCCCTCAACCCATGTTACAAATCCAACACCAAAACCACATGAATAACTATTTAAAATATATGTTTTTACCAAATAATAGTTTTGGAAGAGTAACATGACTAAAAGTATCATAATTATGGAGACAAATCACCCTTGAGAGCCCTAATTGAAAACCTTCTTGGAAACCCTAAGTATCTTGACCTTAAAGATTTGGGAGTGTTTGAGAGGTTATTTTGATTTGTTTCAGAGTGATAATAATACCCTAAAGGGGTTTTAAGTTATGGGTCACTATTGGAGAAGGGAGGAAATGTCTAAATTGCCCTTAATGAAAATAATGAAAAATTGTCACCAGTGACTACGCGTCATTGTATGACTTATAAGGACACATTATGACTCATCACCATGAGTTGTAGTCAAGATAGTAACTGAAGGAACCTTCTCTAGTGACCCTACGATTCATACCATACGACTCATCACGTGACTCTACGACTCATAGGATCCAAGTTAAATTCAAGACAAAATATTTTGGGCAACATACTAGGTTTACTACGGATGGGGCCATATGACTCAATTTGAGTAATTACGACTTGTAACCACCAGTCATAGTCAAGGGAGTGACATCAGGTTAGCATACTGGTCTAGCTATGGTTGGGTTCTTAAGATCCGCAATGACATATTACGACTCGTAGGGAGAGTCATAATCTAGGTAGTGAGTTTAAAACTTGAACATATTTTCAAGAGCCAAAATTCGCGGTGTTTCATTAATTTGGTAGAAAATGCCTAAAATAGGCCAAACTTAATAAACACAAGTTAAAAATATACATAAAGTGTTCTAAATAGAAAAATATTCAACACATGAATACCAATCCCAGGACCTAATAGAGTTAGTACAAGAGCATCTAATTGTCAATAATACAACCCAAGAGACTTAGAATATAGTCAATACATCTATCTCAATACAAAAGACTGAATAATAATAAGATAGAAGGAAATGGGAGACTTTGAACTCCAAGAACTCACCCTATCTTCAAAAGATCAACTCTACACAAATAGTGATTAATGGTGACAACTAGTCCTTGGATCTACACCAAAAAGTTACAAAAGTATAGTATGAGTACCAAAACAACGGGTACTTAATAGGCATCATAAGCCGATTGAGCTAAATCATGATATAAAGATGATATAATGCAAGATAATCATTACTAAGTCAAGGTACAAAATCAAACCTAAATCATCTCTATCATCACTATATATAGAGAGTAAGCAAATGGAAATAACAATACAACATAAGACAACAATACATGCCAATAACATTGTACATAAGAGATATACAATTCAAAATCATAACGCATCATAAAGCATCAACACAAGCAAACATGAGTACAAAGTTGGCTCCAATATACCAACTGGTTCATAAAGTAAAGAACTCATCACAACATCCCATACTACTGAAGATTACACCCAAGAGAAGAATAAATAAATAAATCTATCAATTTCAACACCAACCTCATCGTTGTTCCACCGTCATTCCACAACTTACCATCAATTGGTCATTTAAGATGTTCATCAATTTCCAACAGATGAAAATATAATAACAACCTTAATATCACCATTATTTACAATAATATCATTAATATACACCAATCACTATTTACTAGCTAGTCAACTCACATTAACTAATCTATTTACTTACTAGCTATCAAACGACTTCTAGTTGTTTTTCACAACTATTCACCACACAACCTCTTATTCAAGGGTTATCATCTAGTCATTAATCACCACTAACCAACATTCAACAATTAGGCTATATTTATCACTAAGCAATATTTTAGAAACTAAGAACTATTTATTAACTAGCCATCACCATTAATTTACTCTATATTATCAACTAATAATCATGGTTGCTAATTATTTTTAGCCTTAAGCATCATTATAGATTATAGATCATTATGACTAGCCATTAATACCCCTATTCATCATTGTTGCTAATACTCGATTATCCATTAGTCATTATTAGCCACTTAAAAAATATCTATCACTAAACCTAATTTGATACTAAATATCAACTATACCACTTTATGAATATTTATCACTAGCAGGCTATAACCGATATCCATAATATCAATAACATAACCTAAATTATACATATGTATAAAAATAAGCATGTGATCCATACATAGGGCTAGCCAAACTCGAACGGGTAGATATACATATAGGCATATCAATTTAATCATCCTCTGGCCTTGTGGGGTATCAACATCTCATCATAATATTCTCTGGCCTTGCTGGGTATCATACCATCATCATAATATCCTCCGGCCATGTCAGGTATAAATATATCATCATAAGATCCTCTGACCTTGTCGGGTATAATCACATCATTATATTATCCTCCGACCATGCCAAGTATCAACATCATATCCAATTTAATGTCTATAATAAAGAGCAAGCCCCACAAGGGCTAAAGTAATTAACAAGTCCCACGAGGGCTAAAGTAAAGTACAAGTCCCACGAGGGCTAAAGTAAAGAAACATAAAAAGGAAAGCAAGAAGAGCATACCTCCATATTTCCTCGTTCATCATTAATGTCAGATTATCAATAAGTGTTTATATATGTAACATGAATATTATAAATTATAAGCCAATAATCTAGTCCATTAGAACATGAGCATAACCATAAGCATTATCATGAGTAATGGCCCATAAGTAACCTATTCATTGGCCCACCATTAGCATAAAGAAATTTTATCACTAACCCGAGTAAAAGTTAAATCCATGTCTTAATTAATAACATGGTCATGTGCTTCTTTAATAACATAAACAATATCTCATTATAGCATCATCAATATTTATAGTCAATTAGACCATGATCATTAGATCTAGTGGCATCACCATAATTTACTACTAAGGTTCCTCAATATTGCCTCAAGGGGCATTATCTAGGCATTTCATAAGAACCTATAGGTCTCACACGGACTACCTCACTCTTGTCTTAACAAGGGAACACTTCTAAATACCCCAGTATACCTTCTAAGTTCATTTCTACCTAGGACTAGGCTAATGTATCTAATTCAACTCTTAGATATATAGCAAGCAACCATTAAGTCCAATGTAGGGAACCTACTCAAATACTATCACTAAGTCTATTGGAACTAAAGCAACTTTATTAGAGTAAGAAACAACGGACAATCTTTCCCTAAGCATGAGTGACAAGGTCACTTCCATCTAATTAGAGTAATTCTAAGTATTCTCATGCTAAACATGAGACATTAAGTCTAATTCATTAAGGTTCAAGACACCAAGATAAAATTTTTACTATATGGGTCCAAATGACCTAAAAGATCCAACTAACCACAAGTCTTGCATAATTCTCAAACCAATACCTAAAACCCCTCCCAATTTAACAAGATATCATAATTATACTATGACAAAGCTCAATCTTACAAGGGATAAACCTAACCTACCTTCAATCCAAAGAGAGATCATGAACTTCTAAGCCTTTGATTTCCCCTTCCAAGAAGCTTTTTTAAGGTGCCAAGCTATCAAAAACACATTCTACCCATTATTATGGGAATATCAATACCCATATTGCACCATTATGCTTTGGGTCGAAAAATGACACCAAAAATTTCAATTGGGTTCCACTTATGGAAAACTCATTCCCGAGGTCAACCCAACAACCATAAATTATTAAGGAAGCATAACCCTCAAGAATGGGTGAAAACCAAGCTCATTTAGGGCTACAATCAAGCCCTCAAGCTATTTGGGGTTTTGGTCAAGACTATGAAAATTAAAGCATGAATTTGAAGGATTCTTACCTTAAATCCAAAGATATTTGCATACATATATGTTAATAAAACTCCCAAGTCACCCCAAGACTCAATTCTAAGTTATGACACTCTTTTACGGTTTCTAGGTCTCAAGGATGAGTGGAAAATGACCAAAACATGGCCTAATGGATCATCAAGTAGTGCTATCACACTTCATGTATTTCAATCGCACTAGTTCTATGAATGTGGACTTTATACAATTGGAATACTGCAATCACAATGGCCCTTGTGTGATTGCACATGCACCAACACCAACAAAATTTGGAAAGTTTTCCAAGTTCCCACTATTGCCTTGGGATTCATTTAGAATCTGATATACGTAAATGAACTATGTAACCACACTAAATTCAATATTCTAAATGTAATAGCAAAGTAAAATTTTCCATCCAAGGTTGTTTTGACCAAATATGGTCCCCACACTCAAATTTCCAATTTTCTAACTTTTTGACTAATAGGTCAAAATAAGCTAAGTTGTGTTGGGACCCAAACCAAGGGTCTACCTAGACTAAAATTGATATTTTGGAGCTGCTAGAGTAGTTAGAGTTTATATCCAAGATCATTTCACATAGGTTTTTGCCGGGTTGCCATTTGGAACTAATAAAGACTTCCAAATAGGGAATTTGCTCTATAAACCAAACGAACTGCTTGATAACCAAACTAGAAGTTCCAGAAAGTAATAAGTGACTTGGTGTAGATATGGAAAATCTCTAACAATGAAAATAAGAAGAAATAGAAAAAATGACCTGAAGCATCATTACATACAACTTGCAGGGGTGGAGGAATCTCTGATGTGGGAATGGGGATAGGGTCTGGTAAAAGCTCCCTATCCTGGTCTGTAGCTGGGATTGTATATACCTCCTACGTTTGACCTCTAGGTTGTTCGTGTCTTCTGGTAGGATCCTTAGTTATGGACTTGGGGTTCTCATTTCTAGAGTAGTAGCTTGCATCCTATCCATTCGTGAAAGAGTGAAACCAATGAATCTTAGAAACCAACACAAAAGCACAAAATGATGAAGGATGTGTGATCACCAAAGGATGACCTATAACCTTCCAAAGATAGAAAATGGACGTCATTGTTCCAATCCGCAGGACTTTAATAGACACTTGCTCTTGTACCAATATTACTAGTGAACCTAGGCTCTAATACCAATTTGCCATGACCTGATTTCATGATTCATGTTGGCAACAACTTTACCCCACTAATATGTAAGACAAAACATAGCCTAAAACTATAGATAATAGGTTAGTTGGTGGATATTGGCATAAATGCCAAAATTATGCAAGTAAAACTGAATTACAAGACATAAACCGTACAAACAATAATATAATAATGAGAAATAATAGAAGAGTAATATCATTCCACAACCTAGTAAGGTCAGTAAAAGAGCCTCTAAATAAAAGAATATGAGTGCTATCAAAGTCAAATATACAACAATCTCAAAATAGAAAAACCATACAAAAATAGAAGATGGAAAAAAGGTCAACTCTAGCTCTGAGAGATCCTCTGTCTCCAAACTTTGACCAGCATAATCACAGAATCAATGATGATAGATAGTATAGCAATTTTCACCAAAAAGGTTTTAAAGTATAGTATAAGTACCAAATCCACTGGTACTCAGTAGCCATCATCAACCAAAAGATAAAAATCATAATGTAAATGCAATAAAGTGCGAGATAAGTAAAATAAGTCCAGGGGAAAAGAAAAACCTAGAATAATACTCCAAATTTGGAATATAAAAAATTCGAATAATGAAAGTAAGGAGAACATAATCATCTCAAATATAATTAGTCCCCCATAATCCTAGAAGACATAAACTTGTAATCAAATAACCTAACCCAGGCCCCCATAAGATTGGTGGATACAATCAAGACTAAGTAATCATAATAATTAATACAACTATCAGTATCTCAAAACTACAATAGTGGATTCTTATATACCATAAATATCGGACTCGAATAGGTTCCATAACCATCACAAATAACTTCTTAGTGTAGGACTTGAACCAAAACTAGTATCTAAAATGCCAGACTTGAACTGGAACTAAAATCATGAATACCAAACTTGAACCAGAAGTAATATCATCAATACTGCCAAAATCAAATTGGTCTTAAGATCATAAATCACTTGTCTTGAGCTGATCTTATCACCTTCCAAGCAACAATAAAGAGCAAATGATCATATGTCTAAAACCTCCTTAAGATCAAGAATGTAATTAAAATAATATGTAAATGCCCATAATTTCTTAATGAATATAATAGCAGTCTTGGCCTAAGGTAGGCTATAGGGCCCCACTTCTAATCCCCAAAATTCATTCTAAGGCAACTTCTACTCCAAACTAGATTAAGTTGTCAAATTTCACTACTAGGTACTAAATAAGCCTCATTGAGATGTTAGATAGAAAATGTAAGACCCCGAAAAATTTCTAAGCTTAATCCAGTCCTTTAAGCTTGTCAATGGGTCCCAGACTTAGAAAATCCTAGCTAAGTTTCCAGACTTAGTTTATTTTTGGCCTTCGAAGGTTGGAAATCACATTTCACGACCTTAATGTCCTTTAATAGTTTACATTTTTTTTGATTCATGATCAGTAAGGTCATTAGGTATTTCCAAAAAAGTTTTGGATTTTTTGGAACTCGTTTAGACCACGTTTGGTGTCTTAAAATAGTGGACCAATGCGATCTTGGTGCGCCGCATCACCTATTGCATTGGTTAACATTGTTGCAGGTTGATAGAGTCAAAACTACTGAGGCTTAGCATGATTATGGTGTGACGCATCGGGTATCGCATTGATGCCATCAACACGCCGCGTCTCCAATCGCGTTGATGCCTAATTTTTAGTAATTAAATGATAGCGTCTTTAAGGGAAAATAGGTTATTTTCCCAAGAACCAGGTCAACCCAAAACAAAAAATTGATCCCTATATGGCCTAAATATTTCATTATTCATACAAGTTTCCCCAAAATTCATCTTTCTCTCTCAAAAGCAAGAAACCCTAGTTTCAAAATTCAAGAACAAGGATCAAGAATTACTTTAAGAATCCTTAAGGATTTATGTTCTAAGGTATGTAAAGTGTTCATGCAAGGATCCCTTTCATCCTTGAAGTCCAAGAATCCAATTTTAAATTATAAATTTTGATATTTATGTTGTGGATTGATTATGATCATGTTGATGTGTTGTAAGATTCCCAAGTTGGAATCTTTAGTGTGTTTTCATGATATTGTGTTAGCATGTGGATTGAAATTAATGAAATTGGGTTGATTAATGCAGTCATGATGTAAAAGTGTTAATGTTCATGCCTAAGACTAAGTATATGCATTCCCTGTGTATGATAAAATGCCTAAGTGAGTAGAATTATGTTTTATGAACCCTTATTGATCTACATAATGAACTTAGGCTATAACTACATGTTCAAAATGACTCCCATGCTAATGTTATGTCTTGTGATGAATTGATGGAGTGTTCACGAGACTAGGTTGTGAACTTATGATATGTTGGAATGTATTCTTATTCATGTACAAGACTATGAGGACAAGTGTATTATGAAATACCTCAATGGTTGTATTATGAATTTTTAATAATTGTTATGAGATCAAGAAGTGACATGTACTATTTATTTTCATGGTATCGAGTCTCAGGGGCATTCAATACCCGATAATTTAGATGTATGCTTAGAGCCAGTGTTAGTTTCAAGATAATATCAGTCACACCATGATTAGTAGTATTCTCAGTCAGTTTTAGAACTCAGTAGAATTTTGTAAGTTACATTACTCAGGAAAAGTCAGTAATCTCATGAACTCAGTTAGTTAATACACTTCAGTAATATTCCAATAGTCCACGAAACTTAGTGAACTCAGTCTAGTTCATCTCAGTTAAATTAGTTTGGTGTCTATTTAGTTGGGAGTATAATTCAACACCGAGCCAACCTGAGGATGAGGACACACACTGACAGTAGAGGGTGTGACCCTTAGAAGAAATTGGTGCATTACAAAAATATGTAGCCAACATAGGTTGAGGCATCAATACTGACAGTTAAGGGTTGATGAGGTGGATTAGCACTTCCATTTGAGGGTCCCTCTATTCTTCTTTGGGGGCACTGTCAGATGAGGGTCACTCAGAGTTTGTCTTTACCAGTGGAACGGTATTGACACCCTTCTAATTGGGGTTATAGATTGGACCCCAACTTAGCTACATTGCTTTATTTAGGGCATGTCGGTTATATGACTACCTCCCATAGTCACAGTCACAGTCTCAGTCTCAATCTTAGTAATAGATCTCAGCTAGTTCTACAGATTTTAGGACTGTCAGATATAGTCATTCAGTTTAGTACGGAACTCAGCTACTTCCATCAGAATCAAAACTGTCAGATACTGTCACCCATTATTAGTTATATCAGTTATCAGTAATCCATATTATTAGTAAAACTCAGTATTCAGAATTCTCATGATTTTAGTTACAGTCTATATAGTCATATATATATTCTCATTCAGTTATTCTAATGACATTTAGTAAGATATAGTTCATGCATATGAACCCTTGTATTTAGACTTACCTCACTTTACGTACCAGTACACACACATACAGACATATACTTTTCTTTTGCGCTATGGTGTTTTATACCATAGGTTCAAATGTATGAGCTCCAGAGCATCCTTCACAGTTCACATTTATCCAGACTGCTGCTAGCCCTCATCATTCAAGGATACCATGATTATTTCATTATTTTAGTTTAGTTTTTAGTATATAGAGTTAGTTGGGATATGTCCCATCAACTTCTTATTCAAACAGTTTAGAGGCTTATTGACAAGATATTCACACTATAGCATGTTCAGACAATTATTTCAGTTTTGGTATTGTTATACCGTATTATTAGTTATGTTTCTATTTTTAACCTTATGGAATTTTATCCCATTATTCTGCATATTTTAGTATCATTATATAATTATTGCAGCATGTACCAGTCATGGGTTAGCTAGTGGTCCTTTGGGATTGTTAGCACCGTGTAACATTTGGGGTACCAGGATCGGGCCGTTACAAACTTGCTATCAGAGTTTAAGGTTCAATAGGGTCCTAGGATATCTGAAAGTTGCATCTAGTATAGTGTTGTGCATGGGTGTGTAGCATGCCCTATTTATGTACAGGAGGCTATGAGATGTTTTAGGAACAATTTCCCTTCTTTCAGTATTCATGTCGTGCAAGTGAGCATGAGCTAAAATTTAACTCTCAGTCTAATCCATTCCTTTCTTTTATTTATAGAAAATGCCTCCCTAAAGGACTAATGAGAGGAGAAATGGAAATCAGTCAGCCCCTCAGCCCGTTCAGACAGATCCCCTGGATTAACATGTTTCTCATACAGAGTATAGAGCTACATTTACTTCTCTTGCTAATTCAGTTACTGCTTAGAATGAATGGCCAACTGCTATTCTAGCCAACCCAGTGGCCAATACTACTGTAGCTAGGATTCGGGACTTCACCTGAATGAATTCTCCCTCTTTTTTAGGTTTAAGTAAGATGAGGACCCTTAGGAATTCTTTGATTAGGTTCAAAAGGTTACAAATATCATGGGGATTACTGCTAGTGAGAGTGTTGAGCTAGCTTCATATCAGTTGTAGGATGTGGATCACACATGGTTCAAACAGTAAAAAATAGAGAGGGCAAAAAATGTAGGGTCCGTTGAGTGGGAGAAGTTTTCCATTGCCTTCTTAGATAGATTCTTCCCCCTAGAGCTGAGAGAAGCTAAGATGTTAGAGTTTATCAACCTTAGGTAGGGAAACATGACATTGAAAGTGTATTCTCTTAAGTTTACTCAATTAGCCAGGTATGCTCCTCATATGGTGGCAAATCGCAGTGTTAAGATGAGTAAGTTTGTCTCTAGGATGGATGATAGTATGGTCAAGGAGTGCAGGACCACCATGTTGATTAGTGAGATGGACCTATCCAGGCTTATGATCCATTCTCAATAGATACATGAGAAGAAGGTTAAGGAGAGGGAAAGGAAGAATAAGAGGGCTAGAACAGGTAGATTTAATTTCAGTTAGCCTAAGTTGGAGGGTGGAAATCGTTCTTAGTTTTGCCCAAGGACATTTATTCTAGCTACTTCCTCAGCCAATGCTCCAGTTCCTAAGTTTAGGAATGGCAACAAAGATAGGGCGCCAGGCTCTAAGTCTCATGTAGTGTTAGCAATGCTCGCACTCATCCTCTTTTTTAGACTTATGGAAAGAACTATCAGGGTATTTACAGAGCTGGCAGCGATGTTTGTTTTGGATGTGGCAAGATAGGCCACAAAGTTAGAGATTGTCCCTAGTCAGGTTTTTAGGTTCAGCATAACCATTCCTCAGCTCAGTCCGATCCCCCGAACTAATAGAGTGCCACTTCCAGCGCCACCAGTGGGCAACGCCCAAATAGACTATATGCTTTTCAGTCCTGAAAAGATCAGGAAAATTCTCCTGATGTGGTCACTGGTATGTTATAAATCTTTCATACACATGTTTACGCTTTGCTAGATCCAGGAGCTTCTTTGTCTAATGCTACTCCTTATGTAGTAGTTGATTTTAGAGTCATTCCCGAGATTCTAGAAGAGTCCTTCTCAGTATCTACCCCAGTAGGTAAAACTATCATAGCCCGACAGGTATACAAGAACTGTCTGATTATGATATCTCAGAAAGTAACTTTAGCAGACTTAGTCGAATTAAAGATGACTAATTTTGATGCCATTCTCGGCATGGATTATCTTTATTCCTACTATGACTCAGTCGACTGTAGAAACAGAATTGTCCAATTTCAGTTTCTGAATAAACCCATCTTAGAGTGGAGGGGTAGTACTTCAGCCTTCAGGGGTCAGCTTGTTTCCTACCTACGGGCAAGAAAAATAATAACTAAGAGAATGTGATATTTCAAAAATAGCCTTTCGAACTTGGTATGGTCACTTTGAATTCTTAGTCATGTCCTTTGGTCTTACCAATGCCCCAACCGCTTTCATGGACTTGATAAACCGTGTGTTCAAGCATTACTTGGACATGTTCATCATAGTCTTCATAGATGAAATTTTTTTCTATTCCCGCAGTGAGCGTGAACATACAGACCATCTTAGAATAGTATTGCAGACTCTCAGGAATCATCAATTGTTCACCAAATTTAGTAAGTGAGAATTTTGGCTAAGGTCAGTAGCATTCCTTGTTCATATCATTTCTGGTGATGGTATTAGAGTTGATCCTTAAAAGACCAAAGAAGTAAGAAACTGGCCTCACCATGTGTCGCCATCAGATATCAGGAGTTTCTTAAGTTTGGCTAGCTATTACAGATGGTTTGTTGAGGGAGTTTTCTTCTATTGCATCCCCTATGTCCAGATTGACTCAAAAGAAAGTCAAGTTTCAGTGGTCAGATCCTTGTGACAAGAGTTTTAAGGAGTTGAAGACTCGACTCACCTCAGCTCTAGTTTTGGATCTTCCAGATAGTTCAGATGGGTTTGTAGTGTACTGTGATGCATCCAGAGTAGATTTGGGTTGTGTCCTCATGAAGAATGGTAAGGTCATAGCCTACGCCTCTAGGTAGCTTAAACCCCATGAGAAGAATTATCCGGCTCATGATCTTGAGTTAGTAGCCATAGTTTTTTCCTTAAAGATTTGGAGGCATTACTTGTATGGGGTTCTTGTAGATATGTTCACATATCACAAAAGCCTTAAGTACATATTCTCTCAAAAAGATCTTATCCTTCATCAGAGAAGGTGGTTAAAGCTCTTGAAAGATTACGACATGAGTGTCCTTTATCATCCAGGCAAGACCAATGTAGTGGTTGATGCTCTTAGTAGATTGTCTATGGGTAGTGTTGCTCATGTTGAGGACAATAGCAAGAAATTATCTCAGGAAGTTCATCAGCTTGCCAGACATGGCATCCTCTTAGTCGACTCAGCAGAAGGTAGTATATGGGTTCAGAACAGTTCTGAATCATCTCTAGTTTTCAAAATTAAGGATAAACAAGATAGAGATCCCAGTCAAGTTAAGTTGAAAGAATCAGTCAGAGATCAGAAAGTAGAGGTTTTCTCCTAAGAGGAGTTGGTGTTTTGCGTTGTCAGGGTCATCTCTGTATGCCAGGTGTAGATGACTTAAGGCATTGAATTCTTTCAGAAATGCATGGTGCGCATTACTCGATTTATATAGGGGACACTAAGATGTATTGTAATTTGTGGGAGATCTATTAGTGGAGTGGGATAAAAAGAGGTATTGCAGAATTTATGGTTAAGTGCTTTATATGTTAGTAGGTTAAGATTGAGTATTAGAAGCCTAGTGGGTCCTTGCAGGAGTTTAGTATTCCTACTTGCAAGTGGGAAGGAGTAAACATGGACTTCATAATGGGTTTGCCTCATACTCGTCATCAGCACAATTCAGTTTGGGTCATTGTAGATAGAATGACCAAATTAGCTCATTTTCTTTCAGTTCATACCTCTTATTCAGTCGAGGATTACACCAAACTCTATATTAGGGAGTTGGTCAGATTATACGGTGTTCTATTATCTATTATTTCAGATAGAGATACCCAGTTCACCTCTCATTTCTGGAAAGCATTCCAAAAGGGTCTTGGTACCCGAGTTCATCTCAGTACAACCTTTCATTCACATATAAATTGTCAAGTATAAAGCACCATTAAAACCTTGGAATACATGCTAAGGGTGTGTGTAATTAATTTCAAGGGTAGTTGTGATGATCACTTGCCTTTGATTGAGTTTTCATACAACAACAACTATCATTCCAGTATCTAAATGGCTCCATTTGAAGCTTTCTACGGTAGGAGATGCAAATCTCTAATCGGTTAGTTCGAAGTGGGAAAGGCCACAGCAGTAGGGCCTGACTTGGTCTTTGATACCTTAGAGAAAGTTCAGTTAATTAGAGAGAGGCTCAAGACAGCTCAGAGCCAATAGAAATCATACGCAGATGTGTGCAGAAAAGATTTCGAGTTTGAGATTGGTGATTATGTGTACTCAAAATCTCTCCCATGAAGGAAGTGAAGAGGTTCAATAAGAAAGGAAAGCTCAATCCCCGATATGTTGGTCCCTTCAAAGTTCTCAGTCGTTTCGGCAAGGTAGCTTATGAGCTCGAATTGCCTTCAGATCTAGCTTCAGTTCATCCAGTCTTTTATATCTCCTTGCTTAAGAAGTGCATAGGTGACCCAGTAGTCATAGTCCCTGTTGAGGGCATAAATATTCAGAACATTCTCTCATATGAGGAAATTTCAGTCAAAATACTTGACTATCAGACTCGTAGACTGAGGAACAAAGAAGTCCCTCTAGTAAAAGTTCTTTGGCGAAATCAGTCCGTTGAGGGAGCTACTTGGGAAGCAGAAGTAGACATGCGGACCAAGTATCCTCACCTCTTCTCTGCAATCTCAGACTCAGTCCAAGGTAATAGCTTTCCTTAAGCTTATTCAGTTTCTTGTTCAAATTTTTGTTACAAACTTGGTATTCATCTCCATGCTCAGTTTTCATTTCAAACTTGGTATTTTACCATTACATGTTCAGTCGCATGTTCATGAGTCAGTTCAGTCATGTATTCACACATTATATATGAGTGATCAGTTTATCAGTACTCTCATTCATGCATTCATGTATTAGCTCAGTCATGAAATCATGCATCAGATATGCATGCTCAGTATGAATCTCAATAATGTCAATCATGTAGTCATGTTTCAGTTGTTCATGTTCAGTATGTACTACAACTTATCATTTCTCCCATCTCGGTCAGTCTCATTCAAGGATGAATGTTCCCAAGGGGGAGATATTGTAAGATCACACAAAATTCCTAAGCTTAATCCAGTCCTTTAAGCTTGTCAAGGGGTCCCAGACTTAGAAAATCCTAGCTAAGTTTCCAGACTTAGTTTATTTTTAGCCTTCAAAGGTTGGCAATCTCATTTTGTGACCTTTATGTCCTTTAATAGTTTATTCTTTTATTGATTCATGATCAAGAAGGTCATTAGGTGTTCCCACACAAGTTTCGGATTTTTTGGAACTCGTTTAGACTACGTTTAGTGTCTCAAAATAGTGGACCAACGCGATCTTGGCATGCCGCGTCGCCTATCACGTTGGTCAACATTGTTTCAGGTTGAAAAATTCAAAACTACTGAGGCTTAGCATGATCATAAAGTGACACGTCGGGTATCGCGTCGTTGCCATCAACGCGCCACGTCGCCAATCGCGTCGATGCCCAGTTTTCAGTCATTAAATGACCGCATCTTTAAGGGTAAATAGGTGATTTTGCCATAAACCAGGTCATCCCCAAACACAAAATTGATGCCTAAATGAACTAAATATTTCATTAATCACACAAGTTTCCCCAAAATTTATCTTTCTCTTTCAAAAGCAAGAAACCCTAGTTTCAAAATTCAAGAACAAGGCTCAAGAATTCCTTCAAGAACCCTTAAGGATTTATGTTCTAAGGTATGTAAAGTGTTCATCCAAGGATCCCTTTCATCCTTCAATTTCAAGAATCAAATTTTAAATTATAAATTTTGATATTCATATTGTGGATTAATTATGATCATGTTGATGTGTTGTATGATTCCCAAGTTGGAATCTTTAGTGTGTTTTCATGATATTGTGTTAGCATGTGGATTGAATTTCATGAAATTGGGTTGATTAATGTAGCCATGGTGTAAAACTGTTAATGTTCATGCCTAAGCCTAAGTATATGCATTCCATGTGTATGATAAAATGCCTAAGTGAGTAGAATTGTGTTTTATGAACCCTTATTGATCTACATGATGAACTTAGGCTATAGCTACATGTTCAAAATGAATCCCATGCTAATGTTATGTCTTGTGATGAATTGATGGAGTGTTTATGACACTAGATTGTGAACTTATGATATGTTGGAATGTAGTCCTATTCATGTACAAGACTATGAGTATCAAGTGCATAATGAAATCCTTCAATGGTTGTATTATGAATTGTTATGAGCTCAAGAAGTGTCATATCCTGTTTATTTTCATTCTCTCGTGTACTGGGGATATTCAATACCCGATAATTTAGCTGTGTGCCTAGAGCCAGTATCAGTTTTGAGATAATCTCAATCACGCTATGATTAGTAGTATTCTTAGTCAGTTTCAGAACTTAGTAGAATTTGGTCAGTTACATGACTCAGGAAAACTCAATAATCTCATGAACTCAGTCAGTTAACAGACTTCAGTAATATTCCATCAGTCGATGAAACTCAGTGAACTCAGTCCAGTTCATCTTAGTATAATCAGTTCAGTGTCTATTCAGTTGGGAGTAGGATTAAGCACCAAGCGAACTCGAGGATGAGGGAACACACTGATAGTAGAGGGTGTTACCCTTAGAAACAATCCTTTCATTACAGAACTATGTAGCCAGCATAGGTTGAGACATCAACACTGACAGTTGAGGGTTGATAAGGTGGATTAACACTGCCAGTTGAGGGTCCCACCATTCTTCTTTGGGGACACTGTCAGATGAGTGTCACTCACAGCTTGTCTTTACTAGTGGCGTGGTACTAACACCCTTCCAATTGGGGTTATAGATTGGACCCTAACTCATCTACATTGCTTTATTTGGGGAATGTTGGTTATATGACTACCTACCTCAGTCACAGTCACAGTCATAGTCTCAGTCTCAGTCTTAGTAACAGAACTTAGATAGTTCTACAGATTTTAGGACTGTCAGATACAATCACTCAGTTCAGTACAAAACTTAGCTAGTTCCATAAAAATTAGGACTTTCAAATATAATCACCCAGTATCAGGTATATCAGTTATAAGTAATCCATTTTATCAGTAAATCTCAGAATTCAGAATTCTCATGATTTCAGTTACAGTCTATATAGTCATGCATGTATTCTCATTCAGTTATTGTCTTGTCATTCAGTCTGATATAGTTCATGTATATGAACCCTTGCATTCAGCCTTACCTCACTTTGCATACCAGTATATTTACACGTACTGACGTATACTTTTCTTTTATGCTATGGTGTTTTATACCATTGGTTCAGACGTACGAGCTCTAGAGTATCCTTAGTAGTTCAGATTCAACTAGAAGTAGTAGATTGCAGTGAGTCATCATAATTTGAGGATACCATGATTATTTCATTATTTCAGTTTAGTTTTTAGTAGATGGAGTTATTTGGGGATATGTCCCATCAACTTCTTATTCAGATAGTTTAGAGGCTTTTAGACTAGATGTTCAGACTATAACATGTTAAGACAATTATTTTAGTTTTGGTATTGTTATACCACATTATAAGTTATGTTTCTATTTTGAACCTTATGGCATTTCAGCCCATTATTCCACATATTTCAGTATCATTATACAGTTATTGCAGTATGTACCAATCATGGGTTAGATAGTGGTCCTTCGGGATTGTTAGCACCGTGTAGCATCCGGGGTACCAGACTCAGGGCGTTACAGAAAGTCTACCTAATAAATAAGTAGTCAAATCAATTACGTCCAATCATAGTCCCTTAATCAGCTAAATAACCCAATTCATACCAACTATACCTTTCAAGTTCTAATTCCCGACCAAAAACTAGCATTGTAACACCCGAAAAATCCACATCAATATTAAAACTATGCTACAAGTTCATGCAAAAAAAACATCATTTCTTAAAATTTTGGTAAAGATTTATTCATATATTAAGGCCCCAAATAACTTCTAGCTTATTGACAAGTCAAAATATCCCTTACCGATTGAATTTGTGTGAAGAATATTGCTATAGTCCAATTCAAACGAACATAATTCTAAACTACTAAGTATTTTTGAGTTAATAACCCAAAAAAATATAGATAATTGAATTACCCAAAAAAAAAATATAATTGAATTATTTTTCCAACTCCACCGGTTTAGTCTTAATCTAATAATGGAGTAAGAAGTTATGACCAAATTACTAAAGCACGATCACAACTTCTAGTGACAACGACCTTTGGAAATAACTCATAGTAAAAACCTATGAGTCATATGAAGGACTCATTTCCATGGCAGTGGGGATCAAAATTTGGGTTCTTTGGCAGCAACTCAAGCTACGACTCATGTCTATATCCTCCGAGTCATAGACTAAGTCTTTGGAACTGCTTTCAGGAGTTTTCTAAAAGATTTGGGAGGGGTTGTTTGGTATTTTCTCTCTATTTAACACCAAATCTACATCATTCAAGCCCTACAGAGGCTGAATCATTATACTAAAATACCCATAAGTCACCTATTCCTCAAAATTCATTCAACACTTAGAAAGTTTAGTGAGAAAAAGAGGCAATTTTCCTCTCCAAGAAAGAAATAGGGCTTTTCAACTTTTGGTTTTAAATCTAAAGATTTTTTGAAGGTTTCAAACTTTAGGTATGTGGGATTTCATCAATGGGTTCCTTCCACCCATTGAGTCCAAAAGACAACTCAATTTCACAAGTTTAATTCACCCTTCAAGCTTAGAGCTTCCATGGGAAGCATACATTTCTTATGTTTTCAGTTTATCACTTTAACTAAACAATGGATATATGTTTTCCCATAAATTTGACCATCTTCCCATACTCAAAATTATAAAATCTCATTATATTGACAAATTCTGATTTTGGGGCTTGAGTTATGAAATTCCTTATTATGTTCAGATTTTAATATTGCCATATTTAGTAACATTCTTCATAGATAGTGGGTTACGAACACCCGATAAACTAGGATTTCATTCATACACTTACGGATGCTAGATTCTCCAGCTTATATGTTATTGAATACTTTCGAATTATGCATTCATTGTTGATTTTTAAAATATAATTATTATTGAGCATTTAGAGTTATCGGTGTCACTCAGTTAGGAGTAATCTTAGCACCGAGAAAACGTATGGATGAAGGCTCACCCATCTATTAGGTTGAGACCTTTAGTATAAATCCCTAAGTTCCAAAACTACGGCACCACCATAGGTTATAAAGGGTCATCTGTCAGTCCAGGATAGGCATTATAGTCCTTTCAGACATCAATTTAGTGAATCCACATCAGTCAGTGTTCATACCCTTGGCAAGGTACTGAACACCCATCCAACTGGGGTTATAGGTTTGACCCTATTTATTTTAGATTAGGGTATGTTGGTTAATGGTTTCTGCCACAAATAATAGTTCATAGTTCAAATTCAGACACTGTCATCACTATGTAATTAGTTGTTTGGTTTAACATGTAGTGCATGTTTATTACTTGGTCTTGCTTCAATTTATCATGTTATATGCATATGCATCATGTTTAGCATATATCAATTATTTCTGATCACATATACTCAGTACTTCCAAATTACCAATCACATACTTTCCTTGTGCTACATTGTCTTATAATATAGGTTATGGCTCTTAATATCTAGATCACGCTTTGTTTGATTTCTCACCATATCAATAGTAATGTTTGGTTAGTCTTCATCACTCGATGACTAATTATCAATATTTCTTTCTAGCATTTTTCTAGTTTCATAAAATTGGAGTAAGTTGAGGGCTTGTCCCGACAACTCATATGATTTAAAGGCTTTCAGACAAATAGTTATATTTTTAATATTTTGATTATATAAGACAGTCTTAGTTTGGATATCCAGTACTGATTTTGATTTTAATAGAATCTGGTTATTTTAGCTTAGTTTCCATTTAGTATATCATTATTTTCTTCAGAATTCTTAGTGTTTTGCCAGTTCATGGTTTAGCTTGGGGTCACTTGTGACTCTGAGCACTGTGTTACGACTAGGGGCAGTCTTAGGCTATGTCAAACTTTATATAAAGCATCAAGTTTAATGTGTACTATGATGTCTTAAAGCTATATTAAGTAGAGTCTTATTCATAGGTGTGAAGCATGCCATACTTAAGAGTGAAAGACAATGAAATATCTTAGGAAAATTTTAAATTCTTTCATGATTCATGTCGTATGATAGAGTGTGAACTCCATTAAAATTATTCTTCTAACTCACCTTACATATTTACGATAAATGACTCCTAAGAGAACTAATAAAAGAAGGAAATTAGAAAGCACCACTGCCTGCTCCAGTAAATCCTCTGAATAAAATAATATCCCATACTGAGTTTATGGATGCTTTCATAAAATTAGCCCAGTCCATGGCTACCCAGAATAACCATCTAGTTGTTGTACCAGCCAACCCAGCTGTGAATGACAACAACTAGAGTCTGGGACTTCACTCAGATAAATTCTCTGATATTCTTTGGATCTATGTATGAAGAGGATCCATAAAAGTTCTTGTATAGGATTTAGAAAGTTACTAAAATCAGAGGTGTCACTTTAACTGATACTGGTGATTGAGTGCTTATTAAGTACAAGGAGTGGCTCAAACATGGTTCAAGTAATGGAAGGATGATAGAGGTGCAGACGTAGGATCGATAGAGTGGGATAAGTTTATTGCTTTATTTCTGAACATGTTCTTCTTACTTGAGTTAAGAGAAGCCAAGGTGTAGGAATTCATAAACCTAAATCAGGGAAACATGAGTGTGAAAGAGTATTTGCTTAAGTTTACTCAGTTTACAAGGTATGCTCTATCTATAGTTGCTGACTCTAAGGCCTGAATAAGCAAATATATGTCAGATATTTTTGAGGATGTGGTCAAAGAGTGTAGAATAACTATGTTGGTTAAGGAGATGGACATCTATATATTGATGGTTCATACTTGACAAATTGAAGAGGAGAAAATCAAGGAGAATGAAAGAAAGAGTAAGAAGGCCAAAACAGGTAGCTTTAATTTCTCTTAGCATAGGTCAGATAGGGGAAATCATTCTCAGTTCTATTAGAAATCTTTAGCTCCAGCCCCATCTTCTGCTAGTGCCCTTGTACCCAAGTTTAGGTAGGATACTTGAGATAGAGGTCTAGGATCTAAGTCCCATGGTAGAGTGAATAGTGTTCGTACTAACCCAATTTGCAAGAATATGGTTTGAACCACAAGGGTGAGTGTATGGAAGGCAGTAGAGCTTGTTTTGGGTGTGGAAAGTTAGGCCATAGATTGAGGAAATGACTAATGGATTCACAAAGAGGTAAGGATGTTTGTTAGTAAAGTCAATCTAACTCTTTAGTAGCTCCAGAAAATTGTCCAACTCAGTAGGGTGCCACATCTAGTGCAACAGGTGGACATAGTTATAATAGGTTCTATGCCCTCCAAACTCGACAGGATCAAGAAGGTTTACTTAATGTGGTCATTGGTACATTGCAAGCTTTTCATATTCATGTTTATGCATTGTTAGACCCCGAAGCCATGCTTTCCTTTGTGACCCCCTATATACTAGCAGACTATGGTGTAAACCCCAAAATCTTCACATTACCCTTCTAAGTTTCTACTCCAATCAATAATTCAGTCATATCCAGATGGGTATATAGAAATTTCTAGTCATAGTATCCCAGAAAGTCACCTCAGTCAACCTTATCAAGTTAGACATGGCAATTTTTAATGTTATTCTTAGAATGGATTGGCTCCACTCTTTCTATGACTTAGTTAATTATAGAAATAAAGTACTTCCATTTTAGTTTCCGAATAAGTTAGTTTTAGAATAGAAGGGTAGTACCTCAGTGCCTATAGGTCAGTTTATCTCTTTCCTTAAGGCAAGGAGAATGATTTCCAAAGGGTGCATCTATCATCTTGTTTGATTCAAGGTGTCAACGTCCAAAATCCAAAATCTTGAGTTGGTTCCTATGGTAAAAGAATTTCTTAAAGTGTTTCCTGATGATCTCCCTAGAGTTCTTCCTGAGTTGGAAATTAACTTCGGAATAGATCTCTTTCTAGATACCTAACCTATTTCAATTTCACCCTATAAAATGGCTCTAGCCGAACTTAATGAATTAAAGAAACAATTGAAAGATATCCTATAAAAGGGTTTTATTTGGCTAAGTATCTCTCTATGGGGTACCCTAGTTCTTCTCATGCATAAGAAAAATGGTTCTCTTCGAATGTGTAGCGACTCTCGTCAGTTGAACAGGTCACAATAAGTATCCCATTCCTAAGATTAATGACTTGTTCGACCAACTTCAGGGTGCTAATTGTTTCTATAAGATACACCTTAGATCTGACTATTATCAGCTTAGAGTCAGAGAATGTGACATTTCAAAGACAGCCTCAGAACCCGATATGGTCACTTTGAATTTGTGGTTATGTATTTTGTAATAATGAACGTTTCTATAGATTATATGGACTTGATGAATAGGGTTTTCAAGAATTTTTTGTACATATTTATATAGTCTTCATTGATGACATCCTTATTTATCCTCGAAGTGAGTATGAACACGCATATCATTTGAGAATTATCTTACAGATTCTTAAAGATCACCAACTATTTGCTAAGTTTAGCAAATGTGAATTTTGGTTGAAATTAGTAGCATTCCTAGGTCATATCATTTCTGGTGGAGGCATTCGAGTTGATCCTCAGAAGACTGGCATCGTTAGGAATTGGCCTAGACCCATCTCTCCATCATATATCAAGAGTTTCTTGGGTTTATCCAGTTGCTAAAAATGGTTTGTTGAAGGATTTTTCTCTCTTGTTGTCCATTCCTAGACTAACTCAAAATAAAGTCAAATTCCTATGGTCTGATGCTTGTGAGAAGACTTTTTAGGAGTCGAAGACTCGACTCACCTCCTCTCTAGTTTTGACTCTACTAGAGGGTTAAGATGAGTTGTGGTTTATTGTGATTTTTCAAGATTTGGAATTGGTTGTGTGTTGATGCCTCTAGGAAACTCAAACCTCATGAGAAGAACTACCAGATTCATGATCTTGAGTTGGCAACAACTATTTTTACCTTAAAGATTTGGAGGCATTTTTTTTTAGGATTCATATTGATGTGTTCACTGATCACAAAGAGCCTTCGATATGTGTTTAGCAAGAAATATCTATATTTTTATTAGAAAAGGTGGCTAAAGTTATTGAAGTATTATGATATTAGTGACTTGTACCATCCGAGTAAAGCCAATGTTGTGGCTTACGCTCTTAGTAGATTGTCCATGGGGAAGAGTTAATTTGTGAGGTTTACTAGCTTGCTAGATTGGGAGTTTTATTGGTTAATTCAACCGAAGATAATATCTTTGTTTAGAATGGTTCAAAATCTCTATTGATAACTGAGGTGAAGGAAAAGAAAGATACTGATCCTATTTTTCTTAGGTTGAAAGAAAATTTTGAGTCGGAAGGTTAAGGTTTTCTCCCAGGGGAGAGATGGTGTTCTTTTTTGTTAGGGAAGACTATGTATTTTTGATGTAGACAACTTAATATAGTGGATGATAAAAGAAGCTCACAGTTCTCAATATTCTATTAACCAAGAGCCACTAAGATGTACCATGATTTATGGGAAATCTATTGTAGGAATGTCATGAAATAGATATTGTAGAATTTGTGGCTAAGTGTCCAAATTGCCAGCAGTTTAAGGTTGAACACCAGAGATCTGGTGGTATGCTTCAGGAAATTAGCATTCCTACTTGGAAATGGGATATGGTAAATATGGACTTCATTATAAGGTTGCCTCGTACTCATTGATCATATGATTCTATTCGGTTATCGTGGACCGAATGAAAAAGTCAACCTATTTCTTGCCATTTAACATTTTAGATTCAACTGAAGATTATGCTAAACTCTATCTTAGGGAGTTGGTGAAATTTTATGGAGTCCCTTTGACCATTATTTTAGATCAAGGTACATAGTTTACCCCTAGATTTTGGAAGATGTTTAAGAAAGGTCTTGGTACCCAAGTTCATCTTAGTCCAACTTTTCACCCAAAGACAGATGGTCAGGTAGAGAGGGTCATTCAGACCTTAGAGGACATATTGAGAGTGTGTATAATTGATTTCAATGGTAGTTGGGATGATCATTTTCTTTTGATTGTGTTTGCTTATAATAACAACTACCATTCTAGTATTTAGATAGCCCCGATTGAATAGCTTTATGGTAGAAGTTGTAGATCTCCTATTGGTTGGATTGGGGTTGGTGAAGATGCTTTAATAGGGCCAGATTTAGTACATAAGGCCATTGAAAAAGTTTGGCTGATTAGAGAGAGGCTAAAAATTACGCAGTGTCATTGCGAGTCCTATGAAAATTTGAGGAGAAGGGAGCTTAAGTTTTCTATTGGTGATTTTGTCTACTTTAAGGTTTCTCCCATGTAAGGGGTGAAAGATTTGGTAAGAAGTGAAAGATCAGTCCCCGCAATATTTGTCCTTATAAGATGTTGAGTCGATATGGTAATATAGCCTATGAGTTGGAATTACCTACAGATTTAGCATCAATGCATCTAGTTTTCCATGTTTCATTTTTAAAGAAATACACTAGTGATCCAGCATCAATTGTTCCTTTAGAGAGTATTGGTATGAAAGGTAGTCTCTCTAATGAAGAAGTCCCAGTTTAGATCCTTGATCATCAGGTTCATAAGCTGAAGAATAATGGGATTTCTTTGGTAAAGGTTATGTAGAGAAATCAGCCAGTGAAGGGATCTACTTAGGAAACAGAGGTAGATATGATTACCAAGCACCCTCATCTTTTTTTTCGAACTCAGTCCCAACTTGTGGTAATAGTTTCCCCTTAACTAATTCTTTCTATCTTAGGCCACCAAGCTATTTTCACATTATAACATGCATTCATGAGTTTGGTTCAGTCCATATAACAGTTATAGATTCAGTTATCAACTCATTATTCATCTTGTAGGAATTCAGTATGGGAATAATAGATTTTTCCCCAACACTTCAACTTTGTTAGTTTTCACTCGGGGATGAATGACCCCAAGGAAGAGATATTGTAAAACCCCAAAAATCCAAGTCAATATTAGTACCATGCTTCAAGTTCATTCAAAATCAAACATCATGTTTTCATAGTTTGGTAAGTGAGTTAGACAGATATTAAGGCCCCAAATAACTTCTACCTTATAGACAGGTCAGAATATCCTTTTGTCGATTGAATTCGGGTGAAGAATATTGTTATAGTTAGATTAAAATAAGCAAAACTTCTAAACTACTAAGTATTTTTGAGTTCAAAACCCACCAATATATAAATAAATATATATATATAATTGAATTAGATTTCCAACTCCACCAGTTTAGTCTTAATCCAATATCGAAATAAGAAGTTAAGGCCAAATTACTGAAGCACTGTCAAAGCTGCCAGTGACAATGACTTTTGAAGACGACTCATAGTCAAACCCTATGAGTCATTGGGGGGTTCTTTGTCACAGTAGTGGGGACCAAAATTTGGGTCCTTTGACTAAGACTCAAGCTATGACTCATGTCCATACCCTGCGAGTAATAGACTAAGTCATTGGGATTTCTTCCAAGAGTTTTCTAAATAATTTTTGAGGGGTTGTTTAGTCTTTTCTCACTATTTTAACACCAAAACTACGTTGTTTAAGCACTCCAAGGGCTGAATCATTATACCAAAACACCCATAAGTCCCCCATTCCTCGAAATTCATTTAACACTTAGAAATCTTAGAGAGAGAAAGAGGAAATTTTCCTCTCTAATAAAGAAATAGGGCTTTTCAACTTCCGACTTCAAATACAAAGATTTCTTCAAGGTTTTAATCTTTAGGCATGTGGGATTTCATCAATGGGTTTTCTTCCACCCATTGAGTCCCAAAGATAACTCCATTTCTCATGTTTAATTCACCCTTCAAGCTTAGGGTTTTCATGGGAAGCATGAATTTTTTATGTTTTCGGTTTATTTATTTAACTAAACTATGGATATATGTTTTCCCATAAACTTGAGCACCTTCCCATACTCAAATTTTAGAATCTCATTATATTGATAAATTCTGACTTTTGGGCTTGAGTTATAAAATTCCTTATTATGTTCAAATTTAATATTTCCATAATTAGTTACGTTCTTTAGAGATGGTGGGTTATAACACCCGATGATCTGGTGTTTCATGTATACACTTACGAATACTAGATTCTCCAGCTTACATGTTATTGAGTACTTTCAAATTATGCATTCATTGTCAATTTTTAGAATATTATTATTATTGAGAATTTTGAGTTATCAGTGTCATTCAGTTAGGAGTAGTTCTTAGCACCGAGCAAACGTAGGGATGGACGCTCACCCGTCAGTTAGGTTGAGACCTTTAGTAGAAGTACCAAAGTTTCAGAACTACAACGCCATCGTAGGTTATAAAGGGTCACCCACAAGACCATGATTGGCACCATAGTCCTTTCAGACATTCGTTTAGTTAATTCACGCCAGTCAATGTTCATACCCTTGGCAAGGTACTAAACACACATAAATTTTGGTTATAGGTTGGACCCCGATTAGCTCAAATTAGCATATGTTAGTTAATGGTTGCTCCCATAATCAATAGTTTATAGTTCTAATTCAGATACTTGCAAGACCATGTATTCACTTTTTCAACTTATCATACAATACATGTTTATTACTTGGTCTTGCATTAGTTCACCATGTTACATGCATATGTATCATGTTTAGCCTATATTAGTTATTTACCATATCACATACTCAGTACATTCAAAGTACTAACTACATACTTTTTTATGCTATGTTGTCTTATAATATAGGTTCAGACACTCAGCATCCAAATCGCGCTTAGTATGATTCCTCATCATATTAGTAGTAGTGTTTGGTGAGTCCTCATTATTCGAGGAAAATTATCAACATTTCTTTTCAGTATTTTTTTCTAGTTTCAAACAGTTGGAGTCAGTTGGGGGTTTGTCCCAACAACTCATATAATTTAGAGGCTTCAAGATAGATAGTTATGTTTTCAGCATTTTGATTATGTCAGTCAGTCTTACTTTGGATATCCCGTACTAGTTTTGATTTTAATATAATCAGGTCATTTCAACTTAGTTCCATTTGTTATCTCATTATTTTCTTCAGTATTCTTAGTGTTTTGCTAGGCTATGGGTTAGCTTGGGCTCACTTGTGACTCTAAGTACTATCTCATAACTAGGGGAAGTCCTCGATCATGACAGCCACAATATCATATCAATACTATAATTAATCCCAATCTAAGAGAGAGGTAAGCCTAGCCTACCTTGATGCCAAAAAATCCCAAATAAGTTTGTTGTATTAACAATTTTCCCTCCCGAGAAGCTTCCATATGATGCCACATTATCAAAGAGGAAATCTACTCATTGATACGATAACAATGGTACCCATATTGCATTTTTATGCTTTGGGTCCATCATCAATCCAAAATCCCATGTGGGGCTTGCTTGTGAAATTCACTTCTAAGTCAACACGTCCCTCTATGATCAAGGATTAATTACCCTTAAGAAGGGGTAAATTTATAGCTCAAATAATATCAGAATCGATCCTTTAAGAATCTAGGGATTTAGGTCTAAATAGAATAACTAAACCAAGTATTAGAAAGAAACTTACAAGGATTTTAATGAGAAAATGGTTATTTCAATCTCACAAACACACCACGATCTCCTAATGATTAGCTCCTACTTCCCCATATTCTCTAGTGTTTTTGGATCTTAAGACTTGTAAGAAAAAAGGAGAAAGTTGGGCAAAAGAAAAATTTAATGTCCTCTCAGGTGCCGTTTAAGTGGCCACTTGACTGCTTAAGCAACCACTTGACTTCTCTGTACTGCTAAAGTGATACATGCCTAACCTAGACTTCCACTAAAATGGACAAGCCTTCTCTTAAGCGACCTCCACTTTAGCAGGCAAGATTCCACTTAAACAACCTGACTGGTCAAGCCTTGGTCACTAAAGCTATGGACCGACTGCTTAAGAAGCCTTTGCTAAAGTGACCCAAGATCTGCTTTAGTGATTGTGTGTAGAGGGATGTTTTGATGGTTCAAAGTTGTAATTCCACAAGCGGGCTCTACATTGGATTTTAGATCAATTTTTGACCCGAAGCATTTAGATGAAATATGGGTATCATTAATATCATGGCATCATGCGAAGGCTTCTTGGAAGGGAAAATCTCTAATTTAGTGGACTTTCTCAGACATTCGTCGGCATCTAGGTATGTTAGGCTTACTTTCCTCATAGATTGAGCTTTATTATGATATAGTATGTACTATGCTAGATTTGGGTTGGAAATTATGAGTTGGTTATATGTCAAAAATTTAGAATATTTAGCTAGTTAGAGAGTCGTTTTAGGTAGAATTGACACAGTCTTCCTTCCCTTTAGTTAAATTATTGCTTTAGGACTTATTTATATATTTAATAGCTTGTAGTAGAAATTGGAATCCTTTCTCCAGTTTTTGGGTAGAATTTACCTTAATATGATTTTTTGGGGTTTAGTAGCGGGAGCCGCCGACCCTCATTAAGGTCAAATAACTTAATTAGCTCCTTATAGATCTAAGAGGCATTATTTCACCATTATATATATATATATATATACATATACATATTCTTAGACCTTAGGATGATTTAGACATCTTTCCAATTCTTAAGTAGAATTAATAACCTGTATTTACTTTAAAGACCGGTTCTAGCCCAACAATTGCAATTCAATTATGATACTAAAGATCAGTTTGAGTCTGAAACATATGATACGAAAGACAAGTTTGTGTCTAACACTTATGGTTCACTTATTATATTTAAGGATTAGGTTCATCCGGTGTTTATGGTGCAAAAGGATTCACATATATGTTTTCAGTGGTCAATGACCTTATAATTATTATTATGGGTATTTCTCTGTTGATTGCATTCAACATGCTTATAAAGGCTCAGTTGGGTTATTTCCTCTTATTTGTCCCTCTGGAATTATGACTGGCCTAGTTAGGTTGTAGTTAGCTCAATATTATCTACATTATTATTTATTATTTGTCAGCTAGAGCATTATTATAGGTTTGCCCTTTTATCCCTAACATTGGTTTACATTCCGCATCTTCTTAAGATTTTATTACGATTTAGCCTAATCAATAAATGGTGTCTAATAAGTACCCATTATTTTGGTACTCATACTAAACTTATGCATCTTTTTTTTATGTATATTCAAGTACAAGCTACCGCCGTAGATGTTCTATCTAACACATACTTTGAGTTTAGAGATGGCATGAGCTTTCAGGTAGAAGCTAACTTTTTCTCCTTCTGCTATTTTGGATAGTCTTTACATTCGAGACTATCCATATATTAATACTATTAGTACTCTTATTCTTTTGATAAGTATCTCGTGTACTAATCCTACTAGGTCGTGGGATACTCTTTTTCTATTTTCTCTCTTTTATCTATACGTATGTTATCATACTTATATTTTATCTCCTATAATCTATTTTTATGATTAACTTTAATATTCATTATACCTTCCAACAACTAGCCCATTACTTGTCATTTCAGGTTATGGTTTGGCATACTTACTGGTGGGTTAAAGTAGGTGTCATCAAGACCTAAGAAATTGGGTCATGAAAAATTGCTATCAGAGCCTAGGTTTAGTGGTATTGTTGGTACAAGAGAAAGTTCCTAGTAGTGTCTTGTAGATCAAAATGATAACGTCTATTTCATATTTATGAGAGGCTATATGACATTCTTAGGAGAGAACTTTCTTCATTCGTTTCGAGCATCGAGTATGTGTTGGTTTCTAATATTCATATTGTTTCACTCTTTCCTAGATGGTCAGGAAGTGAGCTACAATAATTTGAGGCAAGGAATCTGAGTCTATGATTAGGGCTCCTACTAGAAGTCGTGGCCATCCTAGAGGCTGAGGTCAGGCGAGATCTGTAGCCCCAACCATGGGTCAAACAGGGTGCCTTCACCATATCCTGTTATTGCTCATGCACCAAAGGTTCCTCGACCCTAGCCAGTGGTGGATTAGGAGGTAGCCTAGACTTTACCAAGGTTTATTTATTATTCACTACACAGAGATGCCTTGGTTCAGTTGTTGGGATTATTTGGTGGTGCATCGTATGATAGTGCTCAGTATGCGGACCAGAGTGGTGAGGATGTAGAGTTGCATCCTATAGCTGTGTCTCCTAGAGTTGTGGTCCCTTTAGCATTGGTAGTTGCTCACTCAATAGAAGCTAAACTAACAAAGTCAATTGAGGAGCAGATTATATTGAGCATAGATTAGAGATTGACTCCACCTAGATTTGTTGAAGCTCTATGTCACAGCCCGAACCGGGGCCTAGGCGTAATGGGAAATCCCAAGCCCAACCAAGATCGAGAACCACCCCCGTTACCCAACCCAACACCAAATGCATACCTTGAGTCGGCTGAAGTCTGAACATATAACAAGATAACGTGTACAACTATGTGGAGACACTGGGATAAGTGTATAACCAAGACCAACCCAATCATGTTCAACCACCCAATAACTAACCAAACCAATGCGGAAACCACAAACCAAGATAATGATCTAGTGTGTGTGTATATATATAACATATGTGGCATAAATAGTCCATACCTTACCCAAGTCCACAGTTGTCCATACAAAGCCTCTAGACCAACCAAAGAGTAACTAGTTGGGACATGCCCCTGACCCTAGCCAAAAACCAAACCCAATCAAGTCCAACCACCCAATAACTAACCAAATCAATACGGGAGCCTTAAATCAAAACCAAGATAATAATCCAATGTGTGTGTGTATATATATATATATATATGTAAATAAATATATATATATATATAACATATGTTGCATAAACAGTCCATACCATACCCAAGTCCCCAATTGTCAATACAAAGCCTCTAGACCAACCAAAGAGTAACTAGTCGGGACATGCCCCTGACCCTAGCCGAAAACCAAAGTCTATGAAAGACAAGAAATATGTAAAGTAAACTATGACATGAAATAGATGCCTTCCAAACTATGGAATATCACTACTTCAATCCAACATCGTTTGTACCTGAGTCCGATCACTAAACAAGAGGAGTAGAATAGACGATTCCTACATAGCGTGGGTATACAACTATCAGTAGACGGGTTAGTGGGTGAAAACAAGCATGCACTCAGGATAGCGATAACATAATTCCATTTAAAAAACCGAGTAAAACCATCTATATGCATATAACTATACATATATATATAAGTACAGGGAAAAGAAATCGGGTTTAACATGCCTTTAAAACCATTACCTTGGCTGTGTAACCTTGTTATTTAACCACATCCATGGGCCATATGGGTTCAACTCCCCTGCTAAAAGAGTCCCAGTGTGTGTAGCCATACAACCAGGAAATATCCCATGGCATAAATAGTACATCCCTCCAATATGAAACGTGACACTCACATGTGGTCATCGAAGACCCCTCATATCGGTAAATATGAGTTTCTAGTTTTGGTCCCCCCGGAACCTCCACCTTCGACAACTTAGTTACACATCCCTCTATTAAAGTCCATATTAAAACCATGTCCAAACAATACAATTACCATTTATTAACCAGGGCCAATTATTAGTGGTATCGTCATACCAACCATACTTGAAAGATTTATCCATAGCCAAACCATTTAGGTTAAGGGGAATCTCAAGTTCCCTTTCTGTTTACCATATAAACCTTTTGGAAGACTACCATATTCTCTACAAGCATAACCAATTAACATTAAGACTTTGGAAACCATTTAAACCAATTCCATTAATGCATTCATTTGGGGAATTTCCATGTATCCCGCAAGGTTTTTAAAATAGACCAACCATGACCACCAAAACTTAACCTTTAAACCATTCCAAAACCATCTAAGACCATGCCAAACATTTAAAGAATTTGTATCATTAAAACCATTTAAAACATGAAAAAAAATCCAAATCCCTATAAGGTTCCATTACCAAACCAAGCAATGTAAGAGTTTAAATGAAAGCTCAACAGTAGAGTAAAAACAGCCTTTGAGGCATTTTATCGAACATGTTGAGGGCACACCTTTACCAAGGCCAAAACCAATGTGTAAATCACCATAATTAGGGTTACTCAAGACCCATTAGTTAAACCATAACCAATAACCAAAAACATATGCCAACCATTACCAAAAAAATGTAAAAACATAGTTTAAACCAATGCCAAACCATATGCATAAAGACCCTCAATAATATTTCAAAATCCACCATTATAGATTCCTAATCCAACGTTTAAAATACAATACACATATCTTTATTTTGAAATAACAATGAGTGAAGCAGTACATGCCTTATACCTAAAGATTCATGGAAGAAATCTAGACCTTTGAGCCCTTTGAAGGACACATGAAGAAACCCTAGCCTCCAATCTTCAAGAGAATATTAGAGAGAGTGTGTAAGGTGTTATGATCCTTTAATAAGAGTTATGGATGGACATATAGGGTTATATAACATGAGGAGAATAGGTTATAGGAGTAGGAAATTTAAAAACTACCCTTGACTTGAAAATTAAAACAATTCACATCCAGGGGTATGACTCACCTTATCATTCGTATCCAAGGGTACGAGTGACACTCCTACTCGTATCCCAACTTGTATCCAACCTTGTCAAGACCTTATCTACTAGTTTATGTATGACTTAACCTCCCAAACTCTTACCTAAGGGTATGAGTGGTAACCTCAATTGTATCCACCAACCATATGGTGGAAACATTAAACTAAATAACTCAAACATACACCATACGACTTGTCCTATACCACTCGTAACCTCCCGTATGGCTCTTACCCATATGAGTCATACCTTTGGAAGTAGCTAAGACATCCTTACTACCTAGGGTACAATTGGACTGCCTAGACACCCTATGACTTGTAACAAAGGGTACAAGTGACTCTTTTGAGTGATACAAAGCCAAAAGGTCCAAAACCTTTGAAATTTTCAAGGGTCTAAATCCTAGGATGTAACAGTCTCCCCAACTAGGAACATTCACCCTTGAATGATTGGTAAGAGTAAGAGAAAGCATTAGGTAATGCAATAACAAACATCAAACTGTCCCCCAATCAAAATAGAGAACAAGAACGCAAACCAAGATGAGAAGATCACCACATACCCCAAACACAATTTACACCAAAACATCTCTATTCCAACCTCTAACTAAGATAGGAAACAACGATGCAAGCGGATCCATTCCTAACCTTTATCAAAGTTTGAAAACAAAGAAGTACTGAAGAACATACACCCTACGCACAAATTTCTGGAACAAAGAACTAATGTGGATCCTTGGACTCCATGTACACTTCCGCATCCCAATTAGCTTTCTCAGACCTTTAGTTCAACCTTGGAACCTTTATCGAAGCCATATATTTTGTTTGAAAATGGAAAATTTACAAATACAAGATTCTTATTGAAACCCCCCTTAAAGATCCAGGAATACGTAATGCCAATACTAGCTAAAGGAACCAACTGACCAAGGACTATTTAAACTTCGATACCACATAGGTTACCGGATGAATGGACTCATGCTAGAGAGTAAGTCCAAATCAATTTAGAATTTACAGAGCCATATCACTATGAAAGCTTGAGTCTAACTATACACCACAAATTCCATGTTCAAGCCTATCCAAAACACAAAGTAGCTAACTTAACCCACCGAGCTCTACTCCTTACATCTATCCTAAAATACTATTACACCCCCATCACACTTATAACATGGAAACTATGAGTAAAGGACATGAGTAAACCCATATCTAACCATTAATACCCAAAATCCCAAACCTATGATCAAACTGGAGTACCAGAATTATTTATGCCTCCCAAGACAAGACCCTTGAATAAGACACGAGACCAAAAGAACAAAGTACTTCATAACAACTGCCTAGACCATAATGAAGAACTATCCGGACAAAGCCATACCAAAAAATAAGTCCTTGGAAATGGACATCGAAAAAAAGACTACCACATTTACTAAGAGTAACTTAACATAAGGTCAAGTTTCATATCCAGGGAATAATGCGAATGCAAGATAAGAACCTTAAGCATAAGCGATAAAAGAATGCCTACAACACTAGTAGAGTACTTATCTTAACCGATAGAAGAGAATCACCAGAATATGCAATCCGACCTTCCCTTGAAGCCCACCACTAAAGAAAATTTAAGTCAAGTTATCCACCTTCACCCCATTACCTATACAAACATAACACTCCACCCTAATGGGTATAACCAAGAATGTACACTAGTGACACTTAGTTTTCCCATACCCAAATCTCATCCACCTAAATGCTACCTAGAGCCCATCAAAGACATGCTAAAACCAATAGAGAAAATTGATTCCAATTTTTCCAATTAAACCAAAACCATTTAAATTGAAACTATGCCCACTAAGGCTGTCAAAAATCATTTGAGTCCAACCAAATCCAATTCATGTTCCCTTAACCCTTTATGCAATGCAAAGATATGAGAATAGTTAAATTATATGACAAAATCATCTTCATTAGAAATTTCACAAAAAATTTGAGGATATATAATTTCTAAAACCAAAACCAAGTAATTGGGGAATCCATAGTGCCCCAAAATCCATTTGCCATTTCCATGCATCCCACAATGTTAAAAACATTTATAAAGCATGAATAATGCATCATAATCCATGTAAAATCAATTAAATAAGTAATCATGTCAAAATCCTCAGATATGCCAAAATCTGTATTCAAAACTATGAATTTATATATCAATTTCATGCCACCAATAAAATACAAGTGTAAGGACAAAGATACATGCAAGCTACATGATCAAACCTATCCAATGACTAATCCCCCAAGCCATATCCATCCATTCAACCTGAATCACCGGCCTAAATCGCAACTTTCCCACTATTGTGTTCCTTGAACCATTAACCTCATCCAACCTACCAATTTACCCCTACAGTTCTCGCATTGCTATGCTTGAGCTAATATACTCTACTTACCAAAATCAAGCATTTAGGTTCAAGCCTATGATCTACCAACCACCATGTACTACTAGAAAAGTACCCTTATAGTATATACATAAGCATGGTCCACCCAGAAAGGGGACACTCCAAATGCTTAGTCACCCACTGACAACCTATCCATTCCCGGAGAGCTCATTCCTTTTATCTATGAAAGAAAAAAAGAATCCACAGAGATATATAAAGAAAATGGAACCTTCATCTAAGATATGCATGAATCTCTTACTAAGCTCCCTTGACTCCACTAGAACCATTCTATAAAAAAGATTAAAAATTTGGACAAGTGTTCGAAATAAGATCGATCTCTAAACCAACTTCCCCATTAGAAGATACCATGAGTGTCATTAGAAGGACACCCCCTTGGTGATAAATCTCTGAGATCTTGGATATGATATAACCTTTTCCTTAATATCTAGGGAACAAAACCATCTTCCCATTCCATAACCAACTCACTAGGAAGCCTAAAGACCACCTTTATAGATCCAACAACCTAAGGATGAATAGCATGAGTGCAACAAATCCATTCTCGAATGAAATCAAAATACACCATATTCAAGTTAAGAAAATCCACTAAGACTCTCATATATTTCTAACAGATACCACACCCCCCCGTAGACTCTTTTGACAATCGTAGAGTTACCCCCTGGGGAATAAACAGACATAGGAAAGGAAGTCCAAAACAACCATGGGATAGTAACCAAAATACTCAACCCACTAATGGGGTCACAAGAGAGAGATAAACCCAAACTAAGTAAATCATACAAACCACCAAGAAAAGAGTTTTCAACATACCAATATTGGCATCAATAAATATGTCAAACCCCCGAGGGATAGTAAGATCATTGAGAGGATTCTGACCAATACTAAAACCCAAAGTAGCACCCCTTGGAGCCACCCCTTAGCTAATAGAATCCATACCCCTTACCTTACCTATTATCCAACCATACCTAGTTCCTCCCTGTACTAATAGGACATGACATGCATGATAGAGTTTCCACTACCTGGATCCATAAATTATTTGAATGATGAAACTCAACATTGGTAACCCCTTCTTGAGGTAACTAAGATTAAGTTCCCACCTTCTAAAATAGGGCCAGTAGATACTGGTGGGACTCCATAAGAAAAACCAAAAGCTGCGACCCTTGACCAGGTCTATGCCTCTTGAGTTGGACTAGATCTATCCATATTTTTCTCTAGTGGGACATGTGAGTTTCCAAGAGCCTTTAAATCATTAAGAAGGCATGATCTGAAGAGTGAACCAAAAAATATTAGAGAAGAGTTCAAGACCTTAGACCCTATATCTTGAAAGTAGAATAACCAAGAAAATAAGACATTCCGAGATGTCTCGTAGCCTCCAGATTAAGTGTGGTACGTGACACACCCATAAGAAAGACTTTACTCAACATGGATTTGTGGAAACCCTATGACACCAAAACCTAAAGCTGTGAGACCGACTTATCACACCCAAATTAGGGCCTAGATGTAATGGGCAATTCCAAGCCCAATCAGGATTGAGAACCGCCCCCGTTACTCAACCTGACCACCAAATGCATACCTTGAGTTGGTTGAAGTTCGAATATATAACAAGATATCACATACAACCATGTGGATTCTTTAGGATAAGTTTATAACCGAGACCAACCCAATTAAGTCCAACCACCCAAGAACCAACCAAACCAATGCGGAAGCATTAAACCAAAACCAAGATAATGATCTAATGTAGATATATTACATATGTGACACAAATAGTCTATACCATACCCAAGTCCACAGTTGTCCATACAAAGCCTCTAGAACAACCAAAGAGTAACAAGTCGGGACATGCCCCTGATCATAGACAAAAACCAAAGTCTATGAAAGATAGGAAATGCGTAAAGTAAACCATGACATAAAATATATGTTTTTTGAACTATGAAATCTCATAACGTCAATCCAACATCAACTATTCCCGAGTTTGATCACTAAATAAGAGGAGTAGAATGGACGATTCCTACATAGCATGGGTATACAACTGCCAGTAGATGAGTTAGTGGGTAAATACTAGCATGCACTCAGGATAGGGATAAAATAATTCCATTGACAAAGCCAAGTAAAACCATCCATATGCATACACTCAAACATACATATATAAGTTCTGGGAAAAAGAACTGGGTTTAGCATGACTTTAAAGCCATTACCTGTGTTGTGTAACCTTTCCATTTAACCACACTCATGGGCTGAATGGTTTAAGATCTATAATACCCCATACTTTTCCTAGCTTAATTTTTCTCCTAGAATGTAAAGGGTTTGATTTAAAAATGAATGACTTTTATTACATGTATAATTTTATATATTGGAACCCTCCATTATGTATATAATTTAATAAGCTTTCCATCAATACAAATTTTGTCCAAATTCGATGCTCGGTTGAGAAGTTAGAGCAATTTTAGTAAGGCAGTATGCCATCTGAGAAACCACCGTGTCGCGGTAGAGGGTAAATTCCCAATCATCAAATTCAAGTGGTTCTCCACAATAGCCCCGTGTTGCGGGGAATATTTATTTCCTATTTATGCATTTCCAGTGGCTCACCACGATGGTGGCACCTTACGGTGATGGCCCAAATGACAAATCAGTAGAGCATTAAGATAGCTCCGCATCGCGGAGAACTTCCAGGTCCCAGTTGTCATTTTCCAGTGAGCCAGCATGATTGTGGCGCATCGCAGTGGCATGCCAGTTTGGACAATTTTTATTTGTTTCCAACTCTGATTAAAAGTTTAAAAAGGGCACATTAGTCAATTCCCAAGACCCTAATTCGTCCAAAATAAATAATTAAGCATATCCCAAGCACTTTATTCTTATTTTTATCCTTTCTCTCTCAAAGAAAAACTTTAGAGTATGGCCATGCTTATAGGAGACATGGATCTTGCTAGATTTATAATTCATGCTCAGTAGATTGAGGCAGAGAAGTTGAAGAAAAGAGAGAGAGGAAATAAGAAAGCTAGAACATGATAGTTTGAGTATGGCCAGGCTAGGTCTTAAGGGGGAAATTGTTCGCAGTTTTAGAATTGTTCATCGATGCCAACACCATCTTCAGCTAGTGATCCCACTCCTAGAGCTAGGCAAAAGTAGTGGGGTAAGTTTTCTATGTCCAAATCTTAGAATAGTATGAGTGGAAGACTCAGTTATTCTCTATGTGCTAAGTGTGGTAAGAATTATCCCGGTGAGTGTATATTGGGACAAAAAGGTTGTTATGGTTGTGGTAAGTTGGGTCATGGAATCAAAGAGTGTCAGCATGCTAAGTAGGGAAATATAGATGTTCGTCCCCAGTGTAAGGCTACTAATGCACCAGCTCCTCTAGGTCGCCCAGTTCCTCCTCAGGGCGCATCATCCAGTACCGATAGCGTTCAGCGCCAGAATTGGTTTTATGCTTTACCATACCATAAGGAGTAGGAGGATTCACCAGATGTTATTATTGGTATTCTTCGTGTCTTTCATCTTGATGTTTATGTGTTGTTAGGCCCTGGGTCGAGTTTCTCTTATGTGACCCTATTAGTTGCAGTAAATTTTAAAATAAGTCCTGAAAAGATCCCTGAGCTCTTCTTAGTTTCTACCCTAGTAGGTGAGTCATTTATTGCCAAATAGATCGACAGAAAGTGTCTTATCACTGTCCTTTATAAAATTATGTTAGCAGACTTAATAGAGTTGGATATGGTTAATTTTGACCTTATTCTTAGCATGGATTAGCTCCATTCCTATTATGCATTCATAGATTGTCGCACCCGAGTGGTGAAGTTTCAATTTCCAGATGAGTCAGCCTTTGAGTGGGAAGGAAATTTAGTACCTCCCAAGAGTCATTTTATATCCTATCTTAAAGCCAGAAAGTTGATTTCCAAAGGGTGTATCTATCATCTAGTAGAGTCAAGGACACTAAGTATGAGACTCCAAAAGTTCAGTCAGTAAGTGTAGTCAATGAGTTTCCGAATATGTTTCCTAAATATTTGCCAGGGGTACCTCCCGATAGGCAAATAGAATTTAGGATTGACCTTCTTCCAGATACTCAGCCCATCTCTATTTCTCCATATCATATGGCTCCCACCGAGCTTAAAGAGTTAAAAGAGAATCTTAAAGATATCTTAGATAAAGGTTTCATAAGGCCCAATATTTCTCCATGGGGGTTTCTCATCCTATTCGTGCGAAATAGAGATGGTTCTTTGCGTATGTGCATCGACTATCATTAGCTAAATAAAGTTACAGTCAAAAACAAATATCCTCTTCCTAGAATTGATGACTTATTTGATCAACTCCAAGCTGCAAGTTATTTCTCAAAGATAGACCTTAGATTCGGCTATCATTAGCTTAAAGTAAGGGAATGTAATATTCCAAAGATAGCTTTCAGAACTCGTTATGGTCATTTTGAGTTTCTAGGAATGTTCTTCTGGCTAACCAATGCCCCAACAACCTTCATGGACTTGATGAATAGAGTGTTCAAATAGTATCTAGATATGTTTGTCATAGTCTTTATCGATGATATTCTTGTCTACTCTCGTAGTGAGGGTGATCATGCAGACCATCTTAGAATTATGTTGTAAACTCTTAGAGATCACCAGTTATTCACCAAATTCAGCAAATGTGAATTTTGGCTAAGATCAGTAGCTTTCTTGGTCATATTATTTCCAGTGAGGGTATTCGAGTTGATCCCCAAAAGACAGAAGCAATAAGAAATTGGCCTAGTCCTATCTCTCGGTCAGACATTAGAAGTTTCTTAGGTTTAGCTGGCTATTATAGACGTTTTGTTAAGGGTTTCTTGTCTATTGCATCTCCCATGTATAGATTGAACTAAGAGAAAGTTAAGTTTTAATGGTTAGATTCCTGCGAGAAGAGTTTTTTGGAGTTGAAGACTCGACTCACTTCAGCCCTAGTTTTTGCATTACCCATTGGTAAAGATGGTTTTGTGGTGTATTGTTATGCTTCTAGAGTCGATCTGGGTTGTGTTGATGCATAGAGATAAGGTTATAGCCTATGCCTATAGATATCTTAAGCCTTTTAAAAAGAATTACCCGACCCATAATCCTGAGTTAGCTGCTGTTGTATTTGCTTTGAAAATCTAGAGACATTATCTTTATGTGGTGCATGTTGATTTGTTCATGAATCTCAAAAGCTTGCAGCATGTGTTTACTCAGAGGGATTCAAACCTTCGTCAAAGAAGGTGGTCAGAATTGTTGAAGAATTATGATATGAGTGTGTTGTATCATCCGAGCAAGGACAATGTAGTAGTAGACGCCCTTAGTAGATTGTCCATGGGTAGTGTTGCTCATGTGGAGAATAATAAGAAAGAGCTATTTTGAGAAGTTCACCGTTTGTCTAGATTGGGTGTTAGATAGGTTGATTTAGCTGAAGGGAATATTTGGGTTCAGAGTAGTTCCGAATCTTCTCTAGTTTTGGAAGTGAAAGAGAAGCAAGATAAGGATTCTAGTTTGGTCAAATAGAAAGAGTCAGTTAAAGACCAAAAGATAGAAGTTTTCCCCCAAGGTGGAGATGGTGTGTTAAGGTACCCAAGTAGATTGTATGTGCCATGTGTTGATGATTTGAGGTAGAAGATTATGGAAAAAATACATGGTGTACGTTATTCCATTCATCTAGGAGCTACCAAGATGTACCGCGACTTGCGAGAAATTTATTGGTGGAATGGTATGAAGAAAGATATAGCAAAGTTCGTAGCCAAGTGTGCAAATTGTCAACAAGTTAAGGTAGAGAACCAAAGATCTGGTCGTACATTGCAACAGTTTGGTATTCCCACTTGGAAGTGAGAAGAGGTGAATATGGACTTTGTCACTGGATTACCCCATTTGTGTCGTCAGCATAATTTGATTTGGGTTATTGTAGACAGATTGACTAAGTCAGCATATTTCTTACCAGTTCACACGTCTTACACAGATGAATATTATGCTAAGTTGTATATTAGAGCGTTGGTTAGATTGCATGGAGTTCCTTTGTGCATCATCTTAGATAGGGGTACTCAGTTTACCTCTCAGTTTTGGAGAGCCTTTCAGAAGGGTCTTGGTACCCAAGTTCATCTTACTTTAGCTTTTCATCCGTAGATAGATGGTCAGGCAGAAAGGACCATTCAGATTCTAGAGGATATGTTGAGGGGTTGTGTTCTTGATTTCATAAGTAGTTGGGATGAACATTTACCATTGATTGAGTTCACTTATAGTAATAGTTACCATGCTAGTATTCAGATGGCCCTATTTGAAGATCTTTAGGGTGGACATATAGGTCACCAATTGGTTAGTTCAAAGTGAGTGAGGCTTCTTTGATTGGGCTAGACATGGTGTTTGAGGCCATGGAGAAAGTTCAGTTGATTTGAGAGAGATTGAAAGAAGCCAAGAGTCATCAGAAATCTTATATAGCTATAAGAAGAAGAGTTCTTGAGTTCGAGGTTAATGATCTTATGTATTTGAAAGTTTTACCCATGAAAGGGATGAAGAGATTTGGCAAGAAGGGAAAGCTTAGTCCCCGATATGTAGGCCCCTTCCAAATTTTGTGTCGTGTTGGGAAGGTAGTGTATGAGAATGAGCTACCCACAGATTTATCCTCAGTTCATCCAGTATTCCATGTGTCCTTGTTGAAGAAGTGCATAGATGATTCAGCTGTTATAGTCCCTCTAGAAAGTATAGATATTCAGAATAGTCTTTCATACGACGAAGTTCTAGTAGTGATTCTTGATCATTAGATCCATAGAATAAGGAACAAAGAAGTTCCCTTGGTCAAAGTCTTATGGCGAATCAGTCCATTGAGGGTGCTACTTGGGAAGCAGAAGCAGACATGTGTACCAATCATCCTCATCTCTTCCCCACGAACTCAGATTCAACCGAAGGTCATAGTCTTCCTTTATTCAGTTTTTTTCTAGCCTTCGATTCAGCTATATAGTTGTTTTCATGTAAAATCATGCACTCACAGATCAGTTCAGTAGCTCATTATGTTTGAGATTCAGTTATACAGTTTATTTTAGTTGTGCATGATAGCTTATAGCCTCAGATTCCTCAATATTTTTAGCTTATCTAGCCACATTCGAGGATGAATGTTCCCAAGGGGGAGATATTGTAATACCTCATACTTTCTTAGCTTAATTTCGCTCCTAGAATGTCAAGGGTTCGCTTAAAAAATTTAATTTCGCTCCTAGAATGTCAAGGGTTTTCTTAAAAAATGAATGACTTTTATTACATGTAGAATTTTACAAATTGGGACCCTTAATTGTGTAGATAATTGAATAAGCTTTCAATCAATACCAATTTCATCCAAATTCAATACTCGGTTGAGAAGTTAGAGCAATTTTAGTAAGATAGTATGCCTTCTGAGCAACCACCGCGTCGCAGTGAAGGGTAAATTCCCAATCGTTAAATTCCAGTGGTCCTCTGCGATAGACCCATGTTGCAGGGAAGTTTTATTTCCCATTTTTCAATTTCTAGTGGCTCACCGTGATGGTGGCGTATCACGGTGATGTCCCAAATGACAATTCAGTTGAGCATCGCGATAGCTCCGCGTTCCCAGTTGTCATTTTCCAATGAACCACCGTAATAGAGGCGCGTCGCGGTGGCATGCCAATTTGGAAAATTTTTCTTTGTTTCTAGATCCGTTTAAAAGTTTAAAAAGGTCACATTGGTCAATTCCCAAGCCCCCTAGTCATCCAAAACAAAGAATTAAGCATATCCCAAGCACTTTATGCTTATTTTCATCCTTTCTCTCTCAAAGCAAAACCCTAGAGCTCCAAATCTTCTTCTCCAAGAAATTAAATTCCTCCATTGTTTCTCCAAGAAAGCTCAGAATTGAGGATTTCCAAGACAAGATAATCAAGAACTCATCTTCAAGAACTCAAATAGGAATCCAAAATTCAAGTTTCTTCATCTAATCATCAATTAAGGTATGTGGGGTTTATAAACAAGGATCCTCTTTCATCCTTGTGCCCAAAACCAAGTTTTTATTTCAAATTTATATATGATTTTCTATGAAATTACATGAGATTTGAATTAGGGTTCATACCCATTATTGCTAATTACAAGATTATGAGATTTCAAGTGTTTATGAAGTTGAATTGCATGATTATTTCTATATTTTCATGCCTATTGCAAAAATTTGCAGATTTTGAGATGAATTATTATTGTTTTCATTATTAAGCATGATTATTATGATGTTTTGACATGAACTTGATGCATGGGTTATTAAGCCCAAGTTTATATGTTGATATTTCAAGAAAGATAATGCTTTGAGCAACTTATGATCAAATTAATTACTGATTTTCAGTAAAGCTTTGATCTTTTGATCCTGAGATAAGATTGGAATCCACTTTACAGATTTACTACAGATTACAGATTAAAGAATTCAAAATAGATTTATTTACAAATTTGATCAGATAAATGCATAGTTAGTTTCAGAATAAACACTTATGCTAGTTTTTAAAAGTGGATTTCCAACAGAATGAGTATACAAATTAAAGGGAGTAGTATTTAGCACCGAGCGAAAAGTGTGAGATTAGAGTTCCCTAACTTCCATAGAACTACGTAGCCAACGTAGGTATAGATTATCAGATTATTCCCATTCCAATATGGGTGACCGTTATAGATGTGATCACTTAGCTCAGGTTATAATCCTTGGCAAGAGTATGACACCTCTCCCCATTGTGAGGTTTTCCCCTTAGGGGAATGAGACGTTGAACTCCATGGTAGCTCACATGTTTTATGTCGGTTAGAAGAACCTCCCTATAGACTACAGATAATAGAAATGAATAAAAGAAAAGTTTTAGAAAACTAAGTGTAAAGGCTCACAATTTTATTCAGATTATGCTTTACAGAAAGATATTAGTTATAGATTTCATCTTTCAGATTTTAGATATAAGAGTGAGTCCCTTTTTACACTTAGACAATATGTTTTAAAGAGACAGTGCAAGTACAACTTTTGAGAACTAAATGTTATGACTCACTAGATTTATAAAGTATGATTTGTTATTTATGATACAGATTTTAGTTTTTAGATATTCCAGCTTATGTGAGTTATTTACGTTTGGCATTTATTACTTTATAAATTGTGATAATAATGAGATGATGTTTTACTTATGCATTCACCGCCATATACTCAGTACATCCTCAAAGTACTAATTCACATATACGTCTATGTGCTACATTGTCTCATAATTTAGGTTCAGGTACTCAGTTTCAGCAACATGAGTGATTTTTGAGCATCTTCATCTACATCCAACAATTGGCGAGTCCTCATAGTTGGGGACTTATTCGTTCAGATTTTGTAGCTTATTAGTTTATATGATTCAATATTCTTTTCAAACAGTTCGAGTTAGCAGGGGGTTTGTCCCAGTGACTCTCTAGTTATTTGTAGTAGAGGCTTGTCAGACTACTAGATTTGATTCAGACTTAAAGTATTTGGTTTTCAGAAATTATATTCAGATTATTCTCAGTTATATTCAGACATTTTTCCGCATATAGTATGACTCTAATGTCTATGTTTCCTTTATTATGAGGTTCAGACTTATCTGAAGGCAGACAGGGTTAGCTTGAGGCTACTCATAGCCATTAATGCCCAGATTAAAACTATGTCCAAACAATCCAATTACTATTTATTAACCAAGGCCAATTATTAGTGATGTCTTCATACCAACCATATTTGCAAGATTTAACCATAGCCAAACCATTTAGGTTAAGGGGACTCTCAATTGCCCTTTTCGTTTACCATATTAACCTCAAAGAAGAATACCATGTTCTCTACAAGCATAACCAATTATCCTTAATACTTTGGAAACCATTTAAACCAATTCCATTAATGCATTCACTTGGGGGATTTCCATATATCCCGCAAGCTTTTCAAAATAGACCAACCATGACCACCAAAACCTTAACCTTTAAACCATTCCTAAACCATTAAAGACTATTCCAAATATTTAAAGCATTTGTATCATTTAAACTATTTGAAACATGCAAAACAATCCAAATCTCTTTAAGTTTCCTTTACCAAACCAAACAATGCAAGAGTTCCAATGAAAGCTCAATAATAGAGTAAAAACATCCTTTGAGGTATTTTATCGAACATGTTGAGGGTACACCTTTTCCAAGGCCAAAACCAATGTGTAAATCATAATAATTAGGGTTACTCAAGACCCATTAGTTAAGACATAACTAACAACCAACAAAATATGAAAACCATTACCAAAAACATAGTTTAAACCAATACCAAACCATATGCATAAAGACCCTCAATAATATTTCGAAATCCACCATTATAGATTCATAATCCATTGTTTAGAACACAATACACATCTCTTTATTTTGAAATAACAATGAGTGAAGGAGTACATGCCTTATACATGAAGATTCATGGAAGAAATCTTTACCTTTGAGCCCTTTGAAGGACACATGAAAAAACTCTCGCCCCCAATCTTAAAGAGAGTGTTTGAGGTGTTATAATCCTTTAATAAGTGTTATGGACGACCATATAGGGTTATATTACATGAGGATAATAAGGTTTAGGAGTAAGAAATATCCAAACTACCCTTGACTTAAAAATTAAATCAATTCAAGTCTAGGGGAACGACTCACCTTACTATTCGTATCAAAGGGTCGAGTGACACCTCAACTCGTATCAAACCTTACCAAGTCCTTACCGACTGGTTTCTATACGACTTACCCTCCCTAACTAGTACCTAAGGGTATGAGTAGTAACCTCAATTGTATCCACCAATCGTATGGTGGACATATTATACTAGACAACACAAACATGAACCATACGACTTGTCCTATACCACTTGTAATCTCCCATATGGCTCTTACCCATATGAGTCATACCTTGGGAAGTATCTAAGCCATCCTTACTTCCTAGTGTCTAATTGGACCACCTAGGCACCTTTCAACCCGTAACCAAGGGTACGAGTGACTTCTTTGAGTCATACCAAGCAAAAAAGGTCAAAACCTTAGAAATTTTAAGGATCTAAATCTTAGGATATAACATTCTCCCCCACTAGGAACATGAGTCCTCGAATGAATGGTAAGGGTAATAATAAGCACGAGGTAAGACAATAACACACATCCAACTGTCCCCAACCAAAATAGAGGACAAGAATGCAAACCAAGATGAGAAGATTACCACATACCCTAAGCACGATTTACACTCCAATAACTCTATCCCAACCTCTAACTAAGTTAGGAAAAACAATGCAAACAAAGAAGTATTAAAGAACACACAACCGACACATAAATTCCCTAAACAAAGAACTAACGCAGATCCTTGGACTCTCTGACCACTTCCGCATCCCAATTGGGTTTCTTGGACTTTAGTTCCACCTTGTAACCTTTATCAAAGCCATACCTTTCATTCGTAGCCGACAAACATACCAATCCAAGATCCTTATTGGGACCCCCCTAAAAGATCCAAGAATCTAAGATACCAATACCACCAAAAGAAACCAACCGACCAAGGACCATTCAAACTCCCACACCACATAGGTTACCAGATAGATAGACTTATGCTAGAGAGAAAGTCTAAATCGATTTAGAATTTACCGAACCACATTACAATGAGAGATTGAGTCTAATTATACACCACCAATTCCATGTTCAAGCCTATCCAAAACATAAAAGAGCTAACTTAAGCCATCGAGCTCTACTCCTTACATCTATTGTAAAATACTACACCATCTCCATCACCATAATAACATGGGAACTATGAGTAAAGGACATGAGCAAGTGATGTTACGGCTCTTGACGAAATATTTTGCATTTTTTTCTTAGGAAACTTGCATATTTTCAAGAAACCAAGGTTGCCTTTAATGTTAGATTTTAGTGTTTCAGGGTAAGGAGCTAGCTGAAGGAAAAGACACAGAAAAGTAGCAGAAAAATACTACTGATGGTCAAAATGGTGGACCATCGATCTTGCGACGGACCACCAGCTTAACCTTCAGGCCCAAATAGAATCCAAGGTTTTAGAAGACTCAGCGACGACCCATGTGGTGGACCAACAGTATTGCAATGGACCACCACTTTGGATGTTAGTGCTAAACAAAACTTGACTCATTTGGATCATCAGCAATGGCCCATGTGGTGAACCACCAGTCTTGTGACAGACCACCACTTTGGCCGTCAGTTCTATATAGAATTTAACTTTTTAGGATCAACAACGATGGCTCATATGGTGGATTGTAAACATTGCGATGGATCACGACTTTGGTCATCAATTTGGATGTATTCTTTTTAAATTTGAATTTTAAATCCTTTTTACCAGGGAACATATAAGTACCCAGTCTTAGGTTTTATTAGGTATCTTTTTATCTTTTATGAGAGTTTTCCATACTAGGAAATATATTGTATGTAGTTTTTCTCTGAGATTCATTCTAGAATTGTGGATTTAGATTCCATTATTATTTTCTCCACTAAATATTGAAGAACAATAATTGTGACTTTTGTAAGTAACTTTTGAATTAATTTCTGAATAATACAATGACTTCTTCTTTTTTTGTGATGGAGATATGTGGCTAAGCTCCCATAACTAGGGTTATGGGAGCCTTGACGTGAATAGTTAATTGAGGGTTGTGAATCTAGTAGATTCCCATGTTTAATTGATATTTCATAAACCCTTCTTCACTTTAATGACTTTTCTTGGTTGCAAACTTTAAAAATGAGTCCAAGAAAAACACTTGTTCAAATAGAAAAGTGTTTGTTGAAAAAAAAGGTTTACATAAATCTAAAGGCTTTAACTTTTGGATAGAGGGTAGATGCCTTAACCGGATAAACCCATGTGAGAATATAGTTGAATAAATAATACGCTCCTTATGTATGAAAGAATTAATGGATAAACTACTCATTTAGGTAGAGAAACTAATGGGTAAACCATATAATTCAATTACTCTTGCAATTAGAATTATTCATTGGGAATTCAAAATAGTTCACAACCCTAGCTGCTTAAGCATCTTTGTAACGATAACTCGAGTTTGACTACTCATACTGAATTACTATTTTTAATACAATCGACATTTGGATTACTTTCTGTGACAAATATTTGAATACAATTGATAAATCAAAACCCCAACTTTATTTTGGAACCCTTGATCAACAGTCTAATAACAACCACAATACTTAGTGAGCACAGTATTCCCTGTGGGTTCGACACCCAACCCAGTTGGGTTCTATATTTGACAGTGACTGCTTACACTTTCTAACAAGAGTTGTAATTTAAGCATATCAAATTTTGGAACCATTGACGAGGAATACGATTGTCAATTAAGTCTGATATTATTAATTGACCTTTGGTCAAAGTTTCCAAAATTTTACTTTTTGTTTGTTTTTTTTGTTTTGTGCAGTTGATTTTCTTGTATATCAAGTATACAGAGATCAGGTGACCCTTAATTACCTATTCATCCCGAACCTCAACTTATTGGCAAAATGATGGTCAATAGATCTAGAGAGAGTAGCTGCTCAACAGGAAGAAGCTGGACTAGCTACCTTGATAGCTACACAGTTGAATTAGTAGAATGCGGACAATATAGTCTGGTCACTAAACCCAGATGATGATGATTTGGGTGATGATGACTTATTAAATCTGGTCTACCAGAGACGTACAAATAATGTACCTACACCTGCAAATAGAAATGTCAACAGAAATCGCCCTGCTAGGGAGAGGCCAGAGCGCCAGGCCATCCAATTTAATCTTGAGGATGATGATGATGACTTAGATGGAGCTGGTACAACTGGGGCTATTATTCCTCTTCCCTTAGCACCCAGAGCCAAGTTCAATATCACAAGCACTATGATCTAGTTATTGTATCTCAAAGGGTTGTTCGGTGAACTTATGGGTGATGACCTGAATATGCATTTAGTTAATTTTATCTCGACATGAAAATCGTTTGACAACCCAGGAGTTGGGAAAAATGCTATTCGGTTACGGCTATTTTCTTTGTCTCTATCTGGGGAGGCAACTTTATGGTTGAATGGGCTAATTGCCGACTCTATTACCAACTGGAGGCAACTGAAAGTTGCTTTCCTAGAAAGTTTCTTTACTCCATCAAAGAGGGCATAATTAAGAGATGAGATCAGAAACTTCAGAGAGTTTTTAACTGAGGCTCTCCATGAGACTTGGGAGAGGTTCAAGAAGAAACTTATGCAGTGTCCAAATTATCAGATGACTAATGTCCACCTGATGTAGATCTTATATCGGGCCTTAAACTCTGTGACTAAGCCAGTAGTGGATAATGCTGCAGGTGGGTCATTCATGGACCTCACCTTCCTTAAAGTAGCTGAGATGCTTGATTGTATGACAAAACAGAGTAGATCTGGCATACCAGGGATTCTGAGATAGCAAGATCTACTGTATCTATTAGCATGACTGTAGAGTAGAGACGAAGGAAAGAAGAACATGACTAGGACATGGATCACATAAAAATATAGATAGATCTTATCACTAAGAATTTATTATCAAGAAAGATAGAGAAGTTTAAAGTTGTAGCATCAGAGGGAAGGGCTGACTCCAATTCCGAGGAGAAAGCAAATTACTTGAACAATCAGAGGATTTCTGAGGCGGTGTCCAAGGAAACCAAGGTCAGAACTATTATGGCAAAGATAGCTATAAGGACCGCAACCAAGGCAATTGGAAGAATAAGAATGATAGGAGTGAGTTGTATGTTCCTCCTAGAAACTGTGAGGCTGCTGCAACTAGTTCGGGAAAAATATCCATGGAGGACATTATGGCTAAGTTATTGAAGGGAGTATAAGCAACCAATACTAGGGTAGCTGAGATGAAACATGATTTGTCCTCGATGAATTAGTTGGTTGATTCACACTCTACTTCGATAAAATAGTTGGAGCACCAGATGATCCAATTATCTGTTGTATTCAATCAGACAAAGATTGGCACTTTACCAAGTGACATAGTTTAGAGTCCAAGAAAGGATGGTTCGTGTATGGCGGTTACCACTGAGAGTGGCAAAGTATTAGCAGGACCTTCTGTGGGAAAAACTGTGATTGATATTGCGGCAGATGATGTTGAAGAAGTAAAAATTAATCATCTAGTGGCATCTGAGAAATTAGATAAGTTTATTAATGATACACCATCCAATCATCAGCAGGTTGATAAGTTGTAAAAGAGTAAGGTAAAGGAGGTTTAAGTGGTGGCTACCACTCTTCCAAAACCACCTCCTGTATTTCCTCATCGGTTGAAGAAGAAGGCCGATGACACAAAGTTTGGCAAATTTATAGCCATACTTAAGCAATTGACAATCAATTTACCATTGGTAGAGGCATTGGAACAAATGCCCGGGTATGAAAAATTCATGAAAGACTTTGTCACAAAGAAGCAGACAGTTAGCTTTAAGCCGGTGGATAATCTCCATCATTGTGGTTTTATCTCCGCAAGGTCTTTGGTTCAGAAGAAGGTAGACCCAGGAGCATTTAGTATCCCATGCACTATTGGGCCTCTTGTGTTGTAAAAACTCTATGTGATTTGGGAGCTAGTATAAACTTGATGCCGCTTGCTGTGTATAAGAAGTTAGGTTTGGGGGAAGCCTACTCCCACAAACATGAGGCAAGTTATGATGGACTGTTCTGTGAAACGGGCGTGGGGATTCTTATGCCGTATTAGTAAAGGTGGCCAGTGTTATATTTCTAGCTAACTTTGTGATTATCGATTATGAGGTAGATTTTGAGGTGCCCATAATCTTGGGTTGACCTTTCCTCACAATCGGGAGTGTACTTATTGATTTAAGGGCAAATGAGCTACTATTCAGGCTGAATGATAAGGTAGTTCGATTCGATGTATGCTATTCCATGAAACAACATAAATATATAAACGTATTTTCTATTGCGGATGTCTATTATGAAGAGGAGCAGGAAATGCCTATAGGAGAAAAGTTTGATGTGGAGAATTTAGCCACTGCATTGATGAATTTCGATCATAACTATATCGAAGATTATGAGGAGACTATGTGTGCATTAAAATGCATGTGATCTTATTCATATGCACCCAAGAAGTTAAATTTGGACTTGAAAAATCATCTAAGTCCACCTGCAAAGCTTTCTATAGAAGAGCCACCTACCTTGGAGCTGAAAGAGTTCCCCAGTCATTTGAGGTATGTGTTCCTGGGTAGTGGAAATACACTACCTATTATTATTATTGCTGCTGATCTGGGTAAGCAACAACTGGAAGCTCTCACCTCTGTTCTTAAGAGATATAAGAGGGCTATTGGTTCAATAATTACAGATATCATCAGCATCCCTCCTGGTATATGTACGCATAAGATTCATCTAGAAGAGGATTGTGTTCCAACTATTGAACACCAGCATCAGCTAAACCCACCTATGTAAGAGGTAGTGAAGAAACAAATCATCAAGTGGATAGATGTAGAGGTGGTATACCCTATTTTAGACAGTAAACGGGTGAGTCCTGTTCAATGCGTGCCCAAGAAAAAAGGCATAATAGTTATGGCTAATGAGAAGAATGAGTTGATCCACTCATGCCTGTTACTGGGTGAAGGGTGTGTATGGATTACAAAAAACTCAACTCGTGGACATTGAAAGACAACTTCCCAATGCCTTTCATGGATCAGATGCTTGATCGGCTAGCGGAAAGGGGTTGGTACTATTTCTTAGATGGGTATTCTGGTTACAACCATATTTCTATTTCCCCTAAAGATCAAGAAAAGATGACATTAATGTGCCCATATGGTGTATTTGCTTTTAAGCGAATGCCTTTCAGTTTGTGTAATGCACCTACAAATTTTCAGCGGTGCATGATGTCAATATTTTTTGATAAGATTGAAGTAACCTTGGAGGTGTTTATGGATGATTTCTCAATGGTCGGTGATTCTTTTAAGCTCTGCTTGCTGAATATTAGTCGGGTATTGCAGCGGTGTGAAGAGTTCCACCTTGTCCATAACTGGGAAAAATGCCACTTCATTGTGAAGGAAGACATTGTTCTTGGTCACAAAATTTTGGATAAAGTCATTGAGGTTGATAAGGAAAAGGTTGAAGTGATTGAGAAACTACCTTCTCCTATCTCAATCAAAAGGGTACGTAGCTTTCTCGGTCATCCGGTGTTCTACCGTAGATTCACAAAGGACTTCTCAAATATTGCAAACCTGCTTTGCCAAATTTTGGAGAAGGAGGCTAAGTTCACTTTTGATGATGACTGCAGTAAGGAATTTGAATTCCTTAAGCTAAAACAAGTGGAGGCCTTAATTATTGTTTCTCCCGATTGGATGGAGCCATTTGAGGTTATGTGTGATACCAGTAGAGTGGCACTAGGAGCTGTTCTTGGCCAAAAGAAAGAGAAGTTGTTCCATCCGATATATTATGTAGCAAAGCCTTGAATAGGGAGCAAAAAAATTATACCGTGACTGAGAAGGAACTTCTAGCAATTGTGTATGCTTTTGAGAAGTTCCGAGCATATTTGTTGGGTACCAAGGTAGTGGTGCACACTGACCACTCTGCCTTGAGGTACTTAATGGCAAATAAGGATCCTATGCCAAGGTTGATCCGATGGGTATTTCTACTTCAAGAATTTGACTTCGAAGTAAAGGATCGAAAGGGATGTGAGAATCAGGTAGCAGACCACCTATCTAGACTCGAAGGCGAGCAAGCAGTCAAGGATGAGATAGATATTGATGATTCCTTTTCGTATAAAAAAATATTGGCTGTAGTTCTTGAAAAAGTACACTGGTATGCTGACTTTGCGAACTATGTGGTAAGTGAAGTGATGTCAGAGAATCTTTCCTTTTATCAAAAGAAAAAATTTCTCCATAATATGACACATTATTTTTGGGATGAGCCGTATCTATTTCGGTGGTGTGTGGATGACATTATTACTTAGTGCATCCCAGAAGTAGTCATGTTGTATATACTGGAAGTGAGTCATGCTTCCCCAGTTGGAGATCACCATGCATGTGATAGGACTGCAAGAAAAGTACTTCAAAGCAACTACTATTGGCCCTCCTTGTTCAAATATGCCTACGAGTTCGTGAAGAGATGTGACCAATGTCAAAGGCAAGGGTCCATCTCAAAGTAGCATGAGATGCCAATGTCTAAAATGCTGGTGGTAGAATTATTTGATATCTGGGGCATTGATTTCATGGGGCCCTTTGTGAGCTAATTTGGGATGAAGTACATATTAGTTGTCGTTGACTACATGTCAAAATGGGTCGAGGCAGTGTCTCTAGTGGATAATGAAGGAAAGCGAGTTGTTGCATTCTTAAGGAGAAATATCTTCTCTCGCTTTGGGGTCCCACGTACCATCATAAACGATGGAGGATCACACTTTTGCAACAAGATGTTCAGAGCCGTCTTGGCAAAATATGGAGTTAAGTAGCATAAGGTGGCTACCGCATACCACCCCCAGACCAGTGGGCAGGTGGAAATCTCTAATCAGGAAATCAAGACTATGTTTGCCAAGACTGTAAATGCTAGAAGGAAAGATTAGAATAGAAAGTTGTACTATGCCTTACGAGCATATAGAATAGCTTTCAAGACACCGATTGGCATGTCACCATACCAATTGGTTTATGGAAAGAAATGTCATTTTTCAATTGAGCTGGAGTATAAAGCACTGTGTGCACTGAAGCAGCTTAATCTGAACTGGAATATGGTAGCAAACATGAGAATGGGGCGGCTGAATGAGATGGATGAGTTTCATCTCAGAGCTTATGAAAGAGCTGACTTGTAAAAGAAAAGAATGAAGAAGTACCATGACCGCAGAATTGAAAAGCAGGATTTTCAAAAAGGTCACTTTGTGCTCCTCTTCAACTCCAGACTCAAGATTTTTCCAGGTAAGCTCAAATCCAAATGGTCTGGCCCATTTAAAGTTAACCAAGTCTACTCATATGGAGTAGTAGGACTTGAAAATGAAGACAGAAGTGTCTTCAAGGTTAATGGGCAGTGTTTGAATCTATATATTGGTCCAATGGACTCAATAAAGCGTATTACTACTATCTATCTCGATGAAGTCTGAGTAATCAGGATAACTGAGTCGTGCCATGATAATAAATTAGGCGCTAGTGGGAGTCAACCTTTAGTGTGTTGTTGTAACACATTAGTTACGTTATTTTGTTGTTTTAGTGCATTATTGATGTGTTTTTGAAGTGTTCAGGACTGAAAATACAGAAAAAGAAGGAGTAATAGAGTTGGAAAAAGGGTTGACGGCCAAATTGGTGGACCACCAGTTATTTGACAGACCACTATTTGCTCTGTCAATCAGATGCAAAAACTATAAGTTGTTAGAACAAGTTGATGGCCAAATTGGTGGACCACCAGTTACCTGACGGACCACCATTTGCTCCATTAATAAGATGCTGAAAATCTGATTCACTGGAACAAATTGATGGTGAAATTGGTGGACCGTCACTAATTTGGTTGACCATCACACTGACTATCATAATTAAGCTGAGTTGCCCATGTTCTGGTAAGGTGCGATGGCCAAACTATTGGACCGTCGTAGATCCGACGGGCCGTCGATTCTGTCGTTGATGTTACCCTAGTACCGGGTTGGATCGGGTTAAAATTGATGCTTATTTAAATGACCCGTACTTGACCTAAAGGATTTTAAAAAGGTAAAATAGAGAGGTTACATTCGTTGTAACCTTTTCAAATTCTTCAACTAACTAACTCCCGTTGGATTCAAAGGATCTGAAGGCATTCACTCTTCCTAGGACTCTCCATCTCCATCCTTCTTCCCTATTTAAGTAAACCCACTCTTTTCTTTATATTCATCACAAACAATCTTGAGAGAAATTACTAGAGTTTTAATTTAATTTTGTTTTTTTAAGTTTCAAGCAAGTAAGGGAGAAGCTACTGCAAAACCAAGGTATGAGCATAACCCTGTTCTTCTCTTTTCAAATTGCAAGAACATGAAATGAATGGGTGATTCATTGTTAAAATTCCATCTCGTTTTCTTCTTTTGCTTTGAGTTGCTTTGAGTTCGAAACTTTTATACACTATTAGGTGAAGTCTGAGTAACTCCTACATTTAAAAGTGGAAAATTTTTCTCATAAATGTGAAATTAGGGTCAGTTTTTACTAAAAAAATGATATTGTATATTAAGTGTTCGACAAAATGCTGAAATAAAAGCTTAATCGGGAGAAGGAGTTGCAACGGTCAAAATGGTGGACCACCAGTCTTGCGACGAACCACCATATGGACCATCGCAAGGACCCCAGAAATGGCACCTACTAGATAAGATGCGACGGCCAAAATGGTGGACCACTAGTTCCCTGACAGACCACCATTTTCTCCTTCGCAAGGCTCTAAAAAATTAGGTCTTCAGGATAAGACCTGACGGCCCAACTGGTGGACCACCAGTTTTCTGATGGACCGCCAGTGTGGCCGTCAAGTCAAAGTTTTCACTATTTAGATAGGTTTTGTGTTGTCAACTAATCCTTTACTTTTTTCCAGGCATTATGGCTTGCAAACTTCCACTAAATAGAGGAGGAAGATCTTAAAGGGGTAGAGGAGAACCTGCACTCACTTGCAACACTAGGTAAAATTAAAAGGAAACTCTCACACTCTCCCAGTCTGAAGATGAGAGTAAAAGTAGCACCAATAGTAGAAGCTCGAGCCCATACGAGGAAATATTTGCTACAACTCAACTCGAGCCTACTGAGGTTGAAACAGAGGCTGCTAATGTGGGAGAGAAAACTAAAGAAATTGATGTGGACATTGAACCTATGGATGCTAATATTATCAAGCGTAAGGATCCTCAAGTTCGGGAGGCAATTACATGTTAGATAGAGGGAGCAAGGAAAAAATTCTATAATGGATTGGAACATACAGCAAGTGGGATCAAAAGGCCATTTGCTGAGGAATATCAAATAGTGACAACGAAGTTACATGAATATCCTGAATTGGAGTGTTGTTTCAATGAATATGAACTAGCATGGATGAGTAGGCCACCAGGATCGTATCAACCAAATTGGCTAAGGGAATTCTTTGCTAATTATCTTGTTTTAGTAGAGAAGGACTATCAAAAGGGGTCGTTAGTTGCAGACTTGCCAAACAGAGAATCAGTACCTGTCTGAGGATTCAATATCAACATTTCAGCCTGAACAATCAATAGGATGTTGTTTGGGCCAGAGTACGAAGCTCCACCTGCTATGCTTGATCTTGAGTATAGGTTAAGATCTGCATCTACTCATAGGCCTTAGGTGGATACTATATTGACTGATAATAGTAACCCCTCTTGGGTGACCAATCCACGTGAGCACATTGCAAAATCTTCCATTAGCTTTAAGGTTATGTTCTGGTGGGCTGTTGTTCGTTTAAAGCTGATGTAAAAAAAATGTGATGGAAATTTGGATAAACACAAAGCTGTATTAGTGTCCATTTTGGTTTCGGGGTTGCAGATTGATTTCGGTTAGATTATTGTGGATGAGATGTTCATAAGGGCATGTAATACAGCCAGTGCATTACCGTCACCATGCTTGATCAGAGAATTATGCAGGCAGGCAGGTGTGCCTCTTATTCATGGGGTTGACAATGCAGTCCAGGCTACACATAGACAGAACATTGAGAAGTCAACAGATGACTCAAAGTTTGAGATGAGTGTCAACAAGCCTCTGGCTTACCAGACTCAATCTGCACCAACTCCCGATGCTCCCAAAACTCTTGCAGGTATGCCATTACCTATCACCACTTATATTCTACCTGAGTATGTGCCTCTAAGTATATATGTAGGGTTGGGTTCTGTACCATCTATGGGTGGAGCAGACTTTGTCGAATACAGGTTAACGCAAGAAAATTTTGCAAAATCGGTGAAGCTGCAAAAGAGGTTTCAGAAGTAGTTAAATGAAAAGGCATCAGAATTCAAGCCCTTTGTTGACGGAATTGTAGCTGAGGCAATCCGTCCATTCCTAAATATTTAGAATAGGATGGACACAAGGAATATCGTATCAACAAAAGTCTAGACACACTTTCCCTCCCTGATCTTGCCAAGCTCATGGCTGAATTTGAGCAGGCGAAGGATGATATAGCAGAGTTAAAGGGAAGACAACCACAACAGACTATTTTTGACCCAGCCTTAGTGGTGAGTGATGACGATGAAGGTATTGTGGACCTAATGTGAAGACTAGTAAAAGACAAATGAAATCAACACATGGATGAACGAGCCGTAAGAAAAGTTGAAAAGAGGAGAAAGAGAGCAACAATAACCCCAGAGCAACAAAAATAGCATGATATGAAGAGAGATTGAAATAAATCAAGGAAAGATAAAGAAAAGAGAAAGAAGAAAGCAGAAGATGAAGCATTAGGAGTATCCACTAGTGCAGCCACAACAATAGGGAAAGTTCAGACTCAATCCGAGAGATGATTTGTCTGATTCTGGAGAGTGAGGTTTTGAGTGCCCCTACCACCATAGGGGCCAATATTTCACCAGGTGAGGACACATGAGCCTCACCACACTTCAAAGATGCCTCAGATGAATAAGAGGCAATACAAGTATACCCACTCCTTTGTACTTTGATTTAATGCTTTCAGGATAATGCATATATTTTTCTGCAGGGGGCGGTGTACTTGTACCATAGTGGGGTTGTGTTGTCGATATTCTTAAACTTACCATGTGATATCTAGGAAATTTAGCATGTCTAGGATTATGTTATGTTTGCATTTTTCTTTTCTAGGTTTAACTTTAGGCTTGCATTTTTCTTCTTCTTAAGTCTTGTTATGTTGTTAATGTTGGTCCATGAAATAAAAGTGTCGTTTATGTTAGTGTCTTGTTATGAATACGGATGATGAATGTTGTTGACATCAAGCTATGACTATTTCCATATGACTGTTTACTTTTGTCTCCTAGGATATGTGATAAACTGTTAGTGAATCTGTAGTTGGCATTAACCCGTAAATATACATGACATGTGATGCAAATCTTAAGAACAGTAGGATGATTTTGACCCAGTTGCCACTGTGTGTACGAGTATTTGTATTAGTTCTTACATAGTATAGTACCTAGAACTTTCTTGGTTCAATTGATGTTGTTTTGTAGTTGATGAGATAAGAAGGGATGGCAGTCCACCTTGTACTTTCAGTCTACTTAGCCAAGTAATAACCCTACCAAAAATAATTTTCCATTTTTGAACCCTTCTTTGAGCCTTTGTTATTTTTTCTTCATCACCAAGAATTCTAGCTAACTCTCTTTAATATTTTGACACTTTGCAATGTGAAACTACACTTAGGTAAAACACATAAGTTGAGGGTGGCTATCGTAGGGATGTTAGCTGTCTAATGGAAAATTGGTCTAAAATTTGAATTAGAGTATTTGGCCCTGGTCTATTCAAGAGAATGTGCACCTTGACTTATTGTATCAGCCTAAGTTGAGGGTGGCTGATGCTCGTGTGTATAAAAAAAAGGGGTTATTGTGGTAAGGCATGAATGAACGAGAAAAAGGTAAGTTAGCTAGCAAAGCAATTACCTTGGTAGGAAGAATTCGAAGGCAAAGAGAGTTAAAGCCTAGAAGTTAGTCACTTTTCCCCAAATTCCTTCCTGATCTAGCCCGATACTTCATTACCAGCCTATAAAAAACCTGTTTGATCTTTGAACTCAGCTGTAAGGGGGCATTGGATGATAAAGGAAAGCTTATGGGTGCATGCACTATGTTTGTAACTTCTTTGATAAGTGAGAGAGTTTTGATTTGTATCCACAAAATATAATGAGTGGTGGATCTCCTTGACTGTGAGGGCAACCTGAGTTACACTTAATTTGGCTGATCTCTGTAGATTCTTGTATCCATGTTTGTACAGATGAACTGAATTTGAAACAATGTTGGGTATGGACTTTGACATGTTAAACCATATGATTTGGATGACAAGTGAATGGTTGTGTGAAAACAGGTTTAGTAGTAAATGCCCGTCATTGTATAGTTCATATTTGCAATTTGGTGCTGAGTTGCTTAAGGATAAGCAATTATCTTAAGTTGAGTATGTTGATGTTCCAGCTTTTGACGGAACATTTTGCATCTTTTTCTTGGGAAAATTGTATGTTTTCAAGCAACCAAGGCTGCATTTAATGCTGGATTTTAGTGTTTTAGGGTAAAGAGCTAGCTGAAGGAAAAGACTCAGAAAAGTAGTAGAAAAACACAACTGACGGTCAAAATTGTGGACCGCCAGTCTTGCAATGGACAACCAGCTTAACAGTCAGGCCCAAACAGAATCTAGGGTTTCAGAAGACTCAGCGACGGCCCATGTGGTGGGCCACGAGTCTTGCGACGGACCACCACTTTGGCTGTCAGTGCTAAACAGAACTTGACTCTCCTGGATCATCAGCGACGGCCCATGTGTTGGACCACCAGTCGTGCGACGGACCACCACTTTGGCCGCCAGTGCTATATAGAACTTGACTTTTCAGGATCATCAGTGATGACTCATATGGTGGATCATTAGCATTGCGACCGACCACCACTTTGGCCGCCAATTTGGACGCGTTCTTTTTAAATTCAAATTTTAAATCTTTTTTACCAAGGAACATACAAATACCCAGTCTTAGGTTTAATTAGGTATCTTTTTATCTTTTATGAGAGTTTTCCATACTAGGAAACATATTGTACGTAGTTTTTCTCTGAGATTCATTCTAAAATTGTGGATCTAGATTCCATTATCATTTTCTCCATTAAAGATTGAAGAACAATTATTGTGACTTTTGTAAGTAAATTTTGAATTAATTGATGAATAACACAATGCCTTCTTCTCTTTCTATGATGGAGATGTGTGGCTAAGCTCACATAACTAGGGTTATGGGAGCCTTGATGTGAATAGTTGATTGGGGGTTGTGAATCTAGTGGATTCCCATGATTAATTGATATTGCATAAACCATTATTCACTTGTTCGAATAAAAAAGTGTTTGTTGTGAAAAGAAAGGGTTTACATAAATGTAAAGGCTTTAACTTTTGGATAGAGGGTAGCTGCCTTAACCGGATCAACCCATGTGAGAATATAGTTGAATAAATAATATGTTCCTTAAGTTTAAAAGAATTAAGGGATAAGCTACTCATTTAGGCTGAGAAACTAATGGGCATTCCTTTCCTAACCATTTATCATGACAACAACCTTACCTTACCGTGTAACCTTAACTCTAGTAGCCACCCTAGACTCTCCCCTACTTAGGGACTTCTACTTTCTCTTTTACAAAATGTCACTATTCTCTCCAATACACAGCCTTCCTAATATATAGAGAGTCATTAAGGAACCGGAGTACCAAAATTATTCATGCCACCCAAGCTAACATCCCGGAACAAGACATGACACCAAAGGCACGAAGTACTTCAAAACAACTGCCTAGAAGATAATGAAGAACCATCCCAACAAAGCCATACCATAAAAAGAGTCCTTGGAAATGGACACCAAAAGAGGCACAACCACATATACCATGATTAACTTAACACAAGGTCAAGACTCATATTCAGGGAATAAGGCAAATGCGAGATAAGAACCGGAAGCATAAGCGCTATAAGAATGCCTACAACACTTGAATGACAGACACCCTACGCATGAATTTTTGGAACAAAGAACTAATGCGGATCCTTGGACTCCATGTCCACTTCCGCATCCCAATTGGCTTTCGCGGACTTTTAGTTCAGCCTTGGAACCATTACCGAAGCCATAACTTTCGTTCACAACCGGTGTAATTGCCAATCTAAGATCCTTATTGGGACCCCCCTTAAAGATCCTGGAATTTGTGATACCAAGACCACCTAAAGGAACAAACCAATAAAGGACCATTCAAACTCCTACACCACAAAGGTTACCCGATGAATGGACTCATGATAGAGAACAAGTCCATATCAATTTAGAATTTACCAAGCCACATTATTATGAGATCTTGAGTCTAACTATACACCACCAATTCCATTTTCAAGCGTATCCAAAACACAAAAGAGCTAACTTAAGCCACCGAGCTCTACTCCTTAATCTATCCCAAAACACTACTCCACCTCCATCACTATTATAACATGGAAACTATGAATAAAGGACATGAGCCAACCCATATCCAACCATTTATACCTCAATTCCCCAACTTATGATTGAACACCAAAATCATGCAACAATGAACCCATGAGACATTCATACAAACTATGCCTTACGAAACCTAACACAACCATGGGCACATCTACCAACCATAACAGTTCAAGCATACCCTTTTCATACCTTTGGGATGATCTATCCATCAAAAGATCAAACACCATTTAATATTTCACAATGGATTTTCACCACCTATTACTTTGCTAACCATTTATCATGACAACAACCTTACCTCACCTTCAAACCTTGAATCTAGTAGCCACCCTAGACTCACCCCTACTAAGGGACTTCTACATTCTCCTTTACAAAATGTCACCATTCTCTCCAAGATACTACCATCTTAACATAAGGAGAGCCATTAAGGAACGGGAGTACCAAATTTATTTATGCCCCCAATATAAGACCCAAAATAATAAACGACACCAAAGGCATGAAGTACTTCATAACAACCGCCTAGAACATAATAAAGAACCATCCAGACAAAGCCATACCACAAAAGGAGTCCTTGGAAATGGACACCGAAAGAAATACAACAACATATACCATGAGTAAATTAACACAAGGTCAAGTCTCATATCCAGGGAATAAAGAGAATGCGAGATGAGAACCTTAAGCATAAGCACTATAAGAATGCCTACAACACTTATAGAGTACTTCTATTAACCGATTGAAGAGAATAACCAGAATATGCAACCCGACCTTCCCTTGAAGCCCACCACTAAAGAAAATTTAAGGTTAGTCATCAATATTTACCCCATTACCTATAAAAGCACAACACTCCACCCTAATGGGTATAACCAAGGATGTACACTAGTGACACTTAGTTTTCCCATACCCAAATATCATCCACCCAAAGGCTACCTAGAGCCCAACAAAGACATGCTAAAATCATTAGACCAAATTGACTCTAAGTTTTCCAATTAAACCAAAACCAATTAAAATGAAACTATGGCCACCAAAGTCGTTCAAAAGTCCTTTGAGTTGAACCTAAACCAATTCATGTTCCCTTGACCCTTTATGCAATTCAAAGATTTGAGAATAGTCAAATAATATGACAAAATCATCTTTATCGGAAATTTCACAAACAATTTGAGAAAATATAATTTCCAAAACCAAAACCAAGTAATTGGGGAAGCCTTCATGCCCAAAAATCCATTTGCAAGTTCCATGCATCCCATAATGCTCAAAACATTTATAAAACATGAAAAATACATCACAATCCATGGAAAATCAATTAAATGAGTAATTATGTAAAAATTCTAATTTATGCCAAAATCCATTTTCAAAACCATGAATCTAGAAATTAATTTTTTGCCACCTATAAAATACAAGTGTATGGACAAAGATACATGCAAACTCCATGATCAAAACAATCTAATAACTAATCACCCAATCCATATCCATTCATTCAACTTGAATCCCTGGCCTAAATCATAACTTTCCCACTATTGTATTCCTCGAGTCATCAACATCATCCAACCAACCAATTTACATCTGTAATTCCTACATTGCTATGACCTAGCTAATATACTCCATTTACCAAAATCAAGCATCTAGGTTCAAGCCTAGGATCTAGCAACCACCATGCACTACTAGAAAAGTACCTTTATAGTATATACATAAGCATGGTCCACCCAAGAAGGCGGACACTCTAAATTCCTTTGTCACCCACCGACAACCTATCCATTCTCAGGGAGCCTTTATGCATGCAAGAAAGAAAATACTCCATAGAGAAACATTAAGACAAATGGAACCTTCATCTAAGAGATCCCTGAATCTCTCCTTCAACTCCCTTAACTCCACCAGAACTATTATATAAAGAAAGATTGAAAATTTGGACAAGTGTTCAAAAAAAGACCGATTCCTAAACCAACCTCCCCATTAGAAGACAACATGAGGTTCATCATAAGGACATTCCCTTAGAGATAAATCTTAGAGCTCTATGATATCATATAATATTTTCTTTAATAGATAGGGAATAGAACCATCTTCCCATTCCATAACCAACTCACTAGGTAGCCTAATGACAACCTTTACGGATCTGACAACCTAAGGATGAATAGCATGAGAGCAACCAATCCATTCATAAATGACAACAAAATCCACCAAATTTGAGTCAAACAAATCAACCAAGACCCTTATATATTTCCAACTGATACCACACACCACCATAGACTCTTTTGACAATCACAGAGCCACCCACTGGGGTTGAAATAGTCACAGAAAAGGAAGTCCAAAACAGCTATGGGATCATAACCAGAATAGGACCCCGAACCAAGTAAACCATACACACCACTAAGAAAAGTGTTTTCAATATACCAATGTCAGCATCAATAGATACCTCGAACCCCTGAGGGATAGTAAGATCATTGAGATGATTTCGATCAACACCAAAACCCAAAGTAGCGTACCCCTTGGAACCACCCTTTAACTCAGAGAACCAAAACCCCTTACCTTACTTATTTCCCATCTTTACATCATTCCTTTCCATACTAATAGGATAAGACTGGCATAACAGAGTTTCCACTACCTGGGAATAGAAAGTACTGGAATGACGATACTCGATGTTGGTAGCCCCTCCTTGAGGTAACAAAGAATGAGTTCCCACCATCCAAAATAGGGTCAGTAGAGACCGGTGGGACTCTTCAAGAAAAACCAGAAGCTACGACCCTTGACCAAGTCTATGACCCATGAGTTGGACTAGATCTATCTATGTTGTCCTCTAGTAGGACAGGTGAGTTTCCAAGAGCCTCTAGATCATTAAGGAGGCATGATCTGAAGAGTGAACCAAAGAATATTTAGAGAAGAGTTTAATACCTTAAACTCCATAGCCCAAAATTTGAATTACAATGAAAGTCAAACATTCCTAGATGCCTCGTAGCCTCTTAACTATTAGTGTGGTGCATGACATACCAATAAGAAAGACTCTACTCAACACGTCTTTTATGGAAACCCCATGACTCCAAAACCTAAAGATCTGATACCAACTTATCAGATCCCAAATCGAGGCCTAGATATAATGGGCAATCCCAACCACAACCAGGACCAGGAACTGCCCCGTTACCTATCTTGTCCACCAAATATACCTTGAGTCAGTTAAAGTACAAACATATAACAAGATAACATGTACAACTATGTGGAGAATCTAGTATAAGTCTATAATTGAGACCAACCCCATCAAGTCCAACCACCCAATAACTAACCAAACCTGTGTAGAAGCCATAAACCAAAACTAAGATAATGATCCAATGTATATATATATATAACATATGTGACATAAATATTCCATACCATACCCAAGTCCAAAGTTGTCCATACAAAGCCTCAAGACCAACCAAAGCGTAACTAGTAGGGACATGCCCCCGACATTAGCCAAAAACCAAAGTCTATGAATGATAAGAAATATGTAAAGTAAACCATGATGTGAAATAGATGCCTTTCAAAATATAGAAGCTCGCCACTTTAATCCAACATCGACTGTACCTGAGTTTAATCACTAAACAAAATAAGTAGAATTGCCATTTCCTGCATAGAATGTGTATATAGCCACTTGTAGATGGGTTAGTGGGTTAACACTAGCATGGACTCAGGATAGGGAGAAAATAATGCCATTTACAAAACCAAGTAAAACCATCCATTTGCATACAACTATACATACATATATAAGTACCACAAAAAGAAATTAGGTTTAGCATGCCATTAAGACCATTACTTGGGTTGTGTAACCTTGCTGTTTCACCACACCCATGGGTCGTATGGGTTAAGCTCCCCTGCTAAAAGAGTCCAGTGCGTGTAGCCGCTCGACCAAGAAATATCCCATGGGATGACCATTACATGCCTCCAATAAAAAATGCGACACTCGCATGTGGTCATCGAAGACCCCTCATATTAGCAAATATGAGTTCCAGTTTCAGTCCTCCTGAAACCTCCACCTTTCACGACTTAGTTACACATCCCGCCATTAATGCCCAGATTAAAACATATCCAAAAAATCCAATTACCATTTATTAACCAAGTCCAATTATTAGTGGTATCATCATACCAACTATACTTGTAAGATTTATCCATAGCCAAACCATTTAGGTTAAGTGGACTGTCAAGTGATCTTTTCATTTGCCATATTAACCTCTTGGGAGACTACCATGATCTCCACAAGCATAACCAATTATCCTTAAGTCTTTGTAAACCATTTAAATGAATTCCATTAATGCATTCTCTTGGGGGATTTCCAGTATCGCATAAGGTTTTCAAAATAGACCAACCATGACCACCAAAACCTTAACATTTAAACCATTCAAAAACCATTTAAGACCATTCCAAACATTTAAAGCATTTAAATCATTTAAACTATTTAAAACATGAAAAATAATCCAAATCCCTTTAAGGTACCATTACAAAACCAAACAATGTAAGAGTTCCAATGATAGCTCAACAATAGAGTAAACACATCCTTTGAAGCATTTTATCAAACATGTTGAGGGCACACCTTTACCAAGGACAAAACAAATGTGTAAATCACCATAATTAGGGTTTATCAAGACCCATTAGTTAAACTATAACAACCAACCAACCACATATGCAAGACATTACCAAAAACATGAAATAACATAGTTTAAACCAATACCAAACCATATGCACAAAGACCCTCTACAATATTTTGAAATCTACCATTATAGATTCATAATCAAACATCTAAAGCACAATACACATGCCTTTATTTTGAAATAACAAGAGGGAAGGAGTACATGCTTTATCCATGAAGATTCACTAAAGAAATCTCTACTTTTGAGCCCTTTGAAGGACACATGAAGAAACCCTAGCCTCCAATCTTCAAGAGAGTATTTGAGGTGTTATGATCCTTTAATAAGTGTTATGGACGGACATATAGGGTTATATAAGTAAGAAAAATAGGGTTTAGGAGTACAAAATATCCAAACTACCCTTGACTTAAAAATTAAAACAATTCATGGCTAGGGGTATCACTCACCTTACCATTGTATCCAAGGGTACGAGTGACACCCCAAATCGTACCCCAACTCGTATCCAACCCTGAAAAGACCTTAACTACTGGTTTCTATATGACTTACCTCTCTAAATCATACCTAAGGGTATGAGTGGTAACCTCAATCGTATCCACCAACTGTATGATGGACAGTTTACACTAGACAAGTTTAACATGGACCATACGACTTTGTCCTATACCACTCGTAAGATCCCATAGGCTCTTACCCATATGAGTCGTACCTTGGGCAGTATCTAAGCCATCCTTACTGTATAGGGTATGATTAGACCACCTAGGCACCTTATAACTCATTACCAAGGGTACGAGTGACTCCTTTAAGTCATACCAAGCCAAAAAGTTCTTAAATCTTTGAAATTTTCAAGGTTCCAAATCCTAGGATGTAACACTCTAGGTAAGGATGCATTTGAGTTCTTGATTACTTGTGAGGATAAGCTCTGTAATTTGGGACTAAACGACACTCGTGTGGTTGACTACACTACTTTTTAGTTGGACATAGAATCTAGACATTGGTGGAGGGGTTATCTTGAATCTAGGCTCGATCTACTTTTTTTTTGACATAAACTAATTTCTTTGAGGTTTTATTGGAGAAGTATATTTCTCATATCCTTTGAGAGTGTATGAGAGATTAGTTCTCGATATTGGAGTAGGGTTCTATGATTTTTCTAAAGTATAAGGCATAGTTCTATGAGTTAGATAGACATGCTACTACTATCTCACTAACCAAGTATGAGTGGGTTCAATGCTTTGTTAGAGGGTTGAAACTTCCTATTTGTATGGCTACTTAGATTTTATTACAGTTAGCAGGTTTTTTATTGAGGTTTCTAATTGTGCTCAGACTATGAAGGATATGTATTGCGAGGCCCAAGAGAGACACAACAAGATACCATGCCACCAGGGTAGTTCCAGTAGGAGATGGAGTGGCTCACAATTTAGAGGTAGAGGTTTTCAGATTAGGTACTCTCTGCACATCTTACCAGGACCAAGGTTAGTCTAGAAGGATTGTTCATACCATACTTCAGATTACAAATAAAGGTTAGTTTAACTACAGTAATTATAGTGGATCAACAAGAAATCAGTCATCGAGAGGTACATAATCTGGGATTTCTAAAGGAGGTGTCTATTTTATGTTAGCTAAATATTTAGAATAGAGTGTAGCACCTGGGGTATGTTATTATTGTGGGGACATTGACCATTATTCTAAAGAGTGATCCTAAAGTGGGGTAGTGGTACTGTTGTGTAGAGTGTTTAGCTTATTAGGGCATTACCGCCCCCAACTAGAGGTGGTATTTAGGTTCATATAGGTGGTCACCAAGATTCTAAAGGTGGTCCTCAGGCAGTAGGGTAGGTGGACGATTAGGCACCTAACTAGGTAGTGGGTGAGGTCATTTGTATGTTGTACTTGGTAAGTTTGTGACAGAGTCTTTAAATGCTGCTATTATAGGTATGATTAGTGTTCCATCAACCAACTATTGTTTTATTATATTTGCGACCCACTTATTCATATGCGTCTTCTTATTTTTCATCGTGGTTAGAGTTGTCTTAGGAGTCTTCATTTATGCCATTGCATGTATCTAGTCTCGCGGGTGATTCTTAAGTAGTGGATTGAGATTATCGATCATGTTTTGTGACTATTTGAGAATTTGATACTTAGGATGATCTTATTGTGTTAGATTTGGTGGATTTGATGTGATTCTGGGCATGACCTGGTTATCTCCTTATCATGTGGTCCTAGATTGTTTGTACAAGACCATCACCTTACCCATGCCTAGAATTCCCTCAGTCATGTGTCAAGGTTCTATTAGCCATGCACAAATAGGGATTATTATTATATATAGGCTAGGAGACTTATATCGAGGGGTTGCATGTCTTATCATGCTTTTATTTCTGATATTAGTGCAGAGAGTCTATCATTTAATTCTATTCCAATAGTCCATGATTTTTCTAATGTATTTTCTACTAACCTACCTAGCCTTCCTCTTGAGTGTGATATCGAGTTCTTTATTGATTTTAAGCCAGGCATGTGACCTATTTCTATGGCACCTTACCGTATGGCTTCTATTAAGCTTAAAAAGCTAAATTCTTAACTTAAACATATTTGGGGTAAGGGTTTAATTAGGATGAGTGTATCGCCTTGGGGTACTCCTTTCGTGTTCATAAAGAAAAAAAATAGTGTTACTCGTTTGTGCATCAACTATAGAAGTTAAATAGGGTGAAAGTGGAGAATAAGTATTCTATGCTTCGTATTAATAACATGTTTGACTAGCTTCATGGAACGGTAATGTCCTCTAAGATTGAATTGGGATATGATTACCATCTGTTGAGGATTCAGGCTAAGGATATCCCAAAGATAGCATTCAGGTCTCGCTATGGGCATTATGATTTTTTTGGTGATGTCTTATGGGTTGACCAATGCCTCAGCCGCATTTATGGAATTGATGAACCAAGTGTTAAGGCCTTAATGTGGACTCCTTTGTGATCATCTTTATTGATTTTATTCTTATGTATTTGAGTAGGGAGGAGCATGTGCAACATTTGAGTATCGTGCTTTAGACTTTGAGAGATCATAGGCTTTTTGCCAATTCTCAAAGTGTGAGTTATGACTTGAGTCTATTACATTCCTAGGACATGTGGTGACCTAGGATATTATTATGGTGGATCCAGCTATGTCACGACCCAAAAACTAAGGGTCATGGTGGAACTTGTCACGGTAAGCCTTGACAAGTAATCCTATCACCCAAATTGATATTAAATTAGAAAATCAATACCAAAAACCAAGGAAAGACATCTAGAGCAAAGTCAAACCGCACATTAGTAATAAAGACAGAAAGTAAATAACAATAATAACATTAATCTCCCCAAAACCAGATGTCACTATGTAAGAACCAACTAGTATATCTCTAATGTCAAAAGATACAAGGGTAGTACAAAAGGATCATAATCTATATCAGAATACAAATTAAGACATGAACTAGATAAGAAGAGGTAGTAGACCAACTATAGAAGCATAGATCAACCGCTACCTCGAATATGCACCAGATACTACCCAAATCAGCTACCATGCGTACACTCATACCTACTGCACTGAAAGAGCATAGTATGAGTTAGTACAGTCCACTTGTACTTAGTAGGTATCATAGGCCATTGAATTAAATTAGAAAGAAGGCATATAAACTACACACTATGGGCACATCACCTGCAATAAAAAATACCCCAAAGAGTAGCCCACACTGTCTCCACTAATAGTTCTATTATACACATATATAAGATAAAAGTATGAGAAAGGAACACAATGGATAGACATAAAATAAGACACATCAAAGAGGTACAAATAGATAGATATCACATCAAGAATACAAATACAACACAAAATGCACACAATGTGTAAAATGCAATAAAGATGATGATGATGATGGTGTGATGCACGAGGTTGTCGCACAACCTCCTTGTACACCTACCAAACTTTTATCCTAAGGTAGGACCCTTGGGGGTTCGTCATCCCATATTCAATTCAATACCTAATACCAATATCCATAACTCCTCTCCAGCACATACATTGGTAGAGAATTTTAAAGATGTCACATTTTTTGTTAGAAAAAACTAGTATTTTTAGTATTTTCATGGTAGTACCAATGTTTCATGAATGTACATGATATGAGGATGTAAGGCTCACAACCAACCAAAATAATAATTTCCAAATCCAACCAATATACCGATCGATGTGAGCCAAAACCAACTTAATATGCCAACCATCCACGATCCCATAAAATCCATATGCCAATAGAGAAAAATACACAACAATATTCCATTTATACCACACTAATTCAAATTTAGGCCTTTTCACCAGAAAAGATACAACCAAATATACATACACTAGGCCAACATTACCATATAAGACCTTACATAGTCACACATAACAAATAATCTCTCAAAACCACCAAATAACAACAACATAGGCCCCCAAATTGGTAAAACACAATAAAAAATCCATTTTCATGAGTGGTTCCCACACCTATAACATGATCTTATACCAATATTAACTACCCAACCTAGTCTAAAGAAAGTTAAACCATAAACTACCTTGTATTCTGAAAACTGGTCTAAAAAGCCTTAACACAGAGCTTTCTTCTCAAGAATGGACCTGTAATCAACTAAAACACACAAATATAGAATCTATGCATCAAAAGGAAGCCGACGATACCCATATTGCCTACTTCTGAGTCAGGGTCAAAACTGATCCCCAAAATGAGTTTTCCAAAAAAAGGGTAAAACTAAAACTTTAGTCAAAAAATCTATTACCCATAATTAAATTAAGCCATATAAGAAAATCCAAGTCAAAACGGGTTGAAATGAGGGCTTAAATTGAAGAATTACTAATTTAGGCCATTTGGGCCAAAATCCCTAAATTCCAGTTTTAGATCCAAATTTTAACAAGATTTAAATGATTAAAATCAAAGAAAATAATTGAAATAGAGTTCTTACCCAATCTTAAAAATAGAAGAAATCTCCCAAAAACTCAAACCTCCAAATCTCAAAAATAGTTTAAAATCATGAGAAAGAGGGTTCATATTGCCATGTGATAATGCTCAACTCACTCCATGATTTATTGGCAAGGCGATCATTGTAAAGTATATAAACCCAATGTGATTTGGGGTCAAATCCTCGAGAAGTGGAATTAGTCTTCTAACCCTATGGGTCTTAATAGCTACTAAAGAGATACCCGTAATGTAAATAAAATAAAATACATGAATTAAAATTGGGTGGGGGGGATTGGTTTGGAAAGTTATTTTACCAAAATTTAATCAAACTACCAATTTAAGGCAACAAATATGGCTAAGATTTTATTATGAGACAAGTCTTGGGATTATGTCTTCCTTGGCGCAAATAATGCATGAGTTCATGACAATCGAATGCAAATTCTAGTTAATGATTACATAGATAGGCTAGGTTAGGGGTCTTGATACTAGTTTTATACGGAATCAAAATGCGAAAACTAACGATGATACAAAAAGTAAATATAATCAATAAGATAGATAATTAGACACAAGAAAAGAAGTAACTAAGAACAAAAGAGTATGTCAAACTGTAATATTCTCAATTACAATCAAATCAAACATTTAATTCCTACGATGACCAAGAGGGATATAAAAGCCCTCTAAACCAACATTTCAAACCAAAGTTCAACAAAATTTGTCCAATACTCTCACTCAATGGAGTAGCATTCATCAATAATCAAGCAAAACTAAGAGACTGAGCTAGACTCCAAAGTATTTATAGTTTAGGATAATTATTATTATTTTAGGGTTGAAAATTGACCCAATTTCAAGAAAAGGCCCACTAAGGGCTATTTTGATAAGCTCTTGAAATGCTAGAGTGGATCAAAAGTGGATCCAAAGTGCCTTAGGCGCAAGTCTTTTCTAAGGGTCTTTCTAGCCTTTTTTCCTTTCTTTTTCTCCTCCAACGATCCTTGAACAATGTGAGTGAGATCATAAAGAAATGACACCCTCTTGATGGTAAAGAGGCTTCCTCAAGTACCTCCCACTTCATGAACAATCCTCGGATCATTTGAAGATCTCGGGCTTGATTTCAAATGAATAATTTTGAGCTAATCCGGATTGTATCATCCTCTCTATCTTGAGAAGAGTTTAACCTCAAATTCAAAGGGTTATCATCTTCTATCTTGTCAAAGAGTGAAAAATCACACACATTAAAGGTATTATGCACTTGATATTCAGGAGTAATGTCAATTTTATAGGCATTATCATTTATCCTTTCAAGCACTTGAAATGGAACATCACCTTGTGTCATCAATATGCCTTTTCTTTGGATTGGAAAGCTATCTTTCTGGAGGTGCACCTAAATCCAACCACCCAGTTTAAGCACAAAACGCTTTCTTCCTTTGTTCACTCTTTTGACAACCTCTTGATTCTACTTTTCAAGGAAAATTCTCAGCTTCTCATGCAACTTCTTCATGGTTGCCCTCTTGTCTCCATCTAAGCTTATCATAATATCTCTAGACAAAGTATTGATATCTAAAGGGGTAAGGGGGTTAAAACTATAAACACATTCAAATGGATTCATACTAATAGTCAAATGGATAACACAATTATAAGCAAATTCGACTAGAGGTAGGTGGTCCTCCCAAGAGGCCATTTTTTCTTTCACTAAGGTGCGCAATATTGAACCCAAGGTTTTATTTACCACCTCTACTTTCCCATCCATTCTTGGGTGGCAAGACATTGAGAAAATCAATTTGGTACTAAGCCTAACCCACAACAACCTCCACAAGTGACTAAGGAACTTAGAGTCTCTATCACTACCAATAGTCTAAGGAATTCCATGTATTTTAAAAATATGCTCAATAAACAAAGAAGCCACATTATAAGAAACATCAATTTTATGACATGGAATAAAATGAGCTATTTTTTAAAATCTATCAACCACAACAAAAATGCAATCTCTACCCCTCTTTGTCCTAGGCAATCCCAAAACAAAATCCATATAGATGTCAATTCATGGGCATTGAGGAGTGGGTAGTGGGATGTATCCTTGAGAAAGAAGGTGAGATTTTTCACTTCTACAATCCATGCATTGGCCACAAATTCTAGCAACACCTTGACTAATCTTAGGCCAATATACTTGTTCCTCTAAGATTCCAAGGGTCTTGTCAATTCCAAAGTAACCCATCATACCCCCATCATGTGCCACTCTTACAAAAAATTCTCTACATGAGCTATAGGGAACACACAACCTTCTTACTTTGAACAAGAATCCATTAAACTTAGAATAGGGCATAAAAGCACTATCCCTCTCCCATCTTTCCCTACCCCATGTCCTACACTCTTGATAAATTTGAGCAAATTTGGGGCTCTCAAGGTACATTGTCTTTAGAATCTCAAATCCTATCAATTTATAAGACAATGTAGAGATAACCACATGCTTTCTAGATAATACATCGGCTACCATATTTTTTTCCCTTTTTATATTGAATTACAAAAGGGAAAGTTTCTAGGAAAGCAATCCACTTGGCATGTCTTTTATTGAGTTTATTTTTATCCTAGATATGTTTCAAGGACTCATGATAGGTTCGAATCACAAACTCCTTGGGACACAAATAATGTTGCCAATTACCCAAGGCTCTAATCAAGGCGTATAACTCTTGATCATAGGTGGAATAATTTAGAGTTGCGCCCTTGAACTTTTAACTAAAATAGGCAATAGTTTTATGATCTTGCATTAAGTTGGAACCTATCCCTACCTTACTTGCATCACATTCAATCTTAAACATCTTGTCAAAATTAGATAATTACAATAAGGGAGTGGAGCTAAGCATAGCATTCGAAGCTTCAAATGTATTGTCTTGGTCATCACCCCATTTAAAAGGTTTATCCTTACAGATCACCTTGGTCAAGGGAGTGACAATGGTATTAAATCCTTTGACAAATCACCTATAAAAACTAGCCAACTCATGGAAGCTTTGTACTTCACCAATGGATTTTGATGTTTGCCAATTCTTGATGGCATCTATATTAAATTCATACACCTCGATTCCTCTTGAGATCACAACAAATCCCAATAAAAAACTTCATTCACACCAAAAGAACATTTTTTAAGATTTGCATACACTTTTCTTTTCTAAGCACTTCAAAAACATTTTGCAAATGTAAGACGTATTCTTCAAGGTATTTTCTATAAACTAGAACATCATCGAAGTATAACACAACAAACTTCACTATGAATGGTTTCATCACATGGTTCATCAACCGCATAAATGTACTAGGAGCATTGGTGAGGCCAAAAGGTATGGCTAACGATTCATATAGACCAAACTTGGTCTTGAATGCGGTCTTACATTCATCACCCGATTGCATCCAAATATGGTGGTACCTGCTCTTAATATCTATCTTAGAAAAAAATAAGAACCATTCAACTCATCAAGTATATCATCAAAATGGGGAATGAGGTGGCAAAACTTTACCGTAATTTTATTGATGGTTCGTCAATCAATTCACATGCGCCATGTTCCATCTTTCTTTAGCATCAGAAATACAAAAACTACACTTAGACTCATTCTTTCATTGATGTATCCCTTGTAAAGGAGTTTCTCAACTTGCCTTTGGAGATTTTTTATGTCCTTTCGATTACTTTGATAGGATGATTTATTGGGTAATTGAGAATCCGACACAAAATTAATTTGATGATCAATTCCCCAAAGTGGGGTAATCCTTGGGGAAGTTCCTTTGGGAACACATCTTCATATTCCTGAAAAACAAGTGAAATATAATGGGAGATAGGAGAAGTAGAGTAGTTAGCATGAAATACATAGGCTAGGAGGAGCATATGTGTTTGTCATCATGATTTTTGAAAAGATTTTTGTTCCTAGACAACATCACCATAGGACTCTTCCCTTTCAACCTCCTCTTCTAACCCACTCCTCAATTTGATCCTCCTTCTCACATTGTTTCTTACTTTTCTCTTAATTTTTGGTAACCCTCATTCACTTGAGATGGTAAAAGTAGATGGAGAGTGAATTTCCAACAATTAAACTCAAAAGAGTACCGATTGGTCTCCCATTATGTTTGTTTGAATGATCATATTTCTGTGGTTTCTCAAGCAAGATATGACAAGCTTGCATGGGTATCACATCACAATGCACCTTATCATGATACTTCCCAAGTTTGAACCAAATCACCACTTGCTTTGTCACCTTCAACTCACCACATCATTTAACTATGAAGCTTGTATGGTGTCGCATGTATGGTTGTGGAAAACTTCAACAAATCAACCAAAGTAGCACTAGCCACATTAGCACAACTTCCGCTATCAATGATCAAAGTGTGCATATTTTTCTTTTTAAGACATTTAGTATGAAATAGGTTCTCCCTTTGACTTGGGTCATCTATAACCTTAGTAATCATTACATGCCACACAACAAAATTTGGAACCTCATACTTTCCATATTAAGGCCAAGTATCTTCATTATCCTTCTTTACTTGCTCATCTTCTTTGGAGCCCTCTCCATCTTGGGATTTTTAATCATTCTCATCTTCCAATCCTACCTCTTCTCCAAGGTAACACAATTTCCCTTCCCTAAGGATCACATTTCTCTAGTTGGGACATTCACTTGTCTTATTTCCCCACCCTTGACATTTAAAACATTGAAAACCTTTAGGATTGACATTAGGATATTTGTTTCCTTCATTCCTCGGAGGGTACTTTGGAGTGGTCTTCTCTACGGGATTTGTGTCATTAGAATTGTATTCCTTGTTATTGTTCCACCCTTATGATGATTGTTCTATGTATTTACTCTTACTTTAAGTGTTGTTAGATGAGTACCCTTTTGGTTTGTAAGTTTCCATTTTTTTTATATCCCTCTCAATCTCCAAGGCTGCTTCGAAGATTTCTTCTATGGTCTCAAACTTGTGGATAGTCATTCATGAGGATATATCTTTGTTCAATCCAACCTTAAATCGTATGATGTCATGGTTCACATTATCTCGATGGTTGAGCTTTAAGATCAATCTTTGGAGTTCATCATAATAGGACATAACACTCTTGCTATCTTGCCTCAAGTTGTACAACTTTGCAAGTAGCTCATGTCTATACCTTTTCGGAACATAACTTTGTCTCATGAATACCTTCAAAGTATCCCATGGAGGTAGTTGTCCTTCATTCAACATATTTTCAAATATGTTGACATAATCCCACCATGTATTAACATACCCTTCAAAATGGGCTATGTCATATCAACTTTTCTTCTCTTCGGTGATATCATTAATTAGGAACATTCTTTTACAAGAGGACTCCTATGAGAGATAAGCTTCAGGATCACTTTTGCCTTTGAAAGTTGGAAGACTATCCTTGATTGAATTAAAACCCACATCTCGATCCCTATTACCTTGTTGGTTCTATTGATCATAACCTTGAGGTCAGTTTCCCAAGTTTTCTCTACCATTAATGGAATAAATCTTCCTCCTCAACCTCAATCACCTCATTGATCCATTGGTCTACCCCTTATTTTCTCTACCAATATGTTGACTTCATCAAATGCTTTAAATTCTGCTTTTTGTTCTTCCCTTTCTTCCTTGTCTATTTAGATAGGTTGGTTTTGGTTAAGGGGGTGCTTGGAATAGGGGGATTTGGTTAAGTGAAGGTTGGGGTATTCGGGTTTTAGATTCATCATATTGTGTTTGGTTGAATTGAGGTTGGAGTTGTTGAACGAGATTTTGTTTTGTTGATATATAGTGGCTTGGGGAATGTAATCATGTGATTGTATTGGTGGATTGATCATTTGGTCATGTTTTTTCGAGGATATGAACTGAAGAATTTGTAGCATGCCTACTAGTTGAAGCATGGAAGTATTGAGGTGTGGATAAATATGTGTTTTTCGACCTTCCATGATATAAACTTTTCCACCAATAAGGGATACACTCCCTTCAATAGAATCCACCTTAAGATCAAGTGAATTTATCTCTGCGTCCATAGAATCATTTTTACGATTGAGAGTTTTAGTGGCTTCTTAGATAGCATTTGTTGAGTGGTTATCCATGGTTTGCAAAGTTTTTCCATCTATATACATTGTACCTATGAATATAGACACTCACAAAAATAAAAAAACACGTTAGCATTAAAGAAATTAACCTTACAAACTCTTCATATCTTTGTTTACCTCACACTGGGATCACAAATGTTGAAAGATGGTTTATACTTCGTGTGGTAATCGAGGTGTCAAGTTCTACTCTTGATCGGATTTGATTATTGTTTGATGGACTCAAATAAAGATGTAATGACTTGTATAAAGAATTAACAAAAATATTAACAAGAGAAAAAAGCTTGAAAGAAATGGAACAATGAATGAATTCAGACTCAAGAACTAATCATCCAACTTAGTAGGTGAATTACTAGTTGTTGATAGTTTTAAGAATCAAGAGTTGAATTTAAGAATCAAGGAATGAAAATAAGGAACTAACCTGAGTAAATAGGAGTTTATAAGTGTTATAATGCATTTGGAACGTGAATTAGACATTGGGAAAGCTTGACATGTGTTTAGGAGGTGTCACACACCTTGGGCGCACCTATATAGCACTTCCAGCGCAGGCAGGGAAGGCTGCTCAATTTGACCTATGGAAGCAGTTACAGCACACCACCAGCATAGGTTAGACATAGGAGAGGACCTAGACACTGCCTTGAGGTGCGGCAGCAGGCTTAGAGCAGCTGCAGCACACCTTGGGCACAGGTCAAGGGCAAGTTGGTTGCCCTTTTCTTGTTCAAATGCCGGAAATGCCCTTCTTGATGTCCTTAGTATAATCTTCTCTTGGAATATTCTTGAAATATTTTTAGATGCTCAAAAACAAACACCCTTTCACGCTTTTTATTCCTACTTTTTGGATCAAACACCTTCTTTTGGATGAATTTTCAATAAGAATATAACAATCTCCTCAAGAACACACCAAGAATACCAATAACATCAATCTTTCTAACTTTTTCTCCGGAGATTGGAATGAGTTGAAATTTTTAATGTTGGTACTTATTAGCCTTCTAAACTAATTCCAAACATCAATTTCCCCAAATTAATCACCAAAATCTTTATATTTTCAATTTACTTCAAAATCTTCAATCTAAGCTTCCAACAAGGATAGACCTCTCAAATAAGCTCTGATTTGACTCAAAATTGGTTTATAGACTCATATAGCATTAGGGAACACAAATCTAATACTAGTAACACAAGAAACCACAAAAATAAAAAACTAAAAATATGACCAAAGACCTAAAATATGAATAGTATTTTTTTTGTGATTTTCGATTTTCTAAGATGACTAGACCCAAGATTGACTTTGTAGGAACGAAATCAAGCTCTGCTCTAATACCAAATGATATGAAAACAAAATACAAAACTAACAATGATACCAAAAAGTAAGAATAATTGATAAGATAGAAAATTAAAAACAAGAAAAGAAGTAACTAAGAACAAAAGAGTATATAAAATTCAAATACCCTCAGTTACAATCTAATAGAACATCTAATTCCTACGGTGACCAAGAGAGAGATGAACTACCTCTAAACCAACATTTCTAAACCAAAGTTAAACAAAAGTTTTCCAATACTCTCAGTAAATGGAGTAGAATTCAACAAAAATTTTCAAATACTCTCACTCAATGGAGTAGCATTCATCAATAATCAATCAAAATTAAGAGAATGAGCTAGCCTCCGAAGTATTTATAGTTTAGGATAATTATTACAATTTTAGGTCCCAAAAGTGACCCAATTGCAAGAAAAGGCCCAATAGGGGTTGTTTTATCCACTATTAAAATGCTAGAGAGGATCAAAAGCGGATCAAAAGCGCCTTAGGCGTAAGTCCTTTCAAAAGGGCTTTCTAGCCCATTTTTTCTTTCCTTTGTGTCATCCAAAAATCCTTGGACCAATGTGAGTGTGATAATCAAGAAATGACAACCTCTTGATGGTAAGTTGTCTTCTTCAAGTACCTCCCGCTTCATGAACAATCCTTGGATCCTTTGAAGCTCCCGGGATTGATTTCTAGTGAATGGATTGGAGCTTACTCGGATTGTATCATAGTTTGTCCACCAAACCTCAAGATTATCATCTATGGACCCTTTTAGATACCTCATAGATGTGGCAAGATAAACCACCCAATACCTCAATCGGGCATCCCTATTTCGAGAAAGATGCCCAAGACCTAGCTAATTCTTAATCCACTGTTATTTCTAATATAACGAAAGGGGAATAAGCAACATCTAACGATTATTCACTAATGCCTTATCACCCATATCCCTATTTTTCAAGGATGACATAAGACCCAAAAGTATACTCACATCCCTTTTTCAAGGATGATGTGAGATTTTGAAAACTTTTAGGGTATTCACCCACAAATCCATTTTGTGAATTTGGGGTTTTCACCTACAATTTCCAACTCAATCAAGCAAGCATTAGTGAAACTCATCATCAATAACAAAAAATCTACACTACTAAATCACAACCCACATATATTCACACCCTATTTCAATATAATCCCAAGATAGATGTTTATCTACTCATGAAGTTAAAGAAAAGAAATACACCAAAATGATCATTGAATGCTTCTATGGAAATTGAAAGTAAGAGTAATCCAATATACAACTTCAATTGTAACCAAAACTACCTGAGAAATTATCCACAATAAATTTCCCAATTTGTTAGGGTTTCAAATTTTTCAAATTTTACTTCTACTTGGCAAGATACCAAAAAGTGAAAGGTTTTTTTCTCTATATAGGAGTTGGGTCGGTTCTATAAAATTACAAATTTACACCTTGTCTTAAACCTACATTGTCGCGATCACCCTAGCTTCACTGTGATCGTGACTCCAGCAATTATGGTGAGTCCTTCTCGATCATTGGTTCTGACTAATCTTGACTGGATACATTTGCATCCCTCAGATTGTAATTATGGTATCTGAGGTCAGATCCTGCTCATGTTTTTCCAACTTTTGCACTTCTCTTATCTTATTGATTTTTTTTAGCTCATTTCATTTTTTTATTCTTATTACTTGTATACCTGGAATATATCGGAATTAGTGCAAGTAAATGACAAAGTTGTCTCAGTCATACCGTTGAATCATAGTAGTATGCATACATTTGGGCATAAATAAGTGGTAAATTTTCCACACATCAACACCCCCAACTTAAAACTTGTTTTGTCCTCAAGAAACACCACTTCTTAAACAATGAGACCATGCAATTGTAAGTCCCTTTACTCAATCAAATCATCACAATGACTTCAAACTTGATTCGCACCAACAAGTAGCTCTCAAACACGGGAAAGGCTATTCTCACGACTCCCTTCAACATGAAATACAATTTCAAATATGCAAAAGACTTTAAATAACAATAATGCAACACTCACCAAATCTCTGAGGTGACTTTCTAATGATAGCAACTCAACTATACTCCTTTGCCTCATTTTCTTAAAAATGACAATTTCACCCCTCAATTTGTCTACATGCCTCCTTAAAAGAAGAAAATCCCACACACACCAAATTATACATTATGCAACAAGGGATTTTAGGGAAAAATACTCTCTCTCAAAAATACTCTTTCAATGCCAACAAGTACCATACCATAGGCTTGCCCTTATTTTTAATCACTACTACCATGAATACACTTGGTTGGAGATCTTAAGGACTTTTTAATCTTGTAACGTAGGTTCGGGGAAAGGGTATGATATCAAGGCTGGAACAAAATGACTACACCCTTCTTGAGCATCTACATCACACTATTTTAACCCTACTTTGGACCATGGACCATTTTATTTGTTTCCAAAATTCACACATGCCTACTTTTACTATCTTTGTTTACCTAATTCCTTGAAAGCATATTTTTTTGAATATTTTTTTTTCTATATCATGCTATTCCTTCATTTGATGAATCTTTTCTTTTCACATTTTCCTTTTCTTTCTTTGCTTAGAATCAAAGGAATCAAATTATATTATCATGGCCTAAGGTCATCTTTTCCAAACTTACCACCCCAACTTAGGCATTTAGCCTCAAGTTTTATCTTCCAAGTTCAAGGAGGGTAGAGTTCAAAAAAGGAAAAAACTTTGAATGATTTAATGCTTGTAACGTGGTTGCAAAACAAAGGCTTGAAGGATCAAAATAGGTAACTAAGGATACTATTCTATGTATTGGTAGGCTATTTAGGCTAAAGTGGGCTCCTATTATAACTAAGAAGGCCAAAGATTATTTCACCAACCAAGTGTAATCACAATTAGCCATGAGTGACTAGTGGGGATAATTTTAGATGGTATAAGTATGCATAAGTGTTTGACAATTACGCTTGGTGTCACCCAAAACTAAACTCCAAATAAAGTATGCCGCGGTCGATGCCAAATATAGTAACACAACTAGGTTGGGGTCGAACCCATAGGGAAGATGTTGAATAGTTGTTTAACTTGATGTAATTCACGAGTAGTGTAGAAAAGTAAATGGGGGATTTTGGAAGTAATAAGTAAGTAGTAATCGAACTTGAGTGCTTTGAGTTGTAAACAATAGAAGATGAACACTAAGATTGTGTCCCCCCTGGCTTCTTAATTCCAAAAGTTTCTCATTTTCAACCTACCTATTCTGCTGCTCTCCATGTAAAGTCGACAAGCTATGTATTATCAATAGTCTTGTGAACATATTGATAAATATCACCCTTTACCTTATGAGTCTCAGGGCATAGCCTTATTGCTCCTTGTCTATGACTTTAGTTCAACTCTCACCTTTTGAGTCTCAAGTTGATTAGATGAGATGACGGAATAATAGTGATGGAAGTGAATCTCAAATTCCTATCTTAATACTATTTTGCTAATCATAAAATCCCCTGTGAGGATATTTATGAATAATCACTATCCCCGAGCTTCTACAATAGCTTTGATGTCAATTATGATGAAGAAGATTAAGATACATGTAGTCTACTTTTGAATAGATGAATCTCCCACTTCCCTTGTGTAGTTAATCCACTAGGGTTCCCACAACCTTAGTCAGGGAGTCTCTCATGTCTATGCAGCAATCCATGATAATAAATAAAGAAAGCATGTAATTACTTGCACAATAATGAGATGAATCAAATCCAAAGTCTTCAATTGAATAAAATCCCAAAATCTCAAGAACAAAGTATCAATAATGTAAAATAATGCTAAGGTATGCTAAAGTATGTAAAAGATTATCAAAGTGTGTAACCAAATAAAGGAGAAACCCTAAGGTATTTATAGTATCTCAAAAATATAAAGAAATGCTAATAAAAATAGAAAAGGGTAAAGTTAAGTTGGCCTAGGGTATGACTTGTCCATCAACTCATATGCTCAGCATACAAGTCATACCATGGCTTTTTGTATCCATTCCAGTGTCTGGTCTCCCATGGATTCAACTTTTTATTATTCATATGACTTCTGCTCACCAGTCATACCTTGATCATACAACTCATGTCTTGTTCTCTTATCCACTAGGGACTTCCTTCTTTCCAAGATTGGACACTGATCTACTTACGGTTTGATCATTTAAGTTATACTCAGATGTCTGACTCATATACTTTTGAGACTTTAACTCTAGAGTGTAGATTTGGATATTGTTATGCTTATGACTCCTATTTATGACCCGTACCCTCAGTATATGACTCGTATAGTTGAGTTGTATGTTTTTTTCACTTAGTCTTTTGTTTGGATCTTTGATTCTACTGTGGTTATGCGTCATCCTACAAGTCATATGGTATGTTTACGACTTGTGAGGTGACTCGTATCTTGGTCAGTCTTTGTCTTTTTAGATCTTTTCCTTTTATTTTAATCCCAATACTATTATAGACCTGTTTTACCTAAAATAAACACAAAAGTATGTCATATCCACTAAAACAACCTAAGTGCCCGCATAAATTCATGGTTTTAAGCATCAAAAGTGTTGTGTTTCCATGACACATCAACACCCTTAAATTAGAATTTTGCATGTCCTTAGGCAACAAAAAATAAGCTATATAACTTAACAGGATGCTTAAATAAGAAGATCGTAAGCTACCCATGGTAGTGATTTTGAATTTAATTTTCTTATACATTATTTCCTTCTCCTAATCTCATTTTGAAATTTTTTTAAAATGCATATAACAATTAAGCACACGACAAAACATAAAGGAATCCAATGATGGCATTACATTAGTCACAGATAATCGGGCATCAACATAAGCCACATTAACTAAGTAGATTAGCAACCTAGCAATACAACACCCGTTCACTGACAGTCAAAGCAATATAATTCACTCAGCTAAGATTAATAAATTAATTCAAGGATATAACAATAAATTCTCTTGCTCATAAATAAGTATCACTGGTGTATATGGAATACCATAGGCTTGCCCATATGCTCTCTTCCTAAGTTTCCGAATAGTCAAAGTAGGATCACTAAAGGACTTTATCCGGCTTGTAACTTAGATTAAGGGTTGGTATGGTATCCTTTTACGATTTATTTAGTAACTATGCCTCCTTAACACTATGCTTTATTTGTGGTCCACTTGTTTTCACTTACTCTTCAACTTTATTTTTGCCCTTATGTCTCCCTTTTACTTTTAAAGCACATTTGACTTAGGCCAGGTACGGTTTTCTTGCTTTATTTTCTTTTCTTTCTTTTTTGTGTTTAATTTTATTTTATTTTAAATTTTCTTACCGCACCTGTCCTCTTTTATTTTCTCTTTCTACATTTCTTTCTTCACTGTTGTTCTTTCGACGCACCCCTATAATAGCCACCCTCAACTTTGGTGATTTGCCTGATTTGAGGTTCATAGTGTCCAAGGAGGACCAGGGCCAGAATAGGTTTATTCTAGAAATGAGAAGTTGAAATAAGTGTTTTAAACAAAAAATCAGTCATTGTAGGCTCAAATATTTGGATCAAAGGGATTCATAACTTATTTTTGTTGTGAATTTAGCCTCGAGTGGACTTACAACAAAAAAAGACTATGATTATCTCGTACTTGACTCACCTTGACCTAGGTAAAAGAAACAATTCAAAATCTTGATTCTGACACACTAGGAACTCAGTAATACCTTACACACACTTGCACAGGTTTGCATTGCTAAGTACTACTTACCCTGGTATCCAACTGTTTACCCTAATTGTTCAATCCCTAATCCTAATGCCATTATTAAATTCACAATAGTATCACACATATACATCTCACACAGTTAACATAAATTTATGAGGGGTCTTAAATTTTCAACACCATTCTATTAAACACAAATGCTTTCAGAATAATTATTTCAAATCCACAATTTATGTTTCCATAATCACAAATCACTTTCAAAACCATAATTCATTACTATTAGGAATTAAAAATACTTAAAATTGATAAAAAATAAAAAAATATAAGTCTTCTGCCATAGGTGCTGATTTTCTCACTATTTCATCACCTTGTCAGCACTGAACCTGCAAGTCAAAACAAACTTGTAGCTACATAAATTTTTCAGCTACTCCCAGATATTCAAAATTAGATATACCCCTACCACCAACTGAAAATCAATGCACTGTACCTAACGCTAAAAAATAATGTAAAGCAAGGATGAAAGGTCATACCTGGGAGCTCAAGGCGTCAGCTCAACAACATCAACACGTTTTGCCTCAGACCGGGCTTCATTCTCCTATGTCGTGACTAAATCAGCAATAGTATTCAGGGGTACAACATTGTCCCCCTTAGCATCAATATCTGGTGGTCTCAAACCACTGACTCAAGAAGCCATCTCACGGACCCGTGTCTTATGGTCTAACTCATCTTGTATGTTATCTGCCTTGACCTTCTTTTCAGCCTCTTTCTCTTTACACTTTCTTTTTTCCTCTCTATCTTTTCTTCTTGGGTCTTCACCAATGGTACTTCTATTGGGTTTGGGATAACCTAAATGTTATGAACATATACTGTAGGCATGATTTTCTAAATCATGAGCTCTAAAAGTGCCGGTCTATCATACAGATCCACGACCATCTTCTAAATTTCAGCAACTTCAGACTTGATCTCAGCAATATCGAGTGTCTACCCACTACTAAACTATCAAGTAATCCTTGACTCAAATATTAAGTCTACCATGGCCCCGCCTATTCTAGTTTGCAAACTGTATGTCAAGCTAGGGTTTCATGCCTTCTTCCATATGACCAACCTTAGCCTCCAGTGTGGCCATTCTGGTCATGGCCTATGTCCATATGGCCTGCAAAATAATAATGAGTCCAGAAGACATACCTCATGGCCTGGGTGGTACAAATTGTACCAGATGAGGAGAACTAGAAGTACCCACTCATCGGTCTATATAGTCTCTGTCTGATCACCTGTCTCAACAGCCTCAGCCTAGCCACTCTATCAGAATATGTCAGCTACCATATCTGCTGCTTATTCAGCCTTCCAGGCCAAAGGGTTGGCTTCATCTCTAGTCAGGACTAGGTTAGTTATGTTCGTGGCCTCTAACATTTCATTGATACCCGTGAGTTCTCGTACTCAACTGTGAAATAGATCTATGTAAGAAGACATGGATACGTAAACAAAAACATCTCTCTTCCTAGAGCAGGGTCCCTCATCTCTTATGATAAGATTCCCCTATATCAAACTCATAACCAAAAATTTACTCGACTATCATAGCTGTCCGAACTAGGCTCCAAAGATTATCTCCTATGGTGGAACTAAGCCCGTGTTAGGAAAATGTCTGCCATGCTTTACCCTTAAAGTTAAGGGTATTCTTCTCAATCTTCTGTGAGGTAAAACTAGGGCCACCTACTACCCACATAATATTTTTTCAGTTCAAAGCTATTTGGTCTGCCATACATCTAAAGTAATCCATATTCTCCTCTGAACCCAATGTCCTCCGAGTGATTTTTCTCATCTCCTCCAGATAATAGACCATTTTCTCTATACTTATCGGAGGATGATACTCCGATCTAGAAAAAAATTGACCAATAGTATGCAGAGAAATGTCTACCCACACTCCCTAAATAGTAAGTTAAGTGATAGGGTCACCTCTTTTCCATAATTGACCTTGTGGATATTGTCTCTGTAATTTTTCCTTGTATGTTGCATAAAATTCTATCACTAGCACTTCACTGTACTTCCCAAGTACTTTTTTTATCCACTCAAAGCCATATTAGTGGAAATACACCTCAGACTTGAGAATTTCCATAATCCCTATAGTATTCAGCCACCTCTCCAGATGTAAACCCATCTGATCTTTCCACCACAAAGTTTTCTCAACCCATCATTAAAAGTCTCCTACATATCGGGGTGCCTCCATCGTTCAATGATAAGCACTGGAGCAGTGGTAAGTGCAAGTAGGGGTCCTGTCTATCGATAGGTATAGACTCGACCTCTTTTATACCATGGGCATTCTCATAACTAGCTTTCTCAGAACAAGACTCAATGTCATCATCATCATAAGGTGGTGGTGTGTGAGGAGGAGACTCACAGAGGTGTTTCCTCTGGAGGTGCAACTTTTTTCCCTTTATCAGCCTTTTTCCCTTTTGGGGAAACCTTTTTAATCATTAGTCCTTCATTTAGGTCACCATAACTATTAGAGGATGAAGTGAACTCAGAACCAGTAGACTCTAAACTAGTAGCAAGTGCCTTTGTGTTGCCTTTTTTGGCCACTTCCTTAGTAGAAGATGTGTTCTTAGGAGGCATTTAACCTGCAAGTACATATTAATTAGTAATTAAATAACAAAAAGAAGAAAAAAATTAAGAAACTAAAGTTTAGTGTGCATGTTTTGTTAAGGTTATGAGTGGTGAGTACATGTCATCTCAACAGGATATGACTCGTATGCTTCTTAGTGTAGGTGCAACTATTCACTTGTCTACTGACGAATCCTCCTAACCAGTCGTACTAACAAGGTAAGACTCATTACTAACAATCGTAAGAAGATCAGAAATATTTTATAAAATATTACTACTCCTAGGTCTGTATGACTTTAGGCATACGAGTCCTATGGATTGGGTAGGACTTATTTAGGCAAGTCGTATCTATTCTAGAACTTTAAACTTGTTAGAATTCCATGTTTTCAGTGGGTATGAGTCCCATTATGACCCCGTTACCAATGGGTATGATTCATAACAAGTCTCGTATCCACTGCAACATAGAAGTCCAACATTCGAGTTTGACTCCAAATAAAATTTCCCAAAATTCCCATTAATTTATGCAACAATATTACTCAAATTCAGTCAAAACAATACACAAGAGCAATCCCCAAACCACATTCACCCCCAATTCCCATTTGCAACCTAAAACCATAAATTAGAGTTCCCAAAATTCAACAACGAAGTGAAGTTAACTCAAAGCAAGTTCAAGCAATCTCACATTTTCCATTTTACACCAAATATCATTAATTTATGTTTGAAAGAGTGACTTGATTTGGTGGAATTGAAAGTTTCTTTGAGTAATTCAATTTTTCTTCCCCAATTCATGCCTAAATTGTGTGAGTTAAGGAAATTGAGCAAAATGGTATGTGATTTTGAGTGTTTTTGAGTAATTACATGAGTTGGAAGCTTGAAATTTTGATAGTAATGGAGTTAGTTTGAGTTTTGGGTATCAGGTGCCCGTCGGGTACCCTTATTTATTTTTAACACAAGAGCTAGGCCGAGTTGACTCGTGACCCCAGACCTAGTAAGATTGGGTATGAGTCAGGTGTACGACTCATACCCAGGCTTACGAGTTATTTCTTTAACTTGTATAAACCTGGAACCTTACATAGGTTCTGCAGTGGATACGACTCAATGTGACAAGTCATTCCTTGAGGGTACAACTAGTACTGAGAATTGTATCCATTCAGAAACTTTTACCTAATTTTGATTTTTCTTCCAGGTTCATACTACTTCTACTCACGAGTTGTACCATCTAAATATGACTCGTAAAGAGTCCGTATGGCCAAACTTCTTGAATTTTTTTGGATAGTTCTGCAATCTTTATCCCTGCACACTGAACAAACATATTAACCTATAAATAATTAAGTATAAAAACATGGGTTGCTTCCCATAAAATTCTTGATTTAACATCATAACACAATGTAATTACCTTTGTTACTTAGCCTTCAACAAGGTCTATCTCAAAAATCACATTAATATCCTTAGTGTTACCTATATAGTGCTTGAATTTTTTCCCGTTCACCTTGAACAGGGCTTTACCATCCCACTTTAATTCCAAAACACCATATGGAAACACTCTTAGTACAGTAAAGGGACCATACCATCTAGACTTTAACTTACCTGGAAACAAGAGAAGCCTTGAGTGTAGAGCAATACCTGGTCACCTTTTACGAAGATTCCTTTCTTAATTTTGTGATCATGATGCTGCTTGATCTTTTCCTTGTAAAGTGCAGAACTTTCATATGCCCAGAGTTAGAATTCATCCAACTCATTCATAATCTTCATCCTTGACTTATCTGCATCTTTCCACTCAAAATTTAGCTTATTCATAGCCTAAAGTTCTTTATGTTTAAGTTTAATAGGAAAGTGACACACCTTTCCATACACTAATTTCTATGGTAAAGCACTAATTGGGGTCTTGAATGTTGTTCGGTAAGCCCATAATACATAATCTAACTTTCATGACCAAATAGTCCTATTGGAATTTACTGTCTTCGCCAAGATGTACTTAATTTCTCTATTAGACACTTTTACTTTCCCACTAGTCTGCAGATGTAAGGTGTCACCACCTTATGATTCACTCCATACTTCTCCAACAAACTTTTGAATAGATGATTACAAAAATGTGACCCACTATCACTAATGATAGCACGTGGGGTGCCAAATCGAGAAAAGATGTGTTTTTTCAAGAATATAGTGACACTACATGCTACATTGTTAGGAAGCGCAATTTCTTCCACCTATTTAGAAACATAATCCACAACTACAAGTATATAATTCATGCCAAACGACCTAAAAAAAGGACTCATGAAGTCTATACCCTATACATCAAACAATTCCAATTCTAATATAAGAGTCATATAAAGTTCCTGACATCTAGAGATGTTACCTTGTCAGTAACATTGATCGTAAGTAGAAGAAAAATCACGTGCACCTTTGTAGATTATTGGCTAATAATATCCACATTGCAAAATTTTATGGGAAGTTTGGGTCCCTCTATGATGACCCCAACTGGCGAAAAATGACAATCCTTAATTATACTCATCATCTCACCTCTGGTATGCATCTACGAATAATCCCATATGCAAAAAATCTTAATAATAAGGCTCATCACAGAAAAATTTCCTTATCTCATGCATAAACTTCTTTCTCCGCTGAAAGGAAAGATCTTCCGGGATTAGATCACTTGCTAGATAATTTGCATAGTCTGTAAACCATGGAATTAGATATTGGGAAGCTACTAATATTTTCTCATCTAGGAAACTGTCATCAATATCAAGCCCATCTTGAAGATTTTACATAGCTTTCTCCTCTAGTCTAGAAAAATAATCCGCAACTTGATTCTCAGTGCCTTTTCTGTCCTTGACCTCAAAGTCAAATTCTTGCAGCAATAGCACCTACCTAATCAGTCTAGGATTCACATTATTTTTTACCATTAAGTACCCCAATTTTGAATGATCAGTGTGCACAATCACCTTCTTCCCAATCAAATAAGATTTAAACTTCTCAAAGGCAAAAACCACTGCCAACAACTCTTGTTCCGCCACAGTATAGTTCTTTTGAGCAGGGTTTGGTGCCTTCCAACATAGTAGATGGGATGAAGGATCATTTATTTCCATTGACCTAGTACAACCCCTAAGTCCAAACCACTCACGTCACACATAATCTCAAATGGTAAGGATAAGTCTGGAGATACAGTGATATGAAAAGTCATCCACTTCTCTTTCAGACATTCAAAGGCCTTAATGCATGCTTCACTAAACTCAAATTTCATCTTTTTCTTAAGAAGCTACAAAGAGGGTTGGCAATATTGGAGAAATCATTTATGAACCACCTATAAAACCTAGCATAACCCCAAAAAATATGAACACCCTTCATAGAAATTGGTGGAGGTAATTTCTCAATTACTTTGATCTTGACTCTATCTATCTTAATACCCCTTTTTGAAATTTTGTGCCCAAGCACTATACCTTCTTAGACCATAAAATGACACTTTCCCTAATTAAGTACCATGTTGCATTCTTCACAGCTTCTAAGAGAATTCGCCAAGTGAACTAAGCAGTTATCAAAAGAATCACGAATGACTAAAAAATATCCATAAATACTTTGATGGTGTCTTCTACAATTTCATAGAAAATTGATATCAACATCTCTGAAATGTGGCTGGAGCATTACATATCCCGAATGGCATACATTTGAATGTGAAGGTCCCATAAGGACATGTGAAGGTTGTCTTTATGATCCTCAAGTGCAATGGTAATCTGGTTATAACTTGAATACCCATCAAGAAAATATTATCATCCCCTATCCTCTAAGATATCTAACATTTGGTCCATGAAGGGCATGGGAAAATGATCCTTTTAAGTCCATGTATTCAATTTTCTAATCCATGCATACTCTCCATCCTATGACTGGTCTCATTTGTACTAGCTCATTCTTCTCATTAGGCATAATAGTAATACCTCCCTTTTTTGGAACACATTATACAGGACTGACCCACTTACTATCAACAGTAGGATACACTACACCAACATCCAACCTCTTGATTATCTCTTTCTTCACCACCTCTCACAAAGAAGGATTGAGTCAGCACTGATGCTCTATACTTGGAATACAATCTAGATCAAGTTAAATTTTATGAGTATACAAACCAGGTAGAATACCCACTATATCTTCAATAGACAAACCTATGGCCCTCTTGAATCTCTGTAATACTGATAACAAAGCTTCTACTTTTGTTTCACTCAAGTTAGCTAAAATGATTACCAACAAATTATTGTGGGCTCCCAAAAATGCACATCACAAATAAACAGGGAGAGCCTTCAACACTAAGATAGGTGGCTCCTCAATATATGGATGAGCAAGTGGAGTAGTTGTATTATTCAGATCAAAATCAAGCAATTTTAGTGCATAAGTATAGGAACCACTACCATACAGTGCATATAACATTTCATTGTACTCATCCATACCGTCACTATCAAATTTCATGATCATGGTAGTAAAACTTCTACGTCCAACCTCTCTTCAATATGAACATCAACATTACAGCCATCATCACAAAGAGTAATAGAATCAACATCATGGAGAGAATATATCTCTTCATCATAAACATCAATCACGGATATAACTCTCAACTCATCGGGCTACTTCATGGATTTGCATATATTAAATATAACCTATTTATCATTGAGTCTCAACATCAAATTCCCTAGATCCAAGTCAATCAATTTCCTTCCAATAGCTAAGAAAGGTCTTCCCAATATAATTGGGACTTGAAAATCCACTTCACAATCTAATGTCACAAAATCAGGAGGAAAAATAAAAGAAGCCACCTTAACCAATACATCTATAGAAGGCCAACTGGATTCTTCACTGTCCTATCTTCCATCACTAGTCTCATGGTAGTTGACGTAGGATCCCGCAACTCCAACTGCTTAAATATAGATAATGGCATAACATTGATACTATCCCCTAAATCACATAGAGCACAAGAAAAGTCAAAAGATCTAATAGTGCAAGGTATAATGAAGGCACCCGAATCCCCCTTATTCTCTACCAAATATCTAGTTGCCATAGAACTGGAATGATGAATATTATCAACTGGATCATAACTAAATAACCTCTTATTTATGATTAGGTTCTTCATAAATATTGCATATCCTGGCATTTGTTCTAATGCCTCTACAAGTGGGATGTTGACTAATAATTCCTTTAGAATAGACAAAAATTTCTGATACTTACCCTCTTCTTGTTTCTTTTTCAGCCTTTGAGGAAAATAAGGGTGTGGTATCGGAATGGGTTTCAGAACAGGCTCCTCGATCTCACCTTTTCCTGTGTCTTTCTTGTTACTACTCTCCACATCAATGGTTTCATGATCAATCTTTTGCTCATCAATAATGGGTACAGGTGGGTCTATAGTGGTTGTACCACTCCGATTAGTAATGGCATAGCAGTGACCATCATTATCTTAATTTGTAATCATGTTACAAGAAAGAGTGCCAGGTTGCCTCTGACTTAATATAGCTGACATCTGACCTTACTATTGTTCAAGTTGTTAATTGCTATAGACTCAACTTTTTGATTATGCCCTGACATGTATGACTTAATATCTCTAAGACATCTCTCTTGATTTTCTTTCCCTTTGACCAGTTTTGACTACATTGCATCCATTCTAGATTCTGAATCACGACTGCCTGTTGGAATGTATTTGTCACACTTCTATTCGTAATCATCTTTTCGCCGACAATCACCATCTGACTCTCTACTTTTATCTTTGTATCTATCATTATAATAGTTCCTACCTTGATTTCCTTGCCCCTGGGCTCAAAAATATGCTAACCTATGATCAAGATACTTTGCCTTCTCTTTAGATTTAATCTCAAAAGTTTTGGAAGTAGACCCTTGTGCCATAACTACATTTAGTTTTTCACCTCTCATTGTTGTGAACTATTTTGTAAGTAGCCCAATATATTTCCGAAGTTGTACAACCTTTTGTTCTACCAAACTTTACTAGTTGCATACATATTATCTGCTCCAATGGCATACATACCCATACCGCACTCAGCAACTCTAGTATCCAAACCTCTATTCATCACTGAAATATTAGCGAACATATCTTGCACAGCATCCCACCACAGACGCATAAATGCACCTCCTAAAATTGTATTTTCCATTGCTCTCGAATTAACATTCAATGTTGTATATAATATTTCCAACAAATTTGATCCTCTAATTTTGTGATTAGGTAACATGCTCAGCTTCTTCTTAAATCTAAACCATGCTTCATACACGGACTCCACAGGTAACTGTCTGAGGTTATAAATCTCATCTTTCAGTTGTATCATCCTTTTAGGAGAGAAAAATCTATCTAGAAATTATTTATGCAACTCATGCCAAGTAGTGATTGAGGCTCTTGGAAGTTCCCCTAACCATAATGATGCTTCTCCAGTCAAAGAAAATGATAACAACTGTAGTCTCAGAGCTTCCTTTCTACCCCCAAAATAGAATATGGTGAACAAACCCCAGTGAAATTAGCAAGATGCATGTTTACATCATCAATTGCTGATTTCGAAAATACACCCTTTAGATTTAGCAATTGGATCATAGCACTGGTAATGACATTAGGGGGTAATGTAGGAGGAACAATGGTTCCTATTTCAGCAGGTTCAACATATCCCATGTCTTCATCTTTGTCATATGGTTGAAGATACTGATAAGTAGGAATCATTGGAGCTCTACCTATTTGTACTCTTCCTTGCTGTGCAGGCACCTATTTTAGCCTAGCTAGCACCGCATTCTCAGCTCAGGCCTACTCTTCCTCCATTGTAGCTTCTTCAGCTGCTGCTACTAATAATTATTTTTTCTATCTGTCAACAACATTCTATGGATCATCTGGTGGTGGCGGAGGAGGAACATTATGATGGTCTTGAACCCTAGTCAGAATACCATTACAAACTTGTTCTACCATCCTTTGTGGTGTTTAAAGAATTCCTTCTAGATCTAGATCAAAAAGGAGTAAGGGATTGCCTCTTCTCCCAGTGTTTTACATACACCGGCATATTCCAAATCAAAAAATAGAAAAATAAAACCTGCAAACTACACCAAATTCAATTAACAAATTACACTATTTCCCCCAACAACGATGCCAAAATTTGATGTTGCCCAAAACTAAACTCCAAAAGAAGTATGCTACAGTCGATGCAAAATATAGTAATCAAACTAGGTTGGGGTCAAACCCACAGGGAAGATTTTGAATAGTTTTTTAACTTTATGTAATTCACTAGCAGTGTAGAAAAGTAAATAGGGTATTTTGGAAGTAATTAGTAAGTAGTAACCGAACTTGAGTGCTTTGAGTTGTAAACAATAGAAGAGGAACACTAGGATTATGTACTCTCTGGCTTCTTAGTTCTACATGTTTCTCATTTTCAACCCATCTATTTTGCTACTCTACATATAAGGTCAACAAGCGATGATTTAAATAGTCTTGTGAATGTGTTGATAAATCTCACCCTTATCTTAGGAGTCTTAGGGCATCTCCTTATTGCTTATTGTCTATGACTTCAGTTCAACTCTCACCTTTTGAGCCTCGAGTTGATCAGATGAGATGGCGGAATAATAGCGATGGAAGTGAATCTCAATTCCTATCTTAATCCTTTTTTCCTAATCATAAACTCCCTTGTGAGGACATTTACGAATAAAAGAGCTCTAAGGTCAATTATAATGAAGAAAATTAAGATACATGCAGTTTACTTTAGAATAAATAAATCTCCCACTTACCTTGCATAGTAAATCCACTAAGGTTCCCAAAACCCTAGTCAGGGAAGTTATCCACTCATGTTCATGCAACAATCCATGATAATCAATAAAGAAAGCATGTAATTAATTTCACAATATTGAGATGAATAAAATCCAAATTCTTCAATTGAATAAAAGCGTAAAATATCAAGAACAAAGTATTAATAATATAATATAATGCCAATGTATGATAAATTATGTAAAAGAATATGGATTCCTTTGGGAACACGGACACGGGTGGTGCATGGCTGTCATCAGCTCATGTCGTAAGGTGTTAGGTTAAGTCCAGCAATGAGTGCAACCCTCGTGTTTAGTTGCAATTGTTGAGTTAAAGTTGAATCTTGATCATGGAACTCCGATTCTGATTTCTTGATATTGGAGTGATGTTTCAATGCAGATTCCACTCGAGTCTTCTTAGAGAGAACATAGAACCAAATAAAGGAGAAACACTAAGGTATATACAGTATCTAAAAATACTATGAAATCCTAATAAAAATGAAAAAGGGTAAAGTTAAGTCAGTGCATAGTTTGACTTGTTCGTCAACTCGTATGCTCATTATACGAGTCCTACCATGGATTTTCGTATCCATTCTAGTGTCTAGTCTCCCATGGCTTTAACTTTTTGTTCTTTATATGACTTCTGCTCATGAGTTGAGCCTTGATCATATGAATCGTGTTGTGTTCTCATATCCACCTGGGACTTTTTTCATTCTAAGCTTGGACACTGGTCTGCTTATAGTTTGATCATATGAGTCATACTCAGAATTTCGACTAGTATACTTCTGAGACTTCAACTCTAGATTATAGCTTTGGTTACTATTATGCTTACCACTCCTATTCACGACCAGTATCCTCAGTATATGACTCGTATGGCTGGGTCATAATATTTCATCACTTAGTCTTTTGTTTGGGTCCTTGATTCTGTTGTGGTTATGAGTCGTATGGTATGTTTATGACTCGTGAGGTGACTCGTATCTTGGTTAGTCTTTGTATTTTGAGGTATTTTTCTTCTATTTTCATCCTAACACTATTGTAGACCTATTTTACCTAAAATAAACACAAAAGTACATCATATCCACTAAAACAACGTAAGTACCTGCATAAATTCATGGTTTTAAGCATCGAAAGTGTCGTGTTTCCATGACATATCAACGTTCACCATACATGGCATGCAAAACTTTTGAGGGGGTTCGATCGCACTTCCTACTTGAGAACAAAAACGTATAAAACAATTTCTACAAGACAAAATCTTTGGAGTCACAAAAATAGGGAAGGAATTGTTAAAAAAAATTCACATCCATGCCCTTGGTTTTCAAAAGTTTTTGGATGGAGGGGGTGTTTGCTTCACATTTGCACCACAAAAAATTTGCTATTGATGGAACCAAACGAAGCTATCGTATCACATTTGGGCTTTCATGAGGGAAAACCATATGGCTACTAAAACTTCACCTTAGGTATAAGGGCGATCCCAAATCCAAAATGCCACAGGTACTTAGATTTCTCTTGCATTTATAGCTCTGATGCTATGGGTACTCAGACTCTCCCTGCATCCATGGCTCAAAATACAATCACGATGATTTTCTCTTAAGAATGTCATCGCTTAATATATCATAAGGAAAGGCTCGTCTAACATCATCATAAACACAATAAAGACAAAATAACAAAAAACTAAAAATGAAATAAGAAACTAATCCATGAAATATGAGCACCATCAGAGTGCCCGAATAATACAACCCAGAAAAAAAAATCATCCAAAATAACTTAAGAACATCCACAAATATATCAATAGTACAAACCAAATAAATAAATACAGTGATAGGCACCCCTAACTAAGAAGCTTGCAGTGACCTCACTACATAATCAAGAAAGCATAAAAAGAGAAAAAGGGTGCTCCCTATAACCGCATCAAGAGTTGTTGTCTCTATTTGACTCAGCATCACCTCCAGCACTATTTTAGTCTGACGACTCAACTGGGGCTTCATTATCACTATCCACTCTAGGAGAAGGAATTCTTCTATGGGTTTCAGGAGCTTCCAAAGGCCCCTCACCCCCTTCCACATCTTTGAGAATAATTTGTCTTTTTTCTTCTTCCTCTTCTCCCTCTTTTCATGAGAGTCCTTGATATCCCTGTGCAAATATGCTAGAGATTAGTAGGCTCTCTCAATCCTAGCAATAATGGCTCCCTAGTTCTTTTGATCTTCCAGATATATCTCATAGTCAGTGTGAGCCACATAGGAGTGACGGGGGGTAGAAGACTCTCTCGGTCCCTGTGGCAACCCTGCTACATCTCCTTTATCTCCCTCATCATTATCAAGTTCTCCTCAAAAGTACTTATTATATATGGCCTGCAGGAGTCAGTGTCCTCACCTATTGACTTGCCCAACTCCATCTTCCTCTTCTTGCTCTTGTCGGATGCACCTTCGCCCCAAATCTTAAGAGGGTAAATAAGGGTGTTTGGATGCACCAAGGTTTATTTTGGTTTCTCCTCAACCCCGAATCTCCTTCATAACTCTATATTCAAAGAAGGAAATAAAAAGGAGCATACCATTGTGGTTCTTGAAATACCTCAAGTCTGAAATCACAAGCTAACCAATATTTAAAGGAATGTAGTCTAGTATACAAGCAACCACCTGGGCTAGCATATATGGAACAAAAGTCATGTATGTGCATGGAAAAACCCGGCTACAAATAATATTCAGCCATATCCTTGCCTCAACTGTGAAATCATTCATCGATATACCCTTGTTGGTAGATTCCCGAGGAACCTACCTTCTAGGACATAACTTTTCAGCCATCCAACACCCTGGTTCACAACCCTTTACCTCAAATTGGATATGTCCTCATCCAGCAGCCCATAAAAATCATTAATTTGTTTGTCCCCAAAGTGAATATTCTTCCCTCAGATTTGGACAACTAGTTTGGAGAAGGGTACTATACTAAGGTTAGCGTAGAATTCCCATACCCAGTGCAACGTAGAATTCTCGTACCCAGTGCTCATTTTCCCAGCAAGGATCCGGAGCAAAACAGCTCCACCTTTTGGCTGCCGAGTGGGCATGAAATGTTGGGAGCTTTTGTGGCACCTTATCTAAGCATATGCCTCTCTTTGGAAGCAATATTGTTTTAGGGAGGTTTACATAGTATTGATTATGGAATTCTGAGGCCATGAACCGAGTTTTATCATGCTCTTCCATATTGATCCTTGAAAACCTGAAAATCACATAATAACATTAATTGTCAACATTTACATGTGAAAGATATGTTATGTTATTAATTAAAGCTTATGAGATGGTGTCATGATGGGTTATGGGAAAGAAATGGAATTGCAGGATTTTTGGTCTGAGCTGAAAATCACTCTAAGATATATCAATCACGGGCCACTGAGCCGTGATCGCACTGCTACAATCATGATCTAATGACCGTGATTTCGATATCTGAGGCAAGGCCGGACCAAATTTTTCAGAACACAAATTGCCCAATTTCAATGCCAAGTTGTGTTTCAGATCAAAAAGTAACCTTATGTACATAAAACTTAGCCTTTAGATGTTTGATTATTCCCTTGAAACATGATAAAACTATAAGCACTTATTTAGGGCATTATTTTGAACCCTTGGTATGCCAATCTATTTCTATCATTTTGAGTGATTTTGGGTACTCAAGACTTCCCCAACTATTTTCACAACACTAGCCATGGCTAGCCACACTACATAGGCATAATTAATACAAAATTTAATACTCAAGGAAAATTTGTAGGTCAGTCCTATGACAAGAGTTCTAAGGCCTAAAAAAGAGCAATTAAAGAGGGAATTTGAAGAACATACCTAATTAGAGATTTAGAGTGATGGTTAAACAAGTTTGGATACCCAATATCAGCTCACAATTGAGTACAATTTGAATAGGAAGTATGAGGGGAAAATGGATAGTAAATTGATATTTTAATTAGTATTGGCCATGATTACAATCCAAGTTCTGCCATCACGGTCATGTGGCAACCACGATCGCAATAGCACGGGTGCTACGATCATAGTAACTGAGGCCATTTTTGGTCCTCTGTTTTCCCCTACCCAGTCCACTGTACAAAATTTTTACACTTTCCCTTATTCAAAACACTTTATAGCACCCCAATTTCATAGATCAATCACAAACAAAAATAAAACCTTCTCTACTTAATAAAAAAAGGATACGGGACACTTTCGTGGCATTGGTAGGTTGCCTCCCACATAGCTCCTAATATATCATCGCGACACAACATTCATCATATTTCCAAGTTGGATCCTCAAAGGAACCATTAGTCACCTCAGTTTCCACTAAAGCAATGATGGACACAACTTGTAGTTCCAAGGATTGCTTATTTGTTTTCATAGTTGAAAGGACACATCTTCATCTTGGACCAAAAATTTCTTTTCTCTTAACTCCATAACAACAATAGCTCTTCTGGTTGCAAGGAAAGGTCCACTAAGTATAATAGGTATCTCTTGGTCAATTTCACAATCAAGCACAATGAAGTCCGCTGGAAGAATGAAACAGTCTACCTTTATCAAAAATCAAACAAAACTCTCACCGGTCTCTAGATAGAACGTTCCGCCATCAATAGCCTCATTATTTATGGAGTAGGAGTGCCAAAACCAAGTTTTTGATATAGTGCATATGACATGAGATTAATGCTTCCACTAAGGTCACACAAAGATTTTTCAAACTTGTGTGTCCCTATGTTGCAAGGGACTGTAAAAGCCCCGGGATCCTTTTTTTTATGCTATAGTGCTAGTCATGATAGAGCTACACTCATGGGTAAATTCTATGGTTTCACCATTAACAAAATATTTCTTTGAAATCAACTTATTCATAAGCTTAGAATATCATTAAATATCTTAAATGGCCTCTAGCCATGAGTATTAATTGATAAATTTCTAAGCTTAGCAAGGAAAATCTTGAATTTGACATTGTCCTTCTTCTTTTTGAGCCTTTGAGGGAATAGAGGGGGAACCTTCATGGTAGGTAACCGATCACTTTGTGGTTCATAATTCTCAACTACCTAAGGATCTCTCTCTTCATCAACCATTTCATCACTTATCATTGTCTCTTTTTCATCCCCTTTCTTGAGACTTTGGAGTCTCTTTATTTGAATCAACCACATGATTCTTCTTCATATTTTTTTGTTCAACATTTGTATATTTCTCATTTTCATCCGAAATATCTCCAAGGGTTTTGCCACACCAAGTTAATATGACCAATACTTGAGCATCATTTTTTGGATTTATAGCAGTATCACTAGGAAGGCCTCTTTTTTTGTCTAGCATTACGTTTAGTGGAGATTTCTCCAATTTATGACTCCAATTGCTTGATTAAGGCAGAGTGTGATACAACCATTTGGTTGATTTTCTAAAAGTCACCTTTCAATTCCCAGACCATCTTGTCCGTTCGCTCCATTCTCCTTAAGATACTTGCTAACACATCCTTAGTCTGGAACTTTTTAGGATCAACAAAATTGGACTCTCTACCCTTTACTCATTCAAGAGGAGCCATATATTGATCATATTCCCTTTCCTTGTCTCTCCAATCACAATCTCTTTCCCTATCACACCAATCCCATTCTCTTTCATGATTTGTTCAACCTTGGTTCCCACTTTTCCTTTGATAGAACGGGCAGGAACCCACCAGATCCAAATAACTAATTTTTTTATCAAGCCTCTTGTCATCTTCTTCATCATAACCCTTGGATGCCATTACATTTACCCTTTTCTGGGTTCACCCATCACATATTTCATTAGTAACTCCAATTATGTCATTGTTTTTTCCATGTTTTCCTTCCTCTATTTATCTTCTTTCCTTTGCTCTTTATCAACATAGGAGGTGGTAGAAAATCCCTTAGCTACCTCGGTGTCTCGAGTACGCCATCCACAATTTTGATTTCTGACTTCCTTAAGCAAGTTTGAAGCCACATTATAATAAAACTTCACAAGTAATATCCGGTCGCATTATCCACCATGCTTTTGTATAGTTGATCCAAAGACCGATAGAGGATTTGGAGAAACATCTTCTCTGGGACCTTATGGTTGGAACATTGCATGAGCTTCCCATTAAATCTCTCCCACACCTTATATAGAAGTTCTCCATTTAATTGACAAAAATTGGTGATTTTGTCACATAATTTCAACATCTTAGATGGTGGGAAGTATCAGTCTAAGAGAGAAATGATAAGTTTATCCCACGATGTAATTGACCCGGTGGGGAGAGATCATAGCCATAATACTACCTCACTCGTTAAAGAAAATGGAAAGAGGCACAACCACATTGACTCTTGTGAGATTTGAGCAATGTTAAATGGGGTACAAACTTCCAACAATTTCTTCAAGTGAAGGTTGGGGTCTTCATGAGCTTTCCCCGCAAAGAGACCTTTCATTTGAATCATGCGCAACATAACACTCATGAAGTGCGACAATCTATTCCCTTGATTGGGAGGATACAAAAAGCGCTTGCACGTCTAACATCATGGAGTTTCTCCTCGTCATCAAAGGGACCATCAAAGGTCCTGACATTACTTGCATGGTACTCATGGTATTATGGAAACTATTGAAATCACCTATAAAGAAACATAAAAAACATTCAAAATAAATAACAACCACTACGGGTAAACCTAAAGCTACTATCAACACCGTATGAGTAAAAATAAAGTTTCACTCCCTGGCAACAGTGCCATTTTGATAACGCTCAACTCACTCCATGATTTATGGGCAAGCCAGTTGTTGTTAAGTATATTAACCCAATGTGAGTTGGCATCAAATCCTCGAGGAGTGGATTAGTCTTCTAATCCTATGGTAATTAATAACTACTAAAGAGATACCCATAATGTAAAAAAAATAAAATACAAAAATTAAAATTGGAGGGGGGAGGGTTGGTTTGGAAAGTTATTTTACCAAAATCTAATCAAACTACAAATTCAAGGCAACAAATGCGGAAAAGATTTTAATATGAGACAAGTCTTGGGATTATGTCTTCCTAGGGGAAAATAATGCATGGATCATGACCACTGAATGCAAATTCTAGTTAATGACAACATGGGTACGCTAGGTTACGGGTTCTTAATGCTAGTTTGTTAGGCAAACCTTAAGAGTATCACCCATGGACCCTTTAGGATAGATTATGGATGTGGTAAGCAAAACTATCCATTACCTCAAATGAGCATCCCTATTTCTAGAAAGATGCCCAAGACCTAGATAATTCTTAATCCACCGTTATTTCTAACACAATGAAAGGGGAATAAGCTATATCTAACTATTGTTCACTAATGGCTGGTCACCTATATCCCTCTTTCAAGGATGATATATGATCCAAAATTATACTCACATCACATTTTCAAGGATGATGAGAGATTTTGGAAATTTGGGGTTTTCACCCACAAATCTATTTTGGGAATTTGGAGTTTCCACCCACAATTCCCAACTCAATCAAGCAATCATTAGTGAAACCCATCATCAATAACCAAGAATCTGTACTAATAAATCACAACCAACTCATATTTTCACCCTATTTCAACATAATCCTAAGATAGATGTTTAGCTACTCATGAAGTTAAAGGAAAGGAATATACCAAAAGGATCATTAAATGCTTCCAAGGGAATTGAAAGTAAGAGTAATCTAATATCCAACTTCAATTACAACCAAAACTACTTGAGAAATAGCCACAATAAATTTTCCCAATTTGGTAGGGTTTTAAGTTATTCAAAATTCAATTTTAGTATAGAAGATACCCAAAATCAAAAGGGTTATTGCTCCATATGGGATTTGGGGTCGGTTTTATAAAATTACAAATCTACCCCTTAGCTTAATCTCGCACTATTGCGATCGCCCATCTTGACCGTGATCGCGACTCCCGCGATCTCGATGAGGCCTTCGTGATGGCTTGTTCTGACTAATCTGAAATGGACAAAATCACTTCCTTCAGACCGCAATCACGATAATTGATGTTAGATCTTGCTCCCACTTTTGCATCTTTTGCACTTTACTTTACTTTTTGATTTTTTTTAGCTCATTTCACTTCTTTTCTTCTCATCAACTGTATACCTGCAAAATATGAGAATTAGTGAATTTAAATGCCAAAGTTGTGTCATTCATACCATTAAATCATACATTTGGGCATAAATAAGTGGTAAATTTGCCACTCATCACCCAAGTAATGCTTAAGCAATCACTGGGTCAATTAAATAGACATCGCTTAAGCGATAAGGTGTCACTTAAACTATACCACCTTATTGTATATGCAATATGGATTTTTCTCAAGTGACAGTTGCCTACCCAATGCAGATTCACTTAAGTGATAACCCCAGCCAACAGCCAGGTTGCAGAAGCAACCAAAAAGTTGTCACTTGAATGGTGCATCTCTGCGGACCCCTTGAGATTCATCCAGAAACCTAAGAACACAAAAATCTATGCTAATTATTAAATTCGATGCTCCATACTCAATGGAAATATTATATTTTAAAAAAAACATCATTTTCACAAAGTTGATCCTCGAAATCCAATTTCAGAACTTTTCAAACTGAGGGTCGAAAGGAGATACAAATGCCAAAAAACCACACCAACCATATTACCAACCTAAAATTGATGTTTCGAATATTCTCGCACATTTCATTTTTCCAACTAATGCATAGATCAAAAAATGTTGACTAAAGTCAACTATAAAACCTTTTTAATCACCAAAAACCACAAACTAGCACAAATCACATCAAAATATATTAGGAAGCATGCCAATTAACGCCACACCCCATAAATACCACAAAAAAACTACAGGAGGGGTAAAATAATCAAACCATATAGAAATGAATAATTTGCAAAAATCACCAAAAATCATAACATTACATCATCTACTACGAAGAATCTAACTCTTTGTCAAGCTAAAGAAAAGAGAAATACCTGAATCAGTTAAAAGCTAGGGATAACTACCACATATATCAAACTCGACCTCCCTAGTAGCCTCATCTACAGGTCGATGTCTCCACAAGACCTTAACCACTAGGATATCTCTAGAATGCTACCCTTTAACATTCCTGGCTAGAATAGAGACATTCTCTTTAACAAAAGAAAACTTCTTATCTAACTAGACTAAATCCCAATGAAAGACATGGGACTTATTTGGAATTTAATGTCGAAGCATGGAAACATGAAAATCTAGATGAACAACAGATATCAGATTTTTGAAAAAATATCATTTTTATAAAGTTGAGTCTTGAAACTTAATTTCAGAACTTTGTGAATCAAGGGTCAAAATGAGATACAAAGCTATAAAAACACACCAACCATATTACAAACCTAAAATTGACATATAGGATCTACTAGCATAATCCATTTTTCCATCTGATGCATAGATCAATAACTATTGATCGAAGTCAACTATAAAGCCCTTTTAACCACCAAAAACCACAAACTCACATGAATAATAATAAAATGTGTTGGGAACCATGCCAATCATCTCCACTCACCAAAAATGCCATAAATCAAACATAAGGAGGGGTATAATGGCCAAATCATGTGAAATGAATAATTCACAAAAATCACCAAAACATAGGTTATTACAAGCTACGATTGAGTCTATTTGCATTGGCTAGACCACTATCCCCGATTGAGGTTCGTAGTATTATTAGTTTGGCATATTATAATAGGTAGTTCATTAAAGGTTTTGTGGTTATTACAGCGTCGAAGACTAAGTTGACTATAAAGGAGGTTTCTTTTTAAAGGTCCAAGGAATGTGAGTTGAGTTCTCTGAGGATCAAGGACTTGCTTACTTCAACTCCTATTTTGAATCTTATGGTTAAGGTCCAAGGAATTAATGTATATTGCGATTCTTCTAGTGTTGGATTAGTTTGTGTTCTAATACAGTACATTTGAGTTATTTCTTATGCATCAAAGTGGATGGAGGTTCTTGAGCACAACTACCCCACTCATGAGTTGGAGTTGACAATATAGTAATTGCACTCAAAATTTGACGGCACTATTTGTGTGGTATTTATTTCAAAATCTAATTTGTCCATCATAGTCTCAAACATATTTTGATATATAGAGAGATTAATTTAGGAAAATTTAGGAGATGATATCTCCAGAGGCAGAGCCAGCCCTCTTTAGGGGGTTCATCTAAACCCCATTCAATAGAAAAATATACTACTTATACATGATTAAAATTATTTTTTATATGGTTATAGTAGGTGTTGACCCCCCGGTTATTTAGTTTTCTTTGAATATTGAACCCTCTTACTTGAAATTCTGGCTTCACCTCTTTATAATCCAAACAAGGCTAATGTGGTAGTAGTTGTCTAGATCTAGAAGGTGGTGAGTATGGATATCTTGGCATTTATTTCTATTTTGGGATAGTAATTATCTTGGGACATTTAATACTTAGCCAATTTGATGGTCCAGCTTGATATTTTTGACTCTAAGAGGATTCTTGCTAATGTTCAGGCCAAGTGTACCTTATTTGAGCAAATTTGGAGTTGCTAGTTTTAGGATAATACACTTTGTATCTTTAGTGATCAGGTTCATAGGGTTGAGTGCAGGAGGGATACCTTGGATTCAAAGGTTATTAGAAGATATGATTGTCGCATTTATGTTTTTAGGGTTGGCAACTTTTAAAGTTGATATTACGGGAGGCTCAAAGCTCCATATATTCCATTCACCTATTTATAACTAAGATGTATAAAGATGTGAGGCAGTATTCCTAGTGGAGTATCATGAAAAGATATATAGCTGATTTTGTAGCTCATTACTTGGGTTGTCAGCAGGTAAAATTTAAACATTAGATACGAGGTGACTTGATTTATAGATTGCCTATTCCCAAGTAAAAGTGGGAGAGAATCACCATTGACTTTATTAGTGGGTTGCCTTGCACTTCCATTAGTTTTGATGGTATTTAGGTCATTGTAGATTGGTTGACCAAATAGATCTAGTTTTTCCCTATTCAAATGTTTTTTAGTGCTGAAAAGTTTGCTCATATCTATGTTTTGAGATAGTTTGACTTCATAAAGTACCCATATTTATTATTTCAACAGAGACTCGGTGCTCACATCTAGCTTATAGAGGACTTTTCATGATGAGTTGGGTACTTAAGTGAACCTTAGCATCGATTTTCACCCTCATATTAATTTGCATTCAGAGTAAACTATTTAGGTCCTTGAGGATATGATATGCACACATGTTATGGAATTTGGAGGTCAGTAGGAGCAATGCTTAGATTTAGAAGAGTTCACTTATAATAATACCTACCATTTGAGTATTGTGATGGAACCATTCGAGGCTTTATATAGTAGCATTGTCAATCTCTGATAGGTTGGTTTGATATCTCTAAGGTTAGGCCCCATGGTACTAACTTACTTCATGAGTCATTGGATACGGTCCAAGTGATTCAGGATAAGTTGAGGGCAGCTTAGAGTGGGAAAATGACTTATGTTGATCGTAGACTTTAGGACCTGAGGTTTGGAGTGGTTGACTGGGTTTTTCTTTGAGTATCACCCATGAATGGTGTGATGAGTTTTGAGAGAAGGTCAAGCTCAACCCCTAATATATTGAGCCATTCAAGATACTTTAGACAGTTGGAGAGATATCTTATGAGTTGTCCTTAACCCCAGATTTTGAAGTTGCTTACCTAGTTTTCCATGTCTTTATGTTATGACATTATATCTCGAATGAGTCTCATATATTTTGGTGGGACTCAATATAATTGGATTGGATATTTACCTTTATTAAGGAGCCAATTGTCATATTAGCCAGGGTTGTCAGAAGGTTGCACTCCTGAGAGACTTTGGTAGTTAAGGTTAAGTAGGGACACCGCCCATTAGAAGAGGCTATTTGGGAGATCGAGAGTGAGATGTACACCCAGTATCCTCACCTATTTGACCATCTTGATCCTTTATTTTTGCGGACAAAAGTCCTTTTTAGTAGTGGATATAGTATGACCCTCTAGGTCATATTTGGCATTTCCACACTATTTTACAATTTAGAGCTTTCCACATATTCCCCAAGTCATTTATACTTATTGGAGCTACCAGTTCAGTTATCAAGTTTGTTTGGTTTTTAGAGATGATTCCCTATTTTAAAGTTCTTGTTGTTGAGAATTTGGTATTGAGCCTAGACTTTAGGTTAATGACATTATATGCCAAATCTTATAGTTCTTTAGAACATTGATTTTAGGCTAGGGAGAACTTTGGTTTAGAATCTAAGCTTCTGGACTCCTTTTGGGTTATTGGGTAGATTTTAGTTAAAACAACCATAAGTTGTGGGACAATATTTCATCAAAACAACCCCATATATGAATTTTGAAGGCATCATTGAGTCTAGAATATCATATATGTTATGGTAGCATAGTTCATTCATATTTATAGGATTTCAAATAAATTTTACTAGTTCGATCAGAGACTTGGTAAATAACAAGTTTGTTGGTGTAAGCTTCAGTTGGTGCAGTCAAAAAATGGCCTTCACATTTTTGAAGGTCAAGGTGAATGGCTATCATGATCGTGATAACCTTGTCCACTTTTGGGATGGCCAAGTTAATTAGCGATCCTGATCATGGGCTGGTTTCTATGTTCATGAAAGGTAATTCACTGTGAGGGTTGCGGTCATGGTAGGGTCCCCGCAATTTCAATAAAGGAACCCCTGAAAAAATATACAGATCTAAAAACCAATTTTCTTCAAGTTCTGTTAAATTCCCTAGTAAGCAAAAAGAGTAAGAGGATCGATAGTGGGTATTTAGAGGTGAGTTGGAGAGTTTGTAGAGACATTTCTCATCAAGGAATATTGTCAGTTTCCTTTAAATTCTTACTTGATTCTCCACTTTAAAATCATTGTTCCTAATACTCCGCAGGATGATTTGAGGGAGTAGTTGTGCTCGAATTTCAGCGATTTTGAAGGTAAATGATCCTTGATCCTAGAGGGACATTTTGAAGATTTCAAAGTTATGTTTCCACAAGTAGGCCCTACATGGAATTTTAGCTAAATTTTGGACCCAAAATAATTATATGCAATATGGGTATAATTATTATCATATTAATGTGTAAATCATTATTTTGATAGTGTGGCATCGTGCAGAGTCTTCTCAGAATGACAAATCTCCAATTTAGTAGACTTTCTTGAGAATTCATTGGCGTCCAAGTAGGCTAGACTTATTTTCCTCATTAAATGAGCTTTATTATGGTATTAGTATAGTATTATGATAAAATTTTGGTTGGAATTTAAGGCTTGGTTGTATGTTTAGTGAAAATTTAGAATATTTTGCCGGTTTAGGTAGAATTGACCCATTCCTTTTTCCCTTGAGTTAAATTATTGCTTTAGGAATTATGTAGACTTATTTAAAACCTAGTCATAGAAATTGGATGTCTTAGTAGTTTTTGGGTAGAAATCACCTTAGTATAATTTTTTAGGGTTTAGTAGCGAGCCTTGTCGAAACTCATTAAGGTTTAATACCCTAATTATCTCCTTGTACATCTAGGAGGTCTTCTTTCTCCATTTTATATGTATTCTTAGACCCTAGGATGATTTAGACAATTTTTAGCTCTTGACTAGTCTTAGTAACCAGTATTTACTTTAAAGACTGAGTTGAGTCCAGTAATTGCTATTTTATCAATCAATGCAAGTATTTTTCTTACTCTGGGTAGTCACAAGACTCTGCTAAATCAACCTCACTCAATTCGTTAAGTCTTTTTACAAGTCAGTACTCTAAGGCCTAACCTCAAAGAAATCAAATCATCACATAGGGGATCTATGCCTCTGCCTTTGCCTATACTAAGCTTTAAAATGTGCTATTTTAATGTTAGAATAGTAACTATTTTTGGAGGAAAACTCTTCTAAAAGATAGAATTGGTCCCAATGATCACCAAAATCAATAACACATACTTGAAGAATATCGTGCAACACCTTAATGGGTGCTCTAACTGTCCATATATTTGAGTGTGAAATATGATACTCATCTCAAGTTAATTCCCCAACTCAATCTATATGGAACTCTAAAAATTTAACATAAAATGAGTACCCCTATCAAAAATGACTGAGATTGGCATACCCTGAAATAAAACAATATCTTGAATGTAGATACATAAGAGAATATAGGCAAAGGGTCAAACAACACTGAAGTAGGATGATGGAAAATTGAGAGTATACTTGTAATCATAACATCAAAGTCCTCTGCCTTAGGTATCCCAAGAAAAGCATAACACTGCCTATGATCGCTACTCGATTACGTGACTCTTCAATCACCACCACGATCTCCCTAAGATCCACCCTAGTACTTTATTGTAAACTCTACTGGGGAAGACCTGTAATGTGTCTGGGGAAATATCTATCCAAGTGATACAACTGATCATAAACATAACATCCTTTGCTAGATAAATCATGTTAGAGGGACAAGAAGTAGCAGAACTCCCACATAAGTAAAAGAACCAAAATGATACCTTCATTTGGAATGAACCTATCTTTAACCACTCAAAACTTAAGATTCTGCAAACCCACTTTCACTACCCTATAGTGCTGCCTAAATCAATTTGCTATGTTAATGATGAGTCAAAAATTATGACTTATTTGACCTAAAATTTACTAGAAACCATGTCCTTAATGGTAATTTGAATACACCTTAATATTGTTTTGTTTTAATTTTAAGGTTAAGGATAAAAAGTGGATAAAGAGCAAAATGATGGAAGATTAGATCCAAAAGTACAAAAAAGCATCGCTTTGGATAATTAGCACATCATCCAAAAAACATTTATATCGTCAAAAGAAACAATCATCGATATATGCAACAAACTAAGATAGGTCCAAAGTTGGACATAATGACAATAAGAAGCACACATTAGTGCATTGTTGAATGAAATAGCGACAGCTAGGTCCCATCGTTAAATAGGATAAATACCAACCCTTGGGGCTCAATGTATTTATAATTTAGTGATCCTTGACATAATTTGATGCATCACTGATGTGACCAGTGATTTATTTTACCTTAGTTGAATTGGACCAGGTGGTATTTTTGTAAATTTGAGGACCAATTTTTTTAGAGAGCCTTGTTAGACGATATAAACCCTATGTTATGCCATATTCTTAAAGATAAAACTTATAATTAATACCTTAGTTGGGATTTTAGTTGCTTATTACTCTTTTTTTTCCATTGAATTTGGAATTTCTCTTGAGGATTGTGTATTCTAAGGAGGAATTTAATGAGGATATAGGTATATTTCCTTTTTATCTTGTTATGAGTAACTAATTTCCTAGCTTGGGGTTATGTATTATTGAGTGTTGATTAATATGTGGGTAGTTTTTATTTACCTTTACATTCAATTGAATGCTTTAATTTTAGCTAAATCTCTATGTTTCAACTCAAGGATTGAGGTTGCAAACTCTATTCATGCTTAGATCTCTTATTTTTCTTGAAAGAGAAAACACAAGTGGAGAGATTTAGTTGACAAATACTTGAGAATTTTTCACTTAATAGCTTGTGCTAAAAAAGAATAACTAATTTGATGTTTGCCGTTGTTTGGGTACAGATGTGGGTGTTTAAAAAAAATCCTTATGAAATTCGGTGGTAAATTTAAAGATTATGTCCAATACGTAAGACCTAGCCTAATCATAACTTTCACATGAATTTTAGGTGTATTTTGGCTTGCCAACACTCATAATTGCTCTTAAGAAGGCATAAGCCAAAGTACCTCTACTATTTGATTACACTCACTAACTTTTAATTTTTGCAACCTAACATCGATATTGATAATTTTGCAAACAAAACTTTTTAAAGCAACCCCCAATTTTAATTATTTTCATTCATTTTAAGCAATATGTGCCAACTAATAGTCACTTGTGGTTCTTGAAAGTGAAGCTATAACTATCATTCCCTTTGAATTCAACTTTGACTCCTAGTTGGGTAAAATTATTGCTAATGCTTGTGTACATTCAATTCCAGAGTATATTTGAGCGTTATAAATAATGACGCCATTGTTGGTGAATGAAATATAGCTTTTATTCTTTTTAGTTTTATAAGGTTCTTTTGTTAGCTGCAGTGTAAGATTTGGTTTATTTGTTGTTTTTATCTTATTCAGGTGATACTTTAAGCCTCAATGATACAATGAATCAATATTCTACCAATGTCACTAACTTTGATAGACACCATGAGGATGAAGAACACCTAGGGGATGTCGAAAGGGCAAGTGCAATTTGCATCCCACCTGCAAAGGGCAATGTATTATTTCATTTCTCAGGTGTGTTGCTCCACTCACTTCAAATAAAGGGTCAATTTTCTATAAAACACATGAAGATGCAAACCTTCATTTACAAAACTTTATAAATTTTTGGCTCTCGTTCAACATTGCTCATATATCATAAGTGTCCATCCAATTGAGGTTCTTTCCATTTTTGTTAATGGGTGATACAGTGTTGTGGTTGTAGGAATTACTACGTCACAAAAATTATACCTCTCAAAAAGGTATAAAGTGGTCACTGGATCAAATATACAACTCAACAAGGTTGGACTCGAACCCACACAAAATAGACTGAAATCCAAGAAACATTTATCTTGGTAATTAGCAAATAAGTAAAACAAGGGGTGTTTTGTGAAATAACAATTATTGGTTGCTGGAGTTGTAATCAGTGTGAGAATATGCCTTAGAATGTTAACTTTAATTAAAACTCTATAAATAATATCCATAAAACTCCAAGAATATGCCTTAGAATCTCACAATATAATGATGTAAAATATAACGTAGTGCAAAATACTAAAAAACCTTATAAGAGTATTTATAGACATAATAAATCCTATCCTAATCAAAATAGGAAATCTGGGCGAATGGCCTTAGACAATAGGAAGGTATAATTATCGGAAGAACCCACAATCTTCCTTGGGTGCCATTGTCTTATGGATTTTCATCTTTAGATCCTTACTATTATGTTTCTCAATACAGTTCTTGTAAGACCCCATAAAATTCTAAGCTTAACTCAGTCTGTTATAGCTTGAAAAGAAGTCCCAGACTTAGAAATTTCAGCTAAGTATTTATACCTAGAAGTATTTTATCCTTCGTAAGTTGGAGATCCTATTTCATGACCCTTATGACCTTAAAGTATAAATTTTTAAGTTTATTCATGATCAGGAATGTCAGTAGGTAACTTCGGGTGAGTTTTGGATTTTTTTAGACCTCATTTGAACCATGTTCAGGTGACCCAAATAGTGGGTCAATGCGATCTCGACGCGTCACGTCACTCTTCGCGTCAACAGATAATTTCCCCCCATCTTTCAGTGCAATTTTAGTGAACCAACGTGAACTCGACATGGCGTGTTGACCATCGCACTGATGCCATCGATGCGGCGTATCGGTCTGCGCGTCACTGGGCACACTTTCAGTCATTAAAAGCTCGCGTCCAGAGAGGTATTTGGGCCATTTTCCCAACCTTAATTAGCCCTAAAAATACGAGATTAAGCCTCCCTGAAGGTAAAATCCTTCATTCTTTCTCAAAGTTTCTCAAGAACAAACCATAGGGGATCTAATTTTAAATTTAAGATTCAAGAACGCACCATCAATCTTCACGAATTCAAGCACCAAGGTATGTTAGGTGTTCATCCAAGGGTTTCCTTCCACCCTTGGAGTTCAATAACCTCTTTTAAAACTTCAAGTTTATGGATTTCATGAATTCCATGTTGGTTTGATTGTATTCATGATTATATGTTAATTGGGTCTCTAATCCATGATTTAATATAATATAAGATTCATCTAAATTTATTTGACATGTGTGTAGTATTATGTGAGTTGATGTTTAAGCCCTTGTATTTGTAGGTTGGGATTTTAAATCATGATGCCTACATGTATTTTAGTATGATGTGTATAGATTATGTTCCCCAAGTATTTAATAAATTGTTAATGTGAATTAAATAGGGAAATCATGACATGCTAGCATATGTATAAGCTTATATCTTACAAGTGTTTGATAAAATATCTCTATGAATGAGTTATGAACATTGTAATGCTTTTCAAGATCATGCTATGCTTTACTTTTCATGTTATTGAGTCCTGGGGGTATCTAATACCCGACAATCTAGATGTTTACCTAGAATTACAATAGATTCAGTAGAGTCTCAGTGATGTCATGTACAGTAATATTCAGCCAGTTAACAGAACTCAGTATATACAACCACCTAACAGAACTTAATGTACTCAGTCAGCTAATAGAACTTAGTGAACTCAGTCTAGTTCAGTTAGATAACACAATCAGTAATAGTTCAGTCTAGTCTAGAATAGTTTAGAAATCAGTTTAGTATCTATTCAGTTGGGAGAAGGATTCAACACCGAGTAAACCCAAGGATGGGGACTCACATGCTAGTAGAGGGTGTGATCCTTAGAAGAAGTCCTTACATTTTAGAACTACGTAGGATGCGTAGGTTGAGACATCAACCTACCAGTTGAGGGTTGATGAGGTTCCAGATGAGAATGACTCAACACTTGTGTTTAACCGTGGCACGGTACTGACACCCTTCCAGTAAGGGTTACAGGTTGGACCCCAATTAGTTTAGAGAGAGGCATGTCGGTTAGATAATTACCTTCTACAGTTTCAGTTTCAGTTTCAGTATAAGTGGCCTACAATTTTTAAAATAAAAATCTTAATAAGGATTTTCTTTCAAATTTTTTTATTTGCATGAGACCTGACATGATGAGCATTACAACCACTTTAATATGAATTTGGAATTAAGAAATTAAGAAGTTTTCCGGGATGATTGAGATTTCTAATTTTCACCATTCATAATTAGATTTTTATAGTTCAAGCTTAGAATTTGGGAATTTCTTAATAGGTATAAATAGACTCTTTAGGATTATTTTCTCATTAGTTGATCATTGATATTGAAACTTGAAGGACATTTCTCTTGAGAAGAAGTGTTTGTTGTATAGGGCTTAGAAAAGCCACTTGAAACTAGGACAATACATAGTGTGGATTCACCTGTGTTGCATTTTTTCTTAGAAACGTTAGTGCTTGAGGAGGTTGAGTTCCTCTTATGTCTATATAAGATTTTGGTATTTCTCATATGGGTCATAGGGGTTTTAATATTTGATATATACTTTGGTTCTTTTGGTTTGTGTGTTCTTATATCAAGATACCTATCCTTTACATTTATGCAATTAGTTTGTGGTTTGTTTCTTGAATTTGTGTGGTGTTTGCTTCTTTAGTATTGTGTTCATCTCTTTTTCTTCTTTTTAGTTTAGATCTATATTACGAAAGGTCAACACCAAAGCCGAAGTTAGCTTACCTTTGAATTTCTAGAAACTACCCTCATAATAATCAGAGCACAAGAACTTTAGCTTCTTCTGATTTAACTTAGTCAACGGGGCATCTATAGAAGAAAAACTCTCCACAAACATTCTATAATAACAACCTAAACCCAAGAAAATCTGAATATCGGTTTAAGTCGTTGGTCTAGGCTACTTCTTAACCACTGTAACTTTCATCCATCATGATCCCTTCACAAGAAATGACATGACCCAGAAAAGTGAGTGTTCTACAAGAATTAACATTTAAAAAATTTAACATACAATTGTTGCTCCTTCAGGGTCTCCAATACAATGTAGAGGTGATCGGCGTGATCCACCTTACTCTTAGAGTATACCAGAATATAGTCTATGAACACAATGATGAACTAATATAGAAATTGATGGAAGAGCCTATTCATCAAATCCATGAATACCGACAAGGTATTTGTCAACCCAAAAGACAAAAGCAGAAACTCAAAATGCCCATACAGAGTATGGAAGAAAGTCTTAGGGATATCCGTCTCCTTAATATTTTACTGATAATACCCGGATCGAAGATCAATTTTGGAGAAAAACTTAGCACCCTGCAACTGATCAAACAAATCATCTATTCTTAGGAGAGGGTACTTATTCTTTACCATCAACTTATTCAGGTGCCAATAATCAATACACATTCGAAAGGAAACATCATTCTTATATACGAACAAAATTGGTGCACCCCATGGGGATATACTTGGATGGATGAAACCCTTGTCTAAAAAATGTTTTAGTTTCTCCTTAAGCACCTTCAACTCAGTCACTGCCATTCTATACGGAGGAATAAAAATCGAACGAGTGTCTGAAACAAGATCAATCCCAAAATTAATCTCCCTATCATGAGGGACACCAGGAAGGTCATTAGGGAAGACCTCTAAGAAATTCATTCACCATGGGGATGCAATGCAATGAAGGACCCTCTGAGTTAGAATTTTTAACTCAGACTAAATAATAGAGACACCCCATGGAGATTAATCTCCGAGCTCAAAGATATGTTATGAACTTCCCTTTAGGAGCTAGGGAACCACCCTCCAACTTAATAATTGGCCCACTAGGAAATTTAAAGACAACGTTATGGGTCTAACAGTCTAAACACTCATAGCACGAGTGCAACTAATCTATCCCCAATATGACATGAAAATCAACCTTGTCTAATTCAAATAGATCCACCAAAGTCTTCCGACCACCAATAGATACTAAACAACCCCTATAGACTCTGCTAGACTTCACAGAGTCAACCACCAAGGTAGAAACATAAAAAGTATCTGAAACACACTCGGGACCAAAGCCAAAATACACAACCACAAAGGGGGTCACATAAGAGATATTAGACTACGGATAAAGTAAACAATACACATCACGAGAAAAGAGTGTCAACATACCATTCATGACATCAGGGTATGCCTCATACTCCTGGAAGGTAGTGAGAACAAAGAGACAGTTCTGACCAGTGTCGAAACTATATGGTCCACCTTTTGGTGCCAGAGTTGAAAAAGAGGCAACAGGAACCTTATTTTCCCCTGAAGCAACCCTGGACACTAGAAAAATTCTAACCATGTGCCTTGGATAACCACAGTTAAAGAAATTGTCCTTTCATTCATATCATTAAGCCCTATACATCCAACCACATAATCTACAAGAGGGATATGATAGAGCTGACTGGGCCCCAGTAGCCTGAGATTGGGTACCCTATTCCCTATAGCTGTCGCCACTCTAAAAATGCCAATCACCTAATAGCTTTAGTTTACGGAGCACCAGCAGTCGAGTATGACCCAAAATTGCCCTACTTTTTTGTGTCCACTTCCCACCATCCCTGCTAGTTTATTGGTGACCGCCACCTTACTCAGAAAATCTAAACTTCTTGGTTGGCCTCTCTAGAATCTCAACTTGATTCTTCTTCTATTTGTTTGCCCACTGTATATACACAACCAACTTGAAAATATCCATATCCTTATTCAACAAGGAAGCCTTATTCTCTGATATTAATTCTTATGACATCTTGAAAGAGAACTTTCTCATTCTATCCCTCATGCTAGAAACCATCTAGGGAGCATACCAATATAACTTATGAAACTTCAAGGCATACTCCTTGACTGACATCTTTCCTTACTTCAGATTTACAAGCTCTTCTACCATTGCTTCCATTAGCTCCTGTGGTATGAAGAAATCTAGGAAAGAAATAGAAAAATCCTCTCGCAGGGATGACTCAACTTCGACACCCTTTGATTAATCCTATTCTTTATACCACTGGTATGCCACATCTTTTAGCGTGTAGGGGGCAATATCCACACCCTCTTCATTTGTGGCATACATAGCACGAAAGATATTTTCCATATCAACCAGAAAACCCTAAGAATAATTCTCAACCCTAAAACTAGTAAAGGTTTGACGGTTCAACCTTATGAATGAGCCAACCCTTGTGGCCACTGAAGATGGAGTAATAAAAGTACCACACTCAGCCTGAGAAGTGACAAACTGCACAAACATATGGATAGACTCACAAAACTAAACATTCCTTACATCATCTTGGGGGGATTAAGATGTATTAGAGGGAAACAGTAGAACTCTAAGACGGAAATAAGAATATGGACCCCTAGACCAATCCTGGAACCCATAAGTAGAATGCGTCATATCAACATTGTCCTTAGGTAGGATAGAGGAGTTTTCGTGAGCTTTAGATCTTTGAGGAGGCAGATATGAAAAGCAAACAAATGGGAATTAGAGAAGATTTTAGGACCTTAGACTCTATAGCTTAAAAATAGAACACAAGAAAGAGAAACGTTCCTAAATTCTTCATGGCCTTTCACTTATGAGTGTGGCACACTACACACCCTTGAAAGAGACTCTACTCGACATTGCTTTGTCGGACACCCAATAGACCATAAACCTAGGGCTATGATACCAAACTAACATGACTTGAACCAAGGACTTGTCATGTCAGGAATCTCATGTCTAACAAGGATTGGAGACAACCCCAAATACCCAACAGTAATTGCCCTACACCTTAGGTCAGATAAACTTTGCACATATAAAAAGATAATTCAAAGACATTAACTAAAGTCCATAATAAAAAATATATCAACCATAACAAATTATCCGACCGATGTCAACCCTAATTCCAATACAAACACAAAGGATGACACTAATATCGATACCGCCTATGTCCATGGTGGTCTAACAAAGACTCTATCCAGAATCAATAACATCCGGTTGGGATATGCCCTCGACATACCAAAAACCAAACCAAAGAAATAAATATAATAAAAAGAAGTCCATAGCATGAAATAGAGTCTTTCAGAGTATGAAAGATCTTCACTTTAGTCTGACACAAAGATGGCTAAGTCCCAAGTCATTAAGAAAATAGAGTAGTATGGTTAATTCCTTCATCGTATGGGGATACAAATAATGTTCTGGTATTTGACAGAACATTTTGTACCTTTTACAAGGGATAATTTTTTTTAAGAAACTATTGAAGTATTTGATGTTGGGTGTTACTTGTTCTTAGAAAAGTTACTCATAAGGAAGAACAACTTGGAAAAAGGGGCATTAATAGCATGTGACGATTTTATTGATGGACAATTAGTCTGTCGACAGACCGTCAGTATGTCTATTAACCTTAACAAAAATGAAATATACACTTGAAGGCAACAATGATTAAATTGATGGACCATCAGGCTTGCAACGGACCATCACTATGTCCATCAATCTAAAATTGAATGGAAGTCATCAGGGATACCATTGATGGACTGGGAGATGGACTATCATGCTTGCGACGGACCCCCACTCTAACCATCAGGTTGCAAAAATAGAACCTGCTTAAACTCAAGATACTATGATGGCCTGACCGACGAATACTTACATTAGCGACAGACCGTCAGTTTAGCCGTCAACTGATGACGTTGCGGCTTTTATTTGAATTTTAAATTTCCATATTCTAAGAGCCTATAAATACCTAGCTTAGGGTTATATTAGGGCTCTTTGAGCTTTGAAACACAATTGTAACATAGAATTTTCTGAGAAACATGTTTATATTTTGGGATTTCATTTTATTCACTATCAATTGAAGATTAGGAAAAATATTTTGTATCCTTGTATGTTTTTCTAAATTATTTATGAAATATAAAATGGAATTCGTTTCTTTAATTATGTGTGGATAAAACTTCCATAACTAGGGTTATGGGAGACTTGGTGTGCTTTATTTCTAGGTTTGTGGGAATGATCAAATCCTTCAGATTAATCCAATTGCATAACCTTCTCTTTATTTTAACGATTTTTCATGATTGATAACTTGAAGGATTTGGCTATATACACAATTTGTTTTAGTAGAAGAGTTGGTGTTAGGAAAAGAGAAGTGTTACAAGATAATTAGAGAAATTAACCTTTGATTTTATAGTTGATGCCTTAATAGGATCAACTCCTTGAGGATTTAATTGATTAATCTAATTTGCTCTTTATGTTTGAATGAATTAAAGTTTAACCATTACTTAGGGTTGAGAAACAATTAGATGGAATTTATTCCACAGTTAGCCTTGTAATTTGATTTGTTAAATCTGGATTTTAGGTGAACCACAACCCTTATTGTTAAAACTCCTTGGTGACCATAATCTTGGTTTACTGTCTCTCATTGTTTCTCACTTTCCAATCTAATCACTACCTTATATGTTGAGTAATCTATGAACAACCTTTGTTAAGAATAGAAACTCCTTTATTATAGGAAACTTTTGATTAATAGTTAATTAATAATCATAAGACATAGTTAACACCATATTCCCTGTGGGATTCGTGATACGGTTAGGACAGCCACACGGCCTTTCACACGAAGCCAAGCTCGGGAATTACAAAAACTCCAAGCCTTGTTCATGCAAATGGCCGTGTGTGAGTTGGTGATTGAACCAACCAAGGACTTAAACGTTTTTATGTGTGAAGAGGGGTCCTAATGTGTAATAAACTACTCTCCAAGGTTGGCACAAGAAGCAAGGGCGGATGAGTCATTTTACCCCTTTCCTTTTGTAGTATAAATAGAAGATGTGAGAGAGTTATTAGATAGTTTTTGAAATCTGAAATTTGTAACCTAAAATATCACAACATTTCCTCTCTCTCTTCCACTCTTGGAGCCGCCTCCAACATCTCACAAGTAGAGGAATACTTGTGTTGTATCTTTGGCTAGAAACAAGGGTTTTGAGGTCTTTGAGTGCCTCTTGGTCCTTGTAAGAACTTGGTGTTTACATTCTCTAGACTTAGGGTCCTCTCTTGATGTTAGGGTTCTTAGTATCTTGAATGTTATATGTCAAGTTATCTATCTTTTCTTTATCTTGTTGTTGTTGTTGTTGTTAATCTTGTTATCTTTAAAGACTAGTGAAGCCGTGTGGGGCTACTTTCGATTCACTAGCATTCTTGTTCATCTATTTGCTCTCTTGTTGTGTGCTGAAAACTGAAAATTGAACTTGTTATTCTTGTGTTGTTGGACTGAAATCCGAACCTACTTGTAGCTCTTGGTGTTGTTGGTTTGATCTTGTATCATTTGGTATCAAAGCAAGACCGGTTGTGTTCCAACATAACCCATCTTGGGCTAGTTCACGGTTTAAAACAAACAACACCAAAGGGAAATTCTGAAATCTGTCCACTAAAAGTTGAAAACCGAGTATGATGTTGCATGCCTAGGTCTAAGTGTTATTTTGCTTGTTTAGTGAGTTTCTAGTGTTGGTTTCTTTCTCACCAACACTAAGGTGTCTAGATCCGAAAGTTGAGCTTGAAAACTTGAACATTGTGTGGTAACTTGAAGTGGCCGAAAGTTGTATGTTGTTGATGAGCAAAAGAAAAATCGGTGGTTATGTGTTATGTGCTAAAGAAGTTGATGAAGTTTGTTGAGGTGTTCATCTTTTGAACTTGTTCATCTTGTTCATCTTGTTGTGTGCTCAAGTTGTAAGACAAGTTATAAAGTTGTTGTGAAAGACTTGCACCCCTCACCTTCTAGTCTTGTCAATCACTTTTCCCTAATTCAAGGAGCCTTGTTTTGTGGGATTGGTCAACCAAACACCACTTTCTTGAGTTTGAAAAGGTTGAAAGACTACAAGATTTTATTTTTCCCACCAAAACATTTTGCAAACTATAACAAGTTGTGTGAATATTAACACAAAACAAAAAAAAAAAAAGGGGATAAGAGGAACGGGTGGAACCATTGCATGCTGCCACGTCACTATAAGCTCAACTTAGGATATTCTTTGGTTGCAAATTGTTGATCCTTGGTTTCCCTTAATTGGTCCTAGAACTAATTAACAAACTAGTACATTCCTACTAGGTTGTCAACTAGTTCCTTGAACCGTTTGTTCGTGTCAACGATTATTTGAGTGCTTTTATTCGTTTGAATGAGTTGCTGATTTTTGATTCTAGTCCGGCAAGAATTCTTTGAGTCTTCAAACAAGAATCCATTCCGGATAAGAGCTCACTCATACCTTGAAAATTTCACGGTTACTAGCCAATTATACAACACTTGTGGAACACGAACTTGTGGTGAACTAAAGCGGATAATATCTTGACAATGGAAGGAGCTACGTCTCATAATGCGGATACTAATGCCCTTGATTCTATGAGGGTCACTCTTGAGGCCGTTACCCGGACACTTGAAAGGTTGAATTCTGAATTTGGGGCCGTGAGAGGGGACTTGGCAGCCATAAAGGGGGAAGTGTCGACTATTAGTGGGAGATTGGAACAAGTGGAGAGTCAAAGGAACTCTCGTCCTTCTACTCCTCTACACGTATCTACCAATGGTCATGATAGGACCTCCTCCGCAACCATCACCCCCGAAACAGTCCACCAAATGCTATATGCACCCCAAGCTCCACTAAATACCGCAAGTCAAACTACCTATTTTCCTCTAAACCGAGACTCCACTAGACCACTACATTTCCAAGCCCCTCCAATTCCACAAGAGGGATTTGGACGACAAGTACCTCCACTAAATCCGAACCTTCCATTCCAAGCTCCATTAACCCAAAGACCGCAAATTCCAAATCCTCCGACTCAAAACGGCCAAGGCCGACCAGCCCACTTTGAAGGATACGGTAGAGGGGAGTATGAAGGAGATGGAGCCTTTGATGATGCTTATATGAGGGAGGAGGAGTTAAGAGGGGGTCGAGGAGAACCTAGGAGATACCGGGGGTATGGAGATAGGGGAAACCGACACCAAGAGAGAGACGTAGGCATCAACACCATCAAGTTGAGCCTACCCATCTTTAAGGGTGAAAGTGATCCCGAGGCCTACTTAACTTGGGAATCGGCTTGTGACAAAGTTTTCCAAGTTAATGACATCTCGGACGAAAAGAAGAGTTGCTACGCTATAGCTCACCTCGAGGGCTATGCTAACACTTGGTGGGAGTATGTTAAACGATTTGGCAATGAATTAGTCGATGGGCAGCCACCACCTTGGTTTCGGTTGAGGTATTTGATGAGACAACGATACCTTCCCGAGAGATATCGTCATGAGTTACTTGCTAGGTTATATGGCTTGCGGCAAGGAGGCAAGAGTGTGATGGCCTATTTTGATGAGTTCCAACAACTCATGTTGAAACTTGATCATCGTGGGGAGCAAATCAGTCATGACATCATCCGGTTCAAGTGTGGGTTGAACAAAGAGATCTCCACTCATTTGACCCTTCATCGGTTTGAAACCATCGACGGTATATTCCAAGCGGCCCTAGAGATTGAAAGGGAGCTTAAGGAGAGATCATCCTTCAAGGCAAGGGTACAAGCTCCCTCGGGTTGGCCCAAAAACAAGGACCAACCCGCCCCTACGAAGCTGCCCGAGTCCAAAACAGTCCACTACGAGTCCAAAACAGTCCCTAAATTCCCTCCGAAACCGGAGGCTCACAAATATCCCAACCCAAAGGGATTCCAATGCTTCAAGTGCCAAGGTTGGGGGCATAAGGCCAATGAATGTCCGAACCGGCGCAATGTGATCCTACGAGAAGGGAAAGTGTACTACCTTGGTGAGGAGGTGGTTTCCGAAAGGGGGGAGGATGAGGCCGAGCCTCAAGATGGAGAGGAAGCTGAAAATGGGCCGAATGATGATGAATTAGATGGTAGTGAAGATGTCTATCCACAAGAAGGGGAGTGTGTGGTTCCTAACTTTGTGGTTAGACGTGTCATGATTAGTAAGGCGATAGATGACCCGAGTCAAAGGGAAAATCTATTCCATACTAAGTGTCTTGTAAAGGGGAGTGTGTGCACCTTGGTGATTGATAGTGGTAGTTGTACGAATGTTGCGAGCCAAGCTATGGTAAATTTCTTGAAGCTGCCCACTACACCACACACTAGCCCTTACAAGCTACAATGGTTGAACGATTGTGGTGAATTAAGGGTCGCAAGGCAATGTGTGATTCGGTTTAAGGTAGGAAACTACCACGATGAAGTGCTTTGTGACGTGATCCCAATGCAAGCATGTCACTTGTTGTTAGGTAGACCATGGCAATATGATAGGTCTACTAAACACGATGGGAGGTCCAACCGGTATACGCTTGAGAAGGATGGCCGAAAGGTCACACTTCACCCTCTTTCACCCTCCCAAGTACATGAGTGGCATCAAAAGATGAGAGAGTTAAAAGGAAAGGGAAAGGAAACCGGGAAAGGAGAAAAGGGGGGGGATGCCGTAGGTGAGGAAGTAGGGCTATCCGAATCTGTCCCAACAACAAGGGAGATGGAAAACGTAGTGATGTTGGCTAGGAGGAAAGAACTCTTCGTGGACCATGATGAAAACAAGCCGATGTTACTGTTGGCCCATTGTTTTAATACTAACCCCACTAATTCTTCCATTTCCCCTTTGATTTCTTGTGCGTTGCAGGAGTATGAAGATGTATTTCCTCAAGAACTTCCGCAAGGATTGCCCCCACTTCGGGGAATTGAGCACCAAATTGATTTGGTGCCGGGTTCACAACTTCCAAACAAACCGGCCTATAGGAGCAATCCCATGGACACTAAGGAGCTTGAGAGGCAAGTTGAGGAGCTTCTCAACAAGGGATACATCAAGGAAAGCATGAGTCCGTGTGCTGTTCCGGTGCTTTTGGTACCAAAGAAGGACGGAACTTGGCGCATGTGCGTCGATTGTAGAGCCATCAACAAAATTACTATAAGGTATCGTCATCCAATTCCTAGACTAGATGATATGTTAGATGAGCTCCACGGATCTTGTTTGTTTTCTAAAGTAGACCTTAGGAGCGGCTATCACCAAATTCGCATGCAACCCGGTGATGAGTGGAAGACCGCATTCAAGACCAAATTCGGTCTATATGAGTGGCTGGTCATGCCCTTCGGCCTTACCAATGCTCCTAGCACATTTATGAGGCTAATGAATCATGTAATGAAGCCTTATATTGGAAAGTTTGTGGTGGTTTACTTTGATGATGTGTTGGAGTATAGTAAAACTATTAATGATCATGTAATGCATTTGAGATGTGTGTTTGATGTGCTCCGAAAGGAGAAGCTGTATGCCAACATGGAGAAGTGTTCTTTTGGTGTTGATAAAGTTATATTCTTGGGTTTTGTCGTGAGCTCACGGGGTGTGGAAGTGGACGATTCCAAGATAGACTCTATCCGAAGTTGGCCGACCCCTAAAACTATTGGAGAAATCCGAAGTTTCCACGGGTTGGCAAGCTTTTATAGGAGGTTTGTCAAAGGATTTAGTTCCATAGCAGCCCCCTTGACCGAGGTAATTAGAAAGGACGGACCCTTTAAATGGGGTGATGAGCAAGCTAGGGCTTTTGAGGCCTTGAAAGCTACGCTCATCTCGGCGCCTTTATTGCAATTGCCCGATTTTGATAAGATGTTTGAAATAGAGTGTGATGCTAGTAAGGTTGGTATCGGGGCTGTTTTGATGCAAGAAGGTAAGCCCGTTGCTTATTTCAGTGAAAAGCTCAAAGGGGCAACTCTTAATTACTCAACTTATGATTTGGAGTTGTACGCCCTTGTTAGAGCTTTGGGAAATTGGCAACATTATTTGTGGCCTAAGGAGTTTGTGATACGAACGGATCATGAGTCGTTGAAACACCTTAAGAGCCAAGACAAGTTGAATAGGCGTCATGCTAAGTGGATTGAGTTCATCGAGACTTTCCCTTATGTAATTCATTACAAAAGGGGAAAGGAAAATGTTGTTGCCGATGCCTTGTCTAGGAAGCATGTGCTTGTTGCTACCTTGTCTTCGAAATTGATGGGTTTTGAGAGCTTGCGGTTGTTGTATCCCGAGGATCCTACCTTTGCTCCTATTTTTAGGGAATGCGAAGAGTGGGGAAGGGACCGTTGGCTCAAGGAGAATAACCATTCCTCCTACTCTCGGTTCGATGGGTATTTGTTCAAAGGGAGGAGGTTGTGTGTTCCTTCTAGTTCTTGGAGGGAATTATTTGTGAGGGAGGCCCATGACGGAGGCCTCATGGGTCACTTTGGGGTAGACAAGACCCTCGGAATCTTAGAGGAGAACTTCTATTGGCCCAAAATGCGCAAAGACGTCACTAAAATTTGTAGTCAATGCGTGGCCTGCCGGAGTGCGAAATCTCGTCTCTTACCCCAAGGATTATACACCCCACTCCCTACTCCCCTTAGGCCTTGGTTGGACATCTCGATGGATTTTGTTTTGGGGCTGCCAAGGACTAGAAAGGGCCGAGATAGCATTTTTGTTATTGTTGATAGATTCTCTAAAATGGCTCATTTTATTCCATGTACTAAAACCGAGGATGCTAGTAGTGTAGCTTCATTATTTGTTGAACATGTTGTCAAGCTTCACGGGGTACCGAGGACTATTGTGAGCGATAGGGACTCCAAGTTCCTAAGTCTCTTTTGGAAGTCCATGTGGGGTAGGCTTGGGACGAAGTTACTTTTCTCCACGTCTTGCCACCCACAAACCGATGGCCAAACGGAGGTAGTAAATAGAACCTTAGGGTCTATGCTACGTTCTATGGTTAAAGGTAAACTGACTTCATGGGAAGATCACCTACCCTTAGTGGAATTTGCCTACAACCGGGTAATACATTCGAGCACGGGAATGACTCCCTTTGAATGTGTTTACGGCTTGAACCCCCTTACCCCTTTAGATCTCACTCCTTTGTCTAGTGATCTCATGACCAGCTTAGATGGAAACAAAAGAGCCGAGGCAATGAAGAAAATGCATGAGACGGTGCGGATCAAGCTTGAAAAGAAGAATCAAGAGATTGCCAAAAGGGCAAACAAAGGGAGAAGAAGGCTTGTGCTTGAGCCCGGAGATTGGGTGTGGGTGCATCTTCGAAAAGACCGGTTTCCAGCTCATAGGAAGTCCAAGTTGCTGCCAAGGGGTGATGGTCCTTTCCAAGTACTTGAGAGGATCAATGACAACGCCTACAAGATTGACCTTCCACCGGAATATCAAGTGCACAACACTTTCAACGTTGGTGATCTCTCCCTCGTGGATGCGGTTGAAGATGACCAAATGCTGAATTTGAGGCCAAATTCCTCTCAATATGGAGAGGATGATACGGTTAGGACAGCCACACGGCCTTTCACACGAAGCCAAGCTCGGGAATTACAAAAACTCCAAGCCTTGTTCATGCAAATGGCCGTGTGTGAGTTGGTGATTGAACCAACCAAGGACTTAAACGTTTTTATGTGTGAAGAGGGGTCCTAATGTGTAATAAACTACTCTCCAAGGTTGGCACAAGAAGCAAGGGCGGATGAGTCATTTTACCCCTTTCCTTTTGTAGTATAAATAGAAGATGTGAGAGAGTTATTAGATAGTTTTTGAAATCTGAAATTTGTAACCTAAAATATCACAACATTTCCTCTCTCTCTTCCACTCTTGGAGCCGCCTCCAACATCTCACAAGTAGAGGAATACTTGTGTTGTATCTTTGGCTAGAAACAAGGGTTTTGAGGTCTTTGAGTGCCTCTTGGTCCTTGTAAGAACTTGGTGTTTACATTCTCTAGACTTAGGGTCCTCTCTTGATGTTAGGGTTCTTAGTATCTTGAATGTTATATGTCAAGTTATCTATCTTTTCTTTATCTTGTTGTTGTTGTTGTTGTTAATCTTGTTATCTTTAAAGACTAGTGAAGCCGTGTGGGGCTACTTTCGATTCACTAGCATTCTTGTTCATCTATTTGCTCTCTTGTTGTGTGCTGAAAACTGAAAATTGAACTTGTTATTCTTGTGTTGTTGGACTGAAATCCGAACCTACTTGTAGCTCTTGGTGTTGTTGGTTTGATCTTGTATCAATTCGACCCCAACCTAGTTGGGTTATAAATTTTATAATGACAACTTAAACTCTTTTAGGAGGGTTTTAATTTAGGCATATAAAATTTTAGCATCGTTGCCGGGGAATATGATTATCAATTAAGTATATGAGCATTAATTGAATTTTTGCTTCAGTACATAGTTTATTTTAGTAGTTCGGAGTTAGTTGGGGACATGTCCCATCAAATCCACAGTTTTCAGACAGTTTAGAGGCTTTTAGACTACAGTACATTCAGACCATTTATTTTAGTTTTGGGTATTTCAATACCCCATTTAGATATTGTTTTATGAGACAGTTTACAGTTTTGAACCTTAAGGCCTTACAGGTTATATTCTTTATTTATACAATCTATCATGCAGTGCTCAGTTAAAAATATTAGTCATGGGTTAGCTTGTGGTCCTTCGGGGTCACTTGCACCGTGTAGCATTTCGAGTACCAGACTAGAGGCTTTAAAAACTTAGTATCAGAGCCTAAGGTTCAATAGTTTCCTAGGAAGTCTGAAAAGCCGCATCTAGTAGAGTCTTGTGCATGGATGCGTTGTGCACCACACTAATGGACAAGAGGCTACGAGATGTTTTAGGAATAGTTTCCCTTCTTTCAGTAATCAGGTTGTGCGAGTGAGCATGAGCTCCATTTTAATTCTCAATGTAATCCCTTCTTTCCCTCTTATTACAGATCATACCTCCAAAGAGGAATCAGGGAAAAGAAATGGGAAATAAGTTTGCCCCTCAGCCCATTCAGGCAGATCCCCTAGACGAGCATATTTCTCATGTATAGTTCAAAGCTGCATGTACTACTCTTGATAATTCAGTTGCTGCTCAGAATAAACGGCCAGCTTTTGTTTTGGCTAATCTAGTGGACAATACTACTGCAGCCAGGATTCGGGACTTTTCCTGAATGAATCCTCCATCCGTATTCGGTTCTAAGTCAGACGAAGACCCTCAGGAGTTCCTTGATCAGGTTCAAAAGGTTACAGATATCATGGGGGTTACCATTAGTGAGAGTGCTGAGCTATCTACATATCAGTTGCAGGATATGGATCACATATAGTTTAAGCCGTTGAAATTAGAGAGGGGTGCAGATGCAGGGCCCATAGAATGGAAGGAGTTTTCCACTACCTTCTTAGATAGATTATTTTCCTTATAGATGAGAGAAGCTAAGGTCATAGAGTTTATCAACCTCAGGCAGGGTAACATGACATTGATAGAGTATTCTCTTAAGTTTACTCAACTACCTAGATATGCTACTCATGTGGTGGCAGATAGTAGAGATAAGATGATTAAGTTTGTTTCAAGGGTGAATGATAGTGTGGTTAAGGAGTGCAGGATCATGATATTTATTATTAAGATGGACATATCTAGGCTTATGATTGATGCTCAACAGATTTAGGAGCAGAAGATTAAGAAAAGGGTAAAGCAAAATAAGAGACTAAAACAGCTAGCTTTAATTTTAGTCATCCTAAGTCAGAGGGTGGAAATTGTTCTCAGTTTAGCCCCAAGTCATCCGTTCAAGCTCCTTCTTTAGCCAGTGCTCCAATTCCAAAGTTCGGGATGGTAATAAAGATAGCACACCAGGATCTACATCTCATGGCAGTGTTAGAAGTGCCCGAACTAATTCTCTTTGCCAGACTTATAGTAAGAACCATAAGGGTATTTGCAGAGCTGGCAGTGTTGTATGTTTTGGATATGGTAAGCCAAGCCATGGAGTTAGAGACTATCCTCAGTCAAGCTTTCAAGGTTAGCATAACCTTTTCTCAGCTCATTCCAGTCACTTAAATTAGCGGGGAGCCACATCTAGTGCCGCTAGAGGGCAGCACCGAAATAGGCTTTACATACTTCAGTCCAGACTAGATCGGGAAAGTTCTCCTGATGTAGTCACCGGTATGTTACAAGTTTACATAACAGTTAAATTTTAAGGTCAGGCCAAATATTTATAAGACCCCTCAGTCTTTACCCATTGAGTTAGTCTATCATAACCTGATAGGTATAGAGGGAATGTTCAATCATGATATTCAAGAAATGTCAGGTTTTTAGATTCTAGTAGTAATGCCAGTATGTGTTGAAAATCAATAAAGGAAGGTGATTCCTGACTCATTCTTACCTCAATGTAAAGTTTTGTACTACAGTCGCCATGATACTTACCTAAGCTCCATATCTCAATTCTATGAACACAACTTGTATTCATACACTTTCCAAAGAATCATGTGCATTTCCAATTCCTAATATAGGGAGTTCTAGTTCACTCATTCTTGCGAATCACAAGTATAGAAATTTCAGACTCAGGTCATGCATCTCATGACTTATACACTCTTGTCAAGATTTACAGTGTGCTCAACTCACATGGTTCATGCTTCCCTCCTAATTATCAGCCAAACTCAGATTATGTCATGAATACCCTTAATTAAGATCCCTCAATGAATCCATGGTGTTGATATTCTATCCCTAATCCTCAGTTACCGCATCAATTAAGTAATCTATATTCAGTAAAGGACTCAGGTTGTCCTATAGGACCATGGATTTCAGTTATCAGTAACTTAGCCATCATAATTTAGTACTTCAGTACCAATCTAACCCTGTGTTATCAGAAAATAGTATTGAATCCTAGTTATAGTCTTAGTTGTAGTTACAGTATTAATTTCCGTCATAGCTAAAATCTCAGCCCCAGTCATTGTCCAGCCTAATCAGAACATCAATTCAATTTTAGGATTACGCAATAATAGCATATGGTCAATAATTACTAAGTTAGTAGTATTTTAGTACCTCTGATTACAGATATTTTCTGAATTATATTATACGCCTGGTCTTGCATCCTTAAGATAATAATGCTTTCTCTCATTCATGATCAGTTACCTCATGTTACCCAGTCAGTCCTTACCTTTTATGCATGATAGTCTGTAGTTTAAGTCTAGCTATCAAAACTAAGTACCATTTAGTCTTACATGCCCAGTACACCGTCATCACTCTGTCAGCAGATAAGATGATTCATTCAGTACGAATTAGTCTGAATAGCAGTACCTCATTCTATCAGTAAGATAGACAATTTTATGTATTTTTCCATTCTGTCCATCTAGTTAGACTATCTGAAGTCTCATAAATATGACCATTTTAAGATGGACCAATCATGTAGTTGCGTGTGCAGCTCAGTCCATGTTTCATGTCTCAGTCTCAAATTCCAGATATACAGTCATGATTTAGTTCGTAGGTGCCTTGTGCATCGCCTCATTTTTCCTCAACATCTCAATCAAGTCAGCATTTTTGTAGGGACATAATACACCGCCATCACTCTGTCAGCAGATAAGATGATTCATTCAGTACGAATTAGTCTGAATAGCAGTACCTCATTCTATCAGCAAGATAGACAATTTTATGTATTTTTCCATTCTGTCCATCTAGTTAGACTATCTGAAGTCTCATAAATATGACCATTTTAAGATGGACCAATCATGTAGTTGCGTGTGCAGCTCAGTCCATGTTTCATGTCTCAGTCTCAAATTCCAGATATACAGTCATGATTTAGTTCGTAGGTGCCTTGTGCATCGCCTCATTTTTCCTCAACATCTCAATCAAGTCAGCATTTTTGTAGGGACATAATGTCCCAAGGTGGAGATACTCTATAAACCCCCGAGCTATCATGCCCTAAACCCTCCAATTTTTTTTTGTATAACAAATGTAGTTTGGGGTTGTGGCTACCCATAGGTTGACCCTCTACCTCCAATATCAGTCGTAAGCCATGTACTCAATGGCTCAGTTTAGTTCATGATACCCAATTCATGTCACATGTTACAGACTCAGCCATTTTCTCATGTTCCCTTTCATGCGTGTTCAAAAACAATCTTGAGTTAAGGCCAGAAAATTTCATGTGTTTGAAAATCTCTCCCATGAAGGGAGTGAAGAGTTTTGGAAAGAAGGTAATGCTCAGTCCCCAATATGTCGATCCCTTCAAAATTCTCAGTTGCTTTGGCAAAGTAGCTTATGATCTCATGTCGCCTTCAGATCTAGCTTCAGTGCATTCAGTCTTTCATGTCTTCTGGCTTAATAAATGCATAGGTAACACAGTAGTCGTAGTCCCTATTGAGGGTGTAGTCATTCAGAACAACCTCTCTTATAAACAGATTCCAGTCAAAATCCTTGACTGTCAGACTCATAGACTAAGGAACAAAGAAGTCTCTCTAGTTAAAGTTTTATGGTGGAATTAGTCCATTGAGGGAGATACTTGAAAAGAAGATGAAGACATGCGATCGAAGCACTATTACCTCTTCTTCGCAAAACTCAAACTCAACCTAAGGTAATAGATTTCTTTAAAGCTTATTCCATTTCATGTTCAAGTTACAGTTACGAACCAGTTTCATGCTTAGGTTTTCATCATAAACTTGGTATCAAATACCATTGCATATTCAGTCACGTGTTCATGCATCAGATCAGTCATGTATTCATATATTAGATATGTTTTGTCCTTTTGAGAAACTCAGTTATCAGAAATCTCAGTCAAGTATTCATTAGTCAGTTCAGTCATAAAATCATGCATCCGGTATGCATGCTCAGTATGAATCTCAGTAATGTCAATCATGTAGTCATGTTTTAGTTATTCATGTTTAGTATGTACTTCAGCTTATCATTTCTCCTATTTCAGTAAGTCTCATTTGAGGATGAATGTTTCCAATGGGGAGATATTGTAATACCCTGTACTTCTACCTAGCTTAAAATCATCCAAAAAATGTTAAAGACTTGATTTAAGGGATGAATCCACTTTTACATTTGTGGAAATTTCAATATTTTGACTTTTTGTTGTGTGGGAAATTTAATAAGCTTTCCATCAATAGTAAATTCACCCAAATCCAACACTCGAGCAAAGAGTTAGAGCCATTTTAGTAAGACAGTGTGCCACTAGAGCCATCAAGGCATTGCGGAGCAAGCCAAAATGACATTCTTCAAAATCAAGTTAGCCTCCAAGATTATGGTGCGTCGATCCAAGTCTCAAATCAAGAGTTGTTAATTTCCAGTCTCTCAGCATGACAACACCACATCACGGTAATATTCCAGGTCCCATCCAGTATTGCAACACGATTACACCGCGTCGCGCCGTCAGCCTAGTTCCCAGTTGGCAATTTCCAGTGGCACGACGCGATAGTTCCGCATAGTGCCAGGTGTCGAAATCGGGTTTTCAGTGACAAGAAATGAAACCTTCTAAGGGAAATTAGGTCTTTTTCCATGACCCAGATCAACCTTTAACAACAAAATTATGCCTTAAAAACTGCATTATTTAACTTTTCCTCACTTTCTCTCAAGAACAAAAGTCATTCTCTCTTAAGAGACAAAAACCCTAGCTCAACAAATCAAGGCCAATTCCAAGAATCTTTCCAAGAACTTAGAGAATTTAAATATCCAGGAATGCATAGTATTTATTTATGGATTCCTTTCATCCATAAAGATCACGAACCCTATTTGAAATTATAAATCATGATGTTTATGTTGTGGGTTATTTGTAACTATGTTTATCTTGTTGTATGATTTCCAAGTTGGGGTCTTTATGTGTTGTTCTTGAAACTACATTAGCAGGCAAGTTGAAATCTGTGAATTAAGTTGTTTATGATATGTAATTTGATGATTGCACCTATGCCCTAAGTTGTGCGTGTAAGGTGTTTGCTAAATTTCCTAATACGATAAAAATTGTGTATTATAGCTCAATTGTGATCCATAAGATAAGTGCATGTTTTACCCTTATGTTCAAATGACTCTCATATTATTGATGTACAATATAGATTTTATTGGAATGCTTATGATATTAGAGTATAAAATTATGACATTGAGTATATGAATTCCTACTATGTAAAAGATTGTGATAACCATGTACCTCATAAAATCCCCAATTTATTGTATTAGTGATTGTTGATGTTGGTCGTGTATTCAAGAATATCATGCCTTGTCATTTTTCTTTTATGGAGTCCTGGGGGTACTTGTACTCGACAATTTAGCTGTGTACCTAGAGCCAGTGTTAGTTTTCATGATACTCTCAGTCAATCCATTATCAGTAGAATACAGTTAGTCACATGACACGGGAAAACTCAGTAAATTAAGTATCAGTACAGTACTCAGTAATCTCATTAATCCAGTAATCTCAGTACTAAAAAATCTTAGTCAGTTATCAGATCGCAATAGTATTTCATCAGTCAACAGAATCCAGTGAACTCAGTTCCATCCTGTTAATTAGTATAATCAGTAATAGACCAGTCCAGTCCAGTTTTATGTGTATTTAGATGGGAATAGGATTCAACACTGAATGAACCCAATAATGGGAACACACATAGTCAGCAGAAGGTGTGATTCTTAGAAGCAATACTAGCATTCCAGAACTATGTGGCCAACATAGGTTGAGATATCAACACTATCAGTTAAGGCTTGATGAGGTGAATTAACACTGTCAGATGAGGGTCCTACCATTCTCCTTTGTAGACACTGTCATATGATGGTCACTCATAACTTGTCCTTACCAGTGGCGCAGTATTGATACCCTTCTAATTGTGGAAATAGATTGGACCCCAAGTCATCTATAATTGCTTATTAGGGGTTTGTCGGTTAGATAAATTCTCCCATAGTTTCAATTACAGAAGTAGGACTGTCTTATATAGTTACTCAGTCTCAATAATAGAACTCAGATAGTTCTTAAGATATCAGGACTATCAGATACAGTCACTCAGTATAGTAAAGAACTCAGCTAGTTTCATCAAAATCTAGTCTGTCAGATATAGTCACTTAGTATCAGTTATCTCAGTATCAGTAGTTCATGTTATCAGTATTCAGACTCAGTAGTCAGTATTACCACGTATTCATTTTCAGTTATTTATCCGTGCATGTATTCTCATGTTCATATTATACAGTCAGTTCGTATTGCTCATACATATGAACCCTTTGCATTCATCCTACCTTACTTGTATACTAATACATTCAATCGTACTGATGCATTTGCGCTATATTGTTTTTATACCATTGGTTCAGAAGAACGAGCTTCAAGGCATCGGTAGCATTCTAGTTTCAGTAGTCAGAGTCAGCAGTGAGCCTCATCCTTCGAGGATGTTATTATTTTATTATTTTATTCATATAGTACTTTTAGTTTATCTCAGTAGTTCGGAGATAGTTTGGGATATGTCCCATCAACTCCACAGTTTTTAGACAGTGTAGAGGCTTTTAGACTACAGTACATTCAGACAGTTTATTTTAATTTTGGGTATTTTTATACCCTGTTTAGATATTTTTTTATTAGACATGTTACAGTTTTGAACCTTACAGCCTTACAGGTTATATTCTACATTTATATAGTATATCATGCAGTTCTCAGTTACAAATATTAGTCATGGGTTAGCTTGTGGTCTTTCGGGGTCACTGGCACTGTGTAACGTTCTGAGTACCAGACTCGAGGTGTTAAAAACTTTGTATCAGAGCCTAAGATTCAATAGTGTCCACGGAAGTCTTAAAAGCCACATCTAGTATAGTCTTGTGCATGGATGTGTTGTGCAACACAATTATGGACAAAAGGCTATGAGATGTTTTAGGAATAGTTTCCCTTCTTTCAGTAATCAGGTCATGCGAGTGAGCATGAGCTCCATTTTAATTCTCAATCTAATCCTTTCCTTCTTTTCCATTACAGAACATCCCTCCAAAGAGGACTCAGAGAAAGGAAATGGGAAATCAGTTTGCCCCTCAGCCCATTTAGGAAGATCCCCTGGACAAACATGTTTCTCATGCATAGTTCAAAGTTGTATTCATTACTCTTACTAATTCAGTTGTTGCTCAGAATCAACGGACAACTGATGTTTTGGCCAATCTAGTGGATAATATTGCTGCATCTAGGATTTGGGACTTTTCCCGAATGAATCCTCAATCCGTATTCGGTTCTAAGTCGGACGAGGACCCTCAGGAATTCCTTTATCAGGATCAAAAGGTTACAGATATCATGGGGGTTACCATTAGTGAGAGTGCTGAGCTAGTTGCATATCAGTTGCAGTATGTGGCTCACACATGGTTTAAGCAGTGAAAAGTAGAGAAGGGTGCCGATATAGGGCCCATAGAATAGGAGGAGTTTGCCACTGCCTTCTTAGATATATTATTTTCCCTAGATATGAGAGAATCTAAGGAGTTTGTCAACCTCAGGAAAGGTAACATGACAGTGAAAGATTATTCTCTTAAGTTTACTCAACTGCTAGATATGCTCCTTATTTGGTGTCAGATAGCAGAGCTAAGATAAGTAAGTTTTTTTCAGGTGTGAATAATAGTGTGGTTAAGGAGTGCAGGACCGTGATGTTGATTACTAAGATGTACATATCTAGGCTTATGATCGATGCTCAATAGATTTAGGAGCAAAAAAATAAGAAGAGGGAAAAGTAGAATAAGAGACTAGAACAGGTAGCTTTAATTTTAGTCATCCTAAGTCAGATGGTGGAAATTGTTCTCAGGTTTTCCCCGAGTCATCCGTTCAAGCTCCTTCCTCAGCTAGTTCTACAATAACAATGTTCGGGGATGGTAATAGAGATAGTGCGCCAGGATCTAAATCTCATGGCAGTGTTAGTAGTGCCCGAACTAATCCTCTTTGCCAGACTTATTGTAAGAACCATAAGGGTATTTGAAAAGATGGTAGTGATGTGTGTTTTGGATATGGTAAGCCAAGCTACAGAGTTAAAGATTATCCTCAGTCAGGCTTTCAGTGTCACCATAACTATTTCGCAGCTCATTTCGGTCGCCCAAATTAGTGGGGATCCATATCCAGTGCTGCTAGTAGGCAGCACCAAAATAGGCTTTACGCACTTCAGTCCAGACTAGATCGAGAAAGTTCTCCTGATGCAGTCACCGGTACATTACAAGTTTACCATTTACACTTTTATGTACCTTCAGATTCATGATCTTCATTTCTTCTATAACTCTTTGCATAAAAGTCAAATTTTAAGGTCATACCAAATATTTACAGTACCTCTCTCAGTCTTCACCCATTGAGTTAGTCTATCATAACATGACAGGTATAGAGGGAATGTTCGGTCATTATATTCAAGAAATGTCAGGTTTTCAGATTCTAGTAGTAATGCTAGTATGTGTTGAAAAACAATAAAGGAAGGTGATTCCTTACTCATTCTTACCTCAGTGCGAAGTTTTGTACTACAGTCACCATGATACTTACGTAAGCTCCATATCTCAATTCTATGAACACAACTTGTATTCACACACTTTCCAAAGAATCGTGTGCATTTCCAATTCCTAATATAGGGAGTTCTAGTTCACTCTGTGTTGCAAATCAAAAGTATAGAAATTTCAGACTCAGGCCATACAACTCATGACTTATACACTTATGTCGTGATTTATAGTGTGCTCAACTCACATGATTCATGCTCCCCTCCTAATGATCAGCCAAACTCAGATTATGTAATAAATACCCTTAATTAAGATCCCTTGCTAAATCCGTGGTGTTGATGTTCTATCTCTAAGACTCAGTTACCACGTCAGTTCAGTAATCTATATTCAATAAAGGACTCAGGTTGTCCTATAGGACCATGGCTTTCAGTTATCAGTAACTTAGCCATCAGAATTAGTACTTCAGTACCAGTATAATCGTCTGTTATCAGGAAATAGTATTCAGTCCTAGTTATAGTCTTAGTTGCGGTTATAGTCTCAATTACCATCATAGCTAAAATATCATCCCCATTCATAGTCCATCCAGATCAGAAACTCAATTCACTTTTAGGATTACACAACAATAGCATATGGCTAATAATTACTAAGTTAGTAGTATTTCAGTACCTCAGATTATAAAGAGTTTCCGAATTATGTTATATGCTTGGTCTTGCATACTCAAGATAATATTGCTTTCACTAATTTATGCTCAGTTACCTCATGTTACCCATTCAGTCTTAACCTTTAATGCATGATAGTCTGCAGTTTAAGTCTAGCTATCCAAACTAAGTACCATTCAATCTTACATGCCAGTACTCAGCCATCGGCCAGTCAGCAGATAAGATGAGTCAGTCAGTAGGAATTAGTCTGAATAGCAGTACCTCAATCCAACAGTAAGATAGACAAGTTCATGTATTTTCCCATTCATCCATCTAGTCACACTATCCGAAGTCTCATAAATATGACCATTCTAAGATGGACCAATCACGTAGTTGTGTGTGCAGATTAGTCCATGTTTCATGTCTCATTCTTAGATTCTATATATACAGTCATGATTCAGTTCGTAGGTGCCTTGTGCATCGCCTCAGTTTTCCTCAACATGTCAATCAAGTCAGCATTCTTCTAGGGACATAATATCCCAAGGGGGAGATCCTCTGTAACCCCCAAGCTATCATGCCCTAAACCCTTCAATTTTTCTTCATGTAACAAATCCAGTTTGGGGTTGTGGATACCCATAGGTTGAACCTCTACCTCTAATATAAGTCGTAAGCTATGTACTCAATGGCTCAATTCAGTTCACGATACCCAATTAACGTCACATGTTACAGACTCAGCCATGTTCTCATGTTCCTATTCATGCGTGTTTAGAAAGGATCTTGTGATAAGGTCAAAAAATTTCATGTGCTTGAAAATCTCTCCCATGAAAAGAGTGAATAGGTTCGTCAAGAAGGAAAAGTTCATTCCCCGATATGTCGATCTCTTCAAAATTCTTAGTCACTTTGGCAAAGTAGCTTATAATATCGAGTCGCCTTTGGATCTAGCTTAAGTGCATCCGGTTTTTCATGTATTTTTGCTTAATAAATTCATAGGTGACTCAGCAGTCGTAGTCCCTATTGAGGGCGTAGACATTCAAAACAACCTCACTTATGAAGAGACTCCAGTCAAAATCCTTGACTATTAGACTCGTAGACTGATGAACAAAGAATTACCTCTAGTCAAAGTTCTATGGTCGAATAGTCCATTGAGGGAGCTACTTGAAAAAAAGAAGAAGACATGCGATCTAAGCACCATCACCTCTTCTCCGCAAAACTCAGACTCATCCTAAGGCAATAGATTTCCTTAAAGCTTATTCAATTTCATGTTCAAGTTCCAGTTACAAACCAGTTTCATGTTCAGATTCCCATCATAAACTTCGTATCAAATACCATTGCATATTCAGTCACGTTTTTATACATCAGATCAGTCATGTATTCATGTATCAGATATGCATTCATCTTATGAGAAACTCAGTTATCAGAAATCTAAGTCATGTATTCATGAGTCAGTTCAGTCATGAAATCATGCATCAGATATGCATGCTCAGTATGAATCTCAACAATGTCAGTTATGTAGTCATGTTTCATTTGTTCATGTTTAGTATATACTTCAGCTTATCGTTTCTTCCATTTTAGTAAGTGTCATTCAAGGATGAATATTCCCAAGGGGGAGATATTGTAATATCCCGTACTTCTACCTAGATTAAAATCATCCCAAAAATGTTGAAGACTTGATTTAAAGGATGAATCCACTTTTATATATGTGGAAATTTCAAGATTTTGACTTTTTGTTGCGTGGGAAATTCAATAAACTTTTCATTGATACTAAATTCGCCTAAATCCGACACCCGAGTGAAGAGTTAGAGCCGTTTTAGTAATACAGTGTGCAACCTGAGCAATCAACGCATCGTGGAACATGCCAAAATGGAAATCTTCAAAATCAAGTGAGCCTCCGCAATTATGGTGCTTCGCGCCAAGGCTCAAATCAAGAGTTGTCAATTTCCAGTGTGTCATAATGATACCACCGCGTCGCAGTAAGATTCTAGGTCGCATACAGTATTGCAACACGATTTCACCACGTCGCGCTGTCAGCCCAGTTCCCAGTGTCACGACACGATAGCTCCACATCGCACCGGTGCCCAAATCGGGTTTTCAGTGATGAAAAATAAAAAAGTTCTAAGGGCAATCGGGTATTTTTCCATGACCCAGATCAGCCTTTAACCATGAAATTATGCCCTAAAAACCCTATTATATCACCTTTCCTCACTTTCTCTCAAGAACAAAAGTCATTCTCCCTCAAGAGGCAAAAACCTTAGCTTAAGAAATCAAGGCCAATTCCAAGAATCTTTCCAAGAACTTCAAGAATTTAGATTTCCAAGTATGCATAGTGTTAATTTATGGATTCCTTTCATCCATAGAGCTCAAGAAATCTATTTCAAATTATAAATCATGATGTTTATGTTGTGGGTTATTTGTAACCATGTTTATCTTGTTGTATGAATCCCAAGTTGGGGTCTTTATGTGTTTTTCATGAAACTACATTTGCGTGCAAGTTGAAATCTGTGAAATGAGTTGTTTATGATATGATATTTGATAATTACACCCATGCCCTAAGTTGTGCATGTAAGGTGTTTGATAAAATGCCTAAGAGGAAAGAAATTGTGTATTATAGCTCAATTGTGATCCATATGATATGTGCATGTTTTACCCTTATGTTCAAATGACTCCCATGCTATTGATGTGCAATGTAGATGTTTATTGGATTGCTCTTGATGTTAGAGTAAGAAATTACGACATTGAGTATGTGCATTCCTACCATGTACAAGATTATGATAACTATGTACTTTATGAAATCCACAACTTATTGTATTATGGATTGTAGATGTTAGTCGTGTATTCACAAATGTCATGCTTTGTCATTTTTCTTCTATTGAGTCCTGTGGGTACTTGTACCCGACAATTTAGTTGTGTGTCTAGAGCCAGTGTTAGTTTTTATGATACTCTCGGTCAAGCCTTGTTCAGTAGAATTCAGTCAATCACATGACTCAGGAAAACTCAGTAAATTCAGTATCAGTCTATTACTTAGTAATATCAGTAATCTCAGTAATCCAGTAATCTTAGTACTCAGAAATCTCATTCAGTTATCAGATCTCAATAGTATTCCATCAGTCAACGGAATCCAGTGAACTTAGTTCAGTCCAGTTAATCAGTATAATCATTAACAGATCAGTCCAGTCCAGTTGAGTATCTATTCTAATAGGAGTCGGATTTGGCACCAAATGAACCCAAGGATAGAACACACACTTTTAGCAGACGGTGTGATTCTTAAAAGTAATCCTGGTATTCCTGAACTATGTGTCCAACAAAGGTTGAGACATCAACATTATCAGTTGAGGGTTGATGAGGTGGATTAACATAGTTAGATGAGGGTCCCACCATTCTCTTTTATGGATACTGTCAGATGAGGGTAACTCATATCTTGTCCTTACCAGTGGCATGGTACTAACACCCTTCAAATTGTGGTTACATATTGGACCCAAACTCAGCTATAATAGCTTATTAGGGGCATGTCAATTAGATAAATTCTCCTACGGTTTCAATTACAGAATTAGGACTGTCAGATACAGTCACTCAGTCTTAGTAATAGAACTCAGATAGTTCTTAAGATATCAGGATTGTCAGATACAATCACTTAGTATAGTACGAAACTCAGCTAATTTCATCAAAATTTAGACTATTAGATACAGTCACACAGTATCAGTTATCTCAGTAGTAGTAGTTCATGTTATCATTATTCAGACTTAGCAGTCAGTATTACCACGTTTTCAGTTTTAGTTATTTATCCATGCATGTATTCTCGCGTTCATGTTATACAGTCAGTTAGTATTGTTCATGCATATGAACCATTTGTATTCATCCTACCTTACTTCCATACCAGTATATTCAATCATACTAACGCATTTTCTCCATGGTTTTTGTATACCATAGGTTCAGAAGCACGAGCTCCGGAGCATCAGTAGCATTCCAGTTTCAGCAGTTAGAGTCAGCAGTGAGTCCTTATCATTCGATGATGTTATTGTTTAATTATTTTATTCCTTTAGTACTTAGTTTATTTTAGTAGGTCGGAGTTAGTTGGGGACATGTCCCATCAACTCCATATTTTACAAACAGTTTAGAGGCTTTCAGACTATAGTACATTCAGACAGTTTATTTCATTTTTAGGTATTTCTATACACCGTTCAAATATTGTTTTATCAGACATGTTACAGTTTTGAACCTTATGGCCTTACGACTTATATTCCATATTTATACAGTATATTATGCAGTGCTTAGTTACAAATATTAGTGATGTGTTATCTTGTGGTCGTTCGGGGTCACGGGCATCGTGTAGCGTTTTGAGTACCAGACTCGGGGCGTTACAACAACTTTGAAAAATAAGCATTAATATCATATGATGGTTCTATTAACAAACCGGCATTCTATCGATGGACTATTGTTGTGGTCTTCAACCTCAAGAAGTATGATGTATACATTGGAAGATCGCGATGGTCCATCTGACGGACTGTCAGGCTTGCGTTGGACCATCGTTGTGTCTATCAGGCTAAAGCAAAAAGGAATTCATCAGTGATCCTATTGACAAACTGGGTGACGGACTGTCAGGCTAGTGATGGACCACCACCCTAATCGTAAGGTAGTCGAAATAGAATGTACTCAAACTCATGTTATAGTGATGACCCAACTGACGGACCATCACTTCAACATTAGACCGTTAGTTTAGTCATCCATTGATGATGCAACATATTTTATTTGAATTTTAAATTCCCACTATTTGGCATCCTATAAATACCCAATTAGGGTTAGATTAGGCATCTTTAAGCTATTGAAACACAATTGTAACATAGAATTTTATGAGAAACAAGTTTAGACTTCGTGATTATTTTTTATTCACTATCAATTGAAGATTGGGAAAGATCTCTTGTATCTTTGAATGTTTTTCTGAATTATTTAAGAAACATAGGAATTCCTTTCTTTAACTATGTGTGGCTAAAACTCCCATAACTAGGGTTATAGTAGCCTCGGTGTGATTCATGGCTAGGGTTGTGGGAATTATCAAATCTTTAAGATTAATCAAATTGCATAACCTTCTCTTCAGTTTAATGATTTTTCTAAGTTGCAAACTTAAAGGATGTGCCTATAGACACCACTTGTTTGAGTAAAAGAGTTGGTGTTAGGAAAAGAGAAGAGTTACAAGATAATTAGAGAAACTAACCTTTGATTTTATGGTTGGTTCCTTAAAAGGATCAACTCCTTGAGGATTTAATTTATTAATCCAATTCTCTCTTTAAGTTTGAAAGAATTAATGTGTAACCAACCATCTTGTAGCGGTGAGAAACAATTAGATAGACTTTATTGAACAATTAGCCTTGTAATTGGATTTGTTAAATATGGATTTGAGATAAACCACAACCCTTATTTTTCAAACACCTTGATGACCAAAATGATGGTTTACTGTCTCTCATTGATTCTAACTTTGCAAACTAATCACTAGCACATACATTGAGTAATCTGTTTACAACCTTTGTTAATAATAAAAACCCCTTTATTTCTGGAAAATTTTCATTAACATTTAATTAATAATCATTAGACTTAGTTACACCATATTCCCTATGGGATTAGACCCCAACCTAGTTGGATTATATATTTAACAATGACAGCTTACACTCTTTTAGGAGAGTTATAATTTGGGCGTATCAACAGCGCCCGAAGATAGATAGATTATTAAACGCTAACATGTACTAAAGAATAAGGATAAAATAATTCTAGTAATCTAAACCAAAGTAAATAACCATATACAATCACAGACATATATATATATCATGCTGGGAAAGGGAATCGGGTTTAGCATGAATTTAAATAATTTAACATGGGTTGTGTAGCTCTATTGTAATAAATCCACCCACGGATTATATGGGTTCATCTCCCCCTGCGGAAATGGCCTTGGTCCGTGTTAGCCGCATGAACTGGTGAATAAAACCTGAGATGACTTGCACATCTCCTAAAATATGTGTGACATCATGCACACGGTCACCAAGACCAAACCTCACATCGTCAAACATAAGTTTCAGATATTGGTCCCCCCAGGACCTCCACCTTCCACAACTTTGCTAACACAACCCCCTTTAATCCCAAACTAAAATATATTAAGCATTCCAACAATTCACCAAGGAGTCTTTTTAATTAGGCATTAACCATTGGTATCATCATACCAATATTAGAGCTTGAAAGTCTATCCTTTTATGTCATACCAAAGGCATTAAACCATTTTGACTCCAAAGTTTCCAATTAAGCCAAAACAATGGTCATCAAGGCCTTTCCATGCCATTAAAACCAACAAAACCAATTTAGGTTCCATTACCTTTTTTGTGCAATGCAAAGATTTCAAGAATAGTCATACTATGTGACTAAATCATTTTCATTGTCATTTTCTGCAACATTTTGAGGGCATATAACATCCAATACAAAAAAATATAAATTGACCATTCCCATGCAACCAAATGTTCAAACCGTAATTATAACATGAAAACCCATAGGTAAGACAAAGAAAATCATTATCAAACCATAAACAACCAAAACCCCCAAATCTATTTCAAAACAAATACAATACCATAATAATACCATTAAAACCAATTATTAAAACATGCTTTATATTTAACTAACAATGAGATAGGAGTACAATGCCTTAGACACCAAGGAAGACTGAAAAAAGCCACACCTTAAATCCTTAATGGATTTCCTTGAAGAAACCCTAGACTTTTCTTAAACCAAGAGCTTGAGAGAGATTTTAAGATATTTTTAAGAGTGTTTGAATTAGAATAATAGGTTAATGAAATCCAAAAGATGTTTTATGCAGCGGAGTCAAAAGGAGTTAAGAGGGGAAATTTCTAGAATACCCCCAACTTCACCGCAGGTAGGTACTAGTTGACCCTCTAACTTATGACCAAAGTATACGATTGGGACCATCCTTTCATAACCATAAATGAAGGTTAGACACTCATACACTATCCACCGTACGAATCCATTGCCTAATTCGTGACTAGACCATATGACTCATATGGCCCAATCATACCGAAGACACAAACCAAATAGATCAACACTGGATAACATACAACTCCACTATACCACTCATAACTTATCCTCATGGCTCTTAGTGAGCCACTCGTAATCTTATTAAAGTCAAGTCACTAAGTTTAAGATTACGTGAAGGATCAAACTAATGAACCATCACCAAACAATACTACCGTACCCACCATGCCATAACCACAACAGAAAACTAACCATCACTTACTAGAAACCTTATGATTTTGTTCACCTGATTCGTACCTACACTATATGGCTCATATACTGAGTCATTATGTAACGCCCCAAATCTGGTACTTAAAATACTACACGGTGCTCATGACCCCGAGGACCACAAGCTAACCCATGACTGATATCTGTGCCTGAACAATGTATAATATACTGTACAAATATGGAAATAAAGACTGAGAGGACATAAGGTTTAAAACTGATACACATCTGATATAACCATCTCTGAATAATGTATACAACAATACCAAAACTGAAACAATGTCTGAAAACATCTAGTCTGGAAATATTATAGTCTGAAAGCCTATAAACTACCTAAATAAGGAGCTGATGGGATATCTCCCCAACTAACTCCAACTACTAAAATAAATGAAGTAATGAAGAAATAAAGTAATGATCATATCCTCGAATGATGAGGACTCACTGCTAACTCTGACTGCTAAAACTGGAATGCTACTGATGCTCTAGAGCTCATGCTTCTGAACCTATGGTATAAAACACCATAGCACAAATACGTTAGTACATTTGAATGTACTGGTATTCAAGTAAGGTAGGATGAATGCAAAGGTTTCAAATGCATGAACAATTCTAACTGATTAAATAACATGAATGCGAGGATTCATGCATGAATAAGTGACTGTGATTGAATTCGTGATGGTACTAACTACAAAGTCTGATTACTAATAGCCTGAGTTACTGATAACTAATATAAATGATACTGAGAAACTATATCTAACAGTCTAGGTTTTGATGGAACCAACTGAGTTTGGTAATATTCTGAATTAACTGTATCTGACAGTCCTAAATTCTGTAGAACTATCTGAGTTCTATTACTGAGACTGATACTGAAACTGTGGTAAGTAGTCATCTAACTGACATGCCCCAAAATAAGCTATAATAACTAATCTAAGGTCCAATTTTTGCCCTTATTGGAAGGGTATCAATACCGCGCCACTGGTAAGGACAAACTGTGGGTGACCCTCATCTGATAGTGTCCCAAAAGAGAATGATGGGATCCTCATCTAACAGTGTTTTTCAACCTCATCAACCCTCCTCTGTCAGTGTTGATGTCTCAACCTATGCTGGCTACATAGTTCCGGAACGCAAGGATTTCTTCTAAGGATCACACCCTCAACTGTCAGTGTGTGTCCTCATCCTTTGGTTTACTCGATTCTAAATCCTACTCTCATCTGAATAGACATTGAACATGATTAACTGAACTAAACTAGACTGAGTTCATTGAGTTTCATTGACTGATGAAAAACTACTGACATTACTGAAGTACAGAGCTTTCTGATATTACTGGGATTACTGAGTTTACTATATTTTCCTGAGTCTTATGACTGACTTAATTTTAATGAACATGGCTTGACTGAGGATATCCTGAAAACATGACACTGGCTCTTGGCACATAGCTAAATTATTGGGTACAAGTACCCCCAGGACTCGATAGCATAATATGTAAATCATGATACAAGCCTAAAAGCCCAACAATGGCTAAATACTCATAATTTATTCATTAAGACATTTCAACGAACATTTGGGGTGTATCACTTATATATGAATTGGGAATACATAATTGCATACTATATCATGGCATTAATCCATTCTCATGGACAATTTATCAAACAGGTGCACATAAATGAATCATGGAATATTTTCTTCTCTTATTAGTTCACATAGGCAATTCATCAAGCACATAATGAACATAGTATATGTACACAATATTTCACTACAAGTAAACATCATGATTCAATTCTAATTTCACAATTCAAGGGTTTAATCATGGGTTCACATGAATCTACTCATATAATAACTAATTCCACATAAAATTTATCACCAAACATGAATTAGAATTCAATGGATCATTATCAACATGAACAAAAGCAAACCCAATATGGGATTCATAAAAATCCATATAATTGAAATTTGAAAAGAGATTCTTGAGCTTCATGGGTGAAAGGGACCCATGAATCAACACTTGACATACCTAAGTTAATGAATTTGGAAGGACTGATGGAGAGTTCTTGTGATTTGGCCCTTGAATTTGAGTGTTAGGGTTCCTTGGCCTGAGAGAGAGAAACTCAATTTGGAAAAAATAGAGTGAATCATGATATCCTTAGGTCATGTAGGGTTAAATTTCGTGTTTAAGGCTGATCTAAAATCATAAAAAAGACCCATTTAACCCTAGACACATCATTTGATTTTGGTGAAAATTTCCTGACCTGGACGCCTAGCACGACGTGGCACTATCGTGCCGTGTCACTGGAATTTGACGACTGGGAAATTAGATGACAGCGCGATATGAGGACATTGCAAATCCTCATTGGAATTTGACAATTAGGATTTAGGAGCCTTCCGCGATGCGGTGAAATTACTGAGTCTTACTGGAAATTGACGAATGTCATTTTGGCTTATGGTACGATGCGCCACTGACTGAGATGACATGCTTTATGACTGAAACTTGAAATAGTCATAACTTCTTACCCGGTTATCAAATTTAGGTGAACCTTATATCGATGGAAAGCTTATTCAATTTCCCATGTGATAAAAAGAGAATCTTGAAAACACCATATATATAAAAGTTTATTCATCGTTAAAACAATTCTTTAATATTTTTGGGATGAATTTAAGCTAGGTAGAAGTATGGGGTATTACAATATCTCCCCCTTGGGAACATTCGTACTCTAATGAGACTAATTGAGATGAGAGAAACGATAAGCTGAAGTATATACTGAAGATAAACAACTAAAACATAACTACAAGACTGATATTTCTGTGATTCATACTGAGCATGCATATCTGATGCATGATTTCATGACTGAGCTGATACATGAATGCATAACTGAGAGTACTGATAAGCTGATCATGTATATCTAATTCATTAATACATGACAGAACTGATTACATCACTGATATTTCTAATAATTGAGTCTCCTCACAAGGAGAATGCATGTTTGATGCATGAACACATGACTGATCTGATATATTAACATATGATGGAATATGTAATGGTACTGAGTACAAAGTTTAAAATGGAATTCTAAACATGAAATTGATACCAAGTTGTAACTAAAATCTGGACATGAAAATTAAAAAACATAAGGAAAACTGTTACCTTGAGCTAGATCTAAGTTAGCGGAGAAGAGGTGAGGATAATTGGTACACATATCTGCTTCTTCTTCCCAAGTATCTCTCTCAACGGAATAATTTTTCCAAAGAAATTTAACTATAGGGACTCCTTTGTTCCTTAGTCTGCGAGTCTGATAGTTAAAAATTTTGACCGAAATCTCTTCAAAAGAGAGGTTGTTCTTAATATCTATGCTATGAATAGGGACTAAAACTATTGGGTTACCAATGCACTTCTTAAGAAAAGAGACATGGAAGACTGGATGAATTGTGGCTAGATCTGAAGGTAATTCGAGCTCATAAGCTACCTTACCAAAGCGACTAAGAATTTTGAAGGGACCGACATATCAAGGACTGAGCTTTCCCTTCTTGCGGAACCTCTTCACTCCCTTCATAGGAGAGATTTTTAGGTATACATAATCACCAATATTGAAATCGAGATCCCTTTTGCACACAGGTGCGTAAGACTTCTGCCAGCTCTGAGAGAACTGAAGTCTTTATCTGATCAACTGGACTATTTCTAAGGCATCGAATACTAAGTGAGGACCTATAACTGAGGCCTCACTAACTTCGAACCAACCAACTAGAGATTTGAATCTCCTACCATAGAGAGCTTTAAATGGAGCCATCTGAATACTGGAATGATAGCTGTTGTTTTATGCAAACTCAATCAAAGGTAAGTGCTCATTCCAACTACTCTCGAAATCAATTGCCCACGCTCGTAGCAAATCTTCTAGGGTGTGAATTGTCCTTTCAACTTGACCATCTATCTAAGGACGAAAGGCTGTAGTGAGATAAATTTGGGTACTAAGTCCTTTTTGGAAAGCTTTCCAGAAATGAGAGGTAAACTGGGTACCTCTATCTAAGATAATAGATAATGGAACACTGTGCAATCTAACCAACTCTCTAATGTAGATTTTGGCATAATGCTCGGCTAAATAAGAGGTATGAACTAGAAGAAAATGGACTGATTGGGTCATTCTGTCTATAATGACCCAAACTGAATTATGTTGATGACGAGTACGAGGTAAACTCATCACGAGGCCCATGTTCACTTCTTCCCACTTCTAAGTAGGAATATTGAACTCTTGCATGGACCTACTAGGCTTCTGATTCTCTATCTTAACTTGTTAACATGTAGAGCACTTAGCTACAAACTATGCAACATCTCTTTTCATCCCACTCCACCAATAGATTTCTCGCATATCGCGGTACATCTTTGTGTCCACTGGATGAATAGAGTAGATCACACCATATACTTCTATAAGAATTCATTGCCTCAATTCATCTACACTTGGAACACACAAATGACCCTGACAACGTAGGACACTATCTCCCCCTTGGGAGAAAATCCCTACTTTCTTCTCCTTGACTGACTCTTTCAACTTGACAAGGCTGGGATCTCTATCTTATTTTTCTTTCACCTCAGAAACTAGAGATAATTCTGAACTATTCTGAACCCATATATCACCCTCCTCTTTATCAACTAAGTGAACACCTAGTCTGGTAAGATGATGGACTTCCTGAGCTCACTTCTTCTCATAGTACTCAACATGAGAAACGCTATCCATAGACAGTCTACTGAGAGCGTCGGCCACTACGTTGGCCTTTCCCAAATTATAAAGGACACTCATGTCATAATCTTTAAAGAGATCTAACCACCTTCTCTGACAAAGATTGAGATCTTTCTGAGAAAAGACATACTGAATGCTCTTATGATCTGTGAACACATCTAGAAGAACTCCGTATAGATAGTTCCTACAAATCTTTAAGGAGAAAACTATGGTTGCTAACTCAAGATCATGAGTAGGATAATTCTTCTCATAGGGTTTAAGATATCTGGAGGCGTAGGCTATGACCTTGCCATGCTGTATCAGGACACAACCGAAACCTACTCTGTATGCATGACAATACACTACAAACCCATATGGACCATCTGGAAGAGCTAAAACTGGAGCTGAGGTGCGTCGAGTCTTTAACTCCTGAAAACTCTTCTCTCCAGGATTTGACCATTGAAACTTAACTTTCTTCTGAGTCGATCTGTACATGGGGGATGCAATAGAAGAAACTCCCTAAACAAACCATCTGTAATAGCCAGCTAAACCCAAGAAAGTCCTGATATCTGATGAAGAGACAAAGCGAGGCCAATTTCTTACCGCTTTGGTCTTTTGAGGATCTACTCTAATGCCATCATCAAAAATTATATGACCAAGGAATGCTACTGACCTTAGCCAAAAATTGCACTTACTGAATTTGGCGAATAGTTGATGATCTCTAAGACTCTGAAGTACGTTTCTTAGATGGTCTGCGTGATCATGCTCACTGCGGGAATAAACCAGAATATCATCTATGAAAACTATAATAAACATGTCCAAGTACTAATTAAACACCCGGTCCATCAAGTCCATGAAAGCTGCAAGGGAATTGGTAAGACCAAAGGACATGACTAGGAATTTGAAGTGACCATATAAGGTTCGGAAAGATATTTTCAGAATGTCACATTCCCTGAGTCTGAGCTGATGATAGCTTGATCTTAGGTCAATCTTAGAGAAATAGATGTCACCCTAAATTTGGTAAAAAAAGTCATCAATTTGGAGAAGTAGATACTTGTTCTTGGTCGTGACTTATTTGAGCTGATGGTAATCAATACACATCCTGAGGGAATCATCTTTCTTTCACACCAATAAGACTGGTGCACCCCACTAGGACACACTGGCTCTGATGAATCTCCTATCTAGGAGATCCTTCAAGTGTTGTTTTATTTCTTTGAGTACTGTTGGTACCATTCTCTATGGAGGAATAGATATAGGCTGAGTATCTGGAAAAAGATCAATGCCGAAGTCTATTTCCCTTTAGGGAGGAATTCCTGGAAGATCTTCGGGAAAGACATATGAATATTCACTCACTACTGGGATTGATTTGAGATTGGGAGTTTCAGAACTAGAGTCCTTAACTTGAACAAGATGATAGACACATCCCTTAGATATCATTTTCGTGCTTGAAGGTAAGAAATAAGCTGACCTCTGAAAGCAGAAGTACTATCCCTCCACTCAAGGACAGGTTCTTTCAAAAACTGGAAGTGAGCTATTCTATTTCTGCAGTCGACTGTGGCATAGCGGAATGAAGCCAATCCATGCTGAAAATGACATCAAAATTAATCATCTTTAATTTGACTAAGTCTACTGAGGTTACTTTCTAAAATATCATAATCGGGCAGTTCCTGTATACTTTCCAGGTTATGATGGTTTTACCTACTCGGGTAGATACTGAGAAGGGATTTGCTAGAATTTTAGGACTGACTCCGAAATCAACTGCTATATAAGGAGTAACAAAAGACAAGGAAGCTCCTGGATCTAGCAAAGCGTAAACATGCAAGTAAAAGATCTGTAATGTACCAGTAACTACATCAGGAGAATTTTCTTGATCTTACCGAGACTGGAGAGCATAAATTCTTTTTAGGCATTACCCACTAGTAGCACTGTAAGTGGCACCCTACTGATTTAGGCGATCGAACTGCGCTAAGAAACTGTTCTGATGACCCTGATAACCTGACTGGGGACAATATCTAACTCTGTGGCCTGGCTTGTCACATCTAAAATAAACATCACTGCCAGCTCTGTAAGTACCCTTGTGGTTGTTACCACCAATATGACAAATGGGATTAGTTCAGGCTTTATTGACACTGCCTTGAAATTTAGAGCCTGGCGCTCTATCTATATTACCATCCCTAAACTTAGGATCTAGAGCATTGGCTTAAGAAGGAGCTATAACAGATGACTTAGGATGGAACTGAGAACGATTTCCTCCCTCTGACTTAGGCTGAGCAATGTTTGAACTACCTGTCCTTGCTTTCTTATTTTGCTTCTCCCTTATCTTAATTTTTTGCTCTTCTATTTGTTGAGCATGGGTCATAAGCCTGGCTATGCTAATGTCACTATTCAATATTCTGGACCTGCACTCATTGACCACACTATCATTCACCCCAAAAACAAACTTACTAATCTTGGCCCTGCTATATTCCACTATATGAGGAGCATATCTGGCTAATTGAGTAAACTTCAGAGAATACTCTTTCACCGTTATGTTGCCCTGCCTAAGGTTTATCAATTCTAACACCTTAGCTACTCTTAGCTCTAGGGGAAAAAGCTATCTAAGAAGGCAGTAGCAAACTCCTCCCACTCAATAGGCCCTGCATCTACAGCCGTCTCTGCTTTCCACTATATGAACCAAGTGTTAGCAACATCGCACAACTGATATGCAACTATCTCAACACCTTCACTAGAAGTAACCCCCATGATATACGTAACCTTTTGAACCTGGTCAAGGAATTCATGAGGATCTTCTTCTGACTTAGACCCCAAAAAGGATGGAGGATTCATTCGGGTGAAGTCCCAAATCCTGGCTACAGCTTAATTGGCCACTGGATTGGATGAAATGACAGTTGTTCATTCATTCTGAGCAGCAACTAAGTTAGCAAGAGTAGTAAATGCAGCTTAAAACTTTGCAAGAGAAATATATTCTCCCAAAAGATCTTCGGGCTGAGGGGCTGACTAATACCTATTTCTTCTTTTGGGAGGGATGTTCTGAAGAAAGAGAGAAATAAATTAGACTGAGAGATTAACTTGAGATTATGCTCACCAGTACGACATGAATACTAAAAGAAGGGAAACTTTTCCTAAATATCTCAAAGCCTCTTGTACATAAATATGGTGCGCAACACACACATGTACAAGACTCTATTAGATACAGTTTTCAGACTTCCTAGGACTCTATTGAACCTTAAGCTCTAATACCAAGTTTGTAACGCCATGAATTTGGTAGTCGGTATGCTACACGGTGCTCAGGACCCTGAAGGACCATAAGCTAACTTATGACTGATATCTCTGCCTGAACAATCCATAATATACTATATAAATATGGAAATAAAGGGTAAAAGGCCATAAGGTTCAAAACTGATACACATTTGATAAATATATCTCTAAATACTATGGTACAATAATACCAAAACTGAAACAATGTCTGAAAACATCTAGTTTGAAAACACTGAAGTCTGAAAGCCTCTAAACTATCTGAATAAGGAGTTTATGGGACATGTCCCCAACTAACTCCAACTACTAAAATAAACTAAGTAATGAAGAAATAAAGTAATCATCATTTCCTCGAAGGATGAGGACTCACTGCTAACTTTGATTGCTGAAACTGGAATGCTACTAATGCTCTGGAGCTCATACTTCTGAACCTATGGTATAAAATACCATAGCACAAATGCATCAGTACGATTAAATGTACTGGTATGCAAGTGAGGTAGGCTTAATTCAAATGGTTCAAATACATGAACAATGCTAACTGAATAAATACTATGAACATGAGAATACATGCATGAATAAGTGACTGTGACTAAATTTGTGATGGTACTGACTACTGAGTCTGATTACTTATAGCATGATTCATTGATAACTAATATAACTGATACTGAATGACTCTATCTAATTGTATAGGTTTTGATGGAACTAACTGAGTTCTATACTATTCTGAGTTGACTAAATTTGACAGTCCTGAATTCTATAGAACTATTTGAGTTATATTACTAAGACTGATACAAAAACTGTGGGAAGTAGTCATTTAACCGACATTCCCCAAAATGCACTATAATAGCTGAGTTGGGGTCCAATCTGTGCCCTGATTGGGAGGGTGTCAATACAACGCCACTGGTAAGGATAAGTTGTGGGTGACCCTCATCTGACAGTGTCCCTAAAAGAGAAAGGTGGGACCCTCATCTGACAGTTTTTATCCACCTCATTAACCCTCATCTATCAGTGTTGATGCCTCAACCTATGTTGGCTACATAGATCCGAAAACAAAAGATTATTTTTAGGGATCACACCCTCAACTGTAAGTGTGTGTCCTCATCCTTGGGTTTACTCGGTGCTAAATATTAATCCTATCTGAATAGACACTGAACATGATTAACTGAATAGAACTGGACTGAGTTCATTGAGTTCTATTGACTGACAGAAAACTACTGACATTACTGAAGTACTGAGCTTTCTGAGATTATTGGGATTACTGAGTTTACTGAGCTTTCTTGAGTCACATGAATGACTGAATTCTACTGAACATGGCTTGACTGAGGATATCGTGAAAACATAACACTGGCTCTAGGCACACAACTAAATTGTCTGGTACAAGTACCCCCAGGACTCAATAGCATAATATGTAAATCATGACACAAGCCTAAAAGCCCAACAATGGCTATATACTCATAATTCATTCATTAAGACATTTCAACGAACACTTGGGGTGCATCACTTGTACATGAATGGGGAATACATAATTGCATACTATATCGTGGCATTAATCTATTCTCATGGACAATTTATTAAACACTTGCACATAAACTAATCATTGTATGTTTTCTTCTCTTATTAGTTCAAATAGGCAATTCATCAAGCACATAATGAACATAGTATATGTAGACAACATTGCACAACAAGTAAACATCATGATTCAATTCTAATTTCATAATTCAAGGGTTTAATCATGGGTTCACATGAATCTACTCATATAATAACTAATTCCACATAAAATTTATCACCAAACATGGATTAGAATTCATTTGTTCATTATCAACATCAACAAAAGCAAACCTAATATGGGATTCATAAAAATCCATATACTTGAACTTTGAAAAGAGATTCTTAAGCTTCATGGGTGAAAGGGACCCATGAATCAACACTTGACATACCTGAGTTAATTATTTGGAAGGATTGATGGAGAGTTCTTATGAATTGGCCCTTGAATTTGAGAGTTAGGGTTCTTTGGCCTGAGAGAGAGCAACTCTATTTTAGAAAAATAGAGTGAATAATGATATCCTTAGGTCATGTAGGATTAAATTTCATGTTTAAGGCAAAACAAAAATCATGGGAAAAGACCCATTTAACCCTGGATGCGTTTATTGATTTTTGTGAAAATTTCTCGACCTTGACCCCGGTGCGACGCGCGCTATCACGCCATGTCACTGGAATTTGACAACTGGGAAATTGGACGATGGTGCGACATGGGGACATCGCAGAGCTTCACTAGAATATGACAATTGGGATTTAGGATCCCTCTATGACACTGTAAAATCATAGAGTCTTACTGGAAATTGACAAATGTCATTTTGTCTTATGGCGCGACGTGCCACTGACTGAGATGACGTGCTTTACGACTAAAACTTTAAATAATCATAACTTCTTACCCGGTTATCGAATGTAGGCAAACCTTATATCGATGGAAATCTTATTGAACTTCTCACGTGATAAAAGTGAAAATCTTAAAAATACCACATGTATAAAAGTGAATTCATTTTTAAAACAAGTCTCTGATATTTTTGGGATGAATTTAAACTAGGTAGAAATATGGGGTATTACACGTTACAAGGATAGTGAACTCAGAGATCAGGATGTTTCCAAGGGCCAAAACCCAGGGTGCTTCACATATACACTTACACATTTATACACACATACTTAGTATTCTTATTTTTGCCAATAGTGATGATTTACAGGAAACCAATTACATCAATCTATTGTAACGATGCAGTACCCAACAATCAATAAATATATAAACTTCTCATTAAGGCCCTTACCTCAGCTATAAGCCACTCATAACATAAAGATTTATATCTATCATTTACCTTTTAGAACTTGTCATAATATAATTTCATACTCTATAATCTCTCTAGATATAACAATAAAAGAAATTTATAATGCACCTTTAAACCTACTAACTCTACCCTCATTAACGTTCTATAATATTACCCATGGGTCATTCCACCATTAATTAGTTCTACAATACTCATATTATCTCAATAAATTGAGTTTCTACTACAATTACCTCCTTTTTAGTTATTTTTATGTTGTAGGTAATGAGTCAAAAATTTGCAACTCATTCGGTTTAAAAATTCATTACTAACTACTAAGTTAAATGTGTTATAATATTAATTAGTTTAATGTCAAGGTTAAGGTCAAAAAGTAGTTGAAAGAGCAAAAAGATGGATTATTGATGCTAAAAACACCAAGGAGAACTATCAAAGCAAAATGCTATATCGCTAATGTTCTAGGTGTATCACCAAATTATTTATTCCATCACCAATTGCAACAGAAAAAGCCAATTCAAATTTTGATAAAAAGGCAAAGAAATAATTGATTGGGTACATCACCAAACATATCGGTGAAACTCAAATCAATCGCTAAAAAGAAATAGATTCCAACCTAGAGATCACGTTCAAGGTCAATTCAAAAACTGTAGGGCACTTCAACACATCACTGGTATGTTATGAAAATTTTCTCTGTTGGTTTGGATGTATTACAATTGTATAATTTTTAAACCCAATTTTAATTATGCTTTTTAAGACTTTTTAAAAGATTAAAACCCTATACTTTATCATATCATGAGTCTGAAGGTTGAATCCAAATCCTAATTAGAGTGGTATGGGCTTATTCCTTACTTAAAATTGTGAACTTCTTTTGAAATTTTTAGATTCTATGAAAAATTTGAATGTGAACGTAGGTATATTTCAACTTTGGGGTTATGCATTATTGAGTGTTGATTATTGTGTTGGTAGTGCTCATTTTCCTTTCTATTTAATTGAATCTAATAGTTTTAGCTAAATCTCTATGTTTCAACTTAAGTATTGAGGTTCCAAACTCTATTTCAGATTTTATGTCTTTCTTGAAATAGAGGATAAGATTGGGAGGTTTAGTTAACAAAGTCTTGAGTAATCTTCATTTAATAAGTAGTTCTAGAAATGGACCAACTAATTTGAGGTTATTGGTTACTTGGTATTTTATACATATGGGTGTTTGAAAGTAACCCATTTAAAATTTTATCGTAGATTGAAAGATTAGCACCAATACCTATAACCAAGATTAGTTACAACTATCAATCGAATGTTAGGTGCATTTTTAGTTATACATATTTATAATCATTCTTAAGAGTGAATAACCCCAAATGCTCTTACATATCGATTACATTATCTAGAATTCATTTTTCATAATCCAACATTAGAATTTACAATTTTAATGCAAAATCATTTTTAATTAATCCCACATTTAGTTTACCACTTTATCTTTAGCATTATGTGTCAGCACGTAGTCACTTATGACACTTGAGGGTGAGGCTATCACCTTCTTTCCCTGTGGAATAAACCCCTACTCCATGTTGGGTAAGAATTTAACAAAAGTCAACTCAGCCTAGTGTTGTAAATAAGAAGAAAACTTTGTTCATTGACTTTTTTTAAAAGACCGCAGAGCACAATCAAAAATCAGGCTTTTCTTTTTTAAAGAAATCCACAAACAAGGTTTTGGAAAATTCAAACCAAAGAAATGAAAGATGAGAATATGTTACAGTTAAACAAAATTAAAGTTTTGCTCTACTCTCTTTCTCTTACGTATCATGTTCTATAGGTTAATCATTACTTTTACAATATAAGGGAAGAACGTAATAGTATTAAACTAAAAGGTGTGGCGGTGAGTATAAATTTTGGTCTCCATGTTTTGGTCCTGGAAGAACCTTATTTTTATTGCTAAGCATTAAGGCATAAGTAGTGAAAAAAGTAGACATATAAAGAGAAAAGAAAGAGTTATCCCTCCTACTTATGATTCAACATTTAGCTCAATCTATTTAGATGTAATTACTGTGGATATCCTGACCAAAAAATATGACATTCTATTCCATTGGAGAGTTCTTTGTCGTGTTAGGTCCATGACATATCCTTTTTGTTTTTATTTGACCCCAAAAATAGGCTGGATCAAAATGACATTCCTGTTGAAGCCGTTTCCTGAGGGAAAATAGAGATGTCTCCTACCTTACCAATAATATGTTGAAATATGGACTTGTTAGGAAGGGGACATGATCAACAGAACTTGTATGGAAGACTCAATCACATAATTTCATTATCTCCTTTCGAATTCTTCTATCTCACTTTTATTTTTATCTGTTATTTTTTACGAATAAAAAAAATAGATAGTGGACAAAATAGACTTCTTTTTATGATATTTATTTATATTAAACTAAAATAATTAAATTAAGTAAAATTCTTATTATAATATCTAGCCACCACGTGCACCTTTTCTAAGGTGTATCTTGAGTATTATCAAAATGGCACTACAACTTGGAAATGAAATGTTGCATTTATTTGTTGTAGTGTTATAAGTTACTTTTGTTAGATGTAGTATAAACTTTTCTTTAGTTATTGATTTTATTTGTGATAGGTGATAATCTAAGTCAACACGACACAATGGGTCAACATGGTTGAACACCACTACCTTTGATCGTTAACTTGAAGACGAAGATCACCTAGGGGATGTCAGAAAGGCAAGTTCAATTTGCATTGCATGTATGAAGGGTAATAAAGTATTTCATGTTACAAGTGTGATGCTCTACTTACTCCAAATAGAGGGGTTGTTCAGAGGTTAAGCTAATTAAGATGCAAACATCCACTTGAAGAACCTTATAGATGTTTACAATCTATTTTACATTGCTCATATCTCAAAAGAGTCTATTTGGTTGAGGATCTTCCTATTCTCATTGACAGGTGATGTTGTATCGTGGTTACTAGAATTGCCTGAGGGATGTATAAACTCTTGTATTAAGTTGATAAAAGCTTTTCTAAACCGTTTTATTCCAGCATCTCACATGTTTCAATTGAGGGATGAGATAAAATATTTTTGGCAAGTAAGAGGTGAACCATTGCATAAAGCATGGTTGAGCTTCAAAAGGAAATTGTCATAATCTCCAAACCATGAGGTGTCAGATAAGATGTTTTTAGAAATATTCTATCGGTCATTGTAGCAATTAAACAAAATGATATTAAATAATACAAACAGAGAGTCATCGATCAACAAATATTTTAGAGTTTCCTCATGGTTGTTGGCTAAGTGACAAAGCAAAGAAGAGAATGGAACACACGACACATCAAGGGAGTCATGGGGGCTCCATCTATTTCTTTAGCAGTGTCCAACCGCATACGCAAGTTTACATGGTCTTATCAAGTAGTAAAGTGGCCTTCAAGAAAGTCGAGTATCGATCCCACAGGGACTTGTGTCGACAACTATTCAATTCTAGTTTAACAACTAAGATAAAGTAACCGAAAAAGAGTGTTGAATAATTGTAAACTAAAAATAAAATAAATAGTGCATAAAAATAAAAGTCTTGGAAGAATCAATGGATTAAGGCCCACGGTTAAAGTACTTCGAACAATCATACTATGTTATTGGATTTCTTTCGTTAACTTGTTTATCTTGGTTGTTGATTCGTAGGGTTTATTGTGTGATCATGGTTTCCCAACCTCTAATCTTTTACCTAATATGGACATTACAACAACATCGTTGATAGGGGATGTAATAATCCAATTAAGTTAATATAAGCTATCAACCTATGTTTGAATCAAGTAAGGCGTCAAAATATATCCCTATCCTAGACGCTAATTTATGTTCCTTATTTTATAAAAGAATACAAACCCTACATTGTTTATCCCATGTTTTATCTCCCTATTTCCTCTCCCGAGATCAAAAGGTCATCAATATACGTATTTTACGGGTGATCAATCCATAAAATAATTAAAACAAAAATAAACACACAACAAATGATGATAAGCAAAATTAAACGAAATTAATCCAAAATAATAGTAATCATGTTCTTTCTTTAACCCCGAAAAGAGAGTTTTTATCCACTAATATTCATAATCACGATTCAAATAATTAAATACATGATATAAAAAATTAACAACTAATAAAAATTATTAAACCTAAAAAAGTAGAAGCAGTAGCCACGTCAAAATTCTCCACCGTTCAATGCTCAAGAATTTCATAGAATTGTCCAGGTAATTCCAATTATCCAACATTGTGCATATGTATTATATTTAACTCCCACTCTAAGTGGATTAAGGAAATTTGCACGGGTTCCAACAATTTCCCACAAGATTCCCATATTAGCTGCCTCAAACCGTGTGCGCCACTTTTAATTAAAATAGGATCTTGTCGGCAAAGTTATATTCTTTACATGGATCAGCGACGCGATGCGGCAGTTAATGTGTCGATGAACTGGCAGCACTGGAAATGTCGACGCGATGCATCGAGTTCACATCGACTCGTAGAAATTTGCTTTCAAAATTTATTTAAGAGTTGAATTTTTTATTCTTTGTCCATATCTTTTGTAGTGTATTTTTAATGAATTTTTTGTCTTTAAATCATCAATATATCACAATATTTAGCTCACAAAGCCTCCTACAATATCAAATCATATATAAGAGATTCAAACAACACAATATTCTGAATGATGAATCAAAACAAGAGTAAAGATAAGGCAAATTCGCAATGTTCTTCCACTTATTATTCCGACTCTTAACTTAATCAAATTGAGATTTGCGCATAACAAACAAGTTATTTCACTCATAATTACACATTTAACCCATTTGAAATAAATCAAAGACATTAGAATCCATCGAAGCCAACTAGACACACAACTAGCTCAAGCTAATAAAATTAGTTTTTCGGGTTGAATTCTAAATGACTCAATTAAGCACAAATTTGTTTGAAAAATACTTTGGACATTGTAATCACATACTTGGACACTTATATGCTTATTTATATCAATATGAAAACGTTAAGCACATGAATTGCTCTTGGAACAAGGCGAAATAAGCTAGAATAATGACACCGAAGTGCATAAAATTACCTTAGATCATCACCCCACACTTAAATCACTGTACGTCCTCGAACAACTCTATAATCTAAGAATAAAAAACTAAGGTGATGCTACTACACTTCTAGTAAAACAAAGACACTCAAGCTAGTACTACAATGACTACATGGAATGGAAATTTCTACACAAAGCATGTTATTACACAATTTATAACTCATGAACACTAGTCCAACACATCCTAACCTCAATAATTGACTCACCTAGTTGGCAAACTCATGCTTATCATTCAATCAAGGACGTCATACAAATCACCCATATTCATCAAACATGTGCCCCTCACAACAAGAGAGTTACCCATAATCACTCACAATAATGTAATTTATAATATAATGGGTACATGAATCAAATTACACTCACTCTAAAAAAGAATTCACAAGTCATATACAATGAACCATAAGCTTTCCCTTAGTGTAATGCTCAACTAATATCGGAATGATAAACTTAGGATCAAATAGGTTTTTTCCGGGTAGTAATGTAGGCTAAGGGAAGGGTAGGAACTATTTTGGAATAGTGACTAACCTCTCTAAGTTCTTTAATACACTACATTATACGTTTAGAATTAATCTCTAACAACCAATTTACACCATTTAAGTCTATCCCATTATTTTATCTTGCCCCATTTTTTTTAAGCATTTTCACATACACATGGTGGGCGTATTGTTTATTCCTTCAAAATTTATTTTTTCTCATTTTTTTATAATCATGGGAATATTTCTAACACCATTTATATCACTCCAACCACCACACATCAAATATAAAAACCAATAATTATTACCTTATGGCATCAATTTCACCTTTTTCTTCTTCAATTTCTCAAACTCCTTACTAAATCAAATTTTCATTAAAGCAGTTAGGATCTTTTTAGATCAAATTATAGTCTATCAAAGAAGGCTACAAATGAGGTTATCAAAAATAATAATCTAAAGGCTCAATGGGGGTTAGTTAGGATAATGCACAAAGGTAGAAAAAATAAGAAGTATAAAACAAGGCTATCAAAGAAATGCCTATATCATCTCATAAACCCACATTCTTTATTTTGCTTCACACACACACCAGGCAAGTTCTAATTCAATGCAAAAAGGAATAAATAAAATACCTTACATCACACATGGCACATGCTCAACTCAATAGGATCATCATAGACTCTCAATCAAATAATAGCACAAATTCAATTTTAAGCCAAAAAATACAAAAGCCTTGAACAAGAGCCTAAGAGTTTCGAAAATAACAATTCATTCAATCAACATGCTTTTACACACAAACCCACTTGCATCATGTAATAAAAAATAGCACCAATAAGAATATCTTACCATTTTTTTTTAATTGAGCCAAATTTTGGAATTTCCTCACCCCACACTTAAAAATCTACTTTGTCCTCAAAATAAATTTAAAAGTAAGAAATAGAAATACTCCCTGAGGTCTCTAGGCCTAGCTAGTAGCATCTTTACATATAAATGAGGTCCGCGAGAACCCTACACTAGTTCTTTGCAATGCTTCAAACTCAAGTTTATGGTACTTAGTCTTCCCATTAACTTATGACTTAACCAAAAATAAAAACTAAATGAAATAAAAATTAAAAAAACTTACAAGAAAACATACCTAATTAACTTGGGTCGCCTCCCAAGTAATGCGTGATTTAGTGTCGCGGCACGACCCAACTCAACTCAACCATATTCCTTCTCCCTTTTACTCTCTTTTGGGAGCCATTTTTTCTATCATTTATGACCTCTTGAGTTTGCGCTCTCAAGGTTAACATCTCTTTTCACTTTAACCTTTATTATGTTGGGAAATATTTGATTCTACTTGGGCCACTCAATCAGGTAATTTGAAGAGGTCTTTGGTGGATTAATCACCCAACACTTTTCCCCTTCAATAACATTGATCACACATAAATCTTTAATTTGGGATTTTACGATGGATATTTTGTAAACATTTAATACCACCTCTTTATAATCTACCCTCATTTTGTGTGTGCGTTTTCAATTATCAATCAAGGCCCCTCTAGTTTCAAAGAATGGATGCCCCAAGATGATTGGTACAAGTTCGTCTGCCTTAAAATCAAGAACAAAAAAGTCAGTAGGTATAATGAATTTACCAACCTTTATGAGGACGTCCTTTATTACACATTTTGGATATGTTATCGATCCGTCTGCGAGATGCATAACCACTGGTATTGATTTAGGATCTCCCAAGCCCAATGTTTTAAATAGTGATAAGGGCATCACATTTATGCTTGCCCCTAAGTCACTCAGTGCATGGACTTCTTTACTTCCAATTTGAATACGGATAGCAAAATTCCCCTGATCTTTTATTTTCTTGGGGATTTTATGTGTCATCACAGTTCTACACTCTTCAGTGAGTGTTATTAACCCTACATCCTGCAATTTTACCTTATTTTCCACCACATCCCTTAAGTAGTTTACGTACTTGGGCATATTCTGCAAAATATATAACAAAGGTAAGTTAATGTGAAGTCCCCTGAATGTGTCAAATAACTTTTTGAACATTGCATCCTCCTTTACTTAGGGTAGTGGCGACATCTTCTTCACTACGCAGTAATATTTTCTTTCAAGTACTCAAACTTTCTTGAATTTTTAGCAACTCTGTCATTAAGCTGTTGGGTCACCATATCAACGTCTATCTCTTTTGTTGCCTTGGGAGGTTCTTCTTAAAGCTCTTTACCACTTTTCAAGGTGATTGTCATAAATTTCTTTGAATTTTCTGTATCTACTGAAAAACCACCTTATGATCTGGTATTCATTGCCTGTGAAAATTGGCCCACTTGCAAATCTAAACTTCTTGTGGCTACTTATTGATTCTTTAATTTTGTCTGTTGACTTTTCATATCATTAACCATTTGTGCTTGACTAGTTAAGAGTTATTTTAATATTTCTTCCATGTTGCTAGTTGACTAATTTTATTAGGCCTATGGTTGTGGGGCATTCCATTGCTAATTTGGTGGCTGAGTTTGCCACTTCATGTAGTAGGTATTACCATAATTTGGCCTTTGATCATTGACTATATACATCACATATTTCAGATTTGAAGCACACATGGCCGCTGAATGGCTATTATTTCTGCATATCTCACACCAACCACTAGTTTGTTGAACTACATTGGCGGCTGTTGTAGGTTGTGGAGTTCCTACTTTCATGCTGTTGAAATGAGTATTTATCATATTTTGTAATGCAGAAACCTGAGATGATAAGGCTCTAAACTGGTCCACCTCTAGTACAACTGCAATTCTTTTTGTGTCACTTCTAGAATCTAAATGTCATTCCAGATTTCCTTGTGTGATGCGGTTCAACAATGTGTACAACTCATTATAAGTTAGCTCCAATGCTTTACCACACGCGGATGAATCTAGAAAAATCTTCGTATTGTGATCAAGTGCTTCTACAAAAGTATGAGTCAGTACCTCATTAGACTGTTGGTGATGTGTACAATCTCGAAGAAGAGACTTAAAGTGTTCCTAAGAAAGATAGAGATTCTCATTCGGCCTTTTCTTGAAGCTCACTATCTCACTACAAAGTCTCGTAGTCTTTCCAGATGGAAAGAATCAGATGAGGAACTTTCTGGATAAGCCATCCAATAATGTGATTGAATTGGCCAGCTCTGTATTTAACAATTTTTTTGCTTCCCCAAATAGTTAATGGAGAAACAGTGTCAGCCTCAAGTAATCTGTACTCATCCCAGTCAGAATGAATATGTCAATAAGCTCCATGATTTTCTGCAAGTGGACTTGTGGATCCTCATGTGAAAGCCTTGTAAACTTTCCACTGCGAATATGAAGTTGCACCATATTATGCTTTAACTCAAAATTCCCTCCAACAGCCGATGTTTAAGTTGGGGAAGTCAAGTTCTTCGGAAGTGGGATTGCCACTTCTCGAACCGTCATGTGGGTTGCTTGTTGTTCATCCATAGGAACAATATTCTTTTGACCTTCTTAGATTTGATGAATTCCGGGGAGAAGGATTGCTTCTATCCTCCATTAATGGTAAAGTTGCTCGGGTTCTGGGTTTGGTTCAACCTACTCCCGATCCCTTGCCAGCTTACTACTTTGAAAACCTATTTCTTGCAAAAACAAAACCAAGACCAAGCATAAAAATACCAAAAAAATCTAAAAGTAAAACTAAAATAAAAAATTGCCAATAACAAATCCTCGGCAACGGCACAAAAAGCATGATAGCGCCCAAGCGTACACTCAAGTATACGTGGTCTTATCAAGTAGTAAAGTGACCTTCAAGAAAGCCGAGTATCGATCTCACTGGGACTTGTGTTGACAACTATCCAATTCTAGTTTAACAATTGAGATAAAGTAACCAAAGAAGAGTGTTGAATAATCGTAAATTAAAAATAAAATTAATAGTGAATAAAAATAAAAGTCTTGGAACAAACAATGTATTAAATCCCAGGGTTAAAGAACTTCAAACAATCATACTATGTTATTGAATTTCCTTCGTTAACTTGCTTATCTTGGTTATTGATTTATAGGGTTAATTGCGTGATCATGACTTCCCAACATCAAATCTTTTACCTAATATGGACATTACAACTACATCATTGAGCGGAGATGTAATAATCCAATTAAGTTAGTTAAATCTATCATCATACGTTTGAATCAAGTACGCCATCTAAATGCATCCTTGTCCTAGACGCTAATTTGTGTTCTTTATTTTATAAAAAAATACAAAACCTACTTTGTTTATTCCCATGTTCTATCTCCCTATCCCTCTACCAATATCAAAAGATCGACAATATATATATTTTATGGGTGATCAATCCACAAAATAATTAAAACGAAAGAATAAATACACAACCAAAAATGATAAGCAAATTTAAATGAAATTAATCTAAAATAATAGTAATCATGTTCGAAGCTTTAACCTTAAAAAGTAAATTTTTAGACTATAATATTCATAATCACGATCAAAATAATTAGATACAATGATATGAATAATTAACAACTAATAAAAATTATTAATCCCAAAAAAGAAGCAGCAGCAGCCACGTCAAAATTCTCAACCGTTCAAAGCCTAAGAATTTCCAAGAATTGTACAGGTTATTCCAATTATCCAACATTGTGCATATGTATTATATTTAACTCCCACTCTAAGTGGATTAAGGAAATTTGCACGGGTTCCAACAATTTCCCACAAGATTCCCATATTAGCCGCCTCAAACAGTGTGCACCACTTTTAATTAAAATAGGATCTTGCCGGCAAAGTTATATTCTGTGCATGGATCTGCAACGCGACACGTCAGTTAATGCGTCTATGAACTAGCAGCACTGGTAATATAGATGCAACGCGTCGAGTTCGCATCGACTCACTTGAATTTGTTTTAAAATTTTTAATGAAGTGTTGAACGTCCTATTTTTTGTCCATGCCATTTGCATTGTGATTTCAATGAATTTTTGGCTTTTAAATCATCAATATATCATAATATTTAATTCACAAAGCCCCCTAAAATATCACACATCACATATTAGAGATTGAAACAATACAATATTCTCAACGACAAATCGAAACAAGAGCTAAGATAAGGCAAATTCACAATGCTCTTCGACTTGTTATTCCAACTCTTGACTTAATCAAATTGTGCTTTGCACATTACAAACAAGTTATTCCACTCATAATTACACATTTAACCCATTTGAAATAAATTAAACACATTAGAATCCACTGAAGCAAACTAGACACACAACTAGCTCAAGCTAGTAAAACTAGTTTTTCGGGTTGAATTCTGCATGACTCAATTAAGCATAAACTTGTTTGAAAAACACTTTGGACATTGTAATCACATACTTGGACACTTATATGCTTATTTATATCAATATGAACACGTTAAGAACACGAATCGCTCTTTAAAAAACGCAAATTATGCTAAAATAATAATACTAAAGTGCATAAAATCACCTCAGATCAGTCTTATCTGAGCCAAAAATAAAGGAAGATAGATGAGGACAGAGTAAAAAAAATAGCTAAAATGATGACACAAATGTACCAACTCACAAAACATGTCATGGATTAAATTCCAAAAGTTATTAAAACCGTAGTTTCAAAAAGAACTAGGTCATCCTAAGAGGATGATGCGATGGAACATTATGAAGAAATTTGGTTCTTGTTGAACCAAGTGGGGGATTACCCCTACATATAAAATGGAAAGGAGGGAATCAAGGTTCTAAACAATGGTGCCATGATAGATATTCTACCTTAATTGTAGGGATCATAATCATTATAGAGATTGGAGGGATGAGGAATGAGATTGGGATCGTGATTGGAGATAGAAAAATTATGACAACGATAGATACATTCCTCCACACGATCATGCAATAGGAAAAGATGTGACCTATATTTATCAAAAGATTTATAAGAATGAAGATGTGCTTTCTTGTATTCAATTGAGTATTGAAGGGACTTGCCAAACACTAAGAGAGATGAAGAATTTTTTGCAACTCAATAAAATGGTCAAATCACTTTTGGCCTCAATTAAAAAACTTGAAACTCAATTTGTCCAAATCTCGGCTCACTTGAACGTAAGTCAAAAATGAGATCATCCTAGTAATACTAGAGAAAATCTGAAAAATAATGGTCATTGCATAGCAATTGTCACTAGGAGTGGTGAAATTTTCTGTAATGATATTGTGAATATTCATAAGACCCCAATGAGAGGGTAGTTTAGAGCAATCAAGTGGTAAGAGGAAAAGAATTAAAAATTAAAAATGCAGAAGTCCTCATCCCCAATGAGCCAATTATTAAAAGACTATAAAAAGAGGAAGAAATGATCGAGCATGAGGAGAGACTATAAATGATTGATGTAAATATTGCTAAACAAGACAAAACTCAAGTTACTTTAAACACGTAAATCAATGTACATCCCTATTTCTACAAAGTATCAATAATAAGGAGGATGACACCAAGTTTAAGAAGTTTCCCTCAAAATTTAGTAACTTATCGGTGAACATTCCATTATTAAAAGCGTTTTAAGTAATGCCCAGGTATGCCAAGTTCATAAAGGACTTGACTATAAATAAAAGAATAATAAACTTCAAAATAGTTGAAATCTCACACAAACATAGTGCTATTATGTCTAGACATACAATGTTCAAGAAGAAAGACCCCGGAGCATTCACCATCCCATGTACTCTTAAGTTATACCAATTTGGCAATGAATTGAATGACCTAGGTGAAATATAAATTTGATGCCCCTATCCATCATCAAGACATTGGGATTTGGATACCAAAATTCCCACATGTGATTTCTTATGGAGAATCAATTCATTAAAGGATAGGTGGAATTTCTCTATGATATTTTTGTTCGGATTGATAAGTTTATATTTCTAGTTGACTTTGTGATCCTAGATTGTGAGATCAACCACGAGGTTAAAATTATAGTTAATAGTCCTTTATATTGGTTGGTGTGGAATATAAGAAATGAAATATTGAGTGAAGGGCGAAGAGGTGACATTTAACTTCTACAAGTCCATGAAGCAACTTCGGGACCTACAAGTGATTTAAATGATTGATGTGATTAATGTGGTGATTTCTGAAATCTTACTTCACACGCAAGTATAAATGACCGTTAAAGTAATAAAGTTGACTTTATTATCCATTTATCGATCTCACGGGGATTTGTGTTTAGAAACAATGAAAATCTAGCTTTACTAATAAGATTAAACACGTGGGGGTGTCACCAATAATGTTTATGAATTGAGAATGCTATAGTAATAGTGAACAATATAAAATTATAAGGTGTTGGAGACAACAATTGGAAGAAACTAAGGGTCAAGGCACTATGAACAATCATCTAATCATCTATCTAACTTTATCCCCAAAACTACATCATTGAGTGAGATGTGAGAGTAAAGTTAAACGTGTATATATATATATATCATCTCGTATTTAATCCAAGAGAGGGGAAGCAGGCATATTGCTATCCTAAATGCGAATTTGAACATTAATTCTTTCAAAATATAAGAACTAACTCCTTATAACCCCTACTATATTCTATTGTTCCTCCTTTTGGGTTCACAATAGAAATATAGGTTTTCCTAAAGGTCATAAATCTATAGAGTAGTAAAAATAATTAAATATAAACAACCAAACATGATAATAAACTTTAAAAACTCAATTGAAATCATAAGTATTAGTGTTCTTGCCCACAACCCTAAAATTAAGGTGTTTAGACACTCATAGTTTTACAATGAAATTCATACGTAAAGACCTAATGTACAGCCCCAAAAGTCATCCAAGGTATTTACAATAAGACCCAAGTGTCCTATTTAAAGTAAGGAAAAATTGGTTGATTTTTAACATCGGACATGGCACGCCTTTATTTTTGTGTTCTTATGGGTGTTATTCCCTAAACAAGGATGCACAATATTTTAAGCCACATTAATTTATGTCTTAGTGCGTGGTACGCCCTTATCTCAGAGATTTGAGGGCGTTGCATGCCCTTGTGCTTAAAAAATCCAAATTTTTCAATAGTTAACTCTTTCAGCTTGCCTTTGAGTTTTACACTTTGTGGATGTATTTCCAACCTTATTTTGCCTTGTTATTCTCTCCATCATTGCTTATAATATCATACATAGTTTCCTATAACATCAAAAATGATGAATTTGTTCACACAACATAATAGAATTTATCGAGATATACTAGAATAATACATTGCTCAAGCTACTAGCAATAGTTTTCTCATCTGAACTCTATGTGACCAATTTGATTCTTAACTTGTTTGGAACACACCTTAAATACTATAACCATTTACCTTAACATATATATACTAAATTACACCATAAACAACTCATTAGGAACACAAGAAGTCCTCAAAACTAGGCTAAAAACATGTAGATAATGACATGTGGATGCATAAATACACCTAAGATCACCCCACGCATAAAGTACACACCATCCAAGAAATACTCCAACATTACTACTACAGACTACAGTATGATGCCCAAGCTAGAACTACAACCACTATATGAAAAGTAAGCTCCATATTTATCATGTCATCTTACATTTGAATGCTCATGAACACAACTCCAAAACATCCTAACCTCAAGAATTGACTCAACCAAGTTGGAAAAAAGATGTATATTACTCAATAAAAGTGATTATACAAGTCACTTAACAATCATTATGCATGCTCCCTTACCACAAGAGAGTTACCGATAGCCATTCACAGATAAGTAATTTATCAAGAGCATGGGTGTAAGAATTAAATTTTTCTCACTCTCCCAAAGAATTCACATATCACAAAATATGAACCATAGGATTTCCCTTAGTGTAGAACTCCACTAATATCACAATATGGAGGTTCAAGATCAAATAGGACATAAAGAGTTATATGTATGCCAAGGGACGAGTAGGAACTATTATGGCAAGTAATAGTAACTATCTTTCCTAAGAGATTTTGTAGATCAAAATATACATTGAATTATTATCTAAAAAACTAATTTATCACCACTTCTATTTCCCCACATCACTTTTGTTTTGCCCTGTTTCTTTAAGCTAGTTCACATAGAGTAAGGAAAGAGTATTTTCTATCAACTCATGATTCATTTATTATCAAATTTTCTTTTTTCTTTACACCACTCCCAACCATATTATAAGAAAATTTTCTCACCAAAAGCTACTATTTTCTAGGGGCTTCACTTTTACCTCTTTCCTTCTTAGATTTTACACTCGTTAACTTTATTAATTTTTTAACTAAAGCGCTTAGGAGGTTTGGATCAAATTAAGGTTAATTAAATAAGGGAAATAAGTTACATATGAGGCTCTCAAATTATAGGCTAAAGTCTTAATGGGGATAGCTAAGATAATAAAAAGGGTTTAAAACATGACTATCAAAGAAATGTCTATGTCATCTCCTAAACATAGCATTCCTTATTTTTCATTGTACACACACAAGATAAGTGCTAGAAATCAATATGCAATAAGGAATATAAAAAAATAACTCACTCACACATGGCACATTTTTTAATCTAGTAGGATCCCTATAGACTTTAACCCAAGCAATAACAAGAATTCAGCAATAAGCCAACATCACACAAGAGTCATAAAATAATCCTAGGTGTCTCAAGAGTAGTCATTCAACACCATATACATGCTTTTACATTTAAAACCACTTGCATAATGTAATAATACATAGCGACTAGAAAGAATATCTCACTTATTCCTAACAAAAAAAAAATTAAATTAACTCCCTAAGATAAAAAAAAGGATAATGGATTCAAGGGCACCTTCTCATAAAAGAAAACCCAATGAGTGGGTGAAGTAGGCCCCTACTAGACTGACACCAATAAAACTAAACAAGCAAAAAGTAAACCTTTTTTTATATTTTTCAAATGTAATAAAAAATAGAAACTACTAAAAACAGAAATCCTATAGAACCATTCACACTAATCACTCAAAAGATTCCGCATCCTATAATTATATCACAATTTATCCCTAAAGTAATAATTAAAAGTAAGGATATAAATACTCCTTGAGGACTTTATGCTTAGCTAGAAACATCTTACACATCAATGAGGTCAGTTGGACTCCACACCCAATCTTTTCCATGATCCTTATCTATGATATCAAGTACTTAGACTTTCCATCAAGATGTGAATTAAACAAAAAAACAAAAACAAAGGTTATATAAAGAAGAACTAGAAAAAAATACCTACGTTAACTTGCGTTGCCTCCTAACTAGTGCCTGATTTAATATCGCAACACTACTCACATTACTACTCTAAAACTATATTCCTTCAACCTATTTTTCTTAGTCAGTGCTCAACTTATCACATTGTAATGACCTTTCAATTTATAACTCTCAATGTCTACTTCTTTCTCCATACTTGTCGTTTTAGGATTCTCCTTATGTTTTTGAATGTTAGGATTAATTTCTGGTTTAGAAAATTGTAACACCACAAGATCCCATCCCAATACATCACACAGTGCTTAAGGCCACACGCGGCCTCAAGCTAACCCTCTGAGCCTGTCATCACTTCTATAAATCACTATGGCAATAATCAAGCTATAATAAGGAAGAATAGTCATGTCATAAACATATTGGAATACGAAGAGATACTATCTTGTACAATCAAAATACTGAAGTTCTGTACGTACTGGTACTCTAGTCTGACAAAGCCTCTACTACATAAGACTGAGGATCCATAGGGACAGATCCCCAACTGACTCGTACTGAACTGGGAATAAACAACCCTCTACTATCAAGACAAAAATCAGGGACATAGGTCCTCGAACAATAAGGACTCACCAACTGTACTAATGTAGATGGAGGTACTCGAAAATCACTATCGCTGCTGAGAATGAGCATCTGAACCTACAACACGAGAAAATATAGAACACAGAAGAGTATGGGAATCAGTACTTGGGAATGTACTGAGTATGTGGGGGTGGATGCAACATTTTAAATAATATCATAAATGTATAAGAAAATCATGCATGTTGACAATAATACCTCCCTTCGCTTGAATTATCTGAAACATTATTCCCATAAGTCATCAGTAATAACACATGCTTCATAAATCTCAAAAATCATTTAAATCAACTCAAACTCTTTGACTCATGACTTAGAGTGACTCGGTAACTCAAGGCACATAGATCATTATGGACGTGGGAGTTTATTATAACCAACAAAACTACACCATGTGAGATGCATAGAGTCCAACGTTTTTCCCTCCTAAGGAGAGAACCCCACATTGGCGGGGGTGTCGTACTCTTTCCAAGGAGTACAACCTCAATTTCTCAATCACAATCTCAGACTCAGCCTCTGGCCCACAATCATCAATATCAATCATACAGTGGCACGTTGTTTCGGGGAAATACCATATTTCCCGCTCGGTGTTAAATACTCCTCCCAGACTCAGCTCAGAACACGTTAGGAAATCCACCTTAATTAATATCAACTCATGGATCTATTATAAAGATCAAAACATAAATATATATCTCGTCTGTATATCATAAACATCTTGTGGATTCGTAACTCGACTCAACTCAACACAATCTTTCTCAATATCAAGTACATTTTCTTATCAAATCATTTCAAATATCAAAAGTTTCAAGGAAATATCATAGGACTCATTCTTGACTCTTAAGTTCAATATCAATATGTATTCAATAATTAACTTCTCATGGAAGGCTTAAATCATGACACTTATCTCAACTCATTCTAAAATCATCAATTCATAATAAGAATATTCAACTCATAGCATAAATCCTCAATTTAAGAAATATGATGGTAAATATATCATAATATCAAACTTAATCAACTCAAATCTCATAAATCATTAATAGAGAATTTTGGGTGTAATCCTACTTTGAAAATTTATGTAAATCAATAATAGAAATTAAATCTTTAGGCACAAGAACAAAATGAGTGTTCTTGTTCAAACCCCACATACCTTGATTATGGATTAGAATGAAGAAACTTGTTATAGACTCCTTTTCCACTTCTTGAGTTAGGGTTCTTGATGTTTTTGACTTGGGTACCTTGAATCTTGAACCAATTTGTGAAATTTATGGTTAGATTCTTGATGTTCTTGAAAGATTTGGATTGGATTTTGAGCGAGAAACCCTAGTATTCTTGATGAAATGGAAGAAAAATGAAGTTTTCTTCTTTACTTGGATATATATAGAGGGTCAAAATGGGTGGAAAAGACCAAAATACCCTTTTAAAAATGCCTGTTAATTGCTGGAAAAAAAATGGCTGACGACATTCGTGACAGGCCGTCAGACCCGTGATAGGCCATCACGAAATATCATCACAAAAGGGTCGAATTTTTGATTTTCTTCCTAAGGCTGACGACGTCGTCAGAAATGTGTCAGAAAGTGACGACGTCGTCAGAAATGGCGTCAAAAATGTGACAGCCCGTCAAAAACATCGCCAGCCTTTCTCAGATTGATATGCTGGAGTAAAATGGGTATAACTCTTTTCTCCGATATTGGATTTTGATGAAATGTTATTGTTGGAAAGCTAATTCAATTATATATATGTTGATAGGTCATGAGCTAAAAATTTCCAAGTATAATGAGAGTATACTCGTTTGAAGTTTACTATACCAATATCCTTCCGAAGAATTCAATCGATAAGAAATGTTTTGATTCACCCAATTGTTAGGACATCTTTAGGGCCTTACTACACACCATCCTTGATCAGAAAACAACCAAAAACATTATAATTTATTTCTCATGAGCTTGATTCATAGTTGCACTATTGGTTAGAGCCTCGGGGTATTACAATATCTCCCCCTTGGAAACATTCATCCTCGAATGTTGCTAGATAGGACAAGAACAAGAGAAAATGAGGACGTATAGCTGGAATGACTCACTAAAAGGGTTTACTACACTCTAAACTTTTGATTACTTCACAAAATGCATGAATCATAGAGAGAATAACTATATAGCTGAATACATTGGATTAGAAGGAAACTGGATTAAGGAAGAATAGTACCTTAGGCATCATTTGAACTCGCGGAGAAGAGATGAGGGTATCTGGTTCACATATCTGCCTCTGCTTCCCAAGTAGCACCCTCGATTGATTAATTTCTCCATAAAACTTTGACCAAGGGAACTTCCTTATTTCTTAGTCTACGAACTTGATAATCTAGGATTTCAACCAAAACTTCATCATACGAAAGGCTATCCTGAACTCCAAAACTTTCTAATGGATCAACAACAACAGAATCACCAATGTGCTTCTTGATCATAGAAACGTGAAAGACCGGCTGGACAGCTGACAACTCGGCAGGTAATTCAATCTCGTAAGTTGCTTTCCCAACACGATTCAAAACTCTATAAGGGCCAACGTATCGGGGACTAAGCTTTCCTTTCTTACCAAATCTTTTCACCCCCTTTATGGGTGAAATATTTAAGTACACCATATCGTTAACCTCAAACTTAAGAGCTCTTCTTCTCACATCTGCATATGACTTCTGACGACTCTGGGATATTCTTAACCTTTCCCGAATTAGCTTAACTTTCTCCATAGCCTCAAACACAGCATCAGGTCCACTCACAGCGGCTTCACCCACTTCAAACCAACCTATGGGTGATCTACATCGCCTTCCGTATAAAGCCTCAAATGGAGCCATCCCAATGCTAGCATGAAAACTGTTGTTGTAAGAAAATTCAATCAATGAAAAATGTTCATCCCAACTCCCTTTGAAATCGAGAACATATGCCCTCAACATATCCTCCAAGGTCTGGATGGTCCTCTTAGCCTGACCATTGGTCTGCAGATGAAAAATAGAGCTAAGATGAACTTGGGTACGGACACCCTTCTAAAAATCCCTCCAAAAAAGATAAGTAAATTGAGTACCCCTATCAGAGATAATAGACAAAGGAACTCCATGTAACCTGACTAACTCTCAAAGGTACAACTTAGCATAGTCCTTAACGGTGAAAGATATATTCACTGACAAAAAATGCACGGACTTAGTCAACCTGTCTACAACGACCCAAATCGAATCATGATGACGTCGAGAAGGAGGTTAAACAGTCACAAAATCCATAGTTACTTCCTCCCACTTCCAAGTAGGAATACTAAATTCTTGCATCATTCCACCGGGTCTTTGGTGTTCTATCTTAACCTGGTTGCAAGTTGTACACTTATCTATGAATTTTGCTATATCCTTTTTCATACCATTCCACCAATATATTTATCTCAAGTCACGGTACATCTTGGTAGCACCGGGATGAATAGAATATCATGCGCCATGCGCTTCATCCATAATTCTTTGCCTTAAATCTTCAATATCAGGCACACATAATCTATTCTGAAATCTCAATACACCATCTCCACCTTGGGAGAAAACCTCCACCTTTAGTTCTTTAAATGACTCATTCAGTCTAACCAAACTAGGATACATAAACACCATACAAATAGTATCTCCAGATTTTCAAGGCAAAAGCCACTGCAGCAACTCGAGGTCATGGGTCGGGTAGTTCTTCTCATGCAGTTTCAACTGTCTGGAGGCATAGGCTATAACCTTACCTTTATGCATCAACATGAAACCCAAACAAACTCTAGAAGCATCACAGTACACCACAAAATAATCTATACCATTTGGAAGGGTCAACCTAGGGGCCGAAGTGAGTTGAGTCTTCAACTTCTGAAAACTCTTCTCGCAAGAATCAGACCACAGGAATTTAACTTTCTTTTGGGTCAACCAAGTCAAAAGAAACACAATAGAAGATAAACCCTCAACAAAATGACGGTAGTAGCCAGCTAGACCCAAGAAACTCCTAATATCAGATGGGGAAATAGGTCTAGGACAATCTTTCACAGCTTCTATCTTTTGAGGAATAACTCAAATACCTTCAGAAGAAACTATATGACCTAGAAAAACAACTGAACTTAGCCAAAATTTGCATTTTCTAAATTTGGAAAATAGTTGATGATATCTAAGGGTTTACAAGACTATTCGGAGATGATCTGCATGGTCGTTCTCACTTTGAGAGTATACAAGAATATCATCTATGAACACAATAATAAACATATCCAGGTACTGTCTGAACACCCGATTCATGAGGTCCATAAAAGTTGCTGGGGCATTTGTTAGCCCGAAGGACATGACTAAGAACTCAAAATGCCCATATCCAATACGAAAAACTATCTTTAGAATATCACACTCCCTAACTTTAAGCTGGTGATAACAGGATCTCAATTCTATTTTTGAAAAGTAACTGGCACATTGTAGCTGATCAAATAGGTCATCAATTCTAGGAAGAGGGTACTTGTTCTTGACTGTGACCTTTTTAAGCTGATGATAGTCAATGCACATCCTCTATGAACCATCTTTCTTTTGCACGAACAGAATGGGTGCACCCCAAGGAGATACGCTAGGCCTTATGAAACCCTTATTTAGAAGATCTTTAAGTTGCTCTTTCAACTCTTTAAGTTCTGTGGGGGCCATACGATATGGAGGAATAGAAATAGGTTGCGTGTCGGGGAGAAGATCAATTCCAAATTCTATCTCTCTATATGGAGGTACCCCTGGGAGATCTTCTGGAAAAAATTGCAAAACTCATTACCAATGTTGATCTACTGAATGGTCGAAGTCTCGAACTTAGTATCTTTAACTCGAACCAAATAATAGACGCATAACAAGAGTAAATCCAATCCATACCCAGAATAATTTCAAAATCAACCATGTCTAGCTTAATCAAATCTGCAAACATTGCTCTGTAAAGGACAGTTATAGGATACTTCTTATATACTTACTTAGTAATAACAGCTTTACCTACTGGAGTAGAAACTACAAAAGGATCAGGAATCTTTTCAGCATTGATCTCAAAATTCACAGCCACTAACGGAGTCACATAAGAAAGAATTGACCCAGGGTCCATCAACACATACACATACACATCAAAATTAAATAAATGGAGCATACCAGTAACAACATCTGGTGAATCCTTCTGCTCCTGGAAGGGTGGTCTAACATAAAAGTGATTTTGGCGCTGACCACCAGCAGTACTAGATGAGGCACCCTGAGGAGGAGTAGGACAAACCAAAGGGGCTGGAGCACTAATAGCCTGACTCTGGGGACATAAATCATGGCTCCCTTGTATAGCATATGGACAATCCATGAATTTATGGCCCAACATACCGCAACCAAAGAAACCCCTCTGACTGACTAAGCACTCACCAGGATGGTGCCTACCGCACTTTGAACATGGGGGAGGATGAGGTTTATTACTCACACTATCCTGAGATCTGGACACAGTAGGTCTATTACCCTGCTCCTACCTGACTCTAGATATGGGAGCACTAGATGATGATGGTGCTGGCATAAAATAACGGCTCTGAAACTGAGGGTGGATCCCTCCAGAAAATCTACTCTGACTATACCCCTGTAGCTCTGATCTGACTCTCTTAATCCCTCTCACTCTCTCTCTTTTTCACCTTGTCTACTTTAATCTGCTGAGCATGTATCATTAATCTAGAAAGATCCATGTCCCTATTGAGCATAGCGGACCTACACTCTTTCACAACACAACTCGATATGCCAGTCAAAAACTTACTCATACTGATCCTGGAATCAGCCATCATACCGGGAGCATACTTAGACAACTGGTTGAATTTAAGACAATACTCCTTAATTGTCATGAAGCCTTATCTCAAGCTCATAAATTCTTCTAGTTTTGCTTTCCTTAGCTCCGGGGGAAAGAATCGGTCTAAGAACAAATCCTGGAACAACTGCCAAGTCATGGGAGCGGCATCCTCCCCTTTACTCTACCTCCACAACTCAACCCAATCATAAGCAACATTTTTCAAGCAATAGAAAGCTAGCTCCATAATTTCTCTCTCCGTTACATGCATATTTTGGGTGATTTTTTTCACCTCATAAAGATACATCTGGGGGTCCTCACCTACCCTTAACCCATAAAACTCTGGCAGATTCATCCTCATAAAATTCCGAACTCAGGCTGTTGTAGAATTACCTTCTTATGGAGGTGGAACAGTGGCCTAGCATTGGCCTGAGCATTGGTGGTAATTTCCTGGGATAACACCTGAAAAGCTGCCCAAAATTCAGCATGAGTCACCGTCTCATTTAAAGGATCAACGGGTTGAGGTCATTCGTTATTTCTGCAAGCTCTACGAGGAGGTATTTTCTGTCATAAGAGAGCACGAATTAATAGAAGAGAGAAACAGTCGTAGGAATGAAATACTTCTGAAATAGATAAATAACTTTTCCTAAAATGTCCCACAGCCTCTTGCTCATAGATGTGGCACGGTACACACCGATGATCAAGACTCTATGTAACGCGGCTTGCCAGACTCCCTAGTACTTTTTTAAACCTTAGGCTCTGATACCAAGCTTGTAACACCCCAAGATCCCATCCCAAGACATCACACGGTTCTTAAGGCCACACACAGCCTCAAGATAACCTTCTGAGCCTGTCATCATTTCTGTAACTCACAATGACAATAATCAAGCTGTAATAAGGAAGAATAGTAATGTCATAAACATACATGAATATGAATAGATACTATCCTGTACGATCAAAATACTGAAGTTCTTTACATACTGGTACTCTAGTCTGACAAAGCCTCTACTACATAAAACTGAGGATCCATTGGGACAAATCTTTAACTGACTCGTACTGAACTGGGAATAAACAACACTCTACTATCAAGACCAAAATCAGGGACATAGGTCCTCGAATCATGAGGACTCACCAACTGTACGAATATAGATGGAGGTACTCGAAGATCACTATCGCTGCTGAGACTGAGCACCTGAACCTACATCATAAGAAAATGTAGAACACAGAAAAGTATGGGAATCAGTACTTGGGAATGTACTTAGTATGTGTGGGTGGATGCAACATTTTAAATAATATCATAAATGTATAAGAAAATAATGCATACTGACAATAATACCTCCCTTCTCTTGAATTATCTGAAACATTATTCCCATAAGTCATCAGTAATAACACATGCTTCATAAATCTCATAAATCATTTAACTCAACTCAAACTCTTTGACTCATGACTTAGAGTGACTCGGTAACTCAAGGTACTTATATCATTATTGACATGGGAGTTTTTTATAACCGATATAACTACACCATGTGAGCCATATGGAGTCTAACACTTTGCCCTCCTAAGAAAAGAACCCCATATTGGCGGGGGTGTCGTACTCTTGCCAAGGAGTACAAACTCAATTTCTCAATCACAATCCCATACTCGGCCTTTGGCCCACAGTCATTAATATCAATCCTACGGTGGCACGTAGTTTTGGAGAAATTCCACATTTCCCCCTCGGTGCTAAATACTCCTCCTAGACTCAGCTGAGAACGCATTAGATAATCCACCTTAATCAATATCAAATCATGGGTCTATTATAAAGAACAAAACATAAATATATATCTCATAGATAAATCATAAACATCTTGTGGATTCGTAACTCGACTCAACTCAACACAATCTTTCTCACCATCAATACATTTGCTTATCAAATCATTTCAAATATCAAAAGTTTCAACGAAACATCATAGGACTGTATTCAATAATCAACTTCTCATGGAAGGCTTAAATCATGACACTTATCTCAACTCATTCTAAAATCATCAATTCATAGTAAGAATATTCAACTCATAGCATTAATCCTCAATTCAAGAAATATGATGGTAAATATATCTTATTATCAAACTTAATCAACTCAAATCTCATAAATCATTAATAGAGAATTTTGGGTGTAATCCCACTTTGTAAATTCATGTAAATCAATAATAGAAATTAAATCTTTAGGCACAAGAACGAAAGGAGTGTTCTTGTTCAAATCCCACATACCCTGATTATGGATTGGAATGAAGAAACTTGTTATAGACTACTTTTTTACTTGTTGAGTTAGGGTTTTTGATGTTTTTGACTTGGGTACCTTGAATCTTGAACCAATTTGTGAAATTTATGGTTGAATTCCTGATGTTCTTAGAAGATTTGGATTGAATTTTGAGAGAGAAACCCTAGTATTATTGATGAAATGGAATAAGAATGAAGTTTTATTCTTTACTTGGATATATATAGAGGGTCAAAATGGGTAGAAAAGACCAAAATACCCTTTTAAAAACGTCCCTTAACTGCTGAAAAAAATGGCTGATGACATCCGTGACAGGCCGTCAGACCTATGATAGGCCATCACAAAATGTCATCACAAAAGGGTCAAATTTTTTATTTTCTACCTAAGTCTGACGACATCATCAGAAATGTTGTCAGAAAGTGATGATGTCGTCAGAAATGGCATAAAAAATGTGACGGTCCGTCAGAAACGTCGTCAGCCTTTTTCTAGATTGATATGCTGGAGTAAAATGGGTATAACTCTTTGCTCCGATATTGGATTTTGGAGAAATTAGTATCTTTGGAAATCTAATGTAATTATATATCTGTTGATAGGTTATGAGCTCAAAATTTTTAAGCATAATGAGAGATATTCTCGTTTAAAGTTGACTATACCAATATCCTTCCCAATAATTCAATCGGTAAGGAATGTTTTGATTCACCCACTTGTTAGGACATATTTAAGACCATAGTACACACCATCCTTGATAAAAAACACCCAAAACATTATAATTTATTTATCATTAGCTTGATTCATGGTTGGACTATTGGTTAGAGTCTCAGGGTATTATAAAAACTCTATGAGATAGTCCGAAGAGGTCATTGGACCTTTGGACTCCATCATCCCACACTCATATAATTTTATAGTTGTGATCATTCATAAATCCTTCCATAATCCCAAACTCATATAATTTTATAGTTGTGATCATTCATAAATCCTTATAGTGTAATGGTGTATCAAATGTTTTTATTTCTTTAAGATCACTTCATCATTCAGTCTAATTGTTAGAGTTCCCTCTCTTACATCATAAGTGCATCTCTAGTTGTTAAAAGTTAAAACCTTAGTACTATTAGTGCCATGTCATCTGCATCATAATCAAGAACAATAAAATCAACAGGAATAATGAACTTAACAACCTTAAGAGACATCCTTGATGATTCCTATGAGCATTACTCTTGTTCTATCCACCATTTGTAGAACCACAGAATGTGGCCTCCACTTTTCCAAACAATGAGTATTGAAAACAAATAGGGGCATCAAAATTTATCCTTGTTATCAAGTCTCTCAAAGTAGGGACCACAGTACTTTTATAAATTTTTATAGGAAGGATGAAACTCCCGAGGTTCTTAAGATTTTTCAGTATCTTGCTCATCACAACTGAACTACACTTCTCAATAAGTGTCACTATTATGATGTCGCCCATCTTTGTTTTATTGGTCACTACGTCCTTTAGGTACTTAGCGTACTTAAGCATACCCTACAAAACATATTGCAAGGTAAGGTTAATATGAAATTCTCATAATGTGTCAAGGAACTTCTTTATGCATGCATCCACTTTATCCTTTTTGAAATTCTATGAGAATGAGGGTAGGGATATCTTATTAATACGCTCGGCTACCTTTTTTTTGGGTACTTAGACATACCTAAATTTTCAGCTTCTTTGGTTTTACTTGATTATCCTCTATCTGTTTTAGGACTAACTGTGCCTATACCTCCTAATTTTCCTTTAGAGGCCTGTCAATAGTGTCCTTACAACTTATCAAAATAATTGCCATTATATACTTTTGATTCTATATTTCACTTGGAAATCACTTTGAAGGTCCTATGGTCTAGGCCTAAGCTAACTGCCTCAATTATTTCTCTAGATTCTTTTGAGCAAGTTGCTAATTTTTAATCTCTTTAACCCTCTGCTCTTGATTAGCTAAGATCTTTTTCAAGGTTTCTTCAATATTATTGGTCTGAGTATTCTTCTACTATTGAAATTTCTAAGTCAGACCTTAAGTGTTGCTCTTTCAATAATTAAGCAGATTCTCTAATTGTTTTTAGGCATTCCCATAATTTTAATTACCCTTATGTGCATTGCCCATAAAGTTAACTGATTCCAAGTTTTCTCTACATTAGTCTGTAGAATGAAAACTAATCCCATAAATCTCACCCTATGATTGAACTTGTTGAATTGCATTTACATGGTCCTGAGGTTTATTGATGCTCAACTTGTTGAACTGGGTCATTTTTTAATTTTGAAGAGATGCCAACAAAGTATCCAAAGTTATGAAACTATCTACCTCAATCATCCTGATATGATTCTTCACTGCACTTCTGCACATATCACTCAGCCTTTAGGGATTAATTTGTGCAATTTAGTTCAGCAAAGTGCATAACTCATCAAATGTTTCTCCAACAAAGCTTGACCACCTACAGCTGAATATATCAAATATTTTGTGGTGTAGTCAAGAGCTTCTTCAAATGTATGACCCAGTACCTTGTTAGTTCTTTTAATGGTGCAGGTTGTACATGAGAAAAATTTGAACCTATACATTGAATGACAAGGATTCATATCTAGTTTATTCTTAAAAGTTAAGATCTCACCCTATAACCTTACACTTTTTCCTATGGGAAGAATCAGATGAGGAATTTCTTTGCCAGGTCATACTATGTAGTGATGGAGTTTGAATCTTCTGGCATCAAAAATTTCTCTGCTTCTTCAATAGTGAGAAGGGGAAAAGAGTGAGTCTGTCATAGTCTATGGATACTCCAGTTGGAATTAAGGTGTCACTAATTTCTAAAAGTAACTGCACCATATTCTATTTGAGCTTAAATCTACCTTGATGTTCCAGTCTGCAAATAGTAGAGGTAATATAGGATCCTAGTAGGAAGCCACTTCGGTAACTTTCTCATGGGTTGGTTGTCCTTCTGTCATAACTACAAGATTATATTTTTCCTATTAAACTTATAGTATGAGATTGAGAATTATTTCTTCACTCTTCAACTGATGTAAGCATCCTTCAAATTTAGGATATCGGCCAACCAAATCCCTTTTCATTATAATAGTGCTTCAAATTTAGACCAGTACTCATAAGCTAAGTTCAAGTTGTTAGCACTTATAAAATAAAGTAGCAAAACTAACAATTAGGTAATTTCCAACTTTCCTGTCCCAGATAATGGCACCAAAAACTTATTATGATCCTACCATACACGTTTATGTGGTTGTGCAAGTAATAAAGTAGCCTTTAATAGCCATGTATTGATTCCATTGGGACTTGTGTTTTGCAACAATCAAAATCTATCTTTGGAAATTATATTAAATGAGTGTGAATATCACTACTAAAGTTTATGGATTGAGAATGCTAAAGTAACAATGAACGATATAAAATTATAAAGTGTTGGAGACAATAATAGGGAGAAAAAAGGGATCCAGGAACTATGAAAAATACTACTTAGATATAGAATCTTATTGGTTAAGTTAATTATGTTGGTTGTTGATTGATGGGGTTTATAAGATTATTATGGTCTTTTAAACCTCTAATCATCAATCTAACTTAGATCCAGAACTATATTATTGAACGGGGATGTGAGAACTAAGTTAAATGCATTTATATATCTTCTTGTATTTGATCAAAGCAAGTCAAATTTGGTATATTCCTATCCTAACTTTAATTTAGTCAAAGTATAAGAACCTACTCCATATATCTGCTAATCTAGTCTATTGGTCCTCCTTCCAAGGTCACAATAGAAATATAGGTTTATCATAAGGGTCATAAATTAGTATAATAGTAGTAAGAAGGATATATTATCAACTAACCATGATAATAAACTTGGAAAAACTCAATTGAAATCATACATATTCATGTTCATGGCCTCAACCCTAGAACGAGGGTGATTAGCCACTCATTGTTTTACAACGAATCATATGATTGAAATGCATAAATAAAAACTAAAAATAAAATGAAGTAAAGAGTATGAGACCTAATTGAAGCCTCCTCTGGTGTTTCTCAACCCACAAAATTCTTCCAAGGTTTTACAATGAGACCAAAGTGTCTTATTTATTGTATGAAAGAAATTGGCTGATTTTGATCCTTGGGCGTGGCACACCATTGTTTATGTGTATTTAGGGGTGTGATGACCTAAAAATATATGCACTCTATTTTAAGCCATGTTGATTTGTGTCTTAGGGCATGGCACACCCTTATCTCATAGGTTTGAGGGTGTGGCACTTCCCAGTGCTAAAAAATTTGAGAGTTCTCAATAGTTTACTCCTTCCATTTACCTTCGAGTTCCACACTTTATGGATGTCTTTCCAAACTAATTTTCCCTTGCTATGCTCCAAAAAATATCTCCTAAAATTATACATGGTCTCCTATAACACAAAACACTATGAATTAGTTCACAAAACACAATAGAATTCATTGAGATACGATAGAACAACCATAACTTAACTTGTTTTGTGCACACCTTAAGTATAATAACGATGTACCTTGACACATAGATAGTCAATTACACCATAAACAACTCATTACGCACTCAAAAATCATTCAAAACTAGTCTATAGGCATGTAGATAATTACACTTAGCTGCATAAATAGACCTAAGATCATTGGTTGATGCAATATTGGTGGATATCATTATATGAACCATTAGAAGAAGAATTGATGAATTATGGAAGCAAAGAGGTTTAAAATGTGATAAATTCCTGGATTCCTTGACGAGTCCTAGATCCTAGATAAAAAGTCCATGCTAGTTGGATCTTGACTAGAAGAATCGAGAAAGCCCTCTCACAAAACCTTCAATTATGGGCCTATTATAACTTGAGCTCAATCCAATACTAACACACCTTCAGTAATTCTTTTTGGGGGAATGTAAAACCTTACTCATATTATTGTGGAATACTTTGTTCCATGGAAAGTCTATGCATTTAAGTTAGTTGTGAGAAAATATAATCGGGCCATTGGGTGGACTATTATGGATATTATTGGGATTGCTCCTAACATTTGTACTCACAAGATAAAGTTGAAGCCTGATCATGTAATGAGTGTTAAACATCAATAGAGGTTAATCATTGTAATACCCCAGAGTTTCCTAACTAATTTTGTCTCAAGAATGTCAAGTATTATATTCTAAATTGAATGATGTTTATTCCATGAGGAATTTTCAAGATTTTTACTTTTTGTCATGTTGGAAATTCAATAACATTTATATCTTTATTAAATTCATCTAAATCTGATAACTGGGAAATAAATTTTGACTATTTCAAGTTTCCGTCGTAAAACAACGCCATATTAGACAGGGCACGCCGTGCCACAGGAGAAAATGGCAATTGTCAAATTTTAGTAGGGGTCCGCGATTGTGGTGCATCGCGCCAAACTTCCAGGACGTAAAATAAGTGGCAACGCGATGTCTCCGCATCGTACCATCCCTCAATTTCCCAGTTGTCAAATTCCAATGACACGACGCGATAGCGCCGCGTCGCGCCAAGGGTCTAATTCGGGAAAATTTCACTGAAATTTAAAGATGTGTCCAGGGTTAAAAGGGTTAATTTCCCACCCCTATTTAATCCCTTAAACACAAGTTTCAACTATTTGGAACCCAAAATATATTAGTTTCTCTTAATTTTCTCTTAGGAACAAGCTAGGATTTCAATTGGGGATTCAATTTCAAGAAAGTCTCTCCATCAATGTTCGCTAGATCAAGAACTAAGGTATGGTTTGTGTGGATTTATGGATTCCCTTCATCCATAAAGCTTAATAACCCTATTTTAAATTATGAATCATGATATTTATGTTGTGGGTTAGTTGTAACTATGTTTATCTTGTTATATGATTTCCACGTTTGAATTTTTATGTGTCTTTCATGAAACTACATTAGCAAGTGAATGAAATCCATAAATTGAGTTATTTATGATGTGTCAATTTGATGATTAGGCCTATGACCTAAGGGTGCATGCAAGGGGTTTGATAAAATGTCTAGGAGGATCAAAATTTTGCACTATAGTTAAATTGTGATCCATTATGACTTCTATGTTATTCTTATGTATTAAAATTGTTTGTTGGATTGCTCATGAGTTAACCTTATGAAATTATGCTATGTATACAATCTATCTTATTCACGCACCAAGCTATGCTAGTCAAATACCCATGAAGTATCTCTAATTATGGTATTATGGATTGTTGATGTTGTTTATGTATTCAAGAATGTCATTCCTTGTCAGTTTGCTTCCATTAAGTCCTGGGGGTACTTGTACCCCAAAAATATAGTTTTGTGCCTAGACTTAGTGTCATGATATCATGATATCCTCAGTTAAGCAATGATCTATAGAACTCAGTCAGTTATGTGACTTAGGAAATCTTAGTAATTCAGTAATCTCAGTACTATTCTATCATTCAATGGAATTCAGTTAATTCAGTCTAGTTTTGTTCAGTAATCCATGTTCCGTTTCTATTCAGATGGGAGTAGGAGTTAGCACCGAATGAACCCGAGGTTGGGAACTCACCTATTATACGAGGGTGTGATTCTTAGAAGCAATCATTACATTCATGAACTATGTAGCCAGCATAGGTTGAGACATCATAGCCTGTTATATGAGGGTAGATGAGGTGGATTAACCTGTTATATGAGGGTTCCCACTGTTCTCACTTAAGTTACTTATTATATGAGTGTTACTCATAAATTATCCTTACCAGTGGCGCGGTATTGACACTCTTCTTATTGGCGTTATAGATTGGACCCCGACTCAGCCATAATGGTGTATTAGGGGCATGTCTATTAGATAACTACTTCTCATAGTTTTAGTTATAGAATCAGGACTGTCACATACAGTTATTCAGTATCAGTATTAGAACTTAGATTGTTCAACAGAATTCAAGAATGTCAGATACAGTCAACTCAAAATAGTATAGAACTCTGCTAGTTCCACCAGATTTAGGACTATCAGATATAGTCGCTTGTCTTATTAGTTATATCAATCATCAAAACTCAATTATCATTCATGTTAGTTATCAGTAAATTCATGTTATCATGATCTTAGATATAGTTACTATGTATTCTCACGTTCATATTAGTTAGTTAATCAGTATTGTTCATGCATATGAACCCCATGCATTCAGCCTACATCCCATGCATACAAGTACATTTAAAGTACTAATGCATTTATGAGATGGTGTCTTATACCATAGGTTCAGAAGCACAAGCTCCAAGGCATCAATAGCATTCCAATCACCGTAGTCAGAGTTAGTAGTGAGGCCTCATATTTCTAAGACATGATCATTTTCTTATTATCTCATTAATTAGTTTATTAGTTGGAGTTAGTTAGGGACATGTCCCATCATCTCCTTATTAAGATAGTTATGTTTTAGAGGCTTTTCAGACTACAGTATGTTTAGACAGTTTTGTTTTGTTATTTATACACCATCCTAAATTTTATGTCCTATGGTGATATATATCAGTTTTGAGCCTTATGGCCTTTCAGTTCATGTTTCCGTATTTATATAGTATATCATGCAGTATACAGGCATAAATATGAATCACGGGTTAGCTTTTGGTCCTTCGGGGTTATGAGCGTCGTGTAGCATTCCAGGTACCAGATTCGGGGTGTTACAAACTTGCTGTCAGAGCCTAAGGTTCAATAGTGTCCTAGGAGGTCTGAAAGTTGCATCTAGTAGATTTTTGTGCATTGGTGTGTTGTGCGCCACATTTATGTACATGAGGCTATGCGATATTTTAGGAATTATTTCCCTTTTTCAGTATTCATGTCATGCCAAAGAGCATAATCTCAAGTCAATCTCTCAGTCTAATCTGTTTCTCCCTTTTTTCTACAGAACATACCTCCTAAAAGAAGAAATGGGAATCAGTCGCTCCTCAGCCCAAAAAACCTTTGGCCAAATATATATCTCATGCAAAGTTTAGAGTTGCATTCACTACTCTTTCTCAGTCAGTTATTGCTCAGAATGAATGAACATCTATCATTCCATCCAACCCAGTGGCCAATTCAGCTACGCCCAGGATTCGGTACTCACCCGAATGAATCCTCAATCCTTTCTCGATTCTAAGTTAGATGAGGACCCTCAGGAATTCATCAATCAAGTTCAGAAGGTTACTCATATCATGGGGGTACTCCTAGTGAGAGTCCTGAGCTAGCTACATATCAGTTACAGGATGTTGCTCACACTTGGTTTAAACTATGGAAGTAAAAAAGGCCAAATAATGCAGGGTCTATTGAGTGGGAGGAGTTTGTCATCGCATCCTTAGAGAGGTTCTTTTCCTTAGAGATAAGAGAGGCTAAGGTGTTAGAATTCATCAACCTCAGGCAGGGAAATATGATGGTGAAAGAGTATTCTCATAAGTTTACTCAATTAGCCAGATATGCCCCTCATGTGGTTGTAAATTGCAGGGCTAAGATGACTAAGTTTGTTTCTGGGTTAAATGATAGTGTGGTTAACCTCATAGGTCTGTGATATTGAATAGTAACATGACTTTAGCAACGCTTATCACTCAAGCTCATCAGATAGAGGAGAAAAAGATTAAGATAAGGGAGAAGCAGAATAATAGAGCAAGGGCAGGTAGTTTCAACTTTTCTCAGCCCAAATCAGAAGGAGGAAACCTTTCTTAGTTTTGTCCTAAGTCATTAGTTCCATATCCTTCTTCAGCTAGTGCTCCAGCTCCTAAGTTCTGGGAGGGTAATAAATATATAGCGTTAGGCTCTAAGTCTTAGGGCAGTATAAGCAATACCCGCACCTATCCTCTTTGCTAGACTTGTTGAAAGCACCATCAGGTTATTTGCAGAGCTGGAAGACGTATTTATTTTGGATGTGGCAAGATAGGCCACAGACTCAGAGACTATCCTCAGTCAGGTCTTCGGGTCAGCAGAACCGTTCCTCAGTTCAGTCTGGTTACCCAAATTAGTAGGGTGCCACTTCCAGTAGTACTAGTGGGAAATGCCCAAATAGACTCTATGCTCTTTAGTCCCGACAAGATCAAGAAAATTCTTCGGATATGGTTACTGGTACGTTACAGATCTTTCATGTGCATGTTTACACTTTGCTAGATCCAGGTGTTTTCCTGTCTTTTGTTACTCCTTATATAGCAATTGATTTTGTAGTCAGTCCTGAAATTCTAGTAGAACCCTTTTCAGTCTCTAGCCCAGTGGGTAGAATCATCATAGCTCGGCAGGTATACATGAACTGCCCGCTTAGGATATTTTAGAAAGTCACCTCAGCAGATTTAGTTGGATTAGAGATGACAAATTTTGATGTAATTATTGGCATAGATTGGCTTCATTACTGCTATGCCACAGTCGACTGCAGACACAGAATAGTCCAGTTCCAGTTTCCAAATGAACCAGTCCTAGAGTGGAAGGGTAGTGTATCCTCTTTTAGAGGTCAGCTTGTTTCCTACCCTCGAGCACGGAAAATGATATCTAAGTGATGGGTCTATTATTTCTTTGAGTTAAGGAAACTAGTTTTGAAACTCCCAGCCTTGATTCTGTGCCAGTCATGAGTGAATATTTAGATGTCTTTCCTGAAAATCTTCCAGGGATTCCTCCCGAAAGTGTAATAGACTTCGGCATTGATCTTCTTCCAGATACTCAGCCTATATCTATTCCAGCATACAAAATGGCACTAGAAAAACTTAGAAAACTAAAAGAACAGTTGAAATATCTCTTAGATAAGGTATTTATCAGACCCAGTGTGTCCCCATGGGGTAAACCAGTCTATTCGTGCGCAAGAAAGACGGTTCTCTCAGAATGTGCATTGATTACCATCAGCTTAATAAAGTCACGGTTAAGAACATGTATCCACTTCCCAGAATCGATGACTTGTTTGACCAACTTTAAGGTACCAACTATTTTTCTAAGACATACCTCAGATCAGTCTATCATTAGCTCAGAGTCAGAAAATGTGACATTCCAGAAACAACTTTTCGTACTCGGTATTGTCACTTTGAATTCTTAGTTATGTCCTTTGGTCTTACCAATGCCCCAATAGCTTTCATGGACTTAATGAACCGGGTGTTCAAGCAGTACTTGGACATGTTCATCATAGTCTTCATAGATGATATTCTTTTCTATTCCCGCAGTGAGCATGATCATGAAGACCATCTCAGAATAGTATTTCAAACTCTCAGAAATCATCAGTTGTTCGCCAAATTCAGTAAGTGCAAATTTTGGCTAAGGTTAGTAGCATTTCTTGGTCATATCATTTCTGGTGATGGCATTAGTGTTGATGCCTAAAAGACCAAAGAAGTAAGAAACTGGCCCAGACCTATCTCTCCATCAAATATCAGGAGTTTCTTGGGTTTGGCTGGGTATTACAGATGGTTTGTTGAGGGATTTTCTTCTACAGCATCCCCTATGTCCAGATTGACTCAAAAAAAAGTCAAGTTTCAGTGGTTAGATCCTTTCCAAAAGAGTTTTCAGGAGTTGAAGAATCGACTCATCTCAACGCCAGTCTTAGCTCTTCCAAATGGTCCATATGGGTTCGTAGTGTATTGTGATTTATCCAGAGTAGGATTGGGTTTTTTCCTCATTCAGCATGGTAAGGTCATATCCTATGCCTCCAGACAGATTAAACCCCATGAGAAGAATTATCCTACTCATGGTTTTAAGTTAGCTGTCATAGTATTTGCCTTACAGATTTGGAGGCATTATTTATACGGTGTTCATGTAGATGTTTTCACAGATCATAAGAGTCTCCAGTATGTCTTTTCTCAGAAAGATCTCTATTTTCATTAGAGAAGGTGGTTAGAGATCTTGAAAGATTATGACATGAGTGTACTTTATCATCCAAGAAAGGCCAATGCAGTGGCTGATGCTCTCAGAAGACTGTCTATGGGTAGTGTTGCTCATGTTAAGGATAGTGAGAAGAAGTTACCTAATGAAGTCCATCAGCTTACAAGACTAGGCATTCCCTTAGTCGATATAGAGGAGGGTGATAGATAGGTTTAGAGTAGTTCAGAATCATCTCTAGTTTATGAGGTGAAAGAAAAGCAAGATAGAGATCCTAGTTTAGTCAAGTTGAAAGAGTTAGTTAAGGATTAGAAAATAGAGGTTTTCTCCCAAGGGGGAGATGATGTTTTCGTTGTCAGGGTCGTCTGTGTGTTCCAGCTGTAGATGACTTAAGGCAGTGAATTCTTGCAGAAGTGCATGGTGCGCACTACTCTATTCATCCAGGTGCCACAAAGATGTACCGCGACTTACAGGAGACCTATTGGTGGAGTGGGATGAAGAGGGATATTGCAAAGTTTGTCGCTAAGTTCTCTACATGTCATCAGGTTAAGATAGAACATTAGAAGCCTAGTGAACCTATGCAGGAGTTCATTATTCCTCTTGGAAGTGGGAAGAATTGAACATGGACTTTGTGATGGGTTTGCCTCAAAATCGTTGTTAGCATGATTCAGTCTGGGTCGTTGTAGGCAGGATGACCAAGTCAGCTCATTTTCTCCCAGTTCATACCTCTTATTTAGCCGAGGATTACGCCAAACTCTACATAAGAGAGTTGGTCAGATTACATGGTGTTTCATTATCTATTATCTCAGAAAGAGGACCTAATTCACCTCTCATTTCTGGAAAGCATTCCAAAATATTCTTTGTACCCAAATTCATCTCAGCATAGCCTTTCATCCGCAGACAGATGGTTAAGTAGAAAGAACCATTTAGACCCTAGAAAATAAGCTAAGGGCGTGTGCAATTGATTTCAAGGGTAGGTTTTATGACCATTTTCCTTTGATTGAGTTTGCATACAACAATATCTATCATTCCAGTATTTGGATGACTACATTCAAAGCTCTCTATGGTAGGAGGTGCATATGTAATACCTCAAAAAATCCAAACCAATATTAGAGCCATGTACCAAGCTCATGCATAGTACATCATGGTTATTTTATAGTTTTATGAGTAGGTTAGATGTATATTAAGGCTTAAAATAACCCCCAGCTATCAGATGAATCAAAACATTCCTTACCGATTGAATTCTTGAGAAGGATATTGGTATAGTCAACTTCAAACGAGTATATCTCTCATTTTACGTGGAATTTTTTATCTAATTACATATCAAAAGATATATAATTGAATTATCTTTCCAAATATACAAATTTCTCCTAAATCCGATATCAGAGAAAATATTTATTCCTATTTTACTCCAGCATGTCAGGCTGGAAATAGTGTGACGACATTTGCGGTAGCTTACCATATTTGTGATGCCCTATCACGAAGGTCGTCAGCCTTAGGCAGAAACCAACTCCTAAGTGATTACATTAGTGGTAGATTACCAAACTTGTGATGCCCTATAACGAAGGTCGTCAGCCTTAAGCATAAACCAGCTCCTAAGTGACGACATTCATGGTAGCTTACCACACTTGTGACGCCCTATCACGAAGGTCGTCAGCCATAGGCAGAAACCATCTCCTAAGTGATGACATTCGTGGTAGCTTACCACACTTGTGATGCCCTATCACGAAGGTCGTCAGCCTTAGGTAGAAACCAACTCCTAAGTGACGACATTCGTGGTAGCTTACCACACTTGTGATACCCTATCACGAAGGTCGTCAGCCTTAGGCAAAATCCAGCTTCTGTGTGACGACATTTTTGAGGGTTTGTCATATTTTTGATGCCTTTTCACAAATATCGCCTGCTATGATTTTCAGCAACTGCGAATTTATTTCATAAGGGTATTTTTGTCATTTCCTTTACCTTCCATGACTTATAACCATAAAGAGTCGTAATTTTACCCATTTTTCTTCAGTTAAGGGTCTCAAAAACCCTGTCTTACTCTCTCAACCACAATATTAAAGTTTCCATCAAACTCATCTCTCAAAAGCAAGATTCAAGTATTTTTCCAAGATAATTGAGAATTAAGTTTCCCAATCCAAGAACTCTCCAGTAAATCATCAAGGTTTCCTTTCTAAGGTATGCGTAGTGTTCATCTATGAATCCAATCCATTCATAGAGCTCAAGAACCATGTTTTAAATATTATTTTGTAAACATTTTGTGGTGATATGAGTATGTACATGTTGACCATTGTTGTTCAAGTTTCAAGATGATATCTAAGGAGGTTTTCATGGAATATATGTGATTGTTGGTTGAAAATCATGAACTTTGAGTTTATTGAACTAATGCAAGTATGAAATCCACCTATGCCTTAAAGAATGCATGTAAGGTGTTTGATAAAATGCCTAGGATGTTAGAAGTTCATAGTTACATAATTTCGTGATATCTAAATGACAAGTCCATGTTAGAGATATACTTCAATATGAATGCCCATACTATTTATGTATTCTTATGGTGATGGTATGAAGCATGTATGATGATGGAAATATGAATTTTGTGTGCGAAATATATCAATGCTTTCCCTACCATGTTTGAGGTGTTGATTAAATACATGAAGTATACTATCCCCTAATTATGATATAGCAAATTGTGGACTCCTATCTTGTAATCAAGTCATGTCATATGTGTCAGTTTCCTTCTATCGAGTCCTGGGGTATTCGTACCCGAAAAATATAGTTGGGTTCCTAGAGCCATGTCATGTTGTCACGATAAACTCAGTCATGCTATAATCAATAGAAATCAGTCAGTCATGTGGCTCAGGAAGCATAAAAAATCTCATGCTCTCAGTTAACTCTCAGATAATAGTACTACTCTGTCAGTCAATGGATGTCAGTTATTCAGACCATGTACAGTCAGTCGAATCATGTTTAGTACCTTCGGATGGGAGTAGAAGTTAGCACCGAGTGAACCCACAGATGGGAACTCACCTATCAGTTTAGGGTGTGATTCTTAGCAGTCATCCTTGTGTTCCAGAACAACGTAGCCAGTGTAGGTTGATACATCTTAACCTGTCAGATTAGGGTTGATGAGGTGGATTAACCTATTAGTTTAGGGTCCCACCACCTTGAGTACCTTCCAGATAAGGGTCACTTATAACTATCCTTACCAGTGGCGCGGTATTGACACCCCTCTAGTCGGGGAAGAGATTGTACCCCAGCTTAGCCATAATGGAATACAGGGGGCATGTCGGTTAAACAACTTCCTCCCATAGTTTCTGTATCAGTCTCAGTAAAAGAACTCAGACAATTCTTCAGATATCAGTATACTAGGACTGTTAGATACAATCAAATTCAGTTATAGCACGGAACTCAGAGAGTTCAACCAGATTTAGGGCTATAAGATACATTCATCCATGTTATCAGAACTACGGTCCCAGCCATGTATTAGCGTACAGATTTAGCCATTACATACTCACGATCTTAGTTACTATGTATGATGTTTGTGCTCTTACATTCATATCAGTCAGTCAGTAGTATTATTCATACATGTAAACCCTTTGCATTAGCCTACCTCACTCGTATACTCAGTACTCTAGTTGTACTGACGCATTTGCTTTATGGTGCTTTCTTTTCATGTTACACCATAGGTTCAGTGGCACGAGTCACAGACCAGCAGTAGCAGTCACATTCAGCATACAGAGTTGCAGTGAGTCCTCTTCATTCGAGGATGACATTATTTGATTTATTCATTTATTTCTTCAGTTCAGTTTTACGGAGTTAGTTGGAGACATGTTCCTTCAACTTCTTATTTCAAATAGTACTTAGAGGCTTTTGGATTTAAGCTCAGATTTAGCTTTCAGATTCAGTTTTCAGTTGTTTTGGGTATTTTTTGCTGATATGGATGTTATATTATTTCAGTTGAACCTTATGGACTATTGTGCATGTTTTCCACATTATTATGTCATGAATTGTAGTATACAAGTACAGATATCAGTCATGAGTTAGCTTGTGGTCCCTCGGGGTCATAAGCACCGTGTAACATTTCGGTTTAGAAAATTGGGGCATTACAAACTTAGTATCAGACCCTAAGGTTCAATAGAGTCCTAGGAAGTCTGAAAGCCGCATCTAGTAGAGTCTTTTACATGGGTGTGTTGCACACCACATTTATGTACAAGAGGCTATGAGATATTTTAGGAATAGTTCCCTTTCTTCAGTATTCATGTCGTGCTAGTAAGAATAATTTCAAGTCAGTCTCTCAGTCTAATCCATGTCAGCATATTTAGTCGAGTTAGAGATGACTGATTTTGGTGTCATTATCCGCATAGATTGGCTTCATTCCTACTATGCCATAGTCGACTGCAAAAAAAAGATATTTCAATTTCAGTTCCCGAATGAGCCCGTCCTAGAGTGGAAGGGTAGAACTTCATCTTTAAGGGGTTAGATTGTTTCCTACCTTCGGGCAAGGAAAATAATTTCAAAGGGGTGTGTGTATCATCTCGTGCATGTTAAGGATTCCAGTTCTGAATCTCCCAATCTTGAATCAGTCCCAGTGGTTAATGAATATTCAGACGTCTTTCCCGAAGATCTTCCAGGAATTCCTCTCAAAAGGTAAATAGACTTCGGCATAGACCTTCTCCCACATACTCTGCCTATTTATATTCCTCCATACAGAATGGAACCAACAGAACTCAAGGAACTGAAAGATCAGTTGAAGGATCTCTTAGATAAGGGATTCATCAGGCCTAGTGTATCCCCATGGGGTGCGCCAGTCTTATTCGTGCATAGGAAAGATGGTTCTCTCAGAATGTACATTGATTACTATTATCTCAACAAAGTAACGGTCAAGAACAGGTATCCGCTGCCTAGGATAGACGACTTGTTTGACCAACTTCAGGGTGCCAGTTATTTCTCTAAGATAGACCTTAGATCAGGCTATCATCAGCTCAGAGTTAGAGAATGTGACATTCCAAAGATAGCTTTTCATACTCGGTATGGTCACTTTGAATTTCTAGTCATGTCCTTTGGTATTACCAATGCCCCTGTAACTTTCATGGAATTGATGAACCAGGTGTTCAAGCAGTACTTGGACACATTCGTCATAGTCTTCATAGATGATATTTTGGTCTATTCTCGCACAGAGAGTGATCATTTAGACCATCTCATGGGTAGTGTTTCCCATGTTGAGGATAGTAAGAGGAAATTAGCTCAGGAGATTCATTATCTTGCCAGAATAGGCGTTCGCTTAGTTGACTCTTTCGAGGATCGTGTATGTGTTTAGAATAGTTCAGAGTCATCTCTAGTTTCTAAGGTGAAAGAGAAGCAAGACAGGGATCCTAGACTTGTTAAGCTAAAAGAGTCAGTTCAGAGTCAGGAAGTAGAGGTTTTCTCCCATGGGGGAGATAGTGTTCTTCGTTGTCAGGGTCGTCTGTGTGTTCCCGGTGAGATGACTTGGGGCAGAGAATTCTTGCATAAGCTCATGGTGCGCGATACTCTATTCATCCAGGGGCCACTAAGATGTACCGCGACTTTTGGGAGATCTATTGGTGGAGTGGGATGAAGAGGGATGTTGCAGAGTTTGTGGCTAAGTGCTCTACATGTCAGTAGGTTAAGATAGAGCATCAGAAACCTAGTGGTTCCATGCAGGAGTTCACTATTCCTACTTAGAAGTGGGAAGAAGTGAACATGGATTTTGTGATGGTTTTTCCTAGAACACGTCATCAACATGATTCAGTTTGGGTCATTGTAGACAGAATGACCAAGTCATCTCATTTCCTTCTAGTTCATACCTCTTACTCAACCGAGGATTTTGTCAAACTCTATATAAGGGAGTTGGTCAAATTACACGGTGTTCCTCTATCTATCATCTCAGACAGAGGTACCCAGTTTACCTCTCACTTCTAGAAAGCATTCCAAAAGGGTCTTGGTACCCAAGTTCATCTCAGTACAACATTTCATCCTCAGACAGATGGTTATGGAGAAAGGACTATTAAGACTCTAAAAGATATGTTAAGGGCGTGCGCAATTGATTTCAAGGGAAGTTGGGATGACCACTTGCCTTTGATTGAGTTTGTATACAACAACAGCTATCACTCCAGTATTCATATAGCTCCATTTGAAGCTCTCTATGGTGGAGATATAGGTCTTCGATAGGTTGGTTCGAAGTTTGTGAGATAGCAGTCATAGGGCCTGACTTAGTATTCGATGCCTTAGAGAAAGTTTAGTTGATCAGAGAAAGACTCCGGGCTGCTCAGAGTCGACATAAGTCTTATGCGGATGTTTGTAGAAAGGATCTCGAATTTGAGGTCGATGACTATGTCTATCTCAAGATCTCTCCCATAAAGGGAGTGAAGAGATTTGGCAAGAAGGTAAAGCTCAGTCCTCGATATGTGGGTCCCTTCAGTATTCTTAGTTGCTTCAGCAATGTAGCCTATGAGCTCAAGTTGACTTCAGATCTAGCCTCAGTTCATCAAGTCTTCTATGTCTCTTTGCTCAAGAAGTGCATAGGTGACCCAGTAGTTGTAGTCCCTATTCAGAGCATTGACATTCAGAATAGCCTCTCTTACAAAGAGATTTCAGTTGAAATTCTCAACTATCAGACTCTTAGGCTGAGGAACAAAGAAGTCTCTATAGTCAAGGTTCTTTGGCGGAATCAGTCCATGGAGGGAGCTACTTGGGAAGCAGAAGTAGACATGCGAACCAAGTACCCTCATCTTTTCTCCACTAATTCAGACTTAGCTCGAGGTAACCATTTTTCTTAAGCTTATTCAGTTACATGTTAAAAATTCCAGGATAAAATTGGTATCAAGTATCAGTGCATAGCTTATCATACATTCATGAGTTCAGCTTATCAGTCATACATCAGATATGCATGTTTAGTTAGGATATATTCAGTTTAGAATTAAATTCAGTCCTCAAATCATGTACCAGTTGAGCATGATCAGTGTATGCATCATTTTATATTTTCTACCCTCTCAAGCAGTCATCATTCAAGGATGAATGTTTCCAAGGGGGAGATATTGTAATACCCTGAAAAGTCCAAACCAATATTAGAGCCACGTACCAATATCACGCATAGTACATCATGGTTCTTTTATAGTTTTATGAGTAGGTTAGATATATATTAAGGTTTCAAATAACTCCCAGCTATCAGACGAATCAAAACATTCCTTACCGATTGAATTCTTGAGAAGGATATTGGTATAGTCAACTTAAAATGAGCATATCTCTCATTATACTTGGAATTTTTTATCTCATGACCTATCAAAAGATAGATAGTTGAATTAGATTTCCATAGATACCAATTTTTCATAAATCCAATATCGGAGAAGAGATTTATTCCTATTTTACTCCAGCATGTCAGGCTGAAAACAGTGTGACGACATTCGCGGTAGCTTACCATATTTGTGACGCCCTATGACGAAGGTCGTCAACCTTATGCAGAAACCAGATCTTAAGTGACGACATTCGAGGTAGATTACCACAAATGTGACACCCTATCACGAAGGTCGTCAGCCTTAGGGAGAAACCAGCTCCTAAGTGAGGACATTCATGGTAGCTTACCACACTTGTGATGCCCTATCACGAAGGTCGTCAGCCTTAGGCAGAATCCAGCTCCTAAGTGATGATATTTATGGTAACTTACCACTCTTGTGACACCCTATCATGAATGTCATCAGCCTTAGGTAGAAACCAGCTCCTAAGTGACGACATTCGTGGTAGCTTACCACACTTGTGACGCCTTATCATGAAGTACGTCAGCCTTAGGCAGAAATCAGCTCCTAAGTGACGACATTCATGGTAGTTTACCACACTTGTGATGCCCTATCACGAAGGTCATCAGACTTAGGCAGAAACCAGCTCCTAAGTGATAACATTCATGGTAGCTTACCACACTTGTGACGCCCTATCACGAAGGTCGTCAGCCTTAGGCAGAATCTAGCTTCTGTGTGATGACATTTTTGACGGCCTGTCACATTTTTGACGCTTTGTCATAAATGTCGTTAAATATGATTTTCAGCAACTGGGAATTTATTTCATATGGGTATTTTGGTAATTTCCTTCACCTTCCACGTCTTATAACCCTAAATAGGCGTAATTTTTCCCAATTTTTTTCAGTTAAGCATCTCAAAAACCCTCTCTTATGCTCTCAACCACAACATTAGAGTTTCCATCAAAATCATCTCTCAAAATCAAGATTCAAGCCTTTTTCCAATATAATTGAGAATTAAGTTTCCCAATCCAAGAACTCTCTCCAGCAAATCATCAAGGTTTCCTTTCTAAGGTTGCGTAGTGTTCATCTATGGATCCAATCCATTCATAGAGCTCAAGAACCATGTTTTAAATATAATTTTTAAAGTTTTTGTGGTGATATGAGTATGTACATGTTGAAGATTGTTGTTCAAGTTTCAAGATGATATCTAAAGATGTTTTCATGTAATATATGTGATTGTTGGTTGAAAATCATGAACTTTGGGTGAGTTGAACTAATTCAAGTATGAAATCGACCTATACCTTAAAGAATGCACGTAAGGTGTTTGATAAAATGCCTAGGATGTTAGAAGTTCATATTTACATGATTTCATGATATCAAAATGACAAGTCCATGTTAGAGATACACTTCAATATGAATGCCCATGCTATTTATGTATTCTTATGGTGATGGCATGAAGCATGTATGATGATGGAAATATGAATTTTGTGTGCAAATTATATCCATGCTTTCCCTACCATGTTTGAGGTGTTGATTAAATACATGAAGTATACTATCCCCTACTTATGATATAGCGAATTGTGGACTCCTATCTTGTGATCAAGTCATGTTATGTGTGTTAGTTTCCTTCTATCGAGTCTTGGGGGTATTCGTACCCAAAAAATATAGTTGTGTGCCTAGAACCATGTCATGTTGTCACGATAAACTCAGTCAATCTATAATCAATAGAAATCAGTCAGTCATGTAACTCAGGAAACATCAAAAATCTCATGCTCTCTTTTAACTCTCATATTATAGTACTACTCCGTTAGTCAACGCATGTCAGTCATTCAGTCTATGTACAGTCAGTCGAATCATATTCAGTCCCTTTGGATAGGAGTAGAAGTTAACATCTAGTAAACCCATGGATGGGAACTCACCTATCAGTTTAGGGTGTGATTCTTAGAAGTTATCCTTATGTTCCAGAACTACGTAGCCATTGTAGGTTGAGATATCTTAACCTGTCAGATTAGGGTTAATGAGGTGGATTAACCTGTCTGTTTAGGGTCCTACCATTCTCACCTTGAGTACCTTCCAGATAAGGGTCACTCACAACTGTCCTTACCAGTGGCGTGGTATTGACACCCCTCTAATTGGGGAAGAGATTGGACCCCAGCTTATCCATAATGGCATACATGGGGTATGTTGATTAAACAACTACCTCCCACAGTTTCAGTAATAGTCTCTGTAAAAAGAACTCAGACAATTCTTCAGATATTAGTATACCAGGACTGTTAGATATGGTCAAATTCAGTTATAGCACGAAACTCAGAGAGTTCAACCAAATTCAGGGTTGTCAGATACAGTCATCCATGTTATCAAAACTATGGTTCCAGCCATGTATTAGCATATAGATTTTTCCATTACATACTCACGATCTAAGTTACTATGTATGTATATTTGTGCTCTTACGTTCATATCATTCAGTCAGTAGTATTATTCATGCATGTAAACCCTTTGCATTAGCGTACCTAACTCGTATACTCAGTACTCCAGTTGTACTGATGCATTTGCACTGTGGTGCTTTCTTTTCATGTTACAACATAGGTTTAGAGGAACGAGTCCCAGACCAGCAGTAACAGTTGCATTCAGTAGACAGATTTGCAGTGAGTCCTGTTCATTCGAGGATGAAATTATTTGATTTATTCATTTATTTACTCAGTTCAGTTTTACGAAGTTATTTGGAGACATGTTCCTTCAACTCCTTATTTCAGATAGTACTTAGAGGCTTTTGGATTTACGCTCAGATTTAGCTTTCAGATTTAGCTTTCAGATTCAGTTTTCAGTTATTTTGGGTATTTTTTGCCCATATGGATGTTATATTATTTCAGTTGAACCTTATGGCCTATTGTGCATGTTTTCCACATTATTATGTCAGGAATTGCAGTATACAGGTACAAATATCAGTCATGGGTTAGCTTCTGATCCCTCGGTGTCATAAGCACCGTGTAGCGTTTTGGTTCAGAGAAGCATAGAATGAATGAAGACAATTCTTCCCAAGATTACATCAAAATCTACCTTGTCAAGTTCTATCAAATCCACCAATGTCTCCTAATAAAAGATAGACATCACAAGGCCTATAGATTTTTCTAACGACAATAGAATCACCCACTAGAGTAGAAACAAAAATTGGATTGGAGTTATTTTAAGGACCAAAACCAAAATGTACTACCACGTAAGGGGTTATATAAGATAGGGTAGATCCCAAATCAAGAAAATAATAAACATCACAGAAAAAGAGTTATAACATACCAGTGATAATGCCCGGGGATGCCTCAGATTCATTACTAGTAGAAAGTGCATGAAGACTAATCCAGCTAGTGTCGATACCAGAAGTGAAGTCCTTAGTTATAGGAGCAAAAAAATTAGTGATCGTAACCTTATTTTTTACAATGGAAACTTTAGCTATGGGATAATTTTGCTCAGATAACCAGGCTGCCTATAATTAAAACACAAATTCTTTCCCTCCTCACAATAACCATGGTAAATATGCCTGTAAAATTTACAATAGTGATAAGACAGGGCTGACTAAGCTCCACTACTGTGAGACTAGGCACCCTTTGCCTAATGACCACTCCTAGCATTAAAACGATGATAACCCAAAGTCTTAGGATAAGGATCACTAGCTGTCAAATATAAATTTCCCCAATTCTTCTTATTTGTCCTCAGTCTACCATCTCTCATACTGTTCTACTGACCTACACCCTGCTCTAAATATCTAAACTTCTTGATTTGCCTCTCTCCCACAATTACTTTCTTTTTTTCTCATTTGCCACTTACTATAGATAGACTAACTGTCTAGATATGTCCATATCATTATTCAACATAGCAACCTTACATTCCAACACTAAATCAAAGGACAAATCAGAATCATACTTTCTTATTATTGATCTCATATTAGACACCGAATCTTGAATATAATGGGATAGTTGTTGAAACTTTAGTGCATACTCCCTATCACTCATCTTACTCTACTTCAAGTTCATAAATTCTTTTACATTAGCTTTATTCAACTCCTTAGGAAAGAAGTGATCAGGAAAAACACATGAAAAATCATCCCACACTACTGGCTCAACATCATTGCCCATTATTGTTTCCCACTCTCCATACCACGGGTAAGCCATATATTTTAACTGATACATTGCAAACTCCTACCTTTACAATCAGTAGCATGCATAACCATACAAATCATTTACATCTCATTAATAAACCCTTGAGGGTCCTCCTCAACCATACAACCTTTGAAGGTTGAGGGATTCAACCTAATAAACTGTCCAACCCTTGTGATCTTAGATGAACTAGCAATAGAACCAACATGATCATACCGACGAGACTATGATGCCACTAGTTGGGAAAGAATATAAATAGACAGATTGAACTCCATAATAGAGATTTCTTCCAACAGTGTCTAGGCATGAGTATCACTGGCACAGTAAGCCTGAAGAGTACTAGCAAAAATCGATAGAACCCTACGTGGAGTAGTACAGTCAAAATGAAGGATCCTAGACCAGGTCTGCACTACATAAATAGGGAAGTACCCCCCATATTTCCCTCAGGTGGGATAGAGTTTCTTGTAGAGTTTCTACGATCGTTAGATCTTCAGTGAGGAATGATCTAAAACATAAGCAAGCCTTGGGTTAGAGAAGTTTCATGACAACTAAACTCTATATCGCGACATAGAAAAAAAGGAAGGGAAACATTCCTAAATGCCTTGTAGCCTCGCCCTTATCAGTGTGGTACACTACATACTGATAAAAGAGACTTTACTCGACACAACAATGTAGACACCTAAAGATCTTGACCCATGCTCTAATAATAAGCTCGTCATGACCCAAACCAGGGCCTATTCATGATGATTATCTCAAGCCCACCATGGGACAAAGACCACCCTTAGCGTAACCTTCATAGCATAATAAATTAATAAAGCAAAAGCCAAACAAAATAGTAAAATAAGATATATGAATCAGGTGAAATCTAAGAGTCTAATTAAGACAACTAACCATCTCAACACTATCCACAAAAGCCTTTAAATTTATTATACCGAACTAAGTTGTGATATGCCCCCGACTATTACCAAAATGAATCAAAAAGAAATACAAAGAAATAAATAAAACAAGTGAAATAACTTATCCTTCAAAAATATGGAGGTCATCACTTCACAACAGATCCATATGAGTACCCAATAACCTAATGCTACACAAGATAAATAAAAAAAACACTCAAACCCTACATCATGAAATAATGCAGCATCCAGGGATAGTCATTGGTCCAAGCACTGCATGTAACTTAGGGAAAAAGGATAACATAATGTCATATACAAAAACTAGTCAAAAACTATATGCATAATATTTATATTTATATATATATCATGTTGGCATACGGAAAAGGGTCATGAATATGAGAGTTTAAACCATTAGCCTAAACTATGTAGCTCGCTATCATCTTAAGGTACCGAAAAGCTATATGGGTCAAGCTTCCCTTAATGGAAGGGCACCAGTACGTGTTAGCTGCATGAATTGAGGAATCTAAGGAGAGGCTAATAACAGCAGCATGACCGCCCTCCAAAATATATAGTATGCACCAAGCCCATGGTCACATAGAATCCACGTCAAAAAATATGGTTTTTTGTGTTTGCCCCCCCCTCCCCCCCCGAGACTACACCTTTATGGTGAGCTACACAATTCTCTTTAATCCCAAATTAAAATAGTTTGCACATAAACACATCCATTAATTAAAGATTCATTTATTAAGGCATTTACCAACATGGTATCATCTTACCAATATACTTGTAAGCTAATTCAATTATGTCAAATCAATCCATTTAATCATTAGCTCCCAAGCTCCATTTAGAATTCAAACCATTGCAACTAAGGGCATTACAAATACCACGCTTATTATCCATTATCCTTTAATAAAATTCAATGTTCAAAAAGCAAGTTAAATTATGCAAATTCTATAGTCAAAACAAAAGTACTAAAGGTGGGTTGAGGTTAATGCAATTCTCAAGAAAAATATCTCATTAAATAGGGAAAAAAAATGTTCCCCATTCAAATACTCATAACAATTCACCCACTCATCCCCCAAAACTATCAATTAAAGCTTAAGCAACACATTTGAACCATGGGAAAAATAATTCAAGAAATAACCATCACAAACCCTCAACCTAATTCAAATTCCATAACTTAAAATCACATGAATAATGAGTAAATAAATGACATAATGTAAAGTTCATGTTAGGGAAAGAGAAACATACCTAAAAGACTAAAGAATTTGAAGAGAAATTAAAGTTTGTAGCTTTAATGGTGAATTCACTATGAAACCCTAAAATTTTCTTGGTTGGAGAGTTAGAGAAGAAAATTACAGACTTTGATCTTTCAAGATTGAATAAAAAGGGTCAATTTTAAGTTTAAAAGTCGTGCAAGGGAGAAAAGGACCAAAAACCCCTCACCCTAAGTGAAAAAATAAAAACTGGACAAAAATTACATATTGGCGTGGCACGCTGCTATCACAAAGCTCAACCTCCTTGCCACACCCTTATCACGAATATTAAGTGGTGTGGCACACTACAATCATTGAGGCTTACTATATTGGAGTCCCAAAATGGTCTTGCGGCCCCTCCAAAATTTGAAAAACTTTCCCAAAACACTCTCTTAAAATCTCTTAACATAATCCAAGATAAATATGTATATTAACACTCAAGAAGGTCAAAATAAGAATTTTCAAAGTTTTGCGGGGTCTTACATCTTTATACTTCAAGAGTTAGATTTTGTAGTTAAGGATTGGAATTGATATGAATACTAAATGTCTGACCACTTTATCTGCCTCGAACCTAATCAGTAAAAATTAGGTGATATTGACATATTCTGGATGAGGTTGTCATAACTCTTAAGGGGAGTATGCTATCATGGTATTGTAATTTTCCTAATTATATGGTGAGTGAGTTGCTTCCTAATGACTAGAAACATTACCAAAGCAAATATTTTATCCACTATATGAAAAGGAATTATAGGGATGAACTCTATATCTTTAGGTTGTGTATAAATAGAGTAATACATAAAAATGTGATGTAGTAAACAATGAGGCTAATTTTTTAGGCATGTCATTCATACTGGTTAGTGGTCATCATTGTTGGGTGCGTATAGCTGCAAAAATACTTCATGGTGGATTTTATTGATCATGTTGGTTTCGTGATGCCCATGAGTTAGTTCAGGCTTGTGAGAAATGACAAATAGAAGGTGGAATTTTAAGAAGGTATGGTATGCCATAGAAACCTAGTGTGGATGTGGACTTATTTAATGTATGGGATTGGACTACATGGTACCCTTTACGATCTTATTTAATAATGAATACACCTTGGTAGCTATTAATTATTTTTCAAATATGTTGATGCCATTTCTTTTTGTAACATTGAAGCAAAAAGTGTTGCTCTATTCCTGAAAAGGTACATTCTGACATAGTTTGGCAAAACCCATGCTATCATAAGCAATGGAGGTTCTTATTCTTGTAATCATTTATTTAGTCTTTTGCTTGCAAGGAGTGAAGCATATGGTGGCTTCTCCATACCACACTCTAGCCAATGTAATAGCAGAACTATCCAATGAGGAGATAAAAAATATTTTAGCAAAATAGTAAATTCTAGTAGAATGTATTAGGCTCAAAAACTTGATGATACTTTAGGGGCCTATAGTATCACATTCAAAACACCTATAGGAACCATAAAATGGTGTTTTTCAAGGATTATCATCTCCTATTTGAATTAGAACACAAGGCATTATGGGCCATGTGTAAGTTGAATATGAATTGGAAGGATTCCTTAAAACTATGGAGGAAGAAACTTTAAGAGATCAATGAATTTAGTTTGGGAGCTTATGAGACTTATATTCTCTTCAAGGAGCATTTGAAGATATGGTATGACACAAGATTTTAAAAAGGGAGTTCAAAAGTTTTGATAATGTCCTATGTTCAACTCAAGGTACAAGTTGTCTTTGAGGGACCTTGTCCCAAGAAGAGAAAAATTGCTGAGAAGGAACCAAGTAGCAGTTTCAAGTTAATGAAAAGGGAGAAAGAAAATAAGAATGTTTCTAGATAATTAACATAGAGAGTTCTAGCTGGAAGAGTGTTTGATCCTATGATCTTTGAGAAACCTGGGATGTTGGAGTTAGAATATAGATAGCGCTAGTATGACCCACATCATAAAGGTGGTGTTCATCATCAAGAGGACCATAAAAGTTCCCCGCATTGCTTCCATGATCACTCATTGTGTTGTGGACACTATTGAAATCTCCTAAATATAATAAAAATCAACAAATAAAGTAAATGACAAACACTATGAGTAAACCCAAAGTTACTATCAATACCACACAAGAAAAAACTAAGTTTCACTCCTTGAGAATGACATTATTTTTACTACGCTCAACTTACTCCATTATTTTGGGTTAAGATGGTCGTTGTCAATATAATAACCTAACTTGAGTCGGGGTCAAATCAAGAAGGAGTGTGACTAGTTTTCAAAACCAATATATGTTGAAAATTACTAAGTGTTTACCTATAATATACAATTAAAGCAAGACATAATTTAACATGGGGGTATGATTTAAAATTTTTTTGAACAAAATTAACTTGTGATATTAAATAAGAGCAATAATTTTTTATTAGATTCCAATGAGAGAAAAGTCTTAGGGATATGCTTCCCTAGGGGCAATTAGTGATGGGTACATGAGAGTGCAATTCCAATTCTTATTAATGAATATATGTGTAGGCTAGGTTAGGGGCTTTGGTGTTAGTCTTTTAACAAAACATCAATGTATAACCTGTGAATTCATTCAATTACTTCATAAGTATGGTAATAAAATCAACCCAAAACCTCAATTGGCATCTCTATTTCTAAGATGATACGTAAGATAGAGCAAATGCATAATTCATCATCAATTGTAAGACAATGTAAAGTAATAAACTAAAATCCAATTTATTGTTCACAAATACATGTCACACATATCCCTCTTTTAAGGATGATGTAGCATCTAAGGAAATAACCACTTCCCTCTTTTAAGGATGATATGAATTTTAAGAAAATTGGTGATTTCTCCCAGAAATTTGAATTTAACAATCAAGTATTAGTGAAACCCAACATCATTAACCAAGAATTCTCACTAACAATAAAGATCCATACACATTTAAAACCTATTAAAACATAACCCCAAGTTGATATTCATCTACTTATGAAATTGAAGAGAAAAGGTATACACAAATTAGCACCAAATGCTATTATTGATAACAAAAAAAACTAAGCTCAAAGATTCAATCTCAATTCACAACTAAAATCTCTTGGAAATTTAGCTACAATTATCTTTCCCAAATTAGTAGGAATTCTCTCAATACAAGAATTAAATTCTACTTGGAAAATGCCTCAAGTGTGTAAGGGTTTTATGCTTTTAAAAATTGAAACCAGCTGTGTGAAATTATAAAATTGACCCTAGGAATTTGGCCGCATAATCACGATTCCCATGCTAGACCACAATCTTAGTGATTCCCTCGTAATTACTAAATTTTTCTAGGTCTTGACTGGGTGCGATCGTGACCCTCAGATCGCGATCATAGTAACTAAGGGTCAATTCCTACTTTGAATTTTCTGGATTTTTCACTAACTTCACCCTTTTTGTTCCCTTTTTAGCTTTCTTCCCTTGTATTCTCCCAATCACTAGTAAACTTACACTCTATGGGAATCAGTGCATTAAAAAAGAATATTTACCTCATTTACCCAATTTACTCATAGTAGTGTACATAAATTTTGATGTCAATGAGTGGTATATTTACAACACATCAGTTATGAGTTACGAATGAGACTGAGATAGAAGACAAGAACAAGGATCTTCCCCTTCTAGAGGAAGTACTAGGGAGATTTACCCTGAGTTCAAGGTAGAGCATGCTACAGATATGAGACCTACTCAGGTTCCAAAGAGTTATTCTGCACCACTATTACACGAGTTATTGATTCACTTATTGAACCCTTTTGAGGATGATTTTTTGTGTGTATATGACATTTCTTTATCTTTAAGTATTGCACCTCTATATGTGCAAAAGTTTTCCAATGGTGTTCTTTTAGCTATGAGTGTGGTTCCTCTAGTGGCACCGATATATGTTCCTTCTTTTATGCATATATCTGAGTATGGTATTCTGAGAACATAGTTCAACCTTCATTTCTCCTAGGGTGATTGATTTAGATTAGTTGCACATCCTTTATTAATTTAGGTTATAAAGGTTGTTATACGTGTGATGAGTTTGAGCATATTAACAAAGATTATCCCTGCTATGTTTTCAAACCTATCCATTTAGCTCTAGTGGAAGGTGACTCTTAGGGTGGTCGACGTACTACAAGATATATGTGAGGTATAGGTAGTGGTCGAGGGGTTACTAAGTCTAATAGAGAACCTAGACAGTAGATGCCATACCCGCAAGACTTGAGGGAGAGGCTTCCAATCATGTTATCACATGTATCATCCCTATTTATTTTAGATCTTTATATGTGTTATTTGATTTTTGATTGACTCTCTTGTATATGTCTGCATACTTTGCTTTAGGTTTTGATTCAACTTGTGAGCCTATTTCCATGCTTATTAGTTTATCTATCTTTGTAGGAGACTCTTTAGTGATGTATTTAATGTATCAATCCTGTGTTATGACCATTGTTGGGCGAAAGACTTGAGTATATCTAATCATCCTAGATATTGTATATTTTGATGTCATCTTGGGTATAGATTTCTTAGCTACTTATAATGCAATTCTAAAGTGTTATAATAAGACTGTGACTTTAGCTCCATCGGGTGTGCCAGGGATAGCTTGAAAAGGTGTTCTTCATTTAGGGTCAAAGAGAATTATATCCTTTCTTTGGGCTCATCACATGGTTTAGAGGGGATGTTTATCTTATTTTGGATTCTATCCAAATTGACCATAATTTCAAGGAAATTTTTTCCCACATATTTATGAGGTATGCCTTTTTATGATGATATATAATTTTCTATTGATGTTGAGTAAGGTACTAAGAACAGATCAAATCCTCCTTATAGGATAGCCTCAATAGAGTTGAAGAAATTAAAGGACTACTTGCAATAATTGTTGGATAAGGGATTTATCCAGCCTAGTATATCACTGTGGGTAAGTTTGTCTTGTTTATTGAGAAAAAAGGATGGGTGTATGCGTATATGTATTAATTATTGATAGTTAGACAATGTGATGGTTAAGAAAAAGTATTGTCATCTGCGTATTGATAATTTATTCGTCAAGTTTCAAGGTGATTTGGTATTTTTGAAGATTAATTTGATGTTTGGGTACTATCAATTTTGGATTAGAGCTTCTGATATTCTAAAGATAGCTTTTAGGACTAGGTATTCTAGGTACCACCATAATGAGTTCTTGGTCATATACTTCGAGTTGACCATTGCCTATCCTCATTCATAGAGTTGATAAACCAATATTTCAACCATATCTCGACTCTTTAGTCATTGTATTTATAGATGAAATCTTGGTTTACTCCAAAAGTGATTCCGACCATGAGATGGATTTACAGATTAGACTTTGGAGGTTGAGAGATGAGAAATTATAGCTAATCTCTCCAAGTGTGAGTTTTTTTGGAATTAGTCTCTTTCTTATGTCATATTGTGACAAAAGAGGTACATGATCGATTCTTCCAAGATTTCACTGATGTGGATTGGGATAGGTCCATTTCTTAAATCGAGATTTGGAGTTTTGTTGGTTTAGCAGGCTACTATCGATGCTTCATTGAAGTTTTTTCATCTATTGTGTCCCCTTTGACTTGGTTGACATAGAAGAAGATTTCTTTTCAGTGGTCTGATGCTTGTGAGGCGAGCATAAAAAATAATTACCCAACCCACGATTTGGAGTTATGCATGATGATTTTTGCTTTGAAGTTATGTAAACACTCTTTGAATGGAGTATATTATGAGATCTCCCTGTATCACCATAACCTTAAGTATTTCCTCAACCAACATGATTTTAACATAATGCATCGTCATTGGCCTGAGCTGCTTAAGGATTATGAACTTACAATTCTCTATCATATAGGCAAGGCTAATGTGTTTTTGGACGCCTTAAGATAAAAGTCAACTAATATGGGTAGCTTGTGTATCTTTTGATCTACGAGAGGCCTTTGGACTTATAGGTTCAGTCTTTAGTGAATGATATGGTTAGGCTTGAGGCCTTTGGCATTATAGGTTCAGTCTTTGGGTTACTATATGGTTAGGCTTGATTTTTTCCACCTGGGTATGTTTTTGCATTAATGGAGGCTAGATCTTATATGATGGAGAAGATATGGTCTTATCGGTTATATAATATTGGATTGAGAGTTATTCGATATAAGGTGTTGAGTAGTAAGGAAAAAGAGGACTCACCTAACTCTAATGGTGTTTGGAGGATTTGGTGCCAAGTTTGTGTATAAAAAGTAGGTGAGTGGTTGATATTGATCCTTGAGAAGGTTCATTGTTCTAAGTATTCCATTAATCTAAGACTGACCAAGATGTACCATGATTTGAGACATCACTATTGGTAGGGTGGTATGAAGAAGGATGTAGTAGATTTTATAGCTTGTTGCCTATGTTGCCAGATGGTGAAGGCTGAGCAGTTGAGTCCTGGTGATTTGGTTTAGAGGTTACATGTTCTTGAATGGAAATGGGAATGAATCACTATAGATTTTTTGACTGGGTTACATCATACTTTGCGTGGTTCTGATAGTGCTTAGGTAATCATGGATCAATTGGCCAATTCTACTTATTTAATTCATATTCAAGTTTTCTTCAGTCCAGAGACGTTGGCCCATATCTATGTTCGTTATATAGTTTCTCTCCATTGTGTACCAATGTCTATTATCTTAGATAGCAATTAAGTTTTCATATCCCACTCTAGAAGGCATTTTTGGAGCAGTTGGGTACCCGAGTTGATTTTAGAAGTGCTTTACACCCCTAGATCGATGGGCAGTTGAGTGGACTATTCATGTTTTGGAGGAGATGATATATGATTGTGTTATGGACTTAAGAGGTTAGTGAGAGAAACATTTAGTCTTGTCGAAGTTTGCGTTTAATAATATCTACTATTGTAGTATTGAGATGTCACTTATTAAGTCTTTATATGGTAATCATTGTCATTATCTAGTTTGTTGGTTTAATTTTTCTAACATTAGACCTTGAGGTATGAACTTGCTTTGCAAGATTTTGAATAGAGTTTGGGTTATTCAAGATAGACTTCCAGTGGCTAAGAGTAGGAAAAAGTGCTATGCAGATTGTATACCACATGATTTGAGATTTAGTATTAGTGATCGAGTTTTCCATTCATGTTTTGTCCAGGAAGGGCGTGATGAGGTTTGGGAAAAGGGCTAAGTTTAGCCCCAGGTATATCGGGTCATTTGAGATTCTTCAAACGATTGGAGATATAACTTATAAGTTAGCATTGCCCACAAATTTATTAGTTGTTCATATAGTTTTTCATGTATTCATGCTACAGTGTTTTATTTCAGATGAATCTCATGTGATTTATTGTGTCTCAACATAGTTAGATGAGAAGTTTTCCTTTAATGAAGAGCTAGTCTCCATTTTATCCTGGAATGTTAGGTGGTTGCATTTTTGAGATACTCTAGTGGTTAAGGTCTTATGGTGACAACAACTTGTAGATAAGGCTACTTGTGAGGTCAAGTTTGACATGAATAGTAGTTATCCTAGCTTTTCGCTGATTCAGGTATTTCCCTTACCTTTTGTTTGAAGGCTAACTAGATTCGTAGTGGTGGATATAGTAAGGCCTTGATTCAATGAATTTATCATTTTTATATGTTTTGAGCATTTTAACCCTCTCTTGGTTCCTACGTGATTTTTCTAGGGTGTGGGGATGGTTGAAATGATTCACGATGCTATCTGGAATTATTTGTACGAAATTGTGATTTATGGGTTAAAAGGGCCTTATAGTTGACTTCGATCAACATTTACTATTTTTTGTGTCGGATCGTAAACCAAATTGTGCCAATAGTTCCAGAACGTCGATTTTGGGTTAGTAGCATGATTGGTGTAATTTTATGGCCTTTTGGTCTCATTTTGACCCTTGGTTCAAAGGTTACGAGTTAGGTCTCAGGGGTCAATTTTGTAAAAACAATATCTTATAAGAAATTTGATGTCGCCATAGAGTCAGGAATGTCAAATTTAGTCAACTAGCATATTTCATTTGCCTGCATGAGATTCCAAACAAATCCCAAGGGCCCCATCTGCAACTTTACATTTTTTTGCAAAGTTGCTGGAGAGCAAATTATATAGAGTTGCTGCTTTAGTAACCATGTGACCACTAATGTCTGGACCCAATTTCTGAGTCATGATGGGACCTATAATAATCCACTTGTAGGTATGATGACTCATAGTCTGAAACTACAAGTAGAGGACTACCAAGAGAAATGAAAGAAGAATGCGAAATAAATATAGAAAAAAGGCTAAAATACACAAGATTGACCCAAAATATGGTGGAATAAGTAGAAGAGTATCTAATGTAATAACATAACAAAATGAAGTACTAAATGAATATACTAATACAACCTATCTCTGAATGCAACATAGAGATTAGTCTTGTACAGACTAATAGATAGAGAATAGCAATACTCTGAACCTTAGAAGCTCACCCAATGTCTCCGAACCATAGCTACTCTTCATGATGTGCACAACAACGGTAAAAACCCATACTATGATCTCCAGGCTCAGTATATACACCTCCTACAGATCAATGAATCACTAAGGTAGAACCTACGACAACCTATCTTCTTAGACACAACGTCTTACAGACGACGGGCCCCTAAAGGGTTAAGAAGTACCCGTATATAATGACCTGGTCCCAATCTAGAATTTCTAATAACCATCATCAACATCATAAATCTACTCCATCCATTACCATATATGTATATATATAATGCACGAGCTAAAATCGAGATTAAAAGAGTGTGATTTCGTAAATCTATTACCTAGGGTAAACTCCGGGACAAAATCATCATAAATATGTAGAAGGGTCAAAATTTGTCTCGGCCGAGGTAAATGACAATAGCAAACCCATGGACAAAAATTTGTATCGGTTAAATCTCTAAACTACTATCTTTACTATCAAAGGATCTAAATTTATTCATTAAGATAAAATGATTCCCGATAAGATAGAATCTATTTTTTAAAAGTTAAAAGCGGAAATAAATCCCTTTTTGGGGAAAACAGTAGTAAAACCCTATTTAGTTTGAATCCTAACATTTACAGTTATAGTAATCATGAATGTACCTAATCTATGCATGTCATCACAAGTATCCAAACAATACAATTATAAGTATCTATATGGCTATGAACTACTACTACTCCCTTTATAAGTATAAAACAATCATTTGAGTCTAACCAATATGATAATAAAAATCCGTCGAGTATTGTTTTAAACATTCTACTAAAGGTTCATTAGTCTTAACTGTGCCTAACATGCTAGGGACCTAGGATAATAGGATTTTAGAAGCATAATAAGTATTTCACCTTAAGGGTCGATTCACCCATCTAATCCCCATAATCATAATTTAGGTTAAGTCATGGTGTTCTACCTAATGTCACACCTAAAATCCCTATCTAACATGCAATATATATAATACTTTATCTCCTGAAGAAGAGTAGATAGAAGCCTACCTCAATTCTAAACCGCAAGTCCTAAAATCACACATAAATTGTTCATCAAAGCTCCACAATCACAAAATGTCGTCCCACTGTCAAAATAGTAATCTATACACATATGGAGTAGGACTAGACCCATATTGATAGATTTAGGATCAGGTCAAATTTGGGTCAAGAACACGCTAACAGTGCCTATAAATGGAATTCAAAATTGAATATTTCATGAGGTCCTTTGAAGGACAAGAAACATAAGTCAAAAGTTGAACACAAACATAGTGAAAATTGGGTCAAAAAGAAATCCTTAAAGTTTAGGAATTCAAGACCTAATTTCTAAGAATTTAACATGAATTAGGATAGAAATTAAAGGTAAAATTAATGGGAAATGACCAAGGAGAGTTAAGCTAGCTTATCAAAACTTATATGGATGATTTCCCAGTTTTTCCTCTGTTTGAGCTCTCAATTTGGTGCGAAAATTAATTATGAAATGATTCAAAATCAGGTGGGGAAAAGAGGATTTAAAGAAATTAGGTGCCTCTTATTTGGTCACCTTGTATCTTAAATGATAGATGCTTAAGCATCTCCACTAACGCTTAAGCAGCTCCACTAACGCTTAAGCAGTTTGGCATTTTGTTTGGGGATCGCTTAAGCAACTCCTAGGCCGCTTAAGCGATACCCACTTATGCATACACAGACATCGTTTAAGAGACCCTTGAACAAATGATCAAGGTCGCTTAAGTGACCCTATGTCACATATGCAGAGACCGCTTAAATAGTCATTTATCTCTTAAGCAGTAGCATCAACAACCTAATGCCTCAGATTAATTTTAAGTCTAAACGAACTCTAATCGGATGCTCGAGATTAATCTAAAACCCTGTACACGCTTGAGGTTTGAAGCTATGGAAAAAAAAAATACAAAGTGTTCTCACTTACATTTTCATCTGCTCTAATCTACTCAAGAAGCTAAGTCGCCTACTAAGTATGATCGAAGTTTAGCTCTTCTGTTTTCGTGGGTTAAGCGGTAAGCTTGTGAAAACATTGGGTGTTCAAAGAAGATTGTAACGCCCCGAGATCCCATCCCGAGACATCACACAGTGCTTATGGACCTGAAGGACCACAAGCTAACCCTTTACTGATATCTGTACCTGTACACTGCATAATATATGAAATAAATGCGGAAACTAGTCATAAGGTTCAATACATCCGCGCATACTCAAAACTAAAAATTGAATACTAATACATCAACATCCGTCTGAAAAGCCTCCAAACTGTATGAACTGTGGAGTTGATGGGATATGTCCCCAACTAACTTTGTCAACTGAAAATATAAACAAAATCTGATGCAATAATAGTAAATTGAGATTCGTCCTCGAAAGAAGAGGAGTCACTGCTACTGCTGCTGATTGGGATTGAACTGATGGGGATACTCTGGATCCCGTACCTCTGAACCTATGGTGTTGATAAAACACCATAGGGAAAATACGTCAGTACAAAAATGTATCGAGTATGTAGATGAGGTAAGGCTAAATGCAAGGGCTTATGCATGAACATAACTTAACTGAATAATATGCAAAATTTGGATTAGCATACATAAAGAATCTGTAATTACTGAACTTACTGCGCATACTGTCACTAAGCATACTCGGAATAATTCTGGTAACTGATACTGAATATATTAAAATTATGAAATTTTTGGACATACTGAGATTATGAGTATCTAAAGCTTCTGAAACTGATAGCAACCCTATCTAATAAGTAGTCTCTGAATCTGCTAAAAATAAGAATGATTGACTGAAACTGAGATCAACCCTATCTAGCAGGTAGTCTCTGAATTTATGAATAATAATACTACTTGATAACTGATTTTGAGATCTGATAACTAATTTTGAGATCGGCCTATCTAGCAGTGGATCTTCGAATTTGCAAATAATCATACTTGATGGTCTGTATCTAACAACCTTGCATTCTGTATACTGAACTGAGCTCTTTCTTGATATCTGAGACTGATTCTTAAAATGAGACTGTGGGAAGTAGTCTTCTAACCGATATGCCTCACCTAGCTAAGTCGGGGTTCAACCTGTGCCCCAGTTGGAAGGGTGTCAGTACTGCGCCACCGGTAAAGTCAACTTTATATGACCCTTATCTATCAGGTACTCAAACAAGAATGGTGGAGCCTTCATCTAATAGGTCAAGCCACCTCATCTACACTCAACTAGTAGGTATGGTGTCTCAACCTACACTGTCTACATAGTTCAGGAGAGCAAGGATTGTTTCTAAGAATCACACCCTCTACTAGTAGGTGAGTTCCCATCCTTGTTCTCACTCGGTGCTGATCCTACTCTCAACTAAACGACACTGATATGATTCTTAACTGAACTTAGACTGAGATGAATCTGATACTGATCATGTTTCTCAAGAGATCTGACTGAGTTACGTTGAGATTACTTAGTTCTGTATCTGACGGAAAAAGGTATCGAATCCTGGTATCTGATTGATGATATAGAGCTTGAATAGATGACTCAAATCACTTCTGATATTAGAATTGAATCATTTGAATACTATTAGATCTGAGCTGATTTATAGGACTGGGGCTAGATTACTAGCGATACAGTGATTACAGAGATTTCTGAGATTACTGAGTTTTCTTATGTTCTGCACTTGTATGAGGATACAGAATTCTGTAGTTTACTGAGTTCTGAGAATTGTGGCTCGATTGGAATTATCGCGAAACTGACATGGGATCTAGACAACAGCTCTATTGTAGGGTATAAATATCCCCAGGACTCGATAACATAAAAGTAAAACATAATCATTCTTGCATTGTCACGATCATCCATTCATCATCACATCACGAAAGGGTATCTTTAAGCATCTCAGAAAAATAATCATATAATAACATTGGGAAAACATGCTATTAGATAGTACTCCATTCAACAAGGTTTTTACCTCAACTATTTCATACGTATATCAGTCTTGACATATGTTTGGGTATGACATGGCTTAGTGAAACTTCATACTATCATGTCATAACTTACTTTCTAACAACTTGGCATGTATTAATAAGATAGCATATGTCAAAGGGCACATAATTGGGGAATTTACTACTATCACATCTCCACTTGTTCAATAAAGTCCTTCAACAAACACTAGACATGTATAGGTTCACACTTATTTAGGGATTTCACACTATCATGGTACAATTAATTAACTAGGGCATTTTTTGACACTCATAGTTCTCAAAGTCTTATACATGGAGGGGAGTGCATACAACAACTTGCCATACGTCCATTGACCTAGCTTCACGGACATTTCATCAACAACCATAACAAATAACAATATCTTAGAAGTCATTATTTTCATAAGGGTGTAGCATGCATTTGTCATTAGATCAAAATTTAACTACAATGCTTGATTTCTAGTCTCTTAGACACTTTATCAAACACCTCACATGCACAACTTAGGTATAAGTATAATAACCCAACTACTCATCATGAACAACCAAATTTACATGTTTCCAACTCATATATTATCATAGATTCATACAAACCACATAAATGTCCCATCTTGGAGATCATTCAACATCAACAACAAGTACATAATCCATTTACTACACAAATACCACATACTAAGGCCAAGACTTAATTCTTGTAAATAAACATGAATCACAACTCACAAGAATCATTAAAAATTCATAAACATAAATCTTGGATATTTAGAAAATGGTACTTGAGCTTCTTGGATGAAAGATACCTAAGAATCAACATCTACATACTTTGGATAAACTTCTTTCTTTATGGTTCTTGGAGAGATTCTTGATTTCTTGACTTCTCTTGATTTTTCTAGATTTTTCTTAAAGAAGAAATAAGGGTTTTGATCTTGGAAATAAACCCTAATTTGATGTTTTGGATGAAGGAGAAGTTATGATCTTTGATTTGGTGTGATTGGGTATTAAATAGGGTGAAAAATGACCCAAAAATCCCTTTAAAATAGTTCTTCAGCGCTGTCTCGGACAATTCTGACGGTCAGAGTGATGGACCGTCACTCTGCTGACTAACCGTCACTCCCACCATCACTTTGGGTCCAGAAAAGGCCCTTACCACTTCATTTCTGATGGCCAAAGTGGCGGGCCATTACTAACTTGACGGTCCGTTAGCTTGTCCGTCACTACTGGACAGCTCCGATAGCTCTCAGTAAAATGGCCATAACTTCTTACTCCACTATCGGATTTTGGCAAAATTGGTATCATTGGAAATATAGTTAAATTATATATCTGTTGATAGGTCATGAGATAAAAAATTCTTTGTATAATGGTAGATATTCTTGTTTGAAGTTGACTATGGCAATGTTCTTCTCAAGAATTCAATCGGTAAGGGATGTTTTGATTCGTCTAATAGCTAGGACATCTTTTAGGCCTTAATACACACCAAAATAGATCATAAAACTACCAATTCACTAATATTTATTTATCATGATCTTGAATCATAGTTCTACTATCGGTTGGGATTCTCGGGGTATTACAATATCTCCCTCTTGGGAACATTCATCCTCGAATGTCGCTTGATAGATTGAGAATACGGATCAATAGAACTTACTCATGAAACAGAAACATCTTAAGGAATGACTACGCAACTAGAATGACTGACATACTAAGTTCTCACACTGGGCATGCATATCTGATGCATGGATGTCCAGCTAAGATGATTTTCGAAAGTACGACTTAACAATGCAATAATGACTGATGGTAACTTCATAAAGAAAATATGAACATGCATCTGGATTAATCTAATGACATGCAACATTATAATACCATGGGGTATCTCCCCCTTGGGACTCTATGTCCCTCTAAACACACTTCGCTGAAATACTGGAGCGGTGCGCGGGGCACCTACAGACTAGGTCGTAATTGACTGAATGAGATATGAAACTCATGCATGACTTATGTTAATATAAAATCTAGAAATGGAAGTAAGGGATCTAAAAATCCATATCACAAAGATGAAGGGCTTATAGCCTACCCGGGTCTATGTTAGGGAAATCTTCATGATCATGGTGAGTTTGAAATGCATATAATTTTTTATGAGTTGAAGAAAGACTGTGCTGACTTCGGGGACCTGGCTTAGGAAAGTCTCAAACTTTGTGACCTAGCTTGACACATCTAAAACACATATCACTACCAGCTCTACATACACCCATATGATTCTTACCACATTCTTCACACAGCGGGTAGGTAAGACCCCTACTCTCACTACTCTGGATCTTGGAGCATCGTGAACTAGATGAGGATGAAGATGGGAATAAAAGCTTCTTACTATGGTGAGAACAGTTTCCACTCTGTGAGCCTTCTTGGGAGAAACTATGACTACTTATTCTGGCTCTCTTACTCACTATGACTACTTATTCTGGCTCTCTTACTCACTCTCTCTCTTTCTTTTATTTTATCTACCTTAATTTGTTGTGCATATATCATTATCCTAGAAAGATCCATGTCTCTATTGAGCATAGCATCTCTATACTCTTTCAACACATCACTAGATACCCCAATCAAAAACTTACTCATACTTGTTCTAGGGTCAGCTATCAAGTCGGGAACATACTTAGAAAATTGGTTGAACTTAATACAATACTCTTTCACGGTCATAGAACCTTGACTTAGGTTCATAAACTCTTCTACCTTAGCCTCTCTCATCTATAGAAGGAAAAATATATCTAGAAAGGCACTCTGAAACTCTGACCAAGTCACAGGAGCAACATTCTCCCCTATACTCTTCTCTGACTTCACTACCCAATCATGAGCAATATCTTTCAGCCTATAGGATGTTAATTCCACACTCTCTTCCTCAGAAACATGAATAACCTAGGAGATCTTCTTCACCTCTTATAGATAATACTGCAGGTCCTCACCTACTATTGGCCCAAAGAATTTTGGTGGGTTCATTTTCATAAAATTTTTAACCCTGGCTGCGGCGGAATTCCCATCATGCTGAGGTTGGACTGCAGCCTGACGATTACTCTGAACATTAGTCATAGCTTAGGCTATCTCCTGGAAAGCTTCTCGAAACTCTACATATGACACAATCTTATTCTCAGGATCTACTGGCTATGGGGGTTGGTCATCCACCCCGTGGACAAAATCTTTGCGAGGAGGCATACTCTGTAATCGAAAGAAAGAAGTGGATTAGCTTGAGAATCAACTTGATCTCATGCTCAATTGCATGACATGATCACTGAAAGAAGGGAAACTTCTCCTCCTAAGAACATCTTGTAGCCTCTAGTACATAAATGTGGCGCGCTACACACCCATGCACAAAACTCTACTAAATGCGGCTTTTCAGACTCCCTAGGATACTATTGAACCTTAGGCTCTGATACCATGTTTTTAACGCCCCGAGATCCCATCCCGAGATGTCTCACGCTTCTTATGGACCTAAAGGACCACAAGCTAACCCTTTACTGATATCTGTACCTGTACACTGCATAATATTTGAAATAAATGCAGAAACTAGCCATAAGGTTCAATATTTCTGCGCATACTCAAAACTAAAAACTGAATACTAATACATCAATATCCGTCTAAAAAGCCTCTAAACTGTCTGAACTATGAAGTTGATTGGATATGTCCCCAACTAACTTTGTCAACTGAAAATATAAACAAAATCTGATGCAATAATAGTAAATTGAGATTCGTCCTCTAAAGAAGAGGACTCACTGCTACTGCTACAGACTGGGAGTAAACTGATGGGGTGACTCTAGATCCTGTGCTTCTGGACCTATGGTGTCAAATAAAATAACATAGCACAAATGCGTCAGTTTAAAAATGTACCAAGTATATAGATGAGGTAAGGCTAAATGCAAGGCTTATGCATGAACATAACTTAACTGAATAATATGCAAAATTTGACTAGCATACAAAAAAATCTGTAATTACTAAACATACTACGCATACTGTCACTAAGAATACTCATAATAACTCTGGAAACTGATACTGAATATACTAAAATTCTGAAATTTTTGGACATACTGAGATTACGAGTATCTAAAGCTTCCGAAACTGATAACAACCCTATCTAACAAGTTGTCTCTGAATCTTCTAATAATAAGAATGATTGACTGAAACAGAGATCAACCCTATCTAGCAGGTAGTCTCTGAATTTGTGGATACTACTACTACTTGATAACTGATTTTGAGATCTGATAACTGATTTTGAGATCGGCCTATCTAGCAGCAGATCTTCGAATTTGCAAATAATCATACTTGATGTCCTCTATCTAACATCCTTGCATTTTTTACACTGAACTGAGCTCTTTCTTGATGTCTGAGACTGATTCTGAAACTGAGACTGTGGGAAGTAGTCTTCTAACCGACATGCCACGCCTAGCTAAGTCGGGGTTCAACCTGTGCCCCAGTTGAAAGGGTGTCAGTACCGCACCATCGGTAAAGACAACTTTATGTGACCCTCATCTATTAGGTACTCAAACAAGAATGGTGGATCCCTTATCTAATAGGTCCTGCCACTTCATCTACCCTCAAAAAGTAGGTATGATGTCTCAACCTACGCCGGCTACGTAGTTCAGGAGAGCAAGGATTGCTTCTAAGAATCACACCCTCTAATAGTAGGTGAGTTCCCATCCTTGAGCTCACTCGGTGCTGAATCCTTCTCCCAACAGAAAGACACTTATCTGATTCTTAACTGAACTTAGACTGAGTTGAATCTAATACTGATCATGTTTCTCAAGAGATCTGACTGAGTTACGTTGACATTACTTAGTTCTGTATCTGATGGAAATAGGTATCGAATCATGGTATCTGATTGATGATACATAGCTTGAATAGATTACTCAAATCACTTCTGAGATTAGAATTGAATCATATGAATACAATTAGATCTGAGCTGATTTATAGGACCGGGGCTAGATTACTAGCGATACAGTGATTACAGAGATTTCTGAGATTACTTAGTTTTCTTATGTTCTGCACTTATCTGAGGATACAAAGTTCTATAGTTCACTGAGTTCTGATAATTGTTTCTCGATTGAAATTATTGTGAAACTGACACGGGATCTAGATAACAACTCTATTGTCGGGTATAAATACTCCCAGGACTCGATAACATAAAAGTAAAACATAATCATTCTTGCATCATCACGATCATCCATTCATCATCACAATCACGGAAGGGTCGCTTTAAGCATCTTGAAAAAATAATCATATAATAACATAGGGAAAATATGCTATTAGATCTTATTCCATTCAGCAAGATTTTTACCTCAACTATTTCATACCTATATCAGTCTTGACATATGTTTGGGTATCATATGGCTTAGGGAAACTTCATACTATCATGTCATAACTTACTTGCTAACCACTTGGCATGTATTAAAAACTTAGCATATGTCAAAGGGAACACAATTTCGTAATTTACTACTATCACATCTCCACTAGTTAACTAAAGTCCTTCAATGAACACTAGACATGCATAGGTTCACACTTATTTGGGGATTTCACACTATCAAGGTACAATTCAGTAACTAGGGCATTTCATGACACTCATAGTTCTCAAAGTCTTATACATGGAAGGGGAGTGCATATAACAACATGCCATATGTCCATCGACCTAGCTTCATGAACGTTTCATCAACAACCATAACACATAACAATATCTTAGTAGTCATTATTTTCATAAGGGTGTAGCATGCATTTGTCATTAGATCATAATTTAACTACAATTTTTGATTTCTAGTCTCTTAGACATTTTATCAAACACCTCACATGCAGAACTTAGGCATAAGTATATAGCCCAACTACTCATCATGAACAACCAAATTTACATGTTTCCAACTCATATATTATCATAGATTTATATAAACCACATAACTATCCCATCTTGGAGATCATTCAACATCAACAACAAGTACATAATCCATTTACCACACAAATACCACATACTAAGGCCAAGACTTGATTCTTGTAGACAAACATGATTCACAACTCATAAGAATCATTAAAAATTCATAAACATAAATCTTTGAGATTTAGAAAAGGGTACTTGAGCTTCTTGAATGAAAGGTACCCAAGAATCAACATCTACATACTTTGGGAAAACTTCTTTCTTGAAGGTTCTTGGAGAGATTCTTGATTTCTTGACTTCTCTTGATTTTTCTTGAAGAAGAAATAAGGATTTTGATATTGGAAATAAACCCTATTTTTATGTTTTAGATGAATGAGAAGTTATGAGATTTGATTTGGGGTTATTGAGTATTAAATAGGGTGAAAAATGACCCAAAAATCCCTTTAAAACGGTGCTTCAGCGCTGTCTCGGACAATTCTGACGGTCAGAGTGATGAACCGTCACTATGGTGACTAACCATCACTCCCACCATCACTTTTGGTCCAGAAAAGGCCCTCACTGCTTCAGTTCTGACGGCTAAAGTGGTGGGCCATCACTCACTTGACGGTCCGTCAGCTTGTCCGTCACACTGGACAGCTCTGACAGCTCTCAGTAAAATGGTCATAAATTCTTACTCCGATATCAGATTTTGGTTAAATTTGTATCGTTTGAAAGTTAATTCAATTATATATCTGTTGGTAGGTCATGATATCGTAAATTCTTTGTATAATGGTAGATATTCTCTTTTGAAGTTGACTATGGCAATGTCCTTCTCAAGAATTCAATCGGTAAGGGATGTTTTGATTCGTCTAATAGCTAGGACGTATTTAAGGACTTAATACACATCAAACTTGATCATAAAACTACCAACTCACTAAGATTTATTTAACATAAGCTTGAATCATGGTTCGACTATCGGTTTGGATTCTGAGAGTATGACAAAGACGAATCATGTTGGTGTTACAATTGTTGTTAAAAGTTGAAACCTCGGGTTTACAACTATGCACGACTTGCAAAAAGATAAAACCCTTGTTCAAGAATTGAAAAATCCCTGTGATTCTAGAAGAACTTGGGTTTCTAATCAAGAATGAAAGTCACAAGTGGGATTATAATAAGACATGATGACATTTAAGAAAAGCTATCACAATTGTGATGGCTTATCAGGAATGTCATCAAAGGGTGCTAAGAATGAAGTGGTTTCTGTTTAGAGTTGACGACAGTATTGATAGGCTATCACAATTATGACAGCTTATCAAAAATGTCATCAAAAGATAATAAAGTTTCGTAGGTTCTATCTAAGGTTGACGACAATTGTGCTAAGCTATCACAGTCGTGACGACTTATCAAGAAATATCGTCACACCTGGAACCTGAAGCATGAATGAGACTTCTCAAAGAATGTGAAGCTTAAATTATTAATGTGTTTGTGTTTATGCTCTTGAGGATTGACTAATGTTTTTCTATTGCTATAGGAACTTTATAATGGCACCCAAAGGAAAGAGTCCTTAGCTTACCAAGAAGGAACAATAGAAAAGTGTATGCTGGAAACTAGTCAATGAGGAGTCTGATTATAAAGATGAAGAACCTCTACTCAGAAAGTGAAAGAAGAAGCAAAGCCCTACAAAACCTCCACCACCCCTACCAGTTGAGGTGGAGGATAGTGAGGACACTAAAACAACAATAACTTCTGAGTAGGAGACATCTGAACATTCTGAAAATGAGAAGTATGAGTCTGAACACTCTGAATCTGAAGAAGAGGAACAGGAAGGGTCTGAGGAGTCTGAGTCAAAGGGAATAGCATCTGATTCCCCATCCACTAAACAACAAGATGATGAAGAGTCTCCATCTCGGGGAACATTTATCAAATGTAAGAATCCTGAAGTTCAACACAATGCTAGATGGCAAATACCCAAAGCAGAGGGCATCTTCACTGCTGGGCTTCGCAAAACTGATAGAAGAAGAGTTAAAAGGACGATTCAGGAAGAAAAGTGGATTATCACGCAAGGGTTGAGCAGGTACCCTAAAGTGGAACAAAAGGTCCAATAGTACGACTTGGGATAGACCAAAAAAGAAGCAGGCTAGTTTTTTCCTGCATTGTTCTGGGAGTTTTACGCAAACTACCATGCTTAGTTAGAAAACATGTGTAGACTAGGATAAAGAGTTGCTGACCAGCCCCTGTTGGATAGAGTTCAGGTAAAGGATGTAAGGCTTGATGTCTCAATCAGAACAATCAACAACTTCTTGCATGGCCCCAACTTCACTACTCAGGCCACTGCACCATTAGTCTATGCTCAGATGAAGAATCAAGAAAAACAATGTCCGTGGTTAGCCAACATCATAGTCAAAGGAGAACCAGCATAAGTGGCTAACCAAAATGAGAGAATCTGTAAGTCCTTTTTGACTCAAGAGGTAAAGTTTTGGTGGGGTATAGTGCGTATTTGGCTGATGCCCACTGATAGAGACAACATTCTGGGTGATAACCGAGCTATCCTAGCAGTAAGAATGGTGCAAAATCTCCCCCTAAATTTTAGGGAAATCATTGCTGATGAGATGAAGATTAAAATGTTGAGAACCAACACTGCTTATCCTATTCCTTGTCTTATCACAGAGTTATGCCGAGCTACTAATGTGCCAAAGATTATAGGGGTTAATAATGACATTCCTACCCGAAAGACTCACAACCCCATAAGGTATGATGAAAATCATCCAGGACTGAGACTTGATAGAGGTGCAGGGGTAGCAGCAGACCCTTCAGTTACAGATGTCGGTTCAGCACCTAATGTGGAGGTGCAAGATTCTGTGACTAAGCACCCAACTTCTTCAGCACATGCAGGTTCAGTGCCTGAGAATGAACCCAACTCCTCAGCTCTTATAGCATCAGCAGGATTTGCAGTTCATCCAATTAATATCAGAAAATAGCTAAACATGACAAATGGTGTGAGGCATAGCTACATGCCTTTGCCAAATAGTTTACTACTGCAGTAGACAAGAGAATTAAGGCTGCCCTTAAGACTTTTATGACTTTGCCTAAACGGGTTGTAGATTTGGAGAACCGATTTGATGCATGGGCAAAAGAAATGTCAGAGGCTGATCTTGTTAAATTCAAAGCGGTATTGGACAAGGTTAAGGCAGATGTTGGGGTGTTGCAGTAGTACCAATTTATTATGCCGACAGGTTCGGCTGTGGATTAATCTGAGGAAGAAATTCCAATACTTGACCTCACTGGATATTCACCAAAGAAAAAAAAGAAAAAGGGGGAGAAGAAGGGCAAAGATAAGAGAGAAGTACCAAACAGCGAAGAAGAAAGAAAAGTGAAAAAGAAGGAAAAAAAGAAGGCCAAAAAAGAGGAATTGAAGAAATCAAGAATAGTGTCCCTAGAGGACAACGAGAAATAAGAGGCAGCCATCCGAGCTAGGCCTGTAGGTGCCTCATCTAGCAGGGCTCCAACCACTGCAAGGCTAGGCGCTCCCGATGGAGAAAAAATAGCAGATGATGCAGCAGCAAGGTCAAAGACCCATAATCCTCACGCTTTATTCACTCCAGGTATTCCCTAAACCCTGAATACATTTTATTTTCAATTTTAAGTTGAAGGTGTAGGGCAGAATGTTGTTGTAAAAATTTGTTGAAGATAATTAAGAGTAATACAGGTACTTGAGAGAGTTATCTTGTTTTGTGATATTTGAGTACCTCTCCATTGGTCTGATATAATGTTTACTATGTGAATTGCATCCATTTGTGACCACGGTGAATCTTTTTGTGGCATTAGTTTGGCAACTGAATAACCTTTGTTAAACAAGTTCATGAATCGGATAAGTAGTAATATGCAAGATACATGTGTGCCATGTGTGTGTAAGGTATTACTCAGTTCCCATTATGCATTGAATCTAGAACTTGCCTTGTTAGTCTTACCATGGTCATAGGATAGGAGTTAGGAAAGGATCATAGGCTGTTCTTTTATTTTATCCCACTTTAGCCAAAATGACCTTCCCTATGTACATAATATCTCTTGATCCCTGTTTTGAGCCTAATTATCCTATTTCTTTCTATGATACCACTCACCTTCCCGTCTACATCACAATGAACCTGTTTTGGCCCTGGTCCTCCTTAGACACTATGCACCTTGACTTAGGAAAATAACCTAAGTTCAGGGTGGCTATCATAAGGGTGCGTGATGCAAAATGAGTATGATAACAGGAAGAATAAAAGTAAAGAATAAAAAGTTTGGTGCGGTGAAAAAAGAGTAAGAAAAGAGAAAGTTGCATAAAAGATAATATGATCATTGAAAACATCGCATCCATCTTGAGCATGTGTAATCAATACAAGAGAGGAAGGAAAGAAGGTTGGGAGTTGAAACCCTAAATTTTTAGTGTAGTGTCAAGGAGGCATAGTCTCTTTAAAATATCCATCAATATCATACCATCCCCTGACCTATGTTATAAGCTTAAGAAAAGCCCTATAGTGATCCTAACTAACCTGTTAAAGACTTGGGTATTGACTATAAGGGCAAGCCTATGGCATTTGACATATAATATTTGGAACTTCATTTTGAGTGTGAGTTTTGTGATTATCCCTATGTTATGTATGTGAATTCTGATATGAGTGAAAATGGGATTTCTTTATTGTTAGAGCACACCGGGTAAGTTACTGACTTATTAGTATAGTGTAATCTGGGTATATTCTTGCTTGTTATTCCTAAATTTTTGCCATATCTCAATCCTTGTGAGTTGCATGGTTGTTTTCAATAATAGACACAGTTGCTTTTAATTTGACTGACCTTTGAGATTGTCAATATGGTTTGAGCTTAAGTGAATAACTGTCTGGTGAAAGTGCTCTGTATCATCTTGGTTGTGTTTAGTTTCTTGAGGACAAACAATTGTTCTAAGTTGAGGGTGTTGATGTGTGAGCAAATGCTAACACATTTTATGCTTTTAGCCAATAATAATTGTGAAGTCTTAAGCAACTTTTGTCGTATTTGATTAGTTTTACTTTAATTTTACAGTAAAAGATGAGGTGCAGGGGAACCTATAATAATGGAAGCAAATAGGTTGAATTCTGAAGCAAATAAAGGACAAGTGTGGCTGACGACATTCATGATAAGTCTTCAGCTTGGTGATAAGCTATCAAGGCCACCGTCAGACTTAACCAACAGAAGAGAGTTGAAGAGAAGTTGTGATGACATTTTGTGATAAAGCATCAAAGTTGTGATAAAGTGTCAGGATCATCGTCATCCTTAGACAGAAATTATCAAAAGGGAAGAGGATCTGACGACATCCATGATACGTCGTCAGACTCCTGATACGTTGTCATCAACATCGTCAGCTTTAGGCGAAGCTTGTCAAAATTGAAGAAAATTTGACGCTATTCCTGATAAGGCATTAGACCATTGATAAGGCGTCACCTATGTGAGAAATTTACTTAAGTTGCTATTTTATTTCCTTAATTAGACTCAAGTATAAATAGAAGCTTTTAGGGGTTTCTAATTATCATTAACATATCTTGCAATATACGTTGTGCATGATTTTTATCTCTCTCGAGTTCCAATATGCTATAGAACATTATTGTTGAGAGAAAATTGTTGTCAATATTTTGGGAGTTTTGAATTGAGATTCAGTTCAAGTTACACTTCTTGATTCTCATCATCATTGTATGTTAATCTGCCTAACTATGAATTCAACTTGTGTACTTGTTTATTTCTTCATGAGTGGCTAAACTCCATTAACCTGAATTATAGGATCTAGGGTTAGGTCATGATAAGGTGCTAAATATTCAAGATTTAATAGGTGGTAGGATTTCTTGATAATTCTGAAGCTTTAATTAATGTTTGTTGGTTGCAAATAGTAGACACACCTGCTTTGATTTGCTTGAGAAAGAAATCAAATATAGTAAGAAGTGAATTATCAACAGGGACTCAGGAATACTTAGTTTCATAATCAGCGTTGTAACAAGGTTGGTTAACCTAAGGTAAAATCTGGGCAGTGAATAGAAATTCTCTAAGTGTGAGAGGATTAGGAAATTAAATGCTTAAGTAGGTCGAGAGAAATTTGAGCATAACATCAATAAAGATAGCTTGATATCCTACCCACCATGAGAATCTTGAATCACCTTTAGCATCTGTCATGTACCGTAAGCCCTGGTGAATATAATTCTGGTTATTTCATAAACTCTTGATTACAAACATCAAAATTAAAATGACAAACAATTATTCGTGAAACTTAAACCCCCCATTTCAGGAAACATTAAACTATCAGTGAATTAAATCGCAAACAACTTCATTCACACCTTATTCCCTGTGGGATTCGACCCCAACCTAGTTGGGTTTTATATTGACAATGATCGCTTACACCCATTCAATAGTGTAATTTGAGCGTTATCAGTTCATATGCATGAACTATACTAACTAACTGAATAACATGAATGTGAAAATGCATGCATGAATACATAATAACCATAACTAAGTTCGTGATAGCATGATTACTGAGTCTGAGTACTGATAACATTAGATACTGATATCTGTATAACTGAAATAACTGATACTGAGCATCTGTGAATGACAGTCTAGATTCTAATGGAACTAGCTGAGTTTCATACTGTTCTGAGTTCACTTTATCTAACAGTCCTGAATTTTATAGAACTATATGAGTTCTGTTACTGAGACTGAATGACTGTATCTAACAGTCTTAATTTCAGTAGCTGAAACTGTGGGAAGTAGTTATCTAACCGACATACCCCAAATAATGCATTATAACTAAGTTGGGGTCTAATATATAACCCCAATTAGAAGGGTATCAATATCGCGCCACTGGTAAGGACAAGTTGTGAGTGATGATCATCTGACAGTGTCCCCGAAAGAGAATGGTGGGGCCCTCATCTGACAGTTCTTATCCACCCCATCAACCCTCATCTGACACTGTTAATGTCTTAACCTATGTTGGCTACATAGTTTTGGAACTTAAGGATGACTTCTAAGAATCACACAGTGTGTGTTCCCATCCTTGGGTTCACTTGGTGCTAATTTCTACTCCCATCTGAATAGACATTGTACATGAATTACTGAACTGAACTGGACTGAGTTAACTGAGTTCCATTGACTGACAGATTATTACTGAGATTTCTGTATTACTGAGCTTTTTGAGATTTCTGGGATTTCTGAGTTTTACTGAGTTACATGACTAACTGAATTCTACTGAACATGGCTTGACTGAGGATATCATGAAAACATGACATTGGCTCTAGGCACTCACCTAAATTATCGGTACAAGTACCCCCAGGACTCAATGGAAAAAACTGACAAGCATGAATTTCTTGAATACATGACCAATATCACAATCCATAATTCATTTATTGAGGCATTTCATCAAACATGTGATATTCATAAACTTGTACATACATGAGGATTGCATAGTATCATACTAATTGGGCACTTTTCCTTCACATAGGCATTTATTCATACACATGGTAAGCATATTATATGTAGACAACATTATACAACAAATAAACATCATGATTCAACCCTAATTTTATCATCCAAAGGTTTAATCATTGGTTCATATGAAACTACAACTATACTAATCAATTCCACATAAAATTGATCACCCAACATAGATTAGAATTCTATTGGTCATTATCAACATGAACAAAAGCAAACCCAACATGAAATTCATAAATAAATCTATACACTTGAACTTTGAAAAGAGATTCGTGGGCATCATGGAAGAAAGGAGTCCTTGAATGAACACTATGCATACCTGGTAGTGAGTTTCTTGAAGTTCTTGAACTTGAAGAATTTAAATCTCTTATTTCTTAAGAAGATTTGGATTTTGTTGCTTAAGGATTGCACTTAGGGAGAAAACCCTAATTTTTTATGTTGTGGAAGAATAATGAATTTTTTTGGAGCCTTGCTCGGATATTACTAGGTATATAAATGGGTGGTAAAAAACCAAAAATCACCTTTAAAAATGACTTAAAATAACTGAACGGGATGTGCGACAGCTCATACGATGGTCTATCGTTGGCTTGATGGTCCATTTTTCGACCGTCGTACGTGGACCAAGAAAAGGATTCACTGCCTAAGTAGCGACGGATTGGGGGACGGTCCATCGCAAGTTCGACGGTCCGTCAACCTATCTGTTGCACCTTATCCAGAAGGTTTCCTCACTTCCTTGGTTGCGACAGTCAAGGCGATGGTCCATCGTTAGATCGACGATCCATCAACCTGGCCGTTGCACCTGGGCAATTCTAACAGCTTTGAGTAAAACTTCCATAACTGTTTTTTGTGAAATTGGTATCGTTGGAAAGATAATTCAATTTCTCACATGATAAAAAGTGAAAATCTTAAAAATTCCACGTGTACGAAAGTGGATTAATCTTTTAAAGAAAGCTTCTAACATTCTTGGGATAATATAAAGCTAGGAAAAAGTACGGGGTATTACAATGGATCACCCATACACTTCCTTAACATGGAGACATGGAAAACCCAGTGAACAGAGATCAAACTAGAAGGAAACTCCAATTCATTTGCAATATTGCCAACCCTCCTCAAAACAAAGTATAGACCAACATACCGGCGACTGAGCTTCCCTTCTTACCAAACTGCATTACTCCCATCATGGAAGACACAGATTAAAAAACTCCCTATCCCATACTTAAACTCTAAATCGCTTTGCCTCACATCTGTATAGGACTTTTGTTGACTTTGGACAGACCTAAGCCTATCCTAAATCACCATCACCTTCTCCCTATCCTATTGAACCAAGTTCGAGCCAAATATCTACACCTCACAAACCTCGAACAACCCAATAGGAGATCAACATCTCCTTTCATACAATTCTTCAAATGGGCCATCCCAATGCTAGAGTCGTAGCTATTATTATAGGTGAACACTATAGTGGAAAATGCTAAACTCAACTACCACCATAGTTAATCACACATGCTTGAAGCATAACCTCCAATGTCTAAATAGGTCTCTCTGCTTTCCCAACCAACTGTAGGTGAAAAGCAGTACTAAGACCAACCTTTGTCCCCAATTATTTCTAGAATGGCTGGCAAAAGTGAAATGTAAACTATGTACCACAATCAGAGATGATAGAAACTAGAACCCACAACTTCACAATCTCATAGAGATACAAGCTTAGATAATCCTTTGCTGAGATGCTAGTCCTCACTGGAGAAACGTGAGCCGACTTTATCATCCTATACACGATGACCAAAACTGAATCAAATTGATTTCAAAATTGAGGAAGACCGAAAACAAAATTCATGATTCTTACTTCCCACTTCAATTTAGGCAGCTCAATTTTTTTATACAATCCTTCGGGCCTCATGTGATCAATTTTCACTTGTTGACACACCATGCATTTGGCCACAAAATTAACCACATTACTTTTAATATTGTACCACCAATACATCACCTTAAGGTCATTATAAATTTTCGTTGAACCAGGATGAACAACATTGCACAACTTATGCACCTCAGCCAAGATCCTTTCTCGCAAACCATCAATGTTGGGAACACATAATCTCCTTTTGTAGTGCAACGTGACATCACCACTAATCTCAAAGGCAATCACCTCTACCTACCTACATCACCCTTTTTCCTCATCAAGATGGGATCTAACATCTTCTTTTCCTTGATTTTAGCCCCTAAATATGATTGTACCACCTTCTAAACAAACACATTACCACTCTCGAAAACCAAAAGATGAACTCCAAGGTAAGTCAAATGCTGAATGTCCTTCACCAACTCCCGCTTCCCATTATTTGCATAAGCTAGACTTCCCATGGATAACCTACTATGAGCATCAACCACCAGATTACCTTTACCTGGTTGGTAGTGAAGACTCATGTCATAATCCTTGAGAAGCTCATGCCATCTCCTTTGCTTGAGGTTAAGTTCTGTTTGGGAAAACTCATACTGCGGGTTTTTATGATCAGAAAAGATATCCACATGTAATCCATAAAAATAGTGATGTAAGATTTTAAACGCAAACACCATAACTAATAATTTAAATTCATGAGTTGGATAATTCCTCTCATGCACCTTCAACTATTTAGAGGCATAAGATATCACCTTTCCATGTTGCTTCAAAATTCAACCAAGTCGCACACAGGATGCATAACAATATACCACAAATCCATGCATGTCTTCGGGCAAGGTCAAGACCGCAGTCAGTGTAAGCTTATCCTTTAGCTTTTGAAAACTACCCTTAAAAGCATTCGTCCACAAGAAGTTACCTTCTTCTAAGTCAACATAGTCAATGGGTTAGATATTGAAGAAAAACTCTCCTAAACCTCTTATAGTAACAAGATAAACCGAAGAAACTCTGAATATTAGTTGGATTCGTGGGTCTAAGACACTTCTTAAGCACTACAACTTTCTGCGGATCTACCATGTTCTCTTCACCAGAGATGATATGACCCCAAAAATTGAGAACATTCAGCTAATATTCACATTTAAAAAATTTGGCATACAATTGTTTCTCCTTTAAGGTATGCAATGCAATGATAAGGTTATTCCTATGATCCACCTCGCTCTTAGAATACAAAAGAATATCATCTATGAAAAAAATAACGAATAGGCTCAAAAAATTATGGAAGACCCTATTCATCAAATCAATGAATGTTGTAGGGCATTGATCAAATATAACAACATCACCAAGAACTAAAAATGCCCATACCAGGTATGGAAAGTAGTCTTAAGGATATCCTCCTCCCTACTCTTTAATTGTTGATACTTGAATCAAAGATCAATCACACAAAAAAACATAGCACCTTGCAACTTATAAAACAAATCATATATCCTTGGAAGAGGATATTTATTCTTTACCATCACCTTCTTCAACTGTCGGTAATTAATTCACATATGAAGGGAACCATTCTTTTAATGCATGAATAACAATGGGGCTCCCCATGAGGACATACTAGGATGGATGAAACCCTTATCTATCCCAAACACAATCTCCTTATCAGAAGAAACACTAGGAAGGTCATCAGGGGATACCTCGAGAAGTTCATTCACCACTAGAACAAAATGAAAAGATTGAATATCCGAGGTAAAATCTTTAACCTGAACTATATAATAGAGACACCCTATGGAGGTTAATCTCAAAACACAAAGATATAATATAAACTTCCCTTTAAGAGCTAGGGAACCACCCTACTAGTCAATAACTGGCTCATTAGGGAATTTAAAGTGTATCTTATGGGTCTGACAATATAAAGAAGAATAACACGAGTGTAACCAATCCATCCCCATTATAACATCAAAATCCACCATATCTAATTCAAATATATCCACCAATGTTTCTTTTCTCCCAAAAGGTACCACATACCCCTATGGCTCTTCTAGCAATTAAAGTATCACCTACCAGGGTGGAAACAAATATAAAAGGTTCAAAACACACTCTGAACCAAAACTAAAATACACAGCCACAAATGAGGTCATATAAGACAGAGTGAACCTCAGATCAAGTAAACAATACACATCGCAAGAAAAGAGTTTCAATATATGTGTCATGACATTAGGCGATGCCTCAAACTTCTATAAGGTAGTGAGAACATAGAGGTGGTTTTGATAAGTGCTAGAACTAGATGGTGTACCCTTTGGTGTGAGAGATAATAAAGAAGAAACTTGAACCTTGTTTGCTCCCAAAGAAACCTTACCAATAAGATAATTTCTAAGAATATGCCTAGGCTAACCACAGTTGAAGCACCCATCCCTCCCCTTATCATAGTAACCCTTATACAATCAACTATAAAACCTGTAAGGGGATATAATAGTGTTGTCTGGGTCCCACTAGCCTGAGATTGGGCACTCTATTCCCTGAAGTTGTCGCCACCATGGAAACATCTATCACCCAATCACTTTAGGTAGAGAGCATTAGCCGTCGAATAAGACCTAGAATTTCCCCACTTCTTATTTTTCCATTCCCACCATCCCTTTCACTCTACTGTTGGACACCACCCTGCTTAGAGAACCAAAACTTCTTGCACTTTATCTCCCATATTTCATCCCTCTTCTTTTTCTCTTCCTCTACCTGTTGCATGTACATAAACAACTTGGAGATATTTATGTCCTTGATATACAAGGCAGCCTTACTCTCCAGTATCAACTCTCTAGAAAACTCATAAGCAAACTTACTCATTCTTGATCTCATGCAAGAAACCATCTGCAGAGCATACCGAGACAACTGGTGAAGCTTCGAGGCATACTCCCTGACAGATATCTTTCCCTGCTTCACATTAATAAAATATCCCGACTTATCTTCTCTCAAATCTTGAGAAAAGAAGACATCTAGGAAAGTATTAGAAAAATCATCCCATATAGATGACTCAATACTGTCACCCCTTGCCTGATCACATTCCTCGTACCATTGGTACACCATATCTTTCAGATTATGGCGGCAAACTACACTTCCTCCACATTCGTGGCATGCAAAACACAAATGTTATTTTCCATCTTATCTATAAAACCTTGTGGATCCTTGTAAACCTCAACATCCATAAAGGCTAGAGGATTAAACCTCATGAATTGGCCATCATTTATGGCCTCAAAAGATAGAGTAAAAGTAACCCCATGCTCTAACTAAGTAGCTACCAACTACGCCAACATGTTAATGTATTAACGAAACTCAACATTCGTTGCTTCTGCCTGAGGATTCTAAAATAGACAATAGGGAACTGATGGAACTCTAGGAGGAAAATCAGGAACTGGTCCCCTAGATCAGGTATGGATCCCATAAAAATTATCCCTAGTTAGAACAGAGAAGTTTCTTTAAGCTTTATATCATCGAGGAATGATTTGAAGAGTGAAAAAAAAGGGAATATGAGAAGATTTTAGGACTTAGAGTCAACAACTTAAAAATAAAACACTATAAATAGATATATTCATAAAACCTACCCTCTCCCTTATGGGTGTGGTATGCTATGCAATCTTAAAAAAAACTCTACTCGACACGTCTTTATGGACTCCCAGGTGACTATGAACATAGCGATCTGATACCAATATGACACGACCCGAACTAGGGTCTAGTGGTGTCGGATGCCTAAAGTCCAACCAAAACTGGAGACCACCTCAATACCCAACAATGGCCTCCTAGTATCCTATGTCGTATGAATTTTGAACATATAAAAAGATAAAAAATTAATACTCAAATAAAATAATGGAGTCCAAAACCATAACTAACCAATAAAATAATCAAATATCCGACTGGTGTTATCCCTAATTCCAATAGCAAGGCTGAGACTAACACCAACTCCTCCCATGCCCATAATAGTAACACAAGCCCTCTAACTGAAAAACAAAGAACATCCAGTAAGGAGATGTCCTCAACCATAGCCATAACTAAAGTCTAAGAAATAACCAAAAGTATGAAATGATATCCATAACATAAATGGATCTTCTCGAGTATGGAAGCTCACCACTTTATTCTAACACAAGTTATTCCCAAATAAAAGATCACTTAGTAGTAGGAGGAGTATGATTGGTTCCCGCATCGCGTAGGGATATAGTGTTTGAAGACGGGTTAGAGGGTAAACTATACTACCCCAAAAAATGCAAATTAATATTAGCGCCATATTTGAAGATTATGCAGAGTACATCATGGTTCTTTGGTAGTTTCATGATCAAGTTTTATGTCAATTAAGGTCTCAAATATGTCCTATCTATTAGGCGAATCAAAACATTCCTTACCGATTTAATTCTTGAGAAGGATATTGGTATAGTCAAATTCTAAAGAGCATATCTCTTGTTCTACTAAAAATTTTTGATATATGACCCACCAACATATAGATAATTGAATTATCTTTCCAACGATACCAATTTTTCATAAATCTAATATTGGAGCAAAACGTTATACCCATTTTACTCCAGCATGTTAGCCTGGTAAATAAGTGAGACATATCTGATAGGCCGTCACATATCTAACAACTTATCAGCCTTGGTCATCAGATGAGAATTTCAGCAACTAGGAAATCATTTTGTAGGGGTATTTTAGTATTTTCCCTCAACCTAAACCATACCCCCAAGAAATAAAACATCATAAACACGAAATTCAGCTTCAATTCACCAAAATATACTCACTTTCTCTCAAACTCTCTCAAGAACAAGACTTAGGGTTTTAATAGAAGATTCAAATCTAAAGAATTTCACCGTCAATCTTCTTAAAGTCAAGCATTAAGGTATGTCATATGTTGATTTATGGGTACCTTTCACCCATGAAGCTCAAGAATCTCTTTTCAAAATACAAGATTTGTGTGTTTATGAATGTTCATGATTTAAATAGAATTGAAATTCATGTTCATGATGTTGTGGGATTTTGATTCATATTTTAAATACATATTCCAATGATTTACCCTAGTATATTAGGATTTGCATAATAATCATGATAAACCCCTATTCAATTTTCAAGTTGATTGATGTATCCATGATTATTAGATGTTTTGATGATTGTATAACCAAAGCATGCTACCCATATGTTTGACTAAATGTCTATGTGAAGGAAAAGTATCATACTAGTATAATAATATGAAATCTCTATACATGTACAAGTTTATGCACGTCAAGTGTTTGATAAAATATCTTAGTCAATGATGTATGGATATATGTATAGCTATTGTTGTGATTTAGAACTTGTACTTCATGAAATCTCTAACATATTAGGGATTGTGATGTTGGTCATGTATTCAAGAAATTATGCTTTGTCAGCTTCTTCCCATCGAGTCCTGGGGGTATAGTACCCAAAAATATAATTGTGTGCCTAGATGTAGTGTCATGTTTTCATGATATCCTCAGTCAAGCCATGATCCATAGAACTCAGTCAGTCATATGACTTAGGAAAGCTCAGTAATACAATAATCTCAGTACTATTCCATCAGTGAACAGAAACTCAATTTATTCAGTCCAGTTCAGTTCAGTAATCTATGATCAGTGTATATTCACATGGGAGTAGGAATTAGTACTGAGTGAACCCAAGGATGGGAACACACACATTCAGATGAAGGTTTTATTCTTAGAAGTCATCCTTGTGTTCGAGAACTATGTATCCAGCATAGGTTGAGGCATCAACACTATCAAATGAGTGTTGATGAGGTGGATAAATACTGTCAGATGAGGGTCCCACCATTCTCTTTTGGGGACACTTTCTAATGAGGGTCAAACACAGCTTGTCCTTATTGATGACACGGTATTGACACCCTTCTAATTAGGGTTATAGACTGGACCCCAACTCAACTATAATGTATTATTTAGGGCGTGTCGGTTAGATGTCTACTTCCTAGAGTTTCAACTACAGATCATGACTATCAGATACAGTCATTCAGTCTCATTAATAGAACTCAAATAGTTCTACAGATCTCAGAACTGTCAGATACAATCAACTTATTTTAGTACAGAACTCACCTAGTTCCATCAGTATCAGGATTATCAGATACAGTCACTCATGTTTTCAGTACTCAAAAATAGTAATCATTTTATCACGAACTTAGTGAATAGTATATCAATTATACAAAACCCATGTTATCAGTATTCAGTTTTAGGACTATCAGATATAGTCAATCAGACCATTTCTTCAAAATCAAAACACTCAGAAACAATCTTTCCTTTATCAGTAATATAACATCAGTCTCTTAGTATTCGGTAGACTTAGTTGTCAGTAACTCAAATGTTAGTAAATCAATACTCAGAACCCTGTACCAGTGTCAGTATGGTCTCAGTTATAGTTACTTATTCATGCATGTATTTTCATGTTCATGTTATTCAGTCAATTAGTATTTTCATGCATATGAACCCCGCACATTTAGCCTACCTCACATCCATACCAGCATATTCAAACGTGAAGACACATTTGTGCTATGGTGTTTTATACCATAGGTTCAGAAGCACGAGCTCCAAAGCATCAGTAGTATTTTAGTACTCAGCAGTCAGAATCAGCAGTGAGTCCTCATCTTTTGAGGACATGATTATTATTTTATTATTTCAGTACTTAGTTTATTTCAGTTGTAGTAGTTAGTTAGGGACATGTCCCATCAAATCCTTATTCAAATAGTTAGAGGCTTTTCAGACTATCATGTTTCAGATAGTTTACTACAGTTGTTTTGGGTATTTTATACCCCACCCAAATGTTATGTTTTTATCAGATTTGAACCTTCTGGACTTTAAACCTTTATTTCGGCATGTGTATACATATATTATGCAGTGTACAGGTACAAATATCAATCATGGGTTAGCTTGTAGTTATTTGGGGTCATGGGCATTGTGTAACATTCTAGGTACCTGACACGAGATATTACAAACTTGGTATCAGAGCCTAAGATTCAACAGTGTCTTAGAAAGTCTAAACAACCGCATCTAGTAGAGTCTTATGCATGGGTGTGTTGTGCGCCTCACTTATGGACAAGAGGCTATGAGTTATTTTAGGAACTATTTTTTTTTTCATAATTTAGATCGTGCTATAGAAAGGTTCCCCAAGAAACTCATGTAGATTCTCATGATGCTCTACTCATGTCAACTTTACGTTACTTTCAAGGTAAAAAAATTGTGAAGCTCAAAGTCCTAGGGGTATGGCTTTCTCAGATAGTCCCCACAGATAATTATGGGATTGCCTACAGGCTCAAAAGTATCCCATCAGTTCCATTATGTTCAAAAGTTGTATAGATCTCATTCATGATCATGAGAACTCATTCGCTGACCCAAAATTTGGTATGCCATGAGATCTCTTCTCAGAGTCTGATGATAGTATATGACCTAGAGTTAGAAGCATGAACCCAGGAGTTTAGCAGCAGTAGAGTTAAGATAATGTTATCAAACTTGAGCAGATTATGATTTCATGGGGATAGCTGTACCAAGGTAGACCAGTAGGCTAGAACAGTGCAAGGAAGAATTAAGATTTATTGATCTAAAATTATGTATGAAGGTGTGGATGTGAATTAGGAGATGCAATATTAGTAGTATATGAAGAAACATAAGTAGATGATGTATTTTGTAAGGCAAGCATGTGTCAAATAGAGTATAAGTATGTCATGATGATTGCAGTTCAATTCAGAGTTTAGTAAAGTCTTCACAGACTTATGATGATTGCTTAAAGTTAAGGGGGAGATGGTAGACCAAGGGACCAATTCAGGCTCTCTTAGATTCTAGTAGTAGTGCCAGTACATATAGAAAAGTAGTAAGGGAAGATGATTCTCGACCCATCCTTATCTGAGTGTAAAGTTTGGTACTTCAGTCAACATGATGCCTATGCATGCTTCACATCTCAGTTCCATGAACACAACTTATATTTAGATGTTTTCCATAGAATCATGTATGATTACAGTTCCCAGCATAAGGAGTTCAGTTTTATTCCCCTCAGTAATACAAATCATGTCCCACGAATGCAGAAAACTCCAAACTCAGGTCAAGTATCTCATGACTCATGTACTCATATCATGCTTTATTGTATACTCATCTTCCATGGCTCATGCTATGCCTCTACTAATTAGTTAAATTTATACTATGTTATGCATATCCTCAGTTTAGACCTCTTGGTGAATCCATGATGTTTATACTTTTTTTCTCGGGCTTCAGTCAAGTGTCAAGTTCAGTTAGTGTCCATTTATACTTCAGGTCCTCCTGATTTAACCCTTCAGTAAGCTCTCTTTGTGAAAACACTGTAGTAATGGGCAGTTGCTTAAATGGGAGAGAGTAAATATTACATGTTAAGAGAAGATTGTTTCATGTTTGTTTTAGATGAGGGTGTAGTTATGAAGATAGGCTGGAATCTCATGTTAGTTTTCAAGTAAACGGCTAACAAGAGGTTGAATTTAGAAGTTAGTAAAGTACAGAGTGTGAGTGTGCATTCATATCTTTGACTTATGTCATCCCCCATCGTTTAACTATCAATATTCAGTTGCCATCTCAGTTGTAGTTCCAGTATTCAATAGTCAGTAATCAGTGTTCAGTCTCAAAATTCAGTACTTTAGTACCAATCTAAACCCTAGTTATAGAAAACCAGTATTTAGTCTCAACTATAGTCTTAGTTACAATTATAGTCTCAATTACCGTCTTATTTATAATCTTTATCCAAGTCCTACTTCAGTAATCAAGATGGTAACTTAGTTCAATTTTGATAAAAGTCAAATCGCCACCCTATTTTTTGAAGACATGATTGGAGGTCATCACCTAAAGGCTCAAGACGTGGTCACCCCGAGAGAATGATAATATGCAAGGAAGACCCATTTTGAGCCTACTATAGAGCATACTATTCATGAAGGCCATGAGTGAAAGATTGCTTGAAGCATTGACGGCTTGAGGATTCACTATTTTGGACACTTAATGGCTCATGATTTTGGGTCATCTTTATTGAGGGCATTTTGGTCACTTCACTTTACCCAAAATACACTCCATGGCTACCCTTTCATTAAGGATAGTATAGTGATTTTGTCTTCGTTTGTAAATTTCTACAAGTTGAACCTCTTAGGGATTATTTCTCTAGTTGTTGAATGATGATATTTTGAAACATTATAAGTTCTCTCTTTAGTTGTAGGGCTTGGAATAGCCACCAAACCGAAATGAGGGAAACAAGTGTGGATATCACCTGTGTTGCAACGATGGCTTGATACTTGGTGTTTAGGGGAGGTAAAATCCCTCTTGCATCAATGTAGGAGTTAGGTGTTTTTTGTGTGTAGTGTTAAGGGTCCAATAGTACACCAATTTCTTGGGTTCTTAAGATTACAACTTCACTTGTCTAACTATCTATCCTTTTGTTCATTGTAATCTTGTAACCATTTGTGTCTTGAAATCTTAAGTCGTTTGGTTGTTGTTGTTTCATATTGCTGTTGTTATCTTGTTCATCATCTTTTATTTTTAACTTAGTTTGGATTGTTGGCTAGTTTTTTGTTAAAACACACCTTTGTTATCTCATTTCTTGGTTTATTTGTTGAATCCGAGAGTGGTCACCAAGAGAGTCCTCGATTCATGAACTTGTGGACTATTTTTGGTGTATGTTTTGTACCTTCTGTTGTCATTCTTGTATCATTTTTTATCAAAGACATCTTAGATTTTGTTCTAACAAGATCAATCTTGGGCATGAGAGTTGAAAAATTAAAAAAAAGTTAAAAACTGAAAACTCTAAAAAAAAGAGCAATCTGTCCATTTTGTGTTCTTGGATGAAAATTGTATTTTTGTTGTGTCTTGGCTGAGATTTTTACTTTTATTTTTTGTCTCTAAGTGTTAGTTTTTTTCCTCACTAACACATTTAGTCTATATTTTGATTTGAACTTGTATTTTGATGTTGTTGTTGTGAACATAAACTTGGCCCATTGCTGTGGTGGACTATTTTTGGCCATGTGGTTTCACCTTGTTGTTCTTAAGCTTTTCCGGGGATGTTTTTATAAATTGGTACCCTAAGAACATTTTGTTGAAGTTGTTGTTGAAAGGTGGAACGTGAGAAAGTGTTGATTGAAGTGTTAGCCCAACTTGAACCTTAGATTCCAAGATTCAAAAGTTTGTGTTCTTGGTGTTCTTCACCAATCTTCATCTTTTATTGAAAGAAAAGTGGATGCTAAATCCAAAAAGTTAAAGGAAAAAGGTGTATTATTAGTTAGTGTTGAAAGACACTACAACCACCAAAGACCTATCAATCACTTCTCAACCACTTTCCAACAATTTTCCATAATTTGAGGGCCCATGTTTTAAGGAAAGGGTACAAAGAAAGTCAAGTCTTGCTTTTTGAATTTGAAAGAGGATTTCAAGACTTTTATTTACCTCCTTAAACCAATTCCACCAATCCAATTGAAGAATTGACCAAGACTTCCAACTATGGAAAATAAAAATTGTTAAAGAACAACAACCAATATGTGGCTGCCATGTCACTATTTTTATTGTTCACACATCGATTTAAGCTCAAATTTTGGATTTTTAGTTTCATTTACTTGTTCCTTAGTTTCATGTCTTGATTCTAGAATTAATTAATAACTAGTAATCACCTACTTAGTTATAGATTAATTATTGAATCGTAGTGTTTTTCTCATTTTTAAATCATAGTGCTTCTTTGTTCAAGTTTTGACATTACTTTCTTGAGTCTTCAAACAAAGAATCCATTTTAACAAAGGAGTAGACTCACCCCTCAACTCATCACGAACTATAAGCCAACTTGCCACACTTGTTAATCCAAGTGAGAGATGATCAAGTGTGTGAGAGTGTGGTGAGGTTGTTTTGAACTAACATGTGTTTTGCTTTGTAGGCTTGTTCTTTTATTTTTTTATGTACAATTACGAGGGAACCCGCGGCTTCAACCTCTCAACCCATGGACAACAACACAACCAATGTCATTTTGGCCTACCTTGAAACTATGTCCCGAGACCTAGCTATGGAAAATGAAAGGTTGGATGGTATGGTAGGTCAAAGGGAGCAAGTGGGCTGCCCGGGAAAATGTAAAGAGGAATACCATAGCTCATGTGAGCTACGAGGTAAAAATTCTATCCCCTATACTCCTACAAACTTAGAATATTATGTTGTAGCTAGTAGGAGCCAAGTGGGTATAGATGTGGCTTTGTCTAGGATGGAGGTGCTTGAGTTTCCCCTTTGTGATACTCTTGATATTGTTAGGTTTCATGAAGACCAAACTCTTGTTCTAGGTATTAAAGTACTAGTTGCTCCTTTAGATGACGAAATTGATTCTCCTCGTGAGAATTATTTGTGTCCATCTAGTGCTTGCACTTATAACTTGACTACGATTCCATTACCAAGTAATGAGAGTTTTCACACACTAGTTGACTTTTGTGAAAATCAAAGTGAGTCTACATTGGTATGTGAGTTGCCAACAACTAGTGAGGATGATCAAAATGATCAACCGGATGAAGATGATCTTGATTTGCTTAAATGTTTAGAAAACTAGAGTCGTGATTGTTCTTGTGAAGACGGTTTTGATTATAGTCCTTGGGCAGCTCGTGATGGTTCGTATGAATATAAGGATTAGTCTTGTGAAAGAGAAGGTGATATGTGCTTAGAAATTCCATCTACTTCTTCTTTATGTGTTTCTTATGTTGGGCACACTCCTAGTGGAGATTTTGAAACTAATAGTAAGTGCATACATGAGAATCCTTTATTTGAAGTTGACTTGTGGAACACCTCTCTCAACCCTCTTTTTTTCATGATATTTCCAATAGTGATAAAGAGGGTATGCTAAAATTTGAGTATGGTACCCTAGGGGAGAGTGATAGTGGCCGAGGCCTAATTCCTTTGTTACGTCTTTCATTTGACCCCGGTAACTTCTTAGGGTTTGAATGATGGATAGTTATTTGTCGGTCAACTTGTTTGAGTAATATTGCTATATGTTTTGGGTGGACTTTAATTTCAATTAGGACACCACCCCTTGATGGTGATTCCTTTAGCCAACTCCTTTGTACAATTTTTTCTAAGTCCCCTGTGATTAAAACAAAGGATGCGTTGTTATATCTCATGAGTGTACATCCTTGGCATGTTGATGTTGTTTATTGTACTAACTCTAACCCTTATGTCATGAGGATGTGGTTCTTATTTGTCTTTTATTTGTTCTTGCAAGGTTTGGATTCGAGGTTGAATCTTTTTCAAGAAGGAGAGGATAATAAAACTCCAATGGCCACCCTAATTTTTGAAGACATAATTGGAGGTCATCACCTAAAGGCTCATGATGTGGTCACCCCGAAGGCACAAGAATATGCAAGGAAGACCCATTTTAAGCCTACTATGGAACATACGATCAATTAAGGCTGCGAGTGGAAGATTTCTTGGAGCACTGAAGGCTTGAGGTTTCACGGTTTGGACACTTAATGGCTCATGATTTTGGGTCATCTTTATTAAGGGCATTTTGGTCACTTCACTTTGCCCAAAATGCACTCCATGGCCACCATTTCATTAAGGGTAGTGTAGTCATTTTGTCTTCTTTTGTAAAGTACTATAAGTAGAACCTCTTAGGGCTTATTTATCTAGTTGTTGAATGATGATATTTTAAAACATTGGAAGTTCTCTCTTTTGTTGTGGGGCTTGGAATAGCGACCAAACCAAATTGAGGGAAACAAGTATAGATATCACTTGTGTTGCAACGATGGCTTGATACGTTGGTATTTAGAGGATGTAATATCACTTTTGTGTCAATGTAGGAGTTAGGTGTTTGTTATATGTAGTTTTAAGGGTCTAATAGTCCACTAATTTCTTGGGTTCTTAAGATTACAACTTCACTTGTCTAACTATCTAGCTTTTTGTTCATTGTAATCTTGTAACCATTTGTGTCTTCCAATCCTATATCGTTTGGTTGTTGTTGTTTTACATTGTTGTTGTTATCTTATTTATCATCTTGTACTGTTAACTTAGTTTGGATTTTTGGATGGTTTGGTGTGAAAACACACCTTTGTTATCCTGTTTCTTGGGGTATTTGTCTAATCTGAGAGTGATCACCAAGAGAGTCCTCGATTCTTGAACTTGTGGACTATTCTTGGTGAATATTGTGTTCTTTCCATTGTCATTCTTGTATCAAGTTTTGGGTTTACTCGACCATAGCGTACAGTTATCAGCTACTAAGTTATCAGCCTTCTAGTACATCAGTTTATAAGACTGTTCTTGAAGCATGTTATACTCTTGGTGTTGCATTCTCAAATAGTATAGTTAACCTCAATTCTTGCTCAGTATCTCATGTCACTCTGTCAGTCCTTATCTCATATGCATAACGTTCTGCAGTAGCAATCCAATTATTAAAAACTAAGTACAGTTCCATCTTGTAGGCCCAGTAGTCAGCTATCAGTCATTCAGTTAATAAGATATGTTTGTAAGTTTAGGCATCCATACACAGTGCTCATGCGAATATTTTCAGTAGTCTCAGGTGAAATAGAAGAACTTCAGTTAAGTATAAGTTTTTAGTATGAGTTAGATCGATCAACCAGTAATTCAGTTTAGCAATCAGGTAACAAATTTGTATAGTGTGGTTTCCCATCTTTTCACCTAGTCCTACTATCAGAAATCTCAAGAATATAACTATTCCAAGATAAAAAGTCCCAGTAGTTGCAGGATCAACTCAGTTCATGCATCATGTCTCAGTTTTATATCCCAGATATTCAGTCACGATTCAGTTCGTAGGTGCCCTGTGCATCGTCCCAGTTTTCCTCAGTATCTCAGTCAAGTCAGTATTCTTCTAGGGACATATTGTCCTAAGGGGGAGATGCTTAATAAACCCCAAACTATCATTCCCTAAACCCTCTAATTTCTCTTCGCGTAATGAATCCAGTTTGGAATTATGGGTACCCATAGGCTGACCCTCTAGCTTCAATATCTACCGTAAGCCATGTACTCAATAGCTCAGTTCAGTTCACGATACCCAGTCCATGTCATATGATCCAGACTCAACCATGTTCTCATATTCCTGTTCATGCATGTTCAGAGAGGATCTCGAGATAAGGTCAAAAAATTTTATGTATTTGAAAATCTCTCCCATGATGGGAGTGAAGAGGTTCATCAAGAAGGGGAAAGCTCATTCCACGATATGTCGATCCCTTCAAAAAATTTTAGTCGCTTTGGCAAAGTAGCTTATGATCTCGAGTCACTTTCAGATCTAGCTTCAGTGCCTCCGATCTTTCATGTCTCCTTGCTTAAGAAATGCATAGGTGAACCAGAAGTCGTAGTCCTTATTGAGGGAGTAGACATTCAGAACAACCTCTCTTTTGAAGAGATTCTTGTCAAAATTCTAGACTACTAGACGCGCATACTGAGGAACAAAAAAGTCCCTCTATTCAAAGTTCTTTGTCAGAATCAGTCCATTAAGGGAGCTACTTGGGAAGCAGAAGAATACATGCATATCAACTATCCTCACCTCTTTTCTTCTAATTCAAACTCAGCCGAAGGTAACAACTTTACTTAAGTCTTTTAGTTTTATGTTCAGATTTTAGTTACAACTTGGTGTCTTGTTCATGTTCAGAATCCTATTTTACACTAGGTATCCATTTGCAATTTTATATTCTATCATATGTTCATGTATCAAATCAGTCATGTGTTCATGCATTGGAAATACATTCTTCTTGCAAGAAGAATCAGTTATTAGAAATCCTAGACATGTATTCATGAGTCAGTTCATTCATGTATTCACCCATTAAATATGCGTGATCAGCTTATCAGTACTCTGAGTTATGCATTTATGTATCACCTCAGTCATGAAATCATGCATCAAATATGCATGTTACGTATGAATCTCAGAAATGTCATTCATGTAGTCTTGTTTCAATTGTTCATGTCCAGTATGTACTTTCAGTTATCATTTCTCTCAGTCTAATCAGTCTCATTTGAGGACGAATGTTCCCAAGAGAGAGATATTATAATACCCCAAAAATGCAAATTAATATTAGCACCATATTTCAATCTTTTGCATAGTACATCATGGTTCTTTGGTAGTTTCATGATCAAGTTTGGTGTCAATTAAGGTCTCAAATACGTCCTAGCTATTAGTCGAATCAAAACATTCCTTACCGATTGAATTCTTGGGAAGGATATTGGTGTAGTCAACTTCAAATGAGTATATCTCTCATAATAGTATGAAGTTTTGATCTCATAATCAACCAATAGATAGATAATTGAATTATCTTTCCAAAGATACCAATTTTTTCCAATTTCGATATAGGAGTAAAAAGTTATACCCATTTTACTCCAGCATGTTAACCTGGCAACTGAGTGACGATATATCTGACGGGCCATCACATATTTGACGACTTATTAGCCTTGGTCATCATCTGAGAATTCCAGCAACTAGGAAGATGCTTCATAGGGGTATTTTAGTCTTTTTCCTCACACTAATCCATACCACCATGACATAAAACACCATAAACACGAAATTCATCCTCAATTCACCAAAATATACTCACTTTCTCTCAAACTCTCTCAAGAACAAGCCTTAGGGTTTTAATAGAAGATTCAAATCAGAAGAATTTCAATGTCAATATTCTTAAAGTCAAGTATTATGGTATGTCATGTGTTGATTCATTGGTCCCTTTCACCCATGAAGCTCAAGAAATCTTTTCAAAATACAAGATTTGTGTATTTATGAATGTTCATGATTTAAATAGAATTGAAATTCATGTTCATGATGTTTTGGGGTTTTGATTCATGTTTTAAATTACATATTCCAATGATTTACTCTAGTATATGAAGATTTTAATAATAATCATGATAAACGCCCCTTCAATTTAAAAGTTGATTGATGTATCCATGATTATTAGATGTGTTGATGATTGTATAACCAAAACATGCTACCCATATGTTTGAATAAATGCCTATGTGAAGGAAAGGTGCCATACTAGTATAATAATATGAAATCTCCATTCAGGTACAAGTTTATGCACATCAAGTATTTCATGAAATGTCTTAGTCAATGAAGTATGGATATATGTGTAGCCATTGTGGTGCTTTAGAACTTGGACTTCATGAAATCTCCAACTTATTGTATTATGGATTGTGATGTTGTTCATGGATTCAAGAAAGTCATGCTTTGTCAGTTTCTTCCCATCGAGTCCTTGGGGTACTTGTACCCAAAAAATATAGTTGTGTTCTAAGAGTTAGTGTCATGTTTTCACGATATCCTCAGTCAAGCCATGATCCATAAAACTAAGTCAGATTTTGTGACTCTGGAAAGCTCAGTAATATAGTAATCTCAGTACTATTCCATCAGTCAACGGAAACTTAGTTAATTCAGTCCAGTTCAGTTCAGTTATCCATCTTCAGCATCAATTCAGATGGGAGTAGGAATTAGAACCAAGTGAACCCAAGGATGGGAACACACACTGTCAGATGAGGGTGTTATTCTTAGAAGTCATCCTTACGTTTCAGAACTATGTAGCCAACATAGGTTGAGACATCAACACTTTCGGATGAGGGTTGATGAGGTGGATAAACACTGTCAGATGAGGGTCCCACCATTCTTTTTTGGGGACACTGTAAGATGAGGGTCACCAATAGCTTGTCCTTACCGGTGGCACGGTATAGACACCCTTTCAATTGGGCTTATAGATTTGACCACAACTCAGCTATAATGTATTATTTGGGGCATGTCGGTTAGATAACTACTTCCCATATTTTAGCTACAGATCAGGACTATTAGATACAATCATCCAGTCTCATGAATAGAACTGAGATAGTTCTATAGATCTCAGGACTGTCAGATACAGTCAACTCAGTTCAGTACGGAACTCAGCTAGTTTCAACAGTTTCAGGATTGTCAGATATAGTTACTCAAGTTATCAGTACTCAGACACAGTAATCATGTTATCACGAACTCAGTTAATATTATATTAATTATACGAAACCTATGTTATTAATATTCAGTTTTAGGACTGTCAGATACAGTCAATCAGACCAGTTCTTCATAATAAGAACTTTTAGAAACAGGCTTTCCTTTATTAGTAATATAATATCAGTCTCTCAGTATTTAGTAGACTCAGTTATCAGTATTAGTAAACTCAAACGTCAGTAAATGTGTACTCAGAACACCATACCAGTGTCGGTATGGTCTCAGTTATAGTTACTTATTCTTGCATGTATTCTTATATTCATGTTATTCGGTCAGTTAGTATTGTTCATGCATATGAACCCCATGCATTAAACCTACCTCACATCCATACCAGTACATTCAAATGTACTGACGCATTTGTGCTATTATGTTTTATACCATAGGTTCAGAAGCACAAGCTCCTGAGCATCAGAAGCATTCTAGTACTCAGCAGTCAGAGTCAGCAGTAAGTCCTCATCCTTCGATCATTATTTTATCATTTCAATACTTAGTTTATTTCAGTAGTTGGAGTTTGTTAGGTACATGTCCCATCAACTCCTTATTCAGACAGTTTGAGGCTTTTTAGACTATCATGTCTCAAATAGTTTACTACAATTGTTTTGGGTATTTCATACCCCACCCAAATGTTATATTTTTATTAGATTTGAACCTTATGACCTTTTAGCCTTTATTTTCACATGTGTATACATATATTAGGGAGTGTACAGGTACAAATATCATTCATGGGTTAGCTTGTGGTCCTTCGGGGTCATGGGCACCATGTAGCATTCTGGGTACCAGACTCGAGGCATTACATAAACGCTACAAATTAGTTAGGAATTAGGATAAAATAATGTCATTATTCAAAAACCAAGAAAATAATCATATTCCATCATATTCATGCATACATATATTCCATGACGGGAAAGGGAATCGTGTTTAGCATGTTCTTAAATCTGTAACCTGGGTTATGTAGCTTGACCATACTAAAACCATCCACAGGATATATGGGTAAGTATTACCCTTTGAATTGGCCCCAATGCATATAGTTGCATGAATGCGAGATATCATAGGGGTAGGATATTCTCGTGTACTCTTTACTCTCCATAATGCATATATACAAGTATAAACATAGGGGATTCCCATCTACCCACAACTATATTTTCACCATGACCAACCCTTATGTCGGTAAATATGAGTTTTCAGTGTTCGTCCTTTGGATTCACACCATCATGATTAGCTATCACAACCCGCCATTATTGCCCAATTAAAATATTTAGCATAAAACCAAACCAAAAATTTAGGAGTTAATTACCAAGGCATTATTAAGTGGTATGGTCATACCGACTATAGCTTGCAATCAATGTCATTAGACAATACTTAGGGGATTTCTATGTGCCTCATAGGATTCCTAAACAATCAAATCCATGTCCACCAATGCCTTTCCATATCATTTCATTCAAACCATTTAGGGTTCTATTACCATATTATTCAATGCAAAGTTTTCAATAAAAGTCAAACTATGTGACAAAAATTTTCTCATAGACATTTTAACAAACATGTTGAGGGCATATAGTTTCCAAAACCAAAACCAAGAACCAATTAACCATTCCCATTTAACCACATATTCAAAACATTATTATAACATGAAAAAACATAAATAAAATCTGGAAAAACATCATCCAACCAATAGTAACTAAAACTCCCAACATATATTTAAAAACCAACACAAGCCCACAATAATGCCATGAAAATAATTATGTAAAACATTATTTCAGTCGAACTAACAATGAGAGAGGAGTAACATGCCTTAGATACCAAAAAATACAGAAAGAAACCACCCTTGAGAGACTTAATTGACCACCTTGATGAAACCCTAGCTTCTTTTTGAACCAAGATCTTAAGAGAGATTTAAGAGTGATTTGAGAGTTTTTAATTTTTGGAATAGTGGGTTAATGATGTCCCATGAGTGTTTTAAGTCATGGGGTTAAAAGAGGTTTAGAGGGGAAATGTACAAAATACCTCCAACTTAAACTGTAAAAATTTCCAAAGATAGGTACGGTTTTACCCAACCACTCGTACCCAGATCATACGAGTAGTACCATCCCCTTATACCAAAGACTGAAAGTTGGACTCCATATTCTATACAAAATATGTCTCCCCTTACATAAATCATACCATCACCATATGAAAAGTACCCTCCTAGTCGTACCCTAAGAAGAATGTCAAGGCTAGATAATGAACAACATACAATTTGGACCCTACCACTTGTATCATGTACGTACAACTCTTATGATGTCCACTCATACCTTGGACAAAACACATTCAAAACCACACTGAGTAACATACGACTGCAACTCATAAATCATACCTAAATCATATAACAAGTAAGCTTGAGTCGTATGATGATAAAAATCTCAAACTCAATAAAAATCTAGGGACCAGAACCTAGGGTGTTTCAATTATAAGGTCATGAAAAAAGGTAATGAATAATATACTAAAGAAAAGATCTACTTTAAATAACCAAATGAGCACCTAATCTATGAGAAAGACCTCAATGGAATTAGATTCCCAAGAAACCCTTCTTTCTTAGTCAAACATAATTAAAGGCTTCAATAATCACTGAAGCTCTCAAAAGAGTATTTAGAATTCATATTAATCAATATAGTTTAAGTAATAAATATAGTAGAAGAATAGTATTTATAGTATAAATATAAAAGAGCACACTATTTATTATAATTTTACCCTTAATGAAGTAAGATTCTTGTTTGGTTGTCTTTCTTTTAATGAATCATTAAATGGACCATTGTATATATACTTCACCTCTTTACTAGAATGATGATCTTTCATTTCATCCATTATATCAAATTGTTGACCGTTAATTTATCATCTAAAGCACCCTCCAATTCCATAACTCGGTTTTGTGTGCAAGGTTTATTAAAACTCATCTTGTATCATCCTCCCTGTCATGAAAAGAATTCATCCTCGAATCCAAACATATAAAAATAACAATAAAAATATCAAGGCATGAGGGTTATTATTAGTGTTAACAATCCTACCCATTATGCAAAGGATGCATTAACTATTCTAATAAAGAACAATTTTTCAAATGTAGAATGAAATACTTAGCTATTGGAAAATTGGGAAATAAGAATATTATTAAAGAATCAGCGGGTTCAAAAGAAAGCAAGCAATGAAACATTGATTACATTATATATGCAACTCAATTGATCCTTTAATTACAAATTAGGCCACTCTGAGATAATACCATGATTGAATCACACACTTTTAAATTATCATCAAAATCAAAAGGAAAAAATATCTATGCATATTGATCAAGAAACCAACTATTTGACCTAACTAAACTCCTACAAATATATGATATATACATATATGCCCTCTCCCACAAGTATGAGCCTCATCAAATGAAATGAGGTACTATAGAAAGGTATCATGAAAAATTACTTCATCTAATATGTCCTCACATACAAGATCACTAGAATATTTAAGAACACAATTGATGAGTGGTGATTTTACCACTTATTCTCACTAAATATTTGTGCACATTACCTTGTTGTGAATGAATGAATGAGACATATTGGTGATAAAATGCACTAATACCCAATCTTTACAGGCATAGAGTTGAGGAGATCAAAAGATGTGGATAGGATCTAAAACTAAACAAAATAGAGCAAGAAAGCAGCTGAAAACTTGGAGCAACAAGGCCTCATGTATCGCGGTCATATTTTTCTGGTCGCGATCATGATAGTCAGGTAAAAATTATCTAACCACAATTGCAGAAGTTACCCATAATTGCATAAATGTGGTCACAGGCATATATGTGTGATTGCGGCATAGAAGAAGACATAAGTCCAAGGGAAAAACAAAAAATGCACATGGCTGACCCCAATTTTGGCAAAGTGATTCAATCGATATCATCTATCAGAATGCCATATTCCCCAATTCTTAAGTTTTAGCTCTTAACTCCACGACCGCCAATTTTTTAGAAGAAAATATTGTGTAAATTTTTGGTGAAGAATACATTGGAGACTGTTTAAGTGGAAGATTTTCTCACAACCATTGTTGATATTGTGGGAGAGACAAGTTTGAAGTAACATTCTCTTAAATCTTCAACAATTCTTTTTAATGGAGATTATGGGTATATCTATGCTTATTTATCTTATGTGAAGAAAAATGTATCTCTTTGGGTTATGTGTGAATAGGGATTAAAGTGTGTGTGGATTGTTACTGTTAGCATCTATTTGGTAATTCATGTTTATTGGCTTTATCATTGCTATGCTAATTTAGTTGGGATTTGATGAGTGAAAGCCGTAAATACCCATATAGATTTGATGAGTAAAAGCCCCAAATACCCATATAGATTTGACGAGTGAAAGCTCCAAGCTCTAGAAAGATCAAGGCCATCTTTCAATGAAGGGTTTTGGATGAAGTGTAGGAATTCGTATCATCCTTGAAAGATGGATTTGGTAACCAAAGCAATGATAGACAATTATGTGTGTAGTTTGCTAAATTTTCACAATCTTAGACATAAGGGTGAATGTAAGGTTGACTATACCATGGGTATTATCCTCAAAATAGGGATGCCTAGATGGATGTTGTGGTTTCAAATTGTTTAACACACCTATTGGGTATTTGAAAGAATTAATGAGTGAAAGTTTTGTGTTTTGTCAAAAGACTAGCATCAAAATCTATAACCAAGTCTACCCATATTTGACTTACTAAATTGATGTTGATTACTTCAAAAAAAACAAATAGTAGTGTAGTAACCTATCTCCCCCAATTAATTGTTTTTATACCATTTATTTGAATTTAACATGTATATATCATTTCAAATTAATTTGATCGCCACTCACATTTTTCTTCATAGATTCGACCCCAACTTAAAAGTTAGGTAAATACATTGATGATGACCGCCTTGCATTTAATTTGATGTGTAAGTTGAGTGTTATAAAAAATAGCGTCGTTGCTGGGAAACAATTTGGTGCATTAAGATAGTTTGGAATTTTAATTTACTTTTTTTAATTCAAGCATGTATATATGTGTTTGTGATTTTCTTTGTAAGTAGATTTTATTTTATTTTTACTTTTTTCTAAGGCATCTTCCCCCAAGTGTGATATGGATAGATAGAAGTCCTATCTTGACAACCCATGTTCACACTGTGATGGACCATACTTCAGGAGATATTGTAACTATGCTCAGTGAAGAGAGACAAAATCACCATCTCGACCCTGTAGAGAGTATGTTGTTTTTTGTGGGGGCATTTAAATGGATATTGGGACGATTGTCCAAATGCCCCTTCCCTGTATTATACTAACTGAATTGCTAGTTCTTCTTATGAGATTAATAGGTCTTATGATGAGAACAAGAAAGAGCAACACATAGAGTTCAATAGTTATGACCTAAGGTTATTGTCTATTTTGGATCAGGTAGATGCAAAGGGACAGATTATAGAATACTTGCAGCAAGAATGGACAACTTTCAAGATGGAAGTAATGGGCAAAGAAGAAAAGATTAAAACAATACCTACCATGCCCATTTGATAGGAAGTTTGTCAAGAAGAGAAATAAAGCTATAATGACAAGCTTGGTAGTGAAGACTCCTCAGTGACTTCCTAGTACTCCGACTCATATGAGTAAGAAGAAGCCAAAATAAAAAAAATTATACTAGATCCAAGAAAAGAATCAAAGAAAATCTCTTATAATGACTCTAGTTCATTTCGAGGTGAAGATACTTCGGAGGAGGCTAACTTGAAAATAGGTGTTGGACCTCATTCAACCTCCTTTTCAACATTATGCTTAGAGGATGTTATAAGGATCCACCTCTTTGAACAAATAGAGGATTATGTGATGACAGAGTCCAACTCTTATATTTTTGAGTTTGACATTCCTATAGAGCATATGGAACCCCATCCATCAATGGACAAGAAACTCAACATCCAATGTACTAGGAATGGTCTATTGGCGTGCTCACTTTTTCTCGAAGAACCAATTCAGAAAAATCATATCAAATTGGGTAAAAGGTTCAAGTCTTCCAAATGGAGAGATCAAAACTTGCTCGCCATGACCTCACATTTTCCATGTTTCATCTTGGAAAATTCAAATCTTCTGTCCCTCTGCCTCTCATTGTATATGGAACAAAATCTGGAATTGAGATTCAAATTTTCTAAGTGGAAACATAAAACGAAGGAGCAAAGGCATCGCACCACACTTTAAGCGCTCGATGAAAGGAAACCCATCACGCCATGAAAAGTTGCACATATCCTTTTTAAATGAGCATGCTAGAGTAGATTTCGTCTTTATTTTTGTGCATGCATAATCCATAAAATATGGTGCTACGAGGCAGTTTTTCTACTTTGAGAAAGAAAAGTATGAAATTGGCAAGTTTGGACTGAGCAAAAAAGGCAAGAACCACGGTTGTCTGGCCTCAGTACTTCAACCACGTTTTGTGCTTTCGTGAATACGGAGGCCGCGTGACTGCTACCGTAGAACTATGACCGCGATTGCAGAATAATCTAATTTAAAAGATATTTAGATTCCATTTCCCTATGCATTTATCAAATATTTCTCTCAAAATTATGGCTTTGCATTGAATTTTGAAGTACCAACTCATCTTTTGCATACTCTAATTCGGTAGTTGTCTTAATTTCCTTGGTTTTGTTATAATCACATGCTTGGAACCCATATTGTAGAAAAAAGCCTAAATTAGTGTTTTCAATTGCTAAATACAAGACAAGTTGAAATTTTTGTTGTGGTTGGCTGTTATAGTAGGTGTAAAAGCTAATGGGGAAGTCTTGAGTACCCAAATTTAAGCTTTAAAATGTTGAAACAATCGTGTACTCCATGTGTTCTATTGAATTCCCTAATGAGTGTAGTTTGAATTCTTTCAAGTTTTGGGGCAACAATCACATATTCTAGGCTTTAGTTAAGTGTTTATAATGTTTTCAGGCCTAGTTGAAATAAAGAATTGAGGTTATAATCTTCGTTTTGAGCACTGCATAGAACATATCAATTTTGGTCTCAAGTACTATGATCGCGGTCCCGATAACTGTGATCACATCACCGCGATCATGGTCAACACTCCACAATCTCCATACCTGAGGGAAAATTCAGGAAGATATCAAAATTTCTGTTCATCTTTAGCTGCCCCCCAAACATTCCCTAACACTACCACATGATCTTATTTGTTTATTCTAGCATGGTTTTTGGTTTGATAATTCTAATATTAGCCTGAGTTGCATTGCTTATAGGTTATAAGTCACTTAAAAATGGGATATTTTGATGACACTCGATTCATGGCTGAAGAATGCCAACACCAGTACTATACTGACTTCAATAGAACAAAGCTACTCCCAGAAAGGGGTATTAGCCTACATAAGCTAGAAGAGAAGTTCCCAAAATTCCATGCTAGGATCACTGCAACCCAGTGGATGTATTTTTCCACTGAACCATGTTTTTCTAATGAGAAATGGGTGCGTGAGTTTTATGGAAACCTCAGCTTAGTTTCCCTTGAAAACTAAGTAATGAAAATTTGGGGTAAGCATGTGAACTTTTGAGTGGGGCATATTAATATAATGTATGGGCTCCTAAATGCTTACATGGGGATGCTTCCTTCCAAGGGATGTGAGCCACAGTCTTGTATGGTTGATACTTTATGCCCTGGAAAAGCAGTTGTCTGGACCACCACCAAGAGAGATATTTTGATGAAGGACTTCAAGGATGAAGCCAGGCTATGGATGAAAAATATTTATAGAAGAGTCTCACCATCCACTCACATGACCATTATCATAGACACGAGAGGTTGGATGGTATATTGCATCCTATCTAGTATTGCTCTGAATGTGGGCGAGATTTCTCTCTCCAAGTGGCGGTACTTCAAGAACCATGGAGGTACTCATCTTCTCTTTCCTTCCCTTATCACTGAGTTATGTAAGAGGGAAGAAATAGAGGAATATACTATAGACACTTAGGTGAACCCAGGTTCCCTTATCTGTCCACTTAAATTTAGAGGCAAGAGTTCCCCAAGTCTGAGTAAGAAGAGGAAGATGGACTTGGGAAATCAGTCCAAGAAGACACTGACTCTTGTAGACCCTCATCAGCCATTACATTCAATGATACACTTTTTCAGATGAAGGGGGTAAGAGAAACATTCTCCATATTACTTCAAGGACCAAGAGAGTTCTCCACTGCTCGTTATTCATATATGGCCTGATCAGATTATAAGGTGTAGATGATGGAGAAGAAAAAATAGAGTGCTACTATGGGAATTCTAGCGAGAATCAATTCATCCTTAGTTAACTCTCATAGAGACCTCAAAGACTCACATGAGAAGATGGTAAAGAGTGAAAACAAGAGAGAATTTTTTTTCAAAATACTGTGGAAGGGGGTGAAAGGCATCTTTAAGTTTCTCAAACCCAACCATCCACTACCTTCACTGAGATTAGATATTGAAGAAGAGGCACTTGCAGAGTGGTCAGATGATGATGTGGGTGGTGGTGATGTCGAGTCAGTAGGAGAAGATAGCTCGTGATATAGATACAGGGAGCCCCTTTAACTCTTGTCTTCTTAACATGCAGTGCGGACACTGCATTCCTTTCTATAGGGGTGTCCCCAGATTTAATTACATTGTTTTGGTATTGTGTTGTCGAATGTTTCTTTTAATTATTGTTTTGGGATGATGTTTGGATGATATTTTTATCTTTGTGCTATGGATTCCACATTTTTGGGTACCTGTTCAGTGCCCTTGTTTTATGGATTATTATGTCTTTTAGTGTTAGTTTTGATTTTACCTTAGAATTTAGTTTCATTCTGATTGAGACATAGGTACAGGGGAATTTTGAGTACCCGTAGAATGAGTATCAGGTATGCAAGGGAAGTCTGAGTACCTGTGGCATTTAATTTTGTTAAAATTGGGGTCACTTTATACACCATTGGCGAAGTCTAAATAGCCATATGTTGGTTTGCCCATTTTTTTGCCAAAATATGAGATTAAGGCCTTAGTTTTTTCCATGATTAGCAAATTGTGCGTGGTGCGGATGCATAACAAACAACCCCCTATGTCCAAAAATTTTCAAAAATTGAGGGCAAGGACGTGAGACATTTTGTAACAAAGCTTTTTCTCTTTTTGTGGCTCCATAAGTTGTTGACTTATAAATAATAATAGATACTCCAATTTTGTTTCATAAGAGGTACAGTTGAGCTTCCTTGGCGAGTTTTTGCATTCCATGTGTGGTGAGCATTTTGCATTAATCTCTTTTATACTTATGTTATCCAAAACATTCCCCATTAGTCTTTCAAAGGTAATGTTGATTGAATTTTGTTGGATTAATGATCTGAGGCCACCTTTGTGATTTTGGACGCCCACTCTAGCTTAAAAATCCTTCCAAAGCATTAATATAATGCCTAGTTACCCACTTTTAGCCTTTAGACATTTCATTGGCTAACACATTACAAGTCGTAAACCATTATTTTTATTCCTCTTTTGAACCATACCCTCTTTGAACTTGAAAATGTAATTCGAGGCTAAAAGCCTATGTTAGGGGTGGTAAATATTGATGGAAGTAAGTTTAGTGCCACGAAGATGTACTTATATACCTAATGTCCCTAGACTTTGAAAAGAACCAAATATAAGAAGAAAGAGTTGAACAAAGGAAAGAATTGCATGAAAGTGCAAGAGAAAGAGATCAAATAAGTTTGGTAAACAAAGGAAATATAAGGTAGGCATGATAAAAGAGAGAAAACAAAGAAGAATGGCCATATTCGAAAAGGAGGATTAAAAAGGTGTGATCTAGATGTTCGAGGAATGGTGTAGCCATGTTATTCTCCAATGATATCCTACCCTAACCCAAATCTACATTACAAGGTTAGAAAGCCATTTGAGATCTCCAACCATTTACTTTCTTTGTGATGGTGATTGAAAATAGGGGCAAGCCTATGATATAACACTTGTAGCATTGAGATTTCTTATATAAGGGAGAGAGATTGGGCACTTAAACTTCTTTATTGCATATTTAGTAGCTTGTAGAGTGGAATTTCTTTCTTATGATGTTGGCATATGAAACAAGTTGAGTTGGGTAATTTTGAAACCTCCTAAAGAATGAGGCAAATAGAGTATAGCTTAATTGTGTACAAAAAGCAAGAAACTTCTATAGTATTGGTTTTTGTTTCTTAGTTTCTCTTTAAAATCCTATGTACCCTTGAATGTTGCATCTTATGATGAGGGGTGTAGTGAAAGTTAGCTTAGCTCTTGCGCAATGAGATCTTTGTGGTAATTACTAAGCTCGAAGTCATTGTGAGCTTTAAGGCGTAAAACATGGGAAAGATGATGGTTATCTCATGATAATAGATAGTGTTACTGAGGAAAATCAAATGCTTTATGTTAGGGGTATTGATGAGAGGTCATTTTACCACTCATTCTCACTAAACATTTGTGCACACTACCTTGTTATGAATGAATAAATGAGACATATTGGTGACAAAATTCTCTGATATCCACTCTTTCCATGCGTAAAGTTGAGGATATCAAAATACATAGATGGGAGCTAAAACTGATCAAAATGAAGCAATAAAACTACAGATGAAGACTTGGAGTAGCAAGGCCTCAGGTACCGCGGTTGCAGTCCGCTGACTACGATCACAGCAGTCAAGCAAAAGAATTCCAGCCGTGACTGTGGAAGTCACCCGCGGTCTCGTAACCACGGTCGCGTAACCGCGGTCATAACTAGATTCACATGATTGCGGCAGAGCAAAAAATATACGCCCAAGGGCAAAACCAGAAATACACATGGCTGACCACAATTTTGACAAAATGACTCTAACCCAATCATGTATCACAATTCCATCTTCCCTAATTTTTAGGTTTTACCTCTTAACTCCAAAACCTCCATTTTTTGGAGAAGAAAATATTATGTAAATTTTGGGTGATGAATACATTGGAGACTGTTTAAGTGGAAGATTTGATCACAACCATTGTTGATATTGTAGGAGAGCAAAGTTTAAAGTAACACTCTCTTAAATCTGGAACAATTCATTTCAATGGAGATTATAGGTATATCTATGCTTATTTATCTTATGTGTAGCAAAATCTCCCTCTTGGGTTTAGGTGTGAATAGGGGTTAAAGTGTGTGTGTTGTTATTTTTAGAATCTATTTGTTAATTAATGTTTATGGGTTTAATCATTGCTATGATAATTTGGTTTGGGTTTGATGGGTGAAAGCCCCAAATACCCACATGGGTTTGATGAGTGAAAGCTCCAAGATCTAGAAAGATCAAGGCCACCTTCAAAAGAAGGGTTTTGGGTAAAGTGTAGAACTCCATAAAATCCTTGAAAGAGGGATATGGAAACCAAAGCAATGATAGACTATTATGTGTGTAGTTTGCTAACTTTTCACTATCTTTGACATAAGGGTGAATGTCAGGTTGACTATACAATGGGTATCATCCTAGAAATAGGGATGCCTAGATTTAGGTTGTGGTTATAAATTGTTGAACATGCCTATTTGGTATTCGAAAGAATCAATAGTTAAAAGTTTGGTGTTTTGTCGAAAGAATAACATCAAAATCTAAAACCAAGCCTACCCATATTTAACTTACTAAATTGATGTTGATTAGTTACTCCCAAATGTCATTCCCTTAGTAATGCATAATCCCAAGATCCGTGCTTAATTCTTAAACTCTAATCATTCGTAGCTCTGAATTTATACGAGAAAAAAAAATACTAGTATAGGAACTTATCTCCCCCATTTTATCTTTTTGTACCATTTGTTTGAATTTAACTTGTATCTATCATTTCAAATTAATTTGATCGTCACTCACATTGTTCCTTGTGGATTTAATCCCGATTCTAAAGTTGGGTTAATATATTGACGATGAATGCCTTGCACTTAATTTGACGTGTGAGCTGAGCATTATCAACAATCAACAATATTATCAACTAGGATTACTCAAGGAAGAAGTAATATTTTGAATACAAGAATTACCTACATTCTAACTATTACATGTGAGTTATCATATTACTTATAGCCCTCAAGAAGAGCCTAATTACCATCTAAAATTGCACCACAAGGCACTAAATAGGAGTTATCTCATCATTATACTTAAAGAAAAAGCAATAAATAAAAGGCGAAGAATTAAAGCATATTATCTAACTCTCAATAAAATAAATTTCTTTTCAAGGTAGTTTTAATCAGATAAGTTCTATGAGAAAAACAAATAATAGAATCCTCAATAAGAGATATGCTCAAAGAATCACTCCTGATCAGATGACCAACTTTATCGGCATCACAACTAATTTTAGCATTAATAAGCACATCACAAACTTCTTTAGTTAGTGAATTAGAATTTAAAATATGTGATCAACACAAGTTTTGCATGATAATATACTACTATTCAAATCACTAATGTCAAGACTAGGTGGACACAACCAGCCTTATAAGAAGAGTAAATTAGGACATCAATAGGATCAACTAGTTCATGGACATACTAAATAATGAAATTATCATTATATGGTAAAGAATCATAAAGATAATAATCCAACACTCAAACTTTGTTTATTTTGAAAACTTTTTACGTATTGAGTTTAGCTATTTTACCTTGAAGTTCACGCGAAAGATTTTCTTTTACTTTTATTTCTCCATTCTACATGCTTCTACCTAAATAAGATTCTTTATGAAGAAAAGGACCAACAAAAAATTAGATAATTTTTGTTGCAACTCTCTCACTACACTCCATACATTCTTTTTTTTTTTTACTTTTGAGTTGCATATTGCATGCCCTTACTCTTTTCAAACATTTGTCTCTCATATTCGTTGTACATTGAAGGAAGGCCTACATTTTATTAACGAGGATTAAGGTAAGTGTGTGGAAAGATAAGTTTCAAGCAATCTATTCGAGTACTGAATTGATTCAGTTATCCTTTCATTCAATAGAAAGTATTGTGAAAAAATTTAACAGATTACCTAAAGTGGGTTCCTCAGTGGGAACTTGGTGTTCCTTTTCATGAACATCTATTAAAATCCAATTAAGACACTCTAGAAAATCAACATACACGTTAGGTTAGATAAAATATAGGATCACAATTATTCAAGAAACCATACATTTTTTGTCTAACAAATTGCTTTACCCATTGTATTTTGTTTAGTTCAACGAGTTAAAAGGGTCTAATCTCTACTTATTGTTAAGAATGATTTGTTTGATGAATCAAGAATAAATATAAATCTAAGCGATAAGATCCAAGAACTTTCAATGAAATTAAGTAAGAAAAATTGCAGGAAGATTAACACAGAAAACATTTTACCATCAAGAACTAATTAATAAGTAAATAGAAGGAATTACTTGATGTTAATTAGTTTTAAAGAATTATAGAAATGATATGATTTTTAAGAAGTAGTAAAAATTTAATTAAATTTATGATTATTTATTAATCAGTTAATAAACCAAAATAAAAATAAGTGCATGATAAGAAATGAATCAACTTTGACGCTTGAAAAAATTGGGGGCTGAATTTTACACTTGGAATAATTTGTGGTCTTAATAATTGCTGAAAAGTGATACCTCTCTGAAATTGTGGGCCTACATACCAGCTAGCCGAATTAGAGGGAGGAAAGGGGGTCAACTAGTTAGTATGCTACTATGTTGGTTTCCACGTCGTGCTACAACTCGTAATTAAATAAAATTTCTTGATTGAGACAAAAAAATCACTAGAGAATAAGGATCTAGTAAGACAAACAAAAAATCAGTATTAAAAAGTAGGATTTTCTCGACAATATCAAATCCCTAATATTAGGTTCATGAAAATTAACTTATTCAATTTATGATATCTATTGATATAAAAATGGCTACACAGAAGACAAAGAAAAAAAGAATTCAAGTTTTAAACGATTGAAAGGTAGACCCAAAAAGTTGAAGCAAAGGCAACCAATAATATATTAAAGTAAAAACCTCCTTCGAATAACCAAATGATCACCCAACTTATGAGAAATATCTCAAGAAAATTAGATTATCAAGCAATCCTTTTGACACGACCCAAAATAGGGCCTTGACATATTAGGCATCTCAAGTCCATCCAGTACTGGGGACCACCACCGTTCCCCAACCCAACCTCTAAATATGAATACCCTAAGTCGGATGAATTTCGAACATATAACAAAATAGTGTTTATTACGATTCTAGACTCTGGGATATGTCTATAATTGTGACCAACCAAAACAAGTCCAACGATCCATTACTAACCAATAACCATAACCAAACTAATATAAAACCAAGTTCCTGTCCATAAGAAAACATAAAAGCATGGAACAATCATAAATTTAGTCAAACCGTATCAACCCCATACCAATGCCAATACTAAGGCTACACCAATACCGATACCACCCATTTTAACCCATAATAGTGACAGAAAGCCCCTAACTAAATGAAAAATAATATCTGATTGGGACATACCCCCAACCATAGACAAAACTAATATCCATTATATGACCAAAGTATGTAAAGACATCCTTAATATGAAATGTAGCCTTACGGAGTATGGAAGCTCACCGTTTCAAACCAATAGACAATCCCAAATTTGATCACTAAGCAAAAGGAGTAGAATGGATCATTCCTGCATCACGTGGGGATACAACCACCCATAGATGGGTTAGCAGGTGAACGCTTGCAAGAATTTCAGAAAAGGATAAAATAATGCTATTTAGTAAACCAACCATATGAACAAAACTATACATATATATGTGTGTGTGTGTATAAATACAACCAAGCTGGGAAAGGGATCCAGATTTAACATGCCTTTAAAACCATTAATTTGGGTATATGTAGCTTAACTGTCCTAGAATAACCCATAGGCTATATGGGTCTAGTGTAACCCCCTAAAAGGCCCCCGATGTGTTTAGCCGCATGAATCGGAGATACCATAAGAGTAGGGGATTCCTGAGTACCTTTCACTCTCTATAATACATATGTACAATGTACTTAGAGTATTCCCATGTACCTCAAAGTATCATATATGGTCGCTATGACCAACACTCATATCAACAAAAATTAGTTTCCTGTGTCCGTCCATTAGACTCGCACCTTCACGCTTAGCTGTCACACCCCACTATTATTGCCCTATTAAAAACATTACCATCTAACCAAACCATTATTCCATTATTATTAACCAAGGTTATGAGTACTGGTATCGCCATCTTGCAAGAAATATCCTTAGTCAACCTTTTTATGTAAAAGGATTCCCATGTACCCATAGATTACATTCTCAAGTTAACTTGGGGGAGTCCCGTATACCCCACAGGTGTTCCATTATTATGTTTTCTTTGGGGAATCCATGTACCTCATAGGTTGTTCATTAACATGTTTACCTCGGGGATTCCCTTGTACCACACAAGGAAATTTAATTAACCATGACCACGAAATCTTACCATTTAACCAATACAAACTATTTGTACCATTTAGGGTTCCATTACCAACCATACCATGCAATAGTTCCATTAAAAGTCCAAAAATATAGTAAAAGCATTATCATAGGCATTTTGTAAAACATACCGAGGACATAGTATTTCCTAACACAAAACTAATTACCAATTAACCCTTCCCATGCCAGCATTTGTCTAATCCAATATTGAAGTATTTAATTTCATAATTAAAACATGGAAATCCATAACCAAACATTTAATACCAAAACCACACCATATGTTTTAAAACCCAAAACTATAATATAATTATGCTAATAAAACATGCCTTTAGTTAGATCTAACAATCAGGGAGGAGTACAGGCCTTAGATTACGAGGGTGATGGAAAGAAATCACTCGTACAATCCCCATATTGATCCTGCAAATGAAACCCTAGCCTTCATTTAACCAAGAGCCTTAGAGAAAATTATATAGAGTTTCAATGTGTTTAAGATTAGAATAATAGGGTAAACGATGTCAAAATAATGATATAAGTCGTGGGTCCATAAGAGGTAAAGTGGGTAAATATCCAGATTACCCCTAACTTAAACTGCTTAAAATTCTCGTCAGATGGTAGACTCACCTATACCAGTCGTACCCTTCCATACGAGTGGTACCCAAAACTCGTACCCTAGGCCTCCCTCTTTGAGCCAACACTATCGAATATATGACTTACCTAAACCAAGTTGTACCCCATCATATAATTAGTACCCCAAAACCATATCCTTGGTAGAATAAAATCAAAGGATGTCTGAACAATGTCTGTCATATGATTCAATGGTACAAGTCATACCATAACTTATGGCTCATGGTGAGCCACTCGAACTCAGATCCAAGTTAAGTTACTAAGTCTCAGATTAAGCGAAGGAGAAACCAAACCATATAAACTATCACTCATCATATGACTCATTCCCACCAAAGTTGTATTCATCCCAAAAATGAATCCAACCAGCCAACCAATAGTGGTTATCATACGAACAAGAGCATACCAATTGTACCCCATTATACGAATGGTACCTACAAGTCGTATGATGTCCAGAGTCCAAAAATCCAGGAATTTTTTCTAAGGGTCAAAACCTAAGGTGTTTCAGTCTCCCCCACTAGGATCATTTGTCCTTAAATGACCGACAAGGTTGGTCAAACATATGCACGAGTCATTTGCATTATCAAACATCAATCCAACCTTTAACCATGATGGAAAGAAAAGAGGTGATCAAGAATAAATACCTTCTGCATGAATATCTAGAGTAGAAAACAAATGAGGGTATTTGGACTTCATGTCCGCTTCCGCTTCCCATGTAGCCTCTTCCACCATGTGGTTTCTCCATAGAACCTTAACTGAGGACACATCCTTGTTTTGTAATTGATGAACCTACCAATCTTATATCTCAAGCGGGGTTTTTCATAAGATAAAGAATCAGAGATACCCAATCCTTTCAAAGTAACAACCAAAGAAGAATCATCAACACACTTTCTCAACATAGAGATATAAAATACCGGATGAGTGAAGCTCAAACTAAAAGTCAATTCCAAATAATATGCCATGTTATAAACCCGCTGAAAAACTACATAAGGACCAACATATCAGGGACTGAGCTTTGATGAGTACTAATTTTACCACTCATTCGCACTCATAATTCATGTACATTACCATGTTTTTAATGAATAAATGAGACATTATTATGAGTAAATACAATAACATCCACACTTTCCAGTCATAGAGTTGAGGAGATAGAAAGATGTGGATTAGAGCTTAAAATGATCAAAAAGGGATCAAGAATGTGCAACTAAAGACTTGGAGTAGAAGGGTCTCAGTTACCACGGTCGTGGCCTGCTTACCATGATCACAACAATCAAGTAGGGTCAACCAACGACTGTCGCAGCCAAGCTAGTGTGTTTGCGTCTTAGCAAAAGAGTTTAGACCAAGGGTAAATCAGAGAATGCACATGGCTAATTCTAATTTTGACAAAAATACTCAAACCATAGAATCATTCATTGTATTCCATCTTCCTCAATTTTTTTAGTTTTTAACTCTTGAGTTCATAGCCTCAATACTTGAAGAAGAAAATATTGTATAAATTTTGGGTAACGAATACATTGGAGACATCTAAGTGGAGGAATAACTTATTTTCATTGTTGGTTTGTGTGAGTTCTAAGTTTGAAGTAACATAGACTTAATCTTCAATAAGTAATTTCAATGGTGATTATAGGTATATCTATGCAAATTTATCTTATGTGTGGCTAGATCTCCCTCTTGGGTTTATGTGTGAATAAGGGATAAAGTGTGTGTGGTTTATTATTGTTAGCCTCTATTTGGTAGTTTATTTTTATGGGTTTTATCTTTTCTATGATAACTTGGTTTGGATTTGTTGGTGATATCCCCAAATACCCACATTGATTTGATGAGTGAATGCTCCAAACTCTAGAAAGCTCAAGGTCATCTTTGAAAAAAGGGTTTTGAGTGAACTTTAAGAATTCACGTAATATTTGAAAAGGGGATGTGGAGACCAAATAAATGATAGACAATTATGTGTGAAGTTTGCTAAATTTTCAATATATTAGAAATAAAGGTGATTGTGAAGTTAACTATACCATGGGTATTATCCAAGAAATAGGTATGCCCAAATTGAGGTTTGGTTACCAAATGTTAAACACATCCATTATGTATTTGAAATAATCAATGGGTGAAAGTTTGGTGTTTTGTTGAAAGACTAGCATCAAAATCTATTACCGAACCTACCCATATTTGATCTACTAAATTGATGTTTATTACTAACACCCACATGTCATTCCGTTAGTATCACATAATTCCATGATCCATGCATAATTTCTTAAACTCTAATTATTCATATCCCAGAATTTATAATAGAAAAACCCAAAAAGAGACATTAGTATAGATACCTATCTCCCTATTTTTATCATTTATACCATTGGTTTAAATTTCACTAGTATCTATTAATTAGAATTAACTTGATTGTCACTCACATTGTTCCTCGAGGATTCAACCCCGAATCCAAAGTTGGATAAATATATTTTCGATAACCGCCTTGAACTTAAATGATGTGTAAGTTGAGCATTATAAAAATGGAGCCGTTGCCGAGAAACAATTTGGCATATGAAGTTAGATTGTAATTTTAGCTAACTTGCTTGAATTCAAGTTTGTAAATATTTGTTTGGGATTTTCTTTTATAGGTAGATTTTTATTTTATTACACTTTTATTTATAGAATCTTTTGAGTATTCAAGTATGATTTCGGTAGTTGGGAATCCTATCGTGATGACCCATGTCCAATTTATGACGAACCACACTTCAGGAGAGCTTGTAACTATGCTTCTCGGAGAGTGATGGACCCACCATCTAGATCCTATAGGGAGTGTAGGCATTCTTTATGTAGTAGTCGAGAAGGAAAATGGGATGCCAGTCAAAATGCCACTCCCCATATTATGCTAATTGGGTTATTAGTTCTTCTTATGAGATTGATAGGTTCTATAATAAGAAGAAGGAAGAGTAACATACCGAGTCCAATAGCTTTGACACAAGGCTACTAGCTATTTTGGATTAGGTAAATGCAACGAAGAAGAGTATAAAATCCATGCAACATGAGGTGTTACGATGGAAAAGTGTTAAGATGGGGGAAATAAGCAAAGACGAAAAGCATGAACCTATCGCTATCTTGCCCATTTCCCAAGAGGCGGTTCATTAAGAAAAGATGACCTAGACAACCTATCACATCACGACGTTAGAATAAGAACTCAATGGGAGGTAACCTATCATGCCACGTAAAGTGGAATACATCTTTTTTATTTATACATGATAGAGTAGATTTTATTTTTGCAATTATTCATGCATAATCCATGAGATCTTGAACTAGGAGGAATGTTGAAGGAACTTGAAGATAAAAACATTTTAAATTAGAAAGTTTAGACTGAGCAGGAAATTCAAGAGACCTAATTGTTTGGTCTCTGTTACCACGACCACAGTCGATGCCACCGCTATCAAGAAGGCCGCATGTCTACGATCATGATCAAATCAGTTTATGTAACCATCCGAATGCCATTTTCTCTCACGTATGTTTTTAAATTTCTCTCAATATTCTCTCAAATTTTGGCTTAGTTTTGAGTATCCAAGTGTTAGTTTATTCCATTAGCATCATCAAACGTGGTATGTTGTCTCTGTTTTCTTGTTCTTAATATAATTATATGCTTGAAACTCCTAGTTTAGGGAAAGGCCTGAAATAAAATTTTCAATACTAAATGTATGCTTGTTTGAAATTATGGTTGTTGTTAGATATTGTAGTGGTGTACACATTGATGGGGATGTCTTAAGTACCCAGATTTAAGAATTAAATGAATGGAAAGAATGTCTGCACCATGTGTTTGATTCAGTGCCCCTATGAATTCAATTTTAAATTTTTCAAGTTTGGGGTTATAATCATGATGTCTAGACTTAAGTTACTTAATCATAATGTATAGGTGCCGAGTGGAACATAAATTTGGGGATAAAATTATGGTTTTTGTGAAAAGTTCCCAAGTTTTCATGCTGGACCCCTGTGTTTCTAATGAACACTGGGTGCGTTAATTCTATGCTAACCTAAGAGTAGCTTACTTCATAAACCCGATAATGACTGTTAGGAGAAGGTAAGTGAACTTTGAGACAGAGTTGATCAATGAAGTATATGGGCTCCCGGATGCTGACATAGAGTAGTTTCATGCAAAAGCATGTGATCCGTAGACCAGGATGGTAGATATACTATCCTGCAAAAGAGTTTCCTTGGGCCATGACCAAGAGAGATATTCTAATAAATGATTTCACATCTAAGCCTAGGCTTTTCCTGAATATCATCTGTAGCCGAGTATCATTATGAACTCACATTACCATTGTCATAGATGTGAGAGCTCGAATAGTGGCCTGTCTTTACTCTAGTATCGCCCTAAATGTGGGCGATATTTTGCATTCATAATAGAGGAATTTCAAAAATCATGGTGGTACACATCTTTTCCTCCATTCCCTTATCATAGAGCTATGTAGGAAGGCATAAGTGGAAGAGTTTGCTACAGATACCTAGTGCTCCCAAGCCCCTACATTTTCCCACTCAAATTTAGTAATGAGGGTTCCCTAGGTAAAAGAAAGAAGAGAAATATGGGATCGAGCAAATTAGGCCAAGAGGATACAAACTTTTGCAGAACCTCATCTGCTACCGCCTTCGATGACATCTCTAGTCAGATGGCGTTGGTGAAGGAACTATTGTCCAGACTTTCTCAGGGGCTGAGAGAGTCCTCCAATACTTGCCACTTGTACCTAGCTCAGTAATACTATGAGAAACAAAAGATAGAGCCAAACAAGCAGAGAGCTTATTCAGCCTTAGTTGCGTCGCACAAGTACCTCAGGGATTTGCATAAGAAAATGGTAAAGAGAGAGAAAAAAAGAGATAAATTCTTCAAAAATTTGTATAAGAGGGTGAAAGGCATCTTCAAGGTGCTCAAGCCCACCATCGACTACCTTCACATACGATAGACAGTAAGGACAAGGCCTCTAGTAATTACTCTACTGATGATGCTGAGGGTGATGGTCAAATTTAGTGGAGTGTACAGCTCTTGATTCATATTCAGGGAGACCAATTTTACTCTTTCTTTCTTAACATGCAGTGAGATGTTGTGTGCCAAATATTTCTGCTGATGTTGTTTTGGGATGAAATGTTGAATACTATTTTTGTTATATTTTTTGGGAAACTGCATTTTTGGGTACCCTGATAGTGCCCACGTTTTATGGATTATCATGTTTTTCTTTTAGTTTTAGTTATTCATTTTACTATACTTTTATTTTTATTTTGGTGATGCTTGACAAGCTTTGCCCGATGATAGATTAAGTGATGACATTCTTAAGGGTAAAGCATCGTGTTTGGGTTTTGAGACATAGGTGTAGGGGAATTCCGAGTAACCGTAGCAAAAATGTCATGAATGCAATGGAAGTATGAGTACCTATGGCATTGTAAATTTTAAATTTGGGATCACGGTATACACCATTGGTGAAGTATGAGTAGCCATATGGTTGTTCTGCCAATTTTGAGCCGAAATATGAGGCTAAGGCTTTGGTTGTAGCCATAGTTTAACAATTTATACGTGGTGCTAATGAAAAACAAGAAACCCCCTCAATCCAATTTTTTTTTTGAAAAATAAAGGCATAGACGTGAGCAATGTTGTAACAAAACCTTTTTTTTTCTTGGCTTTGTATTTTAAAACATGTGAATAGAAATAGATACTCTAATTTTGTCAATGAGGAGGGACATTTGAGCTCCCTTGGTGAATTTTTGCATGCCATGAGTGGTGAGCTATTTGAATTCATCTCTTATATACTTGTGTTATCTAGAACTTTCCCCGTTAGTCTTTCAAAGCTAATTTCAATTGTATCTTATTGGAGAAATGATCTTAGGCATCTTTTGGCAGTGAAAATTTGTTTTATCCTAAAAATCCTACCCGTTCTTGATTTCAATCCCTAGTTACCCAAATTGAGCCTTTGGACTTTTGTTTAGAAAATACATTACAAGCCGTGACCCTTCTATTTTTCCTCTTTTGAACCCTATCCTCCTTGAGCTTAAGAAAACAAATTGAGGATACAATCCTAAGTTGGGGGTGGTGGAAATTTATGGAAGGATATTTGGGTCCACAAAGTGTTAGTGAAATGTCGAATGTGCCTAAAGTGTTGAAAATAAAGGAATAGAAGAAGAAAGGATCCAATAAAGGAAAGAATTGTATGAAAATTGCAAGAAAACGAAATAGAAAGAAAAATGGGTTAACAAAGGAAGCAAAAAGAAGGCATGCTAAAAGAGAGAAAATAAAAAAGAGTGGCCCATAGTAAAAACGGCGGATTGAATAATGTGACGTAAATGTTCAAGGAAGGGAGTAGCCATGCTATTTTCCAAATAATATCCTACCTAACCCGGACCTATATTACAAGATTAGAATGTCCTTTGAGATCTCCAACCATTTACTTTCTTTTTAGTGGTGATTGAAAATTGGGACAGGCCTATGGTATGACACTTGTTGTATAGAAATTTCTTTACTGAGGGAGAGAATTTTTGCACTTAAAATTCCTTGTATATATTTGGTGGTTTGTATGTAGAATTCTCTTTCTTGAGAGGTTGGCATTTGAACAAGCTAATATGGGTAATTGTTTCACCTCTCTTACAATGAGGAAAATGGAGTATAGCTTAGATGTGGTCAAAAGGAAGCCATTTCAAGACTATTAGTTCTTGTTGCTTGGTTTCTCTTTAAAGTCTTATGCATCCGTAGATATTGCAATTTTATAATGAGGGTTGTAGTGAAACTAGCCAGCATATGTGCAATGAGCTACTTGTGGTAAGTACTAAAGTTGAGGTTATTGTGATCTTTAAGGCATAAAGATTGGTCATAGATGGTTGTGTCTCATAATAAGGGGTGGTGTTGCTTAAGGACAAGCAAGGTTTTAAGTTGGGGTGTTGATGAGTGTTGATTTTACCACTCATTTGCACTAATCATTCATCCACATTACCTTGTTTTGAATGAATAAATGAGACATAATTATGATTAAATGCCCTAATATCCACACATTGCAAGCATAGAGTGGAGGAGATATACAAATATGGATTCGAGCTTTAAATGATCAAAAAGGGGGCAAGAATGTACAACTAAAGACCTAGAGCTAAAAGGCCTCAATTACCATAGTTGCGATCTCTTGTTTACGATAATGGCAGTCAAGAAGGGTCAATCATCCATGGTCTCCTAAGTATATTGTGGTTGTGGAGTCCGCGGTCGCAAGCAAGCTACCGCGATCGCGGCTTAGCGGAAGAGTTTAGTTCAAGGGAAAATTTGGGAATGCACGTGGTTGATCCATATTTCAATCAAAATGCTTAAACTCTAGAATTGTTCATTATATTCAACCTTCCATAATTTTTTTCGGTTTTAGCTCTTGAGTTCATATCCTCCAAACCCGGAGAAGAATATATTGTATAAATTTTGGGTGAAGAATACATTGGAGACCTTTTAAGTGGAAGAATAGCTTACTTCCATTGTTGATTTGTGGGAGTGCAAAGATTGAAGTAACATTCACTTGATCTTCAACAAGTTATTTCAATGGATACTATGGGTATCTATGCTTATTTATCTTATATGTAGCTAGATCTCCCTCTTGGGGTTTTGTGTGAATAGGGGTTAATGTGTGTGGGGGTAATTATTGTTAGCCTCTATTTGATAGTTCATTTTTATGGGTTTTATCATTGCTATGCTAACTTGGTTGGGATTTGTGGGTGAAAACCCCAAATACCAACATGGGTTTGATGAGTGAAAACTCCAAACTCAAGAAAAATCAAGGCCATCTTCAAAAAAGGAGTTTTGGCTGAACTTTAGGAATTCACATCATCCTTGAAAGATGTATGTGGAGACCAATGCAATGATAGAGAATTATGTGTGTAATTTGCAAAATTTTCACTATTTTAGAAATCAGGGTGATTGTGAAGTTAACTATACCATGAGTATTATCCATAAAATAGGTATGCCTAAATTGAGGTTTGGTTACCAATTGTTAAACACAACTGTTAGATATTCGAAAGAATCAATGGCTGAAAGTTTGGTGTTTTGTTGAAAGACTAGTATCAAAACCTATAACTGAACCTACCCATATTTGATCTACTAAATGGATGTTTATTACTAACACCCATTTGGCATTCCCTTAGTAACACATAAACCCAAGATCCGTGGATAAATATTAAAACTCTAACTATTCATAGCCCTTAATTTATACTAGAAAAACCCAAAAAAGAGACATTAGTGTCGATACCTATCTCCCCCATTTTTATCCTTTTACACTGTTAGTTTGAATTTAGCTTGTATCTATTATTTTGAATTAACTTGATTGCCACTTATATTGTTCCTCGAGGATTCGATCCCGACCCCAATGTTGGATAAATATATTAAAGACAACCTCCTTCTATATAAATTGATGTGTAATTTGAGCGTTATCAAGCTTCCCCTTTTCACCAAACCACATCACTCCCTTCATAGGAGATACCTTTAGGAACACCTTATCCCCAAACTCAAACTTCAAGTCTCTACGCCTTACATCTGCATAGGACTTTTGGCAACTATGGGTGGCCCTAAGATATCCCAAATCACCTTTGCCTTTTCCATAGCCTGATAAACCAAATATGGAACTAACATATCCACCTCACCATGATCTAACCACCCAATAGGAGATCTACACCTCCTACAGTAAAATGCCTCAAAAGGGCCCATCCTAATGCTAGAATGATAGCTATTGTTGTAAGCAAACTCTACCAAAGGTAGATGCTCAACCCAAGTGCCACCATAATCAATCACACATGCTTGGAGAATGTCCTCTAATGTCTAAATATTCTTCTATGCTTTCCCATCCTTCTACGGATGAAAAGTAGTAATCATACCAACCATAGTTCCTAACCCTTTCTGAAAAGACCACCAGAAATAAGATGAAATCTGTGTACCACGATCAGAGATAATCGAAATAGTTACCCTATGGAACCTTACAATCTCATGAAGATACAACCTCATATTGTCCTCAAACAAATAGTTATTCCTCATTGGCAAGAAGTGAGTGGAATTTCTCATCCTATGAGCACTAACCTGAACAGAATCAAATTGGTTTCAAGACCGAGGAAGAACGGTAACAAAATTCATATTAATTACCTTTCATTTAAATTCAGGCAACTCAAATTCTTAATAAAAACCTCCAACACTCATGTGCTCAACATTAACTTGTTGTCATACCATACACTTGGCCACAAAATCAGCCACATCCCTCTTTATACCATGCCACCAATGCATCTTTTTGAGATCATGATAATTTTTTGTCAAACTGAGACGAACGATATCACGCGATTGATGCACCTCAGTAATAATCCTTTGTCATAAACTATCGACGTTAGGAACACATAATCTCCCTTTGTACCTCAATGTACCATCACTACTGATCTCAAACACCATCACCCTTTGACCACTAATATCACTCTTGTTTTTCATCAAGATAAGATCTAGCATTTGTTTTTCCTTGATCTCTGAACCAAGAGACAACCGAACCACTTCCTGGACAACCACACCACTATCATTGGAGTCCAAGAGTAAAACACCAACATTAGACAAGAAATGAATATCCTGCACCAATTCCTTCTTCTCCTTATACACATGAGCTAAACTCCCCATAGACAAACTGCTAAGAGCATCAACAACCAAGTTAGCTTTACCTGGGTGGTAGTGAAGACTCATATCATAGTCCTTGAGAAGCCCCAACCATCTCCTATGCTCGAGATTTATCTCCTTCTAAGTGAACACATATTGTAGACTCTTATAATAAAAAAAGTTATCCCCGTGCACCCCAAACAAATAATACCGCCAGATCTTCATTGCAAAAACTACCTCTAAAATCTCCAAATCATGAATAGGATAGTTCCTCCCATGCACCTTCAAATGCTCGGAAGCATAGCCAATCACTTCCCCATGTTGCATCAAAACATAACCAAATCCCTCACGGGATGCATCACAATAAACTATAAACCCCTCATTTCCTTCAGATAAAGTCAAAACTAGAGCCAAAGTTAGCTTATCCTTAAACTTCTCGAAACTACGCATGCAAACATCCGACCAAGAAAACATTACCCTCTTCTGAGACAACTTAGTCAATGGGGAAGCTATCACTAAGAAACATTCCACGAACCACCTATAATACCTAGCAAAACCAAAGAAGCTTCGAATGTCGGTTGGAGTCGTGGGTCTAGGACACCTTTTAACCGCAACCACCTTTTATGGATCCAACATGATCCCCTCACTAGAAATAATATGACCAAGAAAACTTACAGCGTTCAACCAAAACTCACACTTTGAGAATTTGGAATACAACTGCTACTCTTTCAAGATCTGCAACACCACACGGAGGTTATTGTCATAATCCACTTCACTCTTAGAATAAATTAGAATTTCATCAATAAACATAATGATAAAAGGTTCCAAAAACTTCTTGAAAACCCTGTTCGTCAAATCCATTAATGATGTTGGGGCATCGGTCCAACCAAATAACATAAAAAAAATTCAAAATGCCCATACTGAGTACGAAAAGTCTCTTTGGGATATACACCTCCCTAATTTTAAGCTTATGGTAGCTAGGCCAAAGATCTATTTTTGGAAAAAATTTGGCACCGTATGACTGATCAAACAAGTCATCTATCCTTTGAAGAGGTACTTGTTATTAACTGTTACCTTATTCAACTGCCGATAGTCAATGCACATCCAAAGGTAACAATCCTTATTACCCATGAATAATATCGGTGAACCCCAAGGGGAAACACTAGGATGGATGAAACCCTTATCTATAAGATCCTTAAGTTTCTTGTTGAGTTACCTCAACTCAGTCAGAGCCATTCTATAAGGAGGAATATATATTGGACAAGTGTCCGAAACCAAATCACTACAAAACTCAATCTCCCTATCCGGAGGAAGACAAGGAAGATCATCTAGAAAGACTTTAGGAAACTCATGTACCACCGGAATCGAATGCAAGGATGGACCTTTTAAGTTAGAATCTTTAAACCAGACCAAATGATAGAGACACCATTTGGAGATTAACCTCTGATCTCTAAGATATGAAATAAACTTTCCCTTAGGAGATAGAGAACTACCCTCACACTCAATAATATGTTCACCGGGGAAGTTAAATAACAACTTTATGAGTACGACAATCTAAGGATGCGTAACAAGTGTGTAGCCAATCCATTCCAAAAATAAAATCAAAATCCACCATTTCAAGTTCAAACAAATCTACCAAAGTTTTCTTACTCCCAATAGATACCACACACCCCCTATAGACTCTTTTAGAAACCCCCGAGCCACCTACTGGGAGATATAGAAGAAGTATCTAAACCTTGGGATCAAAACAAAAATACACAGCCACAACTGGGGTCACAAGAGAGAGAGTATACCTCAAATAAAGAAAATAATACACATCACGAGAAAAGAGTTGTAACATACTAGACACGACAATAGGCGATGCCTCAGATTCCTACCTAGTTTAAAGAGCATATAACCGATTTTGACGTATGCCAATACCAGATGTAGAATCAGATGTAGAAACAGCAACCTTTCGTGACAAAATAATAGATAAAGTAATCGGAGCCTTGCTATCCCCTAAAGTACCTTTACTAACCGAATAGTTTCTAATTATATGGCATGGTTGAACATATTTGAAATATTTTTCCCTCCGCTCAATGAAAAAACCCCTATACAAGCTACGGCAGAACTGGAAATAAGGACATAATGAGGCCGAATGAGCCCCGCTCACTTGAGATTGGGCAACCTATGCCTCGAAATTATCGCCACCCTACTGACGTCTATCACCCGACTTGTACGAGACAATATATAAATCACTAAAAAATTACCAACAACATAAACCAAACCCGTGAATAACAAGAACACAAACAATTATAGCAATACACTAACTCTAGAATAACAAGAAAAGAAATAAAACAGATAATGCAATAATGTAAAGGGATAGATAAGATAACATAAGAAGTTATAAATAATAACGAACCAAACCGTGTATCAAACGATAAGACCCATAAACTCTCAAAATCAAACACATATCTTCTTACGGTTACCATTAACAGAATTAACTCTGCCTTACAACAACTGTTTCTAAGCAAATGTCAATAATTTCTTTTCTAAGCCCTAAACTAATGGCTATTTCAACTGCTACACTACACTATCAAAGAGATAAGAAAACTTTTAATGTATTTTAAATATCCATCATCAACTAAGGAAAATAAGACTAAAAAGAGTGAACTTATAGCCTAGCTTAATACATAAGAAACTGACAAAGATACACTTAATGACAAGGGACGTCCATGGAGTGTTGGACTTCACATGATGAAACAGCCAAAACAGCCTTAATGTGGAGGGGAAGCCTTGGAGTGTTTAAGATTTTCAAGGCTCCAAAACCGTGGGTTCCTCTTATGCTCTCGGGTGAACATCAAAGGCAAGCCCTAAGTAACCTTCCACACTCAGGATTGCTCTATGGTATGCTCAAATCGGCCCTTCCATGTATGTTCCTGTGCCCTCAATGTGACCAAAGCTTGACTCTTCATATATTTACTTCGAATGATGTCATCAAGATCTATGATGATCATTTGGATCATATCATATTCCCCTTCTTTAAAAGTATTCGACCTCAAATCAAAACCTTGCAATAAAAAATAAAGGACAAATAAGAACAACATTCTCATGACATGAGGGTTAGAAATAGCACAATAAATAACATCATCATGCCAAGGCAGTACAAGATAAATATATAACAAAGGATTCATCGTGTTAAGCATTAGAACCCTATGGAAAAATGCACATAGGAGTCATTTATGAAGGTCATCATCTTTACACACGTATAGAAAAAGGGTATCACAAAAATGGAGTTTATCAAAGGTAGTTTTAAGAGAAGACTCTCTTCTTTACCTACAAGTGATGAAACCTTCGTCAAGAATGAAAATACACAATGGTGAACTCTATTAGGGATTTTCATGTCCCCCCTTCTTTGAACACCCTTCACCTTGGTTGGAGTTCCAAAAAAAAGACTTTCCATTTTAGGGAAGAGTTCCAGCATCCTTATTAAAACCTTGCTTTTCATGTAGACTAAGCAACAAGTTGGGTGTGCCGACATCATCAAATCCACATTTGGCACCGAGGACAAATGGAAAGAGTGGGCATAGACATTGGTCTAGACAACAATCCCATTGCCCATAAGCTTTACCTAAACTAAAAGATATACTCACTATAATAGCATATACATCATCAAAAACAAATAAAGAGTAGAGAAAGGTCTCACTCAAGTCAGCCTCATCTAAGGTGTTCTCATGTATCTACTCACTACTATTTTAAACGTCCTAACTATGAGTAATCTCGATAACAAGGTCACACATAGTAGAATAAGAATTAACTTCCAAGCAATGGAAACTTTCTCCTTTTATAGAGGAACAATCAAGTAGACACATACCACAACTAAAATCAAAGGGATTATTTCTTAAATCTTCATAAGTAGAAAGCAATTCATTCTCATAATTATCAAACAAAGGTCGGGTGTCATACAAAGGATCAAATCTACAATGATTTTTCAAAGAACGACCGCCTATTGGTTTTCTTAAATATTCAACCAATTCAAAGTTATCACAGCCCAATTGATTATTTCTTTCCAAGAGTACACATTCCTTACCCTTAAGAGTAATCTCATCTTTCAAGAAGATATTTCCATCTTTAGGAGGAATGTTGTCACACCATAGTATGTTAGCATATAGGTTACACCCTTCAATATCATTCTCACCTCTAGGTTCATTAGGAGTGATTATACCATCTTCAAACAAGATATTATACCTAAAGAGAGATTGATCTACCCCGTGGGTGGATTTGGAACAAGCAAGTTCACTCTGAAAAAGGTCATTATGATGCTTCAAAGTTACTTCAAGAACATAATTATCCCTATGAGCTAAGAAAACATTATAATATTTACTAATGGAAAAGCTCACGGGTTCACTCCTATCATTTTGACAACATTTTTAGATTCTTCAGTTACTTGAGGTCTATTAATTACTACACACATAACCTCAAGTGGTGGACTAGTTTTGCACACAAGTTGATCAACACAATTCCCAAAAGGTGATGTAGTATCATTCAACACAATTGCTTCAACACTAAGTGGACATTAATTGATCTTATAAGAAGAGTCAATTCGGTCATCAATAGGATCAACTAGTATATCCACACTCGCAACATGTATATTATCATCAAGAGGCAAAGAATTAATAGACTCACAAATAGGTAAGCTACTACTCACACTTAATGGGCTACAAGACACACAATCACCATCCACATGTGCAGAAGTTTAAAAGTTAGCTATTTTACCTTGAAGTTCTTGAGTATACTCTTCTTTACCATGGTGTGAAGGTCCCCTAAAAGATTATGCAACAACTAAGACTTCCCTCATCATATCTTCAAAGGGAATCTTTTTTTTTGGCACTTGTTCTCCTCTCTTGCCATGATGGGACCTACACAAATGTCAGTAGAGATAGAAGGACAAACAAAGTTAGCATTTGGTGGCAACACCCTAATTTCACTCCTCACAACCTATCCCTTTCCACTCTTGAATTTCCACCTTACACACCCTTCACCCCTCTCAATCTTTTATCTATCAATTACACTTAGATTGGATTAGGTGATCACATCTCCTTGCGGTTTTGGAAGCATGGAGGTAAAGCGATGATTTCCTCATCAGTCTTTTACATCTATGGGCTTAGTTTTCACGCTTGTAACTCTATGTAGTGTTAACTAATCAGCACCCAAGCATACACGACCTTGTGTCAAAGGAAAGATATCGCACCACACCTCCTCATAGTATTCAAATTTGTTTAAGACAACCTTCACTCTCTCGGTAACCTTATACTCATCCAAGGAATATGGAACATGTAAAGGTTCTCGAAATAGCCCCAAATAGTAAACCATGGATGGAATGATGTGTTTTTTATAGCACCTATCATCTAGAACAATAAGGCAGCCTGGAACCACCCAAATGCTTACCTTTCCAGAGTGAGCATTCCTTCTTTGATCAATATTGTAAGGCTTAGTATACCCCATGGGCACATGAGTACCCCTCAGCTTTTGAGATACATACTCTCTTCTCCTCATGGGACAACCACCACTGTAACTGGTATAACCATTCATGCCACTACTACCTTGATAACATGTACTATAAGGTGAAGAATATAAATCTTCATACTCCACATGTGCACTCTCACCAAAGCTCTCATAAGCTTTTAGAATGAAGGGGTTATACTTTAAACCAATTCTAGGTTTGGAGTTGGAAGTGTAAGACTCCTCATATGACCCAACTTCATCATAAGCATTAGGAACTTCACTCATCTCACCCGTAACACTCTAATCTACCCAAGTCTTGATTATGGCTATTTTTATATCCCTCATAATCTCCCTCAATGTCGTAGCCTTAAAATTCTTTACTACAATCATAGTCACCCATGTTTTAGTCACAATAATTCACAGCTATCAAAAATATGTTCCCCTTATATCACCTTGATACCTACAAAATGAATAAACAAGATTAGTAGTAAGAACACCTCACCAACACTCACCTACACTTACCTTCCTGATTCTCATAATTAGAGCGGCGAATATTGAAAGTTGCTTATGCTCTGGTAGTCAATAAGGTGTCAATCTCTACTTTGTGGATGGAGTAAATTCTTTTTTGATCGACTCAAGACACAAAATAGAAAAATCTACTTACGAACTAGAAAAGAAGAAGTTCAACGAATCAAAACAAAAAAAGCACACAGAGAACTAAAACACAAAGAAAATGGACTCAAACAACTATCCACATTCTAGTAGGTGATTACTAGTTGCTAATTTGTACTAATATCAAGAAATGATACTAAAGAAACAAGGAAAAGAAACTTAGAATCTAAAATTTGAGCTTAGGGTATTTGGAAGTTTGATGACGTGGTAGATTCTAGTTGGTTGACATTTTTAGGAATTTCTTGTTTTCGATTTGACTTGGTCAATTTTCAATTGGAAGAGTGGAATTTCGGTTATGGGAGGGAAAACACAAGACTTGGTGCCTTTTTTGAAATCCAAAAAGGTTTAACTTACCTTGCACCTTTTTGGCAAAAAACCTTTTTTGAAAGCCTTTGTCTTCTTTCCTCTTTTGTTTGTCTTGGGATTGGCCCTTTCTCATTTTTGGTAAGACAAGACTTTTGAAAGCCCTTTGTACCCTTTCTTCTTTGGTGTATTCTTGGGGAATATTTACTATACAAACACAAAACCACACTCTTCTTCACTTGATTTTAGATCAAAATCTCCTTTTGAATGTTCTATTTCAACAATTCATGAAGAACATGAAGAACACCAAGAACATTCAAGGATAGAATATAAACCAAATGAACTCCAAATTGAATTATTTTGGATTCCTTTTGCTCACGTTAAACTCCAAAACAACAACAACATATTTTCAAGCCACAAATCCAAAAATAATGCTTAAAATTTTAAGCATCACCTTGATAGTTTCTTTAACCTTCAACTCAACAATGGTGAACAACTGAAAACCACTCAGATTAAGCACAAATCCAAGATCTACACTCACTTAGTGTTAGGGAACACAAACCTAACACTAGAAACAAATAAAACACTCTAAAATATTCTAAATGTAATTTTCAAATTTTGGCCAAGAAACAAAAATGGGATAGAATATTTCTTTGTCAGATTTTCAAATTTTCAACACTTTTTTTTATTTTAAAGATAACAAGCCCAAAATTGATTCTGTAGGAATGAAATCAATCCTTTCTCTGATACCAAATGATACGAGACAAGATACGAAACATGAAAAATGGACAACAACATAAGACAAAGTCGAGAACAACAAGAACACAAACAATGGCAACAACACAGCAAACCGAGAATAACAAGACAAAAAACTAAAACCATAATGTAATAAAGTAAAAGGATAGATAAGATGACATAAGAAGTTATGAAGAATCAAGAACCAAACTATGTATAAAACTATAAGACCCTTAAACTCGCACAATCAAACACCAATCTTCTTATAGTGACTGCTAAAAGAATCAACTCTTCCTTACAACCACCATTTCTAAGAAAATGTCAATAATGGCTTTTCAAATCCCTACACTAATGGCTATTCCAAGCCCTACATTACACTCTCAAAGAGAGAATAAAAAATTAATGTCTTTAAAATATCCATTATCAACTAAGGAGAATAAGACTAAAAAGAGTGTACTTATAGCCTAGCTTATTACATAACAAAATGACCAAGATACCTTAAATGACATGAGGCGGTCATGGATTATTAGACTTTACATGAAGAAATGTTCAAAACACCATTAACGGGGAGGGGCGGCCTTGGAGTGTTTAAGCACTTCAAGGCTCCAAAATTTTAGGTTCCTCTTATGATCTAGGGAGGACATCAAACGCACCCCCAAGCAACCTTCCATATATGACATTGCTCTATGGTGTGCTCAAATCGGCCCTTTCATATAGGTTCCCATGCCCTCAATATGACCAAAGCTTGACTCTTTATGTATTGAGTTTTAAAGATGTCATCAAGAGCTATGATGGTCATTTGGCTCATATCAAGACTACTTTGGGTAAGGAGCACTAACTGAAGAGAAGTAACCGAAACTCCCCTACTTCTTTTTTGGCCATTTACCACCATCCCGACCACCTTAATATTGATCACTACCCTGCTTAGATGACATGAACTTCTTACCCTTCCTTTCTCCAAACTCAGTCTACTTCTTCTTTTCCTTTTCAACCTATTGCATATGAACCACCAACATAAAAATATCCATACCCATAATAAGCAATGCAGTGTTGCTTTTAAGGATCAAATCTCGAGATAGTGATGTTGGGCGTATTTATACCCCTAAGAACCATAATTTACCCATATTTTAGCTAAGTTTGGAGGATAAAATATATAATTCCTGCACTTTTAGTCCATTTTCCATTAAGTGAGCTAACCTATGTGATTAGCATGTTTTTCAGGTATTAATGATGAAGATTTCATCACTTTATGGACCTTTGGGAAGCAAAGGGAAACTTCACATAAGAGGGAAGGCAACTTTTGGAAGCTTGTGGACTGAATGTGATGCATGGAGAACTTGTCCCGGGCAAAATAAGTATTTCTAAATACTTAGGGATGCAACAGTAACTTAGTAGGACAAGGATGTTATAAAAACCCTATTTGCTGAATTTTTCAGCATGCGGGGATTGAATTCATTCGATCACTTTTTATTTATTCAGTTTACAGATTCTGTAAGTTTAGACAGAGAAAAACGCTAAGGCTAGAGCATCGGATAGGAGAACGATGTTCTTCCCCTTTTGACGCCAAGAATCATTCCCATCGCTAAGATTATTCTAAGTTGTGGTATGATGATTATGTCTATGGTGATTTCCGTTGTACTCATGAGTAGCTAAACTTCTTTGTTAGGGTTATGGAAACCTTGTAAGATACTATCTATTGCTATTAGTTTGTGAATTCTTGATGTGTATGCTACTTATATCATTACTCTCTTCGTTTTAATTAAATTCTCATGGTTGCAAACATAGAGAACATGCCATTATAACATTAGCTTGTTCGGAAGAAAAGTTACATATTTGGAAAAGAGAGTGTGACAAGGAAATAGGGCTTCTAACCTCTATTTACACGTTAATGCCTTAACCGGATTAACTTCTTGGAGAATTTGTACCATTCGTTATACACTTTAGGCTCGGGAGAGCTAAAGTGAAATAAATCCTTGATGGTTGGGAAACACTTGGATTTAGAATTAGAATACGATTCTCTATAAGTGCATGCATGTCTAAATTCCGCGTTACTCATAGTTAATAGAGAAGTAGAAACTACAAGGTGGACATAACCCTAACTTATTATTTTCTGTGATTAACCTTTACTAAACAAATCATTCATTCGTTACTTTGATATTATTAATTCACGCCTAAAGCAAAACCCCCCTTTTCCGTGGAATTTTCGACCAACAGTCTACTAACAATTGCAACACTTAGTGACCAAGTATTCTCTGTGGGATTCGACACCCAACCCAGTTGGGTTCTATATTTGACAGCGACCGCTTACACTTTCTAACGAGAGCTGTAGTTTGGGCGTTATCAAATTTTGGCACCGTTGCCGGGGAATACAGTTGTCAACTAAGTTTGTGATAGTTACTAGACCCTTTGGTCAAAGATTCTCGAATTTTACTTTTTGTTTGTTGTTTTTGTTTTGTTCAGGTTTGGTAGAGTGTATGCCAAGTACACGAAGATCTGGTCAGCCATTATTACTCATAAATCCTGAACCATAACTTATTGGCAGAATTGATGCACAACGTGACTTTGAAAGAAGGACTGCTCAACAGGAGCAGGCTAGGTTAGCTGCGTTGGCAGCTGCTCAAGTGCATCAATAGAATATTGATAACCTAGGTCGGACAACAAATCCTGATGATGAGGACCTGGGTGATGATGAGTTACTTAATCCACGGCGTGCAGATAAGGTGGCAGCATCTGTGAACAGGAGAAATCGTCAAGCTACAATGAGACCTGAACGCCGAGCTGTGCAGGCTCCTTTTGATGATAATAATGACGATTTGGATGGAGCTGGTGCCACAGGGGCTATTATTCCTCTACCCTTGGCACCCGGAGCTAAGTTTAATATCACTATCACCATGATCCAACTGTTGCAACTCAAAGGGTTATTTGGTGGACTTGCAAGCGATGATCCGAATATGCATCTGATCAACTTTATCTGAACATGCAAGGCGTTTGACAATCCAGGGGTTGGACAGAATGCGATCCAGCTACGCTTATTTCCATTGTCTCTATCTGGAGAGGCAACTCTATGGTTGAACGGGCTAACTCGTGACTCTATCACTAATTAGAGGCAACTGAAAGACGCTTTCCTAGAAAGATTCTTTCCGCCATCCAAGAGAGCACAATTACGAAATGAGATCAGTAATTTTTGACAGCTTCCAATTGAAGCTCTCCACGAAACATGGGAGAGGTTCAAGAAGAATCTTATGCGGTGCCCAAACCATCAGATGACCAATATCCACTTGATGGAAATATTATACAGGGCTTTGAACTTAGTGACTAAGCCAGTGGTTGATAATGCTGCGGGTGGGTCATTCATGGACCTTACTTTTATTGAGGTTGGTGATATACTGGATCATATGACAAAGCAAAGAAGAGCTTGGCATACCAGGGATTCTGAGGTAGTAAGCTCTACTGTATCTATTGGCTTGACGGCAGAACAAAGGCGAAGAGAAGAAGAACGTGACCAAGATATGGCTCACATGAAAATGCAGATGGATCTTCTTAACAAGCATTTATTATTAAGGAAGATCGAAAAGGTTAAGGCCGTTGTATCACAGGGAAGAGATGAATCCAATTCGGAGGAGGAAGCAAATTATTTGAATAATCAGGGGGGTTTTCGAGGCAATGCCCAAGGAAACCAAGGTCGGAACTATTATGATAAATACGGATACAAGAATAAGACTGACAGGAGTGGTTTGTATATTCCTCCTGGAAATCATGAGGCTGCGACATCTGGCTCTGGAAAGATGTCCATGGAAGATATGATGACTAAGCTGTTGAAAGGAGTGGAGGCAACCAACACGGGAGTAACAGAGGTAAAAAATGATTTGTCCTCAATAAATCAATTGGTTTATTCGCATTCCAATTCAATAAAATAGTTAGAACAATAATTGAGTCAACTATCAGTGGCACTCAATCAAAGAAAAGCTGGCACCCTACCTAGTGACACCGTGCAAAATCCAAGAAATAATGGATCATGTATGGCTATTACTACCAGGAATGGTAAGGCGTTGGAAAATCCATCCAAACGCAAGCAGGTGGTTGATAATACAAAAAAGAATGTGATTAAAGCAGATTGTGATGATTCTGTAGAAGCTAAAAATCAGAATGAGAAGGTTCATGACATTACACCTAGACGTCACCAGCCTAAAAAGATTGATAATTGGAAGCAACATAAAAAGGAAGTGGTGGAGAAAACTATTCCCTTTCCACCACCACCTTTCCCTCAAAGACTGAAGAAGAAAGCTGATGACACCAGGTTCAGTAAATTCATGACTATGTTGAAGCAGTTGACTATTAATGTTCCTTTGATGGAGGCGCTGGAACAGATGTCTGGGTATGCTAAATTCATGAAGGACCTTTTGACAAAGAAGCAGGCAGCAAGCTATGAGCTGGCAGATAATGTTCATCATTGCAGTGCAATCGCTACAAGATCGTTAGTTCAGAAGAAGGCAGATCCTGGTGCTTTCACTATTCCTTGCATGGTTGGATCTTTGGATTTTGCTAAGGCATTGTGAGATTTGGGAGCTAGCATCAATTTGATGCCTCTATCTATTTACAGAAAGTCGGGGTTGGGTGATCCTTCACCAACTAATATGCGGCTCGTGATGGCTGATAGGTCGGTAGAATGACCTATTGGTATCTTATATGATGTATTGGTGAAGGTTTCTACTTTTATTTTTCCTGCAGACTTTGTTATTTTGAATTGCGAGGCAGATTCTGAAGTACCCATAATCTTGGGTCGTCCTTTCCTTGCAACAGGAAGTGTGCTTATTGATTTACGAGCCAATGAGCTTTTGTTTCGGATGAATGATGAAGTGGTTCGTTTTGATGTATGCAAATCAATGAAGCAACCAAATAATATGAATGTGTTTTCTATAGATGGTGTTTATCATGAGGATGTGAAAGAACTATCGTTAGAAAAACAACCTACTATTGAACCATTGTCTGCTGAGCATTTGAATTTTGATCGTGAGGATGTAGAAGATTATGAAGAAACTATTTGTTCTCTAACAGGAATAGGGTCCTATTCTCATGCTCCTAAGAAGCTGGACCTTGATCTTAAGAATCGACCCTCACCACCAGCAAAACCATCCATTGAAGAGCCATCAGTGCTAGAATTGGAAGATCTACCCAGTCACCTAAAGTATGCATTTTTTGGAAGTGGTGATACACTTCCGGTTATTGTTGCGGCTGATTTAGGTGAACAACAAGTAGAGGCTCTTATTTCTATTCTGAAGAGGTGCAAGACAGCTATTGATTGGACTATTGATGATATAATTGGTATCCCTCCTGGGATATGTATGCATAAGATTCATCTCAAAGAAGATTGCGTGCCCACAATTAAGCATCAGCGTCGTCTAAATCCATTCAGAAAATGATGCACCATATATCTCGATGAAGTCTAAGTAATCGAGATAACTATGTCGTGCCGCGATAATAAATCAAGCGCTATATGGGAGGCAACCCATCGTTTTTAATCGTTTTATTTTATTAGGAGTTCTTTTTGTTAAATTAAAATCCAAAAAGAAGAGTCGAGCCACGACCAAAACTAAGGCGCTTGGTGGGAGGCAACCCATCCTTCTAATTGTTTTTGTTGTTTTTGATTAAGTGTAGGTGCAAGACGTACAAAGGATGGGATTAGTCCTAAAATTTTGATTTGAAAGTGAGCCATGCTAAGGGTGGTAAGCTAGGAATGATGGAGAAAATGCTATTGGTTAGGCATTGCTTATGCTAATCTAGGCAATGGACAAGGCAAGGACTATGCTAATCTAGGCAATGGACAAGGCAAGGCCTATGCTAATCTAGGCAATGGAAAAGGAAAGGCCTATACCATTGCCTATGCTCACTGCCTCACATAGGCAACGAACAAGGCATTGCCTATGCAAATCTAGGCAATACCATAGGCGCCGCCTATGTAAATCTAGGCAATACCATAGGCGCCGCCTATGTAAATCTAGGCAATACCATAGGCGCCGCCTATGCCATTGCCTATGCTCACTATTTCAACAAGGCATTGGCAAAGGCGTCGCCTATGCCCAACTAGGCATTGACAAAAGCGCCGCCTATGCTAAGCTTAGGCAAAGCATTAGGCGCCGCCTACTTATGCATTTTTGTCTCCTAACCCAATTTTACATGGATCAAACCCGACCCATGGCATAGTCTATAAATAGATCTTCAACCTTAGAACAAAATTCACTTGTTTTCTCAACCTAGGCGCCGCCTAAGCTTCCCAAATCTCTCAAAAATTTTCCTTTTGCTCATCTAATCTTGCAAGATCATCTTTCCGAACCATCACCAAGTAAGTTATTCTTTTATATTCCGTAGTTGTTGCAATACTACGTTTATAATGGTATTTTAGATTTTGAAGTGGTGTTTGGTGATTAGAATGTGGTTGGTTTGTTATGATACATCTAGTTGAGTGAAAGAATACGTGTGGGTATTCTTGACTTTGCTCCGACTTGTACTTGATTGTTATACACTGTCATATTTTTATGAAGTCGAAATTGTGAAGTTAATGCGTAATCTTAAACGTTGTAAGCTTGAATGTTTGAATGACTCGTTCGTCGAGATAAAGATCATGATTGACCATAGCATGAGACGTGGTGATTATTTCTATGCATTAACTTGATACAATCTCTATGTGGTAGTCTTGTTCAAAATGTGCGTAAATCCAATGAAATAACGTTGGAAGGGATAGTCAAGATTACATGAGAATATGACTGTGCTAAACATGTTGTTGGAACATATCGCCTAAATGTATGTCGATGAAGTCTGAGTAATCGACATCACTCACTTAATTAGTCTTGGCAAACAAATTATGTGTAGGGTGGTGCCATTACTGTTTGTCTTTCGATTGAATCTTCTGAGATGAAGCTAACATGACTCTATTGTGATCTCAGGTAGAATGGCACCGAAAGAACGACAAGGAAAAGAAAAAGTGTCCACCTCGCAGAAAGGTCAGAAAAGGGGAAGAAAAGATCAAGCTGAGTCCTCCTCTCTACAAATACCTCGATGCACTTTTGAGATAAAATGGGTCCTAGAGGAGGAAGGAAAGGAGTGGTACAAGAACAACAAAGTGAAAAAATGTGTTCACGTGGATTTGATGCAGAAGGAGAGTCTAGCAAAGAGAGAGCCCCGCATTTTGGCTAAAATCATGACGTTAAATCTTGATTTCATTTTTTGAGATATGGGAGAATGCAATCTTGATCTAACGCGAGAGTTCTATGCCAATTGGTCCCCAAAGACTACCGGAAGTGAAGTGAAGATTCGGGGCCAAGACTTGCAACTGAATGCGGAGTTTTTCAACTCTTTTCTGGGTCTTCCATCTGTAGATCCATCACCGCTCAAGGTGCTTTATCACAGACCTCCCTACAGGGAAATCAGACACACACTGTGCGGAACAAGGTCAATGGCACGGTGGATTCATCACAATGATAACGATCAGCACAATACCTTTCCGTATGGTTCCTTGAACAGAGAAGATCATATATGGTTGAGGATAGTCAACTCATGCCTAATTCCTGGGACACAGTACACAAAGATCACACGTGATAGAGTATGCTTGGTGTACGCGCTGATGACGAATATTCCCATCAACATTGGTGCGGTTATACGATCGTTAATGCGTAAGGCTAGGCTGCACAAAAGGTCCCATTTCAGCTTTCGCAATTTGTTGACTGCGATCTTAAGGAAGGAGCACATTGAAGAAGAACCTGCAGATCATAAACTTCCACACAACCCGAAGAAGGTTGATCTTACGAAAGTTAAAGAGCCTGAAACTGGTCATGGCATCAACCTTATCACTGTAGAGCGGCATGCTCGAGATGAAAGCTTCTTTCGCCATCTATATGGCATAACGAGGTTTACCATGATGAGTGGGGGTCATATTCTGACTGATGCAGAGCTCCAACAGTTGGACTATGACTACCCGATGAATGAGCATGCCCCGCTATGTGTGGAGTAGGGGTACATTTTGAGGAACCTCTCGATGATGACGTGTCGACTGACGATGATCGACGACTGCCAGACTCAGAAGTGGAGGACAACTCTGATGACGACGACTCTGATGATGATTTCGACGCAGGGGGTATGACCCCAGACATAGAGGAGGAGTCTGACTAATCAGGTTTTCCTTATTTATTTTCTACTGAGGGCAGTGTGTCCCGTCTAAGTGTGGGGTGATGGTATTTGATATGCCGTATTGTACTTCTTTGCCTACAATTTATTCTTGTTCTTGTTTGTTAAGTAGTCGTAATTAGTTAGCTAAATTCTAGATTTTTTTTTAGATTTTGCATGAAATTGTTCTGATAGACGACATGGTAGTATAACAAGAGTTTGTGCTAAATCATTACTATTGAGATATTTAGGCTCTACGTGTGACTCACTGTGTGATAATTGTGTGGTTTAATTAATTCATCTGTTGGGTTAAGAGTCTATACTGCTCCCAATAAAGTTGACCATATGCCTTGTGTGTGTGAGGATATAGTATATTCTGTGTTGTGACTGATGCTAGAACTTGTCTGGTGTGTGTGTAAAGCGAAATAAAGAGTGTGAGTTTAGGAGATGATTTAGGCATTTCTTTGGCAGCCTGTAATTGTTTACCTTTTTTAGGTACCTTTGTACATTATCCTAGTGAACCCCCTTTGAGCCTTTAGCTATTTTCTTTGACAGCCTCATATGTAACCTAATCCATTTTTTTTTTCAAGACCATAATTTGATCCAAATTCCTAAGCGCTTTAAATTGTAGAGTCATATGACAAAATAAGAGGAAATTGGTGACAATAATGTCTCAGAGTATATTGGTGCTTGAAAATGTTGTGAAAAAGAGTGGCTATCATAGGGATGTTTAAAAAAAGAAAAAGAAAAAAAATTTAAAAAAAAAAAGAAAAAAAAAATTTAAAAAAAAAAATAGTTGTGTTTATGATTGAATAACAAATTGGGTGAAAAGGGGTTTGTATATGAAAGGAAATTAGAGGGGTTGTTTAAAAGAGAGTGTTAATGACATAACGTAGTGTATTAAAGCGCTTAGGGAACATAGTCACTATTTCTGGCCAAAATAGTCCTACCTGTCCCTTAGCCTATATTACAACCTGTAAAGACCTATTTGATCCTAAGATTAGCATTCCGATATTAGTAGAGCATTACACTAAGGGAAAACCTATGGTCATCAGTTGCAACATAAGAATTCTTTGTGAGAAGTGAGAGCAAGGAGAGTCTTATACCCATGTTTCGAAAATTTCACAACTGTGAGTGATCATGGGTAATATCTTGTGTGAGACACACATGGTTGATGATTTTTGGGTAGTGTTATATGATTCTTTGTGGCTTAACTTGTGGATACGAATTAACCATCCTCACGAGTCTATGTTGGAGGTTGAATTGTTTCTAGTAGTGATCAAGAAACCTACTCTCTGTTAATAATTGTCGTGCATGTCTTGTTGAACATTTTGTGTTGCTATTGTGAAATTCTAGTTAGGTGTTTGCATGGACGTAATATTTTGTTCGAGGACGAACAAAGCTTTAGTGTGGGGTGGTGATGTTGGGCGTATTTATACCCCTAAGAACCATAATTTACCCTTATTTTAGCTAAGTTTGGAGGATAAAATATCTAATTCCTGCACTTTTAGTCCATTTTCCTTTAAGTGAGCTAACCTATGTGATTAGCATGTTTTTCAGGTATTAATGATGAAGATTTCAGCACTTTGTGGACCTTTGGGCAGCAAAGGGAAACTTCACATAAGAGGGAAGGAAACTTTTGGAAGCTTGTGGACTGAATGTGATGCATGGAGAACTTGTCCCGGGCAAAATCAGTATTTCTAAATACTTAGGGATGCAGCAGTAACTTAGTAGGACAAGGATGTTATAAAAATCCTATTTGCTGAATTTTTCAGCATGCGGGAATTGAATTCATTCGATCACTTTTTATTTATTCAGTTTACAGATTCTGTAAGTTTAGACAGAGAAAAACGCTAAGGCTAGAGCATCGGATAGGAGAACGACGTTCTTCCCCTTTTGACGCCAAGAATCATTCCCATCGCTAAGATTATTCTAAGTTGTGGTATGATGATTATGTCTATGGTGATTTCCGTTGTACTCATGAGTAGCTAAACTTCTTTGTTAGGGTTATGGAAACCTTGTAAGATACTATCTATTTCTATGAGTTTGTGAATTCTTGATGTGTATGCTACTTATATCATTACTCTCTTCGTTTTAATTAAATTCTCATGATTGCAAACATAGAGAACATGCCATTATAGCATTAGCTTGTTCGGAAGAAAAGTTACATGTTTGGAAAAGAGAGTGTGACAAGGAAATAGGGCTTCTAACCTCTATTTACACGTTAATGCCTTAACCGGATTAACTTCTTGGAGAATTTGTACCATTCGTTATACACTTTAGGCTCGGGAGAGCTAAAGTGAAATAAATCCTTAATGGTTGGGAAACACTTGGATTTAGAATTAGAATACGATTCTCTATAAGTGCATGCATGTCTAAATTCCGCGTTACTCATAGTTAATAGAGAAGTAGAAACTACAAGGTGGACATAACCCTAACTTATTATTCTCTGTGATTAACCTTTACTAAACAAATCATTCATTCGTTACTTTGATATTATTAATTCACGCCTAAAGCAAAACCCCCCTTTTCCGTGGAATTTTCGACCAACAGTCTACTAACAATTGCAACACTTAGTGACAAAGTATTCTCTGTGGGATTCGACACCCAACCCAGTTGGGTTCTATATTTGACAGCGACCGCGTACACTTTCTAACGAGAGCTGTAGTTTGGGCGTTATCAGATAGTCTAAAAGTGAACTTTCTCATCCTTGCCAACATATCAGACACTCATTCTGGAGCATACTTTGACAACTGATGAAGTTGTAAGGCATATCTTTGACAGAAATTTTCCCTTGTCTAAGATTAATAAATTATTCCGCCTTCGCTTCCCTTAACTCCTGAGGAAAGAAGCAATCCTAAAAAGCATTAGAGAAAGTCTCCCACAATGTTGAATCCTCTATATGACCTCTCTCCCTATCGTACTTCTCTTACCATTCATATGCCACATCCTTAAGATGATAAGCAAAAAAAATTCAGCCCTTCCATATTATGGTCTGCATAACCCAGAAGATTTTCTCCATTTCATCAATGAAACCTTGAGGATCCTCTTCTACCTTAACACCAGCAAGTGTAGGAGGATTCAACCTTATAAAATTGCCAACCCTTGTGGCCTCAACAAAAAAAACACCAGATGCATTCCGCTCAGCCTGAGCAACAACCAATAGAGCAATAACAAGAATGAATTGATGAAATTCCATATTTGTCACGTTACCCTGGGAAGAACTAGTAGAAACTGGTTAAACTCTAGAACAATTAGGGATAAGACCCCTAGATCGAGTATGGATACCCTGAATAGTACATGTCCCTTCAACATTGTCCCAGTTTGGACTAAAGAGTTACCTTGAATGTCAAATCATCAAGGGATGATCTGAAAAGCAAACAAACCAGAATTAGAGAAGATTCAAGGACTTAGACTCTAAGCTTGAAATTAGAATACCAAGAAAGAGAAACATTCCTAAATGCTTTGTAGCCTGTCCCTTATGAATGTGGCGTGCTACACACCCTTAAAAGAGACTCTAATCGACACAACTTTATGGACTCCCAATTTACCATGAACCTAAGGTTATGATACCAACTTGACATGACCCAAACTAAGGCTTTGTCGTAATAGGCATCCCAAGTCCAACCAGGATAGAGGACTACCCTGATTATCCTACCCATCCTCCAAATACGCATACCTTAATTTGGATGAATTCCAGACGTATAACAAGATATCAGTTATTATGATTCTAGACTTTGGGATAGGTCTATAACTGTGACCAACCCAAACATGCCCAACCATCCATAACCAACCAACAACAATAACCAAACTAATATCAAAACCAAGTTCCTGTCCATAACGTTTCATAAAAGGATGGAACAATCATATATTCTATCAAACAGTATCAACTCCAATGCCAATGCTAATACTAAGGATGACACTAATACTGACACTGCCAATACCAACCTATAATAGTCATAGAAAATATTTAATCAAAGGAAAAACAATATCTTGTTGGGACATGCCCCCAACCATAGGAAAAACTAATATCCATAAAATGATCAAATTATGTAAAGACATCCATTGTATTAAATGAATCCATCTATAGTAAGGAAGCTCACCACCACTTCAATCCAATAGCTGATACCAAATCCAATCACTAAGCAGGAGGATTAGAATGGCCAGTTCCTACATAACTTGGGGATACAGCTGCCCGAAGAGGGGTTAGCGGGTGAATGTTTTCATGAACTCAGTATAAAGATAAAATAATGTTATCCAATAAAACCAAGTAAACCAACCATATGCACACAACTATACATATATATAAATACACAACCATGTTGGGATAGGGTTTCGGGTTTATCATGCCTTTAAAATAATTAAGTCGGGTATGTCTATTTTAACATCCTAGAACCATCCACGGGCTATATGGGTCTAGTGTTACCTACTGAACGAGCCCCAATGTATGCAGCCACACGAACCAAATATACCATTAGATTAGGGGATTCCCAAGTACCGTTCACTCTCCATGATATATATGTACAGTGTATTTATAGGATTCCCATATACCTTATAGTATTATTTATGGTCACTATGACCAACACTGATGTCGATAAGCATGATTTTCTAGTGTCCATCCATTGGACTCGCACCTTCACAGTTTTCTATCACACCCCATAATTATTTCCCAATTAAAACCATTACCATCCATCCAAACCATTATTCCATTATTATTAACCAAAGATTTTAGTAGTTGTAATATCATACCGACTATAGGTTGCAAGAAATGTCCTTAGCTAACCTTTTTATGTAAAGGGATCCCCATGTGCCCATAGATTACATTCTCAAGTAACTTAGGGGAATCCCGTGTACCCCACAAATGTTCCATTATTATGTTTTCTTAGGGGAATCATATATACCCCACAAGTTGTTCATTAACATGTTTCATGTTTACTTGGGGGATTCCCTTGTCCTCTAAAAGGAATTTAATTAACCATTACCATGACCACCAAACCTTACCATTTAACCATTCTTATATTACCAAACCATACATGTAACAGTATCATTAAAAGTAAAAAAAATATAGTTAAAGCACTATAATAGGCATTTTATCAAACATGTTGGGGCATAGTGTTTTCAAAACCGAAACCAATTACCAATTAGCCATTCCCATGCAACCAATTGTCTAAACAACCATTAAAGAATGTAATTTCATAATTAAAACACAGGAAAACCATAACCAAATATTTAATACCAAAACCCCAACATATGTTTGAAAACCCAAAACCATATAATAAGTATTCCATAAAAACATTGTATAAAACATGCCTTTAGTTGGAACTAACAGTGAGGAAGAATTCTATTCCTTAGATTATGAGGATGATGGAGAGAAATAACTCATACAATCCCAAATTGATCATCGAGATGAAGCCCTAGCCTTCCATTACCCAAGAAACTTAAAGAGAATTAGTTTGAGTTTATAAGGGTTTAAGATTAGAATAGTAGGGTAAATGATGTCCCAATAATGATATTAGTCGTGGGGCCTTACATGGTAAAGTGGAGAAAAGTCTGGATTACCCCCAACATAAACTACTAAACATTCCCGTCAAATAGTAGAACTCTATCATACCAGTCGTACCCATCCATACGAATGGTACCCACTACTCATACATTAGGCCTCACTCTTTAACCCAAACTGCCAATATATAATTACACAAACCAAGTCATAACCAATAATATAATTAGTACCCCTAAATTATATCCCAAGAAAAATAGAATAAAAAGATTTTTGAACACTATCTACCATATGAGTCAATGGTATGATTCATACCCTAAATTATGACTCATGGTTTGCCACTCGTACTCAGATCAAAGTTATATTACAAGTCTCAGATTAAGTTAAGGAGAAAAAAAATAATACGAACCGTCACCCATCTACGACTCATACCCACCAAAGTTTTATCCATCCCAGAAACCAATCCAATTAACCAGAAAAATAGGTTAGCATACCAACCGTAACCATTCATACGAATGGTACCCTCAAGTCATATAATGTCAAGATTCCATAAACCCAGGAAAATTTTCTAAGGGTCCAAATCTAGGGTGTTTCATATTTTTTACACATCAAATACAACTAAAGGCTTCTACAAGCAATTAAACTCTCGAAAGAGTAACTAGTGTTCAAGAAAATACATCAAATCCATAAATCCATCCTGAACTTGTCTCCAAAATTCTATTACATAATTAAACTCTTGTGATGACTTATTACTAATGTATATTACTTAATTTGGAGTTATTTACACCTTAATGCATAGATGACCAATCTCATAGTGGGAGGTATTCTACACGCGCACACATTATCACCATGTTACTTCCATATTAGATATTATATGATTTTTAAGACGACCAACCTCACTATCTCAATAGTTTGAGTATGCAATTAATTTTTGGTATAAATTCAGGGTGCATTTGATCTCTTTCTTAAAATATTCATATTGATCAACTTAATATAAGTCTTAAATTGATAAGAAACCTCTATTTATGTAAGAGAAATAATAGAAGATATTAGCAATTATAATTTTATCCTTAATGAAGTAAGGGCCTTGTTTGGTTGTGTTCCTTTTAATGAATTCATTAACTGGCCATTTGTCGACTTAGTCTATGCCTTCACTAGCATGGTTATCTTGTATTTCATTCACTTTAGCAAGTTTTTGGGCAAAACGTAATCATCTCAAGAACCTTAATGCCTCCAAAGTAATGACTTAATGAAAAGCGTAAAAACTCTATAATTAGACTCTATGTGCAAAATTTTTGGTAAACTCAGCTTGCATCTACTAAGAAAAGGTTATTAAATGTTAACCTCATAGAATGCTTGAATATTTTAATATATGAGATTTCATGCTAACAACCTATTGTTAAATGAATCAGAGAGAGTTAGTATGATACATAAAAAAAAGAAAGCAAGACAATAAGGGGAGAAAATTACAAGATCTTTCATATTCTTCCAAGTATTAATGTTTATCCTAGTATCTACAATATTTTGCTTAGTATTTCAAGTATATCATCCATCACCTATACTCTATTTATACTATAACTAGAGGGTAGTTGTAAGGTTACTTTAATCATGACTTTAACCATTGAAGGATGTGGGGGAATATTTATAGGCAATAGGAGATCAATGAAAAAGTAGTTGAGGTGTGAGAATTAGACCTTAAAGTTATTAATATTCACAGTCATTTAATATATTTATAACAAATAGTACTTCCTAGAAAAACACATTAAAAGTTCTTTTCAAAGGTTTGACCAAACACTAATTGCACAAAAGTATTTTTTAAAATTTATTGGTCAAACATAAACTTCTTCCTACCAAAAGTTCATTTAACTAAAACACTTAAAATAAATAATATAATTTTAGAAATATGGTCAAACGAGCTATAGATGTCGTCAACCACTCAAGCTTTTATCTTAAACAAGGCTCCTAATACATGATAAAACAGATAAGCGGCCTACAGTTTTAAAAATCAAAATATTAAAAAGGATTTTCTTTTAAAAAAATTATTTGCGCGAGACTTGAAGCAATGAGCATTTCAACCACTTTAACATAAATATGGAATTATGAAATTAAGTAGTTTTATGGGATTATTGATATTTCTAATGTTCACCATTCTTAATTAGATTTTTAAAGTTCAAGCTTAGAATTCGAGAATTTCTCAATAGTGTGGTCAATTTTCTTAGTATAACTACTTGACGGGGTATATTTTATAGATGGTCACATAATTATGAATTTTTTTATCAAAGTGTCATGACCCAAATTATGAGATTGTGCAAGCACCTACTCTATTCTAAATACATAGGAGAGCCCTTACCACTCAATTAATTAATTAGTAAAAATTCATGTAAAAGTTTTATGTAGTAAAGCAACAAAAATTAGGGTAAAATCTTTACTTAGCTAAGCAATTGAAATATGTATATCCAATGCAATTATAAGCAAAAAATACTTACAAATGTATATACGAAACAACTTATAACAATGCCCAAAACCTAATCTATTAATGCACAAGAGCTTCTACAAATGAGAACAAACAATAAGAGACACAACTTCGCCCGAATGTGATGCAGAAGTTGAAGAACGGTACATTTCCATCACAACAAAGAAATTCCAAGTCATTCTAAAAGAAATGTGGCAAGAGTAGTATCAGTACACCATACATACTAGTAAGCATCATCAGTCAACTAGGATAGATCATGCAACACAATATAGAAATCAATAAAATCATCATGACAATCTTACATAACAATTTAGTACAAAAATTATATTTCTCATTGTAACCACAATAATCTCAAAATTTTTAAGTACCTCTATTAATTTAGTTAAATCTATCAATTACACTACCTAATTTTATATTCCATTAGAAAAAGTTTCACTAACCATTACATCATTCACTGACATTATTCTTTAGAGGATGTAAGCCCAGCTAACGGCTCAACTAACCAATGAACTAACTCAACATCATAAGGCAAACAATGTCCACAACGATAACAATAATTCTCAAGTCAATATGGTCAATACATAAGTATCCGAACAATATTGAGTCGTACTAATAAAAAACAATTACATCAACCATTAAGAGAGCTTTCATTTAATTCAACTACTTCAACATCACATGTAATATAATAAATCCTCAACCAAAGTAACATCTCTCAATAAAATAACACACTAATAGGTACCCGAAACATATAAATATTATACACATCAGATAGATAATTCACTCAACTCACAGACAATTAATACCATAAATATAATGACATTTAACCATATGCAAAACATATAAAACCATACGAAACCATGAGATTATTGCATTCACCTAAAACTACGGATTTATATCTATATCAACATCACGAAATGTATAATTATTATATCTCACAAATCATAGTACTCATTTATCTCATATACACTCTCATATTTGTACACTCACACTAAGAGTTCTTATTTTTACCCAATAGTCATGACCTAGAGGAAACCAGTTGCATCTATGTATTGTACCGTGTAATACTCAACCCTCTTTCTCTTTCTCTTTATACATATATAAGTACTCATCAAGAACCTTACCTTAGATATGAGCCACTCAGAACATAAAGATTTATATCTATCTTTTACATTTTACAACTTGGCATAATATAATTTCACACTGTGTTATCTCTTAAGATAGAACAATAAAATAAATTTACAATACACCTTTAAAATAAAATATATTCACATTCATGTTCAAGATTCAATATCTTATTCATTCAAATATTAACAATCATATTCATTAATTATGCGTATGTCAAAAAACCAACCTAAAACATATTCATTAAAGTCATCTCAAACCATTAACATGTTAATCATAGGTTATGTCCAAAAAACAATCAATAGCTTATTCATTTGAGAATTATCAAACCAACAAAAAATCTATCATAGCTTATGTCCGAAAACCAATCAATATCTTATTCATTCAAGCAATATCAAACCATATTCATCAATTTCAAATATGTTCAAAGACATATCCATAAGTATTCAATTTAAGAGTACATACTAAATAAAATAAAGTTTAAACTTTAATTTGACTTACATAAGTTCATTCACTTAACCAATCATCTTTTATTTATATCAATATCGACCTATTCGATTAGTAAATAGTAACTCTTATATCCAAGTCATCCCTATACTCAAGACACTACTTCGTTAGTCAATTATTCAATCATTTGACCCCATTCATCTAATAACTTTTACTTAGTTATGCGACGTTACACATATTACCCTAACACTTAGCAACATTGAATTATGGTTCATTATATACGACACTTTATTCCCTTACCATGATCAATTCTCATAACATTGTTACAGTAGAAAATCCATGAATTAAACTCACACCCACTATAATTTCACCTTTGTAAAGGTATTTAAGCCAGATTTTAAGATTACAAGCTCGCACAATCTCCCTAACGTTAACCACATTCATATAAATTACATTATAATTATCATGGAATTCATAAATACACATCCATCCATCAAGTTATTCATACATTAACACATAAACACATAATTCATCATTTATAACATTAACTTCATATTTTTATCCATCCAAATGTCATGTATGTAGCCCTAATTTTGATTTTCCCATAAATTCTATATTATGTACATGTTTGTTAAAATATTCTACTACTCAAAATATAATAACCTACCTCAATAAGATATCCTAGAACAAGCAAACTACACCATGAATGCTTTTTCCTATCCTTCACACCTCAGAATGTGAAACATCTAAGAAATGAGCAATTTCAAAAATAATTAAGTATTTACTCTTTATATAAATGCTATGAAAATTCAAAGACACTAATTCTACCCTTATTCACATTCTATAATGTTACCCATGGTTATTCTATAATTAATTAGTTCTAAAATACTTATATTATCCCAATAAATTGAGTTTCTACTATAATTACCTCTTTTTAAGTTGCTTTTATGTTAAAGGTAATGAGATAGAAATTTGCTGCTTATTAGCTTTAAAAATCAAGTTCTAACTTCTAATTTAAATGTGCTATAATATTAATTTGGTTTAATTTCGGGGTTGCGGTCAAGAAGTAGTTGAAAGAGCAAAAAGATGAATGATTGAAGCTAAAAACACCAAGGAGAACTGTCAAAGAAAAATCCTACATCGTTGAAGTTCTAGGCATATATCCAAATTATTTATTCTAGCACCAATTGAAACAGGTCAAGCCAGATCAAATTTTGACAAAAAGGCAACGAAAGAACTAATTTGGTACATCGCCGAACATATCGGCAAAGCACATATCAATCGAGAAAAAGTAACAGATGCCAACCCTAGAGCTCAAGTTCAAGGTCAATTCATCAACTCTAGGGAACTTTGACACATCCCAGATATGTTATGAAACTTCTCTCAGTTAGTTTGGATGCATTGCAATTATATAATTTTTAAGCCCATTTATAATAAAGCTTCTTAAGCCATTTAAGGTTCCATTACAAAACCATACCATGCACAAAATTCCATTAAAAGTCCAAAAATATAGTAAAAGTACTATCATAGGCATTTTATCAAACATGTTAGGGGCTTAGTGTTTCAAAAATAGACATCAGTTACCAATTAACCATTACAATGCAATCAATTGTCCAAACCACCACTAAAGTATGTAATTTTATAATTAAAACATCAAATAACCATAACCAAATATTTAATACAAAACCCCCAACATATGTTTGAAAACCTAAAACCATATAATAAATATCCCATGATAGTATTGTATAAAACCTGCCTTTAGTTGGATTTAACAATGAAGAAGGAGTACATACCTTAGATTAAAAGGATGATAGATATAAATCACTCGTATAAGTACCAAATTGATCTTCTTGATGAAACCCTAGTGTAATACCCTGTATTTTTTGGCTAGTCTTTGAACCATCGTTCCTACGTGTAAATTCTATGATCTAAATGATTCCCATGTGAATATAAGTTTCATGATCTTTGTCCTCATGTTTGATTTGATTTGAGGTGAAAAATATCCATAAGAATCACTTAGAACAAAGTTGAGCTTAGAGCCTTTGATTCGTCCAAAGTTTGGCATTCGATCCTACAAAGGTCTAATTTAAATGGTAATAACTTTCTAATATATAGAATTTATCAGCTCAAGAATCACCAAATTGTACATAATTGAATTATCTTTTCAATGATACCTATGTTTCAAAAATATGATACCTGAGTGAAAAGTTATGGTATATTTTGTGTTAGGCAGTAAACCGACACGATATTGACACATCGTATCGTAATGCACGTTATGGAACTGTTTCACATGCTAATTTTGTTTTTAAAGGGTCTAGGGTTAGTTTGGTCACTTCCCCTCAACCAAATCTTCCTAAACAAATAATTTCATCCCCCAAAAGCAAAATACATTCAATTATTCATCTATTCTCTCAAAGAAAAATCTTAGCCTCCTCAAGAACACCAAGAACTTCATCATCTTTCTTCAAGAAAAGAAAGAACTCAAGTTTAGTAATTCAAGATTGTATTTCCCCTTTAGGATTAATGTTTTAAGGTATGTGAGAGTTCATCCACGGGTCCTCTTTCACCCATGGAGCCACAAAAAAACTCTTTTCTTTTAATTAAAGAATGAATTTTCTATTACTATGGTATTTTGTTTATTTATGAAAGATTGAATTTCATGTTTTCATGATGATTTTAATTCAATTCAGCCCATGTATGATTCCATGAAAGATTTTAAATTCCTCATGCAATGAATTTGAATTTCCCATGCTTTATTCGAGTAAAATCCATGATAGATCATAAATTCATGATGTTTAGTAATACTCCCTTGTTTTAAATTCATCCCTTCCACATGTTTGATGAAATTCCCATTTCATGTTAAGTCAATTCCAAGATGAATCCCCAAGTTATGAATTTTGCCATATAACTCTATTATTCCCTCATGATTAATACATTCTCGTGTTCAAGTTATGAACATTACATGTTTTGATGAAATACCCATGTCTTATTTCAAGAGAATTACATGTGAATTCCCCAATTCATGATTTAGTTATGTAATCATGCTATGCTCTCATGTTTAAGACATTCCTTTATCAGTTCATATATTAATAATTACCTCAGAATCCTTATGCACTGTTATTTTCAGAATACCATGACCTGAGCTTATAAGTTATCAGTGCATACACCAGTTAGTATTTCAGTGTCTTTCAATGGGGAGTAGGATTTAGCACTGAGCGAATGCAGGGATGGTGGGTTCCCCGTCAGAAAGGTAGAGTCATTAGTAGAAGTCCTTGTATTCTGGATCTACATAACCAACATAGGATATTAGGAGTCACCTGTCAAATTAGGCTTAACTACCTCACAGGGGTCACCCGTTAGTTCAAGCTTAACACCCTTAGTCCTTTGGGACAATATAGTACATCAGTATAGTGGATCCACACAGCCAACATTAGCACCCATGGCACGGTACTAATACCCTTCCAACTGGGGTTACAGTTTGTACCCCAATTAGCTTAGATTGGGCATATCAATTAGATGATACCTCTCATAATTTCAGTTTTAGATTCAGTCTCAGTATAGAACTAACTTCAGTTCTACAGAATCAAGAAAGTAAGAAATAGTCACCCAGTTATCAGTAACTCAGTATCAGTAATTGCAATAATCAGTAACTCAGTTATCTAAACATAGTATTTAGTTCCAGTATGAGATCAATTACAGTCTCGGTTATAGTCTTATTTACAGTCTCAGTTACAGTCCCAGTTACAGTCCCAGATACAACCTTAGTTATCATCTTAGTTACAGTCTCTATCACAGTCTCAGTCCAGTAATTAGATTAATAACTCAGTTTAGTTTTAAGGTTTCTTGACCATAGTGTACAATTATCAGTTATTCAGTACTTCGGATTATTAACTATTTAAAATCAAGTTATACATTTGGTTTTGCTTTCTCAGATAATACAATTTTCACAAATTCAAGGTCAGTTATCTCATGCTACTCAATCAGTCCTTTCCTAATATGCATAATACTCTATAGTTTTAGTCCCGTTATTCAGACTAAGTACAGTTCAGTCTTACATTCTTAGTATTCCTCTATCAGTCATTTAGCCAATCAGATAAGTTAGTATGTTTATTCATTCGTGCTCAGTGTGATTGTATATCTAGATCCTCAATTTATGTCAGTCTCTATCATGTAGTTTTATACCAAGTATTCATACAGAATTAATGTTTTATCATATCCTAGCTTCAGTTATGCTTATATCATTTAAGTAAAGTTTACAGAAACTAAGTGTAAAGATTCACCATCTTATAAGAAAAAGTTAGTCACTCATGCTTTTAGATATTTTAGTTTTCAGTTTATTCCGGCCTATTGGTAAGTGTACTTACACTTAGCATACATGTTTTACGATTATGTATGAAATTAGTTTTACTTATTGCATTCACCTCTGCATACTCTAAAGATTCCATAAGTACTAATCCACATATATGTTTGTGTGTCTACATTGTTCCATAATGTAGGTATTAATTATAGCCCATACTTCATGATCAGACAGTTTCAGATTCTAGCTAAAAGGTTATGAGTTCTCTTACTTTGGGAACTCTAGACAGTTTTAGTTTATGTACATTTTATTTAGTTTCAATGTGTATTGATTAGTGGTAGTTGGAGGCATATCCCAACTATCTATAGTCATTAAAGTAGAGGCTTCATAGATGTCAGTCAGAGTCAGTCATGTAAATCTCAGTTTCTTCCTTTAGATTTATCAGTTTGTAAAGCTTTATCAGTATTGTATTTATTTTAGATGTTTAGTATGATTATCTTTTCGTATAGCAAAATAGCTATTTATTATGTTATAATTAAGTTGTTTAACAGTATGCCAGTTCATGGGTTAGCTTAGGATTACTTGTGGTTCTAAGTACCATGTGATGACTAGGGGGTAGTCTTGAGTCGTTACAAACTTGGTATCAGAGCACAGAGTTCAAGTTTCCTAAGGTCTCAATGAAGTCATATCTAGTAAAGTAATGTGAAACGGTACGAAGATATTTGTATTTTTCTTCGAGAGGCTGTATGACATTTAGGAAATATTTCCCTTATTTCAAGTCTCACATCGTGTGGTAGAAGTATTATCTAAGAAATTTATGCAGATCCTCATCTTGCACTATTCATGTTATGATAACTCTGCCTTAGTTTTGAGGCGACCGAAATAGCGATGCTTAAATCCCTACAGACAGTGTTTCCTTAACCATTCCACATAGATAGTTATGGGATTGCATCTTGGCATAGAAAGTATCCCATCAATGCCTTTATGACATAAGGTTTGAAATATTTCATTCATGTTCATGAAAATTATGCATTAAGCCAAAGTCAGATGTGCTTTTAGATTCCTTCTCAGAATCCTATGATAGCATGTGATTTAGAGTTAGAATAATGAACCCAAAAGTTTAGCAGTAGTAGAGTTGGGATAGCATTATCCATATTGAGCAAATTATATATTCATGGGGCTAGTTGTACGAAAGGTGAATCAGTAGGCTTGAAAAGTATATGGAAGAATTTAAGTTTGTTGATTCGAGATTGAGTATGATGGTATGGATGAGTTACCATTCATGTAAATTATTATACCCCAGACTCTAGAGTAAAGTGATTGCAGTTCAGTTTAGAGTTTAGTAAAGTTGTCATAGACTTAAGATGATGTCTTAAAGCTAAGGGAGAGATGATAGAACAAGTAACCAAGTCTGGCTCTCAAATTCTAGTAGTAGTGCCAGTGTGTGTAAAAATAAGTAAGGGAAGACGATTCCCAATCTATTCTTATCTCAGTGCAAATTTTTTTAGTAATCACGATATCTACTCATGCCTAACATGTCAGCTCCATCATCACAACTCATATTCATTCACTTTATAGAAAAACCATGTACGCTTTCAGTGATTAGTATGAGGAGTTCTCGTTCACTCAGCAGTACGAATTATGTTCCATGAAATCATGAACTCTAAATATAGGTCATGAAGCTCATGACTCATGAACTCATATTTTACAATATGTTCAGATCCAGATACCCATGCCACACTCATAATGATCAATGAAATTCAGTTTATGCCATGTATCTCCTCAGTTCAGACCTCTCTAACTAATTCATGTTATTGATACTTTATTCCCCAGGCCTTAGTCGGGTGTCAAAGTTATTCTTTCATGCTTTAGGTCCTCATGTTCTAACTTTCAGTTACCTCTCATTATGTCATAATTAGTTGAAATTCTATGTGTGTTTTTTTAGGCTAGTGCATTGAAGTTTTACGAATAGAGGTTTAGAGAAAATGAGAAAAATTCTTTTGTGCTGGTTTGCCTGCAAGTTCATTTGTGGTTATGAAGATAGGGTTAAATTCCATGTTGGTGTACAAGTGGAATGTATAGTTGAGTATAAGATTTTAGTATAATTCAGTCCGTATAGCAAGCAATCTAGTCTAATAGTAAGACAAATAAATTCCTATGGTTTTCCATTTTTCCTATTTATTAGGTAATTCACGTTTATGAAAATTTTGAATTCATATTAGTTTATGCATATGCATTAGTTTCAAATCCCACATATTCAGTCCATAAGTTTTCTGTGAATCATCTCAGTCTTTACTTAGTATTTTAGCCAAGTAGTATCATTCGGGGGAAAAAGTATCCCAAGGGGGAGATGTATTGTAATACAATGAGTATTCATGTCTTACAACTTTCAATTTTCTTCACGAAATTGGATCCTACTTGAAGTAATAGTTAGTCATTAATTGATTCTCCGGTTTCTATCCCATCCTTACAATTATTCTCATATCATTGCATATATTCAAGAAATAAGTTCAGTTCATGATATTAAGTTCATGTATCGTGCTTTAGAATCAGTTATGCAATCACGTTCCAAGTCATGTATATTCATAATATGATATCAGTTACCTTCATATAGTAATCTTATTCTAATCAGTCTCATTTGAGGATGAATATTTCCAAGGGGGAGATAATGTAATATCCCTCATTTTTGGGCTAGTCTTTGAACCGTCGTTCTTACGTATAAAAGCTATGATCTAAATGATTCCCATATGACTATAAGTTTCATGATATTTATCCACATGTTTGATTTGCTTTAAGGTGAAAAATTTCCACAAGAATCACTTAGAACAAAGTTGAGCTTAGAGCCTTTGATTCGTCTAAAGTTTGGCATTCGATCCTACAAGGGTGTACTTTAAATGTGTATAACCTTGTATATACATATTTTTTTGCAGATAAAGACACACTAAATTGTAGATAATTTAATTAGCTTTCCAACGATACAAATTTTTCTAAAATCCGATACCCGAGCGAAAAGTTATGACATTTTACATGTAAGGCAGTAAGCCGACGCAATATCGATGCGACGCGTCAGCATGCACGTTACGGAACTGTTTCACACGCTAATTCAGTTTTTCAAGGGTCTAGGGGTAGTTTGGTTACTTTTCCTCACCCAAATCCGCCCATAACACTTAATTTCAGCCCCCAAAAGAAAAATACACTCAATTATTCATGTATTCTCTCAAAGAAAAACCCTAGCCTCCTCAAGAACACCAAGAACTTCATCAATCTTTCTTCAAGAAAAGCAAGAACTCAAGTTTAGTAATTCAAGAATGCTTTCAAGATTGTGTTTCTTCTTCAAGATTAAAGCTTTAAGGAACATGTGGGAGTTCATCCAAGGGCCCTCTTTCACCCATGAAGCCCGAAAAAAACTCTTTTCTTTTAATTAACGAATGAATTTTTCATTACTATGGTGTTTTGTATATTCAAGGAATTTCATGTTTTCATGATGCTTTTAATTCAATTCAGCCCATGTATGATTCCATCAAAGAATTTAAATTCCTCATGCTATGAATTTGAATTTCCCATGCTTTATTCAAGTAAATTCCATGAAAGATCCTAAATTCATGATGTTTAGTAATACGCCCATGTTTTAAATTCACGACATCCACATGTTTCATGAAATTCTCATATCATGTCAAGTCAATTTTAAGATGAATTCCCAAGTTATGATTTTTTTCATGTAACTCTATTATTCCGTCACGATTAAGACATTCTCGTGTTCAAAAGATGAACTTTACATGTTTTGATGGAATACCCATGTCTTATTTCAAGCGAATTACATGTGAATTCGCAATTCATGATTTTAGTTATGTAATCATGCTATGCTCCCATGTTTAAGACATTTCCATGTCCATGTTCATAATCCCCATGGGTTTGGCGAAATGTCCTATATTAAAGTATTAATCTCTACGCACTTGATAGAATGCCCATGTGAATTGAATTGGGTAATCATGACACGTTACCATGTGTTCTCATTCATGTACAAGTCTATAACCTCCAAGTGTTTGATAAAATTCCTCAATGAATGAATTGTGAACAATTGACTATTTATCAAGTCCTCAAAGTCTTAGTATGGTCTTGTTGTTATTGTTATCGAGTCCTGGGGTTATGAATACCTGAAATTTAGCTGTGGTCTAGTTTTTCAACAATCTACATAATGATTTTAGTTATACCATAGGAAATATCATTCAATCAGTAATATGGTCATTTGTAAGTCCAATTAAGTTAGCTCAGTCAAGTTTCAGTTGCATTATCAGTTCATAAATTAATAATTATCTCAGAAACCGTATGGACTTTTATTTTAAAAATACCATGACCCGAGCATATCTGTTATCATTTATCAGTGCATACACCAGTTAGTATTTATGTGTGTTTCAATTGGGTATAGGATTTAGCACCGAGCGAATGCAGGGATGGCGGCTTCCCCGTCAGATAGGCAGAGCCATTAGTAGTAGTCTTTGTATTCCTAAACTATGTATCTAGCGTAGTAAATGAGAAGTCACCCATCATATTAGGATTGACCACCTCACTGGGGTCACCCATCAGTTCAGTCTTGAAAAAGTTAGTCATTTAGGACAGTACAGTACATCAGTATAGTGGATCCACAAAACCAGTGTTAGTAGTCGTAAAACAATATTAACACCCTTCCAACTGGGATTACAGGTTGGACCCTAATTATCTCATATTGGGGTATGCTGGTTAGTTGATACCTCCCACAGTTTTAGTTATAGCTCAGTCTTAGTATAAAACTCAGTTCAGTTCTATAGAATTAGGACTGTCAGAAATAATCACCCAGTTATCAGTAACTCAGTTATCTGTAATCAGAATGATCAATTACTCAGTTATCAAAACTCAGTATTCATTTCCAGTATGACCTCAGTTACAATCTCAGTTACAGTTGTAGTTACAGTCTCAGTTATAGTCCCAAATATAGTCTTAGTTATCGTCATAGTTACAGTCTCATTCCAGTAATTATATCAATAACTCAATTTAGTTTCAAGTTTTCTTGACTATTGTAAACAGTTATAAGTTATTCGTTATCAGTATTTTAGTACTTCAGATTACTAACTCTTTCAGAATCATGGTATACGCTTGGTCCTGCATTCTCAGATAATACAACTTTCATGAATTCATGCTCTGTTATCTCATGGTACTCAATAAGTCCCTTCCTCATATGAATAATACTCTACAGTTTCAGTCCAGTTATTCAGACTAAGTACAGTTCAATCTTACATGCCTAATATTCAGCTATCAGTCATTCAGTTAATATGATAAGTTAGTATGTTTATGCATTAGTGCTCAGTGTAATTTTATATTTAGATCCTTGATTTATGTCAGTCTCTATCACATAGTTTCAACCCAGTATTCATACAGAACCCATGTTTTATAATATTTCATCTTGAGTTATGATTATATCATTAACGTAATGTTTACAGAAACTAAGTGTAGAGATTCACCATCTTATCAGAAAATATTTGTCACTCATGCTTTGAGATATTTTAGTTTTTAGTTTATTCCAACGTATTGGTGAGTCTACATACCCTTAGCATGCATGTTTTGTAATTATGTATGAAATCAGTTTTACTTATTGCATTCACCCCCGCATACTAAGTACATTCTAGAAGTACTGATCCATATATACGTCTGTGTGGCTACATTATTTCATACTGTAGGTACTAATTATCGCCCGCACATCACAATCAGACAGTTGCATGTTACAGCCATAAGGTGATGAGTTCTACTACTTCAAGAACTTCAGACAATTTTATTCATGTATAGTTTATTTATTTTCCATATCTATTGATTACTTGTAGTTGGAGGCATGTGCCAACTATCTATAGTCAGTATATTAGATACTTCATAGATGTCAGTCAGAGTCAGTCATGTAAATCTTAGTTTCTTCCTTCAGATTTATCAGTTTGTAAAGCTTTATCAGTATTGTATTTATTTCAGATTTTTAGTATAATTATTTCCGCACAACAGAATAGCTATTTATTATGTTATAATTCAGTTGCTTAACAATATGCCTGTTCATGGGTTAACTTAGGATCACTTGTGGTTCCAAGCACCGTATGATGACTAGGGGATAGTCTCGGGTCGTTACACCTAGCCTTTTGATAACTCTCAAATTACACTCTTGAATGGGTGTAAGCGATTGTTGTCAATACAATAACCCAACTTAGGTTGGGGTCAACTCCACAAAGAGTGAAAGCATGGGATTAAAAACTCGATTGTTGAAAGTCTACTAAAAGGTGACCACTAATATGAATAAAACTAACATAAATATAAAATGGGGGAATTAGTTTGAATGTGTTTATAGTAACGATTAGTTCTATTTTACAGCACTATCTTGATGTTGAAAAATTCTATGGGTGGATTCAATTCAGAATTGGTCTTGGGGTTATCCAATTCTAGGTGTGGGTTCATGCATGGGTACTTGACAATTTATCCAACTTTATCTAAAAGTCATGGGTAGGCTATATGTAAATGTATTGATGTCAATCTTTTAATTACAATACCAAATTTCACAAATGGGTTCTTTCAAACACCTCACAAATGGGACAATTTTCCACATCTATTGCCTCGATTGTCATCCTTATGTGTAAGAGATGTCATTAAATGAAATGAAATCAAGTTATTGGTTGCAGTTATTCCTCACCCATGTCCCCTCTTTCAAAAATGACATGGGTTCAAGGGTGGTTGGGGTTTGCAACCCCCAACTCTGAGTTAAATCATGGAATAAATGCAATACCCAAAACAAATAGCTAATTAGGAAAATAATTAGCTAACACCCATGCACTACCACAACCTAAGAAAGCATAACCCCAAGAATTAGAATTAGCTCATCATAGATAAAAAGGGTAAAAATATACCAAAGTTATCATTGACATCATCCATGAGAAATAAAGAGATGTAGTTCCAAACATGGATCTCCAACTCTACATTTGATGAAAATTAAAAAACTGCCACCTTGCTCTTGATCTACTTGAGCAGTTTCAAAACGGATGGAGAGCAGATAGACAGCAAATAAAAAGAAGCTCCAAAGCAAATGCGAAGTGGATGACTCTTTTCCTTTACATTTGTCAACTTGTTGACTTAAAAGACTTGCCCATCTTTCCCTTTTTATGTTTCTTACATAAATGAGCATTAAGTAATAGATTACCATCAAATCAATTGAAAAACATGATAATTTAGGCTTAAATGTTGCTAGCAAGTCATCAAATTGACGACTTATCAACCCCCCAAACTAAAACTATTTCTTGTCCTCCAAAAACTGAGAATAATTAAATGAGATAAGGTATTTAACTCAAATACACCCAAAATAAAGATATAATAAAGGAATAAGCTAACAAAACACTACAAACACTTCCCAAACATGTCATGACAACAAGTAAACCAAAATTTTTCAATAAGCACATATTTATGTAGCAAGGATGCAAGTTTGTATCAAATAAGCTTTCCAATTCACAAAGCATCTTAACATAAGACACAAAATCTTCAAAGATTGTCTCAGTCTTCATAATGCAACTTACTTCACCCATTTACCCATACCGATAGTAAAACTTTTCCCTATACCCAAAAGTACAGATGCCACTCACATGTAAGAGTTAGATCAACACACCAAAGATATTTCACTTCATAAAGGAGCACAAATATAGAAAAAATTTACACTCACTCTTAAAAGAAATTCAAGTACATCAATAGAACCATAGGCTTGCCCTTTGTGTTTTTAGCCACTAATGTCGACTTAGTTTGGAATCACCAAGGTCTTGAGGATCAAGATTTAGGTTTAAGGAGCGGGAAGTAATATCTATGAATCAAGTAACTAAAAGACCTCCTACAATGCAATCGTTCAATCCTTTCTACCCCTAAAATTTTCAAACTACACATCTTATTATTTTTGAAATAATTTTCCATATTTTCCTAACTTTTTGTTAAACATTTATGAAACAATTCAGAGCCACCATTTCATTTCTTCACTTCTTTGACTTTTTTCAGGAGATTTTCTATCAATAAGCCCTTCTTAGCCCCTCACTTATCCAATATTTCTTTTCAAGTTCGATGGCCTAGGCTATTGAACTTTATCATCATGCACATTTATTGTCTTTTAAGCACATGTATTGACAACCTTGCATGCACCTTTCTTGTATTTTCTTTGATCATCTTCTCCCAAATACAACCCCCCCCCTCCAAACTTAGGCTTTCAACTATAATCCATTATTTATAATCATGCAATGCATCAAAGGAGGTTAGGTGCCAAAAGTGAGATTTTCAGAAAGGTTTAGGTGTTTTAGCATGTTTATCTTTATAATAAAAAAGATAAATGGGAAAAAAAGCTCAAATAGGTTAACTAGGGAACAATGTTAAGGTGGGAATTTTGCTATGTGACAAGTCAAAAAGGGCCTCATGTCATCCTCTAAACCGAGCTTGCCTAGAATTTTACTTTCAATACAGTTGGGAAACGTTTTAGACTACACATATGTACAAGTGTTATTCAAAAATCTCACCACTCATGGCATCGTACTCATAGAGAAAAAATTTAGTCTCCCAAACAATTTGAGTAATTTGAGCTTCATAAGTTACTCCGAGTCAATGACTCATCCTCGTACAGAGAGAGAAAAAATTGAGTTTAATGGTCTCACTAAAAAGAATGATCAAAACATCCTTGATGTTACAACTATATTTTTGATTTTTCTCAAAAACATTACATTCCTTGCCAATGATATTTCAAGAGTCTTTTCAAATTTTTGCTTTTTCCTAGTTAACCAAAATGACTTGATACTTATCCTATGGATGTCTCAACGTCATCCCTCATGGGTCAAGTATCACACAGTTCAACAAAGAAACTAAACTAAAATAAAAATAAAAGATCAAAAGAAAGAGAAAATAAAATTTAGCTCCTTAGGATAGAATCGAGTTTCAAAAAAAACCCTTGCAGTTTATTAGATAGGTATATACAAAAGGCGACAAGAGCAATGCGCTTAATTTGATATCGCAATTATATTAAGCGCATGACACAAATTCAACAACAACAAGACAATATTTGACATTATTATCAAAATGCCCGACAAGGGCTCATCCAAAGCAATGTCAATAATAATAATAAAAAAACAAAATAATCCCCACAAGGGGTAAAAGTAAATAAACATGACAAAAATGTAGCGTGTACACACAAACCTCAAAGTAATAACATAGAGTATATTATTCCAATTTTTCCAACCAAATGCCATAGAGTAAAAAATTAGGTACTGACCATCAAACCAATCATAAAATTGCCCCACCCCCACTAAAGACAATGAATTGTCCCCAATGAAAAAGTAAAAAAAATAGAAGAGGGTAGAGACTCTTTGTGGTGCACTAGGTTCTTGGATCTCTGCCGGTGAATGATCGCACTGTCTCTATAGGAACCTTGTTAGACTAGGCTCCTTTCATCGAGTCTACTATGAAGGGTGACTCGTCATCATGTAAAGCGTTAGAACTATCCCCAACCAACTGTGCATTATCCTCATCCCTGGATAATTGAAAGGTGAGATCAACCTATTGGTCTACAGGTAGCCCCTCTATAAGATCAACCTCGGCCTTATCATCAAATTAATCATGACCCTCTACGAATAAATCATTAAATGAAAGCACTGGTCTAGAAATATCAGGCATAAAAGAAATCTGTGCCTTATAAATACCAAAGGAGGGTTGTCCAGAGTAAAACTCCACCCGTAAACTATAAAGGTCTGCCCTCACAGATGCCACCCCCTCACAATCCTCTCTCACCTTAAGCGTGGCTACTCTCTTATCTAACTTTTCTATTCTAGCATATAGAGTTTCTATAGTATCCTGAATAAACTAGGGAATGTCTGCCACTAATTGGGTAAGAGTAGCATTGTTTTCCAAAGTCATAGAAGCAACCTTGGCAAATATCACCATAGAAGACGTGTTGATTGTGTGGGCTGAGGTGGTGGTGCGGTGCTTGACGATAGAGGAGTGTCGGTGGAATCATGATAAGTCTTAGTCTCAAGTGTATAATCCGAAGGGATCTCCAATCCCTATGAGCTCGGCAACCCTTCTGGACCCGAGTCTACCAAAACCAAAGCTTTTCTTTTTATGCTCGTAGGTTTATCCGCATCCTTGCAATATGTTATGTCAATAACTCCGGTGCATATAATCGGTCTATCAATCTTAGAGAGTAGTAGGACTTTAAACTTAAGGAAAATCATAGATATGAGTGACAAAAAGGGCAATAAAGTGCCTAGTTGCTTTGATCTTAACTTCACTATCTCCACTATCAACTCTCCCGGATTGATAGAAATCTTATGATTCATCCGACAATAACAGAACAATCAATCATGACATCATGGTCATTTGTTGAGGGAAGTATATGGTTACCCAAAAAACTAAGCCAATGTTTGGCTTGAACCGAAAGAACTCTCCTCCTGTTTTGACCTACACCATTAGCACATGGAGGAAGGCCCTTAGAAATTACCTTAGAAGGCCATTGAAAACTTTGATGTCCACTAAATATAATCTTCTTGCACTTCATCGCAGAATCTAAGTCACAAGAAAAATAGAGCATATTGATCTTTGAAGCCATGCAAGGGACTTCCACTCCTCAAACTGATACACTCTCAAGACACTGTTGTTCGGAAATTGTCATTTTATATTATTGTTTATTATTATGAATGAAATAGGAGGCATGGAATTCTCGACTAATTTCTGAGAAATAGCATAGCGGGCAAGGGGAAGGCGTCATATTCGTAAAGAGTTCCCATACTCATTCTTTAATCTCCGTGATGATTTAAGGGAAATAGGTGTCAACTCCTTTCATGCTACAGACCTTCTTGGGATTGAAGCCCTGGGTAGTTACCCAATAATCATATAACTCTTTCACACCATTGATACTAGACCAAATTTGATCCACTTCCTTTCTAACCTCTCATGTATGATAAATGGTAGCTTCGACATCTGGGACTTTCAGACTATCTTTGGAGGCCAGTTCTTTTCCCATTGCGGAAGTAGATTTTTCTTTGCCTTTATCCAGGGGATTAACCTTTCTAGATTCTCATGGAAAGTTCTTCCTTAGAGACATACCTATGGGAAAGAAACAAAACAAAACCAAAACAAAAGAGAAAAGGTAAATCATGTTTTTGGAATTGTCTATGTTATGAAATAAAATAAAAGATAAGAAACAAGAATATTTGTTTGATAGATGCAAGGTAACTTCATCATTAGAGCCCATGGGATTAATTCATTACAAAACTTAATCATTTGGGCTCTAAATTATCTAATATTCTTCATATTTCAAAAAACTAGTTCATAGGACATCTAAAACCTCCAACGGAAACAAGAATGACCAATTCCCTTAAGATTGATGTCATCCAATCTATTATATATAAATGAAAGCATTTATGTTTCCCGGTTAGGCATAGAGTGACCAACAAGAACCATGGATGCCATATTTCTCAACAAACTTCCTCAACCAATAACTATCGAATATTTTATTTAGGTTTAACTGGACTAAAAAATATTTAATAAAAATTGACCACATCCCTTAGGAGAATCACATAGACCATTACAAGCATAAAAGACATTTCTCTCATATTGTCATTTCAGCAAACACATGGTGGGCATGCTAACTATGAACTTGGAGAAAGAAAATAGAAGCACAAGAGAAAAAACTCATCCCACCAAATCATCTCTAAACACATTCAAGATGCTTATATTATCATACTTAAGCTATCTACCACACGAAATAAGTAAGAAAGGTTTAATGGACATTTTGTCAAACACTTGGTGCACTAGCTGCATTTATGAGAGTATCATGAATCAAATTAGTGAAATAAGGCAACAATCAAATTAGTGAAATAAGGCAACAATAATCCCAATAAGCTCACAAAAACCAACTTTAAATTACTAATTATAATGAGGTATGAGGCATTATGTCTATTCTTAAGAGAATTAAAAAATGTAACCAAGTGAGATCATACCTTTAACTTGCTTTAAGAGAGAAAAAAGAACCACAAGTCCAAAAGAGTTATCTTGATTCTTTTAAGTTCAATTGTTGTTAAAGAAAGTAAAAATGTTGATTGTGAGTAAAAGACGTGTTGGAATGGAGTTGCAGTGAGAAAAGTTTAAGTATTGATTTTCTTTGGCTCTTTGTTACATATTTAAAGAGATTTTGGGTTGACTGGGTTGGGTCAGCCAAATATGATCTGACACATTATGAAGTATCAACATTTTTTAAACTCATTTGTTTCCCATCTTCTTTCCATCGATGGTTGGACTGCTTAAGCAGTTTCAGCGCAGATCGGGATAAAATGCGCATCCTAATTTGTGTCGAAGAAGTGATGGACCTGTGCCTAGACTGTTTATGTTGTTCCAACGTAGGTTGGGATAGTAACTACAAGTTTCTTGTCTTCAACTTTAGGCCACCTGCATCGATGATGTGCCTAGCCTGCGACTGGAGTGTTGCATAAGTCTAGCGCAGGTTAAGGAAGTTTACTCCAGTAAAACTACATTCTATTTTCCCGTCACTTGCGGCTGACCTGCTCATGCATGTGTAGCACAGGTTGTTCAATCTAGGCACACAATTTTTCTTCAAAAATTTCTTGGTTTGGAGCATAGTTTTGAGCCTCTGATCTAACCTTCTCGCACCCAAACTTTATGATATTACCTACATCAATAAAAACTAAGCTAAAATTAGTATAAAAAACATTAAAAACATCAAAAATAAATCTTGGGTTGTCTCTAAAGAAATGCCATAATTATAGTCGTGGCACAACATCACTTGATTATCATTTTAGATCTTTGAAGCAAAGCGACTCAATATTAGCCGCTCCGAGTCCACCCTTATTGTAGTACATCAGTCTTTGCCCATTAAACATAAATTTTTTCTTCTCTTGATCTTCCAACTTAATAGCTATGCTCGGATAAATATTTGAGATCATGAACATGCCCGACCACTTCGATTTAAGCTTCACCACGAAGAGTTTCAATCTCGAATTAAAGAAGAGGACATTATCACCCACATGTAACTCTCGCTTTAATATTTTTGCACCGTGCCACCTCTTCATCTTCTCTTTGTACAAGATGGAGCTTTTATATGCCTTAAGCCGAAACTCTTTCAACTAATGAATTTGATTCACCCTTAATTTTGAAGGGTCCTCCCAATCCATATTAAACTTTTTCAAAGCCCATAAAGCCTTATGTTCTAACTCAACGAGTAAGTGACAAGCCTTCCCAAACACCAAATGGTATGGGGACATACCAATACGAGTTTTATAGGCCATTCTATATGACCAAAGAGCATCATCAAGATGTCTTGAAATCATACGGCCAACATTCATGGTTTTCTAAAGGATGGATTTGAATTCACGTTTCCAAACTTCAACTTAGCCACTAGTTTTGGGATGATAAGGAGTAGAAACCTTATGCTTCACCCCATACTTATCAAACAAAGCACTGAAGATCTAATTATAGAAATAAGAGCCTTCATCACTAATAATTTCCCTTGAAGTCCAAAACTTTGTAAAAATGTACTTCTTCAAGAAAAAAGTTACACTCTTTCCTTTGTTATTCGGTAAAGAAATGGCTTCCAACCACTTTGTGAAATAATCAACGGCTACCAAGATATATTTATTACCATATGAGCTCGCAAAGGGACCCATGAAGTCGATCCCCCACACATCAAATAGTTCAACCTCGAGATTGGGCTTAAGAGGCATGTTATGCCTCCTAGAAATACCACCTTGCATTTGGCATTGAGGAAATATTTGAACTAACTCATAAGAATCTCTATGAAGTGTAGGGAAATAGTATTCCATTTGAAGAACCTTAGAGGAAGTCGGATCCCACCATGAAGACCACCAAATAGAGAGGAGTGATAAGCCTCAAGAATAGCTCTCATTTCCGCCTCCATGACACACCGACGGATCACACCATCTCCACACTCCCTATACAAGAATGGTTCATCACAAAAATATTTTTCACATCAAATGGGAACCACTTCTTTTGATAATGATTGAGCACGTTGAGAAGAACACCACTCACAATATAGTTAGAATAATTTGTATACCATGGTACAACACTTCCTAAATGTGACATTACTAGCTCATCTAGGAAGGCGTCATAAATATCAATCTCACCAAACTTTTCATTACTGGATTCAAGGTAGGAAAGGTGGTTGGCTACTTGATTTTCACACCCCTTTTGATCATATACTTCAAACTCAAACTTTTGTAAGAGCAATATCCACCTAATCAACTAAGGTTTTAGCTATTTCTTGTCCATGAGATATTTAAGAGAGGCATGGTCCATGTTTACAACCACTTTTGTGCCTAAAAAATAGGCTCAAAACTTTTCAAAAGCATACACCACTCCAAGTGACAATATCCATGATATGAGCCCCATTTTTCGGATTGACAACTGTGTCACTAGGCAATCCACCCATTTGTCTTGCATAAAGTTAAGCCGAGATTTGACCCAATTGAGTTTTAAGTTTATTGATAGAGGTCGGATAAGATGACACTATTTAATTGATTTATGAGAAGTCACTTTTCATCTCTATCACTAGGTTGTCAGTCCCCTCAACACCCATTAAAATCTGAGAAAGGACATCCTCATTTTTGAGCTTATCCAGGTCAATGGAACTTGACTCTTTACCCTTTGCCCGATCATGTGAAGGAACATACCAATCATAATCTCTATTCTTATCTCGCTAGTCCTGATCTCTATAACAATCTCTATCTCACCAATCTCTATCATGATCTCTTTCCTTCCAACCATGATTCCCGCCTCGCCTTTGATAGATTGGGCATGAACCCCCTATTAGTTTGACAAAAACCAAATTTCTTCATCAAGGGACTCCATTTCCTCATCATCATAAGATTTAACACTCTTATAATCATTGATATTGACAACCTTAAAAGGATCTACCATCACATGCTTGTTGAGAATATCAAGTTTTTTCATTACTTTGGTCATATTTGTATCTCTTTCTTCATGCTTTTTATTTTTTCCTTGGCTCACAAAATATGTGGAGGGAGCCCCCACGGCCACCATGGTATCTCTTGGGTAACACCCTCTACTTTTCTTGGTCACTTGATCTATCAAATTCGATGCAACACCATATGATAGTTTGACAAGAGAAACCCCGACTACATTATCGACTACCATTTTTTTCAATTGATCCAATGCCCTATAGAAAATTTGCAGAAGCATTTTATTCGGAACCTCATGATTTGGGCATTGCATTAACTTATTGTTGAAACATTGCCAAACCTCATATAATGGTTCACCATTAAGTTGGCGAAAGTTAGTGATTTTATACCTTAGTTACAACATTCGAGAAAGAGAAAAATATCTTTCCAAAAATGCCTCTGTGAGCTCACTCCATGAAATGGATAGATACCAAAGGCAAAGACCGCATCCATAATACCATTTCTCCCATCATAGAGAATGGGAAAAGATGCAACCAAATTTACTCTTTAGATATGTGAGTAATGTCAAATGGAGAACACACATTAATAAAATTCTTCTAGTGTAGATTAGAATACTCATGAACTTGGCATCCAAATAACCCTTTCATTTAATGCAAATGAAGCATCACTCTTGTGTAACACCCCGAGTCTATACCCCGGATGCTACACGATGCTTACGACCCCGAAGGAGCACAAGATAATCCATGACTAATATCTGCTATGAGCATTGAATAAGAATAATAAAATAAATGCGGAATTAGGCTGAATTGCCATAAGGTTCAAAATCTAAATTCTAATAAATAATAATATCTGGTAAAAATATCTGAAAACTAAACATTGTTGAAATTGGTCTAGTCTAAAAGACACTAATTGAACTGTCTAAATATGGAGTTGATGGGACAAGCCCCCAACTAACTCCAGCTAATGCAATGCTGAAACTACTGAATTTCTTAAATAAAAGAATATCCTCGATAGATTAGGAATGACTACTAAATTTGCGACTACTGACTAGATCAGTCTAAGAGCAGTTAGGAACCTGAGCATCCAAACCTATGATATGAGATATCATAGCACAAAGAAAGAGTCTGTGTCAGTACGTGGAATATACTAGTATGCTAGATGAGGTAACACTTAATGCAAGGGTTCATATGCATGAAAAGTAATAGACTGAATGATATAGACTAACCGAATATGAGAGTACATGGATAACTGAAACTGCTATAAATACTGAGTATGTAATATAGTGCACATATATATATATATTGTATCTGAGCTTTTTTGAAGCTAAGTACTAGTACTCATAACTAAGTAACTGATATATGAAGTTACTAATACTTGAATTACTAATACTAAGTAACTGTGTCTGATAGTCCTGATTTTATAGAACTGAACTGTGTTCTAAAATGAGACTGAAACTGAGACTATGGGAGGTAATCATCTAATGGATATGCCCAAATCTTAGCTGATAGGGGTCCAACCTGTGAACCCAGTTGGAACGGTATTAATATAGTTCCACGGGTATAAACACTGGAAAACTAGGATGCCAAGCCTAGCTAATGGCTGACACCTGGGCAGAGTTAAGCCTAATATAATGGATGACCCCTGTGAGGTAGTTAAGCCTAGTATGATGGGTGACACTTCATCCTATGCTAGCTACACAGTTCTGGAGTACAGGGACTGCTGCTAACGACTCTTCCACTATGACGAGGAATCCTTCATCCCAACACTCAGTCGGTGCTAAATGCTACTCCTAACTAAAAGACACTGATCATTAAACTGAACTTAACTGGACTGATAATGAGCTTTACTGAGTTCGCAAACTGACTGAGTTTAGTGAATTCATCAAATATACTGAGTACTACTAATCATGACATGAATTATACGTTTCTGTAAGTACTGTAGCTCTAGATAAACAACTAGATTTTCAAGTTTTAAATATCTCCAGGAATCGATTGCTTGAAAGTAAAACATAACATGATCTTGAAAAGCATAAAAATGTTCACTTGCTCATAATTCATCCTTAGTGACATTTTATAAAACACTTGCTAGGTATAAGCTTGAACATGATTGGGACCAGATAATGACATGTCATGATTCCACTATTTACTTAAATAATTTTATCAAACACTTGGGGAGCCTTGTTTATTTACATGATAATGGCCAACACATGAAAATCATGATACATTAATCAATTTGTTAATTCAATGGTTTATCAAGATAATCACATATTCAACACATATGCTATTCAATTTTCGCGAAACATTCAATTAAATCATGGATTGAAACTTAACAAATATCATGAACCTGAATTCAATCTAATTCAAACTTGGAAATAATGAATCTGAGATCTTGTATGTTTAAAAACATTCTTGTACTTCATGGGTGAAAGAAACCCATGAATGAATACCTGACGTACCTGGGAATATTTGTTCTTGAAGGTTCTTGGAGGAATTCTTGAGTTTTCTCTTATTTCTTAAAACTAGGTTTTTGTATTTTAGAGAGAAAGCTCTTGATTTTGGAACAAACTTTTATAAAATAATGACAATTTAGGTTATTAAGGTCTTTAATATCCTATTTAGGCTGACTATGGTGAGGGAAAAGTACCTAAAAGCCCTTTGAAATAACTGAAAAATCCTAATTTGGCATGTTGGTGCGATGCGGTGCTATCACATCATTTCACTGGAATTTGACAACTGTGAACTGGAAGCTTTGTGCGATGCGGTGAAATCATGTTGCTTCACTTCATGGGAATCTTCCCCTTGGTTCGACGCTCCATGATCATATAGTAACACTGGAAATTAACAATTGGGAAATTGGATGGTGGCGCAATGAGGTAGTATCACGTTGGCTCACTGGAAAATGACAATTTCCATTTGGACTGCCTCCGCGAGGCGCTGAAGTACCTGGTGGTACACTGTTTAACTAAAATGGCTCTAATTCTTCCCCCGGGTATTGGATTTGGGTAAATTTTATATCGTTGGAAAGCTAACTGAATTTCCTATGCATTGGCAGGCTCTAAACTGAAAAATACTGAGTATTTTATAAAATTTTCATTGGAATACTAATATACTGAGAGATAAATTAAGCTAGGGAAATATAGGGTATTACAATATCTCCCCCTTGGGAAAATTCATCCTCTAATGAGACTGATTAAGCTGAGAAACACTAATATATTAAGTTTACACACTGAACATGCATATCTGATGCATGGAATATGTGACTGAGACTAGTGATATGTTGTATTTCATATTGAACATGGTTATCTGATGCATGAGTACTTGACTAAAATTATTCATAATATCATCACTAAATATGAAACGATAATGAATACCAAGTTCACAGTTATAATAGAATCATAGAACTGAGTAAATATAAGGAAGATTGTCACCTTAAGTTTAAAATACTGATGAACCTGAGATCATTTAATTAACATGCATGAACAGTAAGATGAGAACACGACTGAGTTTGAAACATGATATACGAACTGAATACCATGAACTGAACTAATTTCTTGAATACATGTCATGACATGGGAATGGCCATATGGCCTAGATTTGGAATGAGAGAGTCAACTTATGAATACTCACTACTCCAAACTGGGTCTTGTTACATGAAGAGAAACTGGAAGGTTGAGGATATGAAAGCTCAGGGGTTATAGTGCATCTCCCTTCTTGGGACATTATGTACCCCGAAGAATGCTGACTTAGCTAGGATACTGAGGAAAGGCTGAGAAGATACACGGGGCATCTACAAACTAAATCATAACTAAATATTTGAGATCTGAAACTGAGGCATGATACATGAACTGGGCTAAACTCGTAACTACTAGGATTCTCTATCTTAGAATAGTCATATTCATGAAACTTAGGATAGTACGACTGGGTGGAAAGATGGGGAAACTATACGAACTTGTCCGCCTGACTGTTAAACTAAATTCCTACCTTTATAGACTAACTTATACTGAAAACTTATACTCAATTGGAGCATTTCTTGACACTCTTTCCATAAAGTTCTACTAACTTCAGGGAGCAAGGAAATCTTGGCATGGTCTGAATAAGACATCTGAATAAGAAATGACAACATTGCTCCAGTTCTATAATATGTAGAAAAACCTACGAAATGTTATCTAGGACAGAGTTACAAAGCTTCATCTACTGAAATTACTTACTTGCCATCCTAGCCATATTTCTCAACTATTACCTCAACTATAATTTCTACTTTAACACCGCATTTCACTTGGGGCTACTAAAAATATTTACATGGACACTGATAACTCTACCTACTGAGGTTTGAGATGGACTGAATTCTCCCACTATGTTCAAGCCTACTCAAATCTTCGAAATACATTTAGCCATTTACACATCAACATGACATTAAAGCCTATCTTCATAACTAAAGCATCATGTAAAACTAGCATGCATCAATTTTTTATTAACATGAAACATTTACTCTCTCCCTTATATGTAACTGCTCATTACTACATCACTTCATAAGAAGAGTTCTCTGAAGGTTAAAATATGAGGACCTGAAACATAAATGGCACTTATCAAATTCGACACTTAACTGAGGCCTGAGGAATAGAACATCAACATTCTGGATTTTATCAAGAGATCTAAACTGAGGATATACATGACAAAATCTAAATATATCTAATCATTAGGAGTGTATCAAGAGTCATAGGAACTGAGCATAGTGTAAAGCAAGAGTACATGAGTCATGAGATGCATGACCTAAGTTTGGAGTTTCTGTGTTCAGGGAACGTGATTTGTAACACTGAGTGAATTGGAATTGCTCATACTATGAACTGTAAGCATACATATTTTTCATTAATATGCATGAATATGAGCTATGACCATAAAGTTGACATGTGAGACATGGGCAGTGATCGTGATAGCTGAAGTACAAAACTTTGCACTGAGGTAGGGATGGGTTGGGCGTCAACCTCTCCCACTACTTTTTTAAAGATAATGACCTTGCTACTAAAATCTGAAGGCTAAACTTTTTGAGATATCATAAATGCATAGTTCCTGTATACCCGTAGGGCTATAATAGACTGACCCACTGGTGGAGATTGAGAAAGGTTTTGTTAAGGTTGTTGGTATGACTTTGAAATCAACTTCTATGTAGGGAAGTACAAAAGACAGAGAAACTCCTGGATCCAATAAAAAAACATGTAAATGGAAGATCTTATATATACCAGTAACCATATTAGGAGAACTTTCCTGATCTTGTCGGAATTGAAGGGAATAAAGCCTATTTGGGAATTGCCCACCGGCGGCCCTAGAAGTGGCACCCTATTGGTTTGGGCAACCATACTGAGCTGATGAATGGTTGGACTTAACCTGTTTGCACAAATTCCATCCCCTCTGAGCCATTACTCTACACTCCCGCATTATGTGGCCTGGCTTACCAAATCCAAAAAATACATCATTGCCAGTTTTACACATACCTAGGTGATTTCTATCATATTCTTCGCAAAGTGGTTGGGTTCGACCACTGCTCACACTACCCTTGGTTTTAGAGCATAATTCCCTATCTCGACTATGATTCTTGAACTTTGGTACTGGCATACTAGCTAAGGATGGAGCTAGAATTGAAAACTTCTAACTGAGCTAAGGATGGTTACCACCCTCTGAACCTTGCTAAGAAAAACTAATGCTACCCGTTCTGGCTCTTTTATTTTCTCTCTCCTTCTTCTTAAGCTTCTGCTCCTCAATCTATTGATCACGAAACATAATCCCTGATATGTCCATCTCCTTAATTAACATCGCAGTCCTACACTCCTTGACCACACTATCAGATACCCCAAAAACATACTTGCACATTCTGGACCTATTGGGAGCATACCTAGCTAACTGAATAAACTTAATGTAATACTCTTTCACACTCATACTACCTTGAATGAGGTTGATAAACTCTAAAACCTTGTCTTCTCTTATTTATAAGGAAAAAAATCTATCTAGATATACAGTAGAAATTTTTTTCGATTCTATGATCTCTGCATTTGTGCCCCTGTCTACCTTTCACTGCTTAAACAACGCATGAGCTACATCTTGTAGCTGATAGGCATCTAACTCATCACTCTTATTGGCAGTTACTCTGATGATATATGTGACTTTTTGAACTTGATCGAGGAACTCCAGTGGATCCTCTTCTGACTTAGATTCTGAGAATAGGGGAGAGTTCATTCGGGTGAAGTCCCAAATGTTGGTTGTAGTAGTATTGGCCACTGCATTAGCCATAACAACAGTTGGCCGTTCATTCTATATTGCGATAGAATTGGCTAGAGAGTTGAATGCAACTCTAAATTCTACGTGGGAGATATACTCGTCTATGGGATCTGCCTGAACTGGCTGAGCTGCTGATTGATTTCGAGTTCTTCTTCCATTGGTCTTTTTCTGAGGCATGTTCTATAACCGAAAGGAGGAAAAGAATTAGACTGAGAATTTATCTTAAGATCATGCTTGCTTGCACGAAACGGATACTGAAGAAGGAAAACTTTTCATAAAACATCTCATAGCCTCCTCCTGTCCATAAGTGTGGCGCGCTACACACTCATGCACAAGACTCTACTTGATGCAACTTTCAGACTACCTAGGACTATATTGAACCTTAGTCTCTAATACCAAGTTTTAAATGTCCCGAGTATGTTCCCAAGATGGTACACGGTGCTTACGACCCCGAATGACAATAAGCTAACCCATGACTGATATCTATTGTGAGCCTGAATAATATACTGAAATAAATGCAAAATTAGGCTGAATTGTCATAAGGTTCAAAATCTAAATACTAATAAATAGTAACATCTGATAATAATATCTATAAACTAAGCATTGTCTGAAATGGTCTAGTCTGAAAGCCTCTAATTTAACTATCTGAATATGGAGTTGACGGGATAAGGCCCCAACTAATTCTAACAAATGCAATACAAAAACTACTGAATTGTTGAAATAAAAGCATATCCTTGAAAGATGAGGACTCACTACTAAATCTTCTATTGCATACTAGATCTGCCTATGTGCAGTCAGGAACCTTATCATTTGAACCTATGATATGAGACATCATAGCTTAAAGAAAGAGTATGTGTTAGTACATGGAATGTACTGGTATGCTAGATGAGGTAAGGTTGAATCAAGGGGTTCATATGCATGAACAATAATTGAGTTAATGATATAGAGTAACCGAATAAGAGAATACATGGAAAACTGAAACTGTTGTAAATACTGTGTATGTAATATTGTGCACATACATATATATATATATTGTATCTGAGCCTTTCAGAAGTTAAGTACTAAGTACTGATAATTGAGTAACTAATATCTGAAGTTACTGAAAACTGAATTAATGATACCGAGTAACTATGTCTGGCAGTCCTAATTTTGTAGAGCTGAACCAAGTTCAAACTAAGACTGAAATTGAGACTGTGGGAGGTAATCATCTAACCAGCATGCCTCAAATATGAGCTAATAGGGGTCCAACCTGTGACCCCAGTTGGAAGGGTGATAATACCGTGCCTTGTGTACTAACACTGGAAAACCTGGATACCAAGCCTAACTGACGGGTGACACCTGGCGGAGTCAAGCCTAATCTAACAGGTGACCCCTGGGAGGTAGTCAAGCCTAGTCTGACGGGTGACTCCTCATCCTGCATTGGTTACGCAGTTCTGGAGTACAGAGACTTCTACTAACGACTCTACCTCTTTGTAGGGGATATAGTTATCCCTGCACTCGCTCGGTGGTAAATTATACTCCCAACTAAAACACACTAATTATTAAACTGAACTGAACTCGACTGATAATAAGCTTTACTGAGTTCTGAAACTGACTGAGTTTACTGAATTCTACTAACGGACTGAGTACTAATGATCGTGACATGACTTATACTATTCTATAACTACTATAGCTCTAGATAAACAGCTTTATTTTTTGGTATTAAATACCCCCAGGACTCGATATCATGAAAAGTAAAACATAAAATGATCTTGAAAAGCATAACAATGTTCAATTGTTCATAATTCATCCATAGAGACATTTTATCAAACACTTATAACGCATAAGCTTGTACATGATTGGGACTAAATAATGACATGTCATGATTCCACTAGTGACTTCACATAGGCAATTTCAGCAAACACTTGGGGAGTATGGATTATTTACATTATAATGGCCAATACATGAACATCATGATACATTAATCAATTTTTAAATTCAAGGGTTTATCAAGATAATCACATATTCATCACACATGCTATTCAATTTTGAAGAAACTTGTAATTATATCATAGATTGATACCTACCTAATATCATGAACATGAATTCAATCTAATTCAAACATGGAAATCATGAATGTGAGATCTTGTATGTTTAAAAAGGGTTCTTGGACTTCGTGGGTGAAAAGAACCCATGAATAAACACTTGACATACCTGGGAATATTAGTTACTGAAGGTTGTTGGAGGAATTTTTGAGTTTTCTCTATGTACTTTAGAGAGAAATCTCTTGATTTTGGGGAAACTTTTATAAAATTAATTTAGGTTATTAAGGGCATAAATCTCGTGTTTAGGCTGACTAGGGTGAGGGAAAAATATCTAAAAGCCCTTGTAATTAAAACTTAGAATTAACTGAAAAATCCTAATTTGGCATGCTAGCGCGACGCTGCGCTATCACATTGTATCAGTGGAATTTGACAACTACGACCAGGAAGCGGGGTGGAATCACGTTGCTTAAATGCATGGGAATTTGGCCGTTGGCACGATACACGATGATCGCGTAGCAACACTGAAAATTGACTATTGGGAAATTGGTTGGTGGCGCAACGCAGTGGTGTTGCGTTGGATCACTGAAAAATGAAAATTGCCATTTGGACTGCCTCCGCGACGCGCTGAAGTACCCGTCGTACGCTGTTTCACTAAAATGGCTCTAACTCTTTGCTTGGGTATTGGATTTTGGTGAATTTTATATCATTGGTAATCAAACTGAATTTCCTACGTATTGGTAGACTTTAAACTTAAAAATACTGTGTATTTTTATTTTTTTACACAGGAATACTCACATACTGAGAATTAAACTAAGCTAGAGAAATATGGTGTATTATAGATAGTAATGTGAAACACTCCATTTCCTTCCACCGGTGGAATACGAATAGCACTAGCTCACGTCGCATCATCGAGGTGATCCGCATCCTCAAGATACCCATAAACCATCCCAAAATTACTACCGGATTGGCTCATAGTATCGTGTATACTATTATACGCACCTGAGAAAGAACAAAAACACCAAACAATGTAAAATAAAACACTATGGCTAACCCAAAGTAACTAAAAATGCTACTAGAGTGAAAGCTATTTTTCCCTCCCCGCCAATGACGCCATTTTTGAAAATGATCAAATTACACTCTGGAATGGGTGTAAGCAATAATTGTCATTGCAATAACCGAACTTTCATTCGGGTCGAATCCACCAGTTTTGAAAGCATGGAATTCAAAACTCAAGAGTATTTATAGTCTACTAATAGGTGACCCGTAATGTAAATAAAACTAACATAAATATAAAATGGGGGAATTAGTTTGATTGTGTTTATAGTAGAAATTACTTCAATTTTAGAGCACTATCTTGACATTGAAAAATGCTAAGAGTTGATTCAATTGAGAATAGGTATTTGGGTTATGCAATTCTAGGTGTGGATTCATGCATGGGTACTTGGCAATTTAACCAACTTTAGCTAAAAGTCATGGGTAGGCTAGATGTAAATGTATTGATGTCAATCTTTCAATTACAAAATCAAATTTCACAAATGGCTTCTTTCGAACATCTCACAAGTGGAACAATTTTCCACATATATTGCCTTAATTGACATCCTTATGTCTAAGAGATATCATTAAATGAAATGAAATCAAGTTATTGGTTGTATTTATTCCTAAACCGTGTCCCCTCTTTCAAGAATGACATGGGTTCATGGATGGTTGGGGCTTGCAACTCCCAACTCTTAGTAAAATCATGGAATAAATGCAACAACCATCACAAATAAATAATTAGGATAATAATTAGCTAACACCCATGCACTACCAAATCCTAAGAAAACATAACACTAAGAATTAGAATTATCTACTCTTAGATAAAAGGGTAAAAATATACCAAATTTGTCATTGACTTCATCCATGATAAATAAAGAGAATGTTGTTCCAAATTTGGAGTTTCAACAAATCTTCAATAGAAAATTACTATTTCGTCTTAGGGAATCACTCACATATGTTTTTCACTCAAGACTAGTACAATATTCTTCTAGGATGAAAATATAGATGCAAACATGAAAACATAAAAGCTAAGATGGGAAAAAGAAGCTAGGTCCTGAAAAATGTGCTAAAACCCTCTTTTTAAACTTCAACTCTACATTTGATGAAAATTACAAAACTGCCACCTTGCTCTTGATCTGCTTGAATGGTTATAAAGTGGATAGAGAGAAGAGAGAGAGAGTAAATGAAAAGCAGCCCCAAAGAAGATGCAAAGCAGATGCATAGAGGATGCTAAATGGATGAATCTTTTCATTCATATTTGGCCTCTTGTTGACTTGAATGACATGCCCATCTTCCTGTTTTTACTTTTACCTACATAAATGAGCCTTAATTAAGAGATTACTATTAAATCATTGGAAAAGTATGATAATTTAGGCATAAAGGTGCTAGAAAGTCATCAAATTGATGACTTATCACCTTCCTTTACACAAGAGCCTTAGGGAGAATTAAAGATAGTTTCTAAGTGTTTAAGATAAGAATAATAGGGTAAATGATGACCCAATAGTGATATAAGTCGTGGGGACTTAAGAGGTCATATGGGGAAATTTCCAGATTACACCCAACTTAAATTGCTTAAAATTTCCATAAGATAGAACGACTCCCCCATACCAATCGTACCCTTCCATACGAGTGGTACCCAAAACTCATACCCTAGGCCTCCCCCTTAGAACCAACACTATCCAACATACGATTTACCCAAACCAAGTTGTACCATACGAATAGTACCCCCAAACCATATCCTTGGAAGAATAAAATCAAAGAAAGTTTGAATACTCTCCACTATATGAGTGAATGGTATGACTCATACCCTAACTTATGGCTCAAGGTAAGCCACTCGTACTCAAATACAAGTTAAGTTACTAAGTCTCCAAATAAGAGAAGGAGAAACCAAATCATACGAACCGTCACCCACCATACAACTCGTACCCACCCAAGTTGCATCCTTCCAAGAAATCAATCCAGCCCACCAACCAACACTGGTTATCATACCACCAAGAGAATAAAATCCGTACCCAATCATAGGAATGGTACCCAAAAGTTATATGATGTTCAGAATAAAAAAATCTAGGAAATTTTTCTAATAGTCTGAACCCAGGGTGTTTTATCTCCCTCACTAGGATCATTCATCCCCGAATGAAGGACAAGTTAGGTAAAACACAATTATGAGTCATTTGCATTATCAAACTTCAATCCAACATTTAACTAAGTTAGAGAACAAAGAATTGATCAAGAACACATACCTTCCGCACGAATATCCAGAGCAAAAAACTAATGCAGATATTTGGACTTCATATCTGCTTCCCGTGTAGCCTCTTCCACCTTGTTGTTTCGATATTGAACCTTAACCGAGGCCACATACTTGGTCTGTTACTGATGACCCTGCCAATCAAATATCTAAAAAGGGAGCTTTTCATAAGACAGAGAATCTGAGATACCTAAGCCTTCCAAAGGAACCACTATTGAAGGATCACCAAGATACTTTATCATCATAGAGACATTAAATATATAATAAATGGAGCTCAAACTAGAAGGTAACTTCAATTCGTATGCCACGTTACCAACACTCTACAAAACTGCATAAAGACCAACATACCAAGTACGAAGCTTCTCCTTTTTACCAAAATGCATTATTTCCTTCATTGAAGATACCTTTAGAAACACCATATCACCAGCCTCAAACACCAAGTCATTACGCCTTATATCCGCATAGGGATTTTGTCCACTTTTGGCAGCCCTAAGCCTATCTTAAATCACCTTAACCATTTCTATAGCCTGATAAACTAAATTAGGACTGACATATCCATATTTCTAAGCTAAAATCACCCAATAGGAGATCTACACCTCCTACCATACACTGCCAGAAAAGGGGCCATTCTAATGCTAGAATAATACTTATTATTGTAAAAAAACTCTTTACGAGAGGTAGATGCTCAACCAAATTTCCGCCATTATTAATCACACAAGCTCAGAGCATGTCCTATAATGTCTGAATAGTCATCTCTACTTGACAATCCATCTACAAATGAAAAGTAGTACTCAGACTAACCTTAGTCCCCAACCCTTTTTTAAAAGACCGCAAAAAATGAGATGAAAACTATGTACCACAATCAAAGACAATCCAAACATATACACTATTCAGCATTACAATCTTATGTAGATACAATCGCGAATAGCCCTCAGACCATAAGTTATTCCTATATGGAAATAAGTAAGCAGACTTTTTCATCTTATCCACGATTACCCAAACTGAATCAAATTGGGTTTGAGACATAGGAATACCGATAATGAAATCCATAATGATTACCTCCCATTGTAATTCAGGCAACTCAATTTCTTTATACAACCATTCAGGCTTTATGTGCTCAACTTTAACTTGTTATCACACCATACACTTGGCCACAAAATTAGCTATATCCCTCTTCATACCATTCCACCAATGCATCTCCTTGAGATCATGATAGATTTTTGTCAAACAGAGATGAACTGCATAGCACGATTGATATGCCTCAACCAAAATACTTTGTCAAAAACCATCGATGTCTAGAACAAATAACCTCCATTGGTACCTGAAGGTACCATCACTGTTGATCTCAAACACATCATCCTTTGCCCACCAATATCATACTTTATTTTCATCAAGATAGGATCTAGGATTTTATTTTTCTTGATCTCTACACCAAGAGACGATCGAACTACTCCCTGTACCACCACACCACCATCATTAAAGTCCAAGAGACAAACTTCAAGTTTAGTCAAGAAGTGAATATACTTCACGAATTCTTGCTTCTCCTTATGAACATGAACTAAACTCCCCATGGATAAGCCTCTAAGAGCATTAGTAACCATATTTGCTTTACTTGGGTGGTAGTAAAGACTCATATCATAGTCCTTGAGAAGCTTCAACCATCTTCTCTATTTGAGAATTAGCTTCTTCTGAGTGAACACATACTGTATACTCTTTATGATCAAAATAGTTGTCCACGTACACTAATACAAATAATATCGCCGGATCATAAAATCAAATGTTACAGCTAAAAGATCCAAATCATAAGTAAGATGGTTCGTCTCATGCAACTTCAACTGCCTGGAAGTATAGGAAATCACCTTCCTATGTTGCTTCAAAATACCACCAAGTCCTACAAGAGATGTATCACAATAAATAAAAAAAACCCTCATTGCCTTCATACAAAGTCAAAATCAGAGCCAAAAAGTTGGGTTATACTTCAAGTTCTTAAAACTCGCCTCACAATCGTCCGACCAAGAAAACTTTACCCTCTTCTCAGTCAACTTAGTAAATGGGGCAACTATCGCCAAGAAACTTTCCACGAATTGCCTATAATACCCAACCAAACCCAGGAAGCTCCCAATGCTAGTTAGAGTCATGGGTCTAGGCTACCTTTTAACCACAACTAGCTTTTTTGGATCCACCATGATCCCCTCAGTAAAAATAATATGACAAAGAAAAGTTACAGTGTTCAACCAAAACTCACAATTGGAGAATTTGGCATTCAATTGTTACTCTTTCAAGGTTTACAACATTACACAGGTGATTGTAATAATCCACCTCACTCTTAGAATAAACCTAAATATCATCAATGAAAATAATGTCAAAAAGATCCAAAAACTACCTCAAAAACCTATTCATCAAATCCATAAATGATGCAGGGACATTGGTCAAGCCAAATGCTATAACTAAGAATTCAAAATGCCTATATCGATTATGAAAAGTTTTTTAGGGATATCCACCTCCCTAATTTTAGTTGTTCATACCCAGACAGAAGAATTATCTTTGAAAAGAATTTGGCACCTTGCAACTGATTAAACAAGTCATCTATCCTTGGAGGAGGATACTTTTTCTTAACTGGTAAATTATTCAACTATTGATAGTCAATTCACATCCCAAGGGAACCATCCTTCTTACGCATGAAAAATATCGGTGAACCCTAGGGGGAAACACTTGGATGGATAAAACCCTTATATAAAATATCATTAAGTTGCTTCTTGAGTTTCTTCAACTCAGTCGGAGCCATTCTATAAGGAGGAATATATATTAGACAAGTTTTCTAAACCAAATCAATACCAATTTCAATCAACCTATTCGGAAGAACACCAGGAAGATCATCTAAAAATACCTCAGGAAACTTATTTACCACCGAAATTGAATGCAAGGAAGGACCTTTTGATTTAGAATATTTAACTGAAACCAATTGATAGAGACACCATCTTGAGATTAACCTTCGATCTTTAAGATATGACATATAGCTTTCCTTAGGAGCTAGGGAACCTTCCTCCTACTTAATAATATGTTCACCGGGGATCTTAAGGATAACCTTATGGGTCCTACAATCTAAGGATGCGTAACAGAGTGTAACCAATCCATTCCCAGAATAACATAAATATTCACTATATCCAATTCAAACAAATCCACCAAAGTCTACTTACTCCCAACAGATACCAAACATAAACTATAAATTCTTCTAGAAACCACTGAGTAACCTACCGAGGTAGAAATAGAAAAAAGATCAAAAATAACCTCAGGATCAAAACCAAAATACACAACCACAAATGGGGTTACATAAGAGAGAGTGAACCCCAAATCAAGAAACCAATATATATCACGAGAAAAGAGTTGTAATGTACCAGTCACAACATCAGGTGATGCCTTAGATTCCTGTTGAATAGAAAGAGCATATAACCGATTCTAACCTATGTCGGTACCAAAAGCCGAAAGTGATGGAGAAGCAACACCCTTTAGTGTAGGAGCAGAAGATGAACCAATCAGAGCCTTGCTCGCCCCCTAAGCACCCTTACCATCTGGAGAGTTTCTAATCACATGGCCTAGCTGACCACATTCTAAACATGTTTTGCTCCCCTCATTATAGATACTCCAATGTAACCTACCATAAAACTAGAAAGGAGGACACGATGAGGCTAACTAAGCCCCGCTCACCTGATATTGGTCACTTTGTTCCCAAAAATTATCACTACCCTACTAACATTTATCACCCAACTACTTTAGGTAAGAAGAACTAGCTTAACAAAAGGAAGAAAAACTTCCCCACTTCTTCTTTGGCCACTTACAAGCATCCCGACCATATTATTGTTGCGAACTAACCTATTCAGACGACCTGAACTTCTTACCCTACCTTTTCCCAAAATCAGTTGGCTTCCTCTTTTGCTCATCCACTTGTTGCATATAAACCACTAACATAGAAATATCCATATCCTTTATTAGCAATGCAGTTTTGCAATCAAGGATTAAGTCTAGAGATAGTCTAGAAGTGAACTTTCTGATCATTTCCCTCATATCAGACACTAATTTTAGATCATATCTTGATAGCAGATGAAATTACAAGTTATATTCCTGGACAAACATTTTCCCTTGCCTTAGATTGAAAAATTCCTCCACTTTTGCTTCCCTCAACTCTTGAGGAAAGAAGTTATCCAGAAAAGGATTTGAGAAAGTACCCCATAAAATCGACTTCTCAACATCATCTCTAACCTTATCCCACTCTTTGTACCATTGGTATGTCACGTCCTTAAGCTAATAAGTAGCAAAATTCACCCCATCCATATTCGTTGTCTGCATTATATTGAATATTTTTTACATCTCATCCAAGAAACCGTATGGATCCTCCTCCACCGTTACACTAGTAAAAGTTAAAGGATTCATCTTTATAAACTAGCAAACCCTTGTAGCCTCAACAGATGAAACACCAAATACATTCCACTCAGCTTGAGCAACAACCAACTAATTAATAACATGAATCGATTGATCAAATTCTACATTCATCACCTGACCCTGAGGAAGACTAGTAAAAATTAGTGGAACTCCAGAATAATAAGGGATGGGACCCTAAGACCGAGTATGGATCCCCTTAGTAGTACGTGTCCCTTCAAAATTGTCCCCTGTTGGGACAAACGAGTTACCTTGTGTCTCAGATCATCAAGGCATAAACTAAAAAACAAACAAACCAGAATTAGAGAAGATTCCAAGACTTAGACTCCAAGCTGTAAAATAGAATACCATGAAAGTGAAACATTCTAAATCCCTTGTAGCCTCTTCCTTATGAGTGTGGCACACTACACACCCTTAAAAGAGACTCTACATAATATAGATTTATGGACTCCCAATTGACCATGAACCTAAAGCTCTGATAACAATATGTCATGATCCAAACCAGGGCCTTGTCGTAAAGGTCATCCCAAGTCCAACTAGGATCAAGGACAACCCTCATTACCAAACCCAACCTCTTAATACTGATACCCTAAGTTGGATGAATATCGGGCATATAAAAAGTTAATGTTTATTATGGTTCTAGACTCTAGGATAGGTCAATAACCATGACAAAACCAAACAAGTCCAACCATCCATTACTAACCAACAATCATAACAAAACCAATATAAAAACCAAGTTCGTATTCATAACATAACGTAAAATAATTGAATAATTATAAATTCAATCAAATGGTGTCAGCCTCAGTACCAACAACAATACTAAGGCTAACACGAAAAATAACACTGCCTATTCCAACCCATAGGTGTCATACAAAGACTCTAACCAAAAGTAAACCAATATCCTATTAGGACATGCCCCCAACCTGTACAGTGTAAGCCCCTAAATGGTTCCTGATACATATAGCCGCATTAACTAGAGATACCATAAGAGTAGAGGATTCCTAATTACCTTTCACTCTGCATGATACATATGTTTAGTCTACTTAGAGGATTCCCATGTACCTCATAGTATTATATTTGGCCGCAATGACCAACACTCATGTCGGCAAACATGAGTTTATAGTGTCTGTCAATTGGACTCACACATTCATTGTTAGCTATCACACCCCACCATTATTGCCCAATAAAAAAAATTACCATCCAACCAAACCATTATTTCATTATTATTAACAAAATATATGAGTAGTTGTATCTTTATACCGGCTATAGCTTGCAAGAAATGTCCTTAGCAAATATTTTTATGTAAAGGGATCCCCATGTACCGAAAAATTACATTCTCAAGTTAACTTAGGGAAATCCCGTGTACCCCACAAGTGATCCATTATTATATATTCTTGGGGGAATCTTATGTACCCCACAAGTTGTCCAATAATATGTTTATTTAGGGGATTCCCTTGTACCCCACAAGGAATTTTAATTAACCATAACCATGACCACCAAACCTTACCATTTAAGCATTCCAAACCATTTAAACCATTTATATCATTTAAGGTTCCATTACAAAACCATGACATTCAATAGTTCCATTAAAAGTTAAAAAATATAGTAAATGCACTATCATAGGCATTTTATCAAATATGTTGGGGGCATAGTGCTTCCAAAATAAAAACAAATTACCCATTAACCATTCTCATGCAACCAATTTTACCAAAAAATCATTAAAGCATTTAATTATATAATTAAAACATGGAAACCCATAACCAAACATTTAATATCAAAACCTCATATGTGTTTGAAAACAAAAAACCATACAATAATTATGCCAGGAAAGCATTGTATAAAATAAGTCTCTAGTTGGAAGTAACAATGAGGTAGGAGTACATGCCTTAGATTATGAGGATAATAGAGAGGAATCACTCGTACAAGCTCCAAATTGATCCTCAAGAAGAAACCCTAGCCTTTCTTTACCTAAGAGCCTTAGAGAGAATTAGAGAGAGTTTCTAAGTTTGTAAGATTAGAATAGTAGGGTAAATAATGTCCCAAAAGTGATATAAGTTATGGGCCCTTAAGGAGTCAAGTGGGGAGATATCTAGATTACCCCCAACTCAATCTACTTAAAAATTTTGTCAGATGGTATAACTCCCCCATACCAGTGTACCCTTTCATATGAGTGGTACTGACCACTCGTACCCTAGTCTTCCCCCTTAGACCAACACTGTCCAACATATGACTTACCCAAACAAAGTCGTACCCAACCGTACAATTACCCTTAAACCATATCCCTGGAAGGTGAGACACTCATACACAGGTCCAAATTAAGTTACTAAGTCTCAGATTAAGTTCAAGAGAAACCAAATCATATGAGACGTCACCCACTATATGACTCATACCTACCCAAGTCATATTTATACCAAAAACAAATCCAATCCACCAACCAACATAGGTTAGAATACGGCCAAGAGAATAACAATCTTACCCAATCATACGATTGGTACCTATAGGTCGTAAGATATCCAAAATCCAAAAATCTAGGAAATTTTTCTAAGGGTGAAAACCTAGGGTGTTTCATATTCTTTCAACATCAAACACAACTAAAGGCTTCTACAAGAACTTAAACTCTCAAAAGAGTAACTAGTGTTCAAGAAAATACATCAAATACATCTTCAACTTGTCTCGAAAAGTCTATTACACACTTAAACTCTTTTGATGACCTATTACAAATGTATATTACTTAATGTGGATTTATTTACACATTATTGCACGGTTGACTAATCTCATACTGTGTGGTATTCTACATGCGCACACATCATCACCATGTTACTACTACATTAGACATTATATGTCTTTTGAGACAACCATCACACCATCTTAATAGTTTGAGTATGCAATTGATTTTTTGGTGTAAATTTAGGGTGTATTTGACCAAAATATTCATATTAGTCAACATAATCTAACTCTTTAATTGATAAAAGGCCAATATTTATGTAAGAAAAATAAAAGAAAATATTATCTATTATAGTTTTATCATTAAAGAAGTAAGGTCCTTGTTTGGTTGTCTTCCCTTTAATGAATTAATTAACTAGCCATTTGTCTACATAGCATATGCCTTCACTAGCATTGCTATCTTGTATTTCATTCATTTTAGAAAGTTTTTGACCATCAAGTCATCATCTCAAGAATATCAAGCTTCCAAAGTAGTAACATTATGAAAAGTCTACAAACTCTATAATTCGATTCTATATGCAAAATTTTAGGCGAACTCATCTTGCATCAACTAAGCAAAGGTTAGTAAATGATGTCCTCATAGAAGGCTTGAATATTTTAATCTTTGAGCATTCATGCTGACAACATATTGTAAAATGAATCAAAGAGAGTTAGTATGTTATATTAAAAAGAAAGCAAGATAATAAGGGGAGACAAATTACATGAGCTTCCATATTCTTCAAGTATCAATGTTTATCCAAGTATCTATAATATTTCTTTAAGTATTTCAAGTATATCATCCATCATCTATACTCTATTTATAGTATTATAGAAGGTTATTTTTAATATGACTTTATCCTTTGAAGGATGCAGGGGGAGATTATGGCCAGGAAGAGATCAATGAAGAAGTTGTGGAGGTGTGAGAATACTTTGAAGTTATATATATTCACATTCATTTAATATATTTATGACAAATAGAACTTCTGGGGAAAACACATTAAAAGTTCTTTTAAAAGGTTTGACCAAGCACTAATTGTACAAAAGTATTTTTTAAATTTATTGGTCAAACATAAACTTCTTCCTACTAAAAGTACTTTTTATAAAAATGCTTAATAAATATAAGATAATTTTAGAAATATCAAACGTGCTATAAGTGTCATCAACCACTTAAACTTTTATCTTAAACATGACTCCTAACGCAAGAAAAAAGAGATAAGTGGCCTACAATTTTTAAAATCAAAATATATATAAGGATTTTCTTTCAAAATTTTTGTTTGCATGAGACTTGAGGTGATAAGAATTTCAATAACTTTAACATGAATTTGGAATTATGAAATTAAGAAGTTTTATGGGATTATTGATATTTCTAATTTTCACCATTATTAACTAGATTTTTAAAGCTCAAGATTAGACTTTGAGAATACCTTAATAGGGTAGTCAGTTTTCTTAGTATGTCTACTTTATGGGGTAAATTTTATAGATTGTCGCATAATTATGAATTTTTTATCAAAGTCTCATGACCCAAATTACGAGATTGTGAAAATACCTACTTTATTCTTAAAAGATAGGAGAACCCTTACCACTCATTCAATTGATTAGTGAAAATTCATGTAAAAGCTTTATGTAGTAAAACAACAAAAATTAGGGTAAACACTTTATTTAGGTATGCAATTCAAATATGTATATCGAACGTAATTATAAACAAAAAATCCTTACAAGCGTATATATGCAACTACTTATAACACTTCCCAAAACCTTGTCTATTAATGCACAAGAGCTTCTACAAATGAGAACAGGCAATAAGAGACACAACTTCGATCGACTGAGATACATAAGTTGAAGAACAGTACATAGCCATCTCAACTAAGAAATTCCAAGTCATTCAAAATGGGATATAGCAAGAATAGTATCATTACACCATACATACTGGTAAGCATCATTAGCCAACTAGTATTGTTCATGTAACAAAATATAGAAATTAACAAAATCAGCATGACAATCTTACATAAAAATTTAGAACAAAAATCATTTTCCTCATTGTAACCCCTATAATCTCAAAGTTTTCAAGTACCTCTATTAATTCAATTACACCTATTAATTTCACTAAGTAATTCTACATTCTATTAGGACAGGTTTCACTAACCATTACATCATTCACTGACATTATTCTTTAGAGGATGTAAGCCCAGCTAACTGCTCAACTAACTAATCAACTAACTCAACACCATAAGGAAGACAATATTCACAATGATAGTAGTAATTCTCAAGCAATATGGTCAGAACATAAGTATCCTAACAATGAAAAGTTGTACATATAAAAATAATTACATCAACCATTAAAACCATGCTTATTTAATTCAACGACTTCAGCATTACATAAAATATAATAAATCCTAAACCAAAGTAACATCACTCAATAAAATAACACGATAATAGGTACCTGTAACATATAAACATTATCTATATCATACAGATAATTCACTTAACTTTCAGACAATTAATACCACTAATATAAAGATATTTAACCATATGCCAAACATATCAAACCATACGAATGCATGCAAATATTGCATTCACCTTACACTATGGATTTATATCCTTATCAACATCATAAAAAGTATAATATTTACATTTCACAACTCATAGTACTCTCTTATCTCATATACACTCTTATATTTATACATACACACTAAGTGTTCTTATTTTTTCCCAATAGTCAGGACCTGCAGGAAACCAGTTGCAACCATGTATTGTAATGTGCATTACTCAACCCCCTTCCACTCTCTCTCACTCTCTCTATATATATAAAACTACTCTGCAAGAACCTCACCTTAGATATAAGCCACTAAGAACAGAAATATTATATCTATCCTTTACCTTTTACAACTTGTCATAATATAATTTCACATTTTGTTATCTCTCAAGATAGAACAATAAAATAAATTTACAATACACCTTTAAATAAAAATATGCTACAATTCAATATCGACTGGTTTAGTTACTAAATAGTAACCCTTATATTAAAGTCATCACTAGATTCAAGAAACTACTTCATTTGTTAATTATTCAATCATTTGACTCTATTCATCTTATAACTTTGACTTAGTTATGTGCCTTTACACATATTACCCCTAGCACTTAGCCACCTTGAATTTTGATTCATTATGTTTTGACACTTTATTCCCATACCACCATCAATTCTAATAACAATTTTATAGTAGAAAATCCATGCATTCAACAGACACCCAATATAATTTCACCCTTTTAAGGGTAATTAAGCCAGATTATAAGATTACAAGCTCGCACAATCTCCCAGTCGTTACCCACATTCATTAATATACATTATAATTTATCATGGAATTCATAAAAATACAGACATCCATCCAGGGATTCGTACATTAACACATGAACACATAATTATGTTTTTATAACATTAATTTCAATTTTTTATCCATTCAAATTTTATGCTTATAGGCCAAATTTTGATTTCCCCATAAATTCTATATTATGTATATGTTTGTTAACTATAGTTTACTACTAAGAAAATAATAACCTACCTTAATCAAACATCCTAGAATAAGCAAGATACACCAAAAAAGCTTTGTCATATCCTTCACACCTCAAAATGTGAAACATTTATGAAACAAGAAATTTCAAAAATAATAAAGTATTTACTCGTTACATAAATTCTATGAAAATTCAAAGCCACTGATTCTATCCTTATACACGTTCTATAATATTACCTGTGGGTGATTCTACCATTAATTAGTTCTACAATACTCATATTATCTCAATAAATTGAGTTTCTATTATAATTACCTCCTTTTAAGTTATCTTTATGTTAAAGGTAATGAGTCAGAAATTTGCAACTCATTATGTTTAAAAATCAAGTCCTAACTGCCAATTTAAATGTTTTATAATATTAATTTGGTTTAATTTCAGGGTTGAGGTCAAGAATTATTTAAAAGAGCAAAAAAATGGATGATTGAGGCTTAAACACCAAGGAGAACTGTCAAAGCAAAATGTTGTATCGCTGAAGTACTAGGCATATAAAAAAATTATTTATGCCATCACCAATTTCTACAGTTCAATCATGTTCAAATGTTGATAAAAAGGCAACAAAAGAATTGATTTGGTAAAACACCGAACATATTGGTGAAACACATATCCATCGATAAAAAGTAACAAATGTAAACCCTAGAGATCAAGTTCAAGGTTACTTCAACAACTCTAGAGTACTTCAACACATCAATTATATGTTATGAAACGTCTCTCAGTTGGTTTGGATGCATTGTAATTGTATAATTCCTAGGCCCATTTATAATAAAGCTTTTTACGCCTTTTTTGGCAACTTAAAACCCTATCATTTATCATATCTTGAGTCTAAAGGTTGTAATTCAAATACTAATTAGAGTGGTAAGGTTTTATTCATTTCTTACAATAAAACATCATGGGTTTGGACCCTTAGAAAATTTCCTAGATTTTTGGTTTTTGGTCATGATATGACTAGGGGGTACAGGTCGTATACTGGGGTACTCTAAGTAAGACTAGGCCATAAATTAACCAGTGTTGGTTAGTGGGTTGGATTGATTTCTGGTATGGGTACAACTTGGAGGGTACAGGTCGTATGGTTAGGGTTTTTTCTTTACTTAATTTGATACTTAGTAACTTAAGTTGGATTTGAGTATGAGTGACTCAGCATGACCCATAAGATAGTGTATGAGTCATACCATTGACTCTTATGGTAGAAAGTGTTAAAATTTACTTTGGTTTTATCCTGCAAGGATATGGTTTGGGGTAGTAATCATATGGTTATGATACGAATTAGTTTAGGTAGGTCGTATGCTGGATAGTATTGGGTTCAAGTGGGAGGTCTAGGGTACGAGTGGTGGGTACCACTCATATTGGAGGGTACGCCTGGTATGTTAGAGTCGTAGCCACCGGCGGGGATTTTATACAATTAAGTTAGGGGTAATCTTGACATTTCCCAACTTAACCACTTAATATTGCATGAATATTGTATGTTTTGGGGGTTTTAAAATATATGTTGGGGTTTTGGTATTATTAGTTATGGTTTTCCTGAGTTTTGATTTTCTTCTTACCTGCTTTAATGGTGGTTAGAAATATTGGTTCCATGGAAATGGTTAATTGGTAGTAGGAATTGGTTTTGGGAACACTATGCCCCAAACATGTTTAATAAAATGCCTATGATAATGATTTTACTATATTATAGGACTTTCAATGGAACAATTACTTGGTATGGTTTTGTAATGGAATCCAAAATGGTATAAATGGTTTTGAATGGATAAATTGTAAGGTTCGGTGGTTATGGTTATTGTTAATTAGACTTTCTTATGGGGGACATGGGATTCCCCCAAGTAAACTTAATAATAGAACACTTGTGGGGTACACGACATTCCTCCAAGTTAACTTGATAATGTAATCTATGGGTACATGTGAATCCCTTTACATAAAAAGGTTGGCTAAGGACATTTCATGCAATATATAGTCGGTATGATGATACATTATCCATAACCTTGGTTAATAATATTGTAACAATGGTTTTGTCGGATAGTAATGGTTTTAATTGGGCAATAATAGCAGGGTGTGATAGCTAACTGTGAAGGTGTGAGTCCAATGGTCGGACACTGGAAACTCATATTTTCCTATATGAGGTTTGGTGATAGTGACCATATATGATACTGTGAGGTACATGGGAATCCTCTAAGTACACTGGACATATGTATGATCGAGAGAGAAGGGTACTCGGGAATCCTCTATTATTTGGTATCTTCGTGACATGACCCAACCTGAGCCTTATTATAATGGGCTTCCTAAGTTGACCAAGACCGGAGACCACACCACTACCTAACTCAACCTCCAGTCACCTTCCTTGAGTTGTCTGAATTTTGAGCATACGACAAGAAAGTGTAACAACTCATATAAAGACTTTGGCATAGGATCACGACCGTGACCGCCGCAACCTAGTCAAACCGTCCCATACCAACTGTCTAACCATACCAAACCAAACTGAAACTATCAATTCAATCATAGCTAAATAAGTTCCATAAATAATTAAATATATAATTATAAAAGGAAAGAGGATATAACAATTAACAATATCGTCAACTGGTATCAGCCCCATTACAAATACAATTGCTAAGGCTGACACCAATACTGATCCCACCCATTCCAACCCATCGTAGTTCCACAAAAGCCTCCGACCAAATAAATACAAATATCAGGTTGGGACATGCCCCCAACCATAGCCAAAACCAATATCCATAAATAATCAAGACTATGAAATAACATTTATGAAATGTAGACTTCCAAAGATATGGAAGCTCACTACTTCAATCAAAAGTTGACCTCGATTATCCAAATCCTAAGCAGAATGAGTAGAACAATTAATTGTAGCATCGCGTTGGGATACAACCACCCGAATATAGGTTAGTGGGTGAACGCTTGCATGAACTAAGGAGAAGGATAAAATAATGCTAATTGTAAAACAAAGTAAAACCGTTTGTATTCACACAAAACTTACATATATATGTATAACCATACCGAAAAAGGGAATCGAATTTAGCATGCCATTAAAAACCTTTACCTAGGTTGTGTAGCTTTGTCGCCCTAAATCAACCCAAGAGATATATGGGTTCAACTCCCCCTACTGAAATGGACCAAGTACGTAAAGCCACACGACCAGAGAAAAGAACCTGGGATGACTAGTACATCCCAAAAAATATAAAGTGTGACATCGTGCACACGGTCACTAGGGACAAACCTCACATCGGAAAATAGGAGTTTCCCATTTCGATCCCTTCGAACCCCCACCTCCCATGCCTTTGTTATACCCCCTTGAAGCCTTATTATACCCATTACCAAACAACTAAATCATTATCCATTTATTATTAACCAAGGCCATTAGTATTGGTATCGTAATACTGACTATAGCTTTTAAGTATTGTCCTTAGCCAAACCTTTTTGAGATCAAGGGATTACCATGTACCCGTAGATCATATTATATAATTAACTTCAGGGATTACCATGTACACTAAAAGTATGTTTATTAAGACAAACCATTCCAAAACTATTTAAACCATTCATATAATTTAGGGGTTCCATTACCACGTTTAAACAATGCATAAGTTCCATTGAAAAACCAATATTATAGTTAAAGCAATGTTATAGGCATTTTATCAAATACATCGGTGGCATGGTATTTCCAAAACAAAAGTCCATTAACAAATAACCATTTCCATGCAACCAATTATCAAAAATCTCCATTAATGCATACAAAAGCATAGCTAAAACATGAGAAAACCATAACCAAGAAATTATAACAAAAATCCCCAAATTATATATGAAAACCTAAAATCATACAACATTCAAATCATGAAAATATTGCATAAAACAATGTCTTTAGTTGGAACTAAAAATGAGGGAAGAGAACTTGCCATAAATCAAGATGATGATGGAGAGAAACCGCCAAGAAAAGCCCCAATTTACTCATTAAGATGAAACCCTAGCTTTTTTTGCCCAAGAACTATTGAGAGGATTTAAGAGTATTTTCGAAGTACTTACGAATAGAATAGTAGGGAAAATAACCTCCCAATAGGAATATAAGTCCTAGTACCTTATTAGGATAACTGAGGAAATGACAAGATTTCCCTCACTTAAAATGCACTTGATTTTAATCATAGGGTATGACTGACCCTTACGAGTCATACTCATCTTGTGCGAGTGGTACCCACCTCTAGTACCCTAGGCTTTCCCCCTTGAACCCAGCACTGTCCAAGGTATGCCACACCTAAACCCAAGTTGTATCTAAGTGTACGAGTAGTACCGATAAACCATACCCCTGGGATAATAGAATCAGGAACGTTTGAACACTGACCACCATACGAGTCCTGGGAAGGATTCATGCCCTAGCTTATGTCTCATGGTAAGCCACTCGTACTAAGATCCAACCTATGTTATCAACTCTATGGTTAATAAAGAAATCAAATAACCCGTATCCACCGATATGACTCGTACCACCCAAGTAATTCATATTCCAGTGACTAAATCCATCCCACCAGCTAACACTGGTCAACATAGGATTGGACCATACCATACCCAAGCATACGACTTTTTTCCCCAAGTCGTATCTTGCCCAGAATCCAAAAATCAAGGATTTTTTCTAAGGTCTAGAAACTAGGGTGTTTCAGTCTTCCCAATAAGGAACATTCATCCCCGAATGACGTACAGGGTAGGGTAACCACATGCACGAGTCATTTGCATTATAAAATATATTTCAAATATTTAACAAAGTTTTAAAACAAAGATGTTAAGATATTAATCTTTCCTTTAACAAATTCAAAAATAATGATTTGTTGAAGAATATATACCAACCGTATGAATCCCAGGAGTAGAAAATAGATGCGGATACATAGACTTTATGTCTTCCTCCGCTTCCCATGTAGCTTCTTTCACCTTATAGATCTTCCAAAGAACCTTAACCAGAGCCACATAATTGGTCTTGCAATCCAAGATCTCAATCAAGCCTCTCCATAAGATAGAGAGTCTGAGACCCCTCCTAAGGAACTATCAAAGAAGGATCACCAATGAACTTTCTTAACATGGAAACTTAAAATACCGGATGAACGAATCTCACACTAGAAGGAAACTCCTATTCATAATCCATATTACCAGCCATTCGTAGAATAACATAATGACCAACAAACTGGGGACTGAGCTTTCCCTTATTATCAAAATGCATTACTCCTTTCATGGGAGATACCTTTAGGAACATTTTATCCCCAACCTTAAATTCCAAGTCTCTACGCCCTAAATCTGCATAGGACTTTTGGCGACTTTGGGCAGCCTTAAGCCTATCTCGGATCATCTTCACCTATTCCAAAGCCTTATAGACCAAATATGGACTGATCATATCTACCTTACCAAGTTCAAACCAACAAATAGGTGATATTTACCTCCTACCAGACAATGCCTCAAAAGAACCATACCAATACTAGAATGATAGTTGTTGTAAACAAACTCTACTAAAGGTAGATTCTCAACCTAATCGCAAAAATAATAACTCACACATGCCCAAAGCATATCCTCCAATGTCTTAATTAACCTCTAGCTTGCCCATCTAACTTCGGATGAAAAACAATACTCAAACTAAACTTAGTACCCAACCCTTTCAAGAAAGGCCGCCAGAAATAAGATGTAAAATCTGTACCATGATCAAAGATAATTGAAAACGGTGCCCTATGCAGCTTCACTATCTCTTGAGGTACAAATTCCCATAATACTCCACCAAAAAGGTAGTCCTCATTGGCATAAATTGAGCATTCTTTGTCATTCTATCCAAAAGAATCTAAACTGAATAAAATTAGTTCTGCGATCGAGGAAGACCAGTAATGAAATACATATTGATTACCTCCTATTTCCATTTGGGAAATTAATTTTCTTGATACAACACACCAGGCCTCATGTGCTCAATTTTAACTTTTTGACACATCATGAACATGGCCATAAAATTAGCTTTATCCCTTTTCATACCATTCCACTAATATATCTCCTTAAGATGATGATACATCTTTGTCGAGCCAGAATGTACGACGTAGAGCAATTAATGAACCTCAACCAAGATTCTTTTCCTGAAATCATCAATATTAGAAATGCACAACCTCCCTTTGTACCTTAAAGTACCATCGCCACTAATCTCAAAAACCATTACCTTTTGCATACCCACTTTGCTCTTGATTTTTATCAAGGTAGGATCTAGCACTTGCTTCTCCTAAACCACGACACCAAGAGATGACCGAACAACTTTTTATAGCATCACCCCATCATCCTTAGAGTCTAAAAGATGATCTCAAAGATTAGCTAAGCGATGAATATCCTTCACCAATTTCAGCTTTCCTTTCTCCGCATGAGCCAAACTCCCCATGCACAACCTACTATGAGCATTAACAACCATGTTAGCTTTACATAGGTGATAGTAAAGACTCATATCATAGTCTTGAGAAGCTCCAACCATTTTATCTACCTAAGATTTAACTCCTTCTAAGTGAACATTTATTGTATACTCTTAGTATCAAAACAGATGTCTACATACACTCCATACAAGTAATGTTGCTAAATTTTTTATGCAAAAACCACCTACAATAACTTCAAATAATGAGTAGGATAATTCCTCACATGCATATTTAATTGCCTAGAAGCGTAGGCAATCACCTTCCCATTCTACATCAAGACATAACCAAGTCACACCTTAGATACATCACAATAAACCACAAACCCCTCACTACACTCTGGTAATGTCAAAATCGGAGCTGAAGTTAGTTTATCTTTCAACTTCTCAAAACTCCTCTCACAAACAACCAAACAAAAAAACTTTACCTTTTTCTAAGTCAACTTAGTTAAAGGAGTAGTTATCATTGAAAAGCTTTCCACAAACCACCGATAATACCCAGCCAAACCCAAGAAGCTTTGAATGTTGGTGGGAGTCATGGGTCTTGTCCACTTTTTAACCACCGCCACCTATTGAGGATCCTCCATGATCCTCTCACTAGAAATAATATGACTAAGAAAAGTCACAACGTTCAACCAAAACACACATTTAGAGAACTTAGCATACAACTACTATTCCTTTAAGGTCTGCAATACCACCCAGGGGTAATTAACATGATCCACCTAACTAGTGGAATAAACCAGAATGTCATCAATAAACACAATGACAAAGAGATCCAAGAACTACCTGAAAACCATGATCATCAAATCCATAAATGTCGTTGGGGTATTAGTCTTGCCAAATGACATTACTAAGAATTCAAAGTTCCCATACTGAGTATGAAAAGTTGTCTAAGGGATATCCTCCTCCCTAATCTTAAGCTGAGATACCCAAACCAAAGATCTATCTTAAAGACGAACTTTGTACCTTGCAACTGATCAAATAAGTCATCTATACTGGGAAGAAAATACTTATTGTTCACCATCACCTTATTCAATTGTAAATAGTCTATGCAAATCCAAAGGGAACCATCCTTATTGCCCACTAACAACATCGGTGCAACCTACGAGGATATCAAAGAATGAACATATCCCTTATCCAGAAGATCCTTAAGTTGCTCCTTGAGTTCTCTCAACACAGCTGAAGCCATTCTATAAGGAGGAATAGATATTTGAAGAATGTCAAGAACAAAATAAATATCAAACTCTATTTCCCAATGCGGAGGTACACAACGAAGATCATCCAGAAAGACCTCAGGAAATACATTTACTACCAAAATCGAATAGAAAAAAAGACCTTCTGAGTTAGAATCTTCAACACGAACCAAGTGATAAAACAACCTTTGAAGATTAATCTCCAAGCTCTAAGATAATAAATAAACCTCCCCCGAGGAGCTGGGGAACTACCCTCCCATTTTATAACCAGTTCGCAAATGAACCTAAAGACAACCTTATGGGTCTGACAATCCATGAACGCGTAACAAAAGTGTAACTAATCCATCCCCAGAATAAGAGTAAAATCCACTATATCCAGCTCAAACAGATCTACGATGGTCTGTTTGCTACTAACAGATACCACATACCCCCTATAGACTCTCTCATCATTAACTGAGTTAGCTATTAGGGAAGAAATATAAAAAAAATCTAAAACAATCTCACAATAAATACCAATACATATAGCCATGAATAGGGTCACCCAAGATAGAGTAGCTCTTGGATCAAATAGACAATACACATTATGAGAAACTAGTGTAACATAATAGTAAGAACATCAGGTGATTCCTCAAATTCCTACTGAGATGCAAGAGCACACAACCTATTTTTCCATGTGTCAGTACCAAAGGTAGGAGAAGACATCGAAGAAGCACCACTAGGTGCGGGAGCAGATGTTGAAGCAGTTAGGGCTTTGATCACTCCTAAAGTTTACTTACCAAAAGGATAATTCTTGAGCATATGGCCTGGCTTGGTATATTTAAAACACTTGTGCCTACCTTCATCAGAATAGCACCGATAAAGACGACCACAAAATTTGTAAATAGGGCATGAAAAAGCCTATTATCCCCAAGTTGCCTAGGATTAGGCACCATGCCTATATCCTTTACCAGCAAAGCAGTCTTACCTTCAAGAATTAAATCTCAAGATAGACCAAAGTGGAATTTCTAATCCCAGCCCTTATGTCATTTACCAAATCTGAAGCATACCTTGACAACTGATGATAGTTTAAGTAATATTCCTTGACAGTCATTTTACCTTTCTTAAGATTTAAAAACTTCTCCATCATTGCTTCTTTCGGCTCGTAAGGAAAAAAATGATCCAGAAAAGCATTAGAAAAAGAATCCTACAAGGAAAACTCCTCCACATCACCTCTAGCCCTATGTCACTCCTCATACCAATCGTGTGCAATGTCATTAAACTAATAAGTTGTAGAGTTTACACCTTCCACATTAGTAGCTTGTATTACCCTAAATATCTTCTCAATTTCATCTAAGAAACCTTGACGATCCTTCTCTACCCTTACACTAGTAAAAGTAGGAGGATTTAGCTGCATAAACTGACTAACCCTTATGGCCTCAGCAGACAACCCACCAGATGCATTCTGCTTAGCCTAAGTTGAAACTAATTAGGCAATAGTATGAATAGATTGGCCAAATTTAGCATTAATTACCTCACACTGATGAGGACTAGTAACAACTGGAGGAACTCCAGAACAATCAGGCATAGAAGTCTGAGAACGAATATAAAAACCAGGTATTGGACGTACCCCATCAAAATCATCCTCAGATGGGATAAAAGAATTTCCTTGTGTTTTAGATCGTTGAGGCATGATCTTAAAAGTGATCAACTATGGATTAGAGAAGATTCCAGGACTTAGACTCTATTCTTAAAAATACAATACCAAGATAGTGAAACATTCCTAAATACTATGTAGCCTCTCTCTGATGAGTGTGGAGAGATACACCCCCTAAACGAGCCTCTACTAGACACAACGTTGTGGACTCCTAATTGACCTAAACAAAAAGATTTGATGCCAACTTGACATAAACTAACCTGGGGCTTTTTCGTAATGGGCATCCCAAGTCTGTCAAGGATCAAAGACAACCTCCACTATTCAACCCAACCTCCAGTTGCTTGCCCTTAGTCGGATGAATTTCAAACATAAAACAAGATAGTGTAATAGCTTATTTAAAGACTCTTGGATAGGATCACGACCTTGACCGACCAAACTGAGTCCAACCATTCCATACCAACCATCCAAACATACCGAACCAAACCAAAACAAGAAATCCAACCATAACCAAATAAGTTCCATAAATAATTAAATATATAATCCTAAAATTAATGTGGATGGAACAACCAACAACATCATAACCTTGTATTACCCCTAATACCAATACCAATTCTAAGGCTAACACCATTAGCGATCCTGCCCATTCCAACCCATAGAAGTTTCACAAAATGCTATAACCAAATGAATGCAAATATCTGGTTGGGACATGCCCCCAACCATAGCCAAAACCAAAATCTATAAATAATCTAGAAGTATGAAATAAGATTCATGAAATGGATCCTTCAAAATATATAGAAGCTCACCACTTTATTCCAAAACTAACTCTCGAGGTCCAAATGCTAAGTAGGAGGAGTAAAACGGCCGGTTCCTGCATCGCGTGGGGTTACAGACACCCGAAGATGGGTTAACAGGTGAACTCTAGCATAAACTCAAGATGAGACTAAAATAATGCCAATTTTAAAACCAAGTAAAACCATTCATATGCACACAAACCATACACATATATATAACCATGCCAAGAAAGGGAACCAACTTTAGCATGCCATTAATACCTTTATCGGGCTATCTAGATTTACCGTCAAAAAACCACCCATGGGCTATATGCGTTCAGCTCTTCTGCTAAAAGGAACCCAATTCATGAAGCCGCACAACTAGAGAAAATAACTTGGGTAAACTATTACAACCCCCAAAATATAATGTGTGACATCATGCATACTATCACTAGGACCAAACCTCGCATCAACAAATATGAGTTTCCAATTTTGATCCCCCGAGGACCTTTACCTTCCACAGATTTGCTATACACTACCCTTTTAAGTCAAAGTAAAACCATTTCAAAACAACCAAACCATTATCTATTTATTATTAAACAAGACCATTAGTAGTGGTATCGTCATAGCGACTATAACTTGTATGTATTGTCCTTAGCCAAACCTTTTTAGATCAAAGAATTCCCATGTACCAATAGATAATATAATCAAATTAACTTGGAGGATTCCCATTTATCCTACAAGTATGTTTATTAAGCCAAACCATTTCAAAATCATTTAAACCATTCATACCATTTAGGGTTCCATTGCGAAGTTTAAACTATGAATAAGTTCCATTGAAAAACATATATTATAATGAAAGCATTGTTATAGGCATTTTATCAAACACTTTGCGGGCATAGTATTTCAAAAACCAAAGTCCATTACCAAATAACCATTTTCATGAAACCAATTATCCAAAATCACCATTAATGTATATAGAAGCATAATTAAAACATAGGAAAATCATAACAAAGAATTTATAACCAAAACCCACAAATTATATTTGAAAACCAAAAATTATATAATATTCAAATCTTGAAAAATTGCGTAAATAATCCCTTTTGTTATAACTAACAATGAGCGAAGAGAATATTCCCTAAAAAGATGATGATTGGGAGAAATTACAAAGATAATCCCCAATTTACTCTTTAAGATAAAATCCTGGCTTCCTTTGCCCAATAACTATAGAGAGGATTTAAGAGTGTTTAAGAATGGAATAGTAGGGTAAATAACCGCCTAATAGGATTATATATCGTGGGACCTCATTAGAATAAGTGGGGAAAAATTCAGATTGCCCTCACTAAAACTGCACTTTATTCTTGTCATAGGGTACGACTGGTCCTTATGAGTCATACCCACCCTATATGACTGGTACCCACCTCATTTACCCTAGGCTTTCCCCCTCATATCCAATACTGTACAAGGCACGACACAGCGAAACCTAAGATGTATCCTAGTGTATGACTAGTATTAATAAATCGTACCCCTGGTAGAATAGAATCTAGTAGGTTTAACATTGACCACCATACGAGTCTTAGGTCTGACTCATACCCTGGATTATGACTTATGTTAAGCTACTTTTATTCTTATCCAACCTAAGTTATCTAGTCTAAGGTTAAACAAAGAAACCAAACAGACCGTATCCACTAATATGAATTGTACCACCCAAGTCATACCCATTCTAATGACTAAATCCATTCCACACACCAACACTAGTTAGTATATAACAGGATGATACCACCCATACAAAGCATATGGCTCATTTTCTTGAGTTGTATCTTTCCCAGAAAAGAATCAAGGAAATTTTATAAGGTTTTGAAACCAGGATATTTCACTCTAATTCTTGTGAATATACACAACGATGCCTATTCAGGGGGTTACAATATACTCATATAGCCCTTGGTGTTTCTAGGATAGTTAACCTATACATACCTAGGTTAATGTTTTTTAAAAAAGGCTAAACCCTATTTACTTTCTCGACATGATTATAAATATATATATGATTTGTATGGATATGGTTGGTTTACTTGGTTTTACTAGAGGACATTACTTTATCCTTATCCCAATTTCATGCTAGTGTTCACTCGCTAACAAAAGTTTATGCTAGATTTTACCCACTAACCCATCTTCGTGTGGCTGTATCTCTATGCAATAAAGGAACTGGATATTCTACTCCTTCTTAGTTATTAAATTTTGGATCAACTACTGGATTGAAGTGGTGAGCTTCTATATTTTGAAAGTCTCCATTTCATAGCATGGATGTCTTTACATACTTGTTTTATTTTATGGATATTGGTTTTAGCTATGGTTTGGGGGCATATCCCAACCAGATATTGTTTTTCTTTTGGTTAGAGGCTCATATGACTACTGTGGGTAGGAATGGGTAGGATCAATATTAGTGTCAGCCTTAGTATTGCCATTTTTATTAGGGGTGATACCATTAAATATTTATGATTATTCCATCATCTAATATTATGTTTTGGATAGGAACTTGGTTATTATTTTGGTTATTGACTTATGGTTTTAGTTTAGTATTTGGTTATTGGTTGGATTTTGAATGGTTAGACTTATTTTTATAGGTTGTGGTTATAGACCTTTCCCAGAGTTTGGGTTTGTACAACTATGCTATCTTGTTATATATTTGGAATTCATCCAACTCAGGGTATGTATTTGGATGGTTGGGTTGGATATTGGGGTGGTCCTCAATCTTGGTTGTACTTAGAATGCCCATTATGACAAGTCCTCAGGTTAGGTCATGCCAATTTGGTATCATAGCTTTTGGTTTATGGTGAATTGGGAGTCCACAAGCCATGTTGAGTAGAGTTTCTTTAAGGGTATATAACACGCCACACTCATAAGGAAGAGGCTACAATATATTTAAGAATGTTTCACTTTCTTGGTGTTCTATTTATATCTTTGAGTCTAAGTCCTGGAATCTTATCTAATCATGGTTTGTTTGCTTTTTGGATTATGCCTCAATAATTTGAGACATAAGGTAACTCTTATATCCCAATAGGGGATTATGTTGAAGGGACAAAGGGGATCGATACTCGGTCTAGGACTCTATTCCCTGATATTTATTGAGCTCCACCAATTGCTAGTAGTCATCTTCAGGTGAGGTGACAAATGCAATAATTTATTAATTGATTCATGTTATTGCTTAGTTAGTTGCTGCTCAGGTTGAGCGGGATGCATCTGGTGTTTCATCTATTGAGGCCATAATGGTTGGCCAATTTACGAAGATGAATCCTCCTACTTTTACTGGTGTGAAGGTGGTAAAGGATCCTTAGGGTTTTTTGGATGAAATAGAGAAAATCTTTAGGGTGATACAGGATATGAATGCCTAAGGGGTGAATTTAGCTACATACCAACTGAAGGATATGGCTTACTAATGGTACGAGGAGTGGTATAGGGCGAGAGTTTATGTTAAGGAGTAAACTTTGTGGGATACTTTCCTTAATACTTTTTGGATTATGTCTTTCCTTAGGGGTTGTGTTACGTGAAGGTGGAGTAATTCATAAATTTAAGGAAAAGGAAAATGCTTGTCAAGAAATATGCCATGAAATTTTATCAACTATAAAGGTATGCTCAAGAATTAGTGTCTAATATAAGGGAAAAAATGAGAAAGTTCTCTTCTAGACTATCTCAGGATTTGATCCTTGAAAGAGAGACCACATTTCTGATTAAGGACATGGATATTTCTAGGTTGGTTATTCATATACAACTAGTAGAGGAAAAAGGTTAAATTTGGAGAATGGCAAGGTAGGAAGTTTAGGTATTTTAAACAAGGTGGTGGGCAATAAAAAGTAGTTGGGATGATATGAAGTGGCTAAAGAAGAAGTTGGGGAGTTCTGGTTGCTTCTCTATAGCTAAATTTCCTTACTCAAATTAGTTAGGTAGTAGGCATCATAGAGTGGCAATAATTTCGGGCACAGAGTGCCTAATCTCAGGTAAGTAGGTCTTTGTCAGCTTCATCATAACCTCCTGGTTGGTTCTGTTGTAGGTTGTATAGGGGTTTCTATGATGAGGAGAGGGAATGGTGTTTTAAGTATTTCCAACCAGTCTATATGTTTGGAAACTATCTAGTTTATAAGGGTGCTTCAGGAGCGAGTAAGGCTTTGGTTGCTTCATCATCTTCTCCTACACAAAAGGGTGTTGCTTCTGCATCTATTTCTATTTCTGTTACCGACGATGGTTGGAATAGGTTATATTCTTTTTCTACTCGATAAGATCTATGGCATCAGCTGATGTTATTACTAGTATTTTACAACTCTTTTCTAGTGATGTGTATTGTTTGCTTGATCCAGGGTCCACACTTTTTTATGTGATCCTATTGGTGGCTATGTATTTTTGTTTTAATCCCGAGATTATTTTGGATCCATTTTATGTTTCTACCCCAATAGGTGACTATGATTTCTGAAAGGGTCTATAGGGGGGTGTGGTATCTTTTAGTAGTAGGCATACTTTTGTGGATTTTTTTGAAATTGGTATGGTTGATTTTGATGTTATTCTGAGGATGGATTGGCTACACTCCTATTATGCGTCCTTAGATTTTCAGACCCTTAAGGGTGTCTTTAGTTTCCTTGGTGAACCATTTATTGAGTGGAATGGTGATTCCCTAACTCCTAGGGGGAGGTTTATTTCTTATCTTAAAGCTAGAGATTAATCTCCAAAGATTCTAACTTTGAAGGCCCTTCTATACATTCGGTTCTAGTGTTAAATGAGTTTCCTAATGTCTTTTTGGATAATCTTCTTAGTGTTCCTCCGTATTGAGAGATTGAGTTTTTTATTGATTTTGTTATGAACAATCGTCCAATGTTTGTTCCTCCTTATAGAATTGTTCCGACTGACTTGACGAAACTCAAAAAGCAACTTAAGGATTTTTTAGATAAGGGTTTCATCTATTATAGTGTATCCCCCTTGGGGTGCACCGGTGTTATTCGTGCGAAAGAAGGATGGCTACCTTCAGATGTGAATTGACTATTGGCAATTGAATAAGGTAACAATTAATAATGAAGTTTCCATTTCAAAGGATAGATGCATTGTTTGATCTACTGCAAAGTGCCAAATTCTTTTCTAAGATATATGTTTAGTCAGGGTATCGTCAACTTAAGATTAGGGAGGAGGATATCCCTAAGTCAACATTTTATTCTAGGCATGAGAATTTTTACTTCCTGGTTATGTCATATGATTTGACTAATACCCCAGCGGCATTTATAGATTTGATGAATAGAGTTTTCAAGCAGTTTCTGGATCTATTTATCATCGTGTTCATTGATGAAATTCTGGTTTATTCTAAGAGTGAGGTGGATTATGCCAATCACCTATGTATGGTGCTGCAGACCTTAAAGTAGTAGCAATTGTATGCCAAATTCTCAAAGTGCGAGTTTTGGCTGAATAATGTAACTTTTCTTGGACATATTATTTCTAGTTAGGGGATCATGGTGGATCTATAAAAGGTGGTTGTAGTTAAAAAGACGCCTAGATCAATGACTCCAACCGACATTCAGAGCTTCCTAGGTTTGGTTTTGTATCATAGGCAGTTCAAGGAAAGTTTCTTGATGATAGTTGCCTCATTGACTAAGTTGGCTTAAAAGAAGGTAACGTTTTTTTTTATTGGATGCTTTTGAGGGGAGTTTTGAGAAGCTAAAAGAGAAGCTAACTTTTTCTATGATTTTGACATTGTTTGAGGGTAATAAAGGGTTTATGGTGTGACTTGGCTGTGTTTTGATAGAGCATAGGAAGGTTATTTCCTAGGCTTCTAGGCAGTTCAAACTGCATGAGAGGAATTATCCTGCTTATGATTTGGATCTTTTGACAGTGGTTTTTACTTTGAAAATCTGGCAACATTATTTGTATAAAGTGCATATGGATAACTTTTCTAATCATAAGAGTCTACAAAATGTGTTCTCTCAGAAAGTGCTAAATCTCACGAAGAGGATATTGTTGGAGCTTCTCAAGGACTATGATATGAGTCTTCACAACAACAAAAGTACTGCTAACGTGGTTGTTGATGCTCTTAGCTGGTTGTCAATGGGATGTTTAGCTCATTTGGATAAGGAGAATTGAGAATTGGTGAAATATATTCACCATTTGGCTAATCTTGGAGTTCATCTATTTGACTCCAATGATGGTGGTATGATGGTACAATAAATGGTTTGGTTGTCTCTTGGTTCATAGATCAAGGAAAAAAATGCTAGAACCCATCTTGATAAAAGATCAAGAGTGATGTTGGTGGGCAAACAGTAATGGCATTTGAGATCAGTGGTGATGGTACTTTGTTGTATCGAGGGAGGATATTTGTTCCAGACATCAATGGATTGCGAGAAAATATTTTGACCTAGGCGCATGAATTGCGCGACGTTGATCATCCTGGTTTGACAAAAATATATCATGATCTCAAAGAGATTTAGTGATGGAATGGTATAAAGAGAGATGTGGCTGGTTTTATGGCCAAGTGTATGGTGTGCCAACAAGTCAAAGTTTAGCACATGAGGCCTATAGGGTTATATCAGGAATTTGAGTTGCATGAATGGAAATAAGAGGTAATCAATATTGTTTTTTTACTGGTCTTCCTCGGTCTTTGAACCAATTTGATTCGATTTGGGTCTTCAAGGATAGGATGACAATGTCTGCTCACTTCTTACTGGTACGGACTAACTTTTTGATACAGAACTATAGAAGGTTGTATCTTCAGGAGATTTTAAAGCCGCATCGGGTACCTATTTTGATTATCTTTGATCGTGGTACAAAGTTTTCATCTCACTTTTTGCAGTATTTTTAGTAGGTGTTGGGTACTAAGTTAGTATGAGTACTGCTTTTCATCCACAGACGAATAAGCAAGTAGAGAGAACTATTCAGAAATTGGAGGGCATGCTTCATTCATGTGTGATTGATTATGGTGGAAATTGGGTTGAGAATCTACCTTTGGTAGAGTTTGCTTACAAAAATAACTATCATTCTAGCATTGGGATGGATCCTTTTGAGGCATTCTGTGGTAGGAGGTGTAGATCTCCTATTGGGTAGTTTGAGCTTGATGAGGCAGATATGTTCTGTCCGTATTTGGTTTGTTAGGCTATGAAAAAGGTAAAGGTAATTTGGGATAATCCTATGTCTCTCCAAAGTCGGCAAAAGTCTTATGCCAACCTAAGGTGTAGAGACTTAGAGTTTAAGGTTGGCAATAAGGTGTTCCTGAAGGTATCTCCCTTTAAGGAAGTGATGTAGTTTTGTAAAAAGGGGAAGCTCATTCCTTGATATGTCTGTCCTTATGTGGTTTTGCAAAGGATTGGTAAGGTGTCGTATGAATTTGAGTTTCCTTCTAGTTTGAGCTCTATTCATTTGGTATTTTATGTCTATATCATGAGAAAGTATCTTCGTGATCCTTCTTCGGTGGTTCCTTTGGAAGGATTAGATATCTTGAATTCCTTGTCTTCTGAAGAGGTCCCAATTAAGACATTGGATTTGTAGGTTCATCAGTTACGGACCAATGGCGTGGCATCGGTTAAGGTTCAATGGAGGAACCATAAGGAGGAAGAGGTTACATGGGATGCCAAAGCAGACATGAAGTGTAAATATTTGCATTTGTTTTCTACTTTGTATGTTCGTACGGAAGGTCCGTGTTTTTTAACACATCTTTATTTTTTAACTTAGTTAAGGGTTAGAATAGATCTTTGCATCTTTATTTTCTATCTTGGTTAAAGATTGGATTGATATTTGATAATGCAAATGAATTATGCTTATATTTCAGATACCTTGTTCGTTATTCGAGGACGAATAATCCTAGTGGGGGAGATTGAAACACCCTTGCTTTGGACCCTTAAAAAATTTCATAGTTTTCTAGTTGTTGGTAAATATATGACTCAGGGATTTAGGTAGTATGCTGCGGTACAGTTGGTAAGGATTTATCATACACTAACCAGTGTTGGTTGGTGGGTTGGATTAGGTTCTAGAATAGGTACGACTTGGAGGGTACGGGTCAAATAGTTTGATACTAATTGTATGGTTTTGTTTTTTCCTTCACTTAATCTGAGACTTAGTAACTTATATTGGATCTGAGTATTAGTGGCTCACCATGAGCCATAAGATAGGGTACGAGTTGTACCATTGACTAGTATGGTAGACAGTGTTCAAATTTCCTTTGGTTCTATCCTACAAAGGATGAAGATTTGGGGTACTAATCATATGATTTGGGTAAAACTTTGTTTAGGTAAGTCATATACTTGACAGTGTTGGGTCCAAGGGGGGAGGTCTAGGGTACGAGTAGTGGGTACGACTGGTATGGTGGGGTCATACCCACCTGTGGTGATTTTATATAGTTAAGTTTGGGTTTATCTAGACATTTTCTCTCTTAACCACTTAAGTCCCCACAACTATAACTCTATTAGGACATCATTTACCCTATTATTATAATAAAAAACATTTAGAAACACTTTCTAATTCTCTCTAAGGATCTTGGGTGTAGAAAGGCTAGGGTTTCATTTGGAGGAGCTATTTGGGGATTGGTTGGGTGATTTCTCTCCAACATCTTCATAATCTTAGGCATGTACTCCTCCCTCATTGTTAGTTCCAACTAAAGACATGATTTATACAATGTTTTCGTGGCATGATTAATGTATAGTTTTGGGGTTTTCTAATATATGTTGGGGTTTTGGTATTAAATGGTTGGTTATGGTTTTCCCATGTTTTAATTACGTTTTACATGCTTTAATGGTGCTTTGGACAATTGGTTGCATGAGAATGGTTAATTGGTAATTGGAATTTCTTTTGGAAACACTATGCCCACAACAAGTTTGATAAAATGCCTATAATAATGATTTTACTGTATGATTGGACTTTTAATGGTACTATTGCATGGTATGGTTTTGTAATGGAACCTAGAAGTTATAAATGGTTTGGAAAGGATAAATGGAATGGTTTGGTGATGGTCATTGTTAATTAAACTTCTTTGTGGGGTTTATGGAATTCCCCTAAGAAAACTTAATAATAAAACACTTGTGGGGTGCATGGGATTCGCAAAAGTTAACTTGATAATGCAATCTGTGGGTACATGGGAATCCCTTCACATATAAAAGTTTGATAAGTACATTGCTTTCAATCTATAGACGGTAGGACGATACCACTACCCATAGTCTTAGTTAATAATAATGGAATAATAGTTTGGCAGGATAGTAATGGTTTTAATTAGGGAATAATGGTAGGTTGTGATAGCTAACTGTGAAGGTGTGAGTCCAATGGACGGATACTTGAAACTCATGTTTGGCGACATGAGGGTTGGTCATAGCGACCATATATGATACTGTAAGGAATATGGGAATCATCTAAGTACACTGTACATATGTATCATGGAGAGCAAAGGGTACTCGAGAATCCCCTACTCTTATGGTATCTCTAATTCGTGCGACTATATGCATCGGGGACTATTTAGAGGTTTCACTAGACCCTATAGCCTATGGGTAGTTCTAGGATTGTCAATCTACACATACCTAGTTTAATTATTTTAAAGGCATGTTAAACCCAGTTCCCTTTCTCGGCATCATTTTAAATATATATGTATGGTTTGTATGCATAAGGTTGGTTTACTTTGTTTTACTTAATGGCATTATTTTATCACTATATTGAGTCCATGCTAGCGTTCACCTGCTAACTCGACTTGGGGCGGCTGTATCCCCAAACTATGCATGAGCCGACCATTCTACTCTTCCTGCTTCGTGATCAGATTCGGGATCAGCTACTAGATTGAAGTGGTGAGCTTTCATATTCCAAAAGGCTGAATTTCATATCATGGATATCTTTACATACTTGGTTTATTTTATGAATATTGTTTTTGGCTATGGTTGGGAGCATGTCCCAACTGGATATTGTTTTTCTTTTTGTTAGAGGCTTGTGTGTCATCTATGGGTTGGATAGGCGAGATCGGTAATGGTGTCATCCTTAGTATTTGCATTGGTATTGGGGTTGATAGTGTTGAACTAGATTTATGATTGTTCCATCCTCTTATATTATTTTATGGACATAAAGTTGGTTCTTTTTTTGTTATTGGATTATGTTTTTTGTTCGTTAATTTTATTATTGGTTGGGTTTTAGACGATTAGATTTTTTTGGGTAGGTCATGGTTATAGACCTATCCCAGAGTCTGGGTTAGTGCCACGATGCTATCTTTTTATTGCTTGGAATTCATTGTCCGTGGGTATGCGTTTAGATGGTTGGGTTGGATATTTGGGGTGGTCCCCGACCTTGGTTGGACTTGGGATGCCCATTACGACAATGCCCCGGGTGTGTCATAAAATTTTGAACTTCTTTTGAAATATTTAGATTTTATGAAAAATTTGAATGAGAATATAGATATTTATCAAGTCTAGGGTTATTCATTATTGAGTGTTTAATATTGTGTGGGTAGTGATTATTTACCATTTTATTTGATTGAATGTCATAGTTTTAACTAAATCTCTATCTTTTAACTTAAGAATTGAGGCTGGAAAACTCTATTTTAAATTTCTTGTCTTTCTTGAAAGAGAGGATAAGATTTGGAGGTTAAGTTAACAATTACTTGAGTAATCTTCATTTAATAGGTAGATCTAGAAATGCACTAACTAATTAAGGTTATCGGTTACTTGGTATTATATACATATGGGTGTTTGAAAGAAACCCATTTAAAATTTGATGGTAGATCGAAATATTACCCCCAATACGTAAGACTAACCCTAGTCACAACTATCAATCGAATGTTAGGTGCATTATAAGTTATACCTATTTATAATCACTCTTAAGAGGGCATAACCCCAAATGCTCTTACTTATCGATTACATTCTCTAGAATTTATTTTGACAATCCAATTTTAGAATTTAAAATATTAACATAAACATATTTTTAATTAAACCCCCAATTACTTTACCATTTTTTTTAGCATTATGTGCTAGCACATAGTCAATTATGATACTTGAGGGTGAAACAATCGCCTTCATTCCTTGTGGAATCTACCCCAACTCCATGTTGGGTAAAAATTTAACCGAAATTGACTCGACTCTAGTGCTATAAATAAGAAGAAATCTTCATTGATTGCCTTTATTGAAGAGAGCAAAGAGAAAATTTAAAAATCAGGCTTTCCTTTGTTATATAAATCCTAAGACAAGATTCTGGAAATTTCAAGCCAAAGTATTGAAAGATGAGAAGGAGTTTTTTACGTTACACTTCAATAGAATTGTCTTCTTTCGTCTCTTTATCTTACGTATCTTGCTCTATACTTTAACCTTTACTTTGACGATGTAAGGGTAGAACATAACAGTAATAAAGGAAAATCAATGTGTGGTGGTATTTCAAAACTTTTTGTTCTCCATTTTTTTGGTCCTGGAAGAAACTTGTTTTTATCGTTACGCTATAAGGTATAATAGTGAAAGAAGTAGACCTATAAAGAGAAAATGAATTTCTATCCCTCCCACTTATGATTAAACAATTAGCTCAATCTATTGTACATGTCATTGATGTGGATATCCTGACAAAGAATTTGTGACATTCCATGCCTTCGGAGAGTGCTTTGTCGTGCTAGGTCACTGATATATCCTTTTTTGTCTTTCGCAAGGGAAAAATAGAGATGTTTCCTACCTTACCCATAACATGTGGAAGTATCAACTAGTTTTGAAGGGGACATGATCGATAAAACCTTATTGGAAGACCCAATCACATAATTTCATTATCTCCCTTGTAAGCATTCTATTTCACTTCTATGTTAATCTACTATTTTTTAGAAATAAAAAAGATAGATAGAGGACAAAATATGTTTCTTTTTACTCTATTTATTCATATCAAAATTAAAACATTCAATCAAAAAAAATTCTTACTATAATGTCTAGCCATCTCATGCATCTTTTTTACGGTGTATCTTCAGCATTATAAAAATGGAACTGTTCCCTGGGAATGAAATGAAGCATTTATTTACTTTAGTGTTATAAGTTACTTTTGTTAGTTGTACTATAAAATTTTCTTTACTTATTGATTTTATTTGTGCTAGCTGATAATATAAGTTCACGCGACATAATGAATCAACATGGTAGCAAGACCAGTACCTTTGATCACCGACTTGAAGATAAAGATTACCTAGTGGATGTCGGAAAGGCAAGTTCATTTTTCATTTAATGTCTAGGGGGTAATAAATTATGTCATGTTACATGTGTGATGCTCCACTTACTCCAAAAAAAGGGGTTGTACAGAGGTTAAGCTCTTTAAGATGTTTACAACCTATTTAATATTGCTCATACCGCTTGCCATTCTCATTGATAGGTGATATGGTATTGTGGGTTATAGAAATACCTGAAGGATGTATAAACCCTTGTGTTGAGTTTATAAAAGCTTTTCTATAACTATTTTTTCCACTAGCTCACATACTTTAATTGAGGGATGAGATAGTATATTTCTGGAAAGTAAGAGGCGAACCATTGCATGAAGCGTGGTTGAGATTCAAAAAGAAATTGTCACAGTTTCCAAACCATGAATTGTTGGATAATATGAATTTTAAAATATTCTATAGGTTATTATTGTAATTAACCAAAATGATAGAAAATAATACATCAGAGAGTCATTAATCAAAAAATATTTTAGAATTTCCTCTAGGTTATTGGCTAAGTGAAAAAGCAAAGTAGAGCCAATAACAAAGGAAGAAATATGAGGAGAGAGAGTCAAAAGCATGGATAAGAAGATGACACAAATGGACCTACTCTCAAAACATGTCATGGATTCAATTCCAAAAGTTCTTAACGTCATAGTTTCATAGAGTACTAGGCCATATGAATAGAATGATGCAGAGACACTTGATGATGAAATTTTGTTCTATTTGAACCAAGTGGGGGATTCCCCTTACCAATAAAAAGGCAAGTCTTGAATCAAGGTTAGAAGGAATGAGGCCATGATAGATATTAGACAACCTTCATTGGAAGGATCATAATCATAAAAGAGATTGGAGGGATAAGGAATGAGATAAGGATCACTATTGGAGAGAAAAATCATGACTATGATAGATTCATTCCTCCACATGATCGTTAAAAAGGAAAATATATGACCTTTATTGATCTAAAGATTTATAAGAAAAGAGATGTGCTTTCACATATTCTATTGAATATTGAAAGGACTTTCCAAATAATAAGGGAGATGACGAACTTTTTCCAACTAAGTCAAACGGTCTCATCAATTTTTGCCTCAATTAAACAACTTAAAACACAATTTGGCAAAATATTGGCTAACTTGAAAATAAGACAAAAAAGGAATCTTCTTAGTAATACTAGAGAAAATCCAAAGAATGATAGGCATTGCATGACAATTGCCACTAGGAGTTGTAGAATTCTCTTTAATGATATTATGAATGTTGATGAAGACCCCAATGAAATGGTAATTAAGATCTAGCAAGTGGTAAGAGCAAAAGACTCGAAAAGTCAAATAAAGAAGTCCCTATCCCGAATGAGCCTATTATTATAGTCCTAGAAGAAGTGTAAGAACGGGTCGGGAGTGAGGAGAGACTATAAGTGTTTGATGTAAATATTCCTATACCAGACAGAACTCTAGTTTCTTCAAAGACACAAATCAATATACCTCCTCTATTTCCAAAAATGCTCAATAACAAAAAGGATGCCACAAAATTTAAGATGTTTCCCTAAAAATTTAGAAACTTATCAGTGAATATTTCATTATTGAAAGTTTTTTAGGAGATGTACGGGTATGCCAAGTTCATGAAGGACTTGGTTATAAAGAAAATAATAGACTTCAAAATAGTTGAAATCTTACTCAATCATACTGCTATTATGTAGATACATATAGTTCTCAAGAAGAAAGACCCCAGGCCATTCATAATCCCATGCACCATTCAGTTATACCAATTTGGCATGGAATATCATGAACTAGGGGAAAAATAAATTTTAGTGGAAATATAATGTCCACCACAATATGAGTTCTTATGGTGAATCAATCTATATAAGGATCAGTGGGAATTCTTTATGATGCTCTTGTTTGGATTGATAAGTTTATATTTACAGTAGACTTTGTGATCCTAGATTATGAGATCAACCACGAGGTTATATTTTATAGTTGTTAGTCCTATACCGGCTATTGGAATAAAATTGGTTGATGTGGAATGTAAAGAAATGAAATCTTGAGTGAAATGCTAAGTGGAGACAATTAACTTGTGCAAGTCCATGAAGCAACATAGGGACCTGCAAGTGATATCAATGATTGATGTTATTGATGTGTTGATTTCTGCAATCCTACTTCACACACAAGTATAAGTGGTCATGCACATAATAAAGTGGACTTTAAGATACAAGTATCGATGCCCCAGGGACATGTATTTAGTAACTATCCAAATCTAGCTTTACTAATGAGATCAAACAAGTGCAGCTATCACCAATATAAATTATGAATTGAGAATTCTATAGTAACAGTGAACAATATGAAATTATAAGGTGTTGGAGACAATAACGGGGTGAAACTCAGGGTCAAGTCTCTATGAACACTCCTATTAGCTATAAAATCTCATTGGTTAATTAAATTATTTGATGGTTGATTCACGGGGTTGATAATATGATTATGGTCTACCGAGCATCTAATCATCTATCTAACTTTAGCCCCTCATCTACCTCATTGAGCAGGATGTGAGAACTAAGTTAAACGCATTTATATATCATCTTGTATTTAAGCCAAGAGGGAGAATTAGGCATAATCCTATCCAAAATGGGAGTCCTACTTTAATTCATTCAAAATATAATAACCCACTTTCTATATCCCCCGATCTAATCTATTGTTCCTCCTTCTGGGTTTACAATAGAAATATAGGTTTTCCTAATGGTCACAAATCCCTAGAATTGTGATAACAAGGATATATGAACAAACAAAAAAGATAATGAACTTTTAAAAACTCAATTGAAATCATAAGTATTCATGTTCTTGGACACAACCCTAAAACGAGGTTGTTTAGCTACTCATAGTTTTACAACGAATCACAAGAATAAAATTCATACTTAAAAACCAAAAGAAAACTACAGTAAAAATTAAGAACCCTAGTTGTGCCTCCTCTTATATTTTTCCATCCCTAGAAGTCTTCCAAGGTGATTACGATAAGACCCAAGTGTCCTATTTATAGTAATGTAGAAATTGGCTGATTTTGACCCTTGGGCGTGGCACACCCTTATTTCTGTGTGTTTAAGGGTATGATTCCCTAAACATGGATGCACAATATTTTAAGAATATGTATTAGGGAGTTTTATTACCTTATCTCAGAGGTTTTAGGTCATGGAACACCCTTGTGCTTAAGAAATCCAGATTTTTCAATAGCTAACTCATTATGTTTGCCTTTGAGTTCAAAACTTTGTGGATGTATTTCCACCCTTATTTGTCCTTGTTATTCTCCATATAACTTCTCCTAACATCATACATAGTATCATATAACATTAATCACCTTGAATTATTTCACATAACATAATAAAATTCACCGAGATACACTTGAATAACACATAGCTCAAGCTACTAGCACTAGTTTTCTCATCTGAATACTATGTGACCAATTTGATTCTTAACGTTCTTTTAACACACCTTAAACTCTATAAACATGTACCTTAACATATATATAATCAATTACACAATAAAAAACTTACTAAACACCCAAGAAGTCCTCAAAACTAGTCTATAAGCATGTAGATTATGACACTTAGTTCCGTAAATACACCTAAGGTCACCATCCCACTCATAAAGCCTTATCTGTCCTTGAATAACTCATTAAAGTGAACACCATCAATGGAAGACTACAACATTACTACTATAGTAATATGCCAAAGCTAGAACTACAACGACTATATGAAAAGCAAGTTCCATATTTATCAAGTCATGTTACATTTGAAAGCTCATGAACACTACTCCAAAACATCCTAACCTTAGGAATTGACTCAATGAAGTTTGAAAATAGATGTATATTTCTCAATAAAAGAGATCATACAAGTCACCTAACTATTATTAAACATGCTCCCTCTCTAGAAGAGAGTTACCCATAGTAATCACAGATAAATAATTTATCACAAGCATGGGTGTAAAAATTAAATTTCAGTCACTCTCACAAAGAATTCACATGTCACATAATATGAACCATAGGTTTTCCCTTAGTGTAGTACTCTACTTATATAAGAATATAGGGGTTCAAGATAATGTAGGACTTAAAGGGTTGTATGGACTCTAAGGGACGGGTATGAACTATTATGTCTAATAATAGTGTCTATGTTACCTAAGCTCTTTAGTACATCACAATATACGTTGAATTTTTCTCTAAAAAACTAATTTATCACCACATATATCTCCCCACAATACTTTTGTTTTTCCATATTTCTTTAAGCTAGCTCACATATAGTATTCTCAATCAACTCATGATTCATTTTTTGATCAAATTTTCTATTTTCATCACACAACTCCCAACTATATTACATAAATATTTTCTAACCAAAATATACTATTATCTAGGGGATTTACTTTCACATCTTTCCTTCTTAAATTTAACACTCTTCATATTAATTTTTCAACTAAAGTGCTTAGGATCTTTGGATTAAATTACGGTCAAATAAGAAAGGGAATAGGTTGTATATGAAGATCACAAAGAATAGGATAATGGTTAAATGGTACTTGCTAAGATAATAAAGAGGGTCTAAAACATCTATCAAAAAGATGACTATATCATCTCCTAAACCCAGCATTCTTTATTTTTCTTTGCACACACACCATCCAACTGCTAGACATCAATATGCAACAATGAATATAACGAATGTCTTCTCTCAAACATGGCACATTTTTGAATAAAATAGGATCCCTATAGACTATAACCCAAGTAATAGCAAGAATTCAGCAATAAGCCAACATCGCACAAGAGTCTTAACTGATCCTAGGTGTCCCAAGAGTAGTAATTTAACACTATATACATGCTTTTACATTTTCAAAACACTTGCATTATGTAATCAAACATAACAACTAGCAAGAAAATCTCACTTATTTCGAATACGAAAATTTTAAAATTACTCCCTAAGATGGAAAAAGGGATACTAGGCTCAAAGGGAACCTCCTCATAAAAAAATCCAATGGGAGGGTGAAGTGTACCCCTACTAGAGTGACACCAACAAAAACTAAACAAACATTGAGAAAACTATTTTGTATTTTTTTTCAAATTTATTCAAAACTAGAAACTACAAAAAATAGAAATCCTATAGAATTATTCACCCGAAGCAATTGAAAGATTCCCTATCCCACAATTAAATAACAATTTATCCCTAAATTAAAAATTAAAAATAAGGATATTAATACTCTCTGAGTCCTCTAGGCCTAGCTAGAAACATCTAACCCATCAATGAGGTCCGGTGGACTACACATCTAGTCTCTTCCATGATCCTTAGTTTAGATCTCATATATACTCAAACTTCACATCAAGTTGTGACTCAAACAAAAAATAAAAACAAAGGTGACATAAAGAAGAACTAGAAAAAATGCCTGTCTTACCTTGGGTTGCCTCCCAAGTAGTGTCAGATTTATTGTCGCAACACTACTTACATCACTAATCTCAACTATATTACTTCAACCTCTTTCTGATTCTCAGAGAAAACTTATCACTCTTTTATGATCTTTTGAGTTCTAGTTCTCAAGGTCTGCATCTTTCTCCACATTTGCCTTTTCAGGATCCTCCTAATATTTTTGAATGTTGGGTTTAATTTCTCATTTTGAAAACTCTATGAGACAAACTGAAGAAGTACTTAAACCTTTTTACTCCACCATCACACACTCATCTACTTCTATTATTGTGATCATGTATAAATCCTATTAGTATAAGGGTCTATCTAGTGTTTTTTTACCATTAAGACTAGTTTGTCTCATTTTTAGAGTTACCTCTCTTATATTATAAGTGTTTCTCCAGTTGACAAGATTAAAATCCTAAGTATAATTTGTACCATGTCATTTGCATCATAATCAAGAATAATAGAGTCAACAGGAATAATGAACTTACCAACCTTAAGAGACATCCTTAGTGATTCCTTCGGGCACTACTCTTGTTCTATCCACCATTTTGAGCACCACAGAATATAGCCTCAACTTTCCCAAACAAAGAGTATTGAAAACAAATAGGGGCATCAAATTTATGATTGTCCTTAAGTCACTCAAAGTGTGGACCACATCACATTTACCAATTCTTATAGGAAGAGTGAAAATCCCTAGGTCCTTAATCCTTTTTAGTATCTTACTTATAACAACTGAACTACACTTCTCGGTAAGTTCTATTTTTATGATGACTTCCATCTTTTTTTTATTGGTCACCACGTCCTTCGGGTACTTAGTGTCCTTAGGCATACCCTACAAAACATATAGCGCAGGAAGGTTAATATGAAATTCTATGAATGTGTCAAAGAACTTATTTAAGAATGAATCGTCATTATCCTTTTTGAACTTCTAAGGGAATGATGGTAGGGGTCTCTCTTCAATACACTCGACTGCCTTTGTGTTTGGGTACATAGACTTCCCTAAATTTTAATCCTTTATTGGTTTCACTTTCTTATTCTCTGTTTGTTGTAGGTATAACTCTTCCAATACCTCCTAGTTCTGCTTTGAAGTCCTATCAATAAGGTCCTTACCACTCCATAAAGTGAATGCCATTACCTACTTCCAATTTTTTTTGTCACTTGGAAAACCCTCTTAAGGTCCTATGTTTTGGACCTAAGCTAACTGCCTCAACTGTTGCTCTAGATTATTTTGAACAAGATGCTAATTTTTAATCTCTATAGCCATCTATTCTTGATTAGCCATGATCTTTTTCAAGGTTTCTTTAATATTACTTGCTTAAGTGTTCTACTACTGCTGAAATTTCTAAGTCGGACCTTAATTATTGCCCCATTAATAATTTGGATGACTCTCTAATTTCGATTGTAGGCAGTTCAATTGTTTTGATTACCCTTAAGTGCATTGCCCATAAAGTTAACTGACTCCGAATTTTCTCTAAATAATTTTGTAGAGTGGCCACTAATTTCAAAAATCTCACCCCAAAATTGAGCTTGTTGACCTATATTTACTTGGGCCTGAGGTTAACTTATGCTAAACTTGTTCAACTGGGTCATCACTTGATTTTGAAGAGATGCCAACCCAGGAGCCAATGTTGTGATACTATCTACCTCAATCATCCCATCAGGCTTCTTCATTGCACTTCTTGACATATCACCCAGCCATTATGGATTAATTTGGGCAATTCAGTTCAGGAAAGTACATAGCTCATTATAAGTTTCTCCAATAAATATTGACCACCTACTGCTTAATCTAAAAAATATTTAGTGGTGTAGTCAAGAGCTTCTACATAAGTATGACCCAGTAGCTCATTAGTTTGTTATGGTGCAGGCCGTACCTGAGAAGAATTTGAACCTTCCCCATGCATAATAATGTTTCCCACCTAGTTTCTTCTTAAAACTCAGGATCTCACTCTATAACCTTACATTTATCTATGGGAAGAATCAGATCTGGAACATCTTCCACAGGTCATCCGATGTCGTAATGAAGTTTGAAGGATCTAGCTTTAACTATTTCTTTGCTTCCTCTAATAGTGAGAAGTGGAAGAGAGAAATCTTACATATTTCATGGATACTCTAGTGGCTATAGAGGTGTCACTGATCTCTAAAAAATTCTCCAAATAGAAATATGGATCCTTATGAGACAAGCCTATGAATTGCCAATAGTTGTGTAGTAACTATACCATATTCTATTCGAGATTAAATCATCCTTCAGGTTCTAGTTTATGAATAGTGGAGGTAACATTGGATATTAGTGGCATAGCAACTTCAAATACTTTCTCATGGGATGTTTTCTATTTATCCATGACTACAGGATTAACTTTGCCTTATTGAACATACAGTATGCAATTGAGAATTATGGCTTCACTTTTTAACTGATGTAAGCATTCCTCAAGTTTAGGATATGGGTCAACCAAATCCCTTTACATTGTCATATTACCTGAGATTTAGACCAGTACCTACAAGTTCAGAAGATAAGGTCAAGTTGTTAAGACTTATAAAATAATGTAGCAAAACTAACAATTAGACAGTTGCCAAATTTCATTTCCCTGATAATGGCGTCAAAAACTTATTGTTATCCTACCATGCATGATTATGTTGTTGTGAAAGTAATCAAGTAGACTTTAAGACCAAGTATCGATCCCAAGGGGACATGTTTTTTGCAACAATAAAAATCTAGCTTTACTAATGAGATTAAAAAAGTTTGAATGTCACTAATAAAGTTTACGAATTGAGAATGCTAAAGTAACGGTGAACAATACAAAATTATAAAGTGTTGGAGACAATAATAATTAAACAAGGATCAAGAAACTATGAACAATCCTACATAGATATACAATTGCATTGGTTAAGTTAATTATCTTGTTTGTTGGTTCATGGGGTTTAAATATGATTGTGGTGTTTCGAACCTCTAATCGTCAATCTAACTTAGCTCCAGAACTACATTATTGAACAGGGTTGTGAGAACTAAGCTAAATGTATTTATATATCATCTTGTATTTGATCCAAGCAGGTAAAACTAGGTATATTCCTCTCCTAAATTAAAATACTAACTTTATTTCACTAAAATTATAGGAACCCACTCCATATATCCCCCAATCTAATCTATTCGTCCTCCTCCCAGGATCACAATTGAAATATAGGTTTATCCTAATGGTCACAAATAAGTATAACAGTAGTAAAAAGGATATATAAACAACCAAATATGATAAATAACTTGGAAAAAATCAATTGAAACCATAAGTATTCATGTTCTTGGCCTCAACCTTACAACGAGGGTGTTTAGCCACTCATAGTATTACAACAAATCACAAGATTGAAATTCATATGTAAGAACTAAAAGTAAACTGATGTAATGAGTAAGAACCCTAAATGAATCCACCTCTTGTGTATCTTATGACCCAAAAGTCCTCCAAGGTGTTTACAATAAGACCCAAGTGTCCTATTTATAGTATTGAAGAAATTGGCCGATTTTGACCCTTGGGCATGACACACCCTTATTTCTGTGTGATATGCACTAGACACATATGTACACTATTTTCATCCATGTTACTTTGTTTCTTAGTGAGTGTAATTCCTTTTTCTTAGAGGTTTGATGGCATGGAACTCCCTTGTGCTCGAAAATCTATTTTTTTTTAATAGTTAACTCCTTCAATTTGCCTCTGAGTTCCTCACTTTATGGTTGTCTTTCCAACCTAATTTGGCCTTTTTATGCTCCCATGAATTTCTCCTAACATCATAAATGGTCTCCTATAATTCCAAACAACATGAATTAGATCACAAAACACAATGAAATTTATCGAGATACAATAGAACAACACATAGCTCTAGCTAGTAAGAATAGTTTTTTTCTAAACTCTATGTGACCGATTTGATTCTTAACTTGCTTTGAACACACCTTAAACATAATAACTATGTACCTTGATACATAGATGCTTAATTACACAATAAAAAACTCAGTACGCCACAAAAATCCCTCAAAAATAGTCTATAAGCATGTAGATAATGACACATGTGAAAAAATACGCCTAAGATCAGTGGTTGATGCAATAAAGGTGGATATCATTAGATGAGAAATTAGAAGGAGTGGTGAATTATGAAAGAAAAGATGTTGAAAATGTGATTATGTTGAATCATCATTGATCAATCATGACTCCTAGACCTAAAACGCATGCAAATTAGATCTTTACTTGAAGAATCGAGAGAGTCCTCTCGCAAAGCCTTCAATTATGGACTCGTCATAACTTGAGCTCAATCCACTACTAACACACCTTCACTATGTATTTTTTGTGGAAGGTAAAACCTTACTCATTATCATTGTGGATTACTTGTTTCCATGGCAAGTCTATGCATTGAAGTCAGTTATGAGAAAATATATTTGACCCATTGGGTGGACTCTTACGTATATCATTGGATTGCTCCTAACATTTGTACTTACAAGATAAGGCTAGAGCCTAATTATGTACAGAGTGTTGAATTTCAATAGAGGTTATATACTCCCATACAAAAGGTTGAGATAATGGATAAAATCATGTGTCTAGATGCGGGCATCGTGTATCAAATCTTGGATAGCACATGTGTGAACATGATTAAATGCATCCCAAAGAATGAAGGAATCATGGTGGCTCCTAATTAAATAAATAAGTTTATTCATGTGAAATCATTGATGGGGTGGAGAGTATGAATGGTTATTCAAAATTGACTCTTTGAAGTAAGAAGACCATTTACCCATGTCATTTATAAATTAAATTATTGATGGACTAGTGGGGTAAGGTTGATATTTCTTTTTTGACGGGTACTATGATTATAATAAAATTTGTATTGCCCCTGAGGATCAAGAAAACACTAACTTCACATATCCATATGGGATTTTTTCCTTCAATCTTATGCACATTTTGATATGCAATGAACCCACCAAGTTTCAAAGGTGCATGTTATAAATCTTCTCAGATATGCATGTGGACACTATAGAGGTTTTCGTTGATACTTTATCCACTATGGGTGTCACTTTTGAGTCCTTTATTGAACAATTCTCCATGTTACTTTAAATATATGAAGAAACTAATCTTGTGTTGAATTGGGAGTAGTGACATTTTAATGTAAAAGACGACATTGTTGTTGGGAATAAAATTCAGGGTGAAAGTATTCAATATGACCAAGAAAAAGTTGAATTTATTGCCAAGTTACCTCCTCTTATCTACATAAAAGGTTTGCGAAGCTTTCTGGGCCACATCAGTTTCTATAGATGAGTTATCAAGGACTCCCACAAGATAGCTCATCTGATGTTTAAGCTTTTTGAAAAAGAAGAAAATTTTGAAATTGATGGAGATTGCATAAGGGCATTCAATTTCCTCATAGAAAGTCTTGTGTTTGCTCCTATAAATATGGCCCTAAGTTGGTTACAATCATTTGAAATGATTAGAGATACAAGTGGACTAATATTGGGCGATAAAGGGAGGATTAGATTTTCATCATATCAAATATGCTAGAAAGTCCATTAAAGATGCATAAAAAAATTATAGAGTTACATAACAAGAGTTGTGTGTCATAGTCTACACTATGGAGATGTTTTGGGTCTACTTGTTGGGCATAAAAGTCATTATGCACACGGATCATGGAGGCGTAAGGTAGCTTATGGAAAAAATGTTATCTAAGACTCGGTTTACTAGGTGGATATTTTGTCACGACCCAAATCAGGGCCAAGTCGTGGCGGGTATCTCAAGCCCAACGTAGGCCAGTGACCACCCCCTTAGCCTAACCTTCAGAGCATTTTAAATAAATTTAGGTAAAGCCAACTAAAAATAGTAAATAAGATAGATGATATCTAAGAGTCTAATGATATTTAAGAGCCTAAAGACAACCAACCATCCCAACATTGTCCACAAAAGCCTGTAAAAGCATAATACCAAACTAAGTCAGGACATGCCTCCAACTATTACCAAAAAGAATCCAAAAATAAATCCTAAAAACTAAAGAAAACAAGTGAAATGACTGGGTCTTCCGAAAGATGGAGCCTCACAACTTAAAGCAGATCTACAGAAGTACCAATTCACCTAGCATTGTACAAGAGCAAAATAAAATCCGTCGGGCCCTACATCATAAAATGTTGCAGCATCCAGGGATGGTTAATGGGGTAAGCACTAGCATAAAACTCAGGGAAAAGGGATAAAATAATGCCATTTACCAAAACCATTCAAAGACCACACGTACAATATTTATATATACATATATGGATGAAGGGATAGGGAGAAGGGCCATGAACATGAGAGTTTAAGACATTAGCCTAAACTGTGTTTCTTGCTCTGTCCTAAATGTACTCAAGGCTTTATGGGTCCCGCTCCCCCTGCTGGAAGGCCCAGTGCATGTTAGTCACAGTTCCCGAGTAACTAAGGAAAGGTGTAAGACACCATGATTATTTCCCTAAAAAATATAAAGTGTGCACCAAGAACACAGTCACATAGACCCCTATGTTGGCCAACATGGTTTCAAGTATTGGTCTACCTAGGACTACACCTTCACGACGAGCTACAAATTCTCTCTAAGCCCAAATTAAAACACTTTGTACATTAGCCCATACATTAACCAATGAGTCATAAATTAAGGCATTTACCAACATTGTATCGTCATACCAATTTGCAATCAACCTAATTCAAATATGCCAAACCAAGTCCATTTAACCATGAGACTCCCAAAATCTATTTAGAATCCAAACTATTGCCGCTAAGGGCATTCCAATAACTATTCTTATATCCATTATCCTTTAATGCAATGCAACATTCCAAAATTAAGTTTAATTATGCAAATTTAATAGTCAAAAATATAGTTATGAATGTGGGTTGAGATTAATGCCATTATTAATCCAAATGTTTAATCAATTTTGGAGACCCTATGTTCCCCATTCTAATCCTCATATAAATGCACCCATTTTGCGCCAAAACCATCAATTAATACATAAAAAACATGATTAAACCATGTGAAAAACAATTCAAGGAACAACTATCAAAAACTCTTAACCCAACTTCAAACCCATCTCTTAAAATCACATGAATAATGAGTAAATAAAAGACATAATGGAAAATTCAAGTTTGGGATAGAGAAACATGCCTGAAATACCAAAGAATTTAAAGAGAAATAAGTTTGAAGCATGAATGGTGTATTCTCTGTCAAGCCCTTGAAGTTTCTTAGTTAGAGAGTTAGAAAATAAAATAATGGACTTTGTTTTTTGAAAACTGAAGGAAAAGGGTAAATTTAATTTTTAAAAGTTGTGAAAGGGGTAAAATGACCGAGAGCCCCTTGCCCCAAGTGAAAAAACAAAATCTTGAAGAAAATTACATAACATCGTTGCACGCTGCTATTACAGAGCTTAGCCTCCGTGCTATGCCCTTATCGCAGAGCTTAAGGGGCATGGCACACCACTATCACGGAGGCTTACTTCCTCAGAAACCCAAAATGGTCTCGAACCCCCTCTAAAAATTGTAAAACTTTACCAAAACACCCTTTTAACACCTTTTTAACATAATACAAGTCAAAAATATACTACAACCACTGGAGGGTCGAAATAAAAATTATCTAAATTCTTGGTTTCTTACATTATACTCCCCCCCTTTAGATCATTCATCTTCAAATGGGGAGTTAGGATATTTTTAGAACGATAATATCAAGAATACATTAGAACTAAATGACAAATTTGAAATGCATCGAGAGGAAAATGAAACTCATACTTAAGGACTTTCATCTGATGCGGGGAAAAAGAATGGGTACTTGGATCTAATATTTTCCTCTGCTTCCCATGTAGCCTCCACCACCATTTGATTCCTCCAAAACACTTTCACAAAAACTATATCCTTTGACCTCAATTAATAAACTTGCCTATCTAAGATCTCAATCGGGAGTTTCTCATAAGACAATGAACCCGCTGGTACTATAGCAGAAGGATCACCCACAAACTTTTTCAGCATAGACACATGGAAAATAGGACGAATAGAGGCCGAACTCACTGGTAAATTAAATTCATACGCGACATTCCCAATTCTCCTTAAAATATTTTGGGGACCGATTTAACGGGGCTTGAGCTTCCTCTTCTTCTCAAATCTCATGACTTCTTTCATGGGATAAACCTTCAAGGCCACCCAATAACTAACCTGAAACTATAACTCCCTCTACCTCAGATTTGTATATGACTTTTGGCGATTCTGAAAAGTCTTAAGCCTTTCTCTAATAACATTCACCTTCTTCATGTCTTGGTGAACCATGTCTAGGACAAACAACCTACTCTCACCTACTGCGAATCATACAATAAGAAACGTATACCTCCTATTATTAGGAGCCTCGAAAGGATCCATTTAAATGATAGAATGGTCAATATTGACATAATCAAAATCAATAAAAGGCAAATTGTAAACCCAACTGCCTTTAAAATTAATCACATAGGCCCTTAGCATATCCTCTAACGTTTGAATAGTCTATTTCATTTGTCCATTTGTTTGAGGGTGGAAAGCGGTGCTAAGGTTCATTTGTGTACCCAAATCTTTCTAAAATAAATACCAAAAATCAAAAGAAATATACTTAACTTTGTCTAAAATAATGGACACCGGTTCTCCATGCAACTTAACTATCTCCTAAATAAACAACTTAGAACAATCCTCTTCTGAGTAGTTAGTCCTCACGAGCAAGAACTGACAAACTTAGTCATTCAATCCACAATGATCAAAATAGAATCATACTAATTGTGAACTACAAAAGACCTATAATGAAGTCTATAATAATCATCTCCTTCTTACACATGCACGACCCTATCTCTTGGCACATGACACTAGGCCTCAATGCTAAACTTTGAATTATTGACAAACCATACACTTAGACACAAAGTTCTCCACATCTCTCTTCCTATATTACACCAGTAGATTTCCTTCAAGTCATGATACATCTTAGTTGAACCTAGATGAACTGTATATCTTGACTCATAAGCTATAGTCAAAATCTTTTTTTGTAGCCCATCTATATAAGGAACACACAACCTTCCTTGATACCTTGAGATTCCATAGCTCCTAATCTCGAAATTTGTAACCTTTTGTTAACCTACATCATCTTTAATCTACCTAAGTATAGGATCCAAAGCTTGCTTCTCATTCAGCTTACCACCAATAGATGATTTAACCACTTCCTGAATAATCACTGACACTAACCGAAACTGAGACTTATCTTATGGCCATCTCAAACCCAATAAGGACTGGAGATTGCCTCTCTAACCTAACCTAACCATTCTATCAATCCATAAGCATCAGATAAACTCAGAACATATAATAAGATATAGGAAACAAGACTAATAATGAAAACTTAGGAATGTCTAATCTTTCTATTCTTGTAAACATACAACATCCAACCTACCCAAGTCAACAATTATCCTCAAGTCTCTACCAATCCGATGTCTAAAATACATCATGGCATGCCCCCGACAATAGCCCAAAACCAAGTCTAATATAAGTCTATGACATAAGATAGAAAGACTATGAAATGTATGCCATCCAAAGTATGGAAGCTCACCTCTTCAAAGTCAACACACGATCTGCTCGAGAACCTAGTCACTATAAAGGAAGAGAAGAAAAAGCTTTGGCCATTTTGTTATGTAGGGACACAACGTCTGAAGACGGTTAGTGGTTAGAGAACTAGCATATAACTTAAGGGTAAAGATAAAATAGTGTCATTAATCAATTCCAAGTAAACCACCATAAGCCACCACATTCATACACATAAACATGTAGATATATGTAAATACATCAAGTTTCAAGAGATAAAAAGGCCATTTCACACATTTCAAAGCACCCAATCATGAAACATTAAGTAGAGAACTCAAACCTTACACCCACGTATGTTATATCAAGCAAGAGGACTCTAACCTCAAGCCATCTTATTATGTAAGAGGACTCTAACCACAAGCCTCTAGTATTAAGCATGGACTCTAACCACAAGACATTTTGTTAGATAAGTGGACTCTAACCACTTGCCATATTATCAAACAAGTGGACTCTAACCACTAACAATCTTATTAGGACTCTAACCATAAGACATCATGTCCATTACTAGTCCACATTAGGACTCCATCCCTTTGTCCATGCATTCACACCCACTTTATTCAAAATTTAAGGACTTTAAACCACTTAGCCATTTCAAATCGTAAAGGCTACAATTCAACACCATACATGGCAACAAGTTCTCCATGAACCATATATCAATCAATAACTATAATAGCCCAATGACATAGTTTCAACCACCATTAAAGTCAAACTATGGTTATAAAGACCTTTATAAAACCATTCATTCTTCATTAGCATTCATACATCAAGCTTTAGTTCAAAGACAATTCAATTTTATGCTTTGGGACTCGAACCCCTTTTTAACCATTTCAACCACCAAGGTTACTAATTTACTTCTTACATGGTCAGCACGACCTTCAAAAATTCATTTTAAAAAGATTCTTACTCAGTAAGCGATTTCCTTACTTCAAAACACCATTAACTGATGACTGGTTATTTCTAGTAGACATTTTCACAAACACCTTGAGAGGACATCCTTACCAAGATCAAAATCAAAGTTGAAATCATCAAACTTAGGGTTTATCATGACATATTTGTTAAAACATAATCAACAAGCACCCACATGTTCAAAAGACCACCAAAACATGTATAAACACAAGTTTAAACAAGAGTGAATAACACCCATCACTAAACACAAAAAACCCTCAATATTTGTTTCAAAAACTGCTTTTAATGCTTCATAAACATTGTTTAAATTATATGATATTTGAGAAATAATTATAAAGGAAGAGTCATATGGCTTATAAAAGAGAATTCACTAAAGGATTTTGGGTCCTCAAGCCTTTATAAGAACATCTCTTGAAACCCTAGCTTCAATCTTGAGAGAGAAGTTTTGGAGAATGTTTGGAATGTTTTAGAACTATTATATGTGAAGAATGAAGAAAAAATGAGGTTATCAATCATGGTTTAGAAGGGTTTAGGGGTGGGAAAAATCTAAAATATCCTCAACTTAAAAGATGAAAATTAAACCCAGGAGGGTATGACTAACCCACTTGACCTATACCCTACGGTACAATTGATACCCAAACTCGTACCATAGGCTTCACCTTGGACCCCTAAACTGATCAACATATGACCATGCTAAGTTAAATCTATATTAGGATATGAATGGTACCCTAAAACAAACCTTTAGCCATTCCTTGGACAGATTCAACTAGGCTAAGCATATACCATTATACAAATAGGCACCATATTATCCGTACCCTAACATATGACTTGGGAGACGCTATATCGTAACTTAGATAGAATGTAACCCCTACTACACTTCCTAACATAGGAGTGAGAGGAAAACAAGTCGTATCCTAGGCTACGACTAGTACCCTTCAGTCGTACCATGCCCAGAAACTTCAACAACGAGAATTTTTCTAACGATCCAAAGCCTAGGTGTTTTACTTCTACCCCACTTAGATCATGCGTTCTCAAATGATGGAGAGGTCAAGTACAAGCATGTGTAATCATATTATTACACATTATCCTAACCTTTAACATAGTGTACCTTAGAGCCTCAAGATACCATCACCACCAATTACAAATTCGACAGCCTTTTGTTGACCTACATTACTCTGAATCTTCATTAAATTGGGATGCAACATTTTCTTTACATATATCTCTACACTAAGAGATGATTGTGATATCAGATACACAAATATACCTGCATCCTCAGAGTTAATGAGATAAACTCCATGATTAGCCAAACAATGAATGCCCTTCACCAACTCCAGCTTATCTTAATCTACATGAGCTAAACTCTACATGGATAACCTTCTAAGAGCATCAGCAACTACGTTAGCTTTACTTGGATGGTAATGAAGGCTTATATCATTGTCCTTTAGAAACTCAAGCAATATCCTTTGCCTGAGATTCAACTCTTTTTGAGTGAACACATACAATAGGCTCTTATGATCATAAAATATGTCAACACGAACACCATAGAGATAATAACGCCAAATCTTCAATGCAAATACCATGGAAAATAACTCCAAATCATGAGTAGGGTAGTTCTTCTCATGAACTTTCAATTTCCTAGAAGCATAGGCCACAACCTTACTATGGTGCATCAATACTCAATCTATCCCAATACTACAAGCATCGCAATACACTACATAACCATTATTATACTTGAGCAAGGTCAAAACTAGAGCCAAAGTTATTTTACTCTTAAAATTCTCAAACTATTCTCACACGCATCAAACCATAAGAACTTGAGCTTCTTCTACGTCAACATAGTTAATGGAGCAGCTATCATCGAAAAACTATCTACAAATAACCTATAGTAACCAACTAGACACAAAGGTCTCCAAATATCGGTTGGAGTCTCAAGTCTAGGCCACTTCTTAGACAACACAATCTTTTATGGATCCACAACTAATTTCTATCCATCCATATAAAATTCCTCAAACACCTGGCGAGTAGAAAGTGTATATAACTAATTCTGGATAATGTCGGTACAACAAACAGAAGTACAGGAAGCACCCTTAGGTGCATGAGTATATAAAGTTTGAATATAGACCATGTTCGCCCAAGAAAACACTAGAAAAAGGCACTCTCATTGTATGTGCCCAATATGATCGCATCTAAAACATCTACTCCTCCTATTATTTAATTAGCAACAATGATGTTGGCCACAAAATTTACAATGAGGGTTGGACAGAGCCAACTAAGCCCCGCCATGCTGATATTGGGCAACTTGTGCCCTAGGAACATTACCACTATAAAATAGCCTATCTCCTAATGTCCTTGGGTAGGGAGAAATAGCAGTAGAATAGGAATTAGGATTCACCTAATTATTCCTCTAGGACCACTTACCACTAAATTATTGGTCTCTACTTTGGGAAAAAAACCAAGACCGCTTGCTCTGCCTCTTATCAATCTCAACTAGTTTCTTTTTCTCTTCTTTCACCTATTACATGTACACATACAAGCTACAGGTATCCATATCTTTAATCAACAAGGAAGTCTTGATCTCAAATACTAAATCATAAGATAGTATCAAGGCAAACATACTCATCCGATCCCTCATATCCAACACCATCTCCAGAGCATATGTCGATAATTGGTGAAACTTCATGGCATAATTCTTCACAAATATTTTTCCCTACTTAAGATAAAAAATCTCCTCCGTCTTTACTTCCCTTTACTCTAGAGGAAAGAAGCGGTCTAAAAAAGCATTAATAAAATCCTCCCAAAAAAATGACTCATCAACATCACCGCTTGTCCGTTCCCACCCCTGGCACCATTGGTACACCACGTCCTTAAACTGATAGGTTACAATCTCTGTCTTTTCCACATTAGTGGCATGCATAACTCTAAAAATATTTTCCATCTCATACAAAACACTTTGGTGATCTTACTCCACCTTAATTCCTGTAAAGGTCAAATGGCTCAACCTCATAAACTGGCAAACCCTTGTGGCCTCAGAAGATGGAGTAACGGAAGTACTACGCTCAGCCTAATAAGATACCAATTAAGAAATCATATGAATCGACTGATGAAACTGAGTAATCAACATGTCGGCATGAGGAACTGAAGGAATATTAAATAGAATCGGTGGAACTCCTAGACTATCAGGATTCGAACCTCTAGATGGAGTATGGACTCCATAAGTAGGGTGAGTCCCATAAACATCATCCCCAATCGGGGTGGAAAGGATTACAGAAATATCAGATTTTCTTTGAGGCATGATCTGAAAGATAAGAAAACAAGAATAAAAAGAATCCAAGACCTTAAACTCGATAGCTAAATTAAGACAACAAGAAAGTGAAGCATTCCTAAATGCTTTATAGCCTCTCCCTTATAAATGTGGCATGCTACATACCCATAAAAGAGACTCTACCTGACACAACTTTGTGGACAATCAAATGACCAAATAACCTAGCTCTAATACAATCTTGAAATGACCCAAAACTAGTCCTTATCAAATAGGCAACTCATGCCTAATAAGTTGTAATACCCCACATTTTAGATTAAAATGGAAATCCGTCATTCATATGCGTAGATATTCCAAAAGCCTCAAATCCTATATAATTTAGTGTGTTAATCAATTATGTAGTGTGGGAATATATTTGAGAATGAATTAATATCATAGAGGTCCCCTAACTCAAGGACGAGTTAGTTGAAAGCTTTCCTATCATTCAAGTTTTAGTGAGCGTCAAAACTTGGGGAAAATTCAATCGAGTATAACTCCTTGTTTATATCTAATTATAGGACCTACTATATATCAAATAAAAGTTGTTTGAATTATCTTTCGAATTATACAAATTTCGTCAAAAACCAATATTGTGGAGCAAGGAGTTATAACCATTTTATTCAAGCATGTCAGGCTGAGAAACTGAGTGATGACATTCGTGATAAGCTTTCACGAGCGCGACGACCTATCACCAATGTCGTCATCCCTGGGAAGATTTCTACCCCCATTGATGATATTTTTTGATAATACATCACGCCTGTGATGGCCTATCACCAATGTCGTCAACCTTAACCAGAAAATCAAAATTTCACCCTTCAGTGATGATATTTCGTGACGACTTATCACCATCTTAACGGCTTGTCACGGATGTCGTCAGCTATTTTTTTTCTAGATATTTAAGGACGTTTTTGCAAGGGTATTTTGGTCTTTTCCCATCTTTTGGAGGTCTCTATAAATATGAGGAACCCCATCCAAATCCTAATTTCATCATTTACTCTTCCAATTCCCTTAAGAGAAAATATCTAGGGTTTTATTCAAGAACCCTAATCTTCCAAAAATCATCCATAAATTATTTAAGATTTCTTCAAAAATCAAGTTTCTCATAGTGTGGGCTTTGAGAATCATTTATTACAAGTGTGGATAAAGTCTCAAGCATTAGAATTCATCCAATTTCAAAGATTAATGTATGTAGATGTTGATTCTTGGGTCCCTTTCATCTAAGAAGCTCAAGAATCCCTTTTAATATTTGAAGATTTTATGTTTGTCAGATTCCATGATTTGTATGAATTGAAATTGATGTTACATGTGTTGTTGAGTTTTGATTCATGTTTGTTTACAAGATTCATGAGATTTGACCCTAGTAGGTGGAATCCATATGATATTTGTGATGAATCTTCCTTATGTTGCTTTGAATGTGATGTGTTCATGACTTTTGGGTGTAGAAATGGTTGAACAAGCGAAGCATGTCCCCCATAGTTTCATAAAGAGCTTAGGTGAAGCATAAGGGCCATTATAGTATGTTGAATAGGAAACCCCAAATTGTGAGTTAGTTTGTGCATGCCTAGTGTTTGATAAAATGCCCAAGTAAATTATTTACTCCATGGTAGTAGGAAATCCCCAAATAAGTGTGAACCTGTGCATGTCTAGTGTTTTGTTAAAGGACCTTAGTGAACAAGTTGAGATGTAAGAGTATTAAATTCCCCAATTACGTTCTCTTGATGTATGTTAAGTTTTTAATACATGCCAAGTGGTTAGAAAGTAAGTTCTGACATGATAGTATGAAGTTTCCCCAAGCCATGTGATATCTAAACACATGCCAAGATTGATATAGGTATGAAATAGTTGAGTTAAAACCTATTTGAATGGAGTACGATCTAGTAGCATGTTTCCCCTATGTTATTATATGATTATGATTCCGAGATGCTTAAAGTGACCCCTTGGCGATTGTGATGATGAATGATTGCTTGTGATGATGAACGAATGCTTGTGATGATGAATGAATGATTGTGGTGATGACTAGTCAAGAATGATTATGCTTTACTTTTATGCTATAGAGTCCTGGGGGTATTTATACCCGACAATAGAGTTGTTGTCTAGAGCCCGTGTCAGTTTCTCGATAATTTTAGTAGATCCATGATTCTCAGAACTCAGTGAACTATAGAACTCTATATCCTCAAATAAGTGCAGAATTTAAGAAAGGTCAATTATCTCTGTAATCTCTATATCTCTAGTAATCTAGCCTCCGTCTTGTAATCAGCTCAGATATAATTGTATTCAAGTGATTTAATTCTAATCTCAGAAGCGATTCGAGTAATCTATTCAAGCTCTATATTGTAAGTCAGATACCATGATTCAATACCATTTCCGTTAGATATGGAACTAAGTGAGTTTAGCGTAACTCTGTCAGATCATTTGAGAAACATGATCAGTATCAGATTCAGTTCAGTTGTGTTCAGTAGAGAATTCAGTTCAGATTCATTCAGTTGGGAGTAGAAACTAGCACCGAGAAAGGGATGGGATGGCGGCTCTTCCCATCAGTGAGATAGGATTGAGTCGTTAGTAGCAATCCCTGACCTTTAGAACTGCGTAGCCAGTGCAGGATACAGGAGTCACCATCAGGAAATGTTGTCACCTCCAGAGAAAGAGAGTATTTGACTATTATATTGCCTCAGGTCGACTTCATGGTAAGGGCTATCTATCAAAGAGGATTGACCAGAGAGAGGTTTTTACCCATGGCATGGTATTGACACCCTTCCAGCTAGGGTTACAGGTTGGACCCCACTTGTGATAAGTTGGGGCATGTCAGTTAAGTAGCTACTTCCCACAGTTACAATTTAAGTTTCAGATTCAATCTTAGTTTCAGTATCAATCATCATAAATCAGGATTGTCGATACATTCATCTATCTTTATGAGGAACTCAGATAGTTCCATTGATTCATGGACCATCCCGTCAGATAGACTTGGTCTCATATACAGTTATTTGATATCATATTCAGAGATATGCCACTAGGTAGGCTTGATCACAGTATCATATTTCTATTGAATATTCTTGTTGTCAAGTTCAGATATAATCATACTTCTTATCTTTGATAATCGCTTTCAGAATAATCTGTTAGAAAAATTTATCTCTAATCCTGTCAGTCAAAAGCGGTAAGCTCAGAATTTAGTCCTTGATGTAAGTACATCCAGACTTTTAGTTATCAGTATCAGATGAGTTAGTGATTCAGTATCTCATTGTCAGTTGTGAGTTCAGTCTGAAGTAAAGTGGTATCCGAGTTTCAGTATCTAGAGTTGCGATGATTGTGTTCATGGTCTGTGCAACCATGTATGTGTTCTCATGTGGCATATTCATGATTATTCAGTTTAAATAATATGCATGCATGAGCCCTTGCATTAGCCTACCTCATCTACATACTCGGTATATTGTTGTACTGATGAATTTACGCTATGGTATTTTATATGATACTATAGGTTCAGAGGCACAGAATCCAGAGTATCCTCAGCAGTTCAGTCCCAGTTAGCAGCAGTAGCAGTGAGTCCTCTTCTTTCGAGGATAAATCTCAATTTACTATTAATGCTTCAGACTTTGTTTATTTTCAGTTGACGGAGTTAGTTCGGGACCTGTTCCATCAACTCCATAGTTCAGACAGTTTAGAGGCTTTTTAGACGGATGTATTAGTATTCAGTTTTTTGTATTATGAGTATTCATAAATGTGTTGAACCTTGTGGCTAGTTTCTGTATTTATTTTAGATATTATGCAGTGTATAAGTACAAATATCAATAATGGTTAGATTGTGGTCCTTTGGGGTCATAAGCACCGTGTGACATCTCAGGATAGAATTTCAGGGCATTACACAAGGACTCGTGATCGCACCGTTAACCCAACCTATCCATCATATCAATTAATAACCATAAGATGAACTCCGAACATATAATAATATAGTGGAAACAAAATTAATAAACATAACTTAAGAATGTCAAATATTTCCACTTATGTAAACATACAACCTCAAACCTACCTACGTCCACAGTCATCCTCATGTCTCTACCAATTCGATGTCTAAAATATGTAGGGATATTCCCCCGATAATAGCCAAAAACTAAGTCTAATACAAGTCTATGACATAAGATAGAAAAATTATGAAATGTATTCCTTTTGAAGTATGGAGGATCACCACTTCAAAGTCAACACACGATCCGCTCGGGCACCTGGACACTGCCCAGGAAGAGAAGAAAAAGATACGGCCCCAATGATGTGTGGTGACACAACGTTCAGAGATGGTTAGCGGTTGTAGAGCTAGCATGTAACTCAATGGTAAGGATAAAATAGTACCATTATTTAATACCAAGTCAAACCATCATAAGACCCCTTATTCGTACACACTGACATGAGGATCTATGTAAATACATCAAGTGTAAAGAGATAACAAGGCCATAGCACATATTTCAAAGCACCCAATCATGAATTATAAAGTGGAGGACTCTAACCTTCCACCCGCGTAGGTTATATCAAGCAAGAGGACTCTAACCCCAAGTCATCTTATTATGCAAGTAAGCTCTAACCACAAGCCTCTTGTGGGACAAGTGGACTCTAACCACAAGCCATTTTGTTAGAAAAGTGTCTCTAACCACTCGCCGTCTTATAAAACAAGTAGACTCTAACCACAAACCATCTTATTACGGCAGTGGACTCAAACCCCAAGCCATCGTGTCAAATATTAGTTGACATTTGCACTTTAACCATTGGTCCATGTATTCACACCCAATGAACTCAATATTTAAGGACTTCAACCCACTTAGCCATTTTAGGCCATTAAGGCAACAATTCAACACTATACATGACCACAAGGTCTCCATGAACCATATATGAATAAATTACTATAATAGGATAATGCATTAGTTTCAAGAAACATTCAAGTCAAACTATGGTCATCAAGACCTTTATAATACCATAAATTCTAGATTAGCATTTATATATCAAGCTTTAGTTCAAATACAATATAATTTTATGCTTAGGAACTCGAACCCCTTTATAACCATTACAACAACAAAGGTTACCGATTTATTTTTTACATGGACAATAAGGCCTTTAAAAAGTTGTTTGCCAAACATTCTTACTAATTTTTCCATTGCCATAGTTCGAAACACCATTAACATGTAACTAGTTATTTCTAGTAGACATTTCACAATCACCTTGAGGGCACATCCTTACCAGGACCAAAATCAAAGTTGAAATCATCAAACTTAGGGTTACTCATGACCCATTTGGTAAAACATAATCAGCAATCAGCCACATGTGCAAATCGCCACAAAAACATGAATAAACCCATGTTTAATCAAGAGTAAAAAACACCCATCACTATTGTTTAAAAACCCTAACATTTGTTTCAAAAATTGCTTTTAATGCTTCATAAACATTGTTTAAATAACATGATATTGGAGAGAAATAATAAATAAAGAGTTACATGGCTTATAAAGATGATTCACCTAAGGATTGTTGGTCTTCAAGACTCTAGACGAACATCTCTTGAAACCCTAGCTTCAATCTTGAGAGAGAAGTTTTACAGAATGTTTGGAATATTTTTCAACTAGTATTTGGGAAGAATGAAGGGTCAAATGAGGTTATAAGTCATGGTTTATAAGGGTTTAGGGGTGGGAAATTCTAAAATATCCTCAGCTTAAAACCTGAAAATTGCACCCAAGAGGGTATGACTTACCCACTTGACCCATACCTTAGGGTAGAAGTGGTATCCTAGCTCATACCATAGGCTTAACCATGGACACCTAAACTATTCAACATATGACCATGATTATCTAACTCATACCTTAGGGTATGAATGGTACCCTAAATCATACCTTTGAAAGATTCAACTAGGCTAAGCATATGGCATCATAAAACTAGGCGACATACGACCTGTACCCCCTAACATATGACTTGGGTAAGGCTAAACCATACCTTTAAAAAAATGTAAACCCTACTACACTTCCTAACATATAAATGAGAGAAAACCAAGTCTTATTCTATGGTAGAGCTAGTACCCTTAAGTCGTACCATGCCCAAAAACCTCAACTGTGGGAATTTTTCTAAGGGTCCAAAGCCTAGGTCTTTCAATCACTTCTCCATCCTCAGTGTCCAAGATGTGAAGTACCAAGTTAGCCAACCTGTGAATATTCCTCAACAATCCTATTTTATCCTAATCAACATGAGATAAGCTCCCCATAGACAACGTGCTCAGAGAATAAGTAAACAAATTAGCTTTACCTAATGGTAGTAACGACTTATGTCATAATCATTAAGAAATTTGAGCCACTGCCTCTTCTTAAGGTTCAATTCCCTCTGCGTAAACACATATTGAAAGCTCTTATAGTCTTAATAGATATCCCCATGCACATTATATAAATATTGGCACCGAATCCTTAAAATAAAGACCACAACCACCAACTCTAGATTGTGGGTCTGGCAATTTCTTTCATAAACCTTAAGATGACTAGAAGGATAGGCCACAAACTTACCATGCTGCATCTAGACACAACCCAGTCCCACACGAGATAGATCACAACTGATAAGAAACCCTTTAGTACCTTCGGGTAGGCTCAAGATAGGAGCAGAAATCAACTTATCATTCAACTTATCAAAACTACCATCACAAGAATCGAACGACAATAACTTAACCTTTTTCTAAGTCAACCTTGTCAACAGACTAACAATAGATGAGAAACTCTTAATAAACCTCTTAAAATACCCAGCCAAGCCCAAGTATCCCATAATGTCAGTTAGAGAAGTGGGTATAGGACACTTTTTAACTGCCTCAACATTTCTTAGACCCGCCTGGATCCCTCACTAGAAATAACATGCCCAAGAATAGTTAGATCAAATAAAAAATTTGCACTTGGAAAACTTTGCATACCATTTCTAGTCCTTAAGAGTCTACAAAAAAATTCAGATGTAATTGGCATGATCCTCCTTGATTTTAGAGTACACCAAGATGTCATCAATGAAGAAAATAACAAAAAAAATCCAAAAACTACCTAAACACCCTATTCATAAGATCCATGAAAGTAGATGAAGCATTACCCAAGCCAAGTGACATAACCATGAACTTATAATGGTCATATCGGGTTGAAAAATTTGTCTTAGGAATATAAACCTCCCTAATTTTATACTGATGGTAACCCAAATGAAGAAAAATCTTAGATAAACACATAGCACCCTAAAGCTGGTCGAAAAGGTCATCAATTTTAGGAAGAGGGTACTTATTCTGTATTGTAACCTAATTCAACTAACTATAGTCTATATACATCCGAAGAGACCAATATTTCTCTCACATGAAAATAATAGGAGCACCTCAGAAAGAAAGACTAGGATAGATGAAGCCCTTATCAAGGAGATCCTTTAACTGCCCCTTTAATTCCTTTAGTTCAACTAGAGTCATCCTATAAAGAGGAATGGAAAAGGGAAAAGTATCCGGTAGAAGATCAATCCCAAAATTTATTTCTTAGTTAAGAGGAATTATAGGAAGATGAACAGGGAAAACTTCTGAAATTCACAAACCATAGAGATAGATTGTAAGGAGGGACTCTCAGAGTTAGAATCCTTAACCAAAACAACATGATATAGATATTGGAAATTAATTTTTGAGTACTCAAATAGGAAATAAACCTCTTTTTAAGTACTAAGTAACTACCCTCCCATTTAATCATAAGTTCATTAGGAAAATGGAAAATGACCATTGGGTTCTACAATCCAGAGATAAATAGCACGAATGAAGCCAATTAATCCCAAGATTACATCAAACTCTACCATGTCAAGTTCTATCAAATCCATCAATGTCTCCCAATTAAGCATAGACACCACAACCCCTATTGATTTTTCAAGCAATAATAGAATAACCCATAAGAGTAGAAATAGAAAAGGGATAAAAACTAATTTAAGGACCAAAACCAAAGTGTACAACAATAGATGGGGTCACATAAGATAGGGTAGATACCAGTTCATGCAAACAATAAACATAACAGAAAAAAGTTGTAAAATATAGGTGAGAATGTCTAGGGATGCCTCAGATTTATTATTGGTAGCAAGTGCATTGAGATAATTCCAACCAGTGTCGGTACCAAAAGTGGTTCCCTTAGGTGCAGGATAAAAAAAGTAGCAACCTTAACCTTATTAGCTCCAGTGAAAACTTTAGATATGGGAGAATTTTGTTGTAGATGATTAGGTTGACCATAATTAGAAAACAAATTCCTTTCCTCCTAATAATAACCATGGTAAAACTACCCAAAAATTTACAAGAGAGATAATATAGGGCCGACTAAGATCCATTAATGTGAGACTGGGTACTCTTTACTTTAGGACCATTGCTAGCCTTAAAACGACGATCACCAAATGACTTAGGATAAGAAACACTAGCAACCTAATATAAATTTCCCTAATTCTTCTTCTTAGTCCATAGTCTACTATTTCTCCCACTATTTTACTAAACTTCACCCTGGTCTGAATATCTAAACTTCTTTCTTTGCCTCTCTCCCACCTCTACATGTTATTTTTCTCATCGTCCACCTGCTACATATAGACTCTTAATCTAGATATGTCTATTTCATAATTAAACATAATTGCCTTACATTGCAACACTAAATCCCAAGACGAATCAGAAGCAAACTTCTTTATTATGGATCTTATAATAGACACAAACTTTCGAGCCTATTGGGATAGCTACTGGAACATCCGAGCATACTCCTTAACACTAATCTTACCCTACTTCAAGTTCACAAATTATTCTACCTTAGATTCTCTCAACTCTCGAGTATAGAAGTGATCAAGAAAAGCACTTGAAAACTCATCCCATACTGTTAGCTCAACATCAACGCCCCTCATTTCTTCCCACTATTTATACCATTAGTAAGAAACAACTTTCAACTGATAGGCAGCAAACTACACACTTTTAGAATTAATAGCATGCATAACCTTGAAAATCATCTCCATTTAATCAATAAAACTCTGAGGCTCGTCCGTAACCTTAGATCATGTAAAGATTGGGGGATACAAACTCATAAACTATCAAACCCGAGTGACCTTTGATGAACTAATAGTAAAACCACCATGATCAAACCAATGGGACGATGATGCCACCAGTTGGGAAAACATATGAATAGACTAATGGATCTCTACATTAGAGATATCTCCCTAGGGTGTCTGGGAATTAGTATCACTGGTGTGATATGCCTGGGGAGGATTATCAAGGATCGATAGAACCATACATAGAGTAGTATAGTCAAAAGCAGGGACCGTAGATCGGGTCTACACTTTATAAATAGGGCGAGTTCCCTTCATATTTTCCTCAAGTGGGACAGAGGTTCCAGAAAAGTTTCTTCAATAGTTAGATCTTTGAGGAGGCATGATCTAAAACATGAGCAAGCTAGGGTTTAGAAAATTTTAATGACAACTAGACTCTATATGTCAAAAGAGAAAATAAGAAAGAAAAATATTCCTAAATGCCTTGTAGCCTTCCCTTGTCAGCGTAGTGCACTGCATACCCATCATAGGGACTTTACTCACCATGGCCTAGTCATGATGGGTATCTTAAGCCTATTCTAGGCCAGAGACCACCTCCTTAGCCTAACCATAGTACAATAAATGAATACAACAAAATCCAAAAAAAATTGTAAATAAGATAGATGAACTAGGTGAAATCTAAGAGGTATAAATAAGAAAACTAACCATCCTAACACAATCCACAAAATCCTCTAAAACTATAATACCGAACAAAGTTGTGACATGCCCCCGACTATTACAAAACAAAATAAAAAAGAAATACCAAAAAATAAAGAAAACATGTGAAATAACTAGTCATTCCAAAAGATAGAGGCTCTCTACTTAGCAGCAGACCCACAAGAGTACCAAATCACCTAACGCTACAGAAGTGCAACAAAAAAATACTCAGACCCTACATCAGAAAATTATGCAGCGTCCAGGGATGGTCAGTGGGGCTAGCACTGGCATATTACTTAGAAAAAAGGATAAAATAATGTCATTTACCAAAATAGTCAAAAAATACATAAAAAATATTTATATATATAAAAATAGGATGTAAGGATAGGGACAAGGGATATTAACATAAGAATTTAAACCATTAGCCTAAATTGTGTAGCTCGCTCCTTACTAAAGGAACCTAGAAGCTATTTGGGTCAAGCTTTCCTTAATGGAAAGGGCCCCAGTATGTTTTAGTCCCATGCACCAAGGAAACAAAGTAAAGGCTAATGACATAAAGGTAATCTCCCTCAAAAATTTAAATTGTGCACCATGCACACGATCACATTGACTCCCACATCAGAAATGGTGGTTTTCTGCATTGGTCCCCCCGAGACTACACCTTCATAGTGAGCTACAAAATTTTTTTAAGACCATATTAAAATAGTTTGCACATAAGCACATCCATTAACCAAGGAATGAATTCTTAAGGCATTTACCAACATGGTATCATCTTACATATATGCTTACAAACTAATTCAATTCTACCAAACTAGTCCATTTAATCATTATCTCCCAAGTTACATATAGAATCCAAGCCATTAACACCAAGGGCATTCAAAAAACCATGCTTATTATGCATTATCCTTAAATAAAATTGAATGTTCCAAAAGTAAGTTAAATTATGCAAATTCTATAGTCAAAACAAAAGTTATGAAGGTGGATTAAGGTTAATGCCATTATAAAGCCAAATATTTCATTAAATTGGTGAAACAATGCTCCCCTTTACAATCCTCATAACAATGCAACCATTCATTCCCAAAAACCATCAATTAAAGTATAAGCAACACATTTAAACCATAGGAAAAATAATTCAAGCAATTACAATCAAAAATCCTTAACTCAACATATTTAAACCATAGAAAAAATAATTCAAGCAATAACAATAAAAAACACTTAACTCAATTTCAAATCCATCACTTAAAATCATATGAATAATGAGTAAATAAATTACATAATGTAATGTTCAAGATAGAGAAAGAAAAACATGCCTAAAATACAAAAGAATTAGAATAGAAATTAAAGTTTGGAGCTTGATTGGTGAATTCTCTATGAAACCCTTGAAGTTTCTTGGTTGGGAGTTAGAGATGAAAAGAAGAGACTTTGATCTTTTAAAATTAAAGAAAAAGGGTCAATTTTAAGTTTAAAAGTCGTGCTAGGGATAAAAGGACCAAAATCCCATCAACCCAAGTAAAAAAATAAAAACTGAAAAAAATTACATAGTCGCATGACATGCAACTATCACAAAGTTTAGCCTCCGTGCCACACCTTCATCACTAAACTTACGTGGTGTGGCACACCAAAATCGTTGAGGCTTACTTCCTCAGATTCCCAAGATGGTGTCTCATACCCTACAAAAATTCTAAAACCTTTCCAAAACACTCCTTTAAAATCCCTGAACATAATCCATGCCAAAATTAATATTCACACTATGGAGGGTCAAAATAAAAATCTTTGAAATTTTGTGGGGTCTTACATCTTTATACTTTAAGAGTATAATTTGAATTTAAAGTTCGAAAAGGATATGAAAACAAAGCGGCTGACCACTTATCCTACCTCGAATGTAATAAGAAAAAGTTAGGTGAAATTGACACATTATGGATATGGTTTTCGTAATGCTCAAGGCGAGTATGCTATCATGGTATTATGATTTTACAAATTATGTAGTGAGTGGGATGCTTCATAATAACTTGAACCATTAGCAAAGGAAATGTTTTATCTAATATGTTAAAAGGTATTACAGGGATGAACTCTATCTCTTTAGGTAGTGTATAAATGGAGTAGTACATTCAAATGTAATGTAGTAAAAAAATAAGGCCAATTTTGAGACATGTCATTCATATTGTTGGTGGTCATCGTTGTGGCGTGCGTATAGATGAAAAAATTCTCCACAATGTGTTTTACTAATCAAATTTGTATCATGGTTCGTATGATTTAAGTTTTGGCATATGATCAATGACAAATTCAAGGTGGGATCTCAAGAAGGAATGAAATACCCTTACATTTGAGAGTGGATGTGGACTTATTTAATGTATGGGTTTTGACTACGTGGAACCCTTTATGTGTTTATTTAGTAATGACTACATCTTGGTAGATATAGATTATGTTTCAAATAGGTTGAAGCCATTTTCTTTTTTTATAACACTGAAGCTAAGAGTGTTGTCTCATTCCTGAAAAGGTACATACTCACCTAGTTTGGCGCAAGCCATGCTATCATAGGCAATGGGGTTCTTATTTATGTAATTATTTATTTGGTCCTTTTCTTTCTAGGAGTTAAGAATATGGTGGCTTATCCATACCATACTCCAGCCAATGTAACAGAAAAACTATCCAACAAGGATATAAATAATATTTTGGAAAAACTATGAATTCTAGTATAATGGATTAGGCCCAAAAACATGATGATACTTTGGATTCCTATAGAATCGCATTACAAACACCCATAGGAACCATAAAATGGTGTTTTTCAAGGATTATGACCTCTCCTTCAAATTACAACAAAAGGCATTACGGGCCTTGCACAAGTTGAATAATAATTTGATGGATTCCTTCAAACTAAGGGTGGAGAAACTTCAAGACATATATTGATTTAGTTTGGGATCTTATGAGAGTTTCACTCTCTACAACAAGCATATATAGAGATTGTATGAAGCAACATTTTAAAAAGGGAGTTCAAAAGTGGTGATGACTTCCTAGTGTTCTACTTAAGGTACAAGTTATTTTTCTATAAGTTCAAAACTAGATGGTTGGGTTTGTACAAGGTGGTTCAGTGTTTTTATAGTGGAGCCATAGAATTGGTGAATGACACAGATCACATTCTATGGTGAATAGCTAAAAATTTAAACATTATTTGGGGATGTCATAAAAATCAAATTTCTTGGAGGTGCTCTACTTAGATGATACATGATTGAAGAAGAAAAATGTCATGCCACGATGATAAATAAGGAACTTCACGGGAGGTAGCCCAAGTTTATTTTTCTTATTTTAAATAGCATTTGTTAGTTAGTATAGGCATATGATCAAGTTTGAATATGGGATGTCGTAGTAGAAAAATTAAGGTGATCATGCACAATGAGCTATGGAAAGGCTTTGAGGTGCATCTATTACATAGGTGAATCACTGAAGTTCTTCATCAAAATAATGTCCCAACCTAAATGAAATATCAAAATCAGTGATGGTAACTTAGAATTCAGTATGTTCTCAAATACATTAGTGAAGGTCCAACCATTGACGAATTGATTTGCAATTTAGGAGATCCCAAATGTTGAAAACTATTAACATTTGTGATGGCGTTCAAAATCATCGTATCATCATTGAGTTCAGTGATGGAATTGTACGACTTAAATGAGTCACATTTTAAACAGACGGTGGTTTGACTTTCTTTAACCCTTGACTTTTATTATCTTTGACACTTGGTATTTTTTATAATTTTCCCATTCCCCACTTCTCTCTTTTATTTCATTCTCCCTAATTATTACATACTTACATATACAACACTCACAATTTGATAATTATCACACCATTGTTACAAATTCACCACCACTATTGTTTGTATAGTAATAATTGGAGTTGCACACCATCCTTCTATATTAACCCTCATTTACTTCTCTCTATATATTGAATGTTAGAGTTTTATTTTTGTTTAAATCCTATGATTGTCTTTATTGGTCATGTTTAGTTGTTTTTTATAATATTTAAGATTGTACATATTGGACTTATTATAACACACCAAAAATGAAGGCTATGATTAAAATCATGCTTCAAGTACATATAGAACAAAACAACATGTTTTTATGGTATGAGAAGTTTTTTTAGACGAGTATTAATGCCATAAGTGACTCCTAACTCGTACCCATTTTTAAAGTTTCCTTACGGATTGAGTTTTTAGGTAGGATCTCTCTATAGTAAACATCAAACCATTGTAACACCTATAGAGAGATCCTACCTAAAAACTAGGAAAATTAAAGGTCATTAAGTCTTTTTTCCAATTTTTTGAACTGTTTGTCAATCTAATTCTTGAGTAAAAAATTATGCTTATTTTACTCGAGAGTGTGTATCAACCAGATATTGACGACTAGAATTGATGATCCGTCAACTAGTTGCTGACCAGTCAACTGAAGTTGTCAACTTTAACCATTAAAGATTAAAAATAGGAACACATTGAAGACCTGATTTGATTGGCCGTTAGTGGGTTAACAGGTCGTCAACAAAGTTGTCAGATAGAAATTCTTTGCAATTTGAAAACAATTTACTAAGGGTCATTTGGTGTTTTCCCACTCTTTTAACACAAAAAAATTGTTATTTAATTTATCCTAACACTAAAATATAAGAATAAGTGCCCCAAAAGACCCATTATCTAAAAATTCAGTCAACCTATAGAGAGGAAACAAATAAAGAGGTAATTTTTCTTCCTCCAAGGCAAATTAGGGTTCTTCAATCATAGGTTTCAAATCCAAAGTTTTCACCAAGGATTTAGCCTTCAGATATGTGAAATACAATCAATGGGTTCCTTTCACCAATTGAGTCCCAAAATTAACCCAATTCCTCAAGTTTAATTCATTCTCCAAGTTTAGGGTTTTCATAAAAAAATGATGAAATCCATTATCGTTCAATCCCTTGCTTTCAATAAACCATTAATATATGTTTTATAATAAATTTAAGCATCATTACATACTTATGACTATGAACTCTCATTTTGTTGATAAATTCCTACTTTTTTATTTGAGTTGTGAAATTTAATATTTCATTTAGCTTATAGTAGTGTCGTGATTTATTGTATTCTTCATAGATGGCGGGTTATGAACACGATGACTTAGGAATTCATTCATTGATAATTAAATATTTAGTCTTTAAGTTTCACATATTTTAAGGTTTTTTTCAGATAAACTATCTCTCACTTAATCTCAGACATTAAAATCATGGAACTCCAATATTACTTATTTTGCAAACCCTCATTGTGATTTTTGATAAAGTATATTTCCAGATTATGTACTATTAAACTATTAGCATATTCATGTGACAAGAATTGGTATTTGGGTCTAGTCTTCTAGACTATCCTTCATATGATATCTTATATACTTTACTCCATCAATCTCAGGTTCCCCATAAACTTAAAAGTCATTGTGTTCAAAAATACATGATGCATATATATTTATATATATGTTCTTATTTCACGATTAGGATCTTTGACTCATCATAGTAATCTACATGACATGTAAGACTCCCATATATGGCATCAATGCTCTTAAATATTTTTTCCAAAATTAAGATTCCCAATTAGTATGATATCTGAAATGCCAATGATTGTGGATTAATTTTATTCAAAAATAAAGGTTCACTAGTAGTATGGAAATTAGGTATGGCATCCATGATTATGGACATATTCATATCCAAATATGTCATCTTAGGTTAACATCTAAATATATCATCATCTCATCGAGCTATAAATTATGTTATGTTGGGAGTAGTAATTAGCATGAAGAGGATAAAAAGGGAATTTTCATCTAACAACTAGTTGTAGATGTTTAATAGTAGTCCCTAATTCATAAAACTATAAGCCATCATAGGTTTTCTTATGCCATATACAATCAGATCAACCTTTATACCCTAGAAAGGTATATTGGGCCCTTTTTAATTGAGAGTATACATCAAAATACATGATTATCCCACAAGGTTCTATTTTTATTAATAATATCCCCCATAGTCTTAGATTTCAATATTTGTATGACCCTCACTTCAGTCTAGTTCACAATATTTTAGTTATATCTGAATATACAAGATATTAGTATTTATGCTTATCCATATGGGTCCTTGCAACATTACTTTTTATTTAAATACTTTATCATCAGAATTCCCAATTTTATATCACTTTATATTTTAAAAATATTATGTTGTCCTAAACTGATACTTGTTAGCCAGTGAATCATTGCATATTGCCATTCATATTAATTTTATGTTTAGTTATTCATAGTGGATATCTAACACATTTAGTACATTTAAAAGTACTAATTGAATACCTTTTTTGCCTATATTTTTTGTATGATATAGATTCAGATTCTTACTATAAGGATCATAGTCAATCAAATCATAATTTTCAACCAACAGGTGATTAGTTCTATTATTTTAAGCGTTCTATTTAGTTGTAGATCTAGTATTACATTTTATTCAATATTTATTAATTAGGTATATTATGGCTTATCTCCTGACTTCTACAATCAGTATTAGTAGAGGCTTCGCAGATAGTATTTAGAATTATCATATTCAGTTTCTCTTACTTTTCAAATTATAGATATAATTTCTAATGATAAAGGTATTGAACTAGTTTATTCCATGATTATGCTTCCAAACAGTTAGCTTAGCTCGTGTATATATTTTCACAAGTTGCTCATACATTATAACAGTATCATGGGTTAGCATTGGATCACCTATGGTTCTAAGAATCGTGTTACATCTAGGGGTTAGTCTCGGTTTATGACAAACTTTATATCAAAGCTCAAGGTACTAGTGTCCTAGGGTGTCCATGAAGTTGTGTGTAGTAGTGTTTTGCAAAATAGTATGGAGAACTCTGTACTTTTCTTTAAGATTCTATAAGGCATTTATGAAATGCGCTCCTTATTTCATATTCTAGATCGTGTTGTAGAGATATTATTTAAGAAATTATGAAAATCCGAGCATTGCTCCATTCCTACAAACTATGCCTTATCTTTGACGTAATAGAAATAGCAAAGCTTAAACTTCTACTAATAAAGTACTCTTAGACAGAGTCTAAGGATAGTTATAAGACTGCACCACAACATAAAAAGAGCCCATCTGTATTAAGTTTAGTAACATTTAAAGATCTAATTCTTGTTCCTAAAAATCATGAATTGAGATAAAGTAAGATATTCTCTCAAATATCTTCTCAGAATCCTATGACCGAATAACCTAAAGCTAGGTGCATGAGTCTCGAAGTAAAGTAGTATCAGGGAGGGGATAGTGTTTAATTTAATTTAGTAGATGGAGTTATGTATCCATTGAACCAGCAATGTGTTGTGTAAACTTTATGATGTCATTTGAAGAAAGATTTACCGGTTAGGAGGACTTAGTAGTGACCAGAATAATAGAGATGCTTATTAAGGTTGAATACGTTCATAAGACATTTAGTAGAATAGTGTTCCCTAAATTCTTCCAATATTAATAAGTTTTACAATGTATGAGGATTGTGTGTCTATCGATGTTCAATGATAGACTACAAGTGTTGATTATGAATCATCAGGCTAATAGAAAGAAGATATTTAAATTCTAGAAGGAAAAAGTCTGTACACAGGGTATGGTGATATTTCAAAAGATTCTAAGTTAGTATGCATTTAAGTTATAGTATGATGACTATTAAGTCTACAGAATGTTACGAGTCATATCTCAAAAAGAAGAACTAGCAGTGTGTTTCCCACTTTTTGATATAGTATTTTATTAAAGTTTATATTCATTGGTATATTCATTACACAACCACTAGAGTAAAGTGATTAAAACATAGTTTAGAGTTTATTAAATAGTTCTAAACACTTAGAATGATGGCTTAAATCTAAGGAGGGTGATAAAATAAAGAACCAAGTCTGGTTTTGAAAATCTTATAATGCTGCTAGTGATGTTTTAGAATAGACATAGGAGAGGTCGATACCTGACCCATTTATCTTCAGATAATTTCTTTTACTTCATAAATTATGACACTCTACTCATATTTCTCTATGTAATTTTGATGATAAGAAGCTAACGGCAAGGGACCAGGTCCCTAGATTTTCATGTTACAGTACTACAGGCATACGTGTCTACACATTTTTGTCCTGTTGTGTAACAAACTTGTGGTAATGCTTGTACAGAATAAGACACCTGGCCTAATGACATTTTAGAACAAATCATCATTTATCTATAAATTGAAAAAAAGGCTTCTTCATCAAATTGATTTTGCAAATATTTTAGAGAGCTTAAGCGAGAAGAACATGCAAAAACTCAGAATTTGAACAATACTAAAGTTCTTAGTGAGTATGTGATGTTAAATAGAAATTATTCTAGAGTCAAATATTGATATGTAATTAAACTACTCATGCAGTATGAGTAGTTTTTTCTTTGGTTTAGAGAAGTTCTTAGGTAGAGTTGCCTAAGTTTATTGCTAGTTAGAGTTAACCAGTTTTTAAGGGAATCATGGTAGAAGTGTCAAGGTGTGTTTGTAATGAAGGTATTGCAAGTATGAGGATCCTAGAGTTAGGTTTAAAGTAGAGTCTGTAATTTATAGTTGGTTATAGTTGGCCATTTTGAGCTTGTGAGGGCATGCCATGGTTTTTCCTCCCTTAAGCAAGGGGGTTTCCACGTCAAAATATGTGTTCTTTACCTTTGTTGCAGTGGTTATTGATTCTTGGTTATTTACTATTTTAATACCTATGATTGACTTTGAGGACCTTGTCCCTCACTATGTAGTGCAACCCCAATGGGTTTTAACAATTGGTATCAGATTTAGAACTCTCTAAAAGGTTAATACCTAGAGTGATTTTATTGTCGACCTAATTTGGAAGAAGGGTAATCTACCATAAGACCATATTGATTAAATGGACAATACAATGGGTGGTGGAAAACCAAGATGTTTTACATTATTATGGATGAGGATAGTGAGTTGATGGACATAATTCCTAATGGTCCTTGTGTTCCTATTAAAGAAGTAAAAGAAGGATAGGTTACAGGGATGGTTTTTAAAACTAGAAGGTATTACAATGATGAGGATAGGAAAAAGATTAAAAAAAACTATAAGTCCAAGAAATAGCTTGTTTGTGGTATAGCTGTAGATGAGGATAATAGGATCTCAGCTTATGCAAGTGCCAGAGAGATTTGGCACTTCTTGAGAACTACCCATGAAGGTAATACTGATGTGAAAGATTCAAAAGTGGACATAGTTACAACTTAGTATGAGACCTTCACCATGAAAGAAGGAGAAATAATCCCAGAAATACATACAACATTCACTTCTATCACAAATGAGCTTTACTGCCTAGGAGAAGTGATTCCCTTATACGAACAAGTGAGAAAAATTCTTGGTGTTCTTCCTATGTCCTAGGAGAGGACGCAACATCAAAAGAAGAGGCAATATTGAGGTTTGCCACAATTTTGGAAGTCCTGAGCATTTCATTAAGGATTGTCTTATGCATAGAATGTATTATCAGGTTAACCTCAAGACAGCTGGTGAAAAAATAAAGAACAGGGACCAAGTCGCTGAAAACTCAGGAAGAAAGATTGTAGATGAATATGCAGTAAAGCATACTTTGGATAGATGGGGAGACTTTTCCATTGAATCAGATAAAGAAGAAAAGCATAAAGATGTGTCCATGATAACTGTAGAAAAGAATCCAACTATCTATGACTCCTTCTTTACGTTCATGGACAACACTGAAGAGGAAGAGGAAAAAGAGGTCACTCTTTCTGATATAAAGGAATATCTTGATAACTATTTTGACAGGAAGATAAAGAAGATTTCTAGTGTATTGATAGACTTTGTGTAAACTATCTACTGAGAAGAATGATCTAGAAGAGAAAGTTGAAAATCAAGGGCTCTAATCGATTGCCTTAACCTTAGAAATATCTGAAACTGAAGAAATGGTAACTAAATTAAAATCTATGTTATATGAGCCAATTAGAGAAGGTGGGTGACATAGATGGCAAAGTAAAGAGAGAAGTTTCAAAGCTTTAGATTGAACTTAAAGAGAAATTTAATTTAGGTGGGTGACTTTCATGGCAAAGGAAAGAGAGATCCTTTAAAGTTTAAGATTGAACTTGAAGGGAAATTGAAGGATTCTCAAAAACAGCTTATGTTTTTACTTCAAAAATATGAAGATATAGAAAATGACATCATCCGTCCAAGAGAAGGGCTTAACAAGTCTCTTAAATAGAATGCATCTTCACAGATCAATTTTAATTTAACCAGTCAAGGTGCAAATAAAGGTAAGGGGATTGATCATCAAGGATAATCACAACCTCTGGTTTCTATCGTAAAAATTGCTCATGATATTAGAAACAACCATCACAGACCATCATGTATTCATTGTGGAATATATAGGAACATAAAGGAAATTCGTCAATGTTAGATTAGAGCAAAAATAGACGATAAAGTTAGATTAGAGCAAAAACAAATAGTATCAAATATTCAGGAGGAGAGTTATCATCCTAATGGTTTCAAGACCTTGAGAAATGTAAAAATTAATTCTCTACCTAGATGGACTAAGAATGATTTAATACACCATTGTCTTCCTACTGGAAACTCAGGCTAAAGTGGGTTCCCAAATCCAACAAATGACCATTGGTCTTGGTTTTGTGAAAGAGGATTGTAATCAGAAGTTGTTTTGTGATAAAGTATGAGTAAGCCTCAATTTTTGCAAGTTTGACTATGTTATTTATTAAGGAACTACATGTGAGGGTGTATTACCATGAGAAATTGCTCTCAGGAACCTGGTCTTTGGCTTATTTAAGTGAGAAAACTTTGATGAATAAAAAAATAGGGGAACAAAGAAAATATGGAATCCTGTGGAATAAACAAAAAGGGGTAATGTTGGTAAACATGAGAGGAAAAATGCTTAAGAATTCAAAGAGGAATGATAATGATTCAAATTTTGAATCATTAATTTTAGCTCAGGTAGAAGATCAACAGAAGAAGAAGCTTCAACAGCATGAACAAATTCAAGTCTGGGACTAGATCCTCAAACATAAATTAAGAACAAATTGCGGAATAAGAAGAGTGTGCAGAGGCAAAAGGCTAAAGTAGGATTGACCTATCTGGTAATTTAGTATTTTCGATCAAAATTGTCTATGCCTATAAGATAGGTATCAATGATAAGGTAGGTGCATTTTGGTCTAACTCAGTACCATATCTTTAGAAGTTTGCACCCATGGGGACAAATTTAGGAGAAAGAAATTGATACGAACACAAGGTAAGAATTCACTCAAGAAAGAGAGGGACCCGATCCTATTTCTTAGGTTAGTACTTAAATAATATGCCTTAAAAATTCATAAAATTCTTTTTTAAGAAGGTCACATTTTTTCTTCAAACTGAAGAAAAGTTGTCAGTCCACGACAAATGTGAAGAGTCACACCCTCTCTAATTCAATTCAAAAGGTACCCAATAAATGTCAAAGGGTCACCTCTTTAATTATAAATTCAAATACTTTTTCATTCTTCTTTCTATTAAGTCTGAACATTAATGTAAGTAATTTCCTTCATTAATCTAAACTTGTCCTTTTTTTTCCTCTCTCAAAAAGGTACAAATTGGAAGAAATCCCATCTTCTTCAAATGCTATGAAAGAATTATCCTATAAACATCTTCAAGAGTCACAAAATACTTTGCCCATCAATCTTTCTTATGAAATTCCTAAGATCCTTAGTGAAACCATTCCAGTTTACCCTCTAGGCTCCAGTAAAAATCTTACAGAGATAGCTTTGGAAGTTGACTTAAATCAAGGATCTGACTCACCAATTGAACAAGAAACTTCTCAATCAAAAAATCCCTCTTCCTCAGAAAAACTAGTGTCCTCTAATATTCCTCAAATCTATGTTCCCTCTGAGGAATTGAAAGGTACTCAAACTTCTCTTAATTTACAAGAACCTGGTTCTCCTATCCCCTATATTTCAAACCCCATGTTTTCCCTGCTAGTTTATGAAGAAATTCCTGTAAAGAAGTTTGATCCTTTTAACAACATAAATTGGGTGGCTGAAAATTTGCTTTACTTGGACATGATCGTAAAGAAAGTTCTTCAAGTAGGTAAGATCACAAGTTTATATAACCTCCAATTGAAGAAGATGAAGAGGATGAGGATGAACAATGTCAGAGCTCAAAAATAAAAAGGATGAGGATAGTAAAGAAAAGGAAAATAAGCATATTACTGTGAAGAAAAAGAAAGTCTCTGAGAGACCTGGTCCCAAGAAGATAAAAATTATTGAGAAGGAACGAAGTAGTAGTTCCAAAATAATTTAAAAATATGAAGAAAAGATGAATATTTCTAGAGAAATAAGAAATATTGTCTTGACAACTCAAAAAGTGCTGACTTAAAGAGTGTTTAATCCCATGATATATGAGAAACCTGGGATGGTGGATTTGATAGAATATGTCAGGCAGCAAGGTTGGATACCTCTATTTGATGAAGCAATAGACCATAACCGAGTTTATGATTAAAGCCTCAAAATTTAGTGGGACTTCAACTGTTGCAGTGAAGATGAAGTTTCTAAGAAGTGATTTTCAGCTAGATTAACAATGTCCTTCTTCCAAGATCAAAGAAGAGGACCATTGCTTCTAGTGTTGACTTATTTATAATAGAATGCCTAAGTAAGTTTTTGTTGATAAACATACTTTCTCTTATCATAGATCACATTAAGAAAGTGATCAATGAGAAGAATGAAAAACATGAAGTGCCACATAGATAATTCCTTAATAAGGTGTTTTATCACTTTCAAATGGTTGGTATAAAGGGGACCACTGGAATAGTTAAATAGAAGTTCAGCTTGACAACCTTGGTGGAGAATGACATTATTAAAGGAAAGGTTGGAACTGTGTACCAAGTATCACAACTCTTAGCTTCTCAATAAAGTTTGAATAGAGAAATATGGGAGTTGAGGATTCAGCTAGCTATGATGGAAACTAAAATAGTTTATCCAAAACTATAGATCAGCGGCTATCCTAAGAGGGACCTGGTTCCACAGAGGAACTGGAGGCAGAAAATGCAAAGCTAAATGGAAAAGTTGTTGAACTAACTTTTAAGATTCAAGAGTTAAATGTTGAAGTTAAGAGACTCAAAAAACAATTGATGGAATCTCATGTTGTTAAGCCCGCTAGAATGGAATTATTATTAAAATCACTCTTCCCTAAGTCCCACTCCATGTATGTCCTAGTATGTGAGTCTCATGTGTTAGTTTTTGATCTTTGGTTCTCTTGTGGCCTTTAATAGACAATTATTTGTTGTTTTTTGGTATATTTCATTGGTACTTAACTGCTAAATAATGAATGAATGAATTCTGATTTGTGTACTTAATTGGTTCTCTCTTTTAAAATTGCTCTTCATATTAGTGTTTCCCCAGTTGCCATGACTTGAATAATTTGTACTTACTTTACTATTGATTTACTGTTGATACTTTTCAATAATGCTAAATGGGGGAATGTTAAATTCATATGGTAGGTACCAAACAAAATGTGATGTGTGTAATATGGAGGGACTAGGTGTGTGCATGTATAAGAATCAGGTGTGGGTATTCATTTGGTGTATACAGATAGGGGGGAGGAAGTAATGTGCTGAAGTTGAATAGATAAATTATGGTACAAAGTTACAAGGGGAAAACGAAAAGAAAATATGTTTATGTGTTCAGACTTTTTTTTACAACAAAATGATAATAAGGCACCAGGTCTCTGTGTTGTATAATGGTGGAAGCATGATGATGGGGGGAACATTCTTCTTCAGAGTGGTAATCACCTTGATTAAATGTGATAGATATTCTTAAAGTTGTATGGTTGGTTTGTCATCATCAGAAAGGGGAAAATTGTTATATGTAGTCTTGATGATGAGTAGCTAACTGCAAGGAACCAGGTTCATGTTCATGGTACAATACAGTTGGCACGTATGTTTGCACAATTTTTTCCACTTGTGTAAAAAATATTAAGGTGTTTCTTGTACTAAATAGGACACTTAGTCTAATAATATTTCATTCCAAATAATCACTATTCTATAAAATAAAAAAGATGCTTCTTTATCAAATGGTTTTGGCAAATATTTTGGATAGCTTAAGAGAGAGAAAAAGGCAAAAACTCAAAATTTCAATTTTTCTCATGTTCTTAGTGAGTGTGTGAGCTTAAATAGAGATTATTCTTGAGTCAAATACTAATTTGTAATTGAACTACTCAAGCTTTAATAGCAGTGTTTTCTTTTATTGAGAGAAATACTTAGGTAGAGTTGCCTAAGCTTGTTGCTGGTTAGAGTTAACCAGGTTTTGAGGGAATCTTGGAAGAAGTGTCAAGGTGTTCTTGTAATAGAGGTTTTGAAAGCATGAGTAACCTAGAGTTAGGTTCATAATTGAGTCTGTAATCAATAGTTTGATTATAGTGCACTGTTTTAAGCTTGTAAGGGTAAGTTGAGGGTTTTCCTCCATTGAGCAAGGGAGTTTCCATGTTAAATCATGTGTTCTTTACATATCTTTCACTAGTTTATGATTTCTAGTGATTTACTATTTCATTACCTATGATTGACTTTGAGGGACCTGGACTGCGTGGTGCAATCCCCAAGGGTTTTAACACATACCAAGCATGTTGCAACATGATCGTAACTCATATTTATACAATTCATATATAATTATGTTTATTCTTAATTCTTTAAATAAGGAGTAATACCTCACATAGTTGTACGAATCATGCTCCATTACTATATGAATTTTGGTCTCATGTCATACAAATCATAACTTATACACTTATGTTTTACAATATGTGTAGTGCCAATTACTACTGATTCCTCCTTAATGACTAGTGAGATCACACTACATCATATATAGATTAAATCTCTTTAACAATTATGTTCTTATTATTTCTTACTCCCCGGGCCTCTGTTCAACAAAGTTATGAAATTCCTTAGGTCAATAATTGTCAGTATTCCACTTATTCTAGATACACATGTTCTAATTCTTAAGTTAACCATCTCATGTTTGATGGTGACGTTGAAGGAATTTGAGTCATAGGCTTGAATTACTTGTTGATATATATGTAGATAATGACTTATAGTGGTTAGTAACCTTTTATTTGAACTTAAGGTTGATTGTTTAAGACAAAAATAAGAATTATATTTATTATATGATAAACCTTAGTGGTTATAATATATAGATTCTTGTAGTTAAGACCAGTGTTGTCCTTTTAGTGGTAGATCTATGTATCGTTAAAGAAAGAGTTAATAAAGTTAGTATTCATCTAGACTAGTGTTGTACAGTTAAGAGCATTAGAAGTTTTGTCTAGTTAAGTGTTATCTATCCATAAGAAGGAGCATGTTCGAGAAATGTTTCCAAGTTTGAAGCTTATAAATCACATTACTTAAAGCATATTAGTCATATGCTTTTTACGGCCTAAGGTACTCTAGTTTCATGATACATAGTTTTGGACTAAAGGTGTCTCATGTACAACTCTAAGTCATTCTTGTTTTATAAGATCAAATCAAAAGATTATAATGGTAAAACCATGTTATAATTCTTATTTATATATCTCAATCAAATCATGCTGAAAATTCTTTCCTCCCTACTATTGTAAGAACCTCTAACTAGGAATATTGGAGGTAAGAGATATTATGTTATCTTTGACACTCAAAAATTTTATGTCATTATTTGTAACTTTGTAGTTAAAGATATAAGTTCATGCCAAGAATACTTCAGTGAGTTACAAACTCACAGTATGTGCCAATCCGTATAGCTAGCAATTTAGCTCAATGACATGATAGAAATTTCTAGTGGCTCTCCATATTTTCTTCAAGTCTTAGTATCCTAAGTTTTATATGTATTCTTATTCCATGGGGTTCTTTATCTCTATTCTTTCAATGTATAAATTAAGATAAGTCCTTGCTCCAAATCTAAATCATCCCTAACCATAACGGATAACCAGATTTAGAAATTAGTATATCCAGCTTTAGAAATCATCCAGAGAGGACTAGTAAATTCCCTTATTTCCATACCATACAAAGTTTCAATTGGAGATTCAGGCATCATGTTAATATTCCGCTCTTACAAATCAATGTTAGGTATTTCATCTTTTTTCCGAACTTTTCATCTTAGGTAGATCTCCTTCGAGGATAAATTACTCTAAGGGGGAGATATTATAACAGTCCAAAAATCTGAGCTAAAATTAAATCCAGGATTCTAGAACATGTAGAACCAAACATAATTATTTGATAGTATGAGAACTGATTTAGGAAAGTAGTAATTCCATAAGTAACTCCTAACTCATAGACAAGTTGAAAGCTTCTGTACCGAATAAGTTCTTATGTAGGATCTCTTTATAGTCAACTTAAAATTAGTGTAAGTATTAGAATATAAAGGTTTTGTTTCTCAAAAACTAACAAATTAAAGGTATTTGTGGTTTCTTTCCAACACTACCAACCGTTCGTCAATCTGACTCCTAAGTGAAAAGTTATGCTCATTTTACCTGAGGAAGTCTTTCTGGGAGAGATTGATGACTTGAGTTGACGAATCGTCATTGGTTGATGACCTATCAACTAAAATCATCAACCTTAAATAGAGTATATTAAAAAATATCCAATTATGTATGACCTGAGTTGACGAGTCATTAGATGAAAATCTTATGCAAATTTAAAACATTTTCCTATTGATTGTTTACTCTTTTCCAACTCTTTTAACACCAAAACTATGTCTTTTAAGATATCCTAAGATTTAAATATAATAATAAATTCCCTAAATTCTCCATTAACTCAAAATTTAGTTGACACTTAGAGAGAAAATAGAGAAAAATGAAATTTTTCTTCCTCCAAGAAAGTTTAGGGCTCTTTAGTATTAAGTTTCAAATACAATGAATTAACAATTTATTTTTCCTTTAGGTATGTAGGATATCGTCATTGAGCTCATAAGTAATTTTATGCATTTTACTCCAGCCATATTTGGTCCCCCATAATTTTACAAGCCAAAGTATTCAGAGATACATGACACACACACACACACACATATATATATATAAACATATACGTTCTTATATCATTATCAAGAGCTTTGTCTCTTAATAGTAATATACATGACATGTATGACACCCATATTACCACAAATGCTATTAAACTTTTTTCCCAAAAGTATGATTCTCCATTAGTATGGCACGAGAATGCCATAAATGATCATGGATAAGTTTTCTTATAAAATCAAGGTTCACTAGTAGTATTGCAGTCAGGTATGGCATCCAAGATAATTCACAGGTGTCATCTAGATATGTCATCTCAAGTTGACATCCATGTTTGTCATCTCATCGAGCTATCAATTATATTTAGTTGGATGTAGTACTTAGCACCAAGTTAACAATGGTATAACTTTTTACCCGTATTTAGGCTAAGATGTTTATTAATAATCTCTATGCTAGAGATCTACGTGCCACCATAGGTTTGTTTAGAATATATCATATATTGGGCCATTTTTAATGGGGATCATACATTGAACTCCATGTTAAGATTACACGGTTGTATGTTTTTAAATTTTATCTCCTAGACTTTTATACTTTAGTATTTGCATGACCCTCAGTTTAGTTTAGTATCAACATTTCATTTATCTTAGAATTTTCATACTATCATTATTTATGCATATCTAGATGGGTCCTTGCATCTTAATATACCTTATAGTTACTTTTGATTAAATTACTTTATTATTAGCATGCCGAAGTTTATATCATTTTATAGCTTCAGAATATCTTATTATCCTACACTGGTTCTTATCAAACAATGAATCATTACATATTGTCATTCATATCAATTTTATGTTCAGTTATTCATAGTGCATATCTCACGTACTATTTGAAAGTACTGATAACATATTTTCGCTACCTTTATTTTTCATATAATGTAGATTTAGGTACTTTCTAACAGGTTTATGTCAGGCATATCGATCATCGAATTAGTGATTGATGAGTTATCTTATTTCGAGAACTCCATTTAGTTGCTAATCAAATATTTCATTTTTATTCATATGTATTTATTAGGGATAGTTAGGAGTCATGTCCTGCCTATCTATCGTCAGTATTAGTAGAGGCTTCATAGATAGTTGTCAGCGTTGTAGTATTTAGTATCTCTTTCTTTTCAGATTAGAGATATTATGAATAAACTTTCTAATGGTTAATGTATTGAACCAATTTATTCCATTTTCATTCTTCCAGCTAGTTATTTTAGCATGTGCATATATTTTAATAATTACTCATGTATTATGATAGCACCGTGGGTTAGCTTAGGATTACTTGTGCTTCTAAGCACTATATTATGACTAGGGGTAGTCTCGGGTCATGATAGTTATTTTGTTGGGTTTGTTCTTGCTCAAGTTTATGCTTGTAGATTGATTTTTTTTAACTCATAAATTTAATCGAGTGATTTTGTTATAGGGAGTAAAACTATTTAAAATGGGTCTATCTTGTTTAATTAGTTTTTTTTTAATTGCTATGGGGGACATTTGTTCTCAAAATGTGTGTCAAAAAGGCTTGAATTAGTTAGTTGATTGTGAAGATGACTTATTTTGCTAGAAGATAAAATGGGCGATGTCGTTCTTAAGGGGAAAATCATTGCATTATTATTTAATCATTAAAACTTGGGTAAGTTTGAGTACCTATGGCTAGTGTAATTGAAAATCACCATGTAAATGGCATGAAAAACTTGTCGAAAACAATGATAGTCCTCTTGGGATGATGACAATTTGCCAATGGGTTGAGTAGTTCCAAGATCCACTAAAATCATGGTGCATCGCCAAAGAACTCCCTAGATTGTTGATTGTCACATTGTGTTGGATAATTTAAGTAACACTTCGGTGATATTGTATCTTTTTGGTGATGCACTGGGACTATCATTAAACTCTTTGATGTGTTACTAATTTCCCACTTATACTCAGCAATCCTTATCTCCTTTTATATCAAATTCAGTGATAGACAAGATGCAACAACAAATTTTTTAGTGATGCACTGATTTGTTTAGTGAAGATTTTTTTTTTTTGAAAATTTTTGTGTTTTGCTTTTCTAACTTTGACCGATCCTATTACAACTTTTATATGCAGACTTGACCAGAAACATGCATGTGGCTAAAAAGAAAATTAGTTCTCCTCATCCTTCTTCAAGGATTGAAAATGATGTGAATATTAATGAAGATCTCAATCAAATGGCATGGTATAAAAATTAAATAGAGTTTATGAGAATGCAAGAAAAGCCCCAGAGGATGAGGAGGAAGTCTCAAAACATAGTTCCAACTCTAAGAGTTACAACCTTGGTTCCTCGGAGGAGGGGAACACTATCCATATTCATGAGCCATTACCTACTCCCAAGACTATGCTACCAAATAAGAAAAGGGTAGAACAACCCTCTACTAATGGTTCAAATCCTCTGCCCCATCCTTATGAGGGTCATTATATCCTCAATACACGTAAGGTGCCCGATCAATGCACCATTTTTAGGGTAGAAAAACTATGTCTGCAAGGGTTAGAGGGCAAAAATTTGAGGGTGTTAGACTCATTGAGGCACCATGATATTTTTTAAAATCATATGTTGAAAATTTGTTGAAGGAGATTTATGAGGGCTAGAGGTAGATATTGTAGGCTAGGGAAAAAAAGGGCAACAAGAAAAAAGAAATTTGTTAGGGTGCTTAGTGTGAATTTGAATTGTGATTAAATAATTATAAATGAATATGGGAGTCCATGATAAACATTCACTACTTCGAACCTAAAGTTGGGAAACCATTGTTTGAAATGCATGGTTAGATAGCCCTTTTTCTAAGTAATAACTCACCTATGTGTCTTGTACGTGAGGTTTAAATTCAAAAAAAGTATATTCGTTTAAAAGATTGATATTGTTTGAGCATTATATGTATAAATTTATTGTCTTTTAAACAAAAATCGATCCTTGTACATCCTTGAAAAGTGTTTCTTGGCACAACTATTACAAAGAAGAGGTTTAGCATGATTTCAATCATAGCTCTAAACATTGCTTGTCGGGAACAATAAAAGAAAACCTCTCTTACATTCCCATGCTTGATCGATGAGAAATGATGTTGTTCCAAGGATACCTTCAATAGGAAAAGGATATTGAATATACTCCTACTTCTAACGTTAACATCACTAGGCTTGAGCTTGTTCAAGAAGTGAACAAAAAGAAAGTTTGGGTAATAATTTCTCGATAATTCATATTGGTTCTATTAATAGTGGTGCTAACCATCCTGCTCATACTATTGATCCTTCTCAACTTAATTCATCTATAGCTTCTACTCCACCATGTCTATCCTCAAGTCCATCATCAAAGGTACCTCGACCTAGTGTATCCGATACACAGTCTTGTACTATTCTAGGTTCTTTGAGAGCCCTCTAACATAGGACGACATTATTTAGGTGGGCTAGATGGTTTATTCTTGTGATATAAAGTCATCTAAATCATAGCCTTACATGCCTAAGCTAATTATTGATGATTTGAGAATGGACTTAAATCCAGTTCATGAGAAGTTACGTGGTGTTTGTTAGACCTTGTAGATTTTTGGCAAAAGATTAGATAATTTGAGTTCTCCTCAGAAGCCTATGAGTTATATTTCCTATAGAATCATGTATGTAAGCTCTAGTTCCCCGACTTGACAAAGTTATGGGGAGATTAATTTGAGGTATTAAATCTAGCACATATTTGTGAGGAAGACCCAGTAACTGAGAAGGAGAAGGATGAGAAGGACTTCCCATCAGATGACGATGAGTTTTATAAGGTCTTGATTGAGGGCTACTTTTAGGATCAAGGACAGGTTAGTATATAGGTGAATACACAGGTTGACTTGTAGGCTATATACCATAAATTTTTCAGGTTACTTAGCACAGTCTATGAGGGAGACAACTTAGATCGAGACTAGTCGTTCCACATCTATTAATAAGACTGTCAGTGTAGTTTAGGCCATGGATACAGTTGTTATAGAGGCTGAGAACCCTATACCAGTTCCACCCCCGTAGGCTACACTTGGAGCTAAGCAGAGCATTGATGCCTAGATAAAGGCCACTTTTGTGAGACAACAACTCTTATAGTCTTATCAAAGCCCAGGAGGGCCACTAATCTCATTCTCACCTATTTTTTAATCTTATTAAATTTAGGGAAATACATATTTAAAGTTGGGGAGGGGTATGTCTTTTTTGGATGTATATTATTTAGTTTAGACATTATATTTTGGATATTCTATTTTATCTTGGTGTGCAGTTCTAATTTTGATATTATTTGAATATTTTTTATTTAGAAAGTAATATTATAGATTTGGTACTTGTATTCTTTGTGTATGGTGCATGGTTTTTCATTTTCTTTTCATTACTTTTCATTTTAGTTTAGTAGCCATATCTTAGTTGTGAATAAATATCTTTTTGGCATACGTAATTAAAAGAAAGGTGTGCTAGAAATTGATCACTTTGATGCCTAAAGTGTTGTCACCCAAATTACACCTCTAGAAAAAGTATATAGGGTCATTGATCAAATATAGAACAAACTAGTTTGGGGTTGATTCCTAAGGAAATTTGTCGAAATTCAACCAAGAATGTCTATCTAAGAATCAATAACAATTAATAAATGAGGGGGATTTTGCAAATAAAGAATTCAATAGTAAAAATTGTTGATTTGTCGGATTTTAAATCAATAGTAGAGAGGCACAAGGATTGTGTTATGAAATAACTTCATACTTCCGTAGGTTCTTCATACCTAGTGATCTCTTGTGGTGATTAGAATACAGAACCGATACGTTATGTATCACATAATCTGCTACCTTATGCCCTTTGTAGATAACTATCCCCATTCACAAAGGGAATGTGTCATGGGATTTGTATTACTAAACCCTATCAATTATCCTGTTTACCCTCTCTTATTTTTTTATTCAAATTTAATTAGATAGAGTTTGGAAACTCTAAGTCTTGTTGTTGATTTTATTTTTTCACGCATTTACCCTTGCTAAAGTGCAGGGTATAGATAAAGCAAGTCCTAACATTGCATACCTCAAAATAAATAAATTCGAAGAGAATTAATAATACATACTTAACACTTGTTGAAAATCACCTTGTACAACGAGCACTACTCCATTTATCCTTCATGGTTCTCACAACCCTCATTTTGGTTTTTATATATGTAACGCCCCAAATCTAGTAACCGGAATACTACACGGTGCTCATGACAACGAAGGACCACAAGTTAACCCATGACTGATATCTGTAATAGAGCACTGAATAATACATTGTAAACATGCAAAATATAAGCTGTAAGACCATAAGGTTTAAACTAAATAGCTGATAAAACACAACATAAGTGTGGAGTATCGAATACCCAAAATAACTGAAATACTGTCTGAACATACTGTAGTCTGAAAGCCTCTAAACTGTCTATATACTATGGCGTTTATGGGATATGTCACCAACTAACTCCGACTACTGAAATAACGAAGTACTAAAATAATAAAATAACGAATCATATCTTCCTCGAAGGATGAGGACTACTGTTGAATGACTGCTGATATCTGGAATCTACTGATGCTCTGGAGCTCATGTATTTGAGCCTATGGTATAAGACACCATAGCGAAAATGCGTCAGTACTTTGAATGTACTGGTATGCAATTGAGGTAGGCTGAATGCAAAAGGGTTCATATGTATGGACAACACTAACTGACCGAATGGTATGAATGTGAGAATATATGCATAAATATATAAATGTAACTCAGATCGTGATAGGACTGAATGCTAAGTTCTGACTACTGTGTCTACTGATAACAGGGATTTACTGATACCTGAGTTAACTCTCACTGGAATACAGATTAACTGTATTATTGGTAAGCTAACAACTGAGTTTACTGATATGGATAATGTGAATATTTATTTCTGATAGCTCTGATTATGAAGAACTTATCTGATTGACTGTATCTGACAATCCTGAGTCTGAATACTGATAACATAAGTTTTGTATAACTAGTATACTGATAATGAGTGGCTATATCTGATAGTCTAAGTTCTAATAGAACAAGCTGAGTTCCGTACTGTACTGAGTGACTATATCTGACAGTCCTGAAATCTGTACAACTATCTGAGTTCTATTACTAAGACTGAGACTGAGACTGTGAGAGGTAATCATCTAACCGACATGCCCCAAAACTGAACTGGTGGGGTTCAATCTATAATCCCTGTTAGAAGATTGTCATTACCGTTCCACGGGTAAAGACAAGCTATGAGGTAACCCTCTCTGATAGGATGCCCTTCCGTCAACCCTCCTGTAGGAATAATCCCAAACGAGATGTATTTATTGCCCTACGCATAGGGGTACATCTCAACCTACGTTGTCTACGTAGTTTTGGAACACAAGGATTGATTATAAGGATCACCCCCTCCATTGAATAACAGGTGAGTCCACATCCTTGGGTTAACTCAGTGCTAAATCATACTCCCAACTGAATAAACACTGAACTGACAAACTGAACTGAACTTATACTAAGGGTATTGTTTCGCGGAGATAAACCGAGTTCACTGAGTTTCATTAACTGATGGAATGCTACTAAGACATGATGAGTGACTGAGATAACTGAGATTTCTGAGATTTTTGAGATTACTGAATGGGACAGGGCTAATTCAAAGTTTACTGAATTTTCTTAAGTCACATGATTGATGGAATTCTACTGATCATGGCTTGATTGAGAGTATCATGAAAACATGACATGGATCTAGGCACACAGCCAAATTATCGAGTACTAGTACCCCCAGAACTCGATAGCATAAAATTGACAGGATATGACACTTCTTGAACATATGACCAATATCAACAATTCATAATACATTAATTTGGGGATTTCATGAAGCACGTGGTTGTTATAGTCTTGTACATAAAGGGAATTGCATATAAACATGTCATACTTTCATTAACCTAATCTCATGGATATTTCCTCAATAATTCATAATGCACACAATATCATGAAAGTCATTCTTAGTCATAGGGTAAAGCATACACTTATCACTAGGGTCACAATTAAGCTATAATGCATAATTTCTATTCTCTTAGGCATTTTATCAAACACCTTGGATGTATGACCATCAAATTAAAACAACAAAACTCCATATTTAAACTCAATTTCACATGTTTCAGACCACATACTAGCATAGGTTCATGAACAACACCTAAAGATTCCAACGTGGGAATCATACAACCATAACCACATGAACATAATCAACCCACAACAAAATATTCAAAATACAAGATTTAAAACTTGATTCTTGGGCTTCATGGATGAAAGGAATCCATGAATGAATATTGTGCATAACTTAGTTCTTGATTCTATAAAGATTGACGGAGAGATTCTTGAATTTAAGTATTGAATATTAATCCCCAATTGAAAAACCTAGCTTGTTCTTGAGAGAAACTTGAGAGAAACCCTATATTTTGGATAAAATATAGCTGAATCACATGTTATTGGGTTTATATAGGGTTGATAAATTGAAACTTTTAACTCTTGGACATGTATTTTATTTTTGAGAAAATTTCCTAATTTAATAGCTGGCATGACGCGGCGCTATCGTGCTGTGTCACTGAAAATTGCCAATTGGGAACTGGGCTGACGGTGCGATGCGGTGAAATCGCGTTCCAATAATGGATGGGACTTGGAAGTTCACCGCGACATGGTGGTGTCGCACTGAGACACTGGAAAAAGGACTTTTTTGAATTTAGGCCCTGTAACGATGCGCCATAATTATGGAAGCTCACTAGATTTTGATGATTGACATTTTGACCTGCTCCGTGACGCACTGATGGCTCAGGTAATACATTATCTCACTAAAAGGCACTAATTCTTCGCCCGAGTGTCGGATTTGGGCGAATTTGGTATCGATGGAAAACTTATTGAATTTCCCACATGACAAAAAAGTGAAAATCTTTAAAATACCAGATGTATAAAAGTGGATTTATCTTTGAATCAAGTCTTTAACATTTTTGGGATTAATTTAAGCTAGGTAGAAGTACGGGGTATTACAATATCTCCCCCTTGGGAAAATTCATCCTCGAATGAGACTGATTGAAATGTGAGGAACGATAAGCTAAAGTTCATACTGAACAAGAACAATGAAAACATGACTACCTAGCTGACATTACCAAGATTCATACTAAGCATGAATATCTGATGCATGATTTTATAACTGAGCTAATGCATGAATATATGAGTGAGAGTACTGATAAGCTGATCACACATATCTGTTACATAAATAAATGAGTGAACTGACTTATGAACATGTGACTGAACATGTAAGGGTAAAGATACCAAGTTTGAAATAAAAACTGAGCATGGAACTAAGTACCTTATTTTTAACTGAAATCTGAGCATAAAACTGGATAAGCTTAAGAAAAACTATTGCCTTGGGCTGAGTCTGAGTTTAACTACTTAATATGCATGAAAAGAAACATGAGAACATAACTGGGTAGCGTGAATTGAACTGAGCCATTGAGTACATGGCTTATGGATGATATTGGAGTTAAAGGGTCAACCTATCAGCATCTCCTACTCCTAAACTGGATTCCTTACAAGAAAAAAGAATGGGATATTCTGGTCATAAAAGTGTGGGGGTTCATAGTGTTTCTCCCCCCTGGGACACTATGTCCCTCGAAGAACTAACTTGGCTGAGTCGCTGAGAAAACTAAAGCGATGCACAAGAAATCTACGAGCTGAGTCTTAACTGAATATCTGGGATCTGAAACTAAAGCATGATACATGGACCAAGTTTAGCACGCAACTAACTAGTTGGTCCATCTTAGAATGATCACATTCATAAGATTCCGAATAGTGGGATTAGATGGAAAGATAGGGAAACCACACCATCTGAATATGTACGTTTTGACTGCTAAACTAAAGTACTGGCTTTACGGACTAACTCATGCTAAAAATCTATACTCGATCGGAGCATTTCTATGACACTCTTTTTATAGAGTTTTAATGACTGTAGAGAGAAAGCGAATCTTGGCCTGGTCCGAGTAGGATATTTCAATGGCAGATAACTACATGGATGGGGTTATTATATTAGAAGGCAAGGCCTATGAAACATTATCTAAGATAAAGTGACCAAACCTTATGCATTGTAACTGAGAATGCGGAAAAGCTTTACATGGTGTTGAGCACGAATGCATAAATATACTAACTGATCTGATTAACTGAATAACTTATAGATGAACACTGGCATATAAGATTGAATTATATTTAGTCTAAATGACTAGCCTGAGGCTGTAGAGTATTATGCATAGGAGGTAAGGACTGACTGAGTGACATGAGGTGACTGGGCATCGATTTATGTAAACTGTGTTACTTGAAATTACGAGACCAAGCATATGACATGATTTAGAAACATTCTGTAACTGAGGTACTGAAATAGTAATGACTGAGTAACTGATAGCTATATGATATGGTCGGGTAATCCTGAAAGTGAGCTGAGTTTCTGATCTGGCTGAACTAGGACTAGGACTAAGATTAGAGCTAAGACGGTAATTAAGACTGTAACTGTAACTAAGACTGTAACTGGGATTGAATACTTCTTTCTAATAACTAAGGTTTATAATGTTACTGAAGTTCTTAATTCTAAGACTGAACAATGATTACTAAGTACTGAACACTGAAACTGTAACTGAGATAGCAACTGAATTCTGATAGTTACACGATGGGGGCTGACATAAGTCAGGGATCCAAATGCTTACTCACACTCTGTACTTTCCCAACTTCTAAATACAACCTCTTGCTAGACATTTACTTGTACACTAACATGATATTCAAGCCTATCTTTACCATACACCCTCGTGTAAAATAAGCATGCAACAATCTTTTCTTAACATGAAATATCCACTCTCTCCTTTCTAAGCAACTTCTCTTCAATACATTATTCCATAAAGAGAGCTCAATGAAGGGTTAAATTAGGAGAACATAAAGCATGAATAGACACTAACTGAACTTGACACTTGATTGAAGCCTGAGAAATAGAATATAAATATCATCAATTTACCAAGAGGTCTAAACTGAGGATATGCATAACATAGTCTAAATTTAACTGATTAGTAGAGGCGTAGCATGATACATGGAAGCTGAGTATACTGTAAAGGATGATATTTGTACATGAGTCATGAGTTACATGACCTGAGTTTGGAGTTTTCTGCATTTGTGGGACATGATTTGTATTACTGAGGGGAATAAAACAGAACTCCTTATGCTGGGAACTGGAACTGTACATGATTATTTAGAAAGCATATGAATGTAAGCAGTGTTCATGGAAATAATATGTAAAGCATGCATAGGCATCATGTTGATTGAAGTACCAAACTTTGTACTGATATAAGGATGAGTCATGGAATCATCTTTCCCTTACTACTTTTCTATACGTACTGACACTACTACTAGGATCTGGGATCCTACTTGGTCACTTGATCTATCATTTCCACCTTATCCTTAAGCCATCATCATAAGTCTGTTAGCAGTTTACTAAGCTCTGAACTAAACTGCAATCATTGTCACCTACTAATACTCTGTTCGATATATGCTTACCTTACTAAACACATTAGCTTCTTTTGTTTCTTCATAGACTACAAATACTACATTACCTCAATCATATCCACACCATCATCTTAGTATCAAATTAATAACTTAAGTTCTAACTTGCACTATTCAAGCCTACTGATTTACTCTGGTATATCTATCCCCATGAATACTGAATTTGTTCAACCTGGATAATGTTATCCCAACTTTACTATTGCTAAACTCCTGAGTTTATGTTTTTAACTCTAGTTCATATGCTATCATAGAATTCTGAGAAGGGATATGATGACATATGAGTTCTCATGTCATGAATAAGAGTTGTACATCTTTGGAGCAGAACTAAACTGATGGGATACTTTTGAGCTTGTAGGAAATCACATACTAACTGTCTACAGGGACTATCTGAGAAATTCCTACCTCTAGGACCTTGAGCTTCACTGTTTCTGTTATCTTAAAAGTAAGGTGGAGATGACATGAGTGGATCATGATGAGAAACTACATAAATTTCTTAGGGAACCTTTCTATAGAATGATCTGAAACATGAAAGAAGGGAAACAGTTCCTAAAACATCTCATAGACTCTTGCATATAAGTGTGGTGCACAACACACCCGTGCACAAGACTCTACTAGATGCGGCTTTTCAGACTTCCTAGGACACTGTTGAACCATAGGCTCTGATACCAAATTTGTAACGCCCAAAATCTAGTACTCGGAATACTACACAGTGCTCATAACCCCGAAGGATCACAAGCTAACCCATGACTGATATTTATAACTCAGCACTAAATAATACATTGTAAATATGTGGAATATAAGTTGTAAGGTTGTATGGTTCAAACTGAATAACTGATAAAACACAACATAAGTGTGGAGTATCGAATACCCAAAATCACTGAAATACTATCTGAACATACTGTAGTTTGAAAGCCTCTAAACTGTCTAAAAACTGTGGAGTTTATGGGACATGTCCCCAAATAACTCTGACTATTGAAATAACTAAGTACTAAAATAATGAAATAATCAATCATATCTTCCTCGAAGGATGAGGACTCACTGCTGACTGACTACTAATATCTAGAATCTACTAATGCTCTGGAGCTCGTGTCTCTGAGCCTATGGTATAAGACACCATAGCACAAATGCATCAGTACGTTAAATGTACTGGTATGCAAGTGAGGTAGGCTAAATACAAAAGGGTTCATATGCATGGACAACACTAACTGACCAAATGATATGAATGTGAGAATACATGCATGAATATATAAATGTAATAGAGATCATGATAGGACTAAATTCTAAGTTCTGACTACTGAGTCTACTAATAATAGGGATTTACTGATACCTGAGTTTACTATTACTGGAATATAGATTAACTATATTTCTGGTAAGCTGACAACTGAGTTTACTGATATGGATAATCTGAATATTTGTTTCTGATAGTTCTAATTATGAAAAACTAATCTGATTGACTGTGTCTGACAGTCCTGAGTCTGAATACTGATAACATGAGTTTCGTATAACTAGTATACTGATAATGAGCGACTGTAGTTGATAGTCTAAGTTCTGATGGAACTAGTTGAGTTCAGGACTGTACTGAGTGACTGTAGCTGACATTCCTAAAACCTATTGAACTCTCTGAGTTCTGTTACTAAGACTGAGACTAAGACTGAAACTGAGACTGTAGGAGGTAATCATCTAACCGACATGCCCCGGAAATAAATTGGTGGTGTCCAACCTGTAACCCCAGATGGAAGTGTGTTTATACTATGTCACGAATAAAGACAAGATGTGTGGTAACCCTCTCTAATAGGATGCTCTTCCGTCAACCCTCTTGTAGGAGTAACCCTAAATAAGAGGTATTAGTAGCACTACACATAGGTGAATATCTTAACCTACGCTGGCTACATAGTTTTGGAATGCAAGGATTGCTTCTAAAGATCACACACTCCAATGAATAATAGGTAAGTCCCTACCCTTTGGTTCACACGGTGCTGAATCCTACTCCCAACTGAATAGATATTGAACTGATTAACTGAACTAAACTGATACTAATGGTATTATTTAGTGGAGCTAAACTGAGTTCACTGAGTTCCGTTGACTAACGAAATGCTACTAAGAAATGATGACGGATTGAGATCACTGAGATTTTTTGAGATTTCAGAGATTAGTGAATGGGACTAGACTGATACTGAGTTTACTGAGTTTTCCTGAGTCACATGATTGACTAAACTATATTGATCATGGATTTACAGAAAGCATTGTGAAAGCATGACATGGATCTAGGAACACAGCTAAATTGACAGGTACTATTACCCTCAGGATTCGATAGCATGAAACTAACAAAACATGACACTTCTTGAACATATGACCAATATAAACAATTCATAATACATTAATTTGGGGATTTCATAAAGCACATGGTTGTCATAGTCTTGTACATGAAAGGAATTGCATCTAAACATGTTATACTTTCATCAACCTAATCTCATGGACATCCCTCAACCATTCATAATGCACACAATATCATGAAAGTCATTCTTAGTCATTGGGTAAAGAATACACTTATCACTTGGGTCACAATTAAGCTATAATGAATAATTTCTATTCTCTTAGCCATTTTATCAAACACCTAGGATGCATGACTTAGGGCATAGGCATGAACATCAAATTAATATAACAAAACTCCATATTTTAACTCAATTTCACATGTTTCAGACCACATACTAGCATAGGTTCATGAACGACACATAAAGATTCCAACTTAGGAATCATACAACCATAATCATATGAACATAATCAACCCACAACAAAATATTCACAATTCTATATTTAAAACTTGATTCTTGGGCTTCATGGATGAAAGGAATCCATGAATGAACACTGTGCATACCTTAGTTCCTGATTCTATGAAGATTGACGGAGAGACTCTTGAATTTGAGTCTTGAATATGAATCCCCAATTAAAAACCCTAGCTTGTTCTTGAGAGAAACTTGGGAGAAACCCTATATTTTGGATAAAATATGGTTGAATCACGTGTTATTGGGTTTATATAGGGTTGAGAAATTGACCCTTTTAACCCTTAGATGTGTATCTTATTTTTGAGAAAATTTCCCAATTTGGCAAGCTGGCGTAATGCAGCATGACTCGGCGCGATCGCGCAGTGTCACTGGAAATTTCCAACTAGGAACTGGGTTGATGGCGCGATGCGGTGAAATTGCGTTGAAATGTTGGATGGGACCTGGAAGTTCACCACGATACGGTGGTATCGCGCTGAGACACTTGTAAAAGGAGTTTTTTGAAATTGAGACCTAGCACAATGCGCCATAATCGCAAAGCCTCATAGGATATTGACGATTGCCATTTTGACCTGCTCCGCGATGCACTGATGGCTCAGGTGGTACACTATCTTACTAAAAAGTCTCTAACTCTTCGCCTGGGTGTCGGATTTGGGCAAATTTGGTATCGATGAAAATCTTATTGAATTTACCACATGACAAAAATTGAAAATCTTGAAAATACCACATGTATAAAAGTGAATTCATTTTTTAAATAAGTCTTTAACATTTTTGGGATGAATTTAAGCTAGGTAGAAGTACGGGGCATTACAATATAGTCATAATTGTGGTGATCATATCTATATTTAATAATGAAAGACAAATATGAAAAATTATGATAATGAAGTAACAAATCGAATGAACTATAGATGAACAATCAAATGAAGAACAAAAAATTATGGAATTAATAGAAAAAGTATGACATTATATGTTCAAAGAATGTTTGAATAAGAATGTTTGAATAATACACCAAAATATCCATCTCTAAAATAAAACCGTAAATGATGTATTTATAGTAATAAGTATCTCAATACTAAGACAAATAGAAGAACTTAGTCAACGCAAGTCTATACGGATCGTAAGAAGACCCTACGGCTTGTGTGGGGACTCTTATGGCTAATCAAATTCCATTTATTTCCCATGAATAGCCATATTTCTTGTGTGTACTGCATAGGGTTAATTTAGAAACTGTATGGCTTGTGTTCTATCTATAGGGTTCATATGGGAGTTCATGTAGCTAAATTTTCAAATATCTTCCAATCTTCATATAAAATCCCGTATGACTAGGCATACGGCTTATAGAACCTTCACATGGTTCGTATGGGAGTTTGTATGTTTTCACTAAGTATATTTCTCAATTTTTTGTCACATGTGCCTCTAAACACTAGCTTCCTACAAAACTAATTAAAACACATCATGTCCAAACAAAAATACCTTCGTACTTGAAAATATTCATAGTTATAAGCATCAAAAGAGTTATAATTTCAGGGTATATCAACACCTTAAACTTAGAACATTTGCATGTCCTCATCCAAAAAATACAACTATACTACCACCACTCTTACACAAGAGAAAAACCTAGAGCACTATGGCAGCCAGATGATCACAAAACCAATTTGAACATGCATTTACCAAAAACATTTGTCCAACACCCTCGAATAAACATCAAAATATTAAATAACATTGTGTGCACACCAACCACTTACTACAATGCAGTAGGATCAATAAATTCCATTTCATTCTCACCAGACAACCCATCGCTCAAACTAATAACACTACCTGAACAAGTAAAACTACAATACAACCCCTATGTCCTTACAATAAAGAAGTCCTTAGGTTTCATACTATGTGACAAATATTAAAACAGGGGATGAAAAGAATCACTCACTCTAACAAAGAAGTTACAAAGTGTGCATTTGATACCACAGGTTTACCCTTATTTTCCATGCCTTAGTTTGTAAATAGTTAGATTAGGATCACTGTAGGACCTTGATTGTCTTGTAATATTGTCTTGGGTATGGGCATGGTATAAAGTGACTCATTCCTCCTTTGCACTACTTTTTTTTTATTCTTTTTTCATACTATCTTTATTTTTCGCCACTTTAACAACTATTTGAACTCTGAGCGTGGTTTTGTTTTCACAGTTTCTTCGTTTCTTTTGTTTTTTTTCCTTTTAAAACTTTTCTCAGCCTTTTACTTTTTCCTTTCTATACTGGTTCCCAGCCCTTATTTAATTTTAGTAATATTTTCTCTACATATCCAACTTTTTATGCACCCCTATAATAGCCACCCTCAACTTAGGAAATTTGCATGCGTTAAGGTGAACAGTGACTAAGGAGGCACCAGGGCCAAAGAATGCTTATTGTAAATAATATTGGGAAGGTGACTAAGTTATTTCAAAAAGAAATAGTCGACTCAGGCTCAAAATTTAGGATCAAGGGATATTTCATTTTTTTATTTGGTCTTATTATCCTTTTCGGATCTCCTATCTAATGAATTTAGAGATAATAATCAAGTAAGTTATAGAATTTAGTGAGACTAATTGATAAAATTATAGATCGTACACACACCCCAACTAGATAAGACCTTACACACACATGGATCAAGGCTACTTACTCAGTCATGACTTACAAAGTTCATGAATATTAGACTATGATTATCAAGATCATAATCCTAATATCATTACGAGATCCAAATATTGGTCTTAGTTTAGGTAAGCATATAACACAACACAACACTGAACACCCAAATTTTTAGAAGGGTGTTGTTTAACCACAAAACTCATTCAACCTTAGTTACATTCTCAATAGTTTTTTTATTTTTTTTACTATACTATGTTCTCTTACTTATCCCTTACTTAAACAAATAATACAAGAACACAAAAAAATATATAAATAAAGTACGAACATGCTAATTCTACTTATGATAGAGCACTTGAGCGAAAAGAAACACAAAAACAAGAACCCAAGAGTAATCTATACCCATAAGTACCATCATTATATAAGCATGCGTTGTCCCCAATAGAGTTGAGACAAGTAAAATAAGAGACTGAGGAACATACTTGTGGCACCCTATGTATGTGGGTCTTATGTTAATCAGAATAAGAAGAAGAAAAACAAATAAAGACAATAACTTGATACCTTAGGTAACCTCCCAAGAAAATAATGATTTAACATTGCAGCATGACGTGGGCATCTTAGTTTCTTAGGATTCATCAATATATACCTTTTATTTGCTTCCACGGTCATCTGAACTCTTTACTAGAAATACCACCCCCATGACCTTTGGCCGCTTCATAGTTTTACAAACATTGAATTTGACTTCCTCATTATTCAACATAAATTTTAGCTTAGCCCACATCATATCCGTCGATGCTCTTCCTATGGCTAAAAATAGTATCCCCAAAATTATGGGCAACTCAAAATTAACCTCTCTATCCAAGACAATGAAATCCACCCGAAAGATGATGTTTTTTACCTTAACAAAAATATCAAATAGTAAGCCCATTGGCTTCTTAACCATGTGATCCACCATCAATAATTGCATCTTTATTGGTTAAGGTATTACTAAGAATAATAATTTTAACATGTCCAACAACATCATGTTAATATTTCTACCTAGGTCACACAAAGCCTTGGCAATGTTACACGACCTAATTGTGCAAGGAATTGTGAATGCACAGAGATCATCTTTCTTTTGCACAACAAAATGGGATAAAATTGCACTATAATGGTGCAAATTACAAAAAACTTAATAACTGGCGATCCTTTTCTTTGTGACCAACTCTTTCATAAACTTTTCATATCCTGACATTTGTTCAAGCACTTCAACCAATAGGATATTTATCAAAAGTTTCTTCAATATGGACATGAACTTATGAAATTTTCCATCTTCCCCCTCTTCTTCAAGCATTGAGGGAGTGGAGGTGCAGGCCTAGGAATGGAATTTAGTATCTTTGGCTCTTACTTTTCCTTCTCTTGTACAAAATTAACATTATTTCATCATTCAGAGGTTGTTCAACATCTTTCACGCTCTCCCCACTAATAATTTTATTTTTATACACCTTTTTCTTGAGGAGTTAGGGTATTGGTGGGGGATGTTTTAGGAACAGAACATACTTCCTTATAACTTTTTTTGCCTTTCCTTCCTTGGAAATTACTTGATCTTCTAGTATGGTATGAACACCCTCATTATGTTCCCCAATGCAACCTCTTCTGGTTCCTCAACAAAAGCCTTCCTACTTTTTGTGCTGATATTCATTTGATTGGCATTGTTTTTTGAGTTATGGATGGTGATTCTCTAACATGTAACTTATTAAAATTGATTTCATATAGCAGAACAACATGCCCAAATTATAAATCCTAAACAAAATGTAAGCAGTCAACGTAAAAATTTAGAATCCAACAAAGGTTAGGGTCAAGTACCATAGGGAATAGTGTACTAATTAAGTTATATGTATTTCAAATGACTATTTGTGATGCCCCGGAAAAATTTTCTGTTAAGATCTCGGACGAAAATGTGTTGAATTCTGTTCTTTATCATGATTAATAATTTTTTTGTGTGGAATTTCTAAATATGAGACCTGTCATCGCGTAGAGCATCGAATAATCTTTCCAACGATATGTGGATCATCCAAAACGTACACTCGAGCAATGAGTTATGATCATTCTGATCTAACCGTGAATAGTGGTGAACAGTAAATGTGCAGGAAAAAAATATTGAGGCCAGGCGAATTTTAGGGTCAACTTCAAATGATCATAACTCCTTGTACATAATGATTTGGGTGGGATACAATATATCAAAATAAAGTTTTGAAAGTCCTCTTTCCAATGAAATTGGTTTCATCCAATTTGGCCATCGGAGCAAAAAGTTATGGTCGATCTACTTCAGCCAATTAAAATAGTCTACCAAAGGACAGATTTGATATTATTTTATTTTTAAGGGTACTTTGGTAATTCCCACTCCAATACATTCGGGTAAACCATGGATTTAAGTCCTTTAAGAGCATTCAATAGCTCATTTTTCTCCAAAATCTCCTAAGGCTCAAACCCCAACCCAACTACTCCAAATTTCATCCTTCTATATCTCTTGATTGAACCGTAGAAATTTCAAATTGATTTGGAATTTGAGTTGATTATGTTAAGGGCTTCGAGAACCACCCTTTTATTTTCATAAATAAGCTTCCGAGTCGGAAGTTCATATTCATCTTCCATTATTAGGTATGTGGGGCTTTGAACAAGATTATCCTTTCAATCTTGTGCCCGGTATTTTTGTTGAATTACATTGACATGAGATTTTACATGTTTTACCATGAATTGGAAATATGGTTTTATATCTTATATTATTGTCCATGAGCTATGGGATTATGTCATCCGATATGTGTATGATGTTGAGATGGAATTATGTCCAAAAAGTATTTGATTATGAGAGTATGATGATTTAATTTGTTAAGCCTTGATTTATACTATCATTCCACTATTTCCTTATTATTAATTTATAATTGATATTGGAAATTCTATATCCCTAGTATGGGTTGATGTCTCAAATACCTTTAAATGAGAGTTGGATGGCAAATTGAGAAATATTGATATTGAAGTTGCAATGAGTCTTGGTATTTTACGGATGGTTTTGATGAGGTAAATTGTTGAAAATATTATGTATTGAGTCTTCATATCCTTATCCAAATGTCGAGTTGGTTATGGTTCAATGCATTGATACCTTGTGGATGTTGAGGAAGATTAATATGTTTTGAGCTAAAATGTGTTGAGTTAGGAATCCACAAATTGATATGATTCGATAAATGAGAATGAGATTTGATTTGGTCTTTATTATAGACCCTTGTGATGTTGTGGGGGATTTCCTAACGCATTCTGAGCTTGTCGGGGAGTAGTACTTAGCACCGAGAGGGAAATTTGGTATTTCCCCAAACCTATGAGCCACCGTAGGGTTGTTTGATGATGATATTATTGGCCAGAGAGCCCGATTGTGATTATTGCAGTTTTAAGGTCGTACTCCCTGGAAAAGAGTATGACTCTCCCACCAACGGGGGATTTAAATGTTGCTATTCCATGTAGCTCATGTGGGGTTGTCGGTTATAGAAAACTCCTCTGTCCATAAGAGTCATGTTTATTGAAATACTGAGTCACTCCGAGTTTTGATGTGGTAAGTCAAGTTGCCTATGATAATCTATAATGATTTATGAGGTTTTTCTCCTACATTTCCTATCTAAGATGTTATGAGTTGCATGATTCAATGTCACTCAAGCCAGGTGTGTCATTATGGTCCGTATGTATGTTTTTCCAAAATTTATGATACTATTTATATTTTGCATGCGCCCCCAAATACTCAGTACATATCTTGGGATAACCCATATATTTCTCTATGAGCTACATTCTTACCATGATGTAGGTTCAGGTACTCAGTCGCAGCCGTGACAGTGATATCTGAGTGCCGAATCTACGTTCCTTCAGTGGTGAGTCCTCATGGTTTGAGGACCAATTTGCTAGTTTTGGTGCTGTTGTTTTGTGATCCCTTTGTTTTGTTGAGTCAGTTGGGGGTTTGTACCAATGGCTCATTGATTTTACTACATAGAGTCTATGTCAGACTAGGGTATTATTGGGTTAGTTTGTGTATAGACATTCCATATATGTACAGTCTAACGATATTCCGTTCTATGTGCGATGTGAAATGATATTTACTTATATATATATCCTTAGAGTAGCGTGTATGTTGTTGTGTTCGAACCCAAGGGTAGTGTTTTGGCTTAAAGGGTTAGCTTGAGGCTACGTGTAACCTTGGGCACCTTGTGGCATCTTGAAATGATATTTTGGGGTGTTACAAACATGGTATCAGATCCTAAGGTTGTGAATAGTCCTAGGGAGTTTGACAAGCCGCGTTATGTAGAGTCTTGAGCAACGGTGTGTAGCGCGCCACACCTATGATCAAGCGGTTGCGGGGCATTCTAGGAAAATTTATTCTTTTCTTTCTAAAAGAGTCTATCATGCTTACAACTATTTTCTTCTTTTGTTAATTCATGCGTTCTTATGACAGGAAATGCCTCCGTGTTGAGCTCGCAGAAACAACAACCAACCTCAACCCGTTTATTCGTTACATGAGATGGTATCCCATGCTGAATTTCGGAAAGCTTATCAGATGCTAGCCCAGGCAGTTACCGTTAATACTCAGGTCAACGCTCCATCTCCGTAGGAAAATAATTTGGCAGCAACACGAATTTGAGACTTTATGCGGATAAATCCTCCAGAGTTTCATGGGTCGAGAGCAGGTGAGGACCAACAGATGTATGTTGATGAAATGAAGAAAATTACACAGATTATGCATGTGACCGAGGAAGAAAGTGTGGAGCAGGCTTTTTATCGGTTAAAGGGTGTTGCCTATGATTGGGTGCAGATGTAGAATAAGGGTAGAGAGAAAGATACCTCTCCGGTGACTTGGTAATTATTCTGAGATGCTTTCTTTGATAGATTCTTTCCTCTTGAGTTATGGGAAGCTAAGATTGAGGATTTTATGAATTTGAGACAAGGCTCCATGTCGATTAAGGAGTATTGTCTTAAGTTTAATCAGCTATCGAAGTACGCTCCCAATATGATGGCTGACTCGAGGACTAGTATGAGCAAGTTTCTAACTGGGGTATCAAGTTATGTGGTGAAAGAATATAGATCTTCTATGATCAACAAGGAAATTGATCTTTCTAGGTTAATGATTCATGCCCAACATATTGAGTCAGACAAGATAAAGGAAAGAGAAAGTGTAAGAGGGATCAAGAGAGTCAGGTCGGAGCAACAGGGGTCTGGTCAGACTAAATTCTCCGGAGGGAGTCACCCTCAGTTTTAAAGACGTCTATTTATACCTGCGCCTTTCTCAGCTAGTGCTCCCGTATATCGAGGCAGGCAGGAGCTAGGGAATAGGTTGGTACCTTCCAGGTCTCAGGACATTGTAAGCAACTGGCCTCATCCTCCTTCGTGCGCTAAGTGTGGTAAAGACCATTTTGGGGAGTGTTATATGAGGCAGCGAGGCTATTTTGGTTGTATAAAGTTGGGCCACATACTTAGAGATTCCCCGTATGCCAGGCAGCGGAGTCATGATACCCGTCCCCTGAGTCAGGCTACTAGTGCCCCGCCTCCCGCAGCCCGTCCAGTTCCTTCTCAGGGTGCTTCATCTAGTACTGCTGGCAGTCAACGCCAGAATCATTTCTATGCTATACCACCTCGTCAGGAGCAGAAGGACTCTCCCAATGTTGTACTGGTATGCTCCGTGTTTTCTATTTTGATGTCTATATGTTGATGGACCCCGGTTCGAGTTTTTCTTATATGACACCTCTGGGTGCTGTAAATTTTGAAACGGATCCTGAACTAATTTCTGAGCCTATTTTTGTTTCTACTCTGGTAGGAGAGTCTGTCATTGCTAAGCGAGTGTATAAGAAATGTCCCATTACTGTCTTTCATTGGGTTATGTATGCTGATTTGATTGAGCTAGATATGGTTGACTTTGATATCATTCTGGGTATGGATTGGCTTCACTCATACTATGCGTCTATTGATTGTCGTGCCCGTGTGGTCAAGTTTCAGTTTCTTGATGAACCTATCCTCGAATGGTCCGGGAGTTCTGTGATTCCTAAGGGTCGTTTCATATCCTATCTCAAAGCTAGGAAGTTGATTTCCAAAGGTTGCATCCACCATTTGGTTCGGGTTAAAGACACTAAGTCTGAAACCCCGACCATTTAGTCAATTAATGTTGTTAATGATTATCTTGATATCTTTCTGGAAGATCTCCCTGGAGTACCTCTTGATAGAGAGATAGAGTTCGGGATTGACCTTCTTCCCGATACTCAGCCTATTTCCATTCTTCCGTATCGCATGGCTCCCGCGGAACTTAAAGAGTTGAAGGAGTAATTGAAAGATCTTTTAGACAAAAGCTTTATCAGACCTAGTGTGTCCCTGTGGGGTGCACCTATCCTATTTTTGCATAAGAAAGATGGTTCATTGCGGATGTGTATTGATTACCGGCAGCTTAATAGGGTTACTATCAAGAATAAATATCTGCTTCCTTGAATTGATGATTTATTTGATCAATTGCAATGTGCGAGCTACTTTTTGAAGATAGACCTCAGATCCAGTTATCACCAACTTAAGGTTAGGGAATGTGATATCCCCAAGACAACCTTCCAAACCCATTACGGTCATTTTGAATTTCTAGTGATGTCTTTCGGGTTAACTAATGCTCCAGCGACTTTCATAGATCTTATGAACCGTATATTCCGTCCATATCTGGATGCATTTGTAATAGTATTCCTTGATGATATTCTTATTTACTCCCAAAGTGAGGGTGATCATGAGGATCATCTCCGAATTATGTTGGAAACTCTTCGAACTTATTGGTTGTATGCTAAGTTCAGTAAGTGTGAGTTCTGGATGAACTCTGTAGCCTTCTTGGGTCATGTTGTTTCTTCCGAAGGTATTAGAGTTGATCCTCAAAAGATAGAGGCTATAAAGAGTTGGCCTAGACCTATTTCTCCTTCTGATATCTGAAGTTTCTTAGGTCTAGTTGGTTATTATTGTTGTTTTGTTGAAGGGTTTTCATCTATTGCATCTCCTATGACCAGTTTGACCTAAAATAAAGTGAAGTTCCTGTGGTACGAATCTTATGAGAAGAGTTTTTCAGGAGTTGAAGACTCGTCTCACTTCAGCCCATGTGTTGACTTTGCCTAATGGTGTTGATGGTTTTGTGGAGGATTGTGATGCTTTCAGAGTCAGTTTGGGTTTTGCATTGATGTAAAAGGGCAAGGTTATAGCTTATGCTTCCAGGCAGCTAAAGCCTCACGAGAAGAATTATCCTACCCATGACCTCTAATTAGCTGTAGTGGTTTTTGCTTTGAAAATCTGGAGACATATTTGTATGGTGTCCATGTCGACGTCTTCACGGACCATAAGATCTTGCAGTATGTATTCACCCAAAAAGAGTTGAATCTTAGGCAGAGATGATGGTTAGTACTATTGAAAGATTATGATATGAGTGTGCTATATCATCCGGGCAAGGCCAATGTAGTAGTAGATACCCTTAGTCGAAAGTCCATAGGTAGCATAGCACATGTGGAGATTGGTAAGAAGGAGTTGGCCCATGAGGTACATCATTTGGCTAGATTGGGGGTTAGGTTGTTTGGTGATGCTGAGGGTAGTATAGGAGTGCAAAGCGATTCCGAATCCTCTTTAGCTTCGAAAGTGAAGGACAAGCAAGACAGGGATCCTACCTTTGTCAGGTTAAAAGAGTCAGTTAAAGACCAAAAGGTGAAGGTTTTCTCCCAAAGGGGAGATGGCGTTTTGAGACTCTAAGAAAGATTATGTGTTCCTGATGTTGATAACTTGAAGCAGAGGATTATGGCGGAAGTGCATGGTATGCGATACTTCATCCATCCTGGTGCTACCAAGATGTACCATGATTTGTGAGAAATCTATTGGTGGAACGGTATGAAGAGGAACATAGAAGAATTTGTGGCGAAGTGTTCCACGTGTCAACAAGTTAAAATAGAGCATCAAAGGCCCAGTGGCGTGATGCAAGAGTTTAGCATTCCTACTTGGAAGTGGGAAGAAGTGAATATGGACTTTATAGTTGGTTTGTCTCCTTCTCGTCGCCATCATGATTGGATTTGGGTTGTCGTAGATCGGCTGATGAAATCAGCTTATTTTTTGCCTGTGCATTCATCGTATACAGCTGAAGATTATGCTATAATATATATTCGGGAACTCTTCAGACTTCATGAAATCCCTTTGGCTATTATTTCTGACAGAGGTACTCAGTTTACCTCTCAGTTTTGGAAAGCTTTCCAGAAAGGTTTCGGTACCCAAATTCATTTAAGTTCTTCTTTCCATCCGCAAACAGATGGTCAGGCCGAGCGGACCATTCAGACTTTAGAAGATATGTTGAGGGATTGTGTTCTTGATTGTAAAGGTAGTTGGGATGAGAACTTAGCATAATCGAGTTTGCTTACAATAACAGTTTTCATGCTACTATTGGAATGGCCCTGTTTGAAGCATTGTATGGTAGAAGGTGTAGATCACCCATTGGTTGGTTTGAAGTTGGTGAGGCTGCTGCGACTATACCGGATGCGGTGTTCGAGGCCATGGAGAAGGTAAAGTTAATTCAGGAAAGGCTGAAAACCACCCAAAGTCATCAAAAATCATACCCAGATGTAAGGAGGAAAGACCTTGAATTTGATGTTGTCTTAGTTGAAGGCCCATCAGCTCATTGACAACCTTTCCACTCAAGTCTTCAACAACACCCTCATAAATTGATATTCATCTTTAGGTTGATGATAAGAGTGGATTTATCATCAATATTTTAACTGCCGTCAACTCAAGTGGTAACTCATTTTTTATCCCATTTCTCTGGTTTTCTCACAAGTCAACTTTTGATGAACGACAAAGTAAAACATAGTTAAAAACAATGAAAGTAGATTGGGAAATTAAATATCTCTAGAAAAAGCCTCAAACTATAGTCAAAATGTAGGAACATAAACACCAAAACTCAGAACACTTTTTTGTCCTCAAGCAGCTAGACAATATTACATTATGAACACATCAAGATTTTTATGGAATAAAATATCATTTATAGTCTGAAAATGGACCCCAACATCATGAACATATATTTTTTCTAATTAGCGGATAGGGATCCATGCTTGTAATTACAATACAAATAGGAAGTGATACATACACTAACATACTCAATCAAACAATTAGCGGTTTCAAGTGCTATCCACATGCCCTTACTACAAAGAACTCCCTTTCACTACATATAGACATTTATTTAGAGACTAAATATTAAATCACTCACTGTCACAATATAATTTTAAAAAATGCACATGCAATACCATATGCTTTCCCTTACTATTCTACCGCGTTCTTTTAATGGATTCACTAAGAGAATGAAAAGACTTTACTCAGCTTATAATGGAGGCTTGTGTGCATATAGAATATATTTGGGATTAGTTACTTAGTCATATTTGACATGAATTAGCACAGATTCCCGCTTGACTTAAGACTCTGTCCTTATTTACTCTAGTTTTTCCATAATTCCCATCATCCAGTGCAAAAAATCTTGTGAATACTTTATTATCACAATGGAAGTCTTTTTCTTTTTATCTTTTTCATTTTTTATTTTCACACACGCATTGGGTCTTTTCTTTATCGTGTATCTCTTTCCAAACCATTTTTCATTTGTTAAGCCTTTCTATAGTAGCCACCCTCAACATAAGAAATTTGTTGACTTGTAGTGCATGATATCTAATGAGGGACTAGGGAAAAAATAGAGGTTCAAAAGGATAAGAGGGAAGGTAAATATGTTTTGGACTAAGAAGCTATCCTAGCACAAACCGAGACTAAGGGATCGCAATCACTATTTCAATGGATTTTATAGGCTAAATGGACTTAAAATCAAACAAGTTCTATGATCCTTTCATAAACCAACACTTACAACCTAGTAGAATAGACTAGGAATGTTCTAGATACATCCATAAAGTAGGAAAATAGTACAATATCCCCACATATTCATGACATGGAATAGAACAATAACCACTAACCATTTGTTTCATACTCAGGCTTAATTAGACATTTCCACATTCATATATTACTAATGAAAATTACAGATCTACAATAGTAAATTTAGAAAATGGTATCCCCTGAATTTTATTAGGTCCTCATTTCCACAAAGTTTTCTTAAAAAAATCAACAAGTTCAATTTTTTGCTTATCGACCTTTTGAATACATAATAAAAAATAACAAAATAAAAATAATCCATATATCCTAAACATGTTGGTTATCCTTGATAGCACAAGATGAAAAGAGAACATGTAAAAAAAATATTGTAGATAAAGGTACCCCACCCTTAACAAAAATTTATACGTTGTCCTCAATGTATTATCCACAAATGTGTAGCACTCAAGTAAAGATATACTTGTTGAACCCTAGGAGCTTATGTGACACCAAGTTGTTTTCAACAACAACCATCATATCATCAAAAGTGACACCAGGTATGACCGATGTACTTAAAATAGTAGGTGGTAGAGTAGAAAATTGCACACATAGTTTAGTAGTACCAACTTCCCTAGTTGTCCACTAGAAGAGGATACCACAGCATGATCCCATAACACTTTCAACCATGTATCATTTTTCTCTTTAGATCTCCTTATTATTTTTTTATGTATTTTTTTCTTGCCTTTTCCTTTTTCCTTTAAGTTTTTCTGACAGCTCCATCAATTGCAGAATGATTATTTTAGTCTAGGGGGACCCATAGTTTAGGTCCCTAGGCTCTCATACTCGTTTTGAGCCATTGGGCGGATTGTATAAAAAATGGAACTATAGGTGAGGTCCCCACATTTAGACTAAATGATCATGAATTGAATGTTTGATGATTCCATTTGATCTAGAACATGTTTTACGAACAAATTTAACTATTAGATCATGTTCATAAGGTTCTAAATGAGTTTTGGGGGTCAAAAGTAAGATTTTAACATTGCTGGCGCTTGTGTGTTCATAAAAGAAAACCTTTGGCCATTTGACTGGGTCTCTTAAGAAACCATATTTTCTTTTTGACCTGGCCACTTAGGTGATAAAATTGTTGTGTATGTGACAATCCCAAAGTATAAGACTAAAAATTGTATTTTTGATATTTTGGGAGATCAGAAGCTCTGATTTTAACAACTGTCGATGCATTTTTCTCATAGAATCATTGTCTATCAATTAGAAATCTATTTTTTCATTTCCTAAGAACTTCTATTTTTTCATTATTTTCACCCAAGTTGAGAATCAAAACCCCATTTTCACTATTTTGGGGCTTGAAGCTCGTATTTGGGCGATTCCAAAGGAGTTTTTGAGATTTATTCCATGGGTAAGTTTTCTAGTCTTATAATTATCAATTTAAAAACACCTTCAAATTCTTTATTTCAAAATAGGTCTTGGGATTTTTGTCGGTAAAGCTTGAAAATGTTTTTTCTTTGAATTAAACCTCATTTTTATCTTATTTTGGCTTGAATTTTCAGCAGTAGACTCCTATGGGTTTGGGGAATAAATTTATAAAATAGATTTATGTTTTTACTTATTATTTTTGGACCAATTTTTAAGGTCCATTTTTAGACCAATCGTGAATATAGCAATATTTGTCTCACTTTACTTCTAACGTGTAGATTACCATATTGATAGTGTGATGGCACTTTGGGATTATGGAAGCAAAGATGGATAATATTTGGGTAATTTAAGTACTACAGTTCTACCTCGATGTAGGATTTTGTCTACTCTTCTTCATGAGATGGTGTATTATATATTTTGCATGTTAGATATGGATGTTAGGAAGTGATATTAGGTAGAACACCACGACTTAGCCTAATTTATGTGTTTGGGGGCCAGAAGGAAAATTAAACCTTATGGTAAAATATTTATTATGCTTCTCAGATTTTATTACCCTCGGTTTATAGCATTTTAAGTATAGTTAGCATTAATGGACCTTGATAAGAATATTTATTACATTACTCAGAGGATTGTGAAGGTTTTCCCTAGATTATGATGTTATGGTTATGTTGGATATGTACATTACTTGTCCCAAGGTCGTGTTCATGATATTAGTTAGATTCTGTGAAGTGATTTATCCATGTACAAGATGTGGTTTAGTTCATTGATATCTAGATGCTTATTATAATGCTTAAACTGATATTATTTAGGTACTGGTGATGGCATTCATAGATTTTGTACCTTTATATTTGCTAAAAGGATATATGGTACGATCATATCTAAAATATGATTTTTACTACGCTTTTTCTAAAGAAGAATTTATTCCCACTTTTCCCATTAAAAATGGATTTCTTCATAATGGGAATTACACCATCTTAAAGAATAACCTATGTTCCTTAAGATTGTGAATTATGTTTTAGATATTTGATCTAGATAGATGTTGGTCAACAATATTACAATTATTATATACCACGATCTTGAATGATTCCAACCCTTACTACCTTAATATGATGATTTAGTCTCAAAGTTTACCTCGGGTAATGGATTTACGGGCATATACTGTTTTAGCCACGATTCAAGCATGTGTATTTATGTATATATGTATTAGTCTTACTGGACTTGATCTATTAATTATTATGATGATTATTGGAAATCTTAGATAAGTACTAGGTCAGTGTATATGGATACTCCCAAACCTCCTAGGAGCCTCTTGATCTGTGAGACATCATGCTAGAGAAGAGAGTTCTTCATAGGTCCTGCCTTTACGAGCCGTCATTTGTACGAGTAGTATACACTAGGTTACTTTATGGAACTTTGATTGGTTATGTTATTATGGACTAAATTAGTATTTATTCTCGCATGTGCATTTCCTATCAGTAGTATACACCTATATCTATCAGCCTTATCGAGGTTTTATAAGTATAGGTATAAGTGTTGCTTACAATATATTGTCTGGTTCTTGTATGTATTTGCCTTATGGGGGTTTCATAGGTATAGGTTTTGACTATTGTTTGTTGAGTGTTTGTTGAACATTATGAGCCTATGTCAACGCTGGTCAAAAGTTTTGATTAGGTATTGTTTGTTAGGACTTGATGATTATTGTATTGTATTATTATTATAGTTAGTTTGTGACATATTGATTATTGGACTGATACTGATATTCTAGGTATGCTTCTTTTTTATTTCATTATATTTTCTTTATTATAGATAACTATCTCTTGTTTATACCTACATATTAATATCCTGATTATGTTAGTACTAGTTCCTAATGTGATTAGGAGGCCTTAAATTGCTAGTATGACTACTTTAGGTTGTACCTTTAGGTTAGCCTTCTTGTTGTACATATATTTATATATATATAGTTTTGGTAATATCGTATATAATTCCCTTCCTTCATGTGTTTATGTTGTCTATTCATTCCTTGTCCTTGTATAATATTACGTATCCTTTATCTTCTCTTTATTTATATATGGGATAGCAATATATGGTGTAGTTCTAGGGTTCCTTAGTATTGCTAGAATAGGATAATTTATCCTTATTGGCACCATAGCTTTACTACCATAGTTCCCAAGATATTTGACCATAGTTTTCATTCTTGAATGCATGTTATATGTATTTGCATTATCTTTGGAGCTTATTTGGTAGTTACCTAATGAGTACCACATGTTTGATACTCATACTACACTTCTGCGACCTAGTAATTAAATAGGTCCTCACTGTTATTGTGTGCATCATGAAGAGAAGCTATGGTTCAGATATAGGGTGAGCTCCTAGTGTTTAGAGCATTACTATTCTCCATCAAATGTATTAGACTAATAGCTATGTTGTATTTAGAGATGGATTATATTAGTATATTAATTAATTACTTCATTTTATAATCTTGTTATATTAAAACTCTTGTACTGATTCCGCCAGGTTTTGGTACTACCTTATTTACTATATTAAAGTCATGACAAATTACTATCATAGCCAAGTTTATTGGTGCTTTGGTAAATTTTCTGAGTGTCTAGTAGAATCCAATAGAGATGAACATAACCTAATTTTGAGAGGCTACATGGCTTTCTTAGGAAATTCTATTCTTGACTCATTCTCGTGGGTCCATTTTTTGTAGAGCCTCAATTACATTCTTTGACTCTATTCTATACCAAATGGATGATGCAATATGTCGGTAGATGTAGATGAGATTGAAGCATACATTCCCAGAGCTTTAGCACAACATCACACAAGGGAGTTAGGGATGAATGTCGAAGATCTTTAATTTCAGTTAGATGATTTACGACCATCTCAAACTCTGGTAGAGTTTGTGATGTATTCAGCCTTTAGAGATTTAGTATTAGGGATTTGAAGCCTCTTTATGGATACCTTACATCTAAGGATGACATCGGATTCATCGAGTAATTCTCAGGCCAGAGTTGGATTTGTTTGTGTTTAGTAGGATTCTTTATCAGTTTTAAATTATGTGACTAGATTTCTTAAGTTTTCCAGGCATATTTTGATGCTATATCCTTTAGAGTATGATATAGTGTATGGATTTATTAAAGGATAAGCATTGCCACTCTGTTTAGCATTAGAGCATTTAATAGTAGTTGGGTGTTCTTTCTCTCATGATATTGACTAAGAGAAGTCCATAGAGAGATCATGTATTAGGACTCATGGTGGTGGTTATAAAAGGCCATGTCACTAGTATAGTGCTATTAGTATTTAATTCGGGGGGTAAGGATCCTCCTAGTAGAGTCAACTTTATTTGTAAAATATAGTTTCTATGTTAGTGGCATCTTAGGATACAAGTGGCTCTATGATTTGTCATGGTGATCATAGTGGGCAGAGTTCTCATTAGACATTGAAGAGTTGTATGGCTTCTTAGGATGTGGTGGCTATTTTAGATTAGTAGGGGTAGAAACTCAGAGTATTCCAGGAGTGTGTTTTGGTTGGGAAGAGATGGGACATTGGTCTAGAGAGTGGTCCAGACTTATGTTGGTTGTTCAAATAGAGTTAGCATATGGTCCTCACAAGCCTAGAGTTCCTAAGGTATATTATTATTATATGGAGAATGGTAATTTTAGCAGAGAGTACCCTCAGTATCATTTGGTTTTCCAATTAGGGTTAGCTTACATTTTTTGCTATATTAGGGCTTTAAGGGTTTGCTGCAACTGTAGAGAGATTCGACCTTGGTCGAGAGATTGTCCCTGACATGAGATTATTAGTTATTAGCTCATTCAAATAAGTATTATGGTGTTGTGTAACCTTTATTTATAGGCAGCGCCTTAGCACCACAGTTGATGATTTAGATGCTCAGCCTGAATTTGGAACCATTCAAAGTCATTCTCCCGCAATCACTTAAGACATGTGAATTAGAGTTTAACCATGATAGGGGCACCTTTTTATTTCCTATCCTTAGCTTTTCATTTGAATGTATAGGGTTCTTGTACCCATCAAAGATTGTATGCCTTGGTAGGTTTATATTTAAAATTTAGGGTTTTTGTAGACATCGATGATTGTATGAATTAGTAGGTTTATATTCATTGTTGTATTTCTTGGCCTAGAGTTTTTGATTATATAAATTCTCATATATATGATTTTTTAGTAGTGTATAGAGTGGATCAGTGTGATATTTCCTTATGGGTGTATTATTTGGGTTTGAGTCCCATTTATGGCGGGATATTTACTTTTTATATCCTTACAGTGTTACTTGCTATAGATTTTAATTTTATATATTGATTATTCTAGATATTGATGTTTATATTGTAGTTATTATTATTGTCATTTTTGAATGTTAATTGATCCTTGATTGGTAGTTGGTTAGTCTAGCATTATCTAGTTAGAATTCCATTCTTCGCAGTTCTTATTTGTTGGCTTGGTCAGCTAGCTTGGTTGGATGATTTTTCTCCTATAGCAAGGTTATGTTGGTTGTTTTTCTCTTTTATTGGTTATGCTAGATTTTTTATGGAGAGGATTGTGGTATTGGAGGTAAGTTGGCTTTCTATGGTTCTATTGTGGTTTTAGATTTAGCGAGTGGATTGTGTAGCTCATTTTCTAGGATGACTAGTTTGTGGTCTATCCTTCTAACTTATCACTAGTTTATCACCCAATAGTTGTTTTGATGTTAATATCTAGAGGTTTTGGATTTGTCTTTCAGGTTTGTTGGGTTTGTCTCTTGGTGATGATGTGTTCATAGTATTGGTGTGGAGTTTTATACTCTGTTCTTATTATGATGTATTTCTTGTTGTAGTGGAGTTAGAGAGTTGTTGATAGTTGCTCTTTCTTGTAACCAATTCCTAAGTTGGTGAGTTCAGTTTCTTTTGCCTAGATGGAGTATTCAATTGACAAATTTTTAGCTATGGTTGCATTTCTCTAAGTTGCTAGAGTTTTTGCTATTATAAGGGCAATTTACAGCCTTAGTGAGTTCTTAAGTATGTTTTGGTAGTTCATGCCCTCAAGTAGATATAGAGTTGATTGTTTGTGTTTTCATCCAGTGATTTATTCTCTATAGTTATTTTGTTCATCAGCTATATTTCAATTTTATCTCTAGCATGATTTAGTAAGGATATGACTAATTTGGATACAAAGGTCGATTGGATATTTTGCCTTAGATCAAACTCATTAGCTCAGTTTTAGATTTGATGCCTTGGAATGATGATTTAGAGGTTATGATGGATTTGGATTGCAGATGCCTAACCATCTTCAGGTTCTTTATTTCTTGTAGAGATTTAGTGGTTCCACCTTTGTGTCGATAATTTAGCGTGGAGTTGTAGAGCATGGGTGCAACCTTTATTTTCAGATTTGTCTTAGTTAGGATTTCATCAATAGGTAGGCAAAGCCTACCCTTTGTCTACCTTTTAGGTCTTCCTTAGTTCAGATGAATTGTGTTTGATAGGTGTTCAGATGATATTTCATTGGCACAATATTGGTTCATTCGGCTTTGACCATAGGTTTTAGCTTTCACTAGGATTTTGGATGATCTACTCAACAAGAGTAGATTGCTTGAGTTAATTTTAGAACAACTTTATCCTAGCTTGATGGGACCTCCTAGAACCTAATATTCTGTGGTGAGTATTTGTGTTTCAAACTCCTGGATTTTGATTTTGAGGGTCATTCGGCCCAGTTGTAGCATTTACATAGATTGCAGGCCTTGGTTATTTCAATTTTTTTGCCTAGGTAACACCTTATAGTCTTATTCTCATACCTTCTTTTATATATTTATGGTAGAAAAGCTTTCATTCTTTAGGTTTATTATGATGGGATAGCATGGACAAGACTCAAGTGATTTTCTTCCTAGTTTGGAGTGGATAGTAGGTTTAGAATGGCAAAAAAAGGTTATATTTTGATTTGGAGTTAATTACCTGACTCGGGCCTTGGTTTTCCTTTAGCTTTGGTAAGTCTTCATTTTATTATGCTGGTATCAATATGGTATTAGTGTGTCATTGTTCAGATTTGCATGCATTATTCTTCGTCAGTTCAATTGGCAGCTAGCTGGTGGTTAAGGTTGAGGTTTTTCTATTTGAGAGTTAAGTGTGGAGGTTGGTTGGAAAAGAGATATTTGTGGGAAAACCCCTTAGAAGCATCATTACTCCTTAGAGGTTATTTGAGAAGTCATGCTTAGAGCATGCCAGCCCAGTACCTCATCCCTTCGAGCTTTCGTGAACTTTCTATCCTTTGAATTTTGTAGATGAAAGTCCTTTTAGTAGATATTGTAATGACCCTCTAGGTCATTTACTCTATTTGTGTGCATTTTTGTTCTTTTAAGTATTCCAACAAGGGCTACAAGTCATTTATACTTTCCAGAACTGTTGGTTCAATTATCGAACAATTCGTTTGGATTTTAGGCTCATTTCCCTTTTTTGGATCTTTATCTGTCTAAGATTTGGTCTTGGAACAGAACTCCTTATAGATGACCTTTGATGAGTATTTCAACAACGCATCAGCTCTGAAATATTTATTTTAGGCTGGGGGACCCTTGGTTTTGGTCTTGAGGCTCTCGAACTCAATTTGGGCTATTGGGTTTATTATATAAGAAATATAACTATAGGTTTGGGTCCCACAGTTAGTCTAAATGATCTTTATTGAATTTTTTTATGATTCCATTGGAATTGGACCATGTTTTACATTCAAATTTCACTATTGAATAAAGTTCATATGGTTCGGAATGAGTTTTGGGAGTTAAAAACAAGTTGAAGACATCGCTAGTGCTGATGTATTTGTGAAAGCGAACCTTGACAATTGGACTGGGTCGCTTAAGAAACTATTTGGCCACTTAAATGACATTTTGACCACTTGATCAGGTTGCTTATGCGATCAAAGTGTCGCTTAAGGGACCACCACTGGGTAAAACACCCAAATTTATATTTTTGACATTTTGGGAGCTAGAAAGCTCCAATTTTGATTATTTTTGATATGTTTTTCTCATAGAATCTGTTTCTATCAATTTAGAACACTATGTTCCTCATTTCCCAAGAACTTCTACATTTTGGGGATTTACTACCAAGTTGAGAATCAAAACCCTATTTTCACCATTTTTTGGGCTTGAAAGCTCAGCTAGTGCGATTCCAAAGGATTTTTTGATATTTCTTCCATGGGTAAGTTTCTAATCATATAAATATAGTTTTTTCCTAGATTTTATCTTCCAAACAACTTCAAATTCTTAATTTCAAAATGACTTTAAGGGATTTTGTAGGTAAAGCTTGAAAATCTTTTTCTTTAATTTGAACATCGTTTTTATATCATTTTGGCTTGGGTTTTGTGTTGTAGACTCCTATGAATATGGGGAACAAATTTAAAAAATAGAATTATGGTTTTACCTATTTTATTTTTTATCCCATTTTTGAGTTCCAATTTTAGATACTTCTTGAATATAGCAATATGAGTTTCATTTTACTTCTAACGATATGTGGATTACTTTTTTTATAGTGTGACAATGCTTTTAGATCATGATGTAAAGGCGGACGATATGGGCGATTCAAGGATTGTGGTTCGACATTGAGGTAGGCTTTCGTTTACTCTTCTTCATGAGATGGTGTATTAGATTTCTTGCATGTTAGATAGAGATTTTATAATGTGATATTCGGTAGAATACTATGACTTAGCCTAATTTTTGAGTTTAGGCTCTAGACGGGAAATTGGCCCTTAAGCTGAAATACTTATTTTGCTTTTTGGATCCTATTACCCTAGGTTGCTATTATGTTCGTCATAGTTAGGACTAATGAACCTTGAGTATAACATTTATTACATTACACGGTGGATTATGATGTTATGGTAATGATAGATATGTACATTATTGGGCCCAAGGCTATGTTCATCATATTGGTTGGATATCAGTAAGTGATTTATACATGTTATTTAGCTCAATGACATTTATATGCTTATTATAATGGTTACAATTATATTATTTGGATACTAGTCATGACATGCATAGATTTTGCACCTTTATGCTTGCTAAAATGGTAAATGGTACCATCCAAACTAAATATGATTTTTACTGCTCTTTGCCTAAAAAGTAATTTATTTACACTTTTCAATTTTAAAATGGATTTGTTCATAATTTACGCCATACCATCTTAATGAATAATCTATCTACACTAAGATTAAGAATGATGTTTTAGAGATATGACCAAAATAGACTCTGGTCTACGGATTTACTACTATTATTTCCACGGTCGAGAGAGATTCAGACCCTTTACACTTATATGATGATTTATTCTTGGATTTTACCATGGGTAATGGATTTATGGACTGATACTCTTTGAGCAATGGTTTTAGCCTGTCCATTTATGTATATACATATTATTAATATAGGCCTTGGTAGATTGATTACGAATTTGGTTATTGAAAATCATGGATCAGAACGAGGTCGGTGTATTCCGGTACTCTTGAACTCCCTAGTAGGGGCCCCTTCATTTGTGTGTCATCATGCTGGAGAAAAGAGGGTGTTGTAGGTCCTGCCTTTATAAGTCGTCGAGCTGCAGGATGTGCATACACTAGGTTACTTTAGGGCACTTGAATAGGTAATGGTATTATAGACATAACATTCATTCTTGCATGTGCATTGTCTATCACCTGTATCACCTATATCTATCGACCTTCTAGGTGGTTCCATAGGTATCAGTGTAAGTGCTACTTGCAATATAGTATATGGTGGTTATATCTATCATCCTTTCAGGGGTGGTATTGGTATAGGTTCTGACTTTTGTTTTCTGAGTAAGGTAGAACCTTTCGAGCCTATGTCAGCGATGGATTATGAAAAGCTCGATTTGATATTTTTTGTCCATACTAGCCGGTTACTATTTGTAGTATTTTTATGATTAGTTCGTGATAGGTTTATTATTGGACTGATATTGAGATTTGAGGTATGATTCTTATTCCTTTATTTATGGTTACTTTATTATGGATAATTATTTCATGTTTAGATGTTTAGATTAGAGATTTGTATTATATTAGTACTAGTTACTACTATGATTAGGAGGCCTTAAGATGTTAGTAAGACAACTTTAAATTGTACCTTTAGGTTAGCCTTATTTCGGTACATACATTTATATATATAGTTATGGTATTACCATATATTCTTCCCTTCCTTCATGTGTTCATATAGTATATCCATTCCTTAGCCTTGTATACTATTACATATCCTTAATCCGCTCTATATTCATTTATGGTCCAGTGATATATAGTATTGTGCTAGGGTTCCTAGGTATGGTCAGAATAGGATAGTTTATCCTTATTGCCTCTTTATATTTACGATGTTAGTTACAAAGATATTTGTGTGTAGTTTACATATTTTCTTACATGTTATGTATATTTTCATTATCTTTGGAGCTCAGTTGGCAGTTTTATACTGAGTACACGTGTTTAGAACTCATACTACACTTATGCAACTTCTAGATAATAGTATGAGTCCTCGTCATTATTGTGTGTATCTTGTAGAGTAGCTATGGTTTTAAGATATAGGGTGAGCTCCTGGCATTAAGAGCATTCCTATTCTCTCTCCTATGTGTTAGACTAATCTCTATGTTGCATTAAAAAATGTGCTATATCAGTTTATTTATTTACTACTTTATTTTATGATCTTATTACATTAAAAGCTCTTGTATTGATTCCCCTAAGTATTGGACTATCTTTTATATTTCAGTCTTTTATTCCATTTATTCCTCATTCTTCTTCCATTTTTCGTGGTGTCCATTACTACTAGTTCTGCACTATAGGTTGTCTTTTCTACTAGTGGGTTATAGTACGTGCGATCATGACCTGGGAAATCAGATCATGACACTGGGTGTAGTAGTATCTTTTTTAACCTCATCCTCATATCTCACACTTTCTAAGTTTGCTTCACTTTAAAAAAACTCAGCCCCCTCATCAAATGGGGAGATAATTCTATTTGACCAACACTCTTTCTTGTTCGATACCCTGGTGTCTAGACTCCTGCCTTCGTTCTTAGACTTATCAAATAATCATTGAGTCGAGGAGTCCCTTCCTACTCACTTAGCTCTACACGAAATTTAGGATTACCTTTTGCAGACATTTTTGTACCTAGTGAATAAGAATGTTATCTTAGGTATCAAGGAAATTATAGTAATAATGTAAGGCTTAACCTTGTATTACACGGTTGGCGACATGGGTAGAAAACTCATCCACTTGTTGATGGATCATCAATCACTATCGTTAACCTAAAATAAAATGTCGAAAAAATTTGATATGGTTGATGACTTAGGCTAATATCTCATCAACTTGTTGATCGCTTTTCAACCTCCGATTTTAACATGAGATGAATGACCAAGAGATTATACAGGATTTATAATTTGGGTTTACATTGCATCAACTTGTTTATGGGTTGTAAACCTTCATTGTCAACTTAAGATAGAATGACCCTAGGAATTTATAGGGTTTACAGCTTTGGTTAATAGCTTGTCAACTTGTTGGAGATCGAGAACCTCCATGGTAAATCTAAGACTGAATGAACCCATGAATATACATGGTTGACAACTTGGGTTGACAGCTCTAACTTATTGATGACTCATCAGCCTTCATTGTCGTTATTAAACATCAAGATCTTCAATTAGAGTTCATAAGAATGAGTAATATTCTATGAGAATTATGAACCCTACACTGATTCATCAAGGTTACTAACTCAAATAAGATGTAAGTCTTATAACATAATGGAGTATTCATGATTCCCAAGCTTAAATAGGATACCCACACTTCACCCATGTGAAAATTGAAGGTAATCCTATCTCTCTAAAAAAATTTGATTGAGAGAAAAATATGTTACCCATCTATTTTACCCCATTTTCTCATTCTTTCAACATTATCCATCAATATTACATGATGTTCTCATGGAAATAAAGGAAATAATTAAATTGCATACCATGTTATTGAAGTCCAACGTAGAACAAATGAAATACAAAGGAGACTTAAACTTTAATGTTCTCGCATTGTACACAACTATTACTAATGACAATGGGTGGTGCTTTTGTGGTTGTTATTTTTGTGTGCATATTTTAAAGGATTGATGAATAAGATAAAATGTTGAGATTATAATGACTTTTGATGAATTTAGATTGAAAAAGAGAATAATAATGAAGTAATTAAGCGGGGAGGTGAAAGGTTTTGAAAGTGATGGGTTCTCTTTTATTTTTATATTTTTTAATTTATGATAAGATAATTGGGTTTTATGATTTAGAATTTGGGATATTGAGTCTAAGTGGTTGGACGATTTAAGGTTATGATAACTCTCAAATTACTCTCTTGAATGGGTGTAAGTGATCGTTGGCAATATAAAACCCAACAAGGTTGGGGTCGAATCCCATAGGGAATATGGTGTGAAATCAAGTTGTTTGCGATTTAATCCACTGATAGTTTAATGTTTCCTGAAATGGGGGGTTTAGGTTTAAATAGTTGTTGTTTTTCATTTTAGTTTCGGTGTTTGTAAATCAAGAGTTTATGAAATAACTAGAATTATGTTCACTAGGGCTTCCGGTACATGACAGGTGCTAAAAGTGGTTCAAGATTTTCACGGTGGGTGGGATAACAAGCTATTTTTATCGATGTCATGATTGAATGTCTCTCAACCTACTTAAACGTTTCATTCCCTAATCCTCTCGGACTTAGGGAATTTCTATTTACTGCCCAGATTTTACCTTAGGTTAACCAACCTTGTTACAACGCTGATTATTAAACAAAGTATTTTTGAGTCCCTATTGATAATTACTTCCTACTATATTAGATTTCTTTCTCAAGAAAATCAAAGCAAGTGTGTCTACTGTTTGCAACCAACAGACATTAATTAAAACTTCAGAATTATCAAGAAATCCGACCACCTTTTGAATCTTGAATACTTAGCCCCTCATCAAGACCTAACCCTAGATCCCATAACTCAGGTTAATGGAGTTTAGCAACTCATGATGTAACAAATGAAACACATAGTTGAAATCATGATTTGAAAGATAAACTTATAGATATGTATAATAACTAGTGAATCACAGATTAGATCATAAAGGTCAAAATCCCAAAATACTGATAATAATCTCTCAAAAGTAGTTGTGGTGTTAAAGTCAAGAAGTAAAGAGAGAAAATATCAAAATATCTTGTCCAAAACACAAGGTGTCGACCTTGTGCAGAATAATAATAATAATAATAATCATGTCTAGAAAACCCTAAAACAAAGCTTTAAATAGTTTACCCTAAATAAGGAAACAAATTAATAAAAATCATCAATCCTTCGGATTAGCCGACGACATTTGTGATAGCTTATCATGAAGTTGATGACTTATCACAAATGTCGTCAGCTTCTTCTTCAGTTTTGGCTCTTCCTGCTTAAGGCTGAAGACAAACTTGATAACCTATCTGCTACGTGATGGCCTATCATAAAATATTGTCAAGGCTTTGCTTCAGTTCTCCTTGGCTGCCTTAGGCTGACGACATTCTTGATAACTTATCAGACCCTTGATGGCTTATCAAAAAATGTCATCACAACTTCCACTTTAGGCCAATTCTCTTTCTACTGATGACGACCAACCTGATAGCTTATCACAGGGATGACGACTTATCACAATTGTCATCAACCACACTTGTCCTTAAATTTCTTCAAATTTCAACTTCTTTGCTTCATTTCATGTTGGTTCTCTATCATATCAGGTTAAACTGCAAAATCAAACATAAACTAATAAAAAATAACTAAAGTTTCTCAAGACCTTGCAATTATTTAGAGTTAAAATCCTCAAATGTGTTAGCATATGTTCACACATCAACACCCTCAACTTAAAATAATTACTTGTCCTCAAGCAACAAAAACATAACTAAAAGAATACAACGTACAATTTGGCAGCTAACTACTCATATTAGTTTAGAATAATTTCACCATCACTAAGGTCAGTCAATTTAAAACTCACTGTTGATGTTTTGAAGAACAACCATACAACTCACAAGCATCAAGATATGAAAAAAATTCAGTAATAACAATCATGCCATACCTAGATCACACTATCTGAACAAGTCAGTGACTTGGCAACGTACACAATGTACCCTCACAATAAAGAAATCCCTTTTTCACTCATATTAGAATTCTCATACATAAATATAGGGATAATCATAAGTCTCACTCTAAGAATGAAGTTCCAAACACTGCATGTCAAATACCATAGGGTTGCCCTTATAGTCAGTACCCAAATCTTCAGGTAGGTCAGTTAGGATTACTTTAGGGATTTTCTTAGGCTTGTAATGTAGGCTAGGGGATGGTATGATATTTATGAATATTTTAGAGTGACTATACCTCCTTGAAACTACACTAAACACTTAGGGTTTCACTTCTCAACCTTCTTTTCATCCTCTTCTTTTATTGATCACACAAGCTCAAGATGGATGCGGTCTTTTCAATCATCATATTATCTTTTTATCATATTTAACACAACTTCCTCTTTTCTTATTCCTTTTTCACCGCACCCAACATTTTATTCTTTTCTCTTATTATACCTCTATTTATGCTCATTTTGCATCACATACCCCTATGATAGACACTCTCAACTTAGGTTGTTTGCCTAAGTCAAGGTGCACAGTGCCCAAGAAGGACAAGGTCCAAAATAGGTTCATTGTGAGGTAAACTGGAAGGTGAGAGATTTCACAGAAAGAAACAAGCATATAGGCTCAAATAAGGGATCAAGGGATATTATTCACATTGGGAATGTCATTTAGGCTAAAAGTGGGTTACAATAAAAAATGGCCTATGATGCTTTCCTAACCCCTATTCTACAACCTAGGCAGGACTTACAGGGAAAGTTCTAGATTTGGCACACAACAGGAGATAAGTAAGACCTCACACACACATGACACACAAATACATCGCATATCGCTACTTATGCGAATCATAAAATTTGTTCGGCAAAAATCGTTAAGTCGCCAGACTAATGCCACAAAAAGATGCACCGCAACAACAAATGAATGCAATTCACACAGTTATGAACTCAGATTAATGGAGAGGTGCTCAAAAGTCACAAAATAAGCTAACTGCCTTAAGTACCTATATTACTCCTAATTATCTACAAAAAATTATTACAATAGTATCCTACCCTACACCCTCAACTTAAAGTTGAAAATAAAATAAACCCAGGGTTTAGGGCCTACCTGGAGTGACTCAAGCTCGGGGGTCATGGTTTTTTGACCCTGCTGCTGCATCAACTACTACCTTCTCTCCATCGAGAGATTTTGTCCTTGAAGTGGTAGGGGATCTGCTAGATGAGGCACCTGCAGCCCTGGCTTTCAAAGCCTCCTCCCATCTCTCATTGTCCGCTAGGGACTCCATTCTTGCTTTCTTTAACTCCTCTTTTTCGGCCTTCTTTTTCAAGTTCTTTTTCACTCTTCTTTGTTCCTCGCTGTCAAGATCTTTTCTCTTATATTTTCCCTTCTGCTCCCTCTTGTTCTTCTTCTTTTTCTTTGGTGAATCTCCAGTGAGGTCAAGCATTGGAATTTCTTTCACAAATTCATGCATAGCCGGATCTGTCGGCACCATAAATTAGTGTTGCTGTAATACCCCAACATCTGCCTTTACCTTGTTCAAGGCCACTCTAAATTTAGCAAGATCAGCCCCTGACATTTCTTTTGGCCTTCATTAAATCGGTTCTCTAATTCTGTAACCCATCAAGGCAAAGTCACAAAAGGCTCAAGGGAAGCCTTGATTCTCTTGTCTACTGCAGTGGCAAACTGTTTGGCAAAAGCATGTAGTTATGCCTCACACTATTTAGCTTAATTGGCCACTTTTCTAATATCGATCAGATGAAATGCAAATCTTGTTGATGCTATAAAAGCTGAGGGATTGGGTTCATTCTCAGGCACTGAACCTGCTTATGCTTCAAAAGTTGGCTGCACAGTCTCAAAATCTTAAACTTCCACATCAGGTGTTGAACCGGCATTTGTAACTGGAGGGTCTGCTACTACCTCTACACCTCTATCAAGTATCAGTCCTGGCTGATTTTCATCATACCATATGGGATTATTGATCTTTCGGGCAGGAATGTCATCATCAACCCCTGCTATCTCTGGCACATTAGCAGCTCGGCATAACTCTGTGATAAGAAAGGGGAAAGGATAAGTAGTGTCAGTTTTTGCCATTCCTATCTTTATCTCATCAGCAATGATTTCCCCAAAATTAAGGGGGAGCTTCTGCACCATGCTTGCTACTAGGATAGCTCGGTCATCACCCAAAATGTTGTCTCCATCAGTGGGCATCATCCAGATACGCACTACAGCCCACCAAAACTTTTCCTCTTGAGTCAAAGAGGACTTATAGATTCACTCATTTGGGTTGGTCACCCATGCTGGTTCCACTTCAGCTATGATGTTGGCCAACCACGAACGTTGATTTTCTCGATTCTTAATCCAAGCATAGACTGATGGTAAAATGTCTTGAGGAGTGAAGTTAGGGACATGCGAGAACCTATTGATAGTTCTGATTGACATATCAACCCTTATACCCCTTACCTAAACTCTATCCAATAGGGGCTAGTCTGCAATACTTTCTTCTGACCTATACATATTTTCCAACTGAGCCTGGTAGTTCGCATAAAAATCTCAGACCAGTGCAGGTAAAAATGTGCATCCCCCTTTTATAATCCATCCCTAGCCGTACTCTTTGAACTTCTATTCCACTTCAGGATACCAACACAGACCTTTGGTGATAATCTTCTTTTCTTCCTGAATTTCCCTTTTAGTCCTTCTTCTATCAGTTCTACAGAGCCCAGTAGTGAAGATTCCCTCTGCCTTGGGAATTTTCCATCTAGCATTGTCTCAAACTTCAGGGTTCTTACATTTGATAAGTGTTCCCTAAATTGGAGACTCCTCATCATCTTTTTGTTCAGTGAAAGGGGATTCAGATGTTGTTCCCTCAGAATCAAGCTCCTCAGACCCTTCAAGTTCTTCCTCTTCAGATTCAGCATGTTCAGACTCATATTGCTCATGTTCAGACTATTTAGATGCCTCCTACTCAGAAGCAGTTGTTGTTTCAGTGTCCTCACTAACCTCTACCTCAACTGGTGGGAGTTTTAGAGGCTGGTTAGGTATTTGCTTTTTCTTTCTCTTTTTGAACATAGGTTCTTCCTTTTCATAATCAAACTCCTCATCAATGAGTCTCCGATGTACACTTTTCTATTGTTCCTTGTTTGAAAGCATGGGGATCTTTCCTTTGGGTGACATTATAAGGTTCCTGTAGCAATTGAAAAACCATTAGTCAATCCTCAAGAGTCTAAAAAAAACACATTAATTATTTAAGCTTCACATCCTTTGGAAAGGCTCATTCATGCTTTAGGTTCCAGGTGTGACATTATTTCTTGATAAGTCATCATGATTGTGATAGCTTATCACAATTTTCTTCAGCCTTAGATTGAACCTGCAAAACTTTATCAACTTCTGAGGATATTTCTAATAAGTCATCACAAATGTTATAGCCTATCACAAATGCCGTCATCTCTAAACAGAACTCACTTCATTCTTAGTAGCCTTTGACGACATTTCTAATAAGTCATCACAGTTATGATAGATTATCATGAATGTCATCAGCTCTTATCAGAACCCCACTTTTGATTTTAACTCAATTTATTTTGGTCCCATTATTTCACAAAATCCACTCGAGTTCTTATTTGTGAACTAAATTTTAAGCCTTAGGCTTGCACAGGAAATCCTATTTCCAAATTTCATCCCCTTTTCCAGTTGAACTTGATTCAAGTCTCTTAGGAACTTGGGTTTTCATCAATCTATCCCTTACCAATTGCAAAGAAAAGTCAAATTTCGAGCACACCTGATGGGGGCCTTTAATGTGATTACACGCATAAGAGGAAGTAAAAAGTAATTCTTGATTTTAATTGCAAACCCACACACAAGGAAACATGCTTTTTCTTTTACTTGGAAAAAAATATTGAATAAGGAAATAAAATACTCTAAATATTGAAGGGAAATAACTTAAAAGGAAGTAGAAACAAGCGAGAAAGTGGAAAAGTTCGACTGGAGCCGGCTTGGATCTTTATAATTGGCCCAAATTTGGTTGTTAAGTTACATTCTGATGACATCTCATGATGTCTTTTCATAGGTGTGATGACCTATCCCAGATGTTGTCAGCGTTAATAGAACTTCAATTCAAAATTGTCCTCTCTGACGACAATTCTGATAGCTTATCACAGTTTTGACGTCTTATCATAAATGTCGTAAGGACCTTTTTTACTGATTTCATCATTTTTCCACCTCCTTTGAACTACATCCTAATTACAAAAATAAATACTTTACTAGAATATAAAATTTTGGGTTTCCTCCCAATAACACCTGATTTACTGTCGCGGCACGACTTGGTTATCTTGACTACTCAGACTTCGCCAAGACATCTTCTTGATACCCCTTTATCATCTTCATAGAATACATCAACGATTGAGAAAACACCCATCTCTTTTTGCTGAGTCATGGATGAATGTATCTTGAAGCGTGTTTCTTTATCATTTAGCCTGGACATCAGCTCTTTCAACTCCATGTCTACGATCTCTCTCCAGGTTGAAAGGAATGGTCTTCTCAAGATGATGGTCACTTCAAAGTCCACCTCGCAATATAGGACTATAAAATTAACCGACAGAATAAAATTGGCTACCTTTACTAAAACATCGTGTAATATGCCCACAGGCTGCTTCATAGACCTATCTGTCATCACCAACTACATATTTGTTGGGGTAGGATTTACCAAACCCAATTTCTTGTACACAAAAAGTGTCATTAGGTTTACACTGTCTCCCAGATCGTATAATACTTTGGTGATTTTCAGGGAACCAATAGTACACAAAATGGTAAACGCTCCCGGGTCTGCCTTTTTCTGCACTAAAGACCTTGTAGAGATAGCACCTCAATGGAGAAGATTGTTCTCTTGGTCATGGCTAACCTTCCATTTTTTTGTCACAAGGTCTTTCATGAACTTTGTGTATCCTGTCATTTGGTTAAGTGACTCAACCAAAGGCACATTTATTGTCAATTGCTTGAGCATTGCCAGGAATTTGCTGAATTTTGCATCATCATCCTTCTTCTTCAATCATTGAGGAAAGAAAGGTGGTGGTCTTGGGATAGTTTTCAACACCACTTCTTCTTTATTCTCTCTTTCCTTCTCTGAAGCAATAATAGAACTATCCAGCTTCTCAGACTCCACTGGATTGCTTTCTTTGGATTTATCAACAACTACCTCACCATCTATAGATTTGCCCACAGAAGTGCCAAGTAATATCTTACTACTCCTAGTGGTAATCGCCATACATGAGCCATCATTACATAGATTCTGAATCGTATTGCTTGGTAATATTTCGCTCTTTCTCTGGTTTAATATAGCAGAAAGTTGGCTCATCAGCTCCACCAACTGTTTGATGGTAGTGGAGTGTGAGTGCACCAACTGACTGATGGATGTCAGATCGGTCTTCATGGTGGTTACACCAGAGTTGGTAGCCTCAACTCCCTTCAATAATTTCTCCATCATGTCCTCCATGGACATCTTTCCAGAGCTAGTTGCAGCAGCTTCCCAATTTCTAGGAGGAATATATAAATCACTCCTATCATTATAGCTTGTCCAATTTCCTTGCTCCCTATCTTTGTAACCAGGCTTTTCATAAATGTTCTGAACTTGATTCCCTTTTTCTATTGCCTCAGAAACCCCCCTGATTATTAACATAATTCGCCTCTTTTTCAGGCTCCATATCCACTCGGTCTTGAGATTTTACAACTTTAATTTTCTTTATCTTTCCTGAAAATAAGTGCTTGGTGAGTAAGTCCATCAGAGTCTTTAGATGAGCCATGTCTTGATCCCGTTCCTCATCTCTCCTACGTTATTCAGTAGGCATACCAACTAAAAAAGTAGTGCTTGCTACAATAGACTCCCTAGTATGCCAAGCCCGACTCTATTTGGTCATCCTATTTATCATATCTGAGGTATCTCAAAAAGACAGAGCAACAAATGAACCACTAGCAACATTATCTACAATCGGCTTTGTTACAGAGTTGAGGTCCCTGAATAAAGTCTCCATCAAGTGTAGGTCCGTCATATTGTTGTTCAGATACTGTGTTAGCTTCTTCTGGAATCTCTCCCAAGTCTCATACAAAGCTTTAATAGGGAGCTGTCTAAAATTGTTGATTTCATCCCTCAACTGTACCCTCCTAGAGTGTGAGAAAAACCATTCTAGGAACGCTTCTTTCAATTGCTTCCAGTGGTTGATGGAATCAGGCATAAGCTCATTCAACCATAATGTTGCCTCCAAAGACAGAGACAACGGGAATAACCTCAATTGGATAGCGTTATGGCCCACTCCTAGGTTATCAAAAGATATGCAAATGGTGACAAAATTCACTAGATGCAGGTTTGGATCATCCCCAGGAAGGCCACCAAACAACCCTTCAGATTGAAGAGTTGGATCATAGTACTCGTAATGTTGCACTTGGCTTCAGGTGCCAACGGTGGAGGAATAATTGCACACGTTTCACCTGCACCATCCATTCCATAATCATCATTATTTCGATCATACTAGACTGGCTGGTACTCTTGTCTTCTTTGGAACATACAGTTCCGGTTAACATTACGTGGCACTTGTGCAGTTATCTGCTCTACACGCCTTGGGTTACTAGGTTTCAATAACTCTTTGTCCCCCATATCTTTATCCTCAGCATTTGGATGTCGTGCATGTTACCCGACATTTTGAATATTCACCTGAACTCTAGCAAAGACATCCAGTCTGTCAGCCTCTTACTATTCTGCCATTCTTCTTATTCATTGCGGTTCCGAATTTAGTGGTAATAATGTTTCTCTGAAACTTATGGTGCTTGGCATACACTGTACAATCCTGCAAATAATCAAAAAAAACAAATAAACATAAATCTAGGAAACTTAACTAACAGTCAATTAGCGCATACAAACTTTCGCTTACAACCGTATTCCCCGGTAACAACACCATTTTTTATAATGCTCAAATTACACTCTTGAATGGGTGTAAGCGATCGTTGTCAATATAAAACTCAACTAGGTTGGGGTCGACTCCCACAGGAAATATGGTGTGAACTCAAGTTGTTTGCGCTTTAATCCACTGATAGTTTAATGTTTCCTGAAATAGGGGTTTAGGTTTAACAAGTTGTTAGTTGTCACTTTACTTTCGGTGTTTGTAAATCAAGAGTTTATGAAATAACCAGAATTATGTTCACTAGGGCTTTCGGTACATAACAGATGCTAAAAGTAGTTCAAGATTCTCACGGTGGGTAGGATAACCAGGTATCTTTATCAATGTTATGCTTAAATGTCTCTCGACCTACTTAAATTTTTAATCCCCTAATCCTCTCGGACTGAGGGAATTTCTATTTACTAAAAGATTTTACCTCAGGTTAACCAACCTTATTACAACGCTGATTATTAAATGATGTATTTCCGAGTCCCTGTTGATAATTCACTTCCTACTATATTTAATTTCTTTCTCAAGCAAATCAAAGAAGGTGTGTCTATTGTTTACAAACAATAGACATTAATTAAAAGTTCAAAATTATCAAGAAATCCTACCAAGTTTTTAATCTTGAATACTTAGCACCTCATGAATAGCTAACCCTAGATCCCATAACTCAAGTTAATGGAGTTTAGCCACTCATGATGTAACGAAAGAAACACATAATTGAATTTATGATTTGAAATATAAACTTACAGAGATGAATAATAACTAGTGAATCGCAGATTAGATCACAAAGGAAAAAATCTGAAAATACAGATAATAATATCTCAAAAGTAGTTGTGTTGTTAAAGTCAAGAAGTAAAGAGAGAAAATATCAAATTATGTTCTCCAACACTCAAGGTGTTGACCTTGTGTGGAATAATAATAATAATAATAATCATGTCTAGAAAACCCTAAAACAAATCTTTAAATAGTTTACCCTAAATAAGGAAACAAATTAATAAAAATCAGAAATCCTTCGGATTAGCCGACGATATTTGTGATAGCTTATCAGGAAGCTGATGACATATCACAAATGTTGTCATCTTCTTCTTTAGTTTTGGCTCTTCCTGCTTAAGACTGATGAAAAACTTGATAACTTATCCACTACGTGATGGCTTATCATAAAATATCGTCAAGGCTTTGCTTCAGTTCTTCTTCGCTGCCTTAGGTTGATGACATTCCTAATAACTTATCAGATCGTTGATGGATTATCACAAAATGTCATCACAATTTCCACTTTAGGCCAATTCACTGTGTATAGATGACGACCAACCTGATAGCTTATCATAGGGATGACAACTTATCACAAATGTCATCAGCCACACTTGTTTTTAGATTTCTTCAAATTTCAACATCTTTGCTTTATTTCATATTGTTTCTCTATCATATTAGCTTAAACTGAAAAATCAAACATAAACTAATCAAAAATAACTAAAGTTTCTCAATACCTTGGAATTATTTAGAGTTAAAAGACTCAAATGTGTTACCATATGCTCACACATTAGGTTATAAGGGTAGTGGGTTGATAATGAATTTGGTAAACGATATGGGCTTAGGTTAAATAAAGTGAAGACATACTTACCTAGGACATGGTTTACTTTAAAGTCTTATAAGTTAGTTGATGGCTCATCGACCTTAATAATTAATGGGTGTATATCACATAGTGGTTGATGACTTCAGTTGATAGCTCATCAAAATATTAATTGCTAATCAACTAAGTCATAAGCCTTAACCAGGTTATTTAACCTTGTCATCATAGTTGATGACCTAGGTTAATGGTTTGTCAAATTTTTGATGGCTCGACAATCCTTGTTCGACACTATTATACAATTTATCCCTCTTCTTTGTAAAACGAATGACATCGAGTTTACTACTCTTCAATTCATTGATAGATTGTTTCTATTTTTTGTCAAAGCTATTAGTTGAGACTAAATTTTCTCCTTGTACACTTTAACAAACCAATAATCCATGCTCACAAACAAAACCTATTCTAACATTATTTTTCAATAAAAAGATATGATTTGCCTTTTAGTACGTGATTTAACAGTGCACCAGGACTTGAGAATCTTTATTACTTAGAATTTATTAAGATATACCAGTGACAATAATTTTACCTTTTTTGGAAGGCCTACATATTGCTTGACTCATTGACTATTCTCTTTAAATAGTTTCCTATCTTCATTTTATAATTCCACTACCACGGATAGAAAAACTTGAGTCACTTTTACATGTACGAACCACTTAGATTTTAGCTTTCCTAAAAATAGTTTAAACCACAAGTTTTACAGTAGTACCCAGTCACTTACTTGGAACTCTCTCATTTTAATCCTTCTGTCGTGGTAAAGCTTTATGTTCTCCTTGTGCAGATTAAATCACTCATAAGCACAAAGTAGGTATTCATCAATCTCATTTAGTTGGTCTGACATCATATTAGTCGCTCCTTTTAGCCAAAATTTAACTTTTTGAGCGCCCATAAGGCTTTCTGCTTAAGTTTTATTGATAAGTGGCAGGTTTTACCAAAGACTCGATGGTGCAAATACATACCTATTGGTGTTTGAAAAGTAGTGAGGTAAACACGAATAGAATCCTCAAGATTTATGACCAATCCCCCCAGTTTGTTTTAACATACTTAGCGAATATCATCTTTATCTTTTTATTTGACTCCTATACCTGACCACTAGTTTAGGGATGATAAAGGGATGCAACCTTGTTAGTTTCACACTATACTTAGCTACAGTATCTCAGAATACCTTGTTACAATAGTGGGAACCTCCAATAATTGTCTAAGAAGTACCAAAATAAGAAAATATGTTCTTTTTCAAGAATACCACTATACTTTCACCCTTATTATCTACTAATGACATAGCTTTACACCCATTTACAAATATATTCTATTGCAACAGAGATGTATTTATTCTAATAGGAGCTCACAAAAGGTCCTATCAAATTAATGCCCCATACATCAAATAATTCAACCTCCAATATCTTTGACATGGGAACCTCTTGATGTCTAGAGATTGACCTCTATTGCCTGTATTGATAAAAAAATTTGGCAAAATCATATCCATCTCTATGTATATCAATCCAGTAGAAGCCACTTTTAAAAATTATCATCGTTGTGTGATAACGCACATGATGTCCTCCACTAGGAACAAATGGCAAGCATGTATAATACATGGCATTTCAGCGCTGGCACATCTCTCTAAATGATATTATCAGAACAAAACCTTAATAAATAAGGTTCATCCCTGAAGTAGTTATTCATATCATGTAGAAACTTCTTTCTTTGATGAAACTCAAGTCTTCTAATATCATATCACTAACCAAGTAGATAGAAAAGTTTGAATACTATGGCACAAGGTCATGGTGAAACATCCCAAATTTTGGCCCTTGAAAATTTCCTGAGCTTTGAGCTTACTGCCTTAGTTATGACTTGACCATACGATTCGTATGGTATCTTGACATATCAAGTGACCCTAGTCATAATGTGTCCAGTAAAAGGTGTTTGGGTTTCTATCTTGGTTATGACTTGGGGGAATTTGAGTCGTTAAGGGTAGTGGCGAGTTATTAGGATAAACCTTATCCTAATCAGTTACATAGTGGCTCGACTCTTCTCTGAGTATGAGTGGCTCACTGAGAGCCGTAGAGATATGTTTTGATTTATTTGATAGAATAGTAGGGAGTCCAATATTTGACCCATTTGAGTTCTGTGTTGTATACAATTGGACCTCACTAGTCGTATGGTCTGGTCAAGAGTTGAGGGTTGAGTCATAAGGTTGATATTGTATGGGGGTCTTGGTCACTGTCATGGTTATGATTTATTTTCAGGAGTTGTATGTTGTGGTTACGAGTTGATGGATGACTCATAGACAAATGCGACACTTTTTTAGATTTTAAGTTGGGGGAACTTTGGATATTTTCCACTTTAACCCTTTAGACCTCACTACTTAGAACCTTCCTTGGTACATTATTATCACATCATTTCCAATAAAACACTCCCAAAATTCTCTTTCAAACTCTCTATTAGAGCTAAGGCTAGGGTTTTAAGGAAAGTAATCATCTATAGCTCTAAGGGTGTAATCTCATCCAAATTTCCTTGTATTTCAAGCATGTTTTCTTCCCTCATTATTATTTTATTTAATGAACACGTTTTAATGTATGGCTTTCATGATATTATTATGGTTTTGAAATAATAGTTATGGTTTTTGAATGCTTATTGTTTAATAATGTCTTCTCATGGTTTTACTATGGTTTTCTATGTTTTAAATATGGTTTTGAACATATGGGTGCATAGGTATGTTGGTTAAATTTGAGAATGGGAATTTTCTCTAAACTTGTGACTTTTAAAGTGGTTATGGCCCCGACCCTATATTGTATAATTGGTTTCTAGTTATAAAAACGAAGTGAATTTGAATTAGGTGTACAATGGAATCCCTAAGCTATTTGGTTTGATTTATTACTTGAATTAATGCATTGCATAAATGAGAAAATGGTTAATGATGGTTTGAAAACCTTGTGGGTTACATGGGGATCCCCCAACTAATTTTAATAATAGAGTCTGTGGGGTACACGGGAATCCCCTAAGTCTTTGCTTAATGAGAGTAATTGCAAGCTGTAGTCAGTATAATGATATAATGTAATAATACCTTAATAATCGACTCCTGGTATTGGTGGTTGGTTATGTGTTAATATTTTAACTGAGTAATAATAGGGGTTGTGATAGCTAGTCATGATGTGTGAATCCAAAGGATGAACACTAGAAACGTATGTTTGCCGACATAAGGGATGGTTTTTATGACCTTGAGCTTGTGGGGTACAAGGGAATCCCCTAAGTCTACACACTTATATATGTATCATAGAGGGCGAAGGGTATAAGGAAACCCCGGCCATCTACGGTATATCCACTTTGTGTGTCTACACACACTGGGCCCGTTCAGGGGGTAACACTAGGGCCATATATACCATTGGTGGAATTATGACAGTAAAGCTACACAATCAGAGTTAAGGATTTAAAATGCATTCCAAACCTTATTCCCTATACTGGCACAGTATATATATGTATTTCTAGAATTGCACATGGTTATTTTCATTGGTTTGATTTTTTTGAATGGATAGCATTATTTTATCTTTATCCCTAAATTACATGCTAGTATTCACCCCACTAACTATCTTTGGGCATTGTATCCCCATGCAATGCAGGAAGCACCCATACTACCACTCTTCCTACTGAAACACTTGGTTTTTTAGGATAACTATTGAATCAGACTGAAGTGGTGAGCTTCCATACTCTAGAAGACCCTATTTAATGCTATGGACTTCTTTATTTCATTTTTATTATATTTTTTTGTTTTTGGTTATGGTCGGAGGCATATCCCAACTGGATATTATTTGGTTCTACCTAGAGTCTTTGTTGGACTACTATGAGCATGGGTGGTTTCGGTATTAGTGTTACATTGGTATTGGTATTGACTTTAGGATTGGCATTGGATGGTTAATTGGTTGTGGTTATAGTTTTTATTTTATACTTGATATCATGTCTTTAAATTTATAATTTCTTGTCTTGTTATATGTTTGGAATTCATCCAACATGGGGTAAAGGATGGTCAATTGTATGGGTATATGGGGTGGTCTTCGTTCCGAGTTGCACTTGAAATACCCGATACGGCGAGGTCCAAGTTTAGCTTATGTCATATTAGTAATAGATCCCTAGTTTTATGGCCAATTAGATGTCCACAAAGCCATGTCAAATAGAGTTTTTTTAAGGGTATGTAACACGCCACACTCATAAGGTAGAGGCTACAAGGAATGTACTAATGTTTCACTTTCTTTTGTTTTATTTTTAGGGTGAAGAGTCTTATGTCTTCAATCTCTATAATTTCTCTTTGTTCACATTTTAGATTATGCTCTCGAGAAGACCTGATGTTCGTGCGAACCCTTTTTTCCTAACTCAAGACAATAAAAATAGAGCTCATCCTAGCCTAGGGGTTCAGACTAGGTCTAGGAAAACTTTCTTTGATGGTCCTAATGGAGCTCCACCAGTTCCTTCTATCTCTTCTCAAACATCTCAAGCTGATATATCTATGATGAGTTTCGCCAGTAGATCCATTTGCTCACTCAATTGGTTGCCTCTTTGATTGATTCTGTGGATTTTGTTGCTCCATAATCTGAGGCCACTAAATATTTCCAATTTATGATGTTGAACCCTCTTATTTTCATTGGTATAAAAGTTGAAGAGAATCTTCAAGGTTTTATAGATGAAATGGAAAAGATTTTCCAAGTGATGCATACAACTGAGGTAGAAGGTATGGAGTTTGTAGCCTATTAGTTGAAGGATGTAGCTCATCTGTGGTATGAAGAGCTAGAGAACCTTAGAGGCATGCTTGTTGAGTTTGCCTTGTATGAGGACATTTTTAGAGCTTTTCTTGATCACTTCTTTCCTCAAGATCTAAGGGAGGGAATTGTGGAAGAGTTTGTAGACCTAAAGTAAGGCATGATGTCATTCAAGGAGTATGCCTTAAAGTTTCACCAGTTATCTCGATGTGATCCAGAATTGGTATCTAGATTGAGGGCTAGAATGAGTAAGTTCACTTTCGGGTTATCTCGAGACTTGATTTTTTGAGAGTAAGATTGCTTTATTGAACAAGGATGGGGATATTTCTAGACTAATTATCTATATGCAACTTGTATAGGAGCATAAAAAAAAGCCAGTTTAAATTAGAGAAAGGCAAAGCAAAAAATTTTGTCATTCAAATCAAGGGGTAGGTCAACAATAGAGTGGTAGTGATGGGAAAAAGTGGTCCAAGAGGAAGTAGGGAAATTCTGGGTCCTACTAAAAGGCTATTCTCCCAATCCAAAATCATATAATGACAGGCATTTTTAGGGTGGCAATGGTTCTAGTGAACAGGGTGCCCAATCTCAGGCTAATTGAGCCCAATCAGCTCCATCATATCCTCTCTATATATTTTGTAGACAATTACATTGGGATTTCTATGAACATAAAAGGGAAAAGTGCCACCAGCGTGGTCATCCAGGGCATATGCTTAGAAATGGTTCCATTGGTAAGGTTGCTTCTTGGAAAAACAAGGTACTTGTTGCTTCTTCATTAACTCTGCTACCAAAGAGTACACCATCTAGATCCGCCACGAGTTGTAAGCGACTCTATGCTCTCACTACCTGTCAGAAGTCTAAGGCATCTCCTGATGTGATTACTAGTATGTCTAAACTCTTTGACCATGGTGTATTGTTTACTTGATTTGGGGTCTACTCTTTCTTATATAGCCCTATTTATGGCTGTGGATTTTGGTTTCGGTCCCGAGTTTATTTTGAGCACCTTTTCTATTTCTACCTCAATGGGTGACTCTATAGTTGCCAGGAGAGTCGATTAGGGTTGTGTGGTATTGATGGGTGGTCGGGAGACTTTGGTGGATCTATTTGAATTATATATGATTGATTTTGATGTCATTTAGGGATGTATTGGTTGCAGTCGTGCTATACTTCTCTAGATTGTTGGACCCATAAGGTCGTCTTTAAATTCCCTAATAAGCCAATAATTGTATGGGAAGGGGGATCTCTAGTTCCTAAGAGAAGGTTCATATCTTATCTTAGAGACCCGAAGTTGATCTGCAGAGGATGTCTTTATTATTTGATCCGGGTTAAAGATTCTAACTTGGAGGGTCCTTTCTTATATTCTGTCCAAGTGGTGAATGGATTTCTTGAGAGCTCACCTAATAACCTTCCTAGTGTCCCTCCCAATAGGGATATTGATTTTAGGATTTATCTAGTTTTAGACAAGGGTTTCATCTGTCCTAGTGTATCCCTATAGGGTGTAATGGTATTCTTCATGCACAAAAAAGATGGTTCCCTTTGTATGTGTATTAATTACTGGCAATTTCATAAGGTTATGGTAATGAATAAGTACCCTCTTCTAAGGATAGATGATTTTCTTGATCAACTCTAAGGTGCTATGTTTTTCTTCAATATCAATCTTCCATTAAGGTATAATTAATTAATGATTAGGGAGATGGATATCCCTAAGACAACCTTATGGACATAGTATGGTCACTATGAGTTCTTAGTCATGTCTATTGGGTTGAATAATGCCCCAACAATATCATGGACATGATGACTATAGTCTTTCATCAATTTCATGATTTGTTAGTCATTGTATTAATAGATGATATTCTGTGTACTATAAAAGTGAGGTGAATCATGTCGATCACCTCCTCATTGTATTACAAACCTTGAAAATTTAGCAGCTGTATGCCAAATTTTCTCAAAGTGAATTTTGGTTGAACATTCTCACCTTTATAGGTCATGTTATATGTAGTGAAGGGATCATGGTGGATCCACAGAAGGTTCCAGTGGTGAAGAAGTATCCTAGACCCACAACTCCAACCCATATTTTGAGCTTCTTGGGTTTAACCATCTAATAAAAGAGATTTGTTGAAAGCTTCTCTACTATAGTTTCCCATTAAGTGAGAAGAAGGTAAAGTTCTTATGGTCCGATGCTTATGAGGGTAGCTTTGAGTAGCTGAAAGATAAACTGACATCGGCTATGGTATTAACTTTGTCTGAAGGCATTGTTGGATTTGTAGTCTATTATGATGTGTGTCATGTGGGTCTTGGTTATGTTTTGAAGTAATACAGCAAGGAAATAGTGTATGCCTCTAGATAGTTAAAGGTGCTTGAGAAGAATTATTTGACTCATGACTTAGAATTATTAGTTGTGGTGTTCGAGTTAAAAATATAGCATCACTATTTGTATGGAGTGTATGTGGATATCTTTTCTGATCATAAAAGCCTACAATATGTGCTCACTCAAAAGGAGCTAAATCTCAGGCAAAGAAGGTGGCTTGAGCTACTCTAGGGCTACGACATGAGTCTTCACTACCATTGATGTAAATCTAATATGGTTGTTGATTCTCTTAGAAGGTTATAAATGAGGAGTCTAGCGCATGTAGTTGAGGATAAGAGGGAATTTGTAAAGGACATTCACTATTTGGCTAATATTGGTGTTTGCCTCTTGGACTCTAATGATGGCGATGTGTTTGTTCAATAAGTGGCAAAGTCATCTCTTGGTGCTGAGGTGAAAGAGAAGGAACTGTTAGATCCTATCTTGATATAAATCAAGGGTGATGTAGGTTGACAGAAAGTGATGCCCATTGAGGTTAGTGATGATGGTACCTTGCGATACCAAGGGAAATTATGCATTCTTGATGTGGATAGATTGCGAGAAAGGATCTTGGTGGAGGCTCATGAGTCGCGTTACGCAGTTCATCCTAGTTCGAAGAAGATGTATCATGATTGTAGGAAATCTATTGGGGGAATAATATGAACCGAGATGTGGTTACTTTTGTCGGAAAGTGCATGGTGTGTCAGCAAGTGAAAGTTGAGCACTCTTAGGCGTGGAGGATTGTATCATAAAAATTGAGTTGCCTGTGTGGAAGTGGGAAGTGATCAATATGGAATTTATTACCGGTCTTCCTCGATCTCAAAATTAGTTTGATTCGATTATGGTCATCATGGATAGGATAACAAAGTCTACTCACTTATTGCCATTGAGGACTAATTTCTCAACGGAGGATTATGCCAACTTATTTATTAAGGAAATTGTGATGATGCATGGGGTGACTGTTTCTACCATATAAGATGTGGTTCTTAATTCTCACATGTTTTGGTAGTCGTTTCAGAAAGGATTGGGGACTAAGGTGAGTCTTAGTACGGCTTTCCACCCGCAGTAAGATAGGCAAGAAAAAAGAACTACTAAGACATTGGATGATATGCTTCGAGCTAGCATGATTGACTTTGGTGATAAATGGGTTTAACATTTTCCTCTTATAGAGTTTACTTATAATAATAGCTACCACTTTAGCATTAGGATGACTCCGTTTGAGGCTTTGTATAGTAGGAGGTGTAGTTCTTCTATTGGGTGGTTCGAGGTTGGTGAGGTAGAAATATTTTGGCAAAATTTGGTTCACCAATCTATGAAGAAGGTGAACATGATTTGGGATAGGCTTAAAGCCGCCCGCCCAAAGTTTCCAAAAGTCCTGTGCGGATGTGAGGCATATAAAGTTAGAATTTGATGGTAGGGATAAGGTTTTCTTGAAGGTATCTCCCAGTAGGGGCTAATGCGGTTTGGAAAGATAGGGAAGCTCAGACCCTGGTATATCGATCCTTATTTTGTCTTAAAAAGGGTTGGTCATGTTTAATATGAATTGGAGTTTTCTTTTAGTATGAGCTCTGTTCACCCGGTGTTCCACATGTCTATGTTGAGGAAGTGTGTGAGTGAAACATTGGTAATTGTACCTATCAAGGATTTTGGTATTTAAAATTCCTTGTCATATGAGGAAACCTTGGTTGAAGTTTTGGATAGGCAAGTTGTTGGTTACGGACAAAGGGCATAGCTTCGGTTAAAGTTCTATAAAGAAAGCACAAGGTTAAAGAGGCTACTTCGGAAGCCGAAGAGGACTAAAGTCAAAGTACACATTCTCGTTCCGTATTTTGAAAAATCATGCTTAGGGTATGTGTTATTCTTGACATCTTTGTTTCATGTCTTTGTTAAAGGAAGATTGAGAATTCTGGGGTATTTTATTTTCTGTCTTAAAGATAAGAGTAGAGATGTTTGGCAGTTTAACTATGCTAGTTAATGCCTTGTCCCATTATTCGAGGATGAATCATCCAAGTGGGGTACAATTGAAATATCTCAGTTTTGGCCCTTGAAAATTTCCTGAGCTTTGAGTGCAATACCTTAGTTATGACATAACCATATAAGTCATATTATGTCTTGACGGGTCAGGTGACCCTAGTCATAAGGTATCTAGTATAGATAGTTTGGGTTTTGATTTTGTTATGTCTTGGGGGAATATGAATCGTTAAGGGTTTAGATGAGTCGGTAGGACAAACCTTAACTAAATCAGTAACTTAGTAGCTTCACTCTACTTTGAGTATGAGTGGCTCACTGAGAGCTACAGGGATATGTTAAGACTCGTTGGATCGAGCAGTAAGGAGTACAATGTCTTATCCATTTGAGCTCTATGTTATATATGAATGGACCTCATTAGTTGTATGATCTTGTCATGAGTTTGGGGGTTTAGTCGTAAGCCTAATAGTGTAGGGTGTTCTTAGTCACTGTCTTAGTTACGACATATGGTCACAAGTCGTATATTGTGGTATGAGTCGATGGTTGACTCGTAGCCGAAGGCAACACTTTTTCATCTTTTAAATTGGTTGAAATTTGGACATTTCCCACTTTAACCCTTTGGACACCATGACTTTAGACCTTTCTTAGGACTTCATTATGACATAAGTCCCAATAAAACATACCAAAACATCACTATCAAAATCTCTGTTCAAGCTAAGGCTAGGGTTTTAATGAAAGTGATAATCTAGGGTTCTAAGGGTGAAATCTCTTACAAATTTCTTGGTATTTCAAGCATGTTACACTTCCCTCATTGTTATTTTATTAAAATCACATTTTCTAAGGTATGTCTTTTATGTATTATTATGGTTTTTAAACAAAGTTTGGGTTTTTTTAATGCTTATTGTTGACTCATGTTTTTCCAAGGTTTAGTTATGATTATTTGTGTTTCTAATATGGTTTTGAACATATGGGTGCATGGGTATGGTGGTTGAACTTGAGAAATGAAATTTTCTCTTAATTTGTGACTTTTAAAGTGGTTATGATCCCAACCCAATATTGTAAAATTGGTTTCTAGTTACGAGAAAGGTGGGAGTTTGAATTAGTGTTACAATGGAATCCCTAAGGTGTTTGGTTTGATTTATTATTTGAATTAATGCATTTCTTAAATGTAAAATGGTTAATGATTATTTTGAACACCTTGTGGGGTACACGGGAGTCCTCAACAAATTTTAATAATAGAGTCTGTGAAGTACACGGGAATCCTCTAAGTCTTGGCTAAATGACATTGCTGCAAGATATAGTCGGTATAACGATACCACTCAATAATTCCTTAATAATTGACTCCTTTTATTGGTGGTTGGTTATGTATTAAACAATGTTATTGGGAAATAATTGGGGTTGTGAGAAATAGCCGTGACAGTATGAGTCTGAAAGATGGACACTAGAAATTCATGTTTGCCGACTTTAGGGGTGGTCTTGATGACCTTGATCTTGTGGGGTACGAAGGAATCCCCAAGTCTATTCATGTGTATATATATCATAGAGGTTGAAGGGTACAAGGGAATCCTCGTCTATCTATGGTATCTCTGGTTTGTGTGACTACATGCACTGGGGCCCTTTCAAGCTATAATACTTGACCTCTATAGACCGTGGGTGAAATTATAATGGTAAAGCTACACAATCAAGGTTAAGGTTTTAAAATGCATTCTACACTTCTTCCCTATCTTGGCATGGTATATATATCTGTATACGTATTTGCACATGGTTATTTATATTAGTTTGATTTTCTTAAATGAATAGAATTATTTTATCTTTATCCCTTAGTTACATGCTAGCATGTACCCTACTAACCATCTCCAGCCGTTGTTTCCCCACGTTATCCAGTAACTATCCATACAACCACTCCTACTCAGTGACTTGGTTATTCACGGACAACTATTGAGTGAGACTGAAGTGGTGAGCTTCAATACTCCGTAGGACCCTATTTCACGCAATGGACTTCTTAATGTCATTATTATTCTATAGTTTTGGATTTTGGCTATGGTCGGGGGAATGTCCTGACTGGATAATCTTTGGTTCTAACTAGAGGCTTTGTTGGTCTACTATAGGCATGGGTGGTGTCGGTTTAGTGTTGATATGTGTATTGGTATTGACATTGGGATTTGGATTTGATTTTTAATTTGTTATGATTTCAGTTTTGATTTTATACTTGTTATCATGTCTTTAAATTAATATTTTCTTATCTTGTTATATGTTCGAAATTCGTCCGACATACGGTGAAGGGTGGTCAATTTCATGGGAATTTGGGGTGGTCTCCGTTCCTAGTTGGATTTGAGATACCCGACATGGCCTGGCCCTAGTTTCGATCCTGTCACAAGGGTATCTGCAAGTACTTGCTCATCTTGGAATGAGTCATCAATCTCTAATTTATTTGGCCTCCTTCCCTTATTCTCCGGTCAAGATAATTAGTCTGCCACCTGATTTTCACACCTTTTTTTAATCTTTAAGTTCAAAGTCAAATTTGTATAGTAACAATAAACATAAAATTAGTCTAGCCTTGGCATTTTTCTTTGTCATAAAGTATCTTAGTGTTGAATGATCAACATGAACAACAACTTTACTACCAAGAAAATACACCGTAAAGTTCTCAAAGGCACAGACAACAACTAGAATCTCTTGCTCAGTAATTGTATAGTTCTGGTGAGCCCATTCAATGACTTTCTCAAATAGAAAATAAGGTGAAATAGTTTCTCCCCCATCATTCCAAGAACAACCCAAGTACAAATTCACTTGCATCACACATCACAATGTATAGTTTGAACCAATAACAAAAAACAATAATAAGAACATCTACAAAAATTTCCTTGGGCACTAAAATGTCTTCAAACAATTTTCACCAAATAAAAATATGTTTTCCTTATCTAATAACTTTTAAAGTGTATTTGGAATTTTTTAGGGTCCACTATAAACCTACGATAAAAATACTGCATGTCCAAGAACACTGGGAACGCCCCATAATGATTGGTCGAGAAATCATTTCAATCACCTCGATTTTGGCCAATTCAACTTCAATTCCTTTGTTTGAGATCTTGTGCCTGCCATCTTTCACCATAAATTGACATTTTAACGAATTGAGAAAAAGGTTGACTCTTCACAACTGCAAAGCATTGCCCGAGTTTGTCAGACAATCATAAAAAGAATTACCCACAACTGAGAAATCATCCTTAAAAACTTCCAAAGTGTCTTCTGAAAAGTCTGAGAAAATTGACACAATGCAGCTTTGGAAAGTAACCAGTGCATACACAACCCAAAGGGCATCTGCGTGAAAGGAAATGTCACATAGGGGTATGTAAATATTTTCTTTTCATGATCTTTCGGTGCAATGGATATTTGATTATAGACCAAATATACATCTAAGAAACAGTACCAATCTCTTCCTACTAGCCAATCAAGCATTTGATCCATAAAGGTCATTGTGAAATGATCTCGAATAGCCCAACAATTTAACTTTTGGTAGTCCATGCATACTCTCCATCCTGTGATGGACCTCAGTGGAATTAATTTATTCTTCTAATTAGATACTAATGTCATACTTCTTTCTTACGAACACACTGTAGTGGGCATACCCATTTGCTATCAGAGACTAGATAAACCGCTCTTACATTGATCCATTCAATTATTTCCTTCTTCACTACCTCTTGCATTGGTGGGTTCATCTTGTACTGATTTTTAAAATTGGATACAATATTTCTCTAACTAAATTTTGTGCGTACAAATATCACGTGGAAAGCCAATGATGTCGGTTATCAACAACCCGATGGACCTTTTGTACCTTTGCACTACTAAAACAATTGCTTTCACCTACCATTATACTAACTCTACAATAATGATTACAAAAGTTATTTTATCACCTAAAAATGTGTATCTTAAGTAGCCATGCAATTCTTTCAACACTGGAATTGGTGGCTCCTCTATAGGTGTTTTTGTGGAAGGAGTTGGCCTTTTTTTCAAGTCCAGGTCTAACTTATTTAGAAAGTATGAATAAGAACCCATTCAATTTAATGCATAAACCAATTTTTCATACTCTTATATAATCAACGTAGCTACAAGAGTTTCTACAGAAAATTTCTCTTTGATAAGCACAACTAACTCGTCTTCATCGATGATGTTAATGTTCAAAACAACACTCATGTCTCTCAGTTGTTTCATTAACTAACACTCACTTTATTTAAATTCCTCGTCATTGAGCCTAAACTTTAGTTCACTGCTTTCCATGTCTACCAAAACTCTTTCAGTGAATAAAAAAGGTCTACCCAAGATTTTGGGTACTTCAAAGTACACTTCAGAATAAAGAATCATAAGGTTCGTTGGGAATATAATGTTAGCCACTTTCACCAACACAAAATATAAAATACCAACTGGTTGTTAACAAAACAATCAGTCATTAATTATTGTATTGATCTAAGTTTGGGAGCTCGTAAGATCAGCTACTAGGAGATAGCTAGCAACATCAAGTTGATACTAGCATAAATATCACAAAGTGCCTTAGAAAAACGGAATTAACTAGTTGTGCATGGAATAATGGATGCCATGGGTCTAATTTATTTTAGATCAATGAGCATAAATTGATCGCACTATAGTGGTGAATTTTATCAACTGGTTCATAACTAACTATCATTTTCTGAAACTAACTCCTTCATGAACTTAGCATATCTCAGCATTTGTTAAAGAGCTTTCACCTGTGGTATATTTACCAATAGCTACTTAAGAATGGATATAAACTTATTGAACCTACCTCCTCTATTTTATTGTTTACTTTATGTGGGAATATGGTAGAGGTATAGGCATTTGAGATAGAGGTTTTTTCCCCTTCTTAACATTCTCCTTGATTGTGGCCTTATAATTCTTCAAGTTGACAATTTTTTCAGCATTTACCTTTTCACCATCAGCACCTTCTAATTTTTTTTATCTTCGACTAGAATCTCATCAACCCCAATGACATCATCCACCAATTCATAATCATCATTAAATTATTCTACCTATGTTTGAACCATAGGTTGTGGTTCCAGTAGGACTTTACCACGGTCCATTATTTCTCAAGTTCTGCACCGTGTCGATAGACATAGTCCCACTCTTCTGCTGGTTAAAGGCTTTGGGTAATTGAATCATTTGTTGCTCCAACTACTTGATTGAAGTGGAATAAGAGTCAACTAGTTGACTCAAAGTAGATAAGTGACTTTCATTTCTTTGACACCTGTATTAGTAGAATCCACCTTTTTTAGCAACTTAGCCATAATAGCTTCCATTGAAAGCTTGCCCGAATTATTTGTAGCATTATCATGACTACCTGGTGGTATATACAACCTACTTCTGTCGTCCATGTTATTCTAGTTCCCTTGATCACATTCTGTGTAACCTATTTGTCAAAATAGTTATCTCTTTGATAGTTCCAACCTTTGTTTTCTTTACCATTGGCCTAGAAAACCCTTAGATTTTCAAGTTGTTCATTGCGTTCTTGGATTAAAATTTGGTTTCTCTATTGTGTGAACCAACTGCCTTCACCTTCTCAACACCACCAGATAACAAGTGTTTTATTAGTAAATCCATCTAAGTCTATATATGTGCCATATCTTAGTCATACTCTTTTTCTTTCCAGCATTGTTTGATAGACATACCAACTGTATAAGTATTGCATGCTACCACAAAATCCTTGGTATGCCAAGCTCTACTAGTTGATGTTAATCTATCCAATATAATAGTTGTATCTGTGAATATGTGTTCCATGAAAGCACCTCCTACTAAATTATGAAATGTTAGTTTCATGCTTAAGTTCAGTGCCCGATAAAATATTTCCATTGAGTGATCTTCAGTCATATTATGATAGGGACATTGAATCAACTTTGCATCTAATCCAAGTTTCGTGTAATGCCTTATTCAACAGCTTCCTGAAGTTTCTTGTGTAATCCATCAACCATAAAATCCTGAAAGGTGGAAATAACTTTTCTAGTAAAACTTCTTCTAATTGCCTCGAGTTTTAAATATAATTGAAGGCCAACTCAATTAACCACAAATTTGTCTCCCCAAATAGAGAACAGGAAAAAACCTCAACTAATTGCATTATAAGCAACTCCCATGTAATAAAAAGATTTGTATATGTTAACAAAGTATAAGAAATGCATGTTTGAATCATCATAATTCAATCCACCAAATAACCTTTTAAGGTTCAACAATAGTATTATCATGCTAGTGATATTAAACTTTACCCCAAGAGCTAGTGGTGGTAGTACAATTTCTACCGTAGCACTGATAACGCTTAGCTCACACATTAATTTAAGTTTAAGGTGGTCATCATCAACTTATTAACCCAACTTTGGAGTCGTATTTTAATCCACGAGGAACAATGTGAGTGGTAATCAAGTTAATTATAAATAATGGATACTTGTTTAATTTAAATCAATATTACACAAAGATAAAAATAGGGGAGATAAGTATTAACACTAATGTTTCTTTTTGTGTTTTTCTAGTAAAAATTTGGGGCTATTAATAATTAGAGTTTTATAAATTAGGCATGAATCTTTCGATTATGTATTACTAAGGGAAGTGACTCGTGGATACTAATAGTTAACTTTATTATTAGTAGGTCAAATGTGGGTAGGTTCGGTTATAGGTTTCGATGCTATTCTTTCAACAAAACACCAAACATTCACCTATTGATTCTTTCTAATAGCTAATGGACGTGTTCAACAATTGGTAACCAAACCTCAATTTAGACATCCTTATTTCTAGGATAATACCCATGGTATAGTTAACTTCATAACTACCCTTATGTCTAAGATAGTGATAGATTAGCAAACTATGCACATAATTATTTACCACTGCTTTGGTCTCCACATCCCTTTCTTAAGGATGCTATTGATTCCTAAAGTTCACCCAAAACCCTTTTTCTGAATATGTCTTTGAACTTTCTAGAGTTTGGAGTTTTCACACATCAAACCTATATGGATATTTTAGGGCTTTCACCCATAAATCCCAACAAAATTGAACAAGCAATGTTAAAACCCATCAACATGAAATACTAAATAGAAGCTAAAAATAACAAACCACACACACTTTAATCCCTCATAACTCCACGAGGGAGATCTAGCTACACATAAGATAAATAAGCAAAGATAAACCCATAATATCCATTGAAATGATTTAGTGAAGACTAAGTGAATGTTACTTCAAACTTTGGACTCCCATAAATCTCTAAAGTAAGTAAGCTATTCCTCCTCTTAAAGGCTACTCCAATGTATTCTTCAGCCAAAAATTATATAGTATTTTCTTTTCCAAGTATGGAGGCTATGAACTCAAGAACAAAACATAACGATTGGGGAAGTTGGAGTCATGATGTCTTGTTAGGGTTTGAGTTTTTTTGACAAATTTTGGATCATCCATGTGCATTTATAATTCTTTCCTTGGGTTGCATCTTTCTGCCATACCGCGATCGCACAGGCTTGGCTACGATGGCGGCTACCATAATCGCGATTAGCTTCTGTGACCAAGGATAATTATATTTACTTGACTTCTGCGATCATGGTCATCTGACCATGACTGCAGTAACTGGGGCCATTTCCTGCTCTAAGTCTTCAACTGAACTTTCTTGCTTTCTTTTGATCATTTTCAGCTCCAATCCACATCTTTCCTTCTTATCAACTATGTGCCTGCAAAATGTGAATACTAGTGCATTTAATCAAAATTATGTCTCATTATTCATTAAAAACATGGTAATGTGCATGAATATTGAGTGCGAATGAGTGGTAAATTCACCACTCATCAACAGACCCAACTTAAATATTTTGCTTGTCCTCAAGCAACACTAGATCTTACTATGACACAAAAATTATCTATGCCTAAACTTCATGCCTCTAAGCTCACCTTGACTTCATCTTAGACACTACCATATGTAGCTCATTACACATGGGCTAAGCCTTTTTCATTACACCGCTCAACATAAAATGCAATAGCTAAGGATGCATAAGACTTCCAAGAGCAACCAAACAACAAAAACCAATACTCTAGAAGTGACTCACTTTTGACAAAAACTATGCTATACTCTATTTCCCTCATTGATCAAAAGGTGAAAAAATCACCCACCTCAACTCATTCACATTCTTTTTCTCAAGAAAGAAAATTTTACACACCAAGCTACCAAATTTGCAACAAGGAATTTAAATGCAAAAATTTTCTCCCTCACAAAATAAATTTCTATGTTAACAAGTGACATACCATAGGCTTGCCACTATTTTAAACTGCCACTACAAAGAAAGTAAAAGGTTGGAGATCTCGAAGGACTTTTTAAGCTTGTAACATAGGTTCGGGTTAGGGTAGGATATAATTTAGGACGACATGGCTTCACCCTTCCTTGAACATTACATCAAACTATTTAATCCATCTTTTTTACTATGGGGCACTCTTGTTTGTTTTCTCTCTTTTGTTATGCCTACTTTTGGCTACCTTTGTTCACCCATTTTCTTTCTTTTGTTTTTCTTACAACTTTCATGCAATTAATTCCTTTATTTGAACCTCTTTTTTTTATTTGCTTATTTTCAACACTAAGGCACAATAGGCATTTCACTTATAACTTTGTGGCCCCAAACTTATTTCCGTCAATCTTTTCCACCCCCCAACATAGGCTTTTAGCCTCAAGTTTTTTATTTTAAGTTCAAGGAGGGTATGGTTCAAAAGAAGGTTATATAAAGAATGGTTCACGACTTGTAATGCTTTTGCCAAAGGATGGTCCAAAGGCTCAAAGTGGGTAACTAGAGATTACATTCATGCTTGTGTAGGATTTGGAGGATAAAGTGGCTTCCAAAATCACAAATATAGCCTAAGATCATTTTTCCAACCTAATACAATCAAAATTAGCTTTGAAAGACAACGAGGGCAAGTTCTACATAACATAAATATACCAGAGATGAGTGCAAAAAACTAACCACAGATGGCAAGCAAAATTTGGCAAGGGGGCTTAAATGTCCCTCACGCTAGAGACAAAATTGGAGTATCTATATATACTAACAAGTCAATATTTATGGAGTCACAACAAGACAAAAAGCTTTGTTACAAGGTTGTTCACATCCATGGCCTTGATTTTTGAAATTTTTTGGACGGACAGGGGTGGTTTGTTTTGCATTAGCACCATGCTTAATTTTCTAAACATGGCAACAACCAAAGCCTTATTCTTATATTTTGGCACAAAAATGGGCAAACTAACCATATGGCTACTCAGACTTTGCCAATGGTGTATAAAGTGATCCCAAATTTATACTTTACAATGCCACAGGTACTCAGACTTTCCTTACATTCATGACATTATACGAGTACTCAAAATTCCCCTGCATATATGTCTCAAAACCCAAACATGACATTATACCCAATAGAATTTAGTCACTCAATCTACCATAGGGCAAATCTCGTCATGCATCACCAAAATCATGGTAAAACTAAAGTAAAAAAGAAAAACTAGAACTAAAAACCATAATAATCCATGAATATGTGGGAACCAACAGAGTGCCCAAATATAGCATCTCAAAATAGAACAAAACAGTATCCAAAGTGTCATCCAAAATTGCATAAACACATCCTACAATGCATCAAAATAGTACAAATCTAGGTGCAACCAAAGCAAAAAGTAATGCAGTGTCATCACTATATGTGCAATAAAGAAAGAGTAAGAGGGGTCTCCCTGAATCAGCATGAAGAGCTGCTCTTTCTCCCACTAACTCTATTCTATCACCACTATCATCATCAGCAGACCAATCAGTAAGGACCTCATCCTCACTGTCCAACCTTTATAACGGTAGTCAATGATTGGGTTTGAGAACCATAAAGATGCCATTTACCCCCTTTCATAGGTTCTTAAAGAATTTATCTCTTTTCTTATTATTATCTCCATCTTCTCGTATGACTCCTTAATGTCCTTGTATGATGCAAATAAGGCATAATATGCTTTCTCCTATCTGGTAACTGTTGCTCCCTATTTTTGTTGCTCCTCCTCGTATTTCTCATAATCTGACTGAGGTACATATAAGTAGCGAGCAGTGGAGGACTCTCCCAGTCCCTGAGGAAGTTTTGACAAAATCTCCCTCACCACCTAAATCTTACCAGAGATATTATCAAAGGTTGTGGCTGATGAGGGTCTACAAGAATCTGTGTCCTCCTGGGTCAAATTTCTTGAGTCCACCTTCCTATTCTTTCTCTGACCTAGGGACCCCTTTCTCTTGAACTTGAGAGGGAAGATAAGGGGGACTGGGAGAACCTAGGTATCTATAGAATATTCCTCTACCCGTTCCCTCCTACATAACTCTATGATAAGAAAAAAGAGGATAAGATGTGTACCTCCATGATTCCTGAAGTACCTCAGCTCTGAGTTCATAATCTCACCCACATTTAGGGAGAGAACAAATAGGATACAAGCCACCATCCGAGCTCACATATCTATGACAATAGTTATGTGAGTGCATATTAATACCCTCCTGCAGATGTTGTTCAGTCAAAGCCTAGCCTCAACTATGAAATTATTCATCAAAATGTCTCTCTTAGTGGTGGCCCAGGGAACCTTTTCGCTAGGACATAGAATGTTCGCTATCAAGGTCCTTGGCTCGCATTATTTTTGCATAGAACTGCTCTATGTAAGCATTTGGAAGCCCATACACCTCGTTGATACACTCTGTTTTGAAGTTCACTTGCTTTCCTGAATCACCATCACTGGGTTTATGAAAGAAACTACGCTTAAATTAGTGTAGATTTCACATACCCAATGCCCATTAGCAACACAGGATTCTAGGGACAAACACATCCGCCCGGTCTGAGTGAGTCTAGCATAAAAACTTAGGAACTTATTCTCTACTTTGTCCAAGATTATACCTTTTTTAGAGAGTAACTTAATCCTTGGCAAGTCCTCATAGTAGGGGTTCTGGCACTATGCGGGTATGAATTAAGAGTTTTCAAAATCTTCCATCATTGAGGCTTAGAACCTTTAAGAAATACAACTAAGACTATCATTAGCATTATAATGCCAAAAGCATCCTAGATAAAACGGATAAACTCATTTGGCAGTGTTATAGAATGTTTTAGGGGCAGAAATGGATGTAAAGAAATTTTGGTTCCCGCAGACACTGCCTTTAGGAATGGTGATCGCGGAGTAGTGACTTCGACCGCGGCTAAGACCAGATTTGACAGTTTTGTTAATCAGTCAAACCACATAATTTTAACCCTAATTTTGTGTTCCAACTAGGCATATAAACATCATGACTAAAGAAATTGAGCCTAGATATTTTGATTATACCCCCAAACTCAATGATTTTAACACCAAATTCATAGGGGCATTAAATCGACCATACGGTCTACATGTTAGTTTCAACTATTTAGGGCCTAAATCTGGGTACTCAAGACTTCCCCATCAGTGTGTACACCAACTATAACAGCTAACCATAGCAATAAACACTAACAAGCATGCATATAGTATTGAAAATGATATTCCAAGCCTTTCCCTAAACAATAAATTCTAAGCATGTAATTACATTAAGAATAAGGGAATTGAGACAACATACCAAGTTTGAAAATGCAATTGGAATGAACTGACACTTGGATACTTCAACACCAAGTAAAAATTTAAGAAAATTTTGAGAGAAATTCAAAGAGATACATGAGAAAAAAACATTCAGATGGTCATTTAAACTTATTTGACTGTGATTGTGGTCCTAGTTTAATGATAGCATTCATGTGGCCTCTGCAATTTTGGTGGCATAGATCGCGGTCGCAATAACTGATACCAGATTTTAAGTACCCCGCACTCGACTATTTAATCTAATATGCCATTTTGAAATGATTTTTTTCACTTTAAATCAATATTCCTCTAAGTACCAAGATTTCATGGATTATGCATGAACAAATGCCAAAAATAAATCTACTCTATCATGCATAAAATAAAAGGATACATGACATTTTTGTGGCATGATGGGGTACTTCCCATCGAGTGCTTAGTTTAATGTCTCAGCACTATGCCTCCTCTACTTTCTTTTATGCTTCCACTTCAAAGATTCCAATCTCTTTCCCAAATTTCATTTATTGTGTAATACGCCACAGAGGGATAAAAAATTCAGATCTTCCAAGATGAAACTTGGAAGAAGCGAGGAAATGATGAGGGATCTTCGATATCGCTATTTTGAAGACTTAAGCCTTTTATCCAATTTCACAATGAATTTCTGGTTTAGCTCCTTGGCAAAAGTTTAAGACATCAATATCCCAATAATTGCACTTCAAAAATAATGTCTTTGTCCATTGATGGTGGGGCTTCCATGTGCTCCCTTGGATTGTCAAATCCCAAATTGTATGGATTGTACTCCATCTCCTCACAATCAACCATTTGCCTACGTAGATGGATTCTCCTTACATCCTCTAAGCATAATGTTGAAAAGTTGTTTGAATGAGGTCTAACCCTAAATTTTGGAATTTCATCCTTCATAGAACTTCACCCCGAAATAAACTAGAGTTGTCATAAGAGATTGGCTTTAATTCCTCTTTTAACTCTATCACCATTCCATTTATTTTGGCATCTTTATTTTCATTCTATTTGGTAGATTGGGAAATCACCGAGGATTCTTCACCACTAAGCTCATCATCATAGTGTAATGCCTCGAAATCTGGTTCCCGGGATGCCACACAATGGTTCGATCTACAAATAGTCTTGAACTAACCCTGGATACCTTCTACTAACTCTAAATCTCAAAATAGGGAAAAAAGAACGTATGATACTAACAAAAGAAAAAAACTATCTGAAAAATCTCAGTATATCTGAAAATACTGATCAAATCAATCTAATAAAACAAATATTGAACTATCTAAATACGACATCTAAAATCTAAGACTGAATCTAGTAGTCCAACAAGCCTCTACCAACTGAATCTAGAGAGTCCCTGGGACAGGCCCCAGCTGACTCAGACTGTCTGAAGAGATAATAAAAAGAAAACATTTACTAGTAACTGGAAATCTGAATAGCTAAGTCCCCGAACTAAGAGGACTCACCAACTGTAGGGATGTAAATGATAACTGTTATTATAAGCAAACTCAATCAATGGCAAATGCTCATCCCAACTACCCTTCAAATCAAGATCACTTTCCCTAAACATATCTTCTAGAGTTTAGATGGTCCTCTCTGCTTGACCATATGTCTGAGGATAAAAAACTTAACTAAGATGGACTTGGATACAAAGACCCTTCTGAAAAGCCCTCCAAAATAGGGAAGTAAACTGAGTACCCCTATCTGAGATGATAGACAAGGGGACTCCATGCAACCTGACTAACTCTCGAATATATAAATTAGCATAATCCTCAATTGTATAGGACGTATGAACTGGCAAAAAATATGCTGACTTAGTCAATCTGTCTACAATAACCCATATTGAATCATGGTGATGACAGGAATGGGGTAAACTAGTCCCAAAATCCATATTCATCTCTTCCCACTTCCAAGTGGAAATACCAAACTCTTGTAACGTACCACCTGGTCTTTGGTGTTCTACCTTAACCTGTTGATAAGTTGAATATTTAGCTACGACCTCTACTATATATTTCTTCATACCATTCCACCAATAGATTTACCGTAAGTCGCGGTACATCTTGATAGCACCTGGATGAATAGAATAATGTGCACCATGCATTTCTACCATAATTCTCTCTCTCAACTCGTCAACACAAGGCATACATAATCTATTTTGGTATCTCAACACACCATTTCCCCCTTGGGAGAAAACCTCTACCTTTTGGTCTTTAACCGATTCCTTCAATTTGACCAAACTAGAATCCATATCTTGTTTCTCCTTTACTTCTGAAACTAAGTAAGATTCGGAACTACTCTGAACCCAAACATTACCTTCAGCTGAATCAACCATCCTAGCACCCAATCTAGCCAAACGATGAACTTTTTGAGCTAACTCTTTCTTATCATCCTCCACATGAGCAACACTACCCATAGACAATCTACCAAGGGTGTCTACCACTACATTGATCTTGCCCGAATGATACAACACACTCATGTCATAGTATTTCAGCTACTCTAACCATGTTCTCTGACAGAGATTTAACTCCCTCTGAGTAAACACACACTTCAAGGTTTTGTGGTCTGTGAATACATCAACATGAAAACCATAAAGATAGTGTCTCTAGATTTTCAAAGAAAACACCACATTGCAACTTAACTTTCTTTTGGTCTGTGAAGACATCAACATGAACACCATAAAGATGTTAGTCTAGTCTTTAACTCCTGAAAACTTTTCTAGCAGGAATTTGACAATTGAAACTTAACTTTCTTTTGGGTCAATCTAGACATAGGAGAAGCAATAGATAAGAAACCTTTAACAAAATGGCAGTAATAGCCAGCTAAACCTAAGAAACTCCTAATGTCTGACGGAGAGATATGTATAGGCTAATTTCTTATGGATTCTATCATTTAGGGATCAACTCTAATACCATCGGCGAAAACAATATGACTGAGAAAGGCAACTGACCTTAGCCAAAATCCACACTTGCTGAAATTGGTGAACAATTGATGCTCTATAAGAGTTTTTAAGACAATTCTAAGGTGGTCTGCAGGGTCATCCTCACTATGGGAGTATACAAGGTTATCATCTATGAATACTATGACAAACATATCTAGATACTGCTTGAACACTTGATTCATGAGGTCCATAAAAGCTGCTGGAGTATTGGTTAGCCAGAAAGACATGACTAGAAACTCAAAATAACCATAATGGGTTCTACAGGTTGTCTTTGGAATATCACATTCCCTTACTCTAAGCTGATTATAGCCGGATCTAACGTTTATCTTTCAGAAATAACTTGCACCTTGGAGTTGGTCAAATAAATCATCAATTCTAGGAGGAGGATATTTGTTCTTGACTGTGACCTTATTTATCTAACGATAGTCAATGCATATTTTCAAAGAAACATCTTTCTCTATTTCGCATGGTGAAATACTAGGCCTTATGAAACCCTTATCTAGAAGATCTTTAAGTTGATCTTTCAACTCTTTAAGCTCTATGGGAGCCATACAATATGGAGGGATAGAAAGAGGCTGAGTATCTAGAAGAATATCAATACCAAATTCTATTTCCCTATCGGGAGGTACCCCTGGGAGATCTTTTGGGAAAATATCAGGAAACTCATTCACTACATCGACGCACTAAACTGTTGGAGTCTCAGACTTAGTGTCTTTGACTCAAACTAGATGACAGATGCAACCTTTGGAAATCAACTTTTTAGCTTTAAGATAAGATATGATATAACTCTTGGGAGACACTAAATTACCTGACCACTCAAAGACTGGCTCATCTAAAGATTAAAACTTCACCACTCGGGTGCGACAATCTATAGAAGTATAATAGGGATGGATCCAATCCATCCCAATAATAAGGTCAGAATCAACCATATTTAACTCTATCAAGTCTTCTTACATGACTCTATAAAGAACAGTGATAGGAAACTTTTTGTAGACTCGCTCAGCAATAACTGACTCATCTACTGGAGTAGAAACCAGGAAAGGCTCAGGGATCTTTTTGGAACTTACCTCAAAATTTATTGCAACTAATGGGGTCACATAAGAAAAACACAACCCAAGGTCTAACAACACATAAATATTAAAATAAAATAGACGAAGCATACTGATAATAATATATGGATAATCCTCCTTCTCCTAGCGGGATGGTAAAGCATAGTAATAATTTTTGTGCTGACCACCACCGGTATTATATGAAGAACCCTAAGGACGGGATGGGAGACCTAAAGGAGCTAGTTCACTATTAGCATAAGTCTGGGGATGTGCATCCCTTTTTCCCTGTCTAGCATGCAGACAATATCGAATGCTGTGACCCAACTTACCATACCCAAAACAACCTTTCTGACCACCCAAACACTCACAAAGATGATTTTTACCATACTTAGCACACTGAGGATAACTGGTCTTACCACCTACACTACTATAAGATCTAGGCATAGAAGTCTTACCCCATAGTTCCTGCCTATTTTAGGGTGTGGGATCACTAGCTGAAGAAGGTGCAGGCATAGGTAAACGATTCTAAAACTGCAAATGATTTCCTCCCCAGATCTATTCTGACCATAATCAAACTGCCCTATTTTAGCTCTCTTATTTACTCCCTGTCATTCCTTCATCTTCTCTACCTTAATCTACTGAGCATGCATCATCAATCTAGAAAGATCTATATCTCTATTGAGAATATCAGTTTTACACTCCTTAACCACCAACCCAGATACACCGGTTACAAACTTACTCATACTTGATCTAGAGACAGCCGTTTGATCAAGGGCAACTTATACAGTTGGTTGAACTTGAGGCAATACTCCTTTACCATCATAGATCCCTGCCTCACATTCATAAACTCTTCTATCTTAGATTCTCTTATCTCAAGTGGAAAGAACTTGTCTAAGAACACATCCTAAAATATCTGCCAAGTCATGGGATCTAGATTCTCCTCTCAACTCTTTTTCCACATCACTACCCAATCATAAACAATATCCTTCAGTCTATAGGATGCTAATTCTACACTCTCTTATTCAGAAACATGCATAATTCGGGTGATCTTCTTCACCATATCTAGATAAAGTTATGAGTCCTCACCTGCCTTCAACCCAAAGAATTTTGGCTGGTTCATTCTCATAAAGTCTCAAATTCTAGCTGCGGCTAAGTCCCCAACTTGCTAAGGTAGGGTTGCAGCCTGATGGTTACCCTGAACATTTGTTGTCACCGCTAGGGATAGTGCCTAAAAGGCAGCCCAAAACTCTATATGTGACACATACTCATTCAAAGTATTTATGGGCTAAGGTGGCTGGTTATCATTCCTATAGGCATTTGCTCTGCGAGGGGGCATATTTTGTCATGAAAAAGTAAGAGTTTATAGTAGATAGAGATAGATGTAAGCACGATGGATTATGAAAGTAAGAGAGGATTTTCCTAAAATACTTCATCGCCTTTGTTAATAGATGTGGCGCGCTTCACACCAATTATCAAGACTCTATGTATCGTAGATTTTTGACTCCCTAGGACTCTCTAAACCTTAGGCCCTAATACCAAGTTTGTAATACCCTGAAATCTGGTTCCCGGGATGCCACACAGTGATCCAAACTACAAGTAGTCCTGAGCTAACCCTGACTGCCTTCTACTAACTCTAAATCTCAAAATAGGGAAAAATGAATATATGACACTGACAAATGCAGAAAAACATCTGAAAAGTCTAAGTATATCTGAAAATACTGATCACATCAATCTGATAAAACAAATATTGAACTATCTAAATACGAAATCTGAAATCTAAGACTGAATATAGTAGTCCGACAAGCCTATACCAACTCAATCTAGAGAGTCACTGGGATAGGCCGCAGTTGACTCAGACTGTCTAAAGAGAATAATAAAAAGAAAATATTTACTAGCAACTAGAAATCTGAATAGATAATTCCCCAAACAAAGAGAACTCACCAACTGTAAGGATGTAGATGAGATGCTCAAAAATCACACTCGCTGCTGAGAATGAGAACATGAACCTACATTATGATACAATATAGAACATAGACGTATATGTGGATCAGTACTTCGATGATGTACTAAGTCTATGGTGGTGCATGCAATAAGTAAATAATATCATCACAATTTATAGAAAACATCATGCATGATAAATATAAATGACTCAAGTAAGATTGAGTAATCTCAAAACTGAAATTCAAATCATGCATAGTAAAACATGTAATCTAAATCTTGTTAGCCATTGCACTTAGTTCTAAAATCTATATTTTGTTCTTGTTCTCAAACCATATAGACTAAGTAAAAAAGGTATCACCTTTTATGTCTGAAAAATAAAGTTGTAATTCTGTAGCTGGAATCTTAAGTAAAGTAATATTTGGGTAAGTTTGGAATCCTTTACATTTAGTTTATAAAATTTGGAAAATACTTCATCTTAGGGCTTTAAAGAAATTAGTTTATCTGAAAGGAGGTTCTTTTAACCGACATAAACCATGTGAGCTAACATGTAGTCCAACGTCTATCCTCCTATGGAAGAAACCTCATGTTGGCGAGAGGGTTCATACTCTTGCCAGGGAGTATAACCTGAGTTAAGTGATCACATCTGTAATTGTCTCCACATAGAAGTGGGAATAATTTGATAATCTGTACCTATATTGGCTATGTAGTTCTGTAAAAATAGGATGTGCTAAATTCACACTTCCCGCTCGGAGCTAAATACTACTCCCTTATTAGTTGCTATGCTCATTCTGTTGGAAATCCACTTTTAAAACTAGCATAAGATTTTATCTAAAACAAAATATGCATTTATCTTTTTAAATATGTAAATTAAGTTGATCTAAATTTTGTATAGAGGATTCCAAACCTAAATTGATGATCAAAGATCAAAACTTTTTTGAAAATCTAAAAATTATATGTTCACAAGATGCTTAAAGCATCATTTTTCTTGAAGTAACCGTATTAAATCTTTGGATAAATAACCCATGCATCAATCTTAGTTTAAATCATCCAAATGTTCATGCTTGATAATATGATTATTGATAAATAAACTCAAAATCTGGAAATTTCAGCAATATACATGGAAACATAAACATAATCATGTAATTCAACTTCTAAATCACGGAAAATCTCATAATCTTGCAAATAATGATAATAGATATAAAACCTAACTTGAAATTCATGGAAAATCATATATAATTTAGAAAGTTTGTAATTAAAACAATGTTTTGGGCACAAGGATGAAAGAATTATCCTTGTTCAAATCCCACATAGATTAATTGATGATATTTGATGAGAAACTCGAACCTTGGATTCCTATTGATGTTTTGTAGATGGATTCTTAGAGTTTTTGTATTGGGAATCCTTAATTTTGGACTATCTTTGAAAATTAATGGAAAAATTCAAGTTTCTAAGAGAGGAAGTATGATGAACTAGGGTTTTGTTTTGAGGGGAAAGATGAATAATGCATAAAGTGCTTTGAAATTTGAGTAATCTTATGTTTTTGGATGGATTGGGGGTTGGAGGATTTACCAAAATACCCCCTTTAAATTCTTAAATGGAACTGGAAAATGTAATTTTTCCCGATTTGGGTGGCCATCGCGAAGCGCCACAATCGCGGTGGCTCACTTGAAAAAGGATTAGTAGAAATTGGGTTTCGTCCGCAACGCGCCACTATCGTGGAGCACCTAAGTTTGCCATTTCAACTACTGGCGCGACGCGCCAGTATTGCAGAGTAGCATTGGAAATCGCTAAGAGGGAAATTGGGCCTCTCTGCGACGAGCCAAAATCGTGGAGTCTCACTAGAAATTGAAAATTATGATAATTTATGTTTCTCCGCTATGCTCTAAGGAACCAAATCATGGTGTTTTACGACTGTAACTTAAAATAGCCGTAACTTCTTACCCGGTTATCGTCTCTAGGCTTATCTAATATCGTTGGAAAGATAATTTAATTTCCTACTCCATGGAAAGTCCAAATCTAAAGAATTTCACACGGAAAAAACATCACTCATTCTAGAAGCTACTCCTTGTCATTTTCAGGATGACTTTAGGCTAAGAAAATTACGGGGTATTACAATATCTCCCCTTTGAGAATATTCATCCTCAAATGTGGATGGTTAAGCTAAAATTTCTAAGGAATCTGAGAATATAAGATAACATGCACAACTGAAGTGAACTGAGCAAGTGAATCTAAATCATTATAAGCTTCAGAGTAATTCTGTGAGTCCATGAATTTACATGTGGACAACTATATAGCTGAATGTATGATTAGAAAAGAAATGGATTTAGCAAAAGTAGTACCTTCTTCTAGATTTGAGTTTACGAAGAAGTGGTTGGGGTACTTGGATCGCATGTATGCTTCTATTTCCTAAGTAGCACCATCAATCGACTTATTCTGCCAAACAACTTTGACCAAGGGAACTTCATTGTTCCTTAGTCTACGGATCTGATGATCTAGAATCTCAACTAGAATCTCTTCGTATAAAAGGTTGTTCTAAACATCTGAGCCTTCTATAGGAACTACAATGGTAGATTCACTGATACTCTTCTTAAGCATAGTGATATGGAATACAGGATGAACGACTGACAAGTCTATGGGAAACTAAAGCTCATAAGCTACTTTCCAAACATGAATCAAAATTCTATAATGGCCAACATACCGAGGACGAAGATTCCCATTCTTTCCAAATCTCTTCACCCATTTCATGGGTGAAATCTTTAAATACACAAAATCACCAACTTCAAATTAGAGGTCCCTTCTTCTCACATCTGCATAGGATTTTAGATGACTCTGGGCTGTTTTTAATCTTTCTATAATTAACTTAACTTTTTCCATGGCCTCATACACTATATTTGGCCCAAGAAAAGAAGCCTCACCCACTTCAAACCAACGAATGGATAATCTCCATCTCCTCCCATAAAAGGCCTCAAACGGAGCCATTCGAATGCTAGCATAATAACTGTTATTATAAGGAAACTCAATCAATGACAAATGCATATCCCAACTACCTTTGAAATCAAGAGCATATGCCCTCAACATATCTTTTAGAGTTTGGATGGTCCTCTCTACCTGACCAGCTATCTGAGGGTGGAAATCTGAACTAAGATTGACTTGGGTACCAAGACCCTTCTAAAAAGCACTCCAAAACTGTGAAGTAAACTAAGTACACCTATCTGAGATGATAGACAAGGGGACTCCACGCAATTTGACTAACCCTCGAATATATAACTTAGTATAATCCTCAGTTGTATAGGATATATGAACTGGCAAGAAATGTGCTTACTTAGTCAATCTATCTACATTAACTCAAATCAAATCATAGTGATGAAGCGAATAGGGTAAACCGGTCACAAAATCCATATTCACCTCTTCCTACTTCCAAGTGGGAATGCCAAACTCTTGCAAAGTACCACCCGATCTTTGATGTTCTACCTTAACCTGATGACATGTTTCAAATTTCGCTAAAAACTCCGCTATATCTTTCTTTATACCATTCCACCAAAAGATTTCCCATAAGTTGCGGTACAACTTGGTAGCACCTAAATGAATAGAATCATGCGCACCATATGCTTCTTCCATAATTCTTTGTCTCAACTCATCAACACAAGGCACACATAATCTATTCTAGTATCTCAACACACCATCTCCTCTTTGGAAAAAAACCTCCAACTTTTGGTCTTTAACCGATTCCTTCAGTTTGACCAAACTAGAATCCACGTTTTGTTTCTCCTTTACTTCCAAAACTAAGGAAGATTTAGAACTACTCTGAACCCAAACATTACCTTCAGCTAAATCAACCAGCTTAACACCCAATCTATCCAAACGATGAACTTCTCAAGCTAACTCTTTCTTATCATCCTCCACATGAGCAACACTACCCATAGACAATCTATTTAAGGTGTTTACCACTACATTAGTCTTGCATAAATGATACAACACACTCATGTCATAGTCTTTCAACAACTCTAACCACCGTCTCTGACGGAGATTCAACTCCCTTTGAGTAAACAGATACTACAAGCTTTTGTGGTCTGTGAATACATCAACATGAACACCATACGGATAGTGTATCTAGATTTTCAAAGCAAACACCAAGTACCTAATTCAAGATCATGGGTTGGGTCGTTCTTTTCATGAGGCTTCAAATGTCTAGAGGCATAGGCTAGGACCTTACCTCTATGAATCAATATATAACCCAAACAAACTCTAGAGGTATCACAATAAACATCAATGAAATCTGTACCATCCGGTAATAGTAGAACTGGAGCTGAAGTGAGTCAAGTCTTCAACTCTTGAAAACTCTTGTCGCAGGAATCTGACCATTGCAACTTAACTTTATTTTTGGTCAATCTAGACATATGAGTCGCAATAGATGAGAAACCTTCAACAAAACAATGGTAATAGCTGGCTAAACCTAAGAAACTCCTAATGTCTGATGGAGAGATAGGTGTAGGCCAATTTCTTATGGCTTCTATATTTTGGGGATCAACTTTATTACCATCGGTGAAAAAAATATGACCGAGTAAGGCTACTAACCTTATCCAAAATTCACACTTGCTTAAATTGGTGAACAATTGATGCTCTTTAAGAGTTTGCAAAATAATTCTAAGGTGGTCTGCATGGCCGTCCTCACTACGGGAGTATACAAGGATATCATCTATGAATACTATGAAAAACATATCTAGATACTGCTTGAACACTCAATTCATGAGGTCCATGAAAGTTGATGGAGTATTGGTTTGCCCGAAGGACATGACTAGAATCTCAAAATGACCATAACGGGTTCTAAAGGTTGTCTTTGGAATATCACATTCCCTTACTCTGAGATGAAGATAGCCGGATCTAAGGTCTATCTTTCAGAAATAACTTGCACCTTGGAGTTGGTCAAATGAATCATCAATTCTAGGTAGAGGATATTTGTTCTTGATTGTGACCTTATTTAGCTGACGATAGTCAATGCACATTTGCAAAGAACCATATTTCTTTCGGATGAATAGGATGGGAGAGCACCATAGAGAAATTCTAGGCCTTATGAAACCCTTATCTAGAAGATCTTTGAGTTGATCTTTCAACTCTTTAAGATCTGTGGGAGCCATACGATATGGAGGGATAGAAATAGGTAGAGTATCTTGAACAAGATCAATACAAAATTCTATTTCCCTATCGGGAGGTAGCCCTAGGAGATCTTCTGGGAAAACATTAGGAAACTCATTCACTATATCGAATGAATGAATTGTTGGAGTCTCAGACTTAGTGCCTTTGACGCAAACTAGATGATAGATGCAACCTTTGGAAATCAACTTTCTATCTTTAAGATAAGATATGAAATGACTTTTGGGAGACACTGAATTACCTGACCTCTCAAAGACTGGCTCATCTGAAAATTTAAACTTCACCACTTGGGTAAGACAATCTATAGAAGCATAATTGGAATAGAGCTAATCTATACAAAGATTAAGGTAAAAATTAACCATATTTAACTCTATCAAGTCTGCTAACATGACTCTATGAAGAAAGTGATAGGAAACTTTTTGTAGACTCGCTAAGCAACAACTGACTCACCTACTGGAGTAGACACCAGGAAAGGCTTAGGGATCTTTTCAAAACATACCTCAAAATTTACTATAACCAATGGGGTTACATTAGAAAAACTCAACCCAAGGTCTAACAACACATAAACATCAAAATAAAACACACGAAGCATAACGGTAACAACATCAACTCCAACATCGTTGTGCATACATAAGTAAATAAACTGGAATAATCGGATAACATAACATAAAGCATAAACACACCCAAAAATAACTACAAGTTAGCTTCCATATGCCAATTGGTGAAGAAAAGTAAATAACCCATCGCAAGCCCCCAATGCCTGGAAGGTACACAAAAGATAGTATAACCCACTACCATTATTTATAATTTTTCAATATACCATTAGAGTCCACTTACCTCATGCCACATTAGCCATTTTCTTATTTTTCAGTCTTAGCCAAATTACTATCTTCAATCTCACACCCTGATATTGTCATATAATAATTATTATAGTATCATAGCATTATATGCATATTCAGACTCAAATTTGTAAATATAATCAATTCTTAAGTTTAGTCTATAATTATAATCAATAGCCAAACTAGAACTAGGAAAAATAACACTGACACCATAATCATCCACCCAACTTGAATTGGGTAAATATTACCAATATCATAGCCATCCCCGGGACTCAAACTGGTAATTATAAATACATTAATATAATCAATAGTATTCTCAATGGCATCAGTAATAACATATTGAAAAGGCATCAACCCTCACATAACCAACATAACCATCAAGAGACAAAACTTCTCAAAATTTCCATAGTAAGCATTTTTTTAAGTACATAACAAGTGTATAAAAGGTTACAAATATTAATATGAATCTTAGCTTAAGGTGGGTCAAGGTCCTACTTCTAATCCGCTAGAGTTCCATTATATGCAATTTCAACCCGACTAGGATTATGGTATCTAAAAAAAATTTAGATGTTAAATAAGACATAATTAGCCCTAAGATATGAAATTCACCAACTGTACGAGCAACTAGGTCAATTAAGCCAAAAGTATGATTTTTGATTTGCCTAAATGGTCCAAAAAATCCAAGTATTTAAAATCATCATACCAACACCTAAAATCCATCCAAAATCTAACATAATGTAATAAACTTAATATGAATTAGCTCAATTTAACAAAGGGGTAAAACCTATCCTACCTCAACACCAAAGAAAGCTCAAAGATTTGTTAAATAATCATAATTTTCTTTTCAAGAAACTTCTACAAGATGCCAAGCTTTAAAAATAACATTCTACTCATCAAATTGAGAATAATCCATATTGCACTATTGTGCATTGGGTCAACATATCACCCAAAATCCCATATGGGTCCCATTTATGAAAAATAACATTTCTGAAACAAGTCCAACATTCTCATAAGATGAATGAGTCATTACCCTCTAAAATTTGTGAAATCTAAGCAAATTTAGAGCTAAATTAAGACTTCTAGGTCTTAGGATTTTTTGAACTAGAAATGTTAATTTCTACATTGAAAAGGGTTAAATCTTACCTTAAATTAGTAGATAATTGCATAAATAAGTGTTAGACAACTTGTCAAATCACCCACAAGATCTAATTTTAAGATATCTCCCTATTTAGGTTTTAGCTCTCAAGAAAATGGATGAAGGATGAGAAAAAATAGGATAAAATAGGTTATTTATACCCTTACCTGGTACTCGGGTCTTTCTATCATGTCTCAATGTTCGCGATCACGATGTAGGGCAGCAAACAAATGTTTTGTAATTTTGATATTTCCCCTCTTTAACATGGACCTGGTCGACTGGTAAAGGATTCACATTTACGACTAAAAGTATCATGATGGTGGAACTTACTAGTGATTCTAGAAAATAATCGCAATCCACAGTCCGCATTCGCGGGTGCACCAAATCACAGCTGAGACTTGGAAATCTCTGCCAAGTCTCTGCCAAGCCTTTGGGATTCATCCAGAATCCCATATATGCAAACAAACTATTTAACTCCACTAAATTTGAAGTTTTAGACTCAGTTACATCATCAAAATTTCCATCCGAGGTGTTTTTGATGAAATATAGGTCCCACACTTAATTTCTAATTTTATAACTTTTTGACCAATAGGTCAAAATGAGCCTTGATGCGTCGAGACCAAAACCTAAGGTCCCCTAGCAAAAAATTGACATTTTGGAGCTACTGGAATAGCCAGAATTTTTATTCGCGATCATTTGATTGATGTTTTGCACCTTGGCCATTTGGAACTAGTGAAGACTTCAAAATAAAAAAATTGTTCTAAAAACCAAACGAAGTATCCATTGAGTAAACTATCAATTTTTGCAAGTCATAAATTACTTGGGGTAGAAATAGAAAAGATATAATGGAAAATATAAGAAAAAATATGGAAAATGACTTGAAGGGTCATTTCACTTCTCCTAATAAAGACTCATGAAAGCCCCATTAGTAATAGTATATGCCACAACGTTAGTATTGTATTCAATGCTTTATAGAATATCTCCTGCAATTTCCTTTCTAAAACTTTGCGATTGGGAACATTCATCAACTATTTTTTAAACTTGAACCATGTCTCGCATAGTGCCTATGCATTTAACTATCTAAAATTATAAATCTCACCCTTTAACTGTAGCATTCTAGAAGGAGGCAAAAATTGTTCCAAGGATTGTGTTCTCAACTTATTACAAATGGTAATATACCCACTAGCTAGCCCTACGAACCATAACATTGCTTCACCAATATGAGAAAATGGGAACAACCTCAGTCGTAGAGCTTCTTGACTTATCCCGAGAGATTGTACGAAGGGAAAATCCCCAAAAAGTTCATAATATACTGTTTTTATCATCAGTAAAAAACTAGCAAACACTCCCTTCATACTCACCAACTCAATCATTATGCTCATAATATCAAATTTTATTCTACTGGAAAACTATGGAGAAATGATAGCACGTGTCTCAATTGGTTGACCATACCTAAATCTTCTTTTGGATCATTATAAACTGGAAAATATTGATGAACTGGTTGTTGAAATATATTCCTTCTAAATGTATGTTTGTACAGTCTTTCTCAAATATCCCTCCTCTTATCTAGTCCTATCATCAGCATGTCGGGCTAGTGCTAACCTAGCATTTTCTTTGTCTATAATCAAGAAGTGGTTTGCTTGGAAGTTTCTTTCATAACATATAGAGCTGGCTAATTCAATGTTGTTGGATCATAATGATCCCCTTAGTGCAGGTTCCATGCTTATACTCTTCTTCTCTTTTTATCTTATACTTCTATCGCAAGGTCTATTCAAGCACAAGATCAAATGGAGTCAAGGGATTTCCTTGACTCCGAGTACTGGGCATTCACCAATGTATTTCGTAAAAATTATTTTAAACCAAAAACAAACAAGTGAAACTAATAACTTTAACAACCTCAATCAGTTAATCCATAAATGTATTCCCCGACAACGACACCAAAATTTAATGTATCTCGAATTACACCTCTAAGAATGTAACGAGCTTGATGATGTAATTTGAAAATATAGACACTAAATGGGGTGTAAAGGTAATATTAACAGTAACAATTTTGCACAATTAGGGTCATTGTTAACATAAGATGATCACTAGGATTGTATCCCCCCTGACTTTACAACTCCGTGGACTTATTATGCTCATCATACTATCTTTTTGTTAGTCTTCAAGAAGACCTTGGTTTAGGAGAATTTCACTCATCTACTCTCTCTCTTAGTGTGTCACGTTACCAACCCTTGTTTTAGATCCCAGGTTAACTATCTCCTCTTGATTTTTAGTTAATTAGATGAAGGTTGGTTGCTTCAAATTACTATTGTGATTTATTTTTCCTAATCACTACCTCTCTCTTGAGAAAGTATCAAATTCATGTGTTACTAATGCTTACAACTACCAAGAAAGAAATTAAAATGAATGAAATCCCAATATATACAAGCATACCAATTTAGAATACCTTTGCATTTCCTCTGCTTTATTAATCCATAAAAGTTCCCACAACCCTAGTTATGGGATTTAGCTGCTCATGATTGTAAGAACTAACATAGATTCCACTGATGAAAGCATAGAATGTACTTACGAATAATTAGAATGAATACCCAAAATATCAAATTAATGTCAAAACCTAGAAACCCAGAATAGTAAGTCCAAGATCAATAATATATGCCGAAACTCAGAACAATGTGAAAAGTGTATAGAGTGCGTAAACTAATAATAAAACATTCAATGGGTATTCTTAGAAGCATCTAAAACCTATCCTAAATAGCGTAGGAAAATTGATTGACTGCAACCCATGAGGTAACATACGGGTCATAGGTTGTACCTGCATGGCATAAGTAGGCTCATAGAAATTAGAGAAATCTTTAGACCATAAATAACCTACCTTTTTTATACCTACGGTTTATAGATAGTACATCATCTCATAGGTAGGGGTGTAAGAATAAGAATACAACAACGACTCTTAAAACTTCAGATCTTCTACCTAAGTAGTAAACCTATGGGCCTATAGGTACAACCTACAACCCATAGGTTGGCTCGTTGTTAGCCTCTCGGCTCCTCTTCATCCTTTTTTCTTATTTTTTCCTCTGAACTCTGTTTCTCTTCAAAATAAAGACAAAAGCACATCACATCTAGGAGGATACCTAAGTACTTACATAATTTCCTCATTTTAAGCATTCAAAGTTCCATGAATCCATGTCAAATTAGATGCCTAGGCCACTAAAGAAGCCATTTATCACTTAAGCTGCCCTTTTCCAAATTTCAAAGGACATTAAGTAAACTAAATATCACTTAATTGTCGACCGCCTAAGCGATTACACCTGTAATTAGAGCCATCAGATTTTCTAATTCCAAAATGGACTCTAATCGACTGCTCGAGATTTGTTCAAAACCTTGTGCACCAATAATCTCTACCACCATATCAAATTTAACATTCAAACTCAAAAGAAGTATCAAAATTTTCATTAGAGATTGTTTCGACCAAGTGTAGGGCCCACAACTATAATTCTATTTTTATATAATCCACCCAATAGTTCAAAATTATTTTAAAAGCCTTGGGACCTAAACCAAAGGTCCCCCTAACACAAAATCAACTTTCCAGATTTTATGGCACTTTCTAAATTCTCACCAGAGGTCCTTTACTAGGAGTTCTAGTCCAAGACCATTTCTTTAACAGTAAAATCTCCAAAATAAGAAAATGTAATGACTCTCTAGGTCATTTCGTTGATTTACATGCATTTCCAGCATTTTGAGCCTTTTCACAATAGCTATAGTCATTTATGACTTACCCAAACTATCGATTAGATTATCAAACGGTTTGGTTGGATTTTAGGCTCATTTCTCTATTTTGGATTTTTTATTATTTAAGACTTAGTTTTAGATAAAATTCCTAGTATATGAGCTCGAATAAGAATTCTAATAGCCATCAGCTTTAGAACATTGATTTTAGATTAGGGGGACTTTAATTCAGGTTTTGAGGCTTTCAAACTCATTTTAGGCTATTGAGTGGATTATATGAAAAATGGAATGATAGGTGTTGGTTCAAAATTTAATCAAAACAATTTTGGATGAAATTTTTGGTGATTCTGTTGGATCAAAAATGTGTTTTACGATCAAATTTGACTATTGTATAATGTTCATAAGGTTTTGAATAAGTTTTGGGGGTCAAAAATAAGTTTTTTACATTACTGATACTAGTGTGTTCGCAAAAGTAAACCTTTGACCATTTGACCTAGTTTATTAAGAGACTATTTGGCCGCTTAAGAAAATATTTTTACCCTTTGACAAGTTTTCTTAAGTGATCAAAGTGTCTCTTAAGCAACCATTGCTAAGTATAAGATCCATATTCATATTTTAGACATTTAGTGAGGTAGAATGCTCCGATTTTGACAATTTTTTATGAGTTTTTCCTCTAGAATTATAGTCTATCAATTTAGAACTCAATTTCCCAATTTTCTAAGAACTTGTATTTTATTTTTCATGATTTCCACCAAAGTTGAGAATCAAAAACCTATTTTCACCATTTTTGGGGCTTGGGAGCTCGGATTTTTTCGATTCCTAAGGGATTTATATGATTTATTCCATGGGTAAGTTATATAATCTAATAATTATGACTTTCCCCTTGATTTCAACTTCAAAATAACTTCAAATTCTTAATTTCAAAATGTGTTATGAGATTTTTGTCTATAAAGCTTGAAAATTATTTTTCTTTAATTTGAACCTTATTTTTATCTCATTTTGGCTTGGGTTTCAAATTGTAGACTCCTATGAGTATGGAGAAAATATATAAAATAATATTATCATTTTACCCCTTTTATTTTTGAACCCATTTTGAGGTATGTTTTTAGACCCATCTTGAATATAGCAATATGAGTCTTATTTTTCTCCTAAATATGTATACATTACTATTTTGATAGTGTGACAGTATTTTGGGATAATGGAAAAAATATAGAAGTTTTATTAGTAGTTCAAGGATTCTAGTTTGACATCGAGATAGGCATAAGTCTATTCTTCTTCATGAGATGGTGTATTATATATGTTGCATATTAGATAGGGATTTTAGGATGTGATATTGGGTAGAACACTATGATTGCCTAATTTATTAGTTTGTGGGCTAGAAGGGAAATTGACCCTTAAGGTGAAATAATTATTATGTTTTTAGAATCCTTTTACCCTAGGTTGCTAGCATGTTAGACATAGTTTGGACTACTAGACCTTAAGTGTAATGTTTATTACTTTACTCGGTGGATTGTGATAATTTTCCCCATATTATTATGGTATATCTATGTTGTATATGAACATTATAGGGACCAAGTTCGTGTTCATGATAGTGATTTGATTCTGGAAAGTGATTTATCCTTGTGGAAGACGTCGTTTAGCTCATTAACATTTATATGCTTATTATAATGCATATAGTTATATTATTTGGATACTTCTAATGGCATGCATGAATCCCGTACCTCCATACTTGCTAAAATTTTAAATGGTACGATCTATTCTAAAATATGATATTTACTACTATTTTCCTAAAAAGGAATTTATTCTCACTTTTCACTTTTAAACCAAATTTCTTCATAATGAAAATCATACCATCTTAATGAATAACCTATGTGCATTGAGATTGAAAACAACGTTTTAGATATTTGCCCCAGATAGACTCCATTCCTTGATTTTACTACTATTATTTACCATGGTTGAGAGAGATTCTGACACTTTCTACACTTCTAAGATGATTTTGTCTCGAATTTTACCCCGGGCAATAGATTTATGGAATTACGTTATGTTAGCCATAGTTCTAGACTATGTATCTATGTATATATGTACTACTGGTACTTCAATTAGTGTATTGATGATGATAATGGTTATTTAAATCCTATATAGGGACCAGGTCGGTCTATATAGGTACTCCCAAACCCCCTTGGGGACCCTCCATACATGAGCCATCGTGCTGGAGTATAAAGGTCATCGTAGGTCTTACCTTTATAAGCTATCAGTTAGAGAAGGTAAATACGTTGGGTTACTTTATGGCACTTATATTGGTTATGGTATTATGGATTTACTTGGCATTCATTTGTGTATTCGCATTGCCAATTACTAGTATACACCTATATCTACCAGCCTTATGGGGTTACATAGGTATAGGTGTGAGAATTGCTTGCAGTATATTATGTAGTGCTTGTATCTATGTTTAATACCGCTTAAAATTTCAATAATTTTATTTTTGACCCTCCTATATATGTAATGCCAATTTTTAATTTGAATTATGTTTAGGAATGTTAAAAGGGATTTTGGGAAAGTTTTAGATTTTTTGAAAGAGATTCGGGTTTAATTTGGGACACCAAGGAAATGAGGGTCTTTGATAAGGCTATGTCAAAAAGGTTAACCTATGAAATATTGGCATGGCACGTAATCTAACCTTCATGATACTGGCGTGCCATGGTAGTGTTTTTATTTTGTCCAGTTTTTGTTTTATCACTTGGGGTGATGGATTTTTTGTATGTTTACACCTTGTACAACCTTATAACATTAAATAACCCCATTCTCTTAGGATTTCAATGATCAAATCATCCTTTTTCTCTATAAAACTCAAAACCAAAGAACATTCAAGGGTTTTATAGTGAATTCATCATCCGGGGTCCAAATTTTGGATTCTTTTCAATTTCTTGTGTATTTCAGGCATTATTTGTTCCCTTAATTTTAATTTTACTTTGTGAAACTAATTGAATGGATTTTTATGTGATTTAATTGTGGGTTTTGAAATTAGGTTGAGGGGTTTTTTGTTATTACTGAATAACTTACTTTTCTATGTTTTAAATTGATTATTCATGCTTTAAATTGATGCTTTTAGGACTGAATTGATGCATTAGTTAATTAATTGTAATGTGGTACATAGGTTTCCCTATTATGTAGGGTCTAAGGACTTTTCTATTGCTACTGTGTACCATTAGGTGGTTGATCACATCCGCCGAATTGTTGTAAAGTAGTGAGCCTCCATCCTTTGAAAGGAATTATCATTTAATTATTCTTTCTTAATTTACTTGGTACTTTTGGATTCATAGGTCATATTCAAGGGCATGTCTAAACTTAGTTGTTATTCTGGTTTTAAAGGATATTGTTGAAAACTGAGGGATGGTTATTGTTTTGACTCCTAGCTCTTATTTGAGTATCTATTCATCTTTTTATTACTATCTTTATTTGGCTTCTACTGTATTGTCATTATGGTGCTCTTTAGGTTACATTAAGGGGGTGGTCTGCAGTCCATAGTGGGCTTGAGATATTCACTACAACTTGGCCTTGGTTTGTGTTGTGACAAGCTTGGTATCAGTTTAAGGTTGTAAGGTGTCCACAAATCCATGTCGATTAGAGTCTTTTTTATAGGTGTGTAGTGTGCCACACTTTTAAGGAGGAGGCTACAAGGCATTTAGGAATGTTTCCCTTTCTTGTGTTCTATTTAGAGCTATAGAGTCTAGTGTTATGAAACTTCACTAACTCTATAGAGTCTAGTGTTATGAAACTTCTCTAATTCTTGGCTTCCTTGTATTTTAAATCAGGCCTCCCCGAAGATCTAATGTTTTCAAAAGCTTTGTTGTACCCTCTACCCTACCTGAAGACAATGTGGAGAGAACTCATACTGCATAATGAGTACATCCCCGATCTAGGCTCCACGCTCCTGATTATATCTCTCCACATGGAGTTCCACCGGTCTCTACTAGTCCTCCTCAATATTTTTAAGATATTGATACTCATGCTAAGTGACCTCAGGGAGATATCTCTACTATGGAGTTCCGTTAATTTATTTATATACTTACTCAGTTAGTGGCATTGTAGTCTCGTTAGTCTTTTCGTGTTGGTTTGATTTATCATTCATCTAAGGTTACTAGGGTTGGGTAGTTTATGATATTTAATCCCCTAACCTTTACAATCTTTAGGGCTGAGGAGGATCCTTAAGTGTTCATTGATAAGATGGAGAAGATTTTTAAGGTGATGCATGCAACTGATTCTGAGGGTGTAGAGTTTACAGCGTATCAATTAAAAGATGTAGCTTATCAGTGGTATGAGGAATGAGAATATATGAGGGTTGATGATGCTGACAAGTCATGATTGGTTGACTTTTTAGGGTCCTTTCTTGATCACTTCTTTGCTCAGGAGTTGATGGAAGCTAAGACGAACGAGTTTGTGAACTAAAAGCAGATAAAGATGAGCGTGAAGAAGTATTCTTTGAAATTTCAGCACTTGTCCCAGTAAACTCTTGTGTTAGAGGCTAACATGTATCCAAAATAAGAAGGTTGCGTCAAGTTTGTCTCATGATTTAGTACTAGAGTTTAAGGCTGAAATGTTGAATAATTATATGGACATCTCTAGGCTTGTTATTTATATGCAATATGTGGAGGATAAAAAAAGAAGCAGAAAGACATTGGAGAGAGGTAGAATAAGAAAATAAGATATTCAGAGAAAGGTAGGGGATAGAAAAATTGTGGGAGCTATGATAGAAAGTGGACTTAGAAGAATAATTGAAGAAATTTGTATTTGTCTGCTAGTGCTCTTTATCTTAAACCTTCAGGTGATAGTCGTTTTTAAGCTAGCAGTAGTCCTAAGGCACAGGGTGCCCAGTTTTAGGATAGTGGAGCTCAGTCAGCCTCACCTTATCCTCCTTGTCATTATTATGGGAAGCTTTACTATCAATATTTTAAGGAGGGGAGAAATCGTTGTTATAACTATGGTCAACTTGGTCATGTGCAGTGAGATTATCCTTTATCTAAGGTTTCCACTAGAGTTAATAAGGTTCTAGTCACCACATCTTTATCTTCTGTACCAAAGGTCTCTACTTCTTGTACCGTCTCAAGATGGAATCATCTCTATGCTCTTGCTACTCACCAAGAATTTCAGACGTCCCCAAATGTTAGAACTGGTATGTTACTGCTCTTTTTCCATGATGTTTATTTTTTGCTAGATCTTTGTTCTACCCTATCTTATGTGACACTTATGAGGCTATGCATTTTGTTTTTTGTCCTAAAAGTATTTTTGACCCCTTTTCTATTTCTATTTTGGTTGTTGATTCTATTATTCCTAGAAAAGTCTATAGGGTTGTGTGGTGTCCATCTTTCATAGGGAGACATTGGTGGATTTGATAGAGTTTGATATGGTGGATTTCAATGTTATATTAGGGATGAATTGTATTTATTCATGCTATGCTTCTCTGGATTATAGGACCCAAAAGGTCAGTTTTTATTTCCCTAATGAACTTGTGATTAAATAAGAGGGGAGTTCCTTAGTGCCCAAAGGGAGGTTTATTTGCTATATTATAGCCTAGACGATGAATTCCAAAAGGTTTCTTTATTTGTTAAAGATTCTAATTCTTAAAGTCTCTCTTTGCAATCAGTTCCGAAGGTTAATGAATTTCCTAAAGTGTTTCTCGATGTTATTCTTAGAATTTCTCTCGATAGGGAGATAGACTTCTGGATTGATCTTTTACTTGATACTCGCCATATTTCCATTCCTCGTTATGGGATGGCTCCAGCTGAATTAAAAAACCTAAATAGGCAATTGAAAGATTTTTTTTATAAAGGGTTTATCTATCCTAGTGTTTCCTAGTGGGGTGCTCCAGTACTTTTTGTACAAAAGAAAGATGTGTCTCTTTGGATGTGTATAGGGTATCATCAGTTGAATAAGGTAACAGTGAAGAATAAGTACCCTCTTTCTAGGATTGATGATCTTTTTTATAAGTTTTAGGGTGCTAGATGTTTCTTAAAGATTGATCTCTATTTTTGTTATCACCAGTTGAAACTTAGGGAGATTGATATTCCCAATATTGATTTCCAAACTCAATATGGTCATTATGAGTTTTTTCTTATGTCATTTGGGATGACTAATGCTCCAGCTATGTTTATGGATCTTATCAATCAATTTTTTAGGTAGTTTCTAGATTTCTTTGTTATAGGCTTCATTGATGACATCTTGGTGTACTCTAAGAGTGAGGAGGATCATGCCAATTAACTATGGATAGTGTTGTAAACTCTAAAGGACCAGAAGTTGTATGCAAAATTTCTAAGTATGACCTTTGGTTAAGTTTTTTGGAATTTCTCAGGTAGGTTATTTCTAGTGAGGGGATCAAGGTGGATCCACAGAAAGTTAGATGGCCTAGACCTACAACTCCAACTAACATTAGAAGTTTCTTGGAATTGGCTACGTGTTACAAGAGGTTCTTAGAAGTTTCTCTTCTATTGTCGCTCTGTTGATAAGGCTGACTTAAAAGATGCTAAGTTTTTTTGGTTCGATGCTTGTGAGGGCAGTTTTGAGAAGTTGAAGGATAAGTTGATTTCTGCACTAGTTTTGACCCTGGTTGAGTGTATTAATGATTTTATTGTATTTTATGATACATCTTGTATAGGACAAGGTTGTGTTCTGATGCAACATTGTAAGGTTGTAGCCTATGGTTCCTTGTAGTTTAAGGTTCATGAGAGGAACTATCTGAATCACAATATAATGTTGATGGTTGTGCTATTTGCTTTGAAGATTTGGTGCCATTATCTCTACGGGGTACATGTTGATATCTATACAGATCATAAGAGGTTATACTATGTATTTTAGGTGGTGGCTATAATTTCTTAAGTTTTACGACATGAGTTTGCACTACCATCAAGGTAATTATAATAGAGTTGTTCATGATCTTAGAAGGTTGACTATGGAAAGTTTATCCGATGTCTAAGAGGAGAAAAAAGGATTGGTAGAAGGTATTCACAGGTTGGAAAACTTGGAAGTTCATCTTTTGGACTCTAAAGATGGGGAGTTATTGTTTAGGAAGTGGTCAAATCATCTCTTGGTTTTGAGGTGAAGGAGAAGAAAGCTTTGGATCCCATACTTACGCAGATAAAGAATTATGTGGGTCAACAAAATGTTATGATATTTCACATTGGGGGAGATGGATTCTTAAGAAATTGAGGTAGGTTGTTTGTTCCTGATATTGATGGGTTGTAAGATAGAATTTTAACTGAGGCTTATCAGTCCAGATATACAGTTCATCCCGGTTTAACTAAGATTTATCATAACTTGAAGGAAATCTACCGTTGGAACAATATGAAGAGAAAGTGGCAATTTTATTGCAAAATTTATGTTTGTCAGGAAGTTAAGGTTGAGCATTTTAGGCCTATTGGTACTCAAGACATAGAGTTTCCTTTGTGGATGGGAGATGATCAATATAGATTTCATTATGAGTCCATCGTGATCTCGCAATTAGTGTAATCCTATTTGGTTCATTAAGGATAGGATTACTAAGTTTGATCATTTTTTTCCAGTGAGGACTAACTACTCAGGAGAGGATTATGCTAAATTATTCATTCAGGAGATTGTGAAGTTCCAAGGGGCACTGGTGTTGTAATGCCCTGAGTCTTTACCCCGAACGCTACATGGTGCTAACAATCCCGAAGGACCACTAGCTAACCATTAACTGGTACCTGCTGTGAGCACTGAATAATAAAGACACTGTAATCACAAAATAAGGAAGTAAATGTGGAACTTCCATAAGGTTCAAATCTCAAAACAATACTGTATATGGAAAACAGAATGCTGGAAAACAACTGTCTAAAAAAATTCTAGTCTGATAAGCCTCTAAACTTTCTGAAATATGGAGTTGATGGGAAAAGTCCCCAACCAACTCTGACTGACTACTGGAATAACTAAAATCCTAAAAATAATCATGTCCTCGAAATATGGGTACTCACCACTACCTTATCTGCTAAGAAGTTGCACTACTGAGGATGCTCTGGGGCTAGTGCATTTGAAACTATGATATAAGACCTTATAGCGCATAAAGCATGTGTTAGTACTTTGAATGTACTTGTATGCTCTGTGAGGTAGGCTAAAATGCATCGTTTCATGATGCATGAACAATACTAACTGAATAACATGGATATGACTAAATGGGAGTGCATGCATGAATGCGTAGACTATAACTGAAATCATGATGATACTGGATACTGAGTTTGAACACTAATTTAATGATATATGAGTTTACTGATAACATATTACGTATTATCTAGATGACCATATCTGACTGTCCTGAAGTCCATAGAACTATACTGAGTTCTAATCTAAGACTGAATCTGAAACTAAGACTGTGGGAGGTAATCATCTAACTAATAATCCCCTTTTCTAAATAGATTTTGGGGTTCAACCTATAACCCCAGTTCGAAGGGTGCCAATACCGTGCCACGGGTAAAGACAACTGAAGAGATACCCTTATGTGGTAGGTACTCTAATGAGAATAGTGGAAACCTCAACTGGTAGGTTAAAATACCTCATCAACCCTCGACTGGCAGGTTTGATGTCTCAACCTATGTTGGATACATAGTTCTGTAATGAAAGGATTACTTCTAAGAATCACACCCTCTATTGGAAGGTGAGTCCCCATCCTTGGGTTCACTCGGTGCTAAATCCTACTCCCAACTGAATAGACATTGAACTGATTTCCTCGTTCATACTAGGCTTGACTGAACTGTTACTAAATTGGACTAGATTTATACTGAGTTAACTGAGTTTTCCTGGATTCTAGAACTGACTAAAAGTACCACTGATCGTAACTTGACTGAGACTATTCTGTAACTGACACTATCTCTAGGTGTACAGCTAAATTGTCAGGTATTAAATACCCCCAGAACTCGATAGCGTAAAGAGTAAGGCGTAACATAAATCTTGAAGGCACGACAATGGCCACATGTTCATGATTCACTTTCTAAGGCATTTAATCAAACACTCGTAAATCTTTAACTTGTACATGTATTGGGATGCATGCTATCATGTCATAAGTACACTAACAATTCACATAGGCATTTCAACAAACACCTTCAAGGAATAGCTTTAACATGGGATCCCTTTAGACATATAGTTCTTTCATGAGTTCATAATTGAGATCAACAATTGATCAAATTGTACAATTAATTCACCTAAGCATTTTTGGAAAACATATGGGAGGAATCACATTATACTTGGGCGTGAATAATAATTCAATACAGCATGGCTACATAAATCACATCAATTTCAAATATTTCAACCCACATGCTAACATAAATTCATGAAATTCATTAAAGACATCATCTTGGAAATATCACAGCAAGATTAACATGAATACAAACAACCCACAACATTGAAATAATGATTTAAGATTTTAAAAAGGGTTTCTTGAACTCCAAAGGTGAAAGGGCCCTTGGATGAACACTTCACATACCTTTATGCTTGTTTCTGAGCCGATTGATGGAAGAATTATTGAGATTTGAATATTGAATTGAAAACCCTAATGTTTGTTCTTAAGAAATTTTGATAGAAAGAATGAGATTTTATCATATAGGCTGATTCATTTCGTGTTAAGGCTGAATAAGGTGGGGAAAATGACTTATTTTCCCCCATAACCCATTACTGAAATTTGCTGAACTGGGATACGCCTCGCGTCGCAATCTCTACATAGGTTGACTACCTATCGCAATGCGACCCCTAGCTGGATTGACTAGGCCTCGCGATGCGGGACCATCGTAACCCCTCACTATTTTAGGCATCCAAAATTTCCCTTATGCTAGTCCAAAAAATTTGAAACTCACCTAAGATGACCTTCAAGTGACCTTAATTGTGAATCAATTTGAAAATTCACAAAATAAGGTCTGGAAGGACGTGAACTAGGATTGACAAAATACGATGGCAAAAATGACCCTAAGTATAAATACTTAGCTGAATTTTTCTAAGTGTAGGATCCCTTAGTAGTCTTTAAAGGACTGAGTCAAGCTTAGAATTTTGCGGGGTCTTAAAATATCTCCTCCTTGGAAATATTCGTCCTCAAATGAGGCTGATAAATATGAGATTACTGATGTACTGAACATATTTACGGGACACGAACAATGAAACATGATTGAAACTAATAATATACTGAGTTTATCATACTTAACATACAAATTTGAATGTAACGAATAAATGACCGAATATACTGACAAACTGGGTTTGTATATTGAATATGCATATTTGAATGCAATGAATACATGACTAAAAAAAATTCATGAATGTATGACAGAATATGCAACAATAACTAATACCAAGTTTTGCAAGTGAATTCTAAGTAAGTTTAAATTAAAACTGTTACCTTGATATAAGTCTGGGTTTGCCGAGAAAAGGTGAGGGTACTTGGTTCGCATATCTGCTTCTTCTTTCTAACTATCTCTCTCAACGGACTAATTCTGCCAAAGAACTTTGACTAGAGGGACTTCTTTGTTCCTCAGTCTACGAATCTGATTGTAAAGGATTTCGACTGGAACCTCTTCATAAGAGAGACTATTTTGAACGTCTATTCCCTTTATCGGGACTACGGCTACTGGTTCAACTGTGCTTTTCTTTATAAAGGAGACAAGAAACATTGGATGTACTGAAGCTAGATCTGAAGGTAACTCAATATCATAAGATACCTTTCCGAAACGACTGAGAATTCGGTAAAGAACGACATATCGGGGACTTAGTTTCCCCTTCTTGCAAAACCACTTCACCTCTTTCATGGGAGATATTTTCAAATACACATAGTCATTAATCTTGAACTCGAGATCCTTTATGTGCATGTCTACGTGTGATATATGTTGTCTCTGAGCTATCTTAAGCCTTTTTCTGATCAACTAAACTTTTTCCAAGGCATCAAATACTAGGTCAGGCCCTACCACTGCGACCTCACCCACTTTGAACCTACCAATGGGAGATCTACATCTCCTCTTATAAAGTGCCTTAAAAAGACCCATTTGAATGCTAGAATGATAGTTTTTGTTATATGTGAAATCAATCAAAGGCAAGTGGTCATCCCAATTACCTTTAAAAACAATCACACATGCTCGCAGCATATCTTCTAAATTCTGAATGGTGTTTATTTCCTGACCATCTGTCTGAGGATGAAAAGCGGTACTGAGGTGAACTCGGGTACTAAGACCTTTTTGGAATGCCTTCCGACAATGAAAGGTGAACTGGATACCTCTATTTGAGACAATGGACAATGGAACACTGTGCAATCTGACCAACTCCCTGATATAGAGTTTGGTGTAATCCTCGAATGTGTAAGAGGTATGGATTGGTAGGAAATGAGACGATTTGGTTATCGTGTCTACAATGACCCAAACTGAATCATGTTGACGACGACTATGAGGAAAACCCATCACAAAGTCCATGTTCACTTCTTCCCACTTCCAAGTAGGAATACTGAACTCATGCATAGACCCTCTAGGTTTCTGATGCTCAATCTTAACCTACTGACATGTAAAGCACCTAGCTACAAACTCTAAAATCTCTCTCTTCATCCCACTCCACTAATAGATTTCCCAAAAATAACGGTACATCTTTTTCCCCCTGGATGAATAGAGTAACGTGCACCATGTACCTCTACAAGAATTTGTTGTCTAAAGTCATCTACACTCATCACTCACAGATGGCCTTGACAACACAATACACCATCCCCCCCTTAGGAGAAAACCTCTACCTTTTGATAGCTAACTGATTCATTTAACTTAACTAAACTGGGATCTCTATCTTGCATTTTCTTTACTTCGAAAACTAGAGATGATTATGAACTTTTCAGAACCCACACACTACCTTCTGCTGAGTTGACTAACAGGACACCAAGTTGGGAAAGGTAATGGACTTCCTGAGCTAACTTTTTCTTATTGTCCACAAAATGAGCAATACTACCCATAGACAACCTACTGAGAGCATCATCCACAACATTGTCCTTTCCCGGATGGTAAGTACACGCATGTCATAATCTTTCAACAACTCTAACCACCTTCTCTGACGGAGATTAAGATCTTTCTGGGAGAACACATACTGCAGGCTCTTATGGTCTGTGAACACATCAACGTGCACCCCATACAAGTAATGCCTCTAAATTTTAAAGGTAAAAACTACTGATGCTAACTCAAGATCGTAAGTAGGATAGTTCTTCTCGTGCGGTTTAAACTTCCTAGAGGCATAGGCTTTGACCTTACCTCTCTATATAAGGACACAACCCAAACCTACTCTGGATACATCATAGTACACAACAAATCCATCGGAACCATCTGGTAGGGTCAAAACTGGAGTTGTAGTAAGTCTAGTCTTCAACTCCTAAATCTCTTCCCACAAGAATCTTACCACTAGAATTTGACATTCTTCTCAGTCAATCTGTACATAGGGGATGTAAAAGATGAAAATCCCTTAACAAACCATCGGTAATAGCCAGCCAAACTCAAGAAACTTCGGATATCTAATGAGAGATAGGTCTGGTCCAGTTTCTCACTGCTTCGGTGTTTTGGGGATCAACACTAATGCCACCACTGGAAATTATATGGATCAGGAAAGATACCGACCTTAGCCAAAATTTGCACTTAATGAATTTGGCGAATAGCTGATGGTTTCTGAGAGTCTGCAATACTATTCTGAGATGTTCTACATGATCATGTGCACTGTGGGTGTAAACAAGGATATCATCTATGAAGACTATGACAAATATGTCTAAGTACTGCATGAACACATAGTTCATCAAGTCCATGAAAGCTGCTGGGGCATTGATAAGACCAAAGGACTTGAATAAGAATTTAAAGTGACCATACCGAGTTTTGAAGGTTGTTTTTGGGATGTCAAAATCCGTGACTCTGAGCTGATGATAGCCTAATCTAAGGTCTATCTTAGAGAAGTAACTGGCACCCTGAAGTTGATCAAATAAGTCATCAATTTTGGGAAGTAGATATTTTTTCTTGACCGTGACTTTATTTAACTTATGTAGTCAATGCACATTTTGAGGGAACCATCTTTCTTACGCATAAATAGAACTTGTGTGCCCCATGGGGAGACACTGGATTTGATGAATCCCTTATCTAAGAGATCCTTTAACTATTATTTTAATTCTCTGAGTTCTACTAGAGCCATTCTATATGGAGGAATAGAGAGGGGATGAGTATCTGGAAGGAGATCGATTCCAAAATCAATTTCCCTTTCGGGAGAGACTCCGGGAAGATCTTTGGGAAACACCTTTGGGAATTCACAATCTACTGAAACTGATTCAAAAGTAGGAGTTTCTGATCTAGAGTCCTGGACTCGGACAAGATGATAGACACACCCCGTAGATATCATTTTTCTAGCCCGTAGGTAAGAAACAAGCTGACCCCTAAGTCTTAAAGTACTACCCCTCCACTCTAGGATGGGTTCATTTGGAAACTAAAACAAGACAATTCTATTTCTAAAGTTGACTGAGGCATACTCGGAATGAAGACAATCCATACCGAGAATGACATCAAAATCAATCATCTCTAATTTGACTAAGTCTACTGAAGTGACTTTCTGAGATACCACAATCAAACTATTCTTGTATACCCACTAGGATATGATTGATTTACCCACTAGGTAGAGACTGAGAAAGGCTCTGCTAGGATTTTGGGACTGAATTCAAAATCAACTGCTATATATGGAGTAACAAAAGAAAAAAAATCTCCTAGATCTAGAAAAGCATAAATATGCAAATAATAAACTTGCAACGAACCAGTGACCACATCAAGAGAATTTTCCTAATCTTGTCGGGACTAAAGAGCATAGTGTCTGTTTGGGCACTACCCACTGGTGGCACTGGATGAGGCACCATATTGATTCAGATTACCGAACTGAGTTAGAGAACGGTTATGCTGTCCCTAGGTACATTACTGGGGACAATCTCTTACTTTATGGCCTGGCTTGTCATATCTAAAACATACATCACTTCCTGCTCTACAGACAGCCTGATTGTTTTTTTCCATAATGCTGGCAGAGAGGATTCATTTGGGCACTGCTAACACTACCCTGAGGTTTAGGGCCTGATGCCCTATCTCTGTTGCTATCTCTGAATTTTGACACTGGAGTATTAGCTGATGACGGGGCAGGAACTAAATATTTTGGGTAGAACTGAGAATGATTCCCACCTCCGACTTAGGCTGAGCAATGTTAAATCTACCTATTCTAGCCCTTTTGTTCTGTTTTTATCTCTCCTTATTCTTCTACTCTTTGATTTATTGAGCATGGACCATCAGTAGAGACAAGTACATCTTTCTAATTAGCATCACGGTTCTACACTCCTTAACCATAATATCATTCACCCCAGACACAAACTTGCTCAACCTAAATCTGCAATCTGCTACCACGTGAGGAGCATATCTGGAAAATTCAGTAAACTTTAGAGAATATTCTTTCACTATCATGCTTCCCTTCTTTAGATTGATAAATTCTAGAACCTTTGCTTCCCTTAACTTCTGTGGGAATAACCTATCTAGAAAAACAGTCGCAAACTCTTTCCATTCTATGCGCCCTGCGTCTGCGGCCCTTTCTACTTTGCACTATTTGAACCATAAGTGAGCCACATCCTGCAACTGATATGCAGCTAGCTCAACACTCTCACTAGCTGTCACCCCTATAATATTAGTAACTTTCTTCACCTGATCAATAAATTCTTGAGGTTCGTCATCTGACTTAAACCTTGTGAAAAATGGAGGGTTCATTCGGATAAAATCCTAAATCTTGGAAGTTTCTGTGTTGGCCACTAGGTTGGCCAAAACAATAGCTGGGTGCTAATTCTGGGCTACTACAGCATGATCTAGGGTGGTGAAAGTTGTTCTGAACTCAGCATATGAGACATGTTCGTCCAGAGGATCTGGTTGGATGGGCTGGGCTTCTGGCTGGTCTTCCATTCCTCATCCCTTAGTTCTTTTAGGAGGCATGATCTATAAACACAAGAGAAACTTGGATTATATAGAGAGTTTAACTGGATCTCATGCTCAGGCTATAACTTGGATGCAACATGAATACTGAAAGAAGGGAAACTATTTCTAAAACATGTTATAGCCTCCTATCCATAAGAATGGTACACTACACACCCATGCACAAGACTCTACTAGAAGTGGCTTATGGAATTCTTAGGACTCTATTGAACCTTATTCTCTGATACTAAGTTTTGTAATGCCTCGAGTCGGTACCTCGAATGCTACACGGTGTTAACTATCCCAAAGGACCACTATCTAACCCATGACTGGTACCTGATGTGAGTACTGAATAATAAAGACACTATAATAAAAAAATAAGAAAGCAAATGCGAAACTTCCATAAGGTTCAAATGTGAAAACAATACTGTATAAGGAAAACAGAATGTAGGAAAACAACTGTTTGAAAACACTTTAGTCTGATAAGACTCTAAACTGTCTGAAATATGGAGTTTATTTGACTGTCCCCAACTAACTCTGACTGACTGCTAAAATAGATGAAATGCTAAAAATAATCATGTCCTCAAAATATGAGTACTCACCACTATGTTGTCTGCTGAGAAGCTGTACTACTGAGGATGCCCTGGGCCCAGGCATCTAAACCAATGATATAAGACATCGTAGCGCAAAAAACATGCGTCAGTACTTTGAATGCACTGGTATGCTCAGTGAGGTAGGATGAAATGCATGGGTTCATAATGCGTGAATAATACTAACTGAATAATATGGATATTATTTAATGGGACTGCATGCATAAAAACGTAAATTGTAACTGAAATCGTGATGACACTGTATACTGAGTCTGAACACTAATTTATTGATATCTTAGTTTACTAATACCATCTTACTTATTATCTGGATGACCGTATCTGATAGTCCTAAAGTCTATAGAACTATACTTGGTTCTATTCTGAGACTGAATCTGAAACTGAGACTATGGGAGGTAATCATCTAACCGACATACCCCTTTTCTAAATAGATTTGGGGGTCTAACCTATAACCCCAGTTGGAAGGGTGTCAGTACCATGCCACGTGTAAATAAAACTGAAGAGATACCTTCATCTGGAAGGTACTCTAATAAGAAAGGTGGAACCCTCAACTGACAGGTTAAAACACCTCATCAACCCTCGACTAGTAGGTTTGATGTTTCAACTTACGCTGGTTATGTAGTTCTGGAATGCAAGGATTGCTTTTAAGAATCACACCCTCTACTTATAGGGGAGTCCCTATTCTTGAGTTTACTCGGTGCTAAATCCTACTCCCAACTGAAAACACTCTCAACTAATGTCCTAGTTCATACTAGGCTTGACTTAACTATTAATGAACTGGACTGGATTAGTCTTGAGTTTACTGAGTTTTCCTGGATTATGGAACTGACTAAAAGTACCACTGATCGTGACCTGACTTAGAGTATTTAGTAACTGACACTGTCTCTAGTTATACAACTAAATTGTTACTTATTAAATACCCTAAGGACTCGATAGCAAAGAAAGAAAGGCATAACATAAATCTTGAAGGCACGACAATGGCCACATGTTCATAATTCACTTTCTAAGGCATTTCATCAAACACTTGTAAATCTTGAACTTGTACATGTATAAGGATGCATGCAATCATGTCATAAGTACACTAACAATTCACATAGGCATTTCAACAAATACCTTCAAGGAATAGCTTTAACATGGGAACCCTTTAGACATGTAGTTCTTTCATGAGTTCATAATTGAGATAAAAAATATATCAAATTGCACAATTACTTCACCTAGGCATTTTTGGCAAACACATGGGAGGCATCAAATTATACAGGCTTGAATAAAAATTCAATACATCATGGCTACATTAATCACTTTAATTTCAAAGATTCCAACCCACATGCTAACATAAATTCATGAAATTCATTAAATACATCATATTATAAATAACACAACAAGATTAACATGAATACAAGCAACCCACAACATGGAAATCATGATTTAAGATTTTAAAAAGGGTTTCTTCAACTCCAAGGGTGAAAGGGCCCTTGGATGATCACTCCACATACCTTTATGCTTGTTTTTTAGAAGATTGATGGTAGAATTCTTGATATTTGAATCTTTAATTGAAAACCTTAATGTTTGTTCCTAAGAGAGTTTGAGAGAAAGAATGAGATTTTGCCCTATAGGCTGATTAATTTTATGTTAAGGCTGAATAAGGTGGGGAAAATAACCTATGTACCCTATAAACCGTAACTAAAATTTGCTGAAATGGGTTTCCCCTCGCGTCGCGACCCCTACTTGGGTTGACTACCGATCGTGAAGTAACCCCTAGCTGGGTTTACTGAGCCTCGCGATTTGGGGTCATCGCGACCCCTCACTATTTTGGGCATCAAAACGCGCCCTTACGCTAGTCCAAAAGATTTGAAACTCTCATAAGATGACCTACAAGTGACCCTAATCATGAATCAATTTGAAAATTGACAAAATATATTTGGGAAGGTCATGATCTATGATTTCCAAACTACGAAGGCTGAAATGACCCTAAGTATAAATATTTAGCTGAATTTTTATAGTTCTGGGACCCCTTAGTAGGATTTAAAGGACTGAGTCAAGCTTAGAATTTTGTGGGGTCTTACAAGTGTCCATTATCTCAGATCGAGGTATGTTGTTTCATCTCAATTTTGGCGTTTGTTTTCAAAAATTTTGGGTACAAAGGTGAACCTTAGCACTTGCTTTTCACACTCAAATGGATGGACAAGTGGAACGTACTATTCCAATATTGTGGGATATGCTAAGTTCCTGTGTGATTGACTTTGAGGGTGGATTATTTTCCTCTCATTGAGTTTGCATACAATAATAGTTATCATTCGAGCATCCAAATGGCTTCTTTTATGGATCTTTATGGGAGTAGGTGTAGGTCTCTTATATGGTTGTTTGAGGTTTGAGAGACTAGGTTGAATGGTCCTGACATGGTTCACCAAGACATGGATAAGGTGAAGGTAATTAGGAAAAGACTTAAGAATGCTCATTGTCGCCAAAAGTCATGCGGATGTAAGGCAAAGTGAATTGGAGTTTGAAGTAAGTGATTGGGTATTCTTGAAGGTAACTTCTATGAAAGGAGTCATGAGGTTTGGGAAGAAGGGAAAGCATGGTCTCCTTTGCATTTGTCCCTATCAAAGTTTGAGGAGGATTGGGAATATTTCTTATGAGTTGAACTTTCCTTCAAGTTTTGGCTTTATTAATCATGTCTTTCATATATACATGCTGAAAAAGTTTATGGGTGGTCCTTCTTTAATAGTGTTGACTAAGGACATTGGTGTTGTAAATTCCTTTTATTATGAGGAAGTCCTACTTGAGATATTGGATGGGCAATTGCGTAAGTTGAGGACAAAGGATGTAGCTTCGGTGAAGGTCCTTTGGAGAAATCCAAAAGTGGAAGAAGCTATATAGGAATCTGAGGAAGATATTAAGGACAAATACTCATTCTTGTTCCATGGGTTGGATGAAAGTACTTAAGGTATGAGTTTCGTTTTACTCTTGTCACTTTTCGAGTTAGCCATTTGATTCTGGTGTATTGCTGTTATTCTCAAGCTAAACTATATTACCTCATCATTAGGGGATGAATGATCCTAAGGGGGGAGAATATAAGACCCCTTAAAACATTTATCATTATATTTTTTACCCTCCCACGTGTGTAATGCCAATTTTTGCCTTAAATTATGTTTAGGAATTTTAAAATGGTGTTTTGAGAATGTTTTAGATTTTTTTGAAGGGGTTTGGGTTCATTTTGAGACCCCGAGGCAGTGAGGTTCAGCAATAAGGTTATGTCATGGAGGTTAACCTCCGCGATATTAGCATGGCACAGAGGCTAACCTTTGAGTTATTAGCGTTTCATGCCAGTACTATAATTTTGTCAAAATTTTTTGTTTTTTCACTTAGGGTGAGGGGCTTTTGGTCTTTTTATGACCCGACCTGAACCATGCCTTGTCGTGATGGGTATCTCAAGTCCATCGAGGATTGGAGGACACTCCATTTGTCTAGTCAAACAAAACATAGCACACCTAGCAGCGGATAGATTTCGAACATATAACAAGATAGAATAATGTAAGATTAAAGGAGCTTAAGAATTACAAAGAAAATACCCGATCCACAGTAATCCACATATCTTGTAGCAAAAACAAATCTATTTAAGTCGGGACATGCCCCTGATAATAGAAAAAAACAAATCCAAATAAAAGTCTATGATAATAGATAAATCAAGAAGCAAGGGACTTCTAGAAAAAGGAGGCTCACCTCTTTAAGATGACTGCTGACAACTCAAGAATTTTATCACTGTGTTGGAAAAGTAGAAGCGTCTCCGATTCCTGCATCATGTGGGGATACAACAACAAGATACGGTTAGTGGGTTAAGAACTAACATATAACTATAGAAGAGGATAACATAATTCCAACACAAAACCACAGTAAAAACCCACATACACATATTGTACATACATATATATAAATAACATAAGGGGTAGGGAATAAGGTTTAGAATGCAAATAAAGTATTAGCCTGGACTATGTAACTCAACATTCATAAACAGACACCCACGGGCCATATGGGTTCAGCTCTCCCTACTGAAAGGGTCCCAGTGAATGTTATCACATGATCCATAGGTATCAAGGAAGACCAGGGAATGCCCCAACCCCATATCCATCCTAGATACAATTATATCAATTGAGTGAACCCCGCACACAGTCATCAAGACAAATCCTCACGTCTACAAATGTTAGTTTCCAGTATTAGAACTCCAAGACTCACACCATCACAACTTATCTACATAACCCCCATCAAACCCAATAATAAAAGTTGCATAGAGGCCATTCATTAACCAAAGAATTAAACATTAAGAAAAACCACAGGTATCGTCACACCATTTTGTTTGCAAGCTCATAATTATGCCATTATAATTCCATTATCTTGGGGGAATGCCTCGAACCCCTTTGTTCATTAAATCAAAACATAGACAACAAGGCCTTCAAAGTCTTTGTTCATTGTTTAACCATTTGTGTAATGGAATAGTACAGATGAGTAAGTCAAACCAAGTGACAAAATCCCCAGTTCAATTCTTTTTACACAAGTGGGTTGAGGGAACACAATTATTCAGAACCAATTCCAAGTTCAAAACATCAATTTAGGGCAATACCTCTACCCCTATTAAAATTCCCACACCCATGCACACCATTAGTTTAAAAAATAATCAACTCAAAGCATGAACAACTCATAAACACTATGGGAAAACAATTCAAGGATCAACCATTCCAAAACCCTCAACCCATGGCAAAACCCACGTTCAAATCAATATAAATAAACCATTTAAAAACATTGTTTTTGTAAAATAAGATTTGGATAAAATTTACATGCCTTAAAGTACAGAGAATTATGGAGAAAGATCAACCCTAGAGCCCTTAGAATACCAATTTTGAGGAACCCTAGCTTGTTCTTGCCTTAGGGATTTGAGAGAGTTTGAGAGAGTATTTATGCTTGACTAGTGTTGAAAGTAATGCACCAAAGGTGCTTTATGGCCATGGGTCTTAAGTTGGTAAAGAGGGAAATATCCAAAGTGCCCTTTATTAAAAGCTAAAAATTTATCGCCGGTCACTACGGGTCATTGTATGACTCTTAAGGACTCATTACAACTCGTCATCATGAGTTGTTGTCCAGAAAGTAGCTGAGGGAACCCTCTCTGGTAACCCTATGAATCATTCCCTACAATTCTTCAAGAGACCCTATGGCTCATAAGGTATTTCCCATAATCAAGTTAAAATCATTTGTTGGTACACACTGATCACCCTACGATTTTTTCACTATGACACCTATAGAGTCATTACGACTCGAAATCCCCAGTCGTAGTCACGATAGAAAATTTATGCTAACACACTGATCAGGCTACTATTGGGATTTTATGACCCGTATATACACCTTACGACTAGTATGATGAGCGTACTTATCAAAGTAAGCTCAAATGTCACAACCCAATTCATGAATCGTGATGGAACCTACTAAAACCCACCAGTAGGTAAGCCTACACCCTAACCCAAAGCTAAGACAGTGGGTTACTTCGGTAGAAATGCCCGACAAGGGCCATAATAAATGAACACAATCATAAACAATAATGTTCCACAAAAGATAACTTACTAAGGATACCAATTCAAACGAACTGGTAATATCAGTACGGGAGCATCTAATTAGAACAACAGGAAATACAACTCAAAGTCTAAATCATATTATACATTTTTCTTGAATACAAAAGGCTAAATAAAGATAGGAGGGGAAAAGGAGACTCAAAACTCTAGGAGCTCAACCTGTCTCTGAAATATCAACTTTACACGATCTTAACTCAGTGGCGGCAACTAGTACTCAGGTCTTCACCAAAAAGGTATTGAAGTATAGTATGACCAAAAAACAATGGGTACTCAGTAGGCATTATCAGCTAACTAAGATAAATTATGATATAAAGATGATATAAACCAAGATAATATCTATAAATAGAGGTACAAAATTGAACATGAATCGTCTTCATCATCACTGTACAAAAAAACTAACTAACTAAATAATAATATGACACCTCAAATCAATACATACCAAAACTTTCATATAACCTGAGTAATCGATTCGGAAGAGTAAAGAGACATGTACACAATTACAACTGCATAAATACCAAGTTCAACGAACACACATTCATTAGAACGCCAAGTAAAAGAACCCAACACTGCTCCCATACCACCGGGGAGCACACCCAAAAGAACATGAAGTAAAGAAATAGTCACGGCGTCCAATACTATCGGAGAGTACATGAAAGGATCAAATCATCAAAGTGTATAAACATATAACAAACTTCTCATTTTCCACGATTTCCATAATTCCATCAAAGGTCATTACCAAGATTCATAATCATCATCAATTACCGCAATTGAAATAACATATACAAAATTAATCATAACCTTAATCATATAGCTATTTAGATATTTGTGATATCAATACACTCTATCTAATCATCATTAACTAACCAACACTTTTCATTATTAGTCTACTAATTCACTAGTCCTTATAGGCTCTCCATTTATGGCCTTACCAATTCTTTACATAAACCTCAACCATCAGTAAGCACTAATTATTATCACTAGATAACCAATATCCACACCTAGTCAAGATGTACTACTAATCTATAGATGCCATTAGACAAAATCATATTTCTTGTTATCATAGGCGCAATAGTCATTACATAGGAAAAGGTTACATATCATCAATTGCACATATCTATCGATCAACCAACGCCTCTTACTATCTAGTATCATAATCCACATCTATCCTTGTTTAACAACCTATCGACATTATACATTAGTCATCGATACCATTAATCATCACCAGTTCTAACCTATTGTCATCATTGACCACATAACAACCACCATTGTTAGTTATCGCATACCAATTATCAATCCATCATCTAGCATTCTAGACTTCTAGTCATCTAGTAAAATAGTCACTTAGAAGTCAACTAGTTAGCACATGACTCATTTAACAAAGAAATATTCCTTAGTTAATCCCCTTATTCAAGAAAAATATACCAACTAGGTGAATTATTATTTCTACATAAGATTACACTTGCCAATACGAGTTAACCCTTCATTCGGCATATTCTATTTCTACTCACCATTTAACACTAGTGAGAACTACACCACTAAACAAGTGGTTAAAATTAAAGAACTATAACTAACACCCTATGTTTAGAAGCATATCTTCAAGGCACACATAGATGTAATCATATAAAGGCATAATCACACATAAACATATATACATATGTTTACCATAAATAACATCAATATATCCTCAGGATGCACCGGGCATCATAATATCATCAATATATTCTTTGAATGTACCAGGCATCATAATATCATCAATATTTCGTACGTACTTACCTGGCATCATCATAACATCAATATGTCCTCCAAATGTACTGGGCATCATAATAACATCAATATATACTCTAGAATTGCCGACATCATCATCACATCAATAAGTCCTCCGGATGTATCGAGCATCATAATATCATCAACATATCCTACGGACATACCTTCAATTTTCATAATATCAATATATCCTCCATATGTATCGGGCATCATAATATCATCAATATATATCTGGACTTATCGGCTTCATCTTAACATCAATATGTCCTATGTACTGGGCATCTTAATATCATCAATATATCCTCTGGACTTACAGGGCATTATAATATCATCAACATTTACCATAGCATCACTATTCATCATATCATCAATATATATATATATAGCCAATCATTGACAAGAATATGCCCACAACAATAGAGTGTAAAAGAAGCAAGAAAAGACTTATCATAGTATCTCACCATTCATTATTATACATTATAATAGTAAGTACATGAACATGCATATCGATATAGTATGGTTACTCAACACATTGCCAGGATTGACATGATTATTAGCATGGTAAATTACAAACCATGGTTTTACATATTGGAATCTCTCTTATTAGGCATGATTCACAATACTAGCACAAAGAGAATTCTTTGGCACAAACATAAGTTTAGTCACTAGGATTGAGCATAGTATGAATAATGGCATAATCCAAGGCTCACATAGTAAACTAGCCTTAAGTTAAGTGAAATCATAGCCATAGGTTCAACTCATAAGACTTTCCAATGCTATCCAAATAATGATAATAACATAATCAATCAAGTATGCACATTATCCCCAAAATCAACATCATGCATAAATAATTTACCAGGTTAAGCCATCATATTACCAAAAGCATATTCTCGGCATTCAATATATATCCAGTTCACAGATGAAGTTACACAATTCAAGCTTAAGGTGGATCAAGTTTCGCTTCTAATATCCCTAAAGTATCATCTTCAAGTCTAGCTTCTACCCATAATTAAACTAATATATCTAAATCATGTCTCAAAGTTTTATCAATCCACACTAGTTCTATAGGACAATTCTTCCTTAAGTATTACTCTTAAGTCATCCAAGCATCTAACATCATTTAACAATAATGAATATCTACGTAAACATACTCTTATGGTTAGTCAACAAGGTCACTCTCATCTAACTAGGGCAACTAGCGCATTCTCTTGTTATTCATGAGATAAATAGTCCAACTAACTAGGGATATAGACTATGAGTCAATATCACACTTTATGTGTTCAAAAACCTAAGTGACTAACAAATCCCAAACATTACCATCTACCATTTCAACATATAAGACCCCGCCCAATTTTACCAAGATATTATAATTATACTACAATAAAGCTCAATCTAACAAAACTAAGCCTATCTTACTTTAAATCCAAATATATCTCATGAATCAACAATCTTTGTTTTTCCTTTCCTCTAATATTCTTTAACGAGCTAAGCTATCAAAGACATAATCTATGCATTATAAAAAGAATATCAACACCCATATTGAACCATTGTGCTTCGGGTCCAAAACAACACCAAACCCCCCCTATGTGTGTCCCACAGATAGAAAATTGGTTTCTGAGACCAACCCATTGTTCAAATATAATTAGGAAGTTATAACTACTAATAAATTGGTGCAAATCATCGATATTTTGGGATAAAATTAATGCTCAAACAATTACATATTTTTGGTCAAACATTCAAGAATTCAACAGTAAAATTAAAAGATCCATACCTTAGATTCGATGTTAACTATTATTATGCAAGTTATTCAAGCTCCTAATTAACACCCAACACTTATTTTGAGGTCTACACTCTCTATTATGTTTTGGGACTTCAAGACAATGGAGAAAATAGCCAATTCTTAGCCAAGAAGAGCATTTAAATAATCTCATCGTAGGCCCTCATCTACGGTGATCGCGCACCCATGCATACCGAGATCACGGTCATTGAAATCACAGTATCTTGTTGCGCTTAATGAAGGCTAAAACTTTGAACTTGATTCCATGTTTCAACCAAGGCCTTGGGATACATATGGAGTATAGTATGTGATGAATTCTTTCCGAAGAGTATTAGCTCAATTTTTCTAGAGAAGTAAAGTAGGGGAAAAGGGAAGACATTGGGTAAATTAGAAGATAGTGTGTTTACCATAATAGGAAAGAGGGTTGGGATTCAGATGGATAACTGATATCTCAGTGGATTTATTTTTTGAACTATGGTGGACCTTCAGAACTACTAAGTCCATTTGGAGAGAGTATATGTACAAAAAATATTACAAAAAGGAGCATCCAAAACTAGTCATGTGAAAAAAATATGCAGGTGGGTCACAAGTGTGGAAAAAGATGTTAATTGCAATAGACTTGGTGGAACATTTCATTATTTGGAAATTCAGAAAAGGAAACTTTGAAATTTGGCTAGATAATTGGACTGGGCAGCGTGATCTTTACACTTTTAAGGAGGATAGTTGTGAGGATAATGGACAGTATCATCAAGTAAAAGAAATTGTAAGAGAAGGTGATGGGATGACCAGGTGATCAAAACTATGCTCACAGAAGAGATGGCTGAGCATATTATAATTTAAGTAAACCCCTAACAGATAATGATAAGAGATTGGCCTCTACGGAGCATTAAACCAAAGAAAGTGCTTACTGTCAGGTCTGCATAGAAGTACATCAGGACTAAGGATCATATAAATAACACTTATAATTGTATTTGGATTAAGGGGATACTATTTAAACTATGTTTTTTATGTGGAGATTATGGAGAAGTAGAATACCAGTAGATGATAACGTTATAATGTGAGGGATGCAGGGTCCATCAAAATGTTGGTGTTGTGATGAACCTGCAGTGCACACAATTGCTCATGTCTTCAGAAGACCTTTTTATGCTAACAGGACCTAGTCTTACTTTTCTTCTTTTTCAGGTATACCTATTCAAAACTTGACCCTAAGAGTCACAATTCTTAGATGGTTGAATATTGTGGTGAAGAAAAGAGAACAACCATATTTTTATGCTTTGCCCAACATCATTATTTGGGAGATGTGGAGAAGAAGAAATAAAAAGATACATGACAACAAGAAAATAATAAGACTCAAGCTCATCTACAATATCACAAGGAATCTGAGGATGATGTTGAAGGTCAGAAAACTAGCAGTTGACTTCCCTAATGAATGGCCAAAATAATCAGGGAGCTTGATAATATGAAAGGTAAAATAAAGGCTACTTTAGTTTATATGAGGTAGCAATAGAAGGATGGGTGAAGTACAACTTAGATTGAGTTGTTAGAGAAGAAGAAGGAGGAAGCTCATATGCATTCTGCTTGAGAGATGAGAATGGGGATGTGCTATATGGCAAAAGAGAACCATATCAGTATGCAGATAGTATGCAAGAAGAGGCAAATGCTATTTAACATATAGCCAAGCATTATAAAAAACACAACACAACAAAGTGATCATACAGATGGATTCACTCATCATGCAAAAGGTCCTAACAGGGGAATGACGGTGTCCATGGAATGTAGCAGTTATAGTAAGGTAGTTACAACAATGTATGCAAGGCAAGCAAGTGAACTTTAAAAATATTTACCGAGAGCGAAATCAGTTAGTTGATCATCTTTCAAACCTAGCTATAGATAAAGGAGATTCCACTATTGCAAGCTTTCAGCAGTTAGAGAAAAGAGGAAAAGCCATCCTAAATTGTGATAAATGGTAGAGGCCATATTTCAGAATTACACCAGCAAAAGAATAAGGGGAAGGGAGAGATTCAAGCTAAATAGTTTACATGCAACATATGTAAATACACAGAAGCATCAAAAAGGGTGCATGTACTAACTAGTCTAAGCTATTACAACCAACAAAAAGGACTCTTAGCATCATGAGAGGGTTTATTGGTCAGGTGGAGCTATATAAACCTGGGATTGAGGCTGCTATCCGAATACTCATGGATCCAAGTATCTCATTATCTCCATTCTTACCATATATGTGGACCACAAACAAGAAAAATCCAAGTTAACAATACCAGATCCAGAACAAGCAAAGAAAAAAAGGGAAGGTCAACTTACTCGGATGTAACAACCTATCACAAATGACTAGATCCCTCTTAGATGAACAAAAATCTTCACAATGTCCCATCCACCGGAGAACTCAGCTATAGCAGGTGAAGCATTATTATTCAAGTGAGCTGAATATGCTAAGTGCTAAACAAAGAAAGGGAGGTGTCACTTACTTCTAAAAGATAATTTTACAAAGAAATTATAATGATGAACGCACAATATTTATCATCTAGAGCATCAATCGGAAGAACCTAAAGTTGGTGAATAGGAGCTACATTTTTTAAGGAGGCGTGAAAGAGAAGAGGAATAGGAAACTAATACCTTTTTATGGAAACCCTACTAATATTAGATGTTACTAAATTGGACCCGGGTTGGGATGGGTCACAAGAATAGTATTAGCCTTTTATATTGTATAATGGGTTGGTCCATTAGTGTGTGTTGATTATTAATAAAATACCAAATTAAAACAAAAATAAAGTAAACAATGTATGCAACTATACAGATTTTGGCATTCCAGGCATGTTGGCAAAGTTGAATTTTCCACCCAAGGTCATTTTGACTATTTGTGGGCCCTACACCCAAATTTCTAATTTATAATCTTTTTGACCAGCTGGTCGAAATGCGTTCGGTATAGAGAGATTCAAACTGAAGGACTACCCAACCTAAAATCAATATTCCAGAGTTGCTGGAACAATCAAAATTTAAATTTAATATTGCTTTACTGATGTTTTCGCAGGATGGTCATTTGGAACTAGCGAAGACTTCTAAATAAGGAAATGGTTCTAAAAATCAAATGGACTGCCGGTAACTAAAATATCAATTCCAAAAAGTTATAGATGATTTGGGTAGCTATGGAAAAGCTCTAACGGAAAAAATAAGTGGAATCACCAAAAATGACTTGAAGGGTGATTACAACATCAACTACTAAGGAACTTTCATCCCCAAAAGTTAAAATGAAGAAAATACCTGAAGTCTCAAAAAAATAAGGATACTGAACCAACATATAAATTTCTATCTCCAAGTGGCTTCCTCATCTAAGCGGTGCTTCCATTGAACCTTAACTACATGAATCTCTATAGTGTGCAACTATCTCACATCACTAGAAAAAATTAGCTTGGGCTCCTCCACAAAGGTTAACTGCTCCTCTAACTAGATTGAATCCCACCTAAGCACATGAGACGTATCAGGAATATACTTTCTCCACATAGAGACATCAAAAACTAGATGAACAATAACAAAATCTTGAGGCAAGGCTAACTCATAGGCTACCTCACCAACTTCACAAAGAAAATTAAAAGGACTAATATATTGATAGTTGAGATTACCCTTCCTTCCAAACGTCGTCACACCCCTCATGAGTGAAACGCGAAGGAACACACGGTCACCAACTCTAAATTTCAAGGGACAAATCATATGGTCAGCGTAGGTCTTCTGCCTACTCTTGGTTGCTCTTAGCCTATCCTGAATAACCTATACTCTATCCAATGAGTCTTGAAGAAAATTGGTACCACGGGGTCTTACCTTAGAAGTCTCAAGCCATCTTATTGGAGAACAAAATCTCTTGACATATAAAACCTCATAAGGCGCCATCTCAATACTCAAATGATAGATGTTTTTGTAGGCAAACTCTACCAATGCTAAGTGTTGATCCCATTGTCCTCCAAAATCTGTAACAAGGCTCCAAGCATATCCTCAAGCACTTGAATAGTGTGCTCGGACTCACCATCTTTCTGTGGATGAAATGTTGTATGCAAATCCACTCGAGTGCAAAGTAAATACAGAACCATGGTTTGATATGATAAAAATGAGCACAATATGCAAAAGAACTATCTCTAGAACATAAATCTGGGTTAACCTCTCAGCACTGAAGGTCGTCTGAATAGGAATGAAATATGCCGACTTGATCAAATGATCCATAATAACCTGAATACCACCAAGACCAAGGGAAGAATGAGGAAATCTACTATTGATGTCCATAGTAATCCTTTACCATTTCCATTCGAGAATGGGCAATCGTTGAGTTAATCTACTTGGACACTGATGCCCCGCCTTAACCTTATGACAATATAGGAAATAAGCCACAATGTATTCCATATCTCTCTTTATACCATCCCACTCGTAATTCTACCTCAAATCTCTAAACATCTTAACTGCATCAAGGTGAATAGAATATCTAGATCTGTGAGCCTCATGAATAATAGACTAAATCAAACCATCAAGCAGAGGAACACAAATATGACCCTAGAATCTCATGATACCCTTGAAATTAATAGTGAACCTCCCAGACTCGCTACTCACTACCTAATCACGGAGAAAGCACAGCCTGTTATCCTCATATTCACGATCATGAATTTTCTCAAATAAGGAGGACCTCACCTTCATACTAGCCAAAATCCTTGCAGGATCCAAGATATCAAGATGAACCATCAATTTGGCTAAGGACTAGATTTCCTGTGCCAAGGGCCTCTAAGAAACTGATATGCATGCCAAGCTACCCATACTCACTTCCTTACGACTCAAGGCATCATCTATCACATTTGCATTACTCGGATGATAATAGATGCAAATATCAAAGTCCTTTAACAACTCCATCCATCTACGCTGGTGAGAATTAAGCTCTCACTAGGTCATAAGATGTTGAAGGCTACAATGATCGGGGAAAATCTTACAATGCACATCATACAAATAATGCCTCAAAATCTTAAGCGCAAAAAATATTGCTGCCAACTCTAAATTATTAGTAGAGTATTAGCACTCATGCACTTTAAGCTATCTAGAAGTATAAGCTATTACACAACTATGTTGTATTAAAACGAAACCAATACCAAAACTATAAGAATCACAAAACACGTTGAATCCCTCACACTTAACAGGAAGACCTAACATTGGAGCTGAAGTAAGACAATCCTTGAGCTTTCCAAAGCTCAACTCATACTCCTTAGACCATAAAAAAAGAACTTCCTTACAAGCCAATCAAGTTATATGGGATGAAATAGTAGAAAAGCTATCAATAAAGTGCCTATAATAACTAGCCAAACTAATGAAACTACGAACCTCAGTTGGAGACGTAGGCTTAGCCCAATCATGAATTGCTAAAAACTTAGCCAGGTATACCATGATACTGGCCTTAGATACCATATGTCCAAGAAATAACACTGAATCAAGACAAAACTCACACTTAAAGAGTTTGGACAAAAGCACATGATCTCGCAAGGTATGGAGCACTATCATCTAAGGTTGTGCATAATCCTCACTACTCTTCAAATACACAAGAATGTCATCAATAAAAATAATAATTAATTAGTCAGGGTAGGGTCTGAACACACGGTTAATCCAATCCATGAATGTGGTTTGGGCATTAGTCAGCCCAACAGACATCACCAAAAACTCATAATGACCATAAAGGTCCTAAATAATCGGACCTCAAATCAATGTTAGAAAATATGGTTGCACCATGAAGCTGGTTGAACAAGTCATCAATGTGAGGAATAGGATAATAATTCTTTACTGTCACCTTATTAAGCTACCTATATTCAATAGACATATGCATAAAGTCATCTTTCTTCTTTATAAATGATACAGCAAGTCCCCACGGGGACATACTCAGTCTAATTAAATCCTTAGAAAGAAGATCCTGAAGTTGAGAATTCAGCTCCTTAAACTCAGTAGGAGCCATATGGTAAAGTGTCATAGAAAAAGGTCGGGTTCCAGGCTCATGGTAAATAGAAAACTCAATCTCATGCTCAGGAGAATACCAGGAAGGTCGGTAGGGAACATATTAGGAAACTCACAAACAACAGAAAAAAGTCAAGCGATGGACTCTCTACACGAGTATCACATACATAAGCAAGATAAGACTCCCAACCCCTCGATATAAGTCTCCTAGCACAAACATAAGAAATAATCCATGTTTTCTTATAGCTAACTGCTCCCTGTCACACGACTGGGGGTACGTAGGGCATGGTTAAAGTAATGGTCTTGGTATAACAATCCATAACCGTATGATTGTTGGATAACTAGTCTATGCCAAGAATCACATCAAAATCCAGCATATTTAGATTAATAAGATTGGGATAAGTATCAACATCGCTAACTGTCATAATACATAATTTAAATACTCAATCATATAGTAAAGAATCACTTATAGGAGTAGATACACCCAATGAAACAGATAATAAATCACTAGTAAGTCCAGTTGTGGTGTATAATAAGAAGATATATAAGAATTAATCGATTTGAGATCTAATAAAGCATGATCCAAATTGCAGCACACTAAAATCGTACCTGTAACTACAGTATCCAAAGTCTAAGCCTCGGTTCTAGAAGGTACTGCACATAACTGAACTGCCCTCCACCTAGCTAGGCACCTGACTGACCTCTTATCTTTCCTGTCAGGGTACCATGTTGTGCACCTTAGTAACCACACCTGCAACCTTACAAACCACCTCTACCTAAGGGATAAACTTCCCTAATAGGATTAACACCCTAGTCTAAAACAACCATCAACCCACAACTAGGGAAATCTCTTGAAAAATAACAAGAAAATGCACAAGTAAAATAAGAGTCACGAATAGAACTAGAACTCATAGATCCAGCAGAACCACAGTAACTACCACGTCTAGCATGGCATGAAGACAAACTACTCAAATATTGAACACCACCCTTACCAGGGAAACTATTGGTACCAAATTGACCTCCATTAGTAGTCTGAAGAGCTGACTAAACTGGGCAACTAGCCTAACTGTAAGGATAAAAAAGTAGACATAAAGGATGCCCTACATAAGGACAACCACCTCTAAATTAGGAACTATTATGACTCTCACCAATCTGCCCTGATACTTAAGCCTCTTATCACGACCCTCACGATACATGTCCTCCATCACTCTAGCAATATCTGAAAGGTCAATAAATGTCCTACCCATATCAACTAAACTCTGAGTAGCCATCAGAATAGGGAGTATCAGTCATCTCACAAAGTTGTAAACTTACTCATACTCAATATCAAAAATAGAAAGTTGCATGCCTAGCCAACTTATGGAAATGGGTCTCATACTCAATGGTTGTAATAGAACCCTACTTCAATCTAGTAAACTGATCCATCAGCTGATCCCTAAAGCTATGTGGCATATACTTCTCCAAGAACATCTCAGAGAATTGAGTTCATCATAGCGGAGAAGATCCAACTGGCCAAGAACTCATAAAACCTTTCCACCCATGTCGAGTAGATAAATCTAACTAAAATATGGTGTAATCAACACCATAAGTCTCAACAAGGCCTAATCCACAGATCCTATCCTCGTAAGCAATAAGAAACTCAAATGCATCCCCTCTAGGAGAACCAGAAAACCTAGGCGGAGCTAACATAAAAAACCTACCTATCATTTTCTGCTCCTCGGCGGACATAGCAAGCTGGATCACAACTGGCTAAGCGGCTATTGGCTAAAAAAATGTCAGCATAGGAGGAACCTTAAGTCTTGGAGTTGCAGTTGTAGGCTATATTCCTACCCTAGTAATCTATGAATAATCAAAAATACCTAACAGCTAAACCAAGGAATCTACATATAAAGAAAATGGAATAAAACATGGTGGATACTGGGTTGGTCCCTGGTCCACCGGTGGTTGTGGCATAGGTATCTCTGGCTTAAGTTCAGGAATGGGGTTTGGGGAAGGCCCATCCTTATCCCTAACTAGGGATAAATCACGAGGTGTTCCTCAATAGGAGTAGGATCCCTTGTCTCAGTATTGGGACCCTCATCACGCAGTGTTGTAGCATATGTCCTAGGCATCTATGAAAGAGTAAGGTCAAGAAAATATCCTACAACCAACTCAAACTCTTGGCACGAGTTAAAAATACTGAACGGGGGCTGCGATGGTCGAAGAAATGGTTTGTCACTTAGTCTATCAGTCCGTCGGATCGTTCATCACATATTGATCTGAAAAAGAACATACTGCCTCGATGCGACGGTCTTACAGGAGGTCCGTCAAATTGTTCATCGCACATTGGACAAGATGCGGCCACACTGCCTCAGCGGATACGGTCCGTCACTAGCATGACGGTTCGTATCTAGATTGACGGTCCATCATCTCGGCCGTCGCACTAGGGACAAAAAAAAGAGAGTTACTACCTTGGTTGTAATGTTCTAGGTGACGGTCCATTGCAAGATCGATGGTACGTCAACCCGGCCGTCGCACCGGGGCGGTTTTGACTGCTTTATGTACAATGGCCATAACTTCCTCGTTCTATGTTGGATTTTGACAAAATTGGTATTGACGAAAAGCTTATTCAATGTTCTATTAGAGAAATTCTACATGGTTCAAAAAAATTCTCACTTGGGAAGTCACTTCTCAATCTTTTAGGGCCAGATTTACACTTCGTTGAACACACTCTTAGGCTCAGACTACAAGAGAATTTTGTGGGATCTTACAATATCTCCCCCTTAGAAACATTCATCCTCAAATGTCGCTTGATAGGCTAAGAATACTAATCAACTGAACTTACTTAAGGAATGATAACATCGTAAAAATGACTATGCAACTGGAACTAATGATATTCTGAGTTCTCATACTGAACATGCATATCTGATGCATGGGATACTTGACTAAAGCTACTCATAAGTTGAATTCTCATAATAGACATGCATATCTGATTCATGGATGCATAACTGAGTTGATATTATGAATGCATGACTAAATACACAAAAAAATTAAACTCTCTCTACTGAACATGAATATCTAATACATGGATGTCTGACTGAACTGACTATCGAAAGAATGACTGGCTATACAATAATAACTGACGTTAACTTCATAAGGAGAGTCTGAACATTAAACTGAATGAGTTTAAGGTCATGAAAGAATTCTAATATTATTGGGTATCTCCCCCTTGGCACTCTATGTCCCTCTAAAAACACTTCTTTGAAATACTGGGGTGGTGCACGGGGCACCTACGAACTGGGTCATGATTTCCTGTCTGAGATCTGGAACTAATGCATAACTTATGCTGAAATATAAGCTCAAAATGGGAGCAAAGGATATAACAATGCATATCATAAAGATGAAGGACTCATAGCATACCCGAATCTATATCAGGGAACCTTTCCTGATCATGGTGAGCCTGAAGCGCATAGAATCCGTTTTGATGCTTGCCACTATTGGAACCAGAAGGGGCACTTTGCTGATGAAACTCTCGACCCCTCTAAGATAGCAATCTACATTCTCCTATTCTGTGGCCTGGATTACCACACCCAAAGCACACACCACTATAGAGTCTACACATACCTAGGTGGCCATTGCCACACTCTCCATAAAGCGGACTGGTATGAACACCACTAGCACTACTCCGAGCTTTGGAACATGGCACCCCATCATAACTAACATCCCTAAACTTTGGTGCGGGTACTCTAGATAAGGATTAAGATGGGACTGAAAATCTCTGGCTATGCTAAGAATGGCTACTACCCTGGGACCCTGCCTAAGAGAAACCCTGACTGCCAGCTCTGGCTCTCTTACTCACTCTCGCTCTTTCTTTTGTCTTATCTACCTAAATTTGTTGCGTATGCATCATCAGTCTAGCAAGGTCCATATCTCTATTGAGCATAGAAGCCCTACACTCCTTTAATACTAACCCAGATACACTAGTCATAAACTTGCTCATACTCGCTCTAGGGTCAGCTATCAAGTCAGGAGCATACTTATCTAACTAGTTGAACTAAAGACAATACTCATTCACTCTAATGGAGCCTTACCTTAGGTTCATGAACTCCTCTACCTTTGACTCTCTTATCTCTAGCGGGAAAAACTTATCTATAAAGGCATCCTAAAACTCTTTCCAAGTCACGAGAGTTGCATCTTCCCCTCTACCCTTCTTACACATCACTACCCAATCATAAGTAATATCTTTCATCCTATAGGACTCTAATTCTACACTCTCCTCATCAGAAACATCCATAATCTGGGTTATATTCCTCACCTCCTATAGATAAAGTTGTGGGTACTCACTTGCTACTGACCTAAGAATTTTGGCGGGCTCATCTTCATGGAATCTCTAATTCTGGCTGCGGTTGAACCCCCATCTTGCTGAGGTCGGGCCACAACATGACAGTTCCCCTAAACATTAGTCATCACAGCTTGGTATAGCGCATGAAAAACTGCCAGAAACTCGGCGTGTGACACACTCTGATTCTCAGGATCTACTGGATGAGGTGGCTGGTCATCAACCCTATGGGCACTACCTCTGCGAGAAGGAATACTCTGTAAATAGAAGAAAGAGATGTTTTAGATTAAAGATTAACTTTAGCTCATGCTCACTCGCAGGACATGAATACTGAAAGAAGGAAAACTGCTCCTAAAAACATCTTATAGCCTCTCATACATAAAAATGGTGCACAACACACCCATGCATAAGACTCTAGTAGATGCAGCTTTCAGACTCCTAGGATACTATTGAACCTTAGGCTTTGATACCAAGTTTGTAACGACCCGATTTTTCTGGAACTGGAATATCACACGGGTCTCATAATCCCAAAGGACCACAAGATAACCCTCTACTGATATCTATACCTGAGAACTGCATAATATCTGTAATTAATTTGAAAATTTTGAAAAAACTAGCAATAAGGTTCAAAACATCTAGAAAACTGAAAACTGAAAACTAAATACTAATACATCTGTCTGAAAAGCCTTTAAACTGTATGAACTGTGGAGTTGATGGGACATGTCCCCAACTAACTCCATCTACTAAAAATAAACTAAATCTGATATGATAATAGAAGAAGGATCATCCTCGAATAAAGAAGACTCACTGCTATGTCTACTGCTGCTTATTGGGATTCAACTGATAGGGGTACTCTAGATCTCGTGCCTCTGAACCTATGCTGTCAAATAAAACACCATAGCACAAATGCGTCAGTATGAGAATGTACTGAGCATGAAGATGAGGTAAGGCTAAATGCAAGGGCTTATGTATGAACAGTTACATAACTGAATAATAATGAGAATACTGAATGAGGACATATGCATGAATGCACAAACTATAACTGAAAACATCGTAACTCGAAATACTGAGACTCGTATACTGATTTACTAACATCTGAACTCACTACTAATACTGAGATACTGAACAACTGAATCTCCTGATATAGAAAATTGAGTACTGAAATCGAGATTAGTCCCATCTAATGAGTGATCTCAGAAACTAATGATACTGAAGATGATTTACTTTATCTACTCATATTAATGACTTAAAGCTGAGCTTACCAAAGAGGAAAATAGGAATGGATAATTGGACTTTATGTCCTCTTCATCTTCCCAAGTAGATTCTTCAACCTTATGATTTCTTTATAGAACCTTCACCAAAGCTACATCCTTCGTTCTCAAACAACGGACTTACCTATCTAAAATCTTAACCTGGACCTCCTCATAAGATAAGAAATCCGAAACACCGACACTCTTTAAAGAAACAACCAAGGAAGGATCACCCACGCACTTTTTTAGCATTGAAACTTGAAAGAGCAGGGGGATAGATCCTAAGCTTAAAGGTAACACTAACTCATAAACCACATTGGCCACTCTCCTCAAAATTAAATATAGACCAACGTAAAGGGTACAACGCTTCTCTTTCTTTTCTAACCTCATCACTCCCTTCATGAAAGACACCTTCAAGAACTCCCAATCGCCAGCATCAAACTCCAACTCTCTTCACCTCACATATGTATTAGACTTTTAATGACTCTAAGAAGTCTTAAGTCTATCACAAATCACCTTAACCTTTTAAATGACATGGTGAACCATGTTTGGGCCGAATAACCTAGTCACACTAACTTCGAACCACCCAATAAAAGACCTACATCTTCTACTATATAAGGCCTTGAATAGAGCCGTCTGAATACTCGAGTGATAGCTATTATTATATACAAACTCTATGAGAGTAAATAGATCAACCCAACTACCATCGAAGTTCATCACCCAAGCCCATAGCATATCCTCAAAAGCCAGAATAGTCCTTTTCTCTTGTCCATCTACCTGAGGGTGGAAAGTGTTGTTAAGGTTCACTTTAGTTCCCAAACCTATCTGAAAAGAATGCCAAAAGTAATAGAGAAATACATACCTCGATCAGATATAATAAAAATTTATGCAACATGTAACTTGACGATCTTTTAAATGAAAATCATAGCATAATCTTTTTCTTAATAATTAGTCCTTACTTGAAATAAATGAGTAGACTTAGTCATTCTATCCATGATGACCCAAATCAAGATTGTGATATAGCAAAAGACCGATAACAAAATCCTTATTAATCATTTCTCACTTCCACAGAGGCAACTCAATCTCTTGAAACATACTACCGGGCCTCGAATGCTCTACTTTCACTTGTTAGTAAACCATGCACTTAGCCACAAAATTAGCCATATCCCTCTTTATAAAATTCCACCGATATATCTCCTTCAAATCTTAGTACATCTTTATCGAACCAGGATAAACGGTCTACCTCAAGTCATGCACCTCATCCAAGATCCTCTCTAGTAGCCCATCAGCATTAGAAATAGGCATTCTACCTTGTTACCTTAAGATACTATCACCACCAATCTCAAAACCCATCACATTTTAATGACCGACATCATCCTTGATTTTCATAAAAATAAGATCCAAAATTTGTTTCTCCTTCACCTTAGCACCAAGAGATGACTTCACCACCTCTCGAATGATTACACCTTTATCCCCAAAGTTCAAAAGATGAACTCTAAGATTATCCACATGATGAATATCCTTCACTAAACCTCATTTTTCTTTATCGATGTGATATGTACGACCAGCTATTAGCATCAGCAGCCACATTATTTTTACCTAAGTGATAATGAAGACTCATATCATAGTCGTTGAGCAATTCAACCCATCTCTTTTGCCTGAGTTTCAACTCCTTCTTGGTGAACATGTACTGCAAGCTCTTATATATGAATTTATATCAACATGAACTCCAGATAAGTAATGGCGCCAAATCTTTAAAGAAGAACTATAGCCAACAACTCCAAATCATAAGTCGGATAATTTCTTTAATGGGCCTTCAAATGCCTAGAAGTATAAGCCAATACCCTATCATGTAGCATTAAAACACACCTCAGTCCCACATGGAATTCATCATAATATATAACAAAACTGTTCGTGCCCTCGGGTAGTGTCAAAACTACAATCGAAGTAAACTTATCCTTCAACTTCTATAAGCTACCCTAAAAATCATCACACTATAGAAACTTCACATTTTTTGAGTCAACATAGTCAATGGAACAACAATCGAAGAGAAACTCTCAATAAACCTCCTATAATACCCCGCTAAACCTAAAAAGCTCTGAATATCAATCGGAGTTATTGGAATAGGACAATTCATTATTGCCTTAACTTTCTGTTAATACACCATGATCCCCTTAACAACATGGAAAAAAAAGGTCACCTCCCTAAACTAGAGCTAATACTTGGAAAACTTAGCATATAAATGTTGATACTTAAGAGCATACAAAACTATACGAAAGTGATTGGCATTATCCTCCTTGCTCTTTGAGAACACCAATATGTCATTAATAAACACAATGATGAATAGGTCCAGAAACTAATAAAATACCCAGTTCATAAGATTCATAAATATTGTCGGTGCATTAGTCAAGCCAAAAGACATGACCAAGAACTCATAATGTCCATATTGGGAATGGAAAGCATCCTTAGGGATATCCACCCCCCTAATCTTCAGCTGATGATAACCTGACCAAATAGCAATCTTAGAAAAGTACTTAGCACCCAAAAGCTAGTCAAATAGGTCATCAAACCTAGGAAGAGGATATGTATTCTTCACTATCACCTTATTTAATTTGAGATAATCTATAAATATTCATAGGGAAACATCATTTTTCCACACAAAAAATTAAGAGAACCTCAAAGAGGGATAAAACCCTTATAAAGAAGATCTTTCAATTGCTCCTTAAGTTCTTTCAACTTAGTTGGAGCCAATCTACAAGAAAGGATAGAGACAGAATAGGTATCCAAGAAAAGATCAATCCTAAAGTCTATTTCCTATTAGGAGGAATCCCAGGAAGATCATTACAAAAGACCTCCGAAAATTTGTTAACCATGGGAACGGTTTGCAAAGAAGGACCCTCCGAGTTAGAATTTTTAACCCAGACTAAATGGTAAAGACACTCTTTGGAAACTAACTTTTGGGCTCTAAGATAAGAAATAAACATTACCTTAGGCACTAGAGAACTCCCTTCCCATTCTATTAAAAAATTAATTAGGAAATCAAAAACTGGCCTTATGGGTTCGACAATCTACAAAGGCATAGCACAAATTAAGCCAATCCATTTCCAAAATTACCTGAAAATCTAACAGGCCCAACTTTATTAGATCCACTTACATCTTCCTACCACATCTATATACCATATAACCCCTATAGACTTTTCAAGACATAATAGAGTCACCCATTGGGGTAGACATATAGAGTCACCCATTGGGGTATACATAAAAAAGGGATCAGGAATACATTTAGGACCAAAACCAAAATGAATAGCCATATAAGGAGTCACATAAGAAATAATAAACCCTAGATCAAGTAAGCAATACACGTCAAGAGAGAAGAGATCTAACATACCAGTGAACACATTAGGAGAAGCCTCATATTCCTGATGGGTGGCTACAGGATACAGATGATTACAACCAGTGCCTGAGCCAAAAGTAGCACCCTTTGGTGCTAGAGCTGATGAAGTAGCCATATGGACATTATTAGCCTAGTAGCAACATTTCTTGAAGGATAGTTATTTTGTATATGGTCAGGCTTGCCATATCTAAAACATTTATTCCTTCTCTCATGATAAAAACCATGGTGAAAATGTCCATAAAACCTATAAGAAGGATATGATAGAGCTGACTAAGCCCCAATATCTTGAGATTAGGCACCTTGTGCCTTAATCTATTGTTGCCCTAAAATCGAGAATCACCAAATTGCTTAGGATATATAGCACTAGCTGTAGAATAAGAACTAGAATTACCCCTACTTCCTCTTAGGCCATTTCCTACCATCTCGACCACTATTTTGTTGGCCTCCACCATTTTAGAATACTTAGATCTCTTACTTTGCCTCTGCCCTACTTTTGTCTACTTTATCTTTTCCTCCTAATTTACTATATGTACAACACCAGCCTAGATATATCTTTGTCATTATTCAGCAATACAGCCTTGCAGTCTAACACTATGTCCGGAGACAAGCTTGAAGAAAATTTCCTCATCTTAGCCTTTATGGAAGGCACCAACTCTGGATCATAGTGAGACAACTGATGAAACTTTGAGGCATACTCATTCACAGTTATCCTAACCTATATAAGATTCATGAACTCCTCATATTTAGCCTCCCTCAACTCCTGAGGAATGAAACAATCCAAGAAGGCAACAGAAAACTCATTCCATAATGCCAACTCCACATTATCACCCCTTAACTGATCCCACTTCTCATACCACTGATAAGCTACATCATTCAGCTGATATACAGTAAATTCTACACCTTTAGAATTAGTAGCATACATCACCTTGATTATTTTCTCCATCTTATTTATGATCCTTAAGTGCCCTCCTATACCTTAGATCCTGTATAGGTTGGAGGATTTAGCCTCATGAACTGGCCAACCCTAGTGACCTCGAAAAATGGAGCAATATAACTAACATGATAAGGATGAAGATACATAAAAGTCACCAACTAAGTCAGCAAATGAATAAACCAATAAAACTAAACAATAGAAATGTCTCCTTATGGTGATAGGACATGTCATAATTACCCTGAGTAGCTCGATAAGGACAGGTAGAGACTGGTGAAACTTTATGTGGGGTAGTGCAATCAAGAGTTGGACCCCTACACCAGGTCTATAATCCATGAGTATAATAAGTTCCATCCACATTTTCCTTAGGTGGGACAGAAGAGGTTCTACGAGAATCAAATCCTCGGGGAGGCATGATCTAAAATGTGAACAAACAAATTCAGAGAACTTTTGAAGACCTTAGATTCTATAACTCATAAATAGATGAAAAGAAAGGGAAACATTCCTAAATGCCTCGTAGCATCTCCCTAATAAGTGTGGCATGCTACATACCTATAAAAGAGACTCTACTTGACACATATTTGTGGACATCTAATTGACCATGAACCAATGCTCTGATACTAACTTGTCATGACCCTAACCGAGGACTAGAGGTGATGGGTATCTCAAGTCCAGCAAGTAATAGAGACCACCCCATTTTCCTAGTCAAACTAAATAGCACACCTAGTAGTGGATGAATTATGAACGTATAACACGTTTGAATAATGTAAGCTCAAAGGATTTTCAGAATAACAATGACAATACCCGATCCACAATAATCTACAAAGCCTTTAGAAAAACAAAATCTATCTAATTTAGGACATACCCCCGATGATAGCCAAAAACAAGTCCAAAGAACTATCTATGATAATAGATAAACAAAGAAACAATAACCTTAAGTAAGAAGGAGGCTTACCACTTAAAGATGACAACTTATAACCCAAAAATACTATTATTTTGTAGGAAAAGTAAAAGTGTCTCTTATTCCTACATCGCATGGGGATACAGTATCTGGAGATAGATAGTGAGTTAAGCATAAGCATGTAACACGGGTAGGGGACAACATAATACCAAGCCAAAACCATAGTAGAAACTACATGCATATATTGTACATATATATATATATAACATGCAGGGGTAAGGAACAATGTTTAGTATGTAAGTAAAATATTATACTAGACTATGTAGCTTGACCATCATAAATAGGCACCTACGAGCTAAATGGGTTAACCTCCCCCTGTTGAAAGGGACCCACGCCATATTTATCACATGAATCAAAGGTATCAATAAATACTATGAAATACTTTAACCCAACATCCATCCTAGATACCATTATATCAATAGTGTGAACCTGCACATGGTCATAAAGAACAATCCTCATATCTATAAACATGAGTTTCCAGTATCCATCCTCCGAGACTCACACCTTCACAACTTTGCTACTAATCACCATTAATCCCAATTAAAATAAGTTTCATATAGCCCATTCATTACCAAAGGAATTATACATTAAGGCACACCACAAGTATTGTCATACTATTTCACTTGCAAGCTCATAATTATTCCATTACGATTCCATTATCTTGGGGGAATGCCTCGACCCCCTTTGTTTAGAAATAAAAACATAACCAACAAGGGCTTCAAAGTTTATGTTCGTTGCTTAACAACTTACGTAATGCAATTGTTCAAGTGAGCAAGTCAACCAAGTGACAAATTCCATAATTCAAAGCCATTTACAAAGTGGATTGAGGGAACAAAATCATTCAAAACCAATTCCAAGTTCAAAACATCTATTTTGGGGAATACCTCAACCTGCATTCTAATTCCCACACCCATACACCAGACTAGTTTCAAAAATAATCAATTCAAAGCACGAACAACTCATAAAAACCATAGCAAAATAATTCAAGGATCAACTATTCCAAAACCCTCAATCTAAAGCAAAACCCACATTCAAATCCATAAAAATAAATAGTTTAAAACACATTCTTTTCATAAAATAAGATTTTGAGAAGAGTAACATGCTAGAAAGTATAGAGAATTATCGAGAGAAATCAACTTTAGAGCCCTTAGATGACCAACTTAGAGGAACCTATGCTTGTTTTTGCCTTAGGAATTTGTGAGAGTTTGAGAGAGTGTTTATGATTAAATAGTATTTAAAGTAATTCCCTATAGGTGATTTATGTTTATGGGTCTTAAGTGGATAAAGAGACAAATGTCTAGACTGCCTTCCATTAAAAAATGAAATATTGTTGCCAATGACTATAGGTCACTTTTGAATCATCGTCACGAGTCATAGTCTGGACAGTAGCTGAGGGACCCTCTCTAATGCCCCTTATAACTCACAACATATTACTCATTAATAGAACCTATGACTATTTCTTAATCATAACCAAGATAGAAGTATTTGGGGGTACACACTGGTCACCCTACTATTGGCACACTATAATTCGTATAGAGTCCTTACGACTAGAAAACCCCAGTTATAGTCATAACAGAAGCTTCAAGCTAGAACACTAGTCAGGCTATGATTGTGTACTTAAGACCCATATAAACACCTTACGACTCATACGATAAGTCATAGTCATGGCAGTAAGCTTGGAACTCAAGGAATTTTCCAAGTACCAAAATATAAGGTGTTATATTTTACCCTTTGTATGACCTTATAACATAAAATAACCACATTTTATTTAGTTTTCAAAGATCAAATCATCCTCTTTCTCTCTTAAACTCAAAACTTAAGAACATTCAAGGGATTTAAAGTGAATTCATCCTCCGAGCTCTAAATTTGAATTGTCCTCAATTTCTTATGTATTTCATGCATGTTTCTCTTCCTTAAACTTTAATTTACTTTGTTGCATTAATTTAATAGATTTTCATAAAATGTTATTATAGGTTTTGAAATTAGGTTTTGAGATTATTCGTTGTTACTAATTGAATTACTTGTCCCATGTTTTAAATTTATTATTCATGCTTTAAATTGATGTTTTTGGGCTGAATTGATATGTTATATAAATTATTGGAATGGAGGACATGGGTTTCCCCAAATTGGATGAATTCTAGCTTAGAATTGGTATTGACCCCAACCAACCTTAAGAATTCAATTTTTATTATGGAAAACTTGATGGTTTAACTAATTTTTGAACTCAATGTGTTACATTAATGGATAAATAAATAGATTTATATGGACTTTACGGCTATGCTTTGAATTTATAATAGAACTTGTGAGCCAATATGGTTATATCGAATGGTTTGGCATGTTTAATTTAGCTTGCAAGTATATTGCTATGACGATACCAAGTGGTAAATGCCTAAATGAAAGACCCGTGGGTTACTTGTTGATTTTACGTGGAGAATAGTTTTGAATTTTGGATTAAAGGAGACTGTTTAGTTCACCATGAAGGTGTAAATCCTAAGAAGGAGAGTACTAGAAACCATATTTTTCGGTGTTGGGGGTCTATATAACTGTGTGCTAAATGCACACTTGATATATAATTTTTGGGATGGATATTACCTTTGGTGTATTTAGTTTTCCCTTGACATTTCCTTGGTTCATGCAGCTAACATGCATTGGACCCTTTCAACAGGGGAGCTTAACCCATATAGACCATTGATGCCTTTAGTACAGAGAGAGCTATGCAGTCCAAGTATAAACTCTCATGTTCATGACCCTTACCCTATCCTGACATTTTATATATGTATATATTAATATTTGTCTGTGGTTTTTGACTAATTTTAGACATGGCATTATTTTATCACTTTTCCTGAGTTACATGCTAGTGTTTATCCCACTAACCATCCTAGAAAGCTACATTATTTCATGATGTAGGGTTTGAAGTCTTTCCTGTTACTCCTACGTAGCATTAGGTGGTTGAGCACGTTTGTTGAGTTTCTATGAAATAGTGAGCCTCAATCCTTCAAAAAGCCTTATTATTTCTTTATTTTTCCTTATTAACTCTGTACTTTTGAATTTATTTGGTCATAGTAGGGACATGTCCCGACTTAGTTATAAATCTAGTTTTAAAGTCCATTATGGAAAAATGTGGGATGGTTATTTTTTTATTCTTAGATTTTATTTGAGTATCAATTCATATTCTTATAACTATCTTTATTTGTCTTCTACTCTATCATTTTTACTATGCTTATGAGGTTAGGGTAATGGGTGGTTTATGGTCCATGGTAGGCTTGATATACCTATTACTACTTGGTCTTAGTTTTGATCATGATAATCTTAGTATAAGAGCATGATTTAGGGTCGTTGAGTATCCACAATGTCGTGTCGAGTAGAGTCTTTTTTTAGGGCGTGTAGTGTGCCACAATTATAATAGGAAGGCTACAAGGAATTTTGGAATGTTACCCTTTCATATGTTCTATTTTGATCTATAGAGTCTAGTGTTATAAAACTTCTCTAACTCCTGGATTTCTTATATTTTAGATCATGACTCCCTAAAGATTTGATGTTCATAGAAGTTATGCTAGACCCTCTGTCCTTTCTGAGGACAATGAAGAGGGAATGCCCCCTACTTATTGAGTACAGACCCTATCTAGGGTCCTTTCTCAAGATTGTACCACTCCACATGGAGTTCCACTAGTCCCTACTATTATCCCTAAAGCTTCCTAGGCTGGTGATACTTATGGTTAATCACCTCTGGGAGATATCTCTAATGTGAAGTTTGGTCGGTCTATTCATATGCTTACTCAGTTAGTAGCATTACAGTCTCATCATTCTGGCCATGTTTATTCTATTTCTATTCATCTGAGGTCATTTGGGTTGGCCAATTTATAAGGTTGAATATTCCAACCTTTAAAGGCTCTAAGGTTAAGGAGAATCTTCAGGAGTTCATTGATGTGATAGAGAACATCTTTAGGGTGATGCATCCAACTGATTATAAGGGAGTAGAGTTTGTTTCATACCAGTTAAAGGATGTATATTTGTAGTAGTACGAGTATTAGAAAGCTATGAGGGATGATAATATTGAGTAGATTGTGTGGGATGACTCTTTAGAGGCCTTTCTTGCTTAATTCTTTCCTCAAGAGTTGAGGAAAGCTAAGGCTAAAGAGTTTTTGAACTAAAAGTAGGGAAATAAGAGCATGAAGAAGTGTGCTCTAAAATATCAAGAGTTGTCTTGTTATGCATCGGAGTTAGTGGCTAACATGAGATTCAAAATGAGAAAGTTTTGCTTCTTGTTTACCTCATGACTTAGTACTAGAGTTTAAGGTTGCATATTGAATAATGATATTGACATCTATAGGTTGGTGGTTTATATGCAGCATATGAAGAATGATAAGAAGAAGTAGGCAAAGATTAGAGAAAGGAAGAATAAGTAGTTTTGATATTTATAGAATGGTTGGGGTTAGCAGAATAGTGAGAGAGATGGTAAAGAGTGGAATAAGAAGAAGAATTAGGGAAGTTTGTATTTATCTTCTAGTTCTCCTTATCCTAAGCCTTTGGGTGATCATTATTTTTAGGCTAGTAGTGGTCGTAAGGACCATGGTGCCCAATCTTAGGCTAGTGGAGTTCAGTAAGCCCTACCTTATCCTTCTTGTTATATTTGTGTATAGCCTCACCATGGATGTTGTGTGGAGGGGGGAAACTGGAGTTATAAGTATGGTTATCTTGGGAATATGTAGTAATATTGCACTTCAACTACGGTTTCCACTAGAGCTAATAAGGTTTCGGCTGCCACATCTTCAGCTGTTGTGCCAATGGGTGTTATTTCTAGTATCAACACTAGATAGAATCATCTCTATGTGCTTGCTACTCACAAGGAATCTGAGATATTGCCAGATATTATTCTTGGTATGTTACAAATCTTTTTCCATGATGTTTATTATTTGATTGATTTGGGTTTTACCCTATCTCATGTGACCCTTACGTGGCTGTGCATTTTGGTTTTGGTCCTAAAAGTATTTCTGACCCCTTTTCTATGTCTACACCAGTGGGTGATTCTATTATTTCTAGAAAATTCTATAAGAGTTATGTAGTGTCCAACTTGCATAGATACATTAGTGGATTAGATAGAGTTGGATATTATGGATTTTGATATTATCTTGGGATGGATTGGCTTGATTCTTGCTACGCTTCTTTAGATTGTAGGAGCCATTACGTCATTTTCCATTTCCCTGATGAACCTGTGATTGAATGAGAGGGTAATTCTTTAGTGCCTAAAGGGAGGTTTATTTCCTATATTAGAGCCTAGAAGTTGATTTCCAAAGGTTGTCTATATCATCTATTTTTGCTTAAGGATTCTACTTCTTAAAGTCCTTCTTAGCAATCTATTCCTGTTGTTAATGAATTTCCTAAAGTGTTTCCCAATGATATTCCTAGAATTTCTCCCGATGGGGAAATAGACTTTAGGATTTATCTTCTTCTAGATCCTCGTCCTATTTTTGTTCCTCCTTATATGATGGATTCAACTAAATTAAATGAGGTAATGAAACAATCGAAAGGTCTTCTAGATAAAGGGTTCATTCATCCTAGTGTTCCCCCATAGGGTGCTCCTACACTTTTAGTATGAAATAAAGATGGGTCTCTTTGGTTATGTGTAGATTATCGTTATTGAATAAGTTGACAGCGAATAATAAGTACCCGTTTGCTAGTATTGATGATCTTTTTGATTAACTTCAGGGTTCTAGGCATTTCTTTAAGATTGATCTCTGTTTGAACTATCACCAGTAGAAAATTAAGGAGATTGATATTCCTAAGACTGCTTTTCGAATTTGGTATGGTCACTATGAGTTTTTTGTTATGTCATTTGGGTTCACTAATGCTCCAGCTATGTTTATGGACCTTATGAATTATGTTTTCAGGTCGTTTCTAAATTTATTTGTTATAGTCTTCATTGATGGCATCTTTGTGTACTCTAATAGTGAGTAGGATCATGTCAATCACCTCTAAATATTGTTGTAGACTCTTAAGGACCAGAAGTTGTATGCAAAATTTTCTTAGTGTGATCTTTGGTTAAGTTCTGCAATATTTCTGGGGCATGTTATTTCTAGTGAGGGGATCAAGGTGGATCCATAGAAAGTTGAGCCAATTAAAAAATGATCTAGACCTACGACTCCAACCGACATTAGGAGTTTCTTGGGCTTGGCTGGGTATTACAAGAGTTTTTTGGAGAGTTTCTTATCTATTGTCGCTCTATTGACAAGGTTGACTCAAAAAAGTGTTTAGTTTTTATGATTTGATGCTTTTGAGGGAAGTTTTAAGAAGTTGAAGGATAAGTTGACTTCTACAAGAGTTTTGACCCGGCCTAATGGCACTAATGGTTTTGTTGTGTTTTATGTTGTATCCCATGTTGGAATAGGTTGTGTTTTGATGCATCATGGTAAGTTTGTGGCCTATGATTCCAAGAAGCATATGGTTTATGAAAGAAACTATCCAACTCACAATCTAGAATTGGCAGTTGTGGTCTTTGCTTTGAAGATTCTATGCCATTATCTCTAATGGGTGCATGTGGTTATCTATTTTGATCATAAGATCTTCCAGTTTTTGTTCACATAGAAGGAATTAAACCTCAGATAGAGGCGTTGGCTCAAATTTCTTAAATATTACGACATGAGTTTGCACTACAATCAAGGTAACTCTAATATTTTTTTATGCTCTTAGCAAGTTAACTATGGAAAGCTTATCCAATGTCAATGACGAGAAAAGAGGATTGGTGAAAGACATTTGTAGATTGGGTAACTTGGGAGTTCATCCTTTGGATTATGAGGATGAGGGAGTGATTGTTTAGGAAGTGGTCAAAAAATCTCTTGGTGTTGAGGTAAAGTAGAAAAAAGATTTGGGTCTCATACTTATGAAGATTAAGGATGATGTAGGCCAACAATAGTTTATGGCTTTTGAGATTGAGGGAGATGGCATATTAAGTTATCAAGGCAGGTTGTGTGTTCCTGATGTTGATGGGTTGTGAAAAAGAATTTTCACTGAGGCTCATGAATCCAAATATACAGTTCACCCGAGTTTGACTAATATGTATCATGACTTGAAGGAAATCTACTAGTGGAACAATAAGAAGAGAGATATGACAAATTTTGTGGCCAAATGTGTAGTTTATCACCAAGTTAAGGTTTAGCATTTGAGGTTTGGTGGCTTATCTTAAAAGATAGAGTAGCTTGTGTGGAAATAGGAGATGGTCAATATGAATTTCATTATAGGTCTTCCACTGTTCATAAAACTCACATGCTCATGAACCTTATCCTATCTAGACATCATATATAAGTATATATGAATGTGTGTATGTGGTTTTGAGTGATTTTGGACATGGCATTATTTTATCACTTTCCCTATGTTATATGTTAATTCTTATCCCACTGAACATCCTAGGATGCTACATCGTTTAATGATGTAGGTCCAAAACTTTTTTGTTGCTCCAATGTTGTGTTAGGTGATTGAGCACGTCCATTGAGTTGTTGTGAAATGGTGAACCTCCATCCTTTGGAATGACTTATCATTTCATTATTGTTTCTTTATTAACTAGGTACTTTTGGATTAATTTGGTCATAGTCGAGGGCATGTCCCGACTTAGTTGCTATTCAGGTTTTAGAGGCTATTGTGGACAAATGTGGGATGGTTATTCTTTTGACTCTTAGCTTCATTTAAGTATATATTCATCTTTTTATGACTATCTTGATTTGTCTTCCGCTCTATCGTTATTATTTTGATCTTGGGAACGGTTAAGGGGTTATCTCCAGTCCATGGTAGGCTTGAGATACTCATCAAGAACTAGCCCTGATTCGGATCGTGACACTATCATCCTTATAAGGGGTTGCATTGGTATAGGCTTTGACTGTTGTTTTATATTATTGGTTGCACCTTTTGAGCCTATGTTGGCAGTATTTTATGAAAGGCCCGATAGGGTATTATTTTTTTGGACTAGCCAATTACTATATTTTGTTATTATTATGGTTAGTTCATGACAGGTTGATTATTTGAATGATACTAAGATTCGAGGTATTATTTGAATTCCTTTCTTTACTATAGCTTTATTATGGATAATAATCTCATGTTTAGACGTATGGATTAGAAATCCTAATTATGTTAGAACTAGTTTCTACTGGTGGAACAATATGACGAGGGATGTGGCAAATTGTTCCAAATGTATAGTGTGTCGGCAACTTAAGGTTAATCATTTAAGGCCTGGTTCCATATGTCAAGAGATAGAGTTGCCTGTGTGGAAGTGGGAGATGGTCAATATGGATTTCATTATGGGTTTTCCACGGTCTCGCAAATAGTATTTTTCTATTTGGGTCATTCTGCTAGGATGAGAAAGTCTGCTCACTTTATTACTATGAGGAATAACTACTCTGGAGAGTATTAGGCTAACTTGTCCATTAAGTAGATTGTGAAGCTGCATATGCGCCAATGTCCATTATTTTAGATCGATGTGCCCAACTTTTATCTCACTTCTAGCGATCGTTTCAAAAAGGTTAGGGTGCACAATTTAACCTTAGCACTACTTTCCACCCTAAAATGGATAGACAAGCAGAACATATTATTCAGACTTTGGAGGATATGCTAAGGCCTGTGTGATTGACTTTAAGGGTAGTTGGGTGGATCATTTGCCTCTTATTTAGTTTGCATACAATAATAGTTATCATTCGAGCATTCAAATAGCTTATTTTAAGGCTCTTTTGGGTAGGAGGTGTAGGTCTCATATTGGGTGGTTTGAGTTTTGAGACACAAGGTTGTTTGGTCCTGACTTGGTTTTCCAAGCCATGGGGAAGGTGATTGTAATTGGGGAAATTCTTAAGACCGCTCAAAGTCCTCAAAAGTCTTATGCAGATGTGAGGTGAAGAGAATTGGATTTTGGAGTAAGTGAATTGGTATTCTTGAAGGTATCTCTTATAATTGGACTAATGAGGTTTGGGATGAAGGGGAAGCTCAGTCCTCGTTACGTTGGTCCCTATTAGATTTATAGAAAGATTGGGAATGTTGCTTCTGACTTAGACTTGGCTAGGAGTTTGGGCTCTACTCATCCTATCTTTCATGTGCCCGTGCTCAAAAAATGTGTGGGTGATCTTACTTTGATATTGTCGATTAAGGACATTGGAGTTATGGATTCCTTGTCTTATAAGGAATTTCTATTTGAGATATTGGATTGGCAAGTTCGTAGGTTGAGGACAAAGTATATAGCTTCAGTGAAGGTCTTTTAGAGAAATCAAAAGGTGAAAGAAGCTACATGGGAAGCTAAGGAAAATATAAAGGCTAAATACTCGTTCTTGTTTTCTGGGTTGGATGAAAGTACTTAAGGTATGAGTTTCATTTTCCTCTTCTAACTTTTCAAGATTGTCATTTGATTCTGGTGTATTCAAGGTATTCTCGTGATAAAAGTGTCCTAACTAATTATGGATGAATGATCCTAGGTTAGGGGGGATAATGTAAGACCCCTTAAAATTTTGATCATTTTATTTTTGACCCTTCCGCTTGCACAATGCCAATTTTTTACTAGAATTATGTTTAGGAATATTAAAAGGGTGTTTCAGAAAAGTTTTGGGTTTTTTGGAAAGGGTTAGGGGTCTTTTGGGACCCCGAGGAAGTGAGGGTCTGTGATAAGGCCGTGTGATGGAGGTTAACCTTCGCGATATTGGTGTGGCACGGAGGGTAACATCTGCGATATTTGAGTGCTACGCCAATGTTTTGTATTTGTTCAATTTTTTTTTCACTTGCGGTTAGGGGCTTTTAGCTTTTTCCCCTTGTATGACCTTATAACATAAAATAACCCCATTTCCTTTGCGTTTTAAAGATCAAATCATACTCTTTCTCCATTAAACACAACACCTAAGAACATTTAAAGGTTTTAAAGTGAATTCATCATAAAGGCTAACTTCAAATTGTCTTTGATTTCCAGTGTATTTCGGGCATGTTTCTCTTTCTTAAACTTTAATTTTACATTGTGGCATTAATTCAATGGATTTTCATGTGATTTAATTATGTATTTTGAAATTGGGTTGGCGGTTTTTGGTTGTTACTGAATGAATTATGTGTCCCATGTTTTAAATTGATTATTCATGCTTTGAATTGATGTTTTGGGGACTGAATTGATGCATTGATTTTGGAATGGGGGGCATGTGTCTTACTAAATTGGATGAATTTTTTCTTAGAATTGGCATTTACCCCACCCCACTTTGTGAATTTGATTTTTATTATGGAAAACTACATTGTTTAACTTGTTTTCAACCCAATGCATTGCATTACTGAATAAATGGATAAAAAAAATGGATTTGGATGGCCATGGTGGCCATGGTGGCCATGGTTTGGATTTTAAATTGAACTTGGGGGCCAATGTGGTAATGTATATTGGTTTGGCATGTTTAATTTAGCTTGCAAGCATATTGGTATGATGATTCCAAATGGGAAATGCCTAAATGAATGACTCCAGTGTTACTAGTTGGTTTTATTAGAAGATTGTTTTTATTTGGGCTTAAAGGGGATTGTGTAGCTCACCGTGAATGTGTAATTCTCGTATGGCCGAACAGTAGAAACAATGTTTGTCGGCATTGGAGGTCTATATGATTGTATGCTTGATGCACACTTGATATATATTTTTTGGGAAGGCTATTGCCTATGGTTGCTTTATTTTTGTCACGACCCAAAGCAGGTCCTAGCCGTGACGAGTATCTCAAGTCCCACATGGACCAAAGATCACTCACTACACCTAACCGAACGAAACATATCCTACCCCAAGGTTGGATGAATTCCAAACATATAACAATATTGCATGTAATAGCTAAAGAAAAGTGTAATGCATGTCTATAACCGACAACCGGTGACCGGTCAACCATCCGACCAACATCGCCCAGTAACCACAGTAATCCAAAAAAGCCTTCTAACAATGAACCATAATTGAATATCAACAAAGTGTCATGATATGCCCCCGACTATAGCCAAAAACAAGTCTAACAGTCTGAGACATAAGAGACCAAAACATGAAATGTAATCTTCCGATATATGAAAGCTCACCACTTCAATGTCAACTCATGAGCTGATCCCAAATCTTAATCACTGAGTTGGAGGAGTGGGAGTATGACCAATTCCTACATTGCATGGCGATACAGCGTCCGAAGATGATTAGCGGGGTGAACAGTTGCATGTAACTCTGGGATAAGGATAACATAATGACATGATCAATAGTTAACATCATTCAAACCAATGCACATAATCCAATGCATATACATATATATATATATGTGTGTGTATATATATGTATATCACATGACGAGATAGGGAACAAGGCTTAACATGTATTGCAAAACTTTTAACTTCGATTATGTAGCTCGGCTGTAATAATATGTACCCACGGGATATATGGGCCCCAGCTCACACCCCTTGGTCTGACCCCAGTGGGTGTAGCCGGATGAATCGGAGAATGATCTCATATATATGCACAAGGGACTTGAACCTCACAATAATAGACTAAGGTGACTTAAGCACCCAATCATGTAATGATTTACGGGGGACTCAAACCTCCTATTCATGGAATAATAATTAGGGGGACTCGATCCTCCCTGGTAACTTTGAATCTCCTCGTAGGCAAATGTGGTTTCCAGTATCAGTTACTCAGACCTCCACTTTCACTACTTATCTACATAAATATTATTAGAGCCCAATTAAAATAAGTCTCACACATTCCCATTCATTGAACCATATTCCACTTTAAGGCATACATTGATGGTATCGTCAAACTAGCTACACTTGCAAGGTAATAACAACATGCCAAAACAATTTCTATTAACTTCGGGTAAACAACTCCCTTTCTTCATTAATACAAGGTGGGGGAACACCAACTCCCTTTGTTCACTAAATTATACCATTGTGTTTCAAATACCTCCTTATATCATGAAATAGTTCAAGCCTAGTTCAATTTTACAAATTCCGACATTTCTCATAAAAAAATCAATTTCACATTATGGGGTTAGGGTCAAAACCATTTCTAAAGTCACAAGTTCGGAAAAATCACAACTCCCTAGTTCATTCACCTTACCTATGCACCCACACATTCAATACAATAATTACAGCATGAAAATCATGTATAAACCATGAGAAACATTGTTCAATTCAAAAACATTCAAGACCCCCAACGTTTGTTTTCAAACAAACATAAATATCTCATGAACAATACTTTAAAACATACTCTTTTTAGAAATTAACCAAGAGGGATGAGTAACATGCCTTAAACACCAAGAAATTTGGAGAGAAATCGACCATTGGGCCCTTAAATGACCAACTTGATGAATCCCTAGCTTGATTTCTACACGGGAATTCAGAGACCTTTTTGGAGTGTTTGAGAAGTTACTTAGATTATTTTTGAGTCTAATAACACACTAAAGAGGTTATAATATGTTGGTTTCAATTTGGGTAAAAGGGGAAATGTCCAGAATGCCCTTAACTTAAAAGCTTGAAAAGTGTCTCCCTTGACTACAAGCCAATCAGTGACTGGTAGGCACTCCTCACGAATCTTCTCCATGAATCATAACCAAGACAGTCTAAAGGACCCCCACAACCTATTAACCCTATGACACACTAGTACAACTCGTAATAGGGCCCTATGACTCGTAGGGTCTAATCATAATCAACACCGAACCCAATTGGGTAAACAATGGACATCCTATGATTTGCACCCAACAACTTATAACAAGTCCTTAGGGCTCATAATGAGCCACTCATATTCAGAGAAAAACTTAGCCACAAAGTTTTTTATTTGGCTATGATTCAATCTAAACAACTCGTTATGAGTCTTTACGACTCGCATCCCCAATCCATATCCAAGATAGCAAACCAAGTACTATTCACTATACAGCTTATGACTAGGGTCACCTAACCCATCAAGACACATTATGACTCATCAGGTGAGTCGATGCTAGGGCAGAAGGCTTAGAACTCGAAAAAAATTTCAAGGACAAAAACTCAGGGCGTACATGCTGCCCCCTTAGGATCATTCGTCCTTCAATGATAGGGACAAGGCATTTACTAGCACGATTTGACTTCACATACCTTTACTCTTACCTTTAACAAAGGTAGAAAAAAAATGTTCCACGGAAATCACTTTTTTCTTTAACAAAGTTACAAAACAAAGATGTTAAGAAATACACATACCTTAAGCACGATTATCCAAAATGGGAAACAAGAATGGATACTTGGAATTCATGTCCTCATTGACTTCCCAAGTAGATTCCTTAATATTTTGGTTCCTCCAAAGAACCTTTACCAAAGCCACATCATTCGTCCTCAACCAACGGACTTGTCGATCAAAAATGTTAACTGAAACCTCCTTGTAGGACAAGGAATCCAAAATACCCACCTCTTCCACAGTAGAAACCATCAAAGGATCACCCATGCACTTCCTCAACATCGAAACATGAAACACCGGATGAATGGAGCTCAACCTAGAAGGCAACTCCAATTTGATATGCAACATTACCAACCCTCTTTAACACTATGTATGAACCGACATAATGGGGACTGAGCTTCCCTTTCTTACCAAACTCCATCACTTCTTTCATGGGAGACACCTTTAAAAACACCTAATCACCAACATTGAATGCCAATTTCCTTCACCTCGCATCCGCATAGGACTTTTTGCGACTTTGGGAGGCCTTAAGTCTATCCCAAATCACCTTCACCTTCTCCATATCTTAGTGAACAAAATCAGGGCCAAACAACAATTTTCACCAACCTCAAACCACCCAATAGGATACCTACACCTCCTACCATATAAGACCTCAAATGGAGCCATATCAATGCAATAGTGATGACTGATGTAGTACGTAAATTTTATGAGAGGCAGGTGGCCAACCCAACTACCACTAAAATCAAACACACAAGCTTAAAGCTTATCTTTCAAAACATGAATTGTACTTTTTTCTTGCCCATCCATCTGCAGGTGGAAAGATGTACCAAGGGCTAGCTTATTCCCCAAACCTTTCAGGAACGACCTCCAAAAGTGAGATGAGAATTGAGTGCTTCCATCAGATATGATGGAAACTGTAGTACCATAAAACTTCACGATCTCCTTAATGAACAAGTTTGCATAATCTTCAAAAGAGAAATTGTCCTCACTAGCCGAAAGTGAGAAGACTTAGTCATCCTATCCAGGATGACTCAAATCAAATCTAATTGATGGAAAGACAGCGAAAGTCTGGTAATAAAATCCATATTGATTATCTCCCTTTTCCACACCGATACTCAGTCTCTTGAGTCAACCCATTGGGCCTCAAGTGCTCTACCTTTATTTGCTGACACACTATGCACTTAGAGACAAAATTAGCCACATCCTGCTTCATATTATTCCACTAATAAATTTCCTTGAGATTATAATACATTTTCGTCAATCTAGGATGAATAGCATAATGCGACTCATGAGCTTCTACCAAAATTCTTCCTTTCAACCTATCAACATCGAGAACACATAGTCTACCTTGGTACCTTAAGTTACCATCACTCCCAATCTCAAAAACGATCACTTTTTGCCTACTTACTTCATTCTTAATTTGCATCAAGATATAATCCAACTCTTGCTTCTCCTTTACCTCAGCACTAAGAGATGACTTTGGCATCTCTTAAAAAATCATGCTACCATCCTCGCAATCTAAGAGACGAACTCCAAGATTAGCTAAACGGTGAATAACCTTTACCAAGTCCCAATTCTCCTCATTCACATAAGACAAGCTTCATATAGACAACCTACTAAGAGCATCAACAACTATGTTAGATTTACATGGATGATAGTGAACACTCATGTCATAGTGCTTAAGCAACTCAAGCTATCTTCTTTACGATGAGATTCAATTTCTTCTGGGTGAACACATATTGCGGGCTCTTATGATCAGAATAAATATTAACATGGACCCTATACAAATAATGCCACCAGATGTTTAATGGAAACACCATAGCTAACAGTTCCAAATTATGGGTCGAATAATTCTTCTCATCAACCTTCAACCAGCTAGAAGAATAAGGAACTACTTTGCCATGATGTATCAACACACAACCCAATCCTAAACAGGATGCATCACAATAGACAACAAAATCATATATTGTTTTAGGCAGAGTCAAGATCAAAGTCGAAGTCAACTTATCCTTCAGCTTCTTGAAACTACCCTCATAAGCATCAGACCATAAGAAGTTCACTTTCTTCTGAGTCAACTTAGTCATGGGTCTAGTCCACTTTTTAACCACCGCAACCTTCTGTGAATCCATCATGATCCTTTAACTAGAAACAACATGACCCAGATATGTCAGAGCATTCAACTAAAACTCATACTTAGAAAACTTTGCATACAACCGTTGATTATTTAGGGTCTGAAACACAAGATAGAGGTGATCGACATGATCTGCCTCACTCTTTGAATATACCAAAATATCATCAATAAACACAATCACATTTAAATCCAAGAATTAATGAAAAACTTTATTCATAAGATCTATGAAAAACTTAATCTTCACAGTTACTTTCTGGCGGTAATCAATACACATCTGAAGGGAACCATCCTTCTTACGCATGAAAAGAATAGGACCACCCCACTGATACACCCTAGGGCGGATAAAACCCCTATCAAAATGATATGTCAATTACTCCTTGAGTTCTTTTAACTCAGTCGAAGCCATCCTATAAGGAAGAATAGAGATAGGATGAGTTTCTGGAAGAAGATCAATCCCAAAATCAATTTCCCTATCAGGAGGTACTCCAAGACGATCATCAAGGAACACCTCGGGTAATTCAAAGACCACAGGGACAGTCTACAAAGAAGGACCTTCGGATCTAGAATCCTTAACATGCACAAAGTGATAGAGAAATCCATTAGAAATAAATTTGTGGTCTTTAAGATATGAGATAAACCTTTCCTTAGTCACTAGGGAAAAAACCTCCACATTCAATTACCGGCTTATTTAGGAAATGGAAATTGACCCTTTGGGTCCAACAATCAAGAGATGTATAGCACGAATGCAACCAATCCATCCCCAAAATCATATCAAAGTCTAATATGTAAGACTCTATCAAATCCACTAAGGTATCCCAATCATGAACTGATATCACACAACCCCTATAGACTCTTTTATCCACAATGGAATCACCCATCGAGGTGGACACGGAGAAAGGATTCAAAATACACTCAGGATGAAAACCAAATTGAATAGCCATATTAGGAGTCACATAAGAGAGAGTAGGCCTAAGATAAATTATATAATATATATCATAAGAAAAAAGTTTAAGAATAACAGTAACAACATTGGGGGATGCCTCAGAATCATGGTGAGTGGCAAGAGCATACAAACAGTTCCGACCAGTGTCGGATTCATAAGTAGAATTATCACCCTTTGGTGTAGGAGCAAATAAATTAGTGACAGGAATCGTATTCAACCAAGAAGTAACCTTAGGAGGACAATCCTTATGTAGATGATAGGTCTTACCATATTTAATGTACTTACTTATTCTTTCCTCGCAAAACCCATGATGCACTTGACCACAAAATATGCAAGAAGGATATGTCAGAGCTGACCGAGCCCCACTAGCCTATGATTGGGCTCCTGGTGCTCTAAACACACTATCATATTTAGAATTATGGTCATCCAACGACTTCAAATAAGGAGCACTAGTCATAGAGTAGGAACCAGAATTGCTCTAGTTTTTCTTAGACTACTTCCCAGTGCCTCTACCACTTTATTGCTAACCTCTATCCTGATTTGAATAGCAAAACTTCATTATTCTATCTTTCACTCATCTATGCTTGTTTCTTTTTTTCATCTTACACTTGTTGCATGTACACGACAAATCTAGAGATGTCCATATCCTTGTTCAACAAGGCAGCCTTGCTCTCGAAGACCAATAAGACAACCCTGAAGAAAATTTGTTTATTCTAGCTCTTATTCTAGACACCAATTTAGGAGCATAACACGACAGTTGATAAAACTTCTAGGCATACTCTATTACTGACATCCTGCATTACTTCAGATTTAAAAAAGCTTTAACCTTCGCCTTTCTCAACTCCTTATTAAAGAAGTGGACAAGAAAAACACTAGAAAAATCATCCCGAAAAGTGGACTAAATATTATTACCCCTAGACTGGTCCCACTCCTCATCCCATTGGTATGTGACATCCTTCAATTCATAAGCAACGAATGCTACGCCCTCCACATCAGTAACATGCATCATAAGAAAGATATTTTCCATATCATTAATAAAAATTTTAAAATATTCCTCAACCATAAAACCACTGAAAATAGGAGGACTCAACCTCATAAATTAGCAAATCCTAGTGGCCTTAGATGATGAGGCGTAAAAAGAAACACGCTTAATTTTTTAGGCCAGCAACATGGTAAGCAAATGAATTGATAGGAAAAACTCAGCATAAGACACAACAACTCGAGGTACTTGAGAAGGAATATGGGTAACCGATAGAGCTCCCTTAGGGAAATCATAAGCAGCGGCCCTAGATCGAATCTAAACTTCTTGAGTTGGATGAGATTTATCCATATTATCCTTACATAGAATAGAGGAGTTGCCACGAGAATTAGAGAATATTCATGACCATAGACTCTATAGCTTGAAATAGAACAACAAGAAAGCAAAACATTCCTAAATGTCTCATAGCCTATCCCTTATAAGTATAGCGCACTACACACCCATAAGCGAGACTCTAATTGACACAACTTTTTTGGACACCTAATAAAACCAAACCTAGGATTTGATACTATCTCTTTTATGGCCAAAACCAGGGCCTCTCCATGATGGGTATCTCAAGTCCTACGTGGACCGGAGATTACCCCTGCACTTAACTGATCCAAATATATCATACCCCAAGGTCGGATGAATTCCAAACATATATCAAGATAGTATGCAATAGCTTAAGAAAAGTTTAATGCATGTCTATAACTGACAACTAGTGATTGGCCAACCAATCAACCAACATAGCCTAATAACCACATTAATCAAAATAAAGCCTTATAATAATGAACCAAAACTGAATATCAATAAAATGTTTGGATATGCCCCTGACTATAGCACAAAACAAGTCTAAACATTCTAATACTTAGGAGACCAAAACATAAAATATATCCCATCGATGTATGGAAGATCATCACTTCAATGTCAACTTATGAGATGATCCTGAATCCTAATCACTGAGCAGGAAGAGTAGAAGTATGACTGATTCCTGTATCACATAGGGACACAGCATCCGAATATGATTATGGGGGTGAACACTACCATGTAACTCAAAGATAAGGATAATATAATGACATAATTAATAGTTTAACATTATTCGAGCTTATGCACATAATCCAATGCATATATATTTATATATCACATGTCGGGATAGGGAACAAGGCTTAACATGCATTTTAAAATATAACCTGGAATGTATAAATCAACTATCATAACATGTACCCACAGGCTATATGTGCCCCAGCTCTCACCCCCTATTCAGGCCCCAGTGTGTGTAGTTGCATGAACCGGAGAATAATCTCATGTATATTCATGGGGGAATCGAACCTCCCAATCATATACTAAGGTGGCTTAAGCACCCGATCATTTTATGAGTTATGGGGGACTTGAACCTCACTAAATATGGAATAACACTATGGGGGACTCGAACATCCCTGGTCACTTTGACCTCTGCATCGGCAAATGCGGTTTCCAGCATAGGTCACTTCAACCTCCACTTTCATGAATCAGCTACACAACCTGTATTAGAGTCCAATTAAAACAAGTATCACACATTCACATTCATTCAACCATATTCCACATTAATGAATACATTGTTGGTATTTTCATACCAGCTTCACTTGCAAGGTAATAGTAACTTGCAAAAATAATTTCTATTAACTTGGGAAAAATAACTCACTTTGTTCATAATACAAGGTGGGGTAACACCAACTCCCTTTATTCATTAAATCAGACCATTGTATTTCAAATACCTCCTAAAATCATGCAATAGTTCAAAAGTGATTACATTTTAAATTTTACAAATTCCTGTATTTCTCATAAAAAAAATACACATTATGGGGTTAGGGTCATAACCACTTCAAAGTCACAAGTTTTGAAAAATCACAATTTTCTAGTTCATTCACCGCACCCATGCACCCACACATTCAAATCAATAATTATAGCATGAAAATCATGTATAAACCATGAGAAACATTGCTCAATTTATAAACATTTAAAACTCTCATCCCTTGTTTTTAAACCTACATAAATATCTCATGAATAATACTTTAAAACATATGATTTTTACAAATTAACAATGAGGGAAGATTAAATTTTCTTAAACACCAAGAAATTTAGAGAGAAATCGACCCTTGAACACTTAGATGACCAACTTGATGAAACCCTAGCTTGACTTGAGGGAATTCAGAGAGACTTTTTGGAGTGTTTGAGAAGTTACTTAGATTGTTTCAGTGTGCTAATGAAACCCTAAAGGGGTTATAAGATGTTGGTTTCGATTTGGGTAAGAGAAGAAATATAATAAATGCCCTTGACTTAAAAGCTGGAAAAGTGTTTCCCTTGACTACGGGTCAATCAACGACTCGTAGCCACTCCTTACGACTCATCATGATGAGTCATAACTAGAAAAATCTCTAAGACCCCCACAAACTGTTAACCCTATGACTCACCATTAAAACTCATAATAGGATTTTATGACTCGAAGGGTCCAATCGTAATCAACACAGAACCCAATTGGATAAATATTGGACATCCTATGATTTGCACCCAATGACTCATAACAAGTCCTTATGGCTTATAGTGAGCTTCTCATACACAAAGTAGAACTTAGCCACTAAAGTTTTAATTTTTTTACGATTCCATCCCAATGACTTGTTATGAGTCTTTAAGACTCGTATCCCCAAGTCATACCCAAGACAGTAACCCAAGCACTATTAACTATATACCTTATGACTAGGGTCCCCTAACCCATCAAGAAACATTATGACTCGTCAAGTGAATCGTTACAAGGGAAAAAGGCTCATAACTCAAAAAAAAATTATAAGGACCAAAAATATGGGGCGTTATTAGTTTTCCCTTGATTTTTCCTCTGTTCTTGCGGCTAACACACACTGGGCCCTTTCATTAGGGGGAGATGAACCCATATATCCCATGGATGCCTTTATGATGGAACGATCTACACAGTCTAGGTTAATGGTTTTAAAACACTCATGTTCATGACCCTTACCCTATCCCGTCATCTTATATATGTATATATGAATGTGTGCATGTGGTTTTCAGAGATTTTAGACATAGTATTATTTTATCACTTTCCCTAAGTTACATGCCAGTGTTTATCCTACTTACCATCCTAGAATGCTACATTATTTGATGATGTAGGGTCCAATGACTTTTCTGTTACTCTTGTGCTATATTAGGTGATTGAGCACGATAGTTGAGTTGATGTTAGTAGTAAACCCGTATCCTTCAAAAGGCCATATAATTTCATTATTCTTTATTTATTGACTCATTAATTTTGGATTTATTTGGTTATAGTCAGGGTCATGCCCTAGCCTAGTTGTTATTCTTGTTTTAGAGGCTATTGTGAACAAATGTGGGATGGTTTTTGTTTTGACTCTTAGCTTTCATTTGAGTATCTACTAATCTTTTTATTACTATCTTGATTTGGATTCTAATATATTATTATTATTTTGCTCTTGAGGTTAGGTTAATGGGGTGGTCTACGGTTTATATTAGGCTTGAGATATCCATCACGGCTTGGCCCTGGTTTGGGTTGTGACACTAAAAGGCTTATGGGGGTTGTATAGGTATAGGCTCTGACTATTGTTTGCTTAGTATGGGTTGAACCTTCCGATCCTCTGTCAGATGTATTTAATGAACGGCCCAACTGGGTATTGTTTTACTGGAATAGTCGGTTACTATATTTTGTAATTATTATGGTTAGTTTGTGACAAGTTAATTATTGAAATGATACTGAGATTCAAGGTATGATTCTGATTTCTTTATTTACGATTGCTTGATTATGGATATTTATATAATGTTTAGACGTATGGATTAGACATCTAGATTATGTTGGAACTAGTTTCTACTATTATTAGCCTGACCCGACCAGGGGTGTTATAGTAATGTGCATCCCAAGTCCAACCAGGATCAGGGATCATCCGCGTTACCCAACCCAACCTCTAATCGCCTATCCTAAGAAGACTTAAATTTGAGCATATAACAAGATAGTGTAACTATCCAAATACACATTCTCAGATAGGTCTATTACCAAGACCGACCCAACCGAATTGAACCATCCGAACCCATACATAGCCAAACCAACCAAACCATAACCAAATGAGTTCTATAAAAATTAAATATAGTCCCAAAATAAAATAGGATAGAACAACCAACAATACAATCAACCGGTATCAGCCCCAATACCAATGTCAATACTAAGGCTAACACCCCTACTGATCTCACCCATTCAAACCATAGTAGTTCCACAAAAGCCTATAGCCAAAAAAAATACCAAAATCCGATTGGGACTTTCTCCCAAACCATAGCCAAAATCAATATCCATAAATGAACTAAAGTATAAAATAATATCCATGGAATGAAGCCTTCTTAAAAGATGAAAGGTAACTACTTCAATCCAGTAGATGATCCTGAATGCCTGATAGCTAAGCAGGAGGAGTAGAAGGGATTCCCAAGCACCCTCACCCTCTATGATACCTATGTACAATGTACTTACAGAATTCTCGCGTACCTCATAGTATCATAAAAGGGTTGCCATGCCCTACCCCTCATGTAGGCAAACATGAGTTTCCAGTGTTCGTTCAATGAACTCCCACCTTTACAGTTAGCTATCACACCCTGCCATTATTGCCAAATTAACAACATTTCCAACCAACCAATCCATTATTCCATTAATCATTAACCAAGACTGTTAATAGTGGTATCATCATACCGACTATAACTTACAATTATTGTCCCTAGACAAATCTTTTAAGGTAAGGAGATTCCTGTGTACCTATTTACCAAGTTAACTTGGGGGAGTCCCATGTACCCCACAAGTGTTCCATTATGTTTGACTGGGGGATTCTTTTGGATCCCAGAAGTGTCCCATTAACAAGTTTTCTTGGGGGATTCCATTGTACCCCGCAAGGATGTTTATTAAACCAAACCATTCCATTTAACCATTCAAAACTATTTAAAATATTTAGGGTTCCATTAATAAGTTGAAACCATGCAATAGTTCCATTAAAAATCTAACAATGTAGTGAAAATATTCTCATAGGCATTTTATCAAGCACATTGGGGGAATAGTATTTCCCAAAACCAAAACCAATTACCAAATAACCATTCTCATGCAACCACTTATCTGAAACCACTATTAATGCATATAAAAGCATAATTAAAAGATGGGAAAACCATATCCAAGCATTTATAACTAAAATCCCCCAAATTATATTTGAAATCCAAAATCATACAATAATCAAACCATGAAAACATTGTACAAAACCATTCCTTTAGTTGGAACTAACAATGAGGGAAAAGAATATGCCTTAAACCAAGAATATGATGGAGAAAAATTACCAACACAAGCCCCAAATTAATCTTTAAGATGAAACCCTAGCCTTCATTTACCCAAAATCCTTAGAGAGAATTGTAGAGTGTTTAAGAGAAGTTTTTAAGTGTTAATGAATAGAATAATAAGGCAAATAACCTCCCAATAGGAATATAAGTCGTGGGGCCTTATTAGGTTAAGTTGGGAAATATCTAGATCGCCCTTACTTAAACTCCCAGAAATCCTCTTATGTATTTGCGACTATCCATACAAGTCGTACCCTCCAATACAAGTGGTACCCACCACTTATTCCCAAAGGCCATCTCCCTTTTACCTAATACTATCCAAGGTATAACTCACCTCAAACCATGTCGTATCCAAGTGTAGGACTAGTACATATGATTTGTACCCCTGGAATAATAGAATCCCAATAGGTTTGAACACTAACCACCATACGAGTCCATGGTATGACTCGTACCCTAGCTTACGGCTCTTGGTGAGCTACTCATACTCAAATCTAACTTAAGTTATCAAGCCTAAGATTAAGATAAGTAACCAAACTACCTATATCCATCGATACAACTTGTACCACCTAAGTCGTACCCATTCCAGAAACAAAATCCAACCCACTAACAAAAACTGGTCAATATACGACTAACCCATACCACTCATATCCCAGTGTACGAGTCATTTTACCTAGTCGTATCCTGTCCAGAGACCAAAAATCCAGAAAATTTTTAAAGGCTAGAAACTCAGGGTGTTTCAATCTCCCTCACTAGGATCATTCATACCCGAATAATGGAGAAGGTAGATAACCATAAGCATGATTTATTTGCATTATCAAATATTAATCCAACCTTTAACCAAGTAAGGAAACAGAGATGCAAAGATATTATTCTTTATGCTAACAAACTCAAAAATTAAAGATGTGTTCAAGAACACATACCATCTACATGAATCCGAGGAGCAGAAAATAGATGCGGATGCTTGTACTTCACATCATTCTTAGCTTCCCTTGTAACCTTTTTCACCTTTTGGTTTTTCCATAGAACCTTAATCGAGGCTACATCATTGGTCCGCAACCGATGAACCTGTCAATCCAGTATCTCAACTAAGACATCTTTATAAGACAAAGAATCCAAGATACCAAAGCCCTCCAAAGAAACCACCGAAGAAGGATCACCAAGACACTTCCGCAACATGAAGAATTGAAATCCCAAATGAATGGATCTCAAACTAGAAGGCAACTCCAATTTATAAGCAACATTACCAATCCTCCGCAAAATCACATAAGAACAAACAAACTTGGGGCTGAGCTTCCCCTTTTTACCAAACTGCATTACTTTCTTCATGGGAGATACCTTTAGGAACACCTTATCCCCAACCTCAAACTCTAAGCCTCTACGCCTTATCCGCTAAGGACTTTTGGCGACTTTGGGTACCCTTAAGCCTATCCTGAATCACTTCCACATTTAACATAGCTGGATAAACTAAATCTAGTCCAAATATGTCCGCCTAACCAAGATCAAACAAACCAATAGGAGATCTACACCTCCTACCATACAATTTCCTTAAAAGGGGCCATACCAATACTAGAATTATAGCAATTGCAAATTCTACCAAAGGTAGATGCTCAACCTAATTGCCACCATAATCAATCACACATACCCAAAGTATATCCTCTAATATATGAATAGTTCTTTCTACTTTCCCATCCGTCTGAGGATGAAAAGTAGTACTCAGACTCACCTTAGTACCCAGTCCTTTCTGAAAAACTGTAAGAAATGAGATGAAAACCGCGTACCATGATCAAAGATAATCAAAATAGGTACCCCATACAGCTTCACAACCTCTTGAAGATACAAGTTTTCATAATCTTTTGCCAAAAAGGTAGTCCTCACTAGCAAGAAGTGAGCAGACTTCATCATCGTATCCACGATGACCCAAATTGAATCAAATTGGTTCTGAGATCAAGGAAGACCGAAAATAAAATTCATATTGATCACCTATCATATCTATTAAGGCAAATCAATTTCTTGATACAACCCTCCAGGCCCCATGTGCTCAACTTTAACTTGCTGACACATTAAGCACCTAGCTACAAAATCAACTGCGTCATTTTTCATACCATTCCACTAAAATATCTCTTTGATATAATTATACATCTTTGTAGAATCAGGATGAACAACATATCTCAATTCATGAGCCTCGGCCAAGATCTTTTATCGCAACCCATCAACGTCAAGAACACACAACCTTTCTTAGTATCGTAAAGTATAGTCACCACTGATCTATAATACCATTACCCTTTCCCTATATATATCACTCTTAATTTTTACCAAGATAGGATCTAAAACTTGCTTCTCCTTAATCTCTGCACCTAGAGATGATCTAACTTTTTCCTGTACCAACACTCCCCCATCCTTGGAGTCCAAGAGGTAAACTCCAAGATTAGCCAAGCGGTGAATATCCTTCACCAATTCCTGTTTTTCCTTATCCACATGAGCTAAACTCCCCATGGATAACCTGCAAAGAGAATCATCAACAACATTAACCTTACCTAGATGATAGTGAAGTCTCATATCATAGTCCTTGAGAAACTCCAACCATCTTCGCTCTTAGCTCCTTATGAGTAAACACATATTGTAGACTCTTATGATAAAAAAGATGTCTATGTGCACTCCATACAAATAATGTCTCCATATTTCTAAAGAAAAAACCATCGCCAATACCTCCAAATCATGAGTAGGATAATTCCTCTCATGCACCTTCAACTGCCTGGAAGCATAGTCAATCACCTTTCTATAATGCATCAAAACACAACCAAGTCCCACCCTGGATGCATCATAATAAACCACAACCCCATCATTACCTTCAGGCAATGTCAAAATCGGAGTTGAAGTTAGCTTATCATTAAGATTATCAAAACTCCCATCACACACTTTCCACCAAGAAAATTTTACCTTCTTCTGAGTTAACTTAGTCAAATGAGCCGCTATCGAAGAAAAGTTTTCCACAAATTGCCTAAAATAACCAGCCAAACATAAGAAGCTCCAAATGTCGGTTGGAGTCGTAGGTCTAGGCCACCTTTTAACCACATCCACCTTTTGAGGATCCACCTTGATCCCCTCACTAGAAATAATATGACCCGAGAAATTTACAGCGTTCCACCAAAACTCACACTTAGAAAACATGGCATATAAATTATGTTCCTTCAAGGTCTGCAACACCACACGGAGGTTATTGGTATGATCCACCTTACTTTTAGAATACACCAAGTTGTCACAAATGAACACAATGACAAAATTATCCTAGAACTACCTGAAAACCCTATTCACTAAATCCATAAATATCTCTGAGGCATTAGTCAAACCAAATAACATAACCAAGAATTAAAAGTTCCTATACCAAGTACGAAAAGTCATCTTAGGGATATCCTTCTCCCTACTCTAGTTTTCCATTCTCATATGAGGCCGGAAAGGGGATTGGCAACAGGTCGGCACGAAGTAATTCATCATGCTCAAACATGAGTCGATCGCTCATTAGGGACGGCATTAAGTTCCAACTCATAGTTACTTTTAAAACTTATGGATGAAGTTGTCACCTTCATTCTTTATGGAATCGACCCTGATTCCAAGTTGGGCAAAAAATTATATTTTTAGCGAATACGTATATATTTTATAAGATATATAATGAGAGTTATCAAAAGGTACCATCTTAATTGAACTCAAGGTTCCCAACCACCACAAAATATGTTTTAGAATTACAAATTCATGATAAGAAGTGTTATTTTACAATCTAGAAGCAATTCTAGAGATATTACACATATTCATAGGTGTAATTTTATTAAACTAGAGTTGTAACCCATAATTACACCATTAAAAATCATTGTAATGATGCTAAGGTGTTAAAAAATTACTAGACGAAGAAGTTGATGGAAGAACTTACCTCAACCAAGAATTTTCACCCTAGCCTTGGAAATATTGCAACTCTACGACACTGGAATGATGTTTATTATTTTTTGACACATAACATGGTAAAACAGGCTTAAACACTAATCGAATATATTAAAAAAATCATACGGGCACTATAGAGACCTCACCACCACAATAACATTTCTACACTTACACCTTTTAATAAAATGATCACAACCTTTTACTCTGGAATCAAATTAATGAATTATCAGTGGCATTCGAAAGAAGACTCAAACACCTTTAGTTTAATAGGTCATGGCCCACGTAAATATTTATGTTCTGGGAGGGATGCTTATTTTATGTTGACACTTGTAAGAACTTATACTGAAACTCAATTGGTAAGGACACTTTAAACTCAACTTCGTTCTAGTGGTTTTGTATGACCTTAGTTTAATTCTAATGTACTCCCACAATAAAGAATCCATCTTAACACCTAAGAATAATTAAATTTCATTGAGTTTCAGTCTATCTACACATATAGGATAGATTAAATCTTACCCAAAAAGTTTGAGTTGTTACAATAACAAAAGTAATTACTATTTCAAACTTAAATTAGTATTTGGTAACTTAAATTTAATAGTTTCACACCATTACAGATATATTAGTAATGATATGTCATGACCAAAAACTCAGGTCATGATGGAACATACAATGACCTATTTGTAGGTAACCTAACCCATAGCCCAAAACGACAAGTAATGGGGCTAATAAGCCGAAGACAGTAGAGGAAAGAAAACTAACAAAAGTACAACGATAGTATTAGAAAAGCCAAAAACTTCATACTTCCTAGAGGAAAAAGTCTATTTGAAAAAAATAATTTAGGGTAGCCACTTATTTTTAGGAAATTAATAAAAACCATTAAATAAAGGTAATTTTGAAAACCATGGTCTAGGTAAGGGTTCAAGTAAAATTCAAAAAAAGGTGTTAGAAATTTTTGAATATCACAAAGTGTGGTTTCCGGTGGATTAAACTTTTTGGCTAAATCGTAAAATTCTTTGAGTTTGTAACAATCTTATAGGTGTAACTTGTTAGAAAAAATTACTTAAAAGAATAGAATTTATCCAATACTCGTCCATATACTTATTTTGAATTGTGAAATAAATAAAATATCAAAGTTTGAAATAATACTAACTTTACAAACTTTTTGGAATCATGTTTCTGAGTTAAGTAGTAAACCCAATTACTAAACGTGGATTTAAGCTACTTAATAATTATGAATGGATATAGAAAATTCTTCAAGTTATCTTTTGATCATAAATTTTCCTAAATAAAGCAAATTAAAAATATTAAATGAAAAAAATAAAATGAATAATTTCAAAATAAACTTTCTCCTCGAGGATTCATCTAGACTAGTTAACGTAAATTATAAATAAATAATCAAATCACTTACAAGGAAATAAAGTAATAAAAGTTAAGATTTGAGCCCCTTTTTGGACCATCTTGTATATGTCTAAATTCAAAATTCAAATTATTGACATATTTCTATCACGACACAAAGTAGGGCTAGCCATGATGGGTATCTCAAGTCTCACGTAGATTGGAGATCACGCCCTTCACCTAACCAAACCAAACACAACATCCACCAAGGTCAGCTGAATTCTGAACATATAATAATATAGCATGCAACCAGCATAAAGGAATTCAAAACATGTCTATAACCAACGATCGGTGATCGGCCAAACAACCGATCGACATTAGGAAATATCCACAAAAATCCAAATAAAGAATGACAACCGGTCTTGGTCGAGACATGTCCCCGAATATGACAGATGACAATGAGTATGAAAATCATAATTTTAATGATAATAAAAGTAATTATCAACTCAAATCTATGAATGAAAGATGGTGAAATTCCTAAGCCTTCTGGGGAATGGAAGCTCACTACTTCACCACAACACAATGAACCAACAAACCAAGCTGACCGACCTAACTCTATGAAGGAAAAATAAAATTAGCTCTGGTGTCTGCATCGCGTGGGGATACTGCATCTGGAGACAGTTAGTGGGGTGAACACTAGCATAAAACTTAGGGATAAGGATAACATAATGCCATCATCAACAGTTCAAAATCATTCAACCTAATATACATAATCAAATGCATATACATATATATATATATATTTATATATATATCACATGTCGAGATAGAGAACAAGGCATAACATGCGCTTTAAAACTTTAGGCTGGATTATGTAGCTCAACCATCATAATATACGAAGGCACCCACAGTCTATATGGGCCTAGCTCTGTCCCAAATGGCAGGGCCCTGTATGTGTGGATGCATGAATTAGAGGGTATATCCATATGCACTATAAGGGACTCAAACCTCTCTACATATCAAGGTGAAATGAGCACTAAATCATGTAATAAGATGTGGGCGACTCGGACCTTCCAAATCAAATGATATTAATAATAAAGAGTCAAACCGCTCGGTCAAATAGACCTTCACGTCGGTAATTACAGTTTCGAGTATGGGTCCCTCAACCCTAATAACTCCCAATTAAAAACATTCATCACATAGTCTCATTCATTGAACCACAATACACATTTAGGCACACATTGTTGGATCGTCATACCTACTACACTTTCAAGGTAACATCAATATTCCACACCAATTATCTTTACTTGGGGAAATTCACAACTCCCTTTTGATTAATTTTACATTAGCTTGGGGAATTACATAACCCCATAAGTTCCAGTTCAAAATCATAATGCAATAGTTCAAGAATAGTTTAATTCCCATATTTCTCATAATTAAAACCACTTTTACAATATGGGGTTGAGTTTATAATCACTTCAAAAGTCACAAGTTTGGGAAACTCACAATTCCCTAGTTCATTCACCATACCCATGCACCCATAAGTTCAAAATCATAATTAAAGTATGAATAATCATGTGTAAAGCATGGGAAAACATTATCCAACAACAAGCATTCAAACCCCTCAACCCATGATTTCAAACAAACATAAATATCTCATGAACAATACTTTAAAATATATGCTTTTAATAAATTAACAATAACGGAAGAGTAACATGCCTGAAATACCAAGTTTCACAGAAAAATTTTAACCCTTGAGCCCTTTGATGACCTACTTCTTGGAAACCTTAAGTATGGATTCTTGAGACAATTTAAGAGAGCTTTGGAAGTATTTGAGTACGTTAAGGATGGAATATAGACCCCTTAAGTTCTTTTTGGATATGGGATTTTAATTGGAAAAGGAGGGAATTGTACAAAATGCCCTCAAAATAAAAGCTGAAATTTAGTTGTTAATGACTACGAGTCACTACACAACTTATTTAGACTAATTATGACTTCTCACCATTAGTCATAGACAAGATAGTTCCCAGGATACCCATACACTGGTGAACCTACGAATTAACTATTACCACTGGTAATGGGACCCTATGACTTGTAGGGTCCAGTCATAATCAACATAGAACCCATTTGGGTAAACACTGGACATCCTATAATTTGCACAAAACGACTCGTAACAAGTCCTTATGACTCATAATGAGCCACTCATACTCAGAGAAGAACTTAGCCACTTACTTTGTAATTTGGTTACCACTTGGATCCCTTAGACCCATCAAGACTCCCTATGATTCATATCTCTAAGTCGTACTAAGGACAGAAACCCAAGCACCATTTATTGGACACCTTAATACTTGGGTCATATGACCTGTTAAGACACCTTATAACTCATACGGGTAAGTTGTAATGATGACAGTGTGGATAAAATTACTAATAATTTTAATAACCAAAATCCCAGGGTGTTACATACTCTTCCCTAAGGATCATTCATACTTGAATGATAGGAAAAGACATTTATTAGCATGATTTAACTTCACACATATCACACATACGTTTAACAAAGACAAAAAACAAAGATGTTAAGAAATACATATACCTCAAGCATACTTATCCAAAATAGGGAATAAGAATGGATACCTAGACTTCATGTTCTTCTCAGCTTCCCAAGTAGCATCCTAAACCTTTTGGATCCTCTAAAGAACCTTTACCAAAGCCACCTCCTTAGTTCACAACCGATGAACTTGCCGATCCAAAATTTCAATCGAGACTTCCTCATAAGACAATGAATTCGACATACCCACCTCCTCCAAAGGAACAACTATTGAAGGATCACCCACACACTTTCTCAATATCGTAACATCAAACACTAGATGAATGAATCTCAATCTAGAAGTAAACTTCAATTCATATGAAACATTACCAACCCTCTTCAAAACCAAGAACGGACTGCCATAACAGGGACTGAGCTTCCCCTTCTTGCTAAACCATATCACTTCCTTCATGTAAGAAGCCTTCAAGAACACCCAATCACCAATATTGAACTCTAACTCCATTTGCCTCATGTCTATATAGGACTTTTGTTGACTTTGTGCAGCCTTAAGTCTATCCCAAATTACCTCCACCTTTTCCATGTATTGGTAAACCAAATCAGAGCCAAACAATTTATTCTGACCAACCTTGAATCACCCATTAGGAGACCTACATCTTCTACCATATAAGGCCTCAAATGGAGCCATACCAATTCTAGAGTGATTAATAAGCAGTAAATTTACCACTCATAGACATCCAAATATATGCACACTACTATGCTTAAATGGTATTAATGAGACAAATTTGTCATTTGAATGCACTAATTCCCATGTTTTGCAGGCATACTAGTTATGAGACAAAAAAGGTGAAATGAGTTGAAAAAGGATCAAAAATGGAAGAGTTATTGAAAAAGCTGGAAAAATAGGAGCATGAAGTGGCCCTCAGTTACCATGATCACGGTCAGAGGGTCGCGATGGTGACTAACCCAGATTACTCAAGATAGAGAGCACGATAGGCTCACCATAATTGTAGGAGCTGCTATCATGATCAATCCACTAGTGACCATGATATGGTAGAAATCAGCCCAGGGGTAGATTTTTAATTTCCCAAAACTGGTTTCGATATCTCAGAAAGGGAAAATCCTTTCACTTTTGCATTATCTTCCAATTACTTTGGAACATCATGTAGATAGAAAACTTCTAATTAGTGTGAGTGGAATAATTGTATTTAATTTTCCAAAAAGATACTTTTAGTTTTAATTGGAGCATGGAGTTTTGTGACACGACCTGAAAATGGGCCTTGTCGGATAGGCATCTCGAACTGAACAAAGATTGGAATTTCCCCGTTAACCTAACCCAATATTCAAATCAATCCACAAGTGTTGGATAAACCCCAACCATATAAAAAATAGCGGAAGCAAGACTGATAATCAGACCTTAAGAAGTGTCTAACCAATCCATTTATATCAAAATATTGAACCAAAGACTTGACAAATCTGATGTCTATAATATGTCAGGACATGCCCCCAACAATAGCCAAAAACCTAGTCTAAAACATGTCTATGACATAAGATAGAAAGACCATAAAATGTATGCCTTCCAAAGAATGGTAGCTCACCACTTCATAGTAAACACATGACCCACTCAAACACTTGTTCACTATACAGGAAGAGAAGAAGAAGCATCGGCCCTTGTGTCGAATGGGACCAGCATCCGGAAACTTTTAGTGATTGGAATGCTAGCATGTAACTCAAGGGTAAGGACAAAATAGTGACATTATATAAAACCAAGTCAAACCATCATGAGAAACCACATTTATATACATAGGCATGTATTAGATATATAGGTACTCAAAGTTCCAAAAAGAGAACTAATCTTAGCATGCATTTTGAAGCATCCAATCATAATACATGAGGTAAAGGACTTAAACCTTCCACTTTCATAGATTAGGAAGTTTGAGCTTCCTGATTATATCAAGCAAGAGAACTCTAACATTAAGCTGACTTATTAAGCAAATGGACTCTAACCATAAGTCATTTTATTAAGCAAGTGGGCTCTAACTATAAGCTATTTTATTTGAGAAGTGGACTCTAACCACAATCCATCTTATTAAGCATGTGGAGTCTAACTATAAGCCATCTTCTTAAGCAAGTTGACTCTAACCACAAGCCATCCATCCATTACTAGTGGACGTTGGGACTCTAAACTTTTGTCCATGAATTAACATTAACTTAGTTCAACATTCAAGGACACTAACCAACTTATCCAATTCAATCTTTCAAGGCTACAATTCAACACCATACATGACCAGAAGGTTTTTATGAACCATTTATAAATCAATCACTTTAATAGGCCAATTCCTTAATTTCAACCACCATTCAAGTCAAATTGTGGTCCTTAAGACCCTTACTAAACCATTCATTCTTCATTAGCATTTTTACACCAAGTTTAGTTCAAACATAATTCAATTTAATGTTTAGTGACTCAAACCCCTTTTTGACCTATCAATCTATCAAGGTTATCAATTAACTCATTAAATGGCAAACAAAACCTTTACAAAGTCATTTACTAATCATTCTTCCTCATTAAGAAATTTTCTTAGTTCAAAACACTATTAACATATAATTAGTCATTTCTCTTAGACATTTTCACAAACACCTGGTGGGCATACCTCTACCATGACCAAAATTAATGAAAAAATCATCCAGATTAGGGTTACTAATGACCCATTTGTTAAACCACAATCAACAAGCTCCAACATGTTCATACCATCACCAAATCAAATATAAACACAAGTTTAAACTAGAGTAAACAATACTTATCACTATGCATCAAAACACTCAACATTTGGTTTCAAAATTAGCTATTCAAGATTCAAAATCAATGTTTAAAATTCATGGTATTTCAAAAATAACAACAAGGGAATAGTCCCATGCCTTCTACAAGATGATTCATGGAAAGAACTTTACCCTTTTAGTCTCTAGAAGAACACCTCTTGAAACCCTAGCCTCCAATCTTGTTAAAGAAGTTTAGAGAGTGTTTTGGAATGTTTTGATCTTGTCAAAGTGAAAAATAAAGGTCCAAACCATTATCTAAGTCGTGGGACATAGGGGTTTTGGGTGGGAAAAGTCTAAAATGTACTCAGCTTAAAATCTAAAAATTGAACTTAGGAGGGTACGACTTCCACACCCAAATCATACTCTAGTGTACGAGTGGTACCCTATATTTTACCCTATTCCTCACCATGGACCTCTAAACTGTTCAACATATGACTTCACGAGGTTCAATCATACACTATGGTATGAGAAGTACCCTATAACTCGTATCCTACATAGAATTCACTAGGTTGACCTCTAAACATCATACGACTAGGTAGCTTACTACTCATACCCTAACATACGTGGTGTATAGTACCTAGCTATACATTGGATAGAATGTAACCCCTCATACACTGATCATCATACGAGAGAGGGGTACTATACCTTACCCTAGGGTACAAAAAGTATGCACCAATTGTACCCTATCTAGTAACTCAAAACTTAGGGGAGTTTTCTAAAGGTTCAAAGTGTAGGTGTTTTGATTCTCTCCCACTTGGATCCTTCATCCTCAAATGGCGGGTAAGGTAAGCAAAAGCATGACTTATCATATTATAGAACATCAAGATAACCTTTAATCGAGTTAGAAAACAAAGACATACAACAAGGATAAGACACATGTCATGATCATTATCAATCATCCATTCATTTAATTGACTTCGGGACATGAACCCATTGTCTATAAAAATATTTTCTCAATTCAAAGTTTAGGGACTTGAACCCATTGTCTATAAGAACATAAATCAAGCTAATAAGATTAACACGTACCTCAAGCACGAGTTTCAAGAATGGAAAAAAATGCAGATACTTGGACTTAATGTCCTCTTCCGCCTCTTAAGTAGCTTCCTTGGACATTTGTCTCCTCTATAAAACCTTCAGTGAACATACCTCTTTCATTCGCAATCAGTAAAATTGTCGATCCAAGATCCTCACCGAGATATCTTTATAAGAAAAAGTGTTTGAAACACCAACATCCTTCAAGGAAATAACCAACAAAGGATTGCTCATATATTTCTACAACATGGACATATGGAATACCAAATGGATGGAGCTAAAACTAGAGGGCAACTCCAACTCATAGGCAACATTACCAACCCTCTTCAAAATCAAATAAGGACATACTAAGGACTAAGATTCCCCTTCTTACGAAACTGCATCACTCTCTTCATGGAAGATGCCTTCAAAAATACTAAATCATCAACATTAAACTCTAATTCCCTATGCCTCACATCCACATATAACTTTTAACAACTCTATGTGGCTTTCAACCTATCACAAATCACCCTCACCTACTACAAGTATTGGTGAACCAAATTAGGTCCAAGAAACTTAACCTCACCAACTTCATACCACCTAATAGGAAAACAACACCTCCTACCATAAAATGCCTCAAAAGGAGACATACTAATGCTTGAGTGGTAACTATTGTTATAGGCAAATTCAATCAAAGGAAAATAGCCATACCAACTATAACCATAATCAATCACATTTGCATAGAGCATATCTTCCAAGGTTTGAATAGTCCTCTCCACTTTTCCATCTCTTTGCAGATGGAAAAGATTACTAAGGCAAACCTTAGTTCCCAAACCTTGCTGAAATAACTTTTAAAAATGAGATGAGAATGGAGTACCACGATTCGAAATGATAGAAATCGGAGCACCATGTAACTTCAAAATCTCTACAAAATACAACTTATCAAAATCCATTGTCGAATAACTATTCCTCACCGGTAAAAAGTGAGCGAACTTGGTCATTCTATGTAAAATAACCCAAATAGAATCACATTGATTTCGAGAATGGGGAAGACTGGTGACAAAATCCATACTAATTGCCTCTTATTTCCATTCAGGCAACTCAATCACTTGGTACAAACCCTCAGTTCTCAAGTGCACAACTTTTAGTTGTTGAGAAACCATACACTTAGCCACAATGCTAGCCACATCTTGTTTCAAATTATTCTACTAATAGAACTCCCTAAGATCATGACACATATTCATAGAATCGGGATGAATAGCATACTGATATCTATGACCCTCAGCCATAATCCTTTCCCTCAATCCATCGACGTCGAAAACATATAACCTACTTAGTACCTCAAGATATCATTACCAACAACCATAAAATCAACAACCCTTTATTGACCCATACTACTCTTAATCTTCATAAAATAGGGATCCATTATTTGTTTTCCCTTTATCTCCACAATAAGAGATGACTGTAATACCTGATTTACAAATACACCACCATCCTCAGAGCTTGTGAGATGAAGTCTAAAATTATCCAAACGATGAATGTCCTTCGCCAACACTCATTTATCCTCATCCATATGAGCTAAACTCCCCATGGATAACCTGATAAGAGCATCAACAACTATGTTAGCTTCTCCTGGATGGTAATGGAGACTTATATCACAGTTGTTTTGAAACTCAAGCCATCTTCTTTGTCTGAGATTAAACTTTTTGACTAAACACATACTAAAGGCTCTCATGATCAGAAAAGATATCAACATGAAACCCATAGAGATATTTTTACCAAATATTCAATGCAAATACCATGGCTAAGAACTCCAAATTATGAGTAGGATAGTTCTTCACAAGAATTTTCAATTGCCTAGAAGCATAGGCTACCACCCTACCATGTTGCATCAATACACAAACAATCACAATACGAGAAGCATCATACTATACTAAAAATTCATCACTACCCAGTAACACCCCGCAAAATTCTCTCATAGTCTAAGCCTTAGTGCGTGTTCAGTAAAGCGTAAATCCGTCCCTAAAAGGTTGAGAAGTGTCTTCCCAAGTGAGAAATATTTTAAAACATGTATAATTTCCCTAATATCAACTTTTTTTCATGTAGTACATTGAATAATATTTCTATCAATACCAATTTCTCTAAAATCCAACATCGAACGAGGAAGTTATGGCCTTTTTTATAGAAAGCAGTCGGAACCGCCCAGGTGTGATGGTCGGGTGGATGAACGGTTGAGCTTGCAACGGACCATTGCCCAGACCATTACAACCAAGGCAGTGACTATCCCAAGTGAAATAGAAAGGACGAAGGACCGTCAAGACTGCGATGGACTATCGCTGGGACCGTCGCCGCTGAGGATGTGCGTCCTCATCCTGGCCAACATGTGACAGACAATCCGACGTACCGTTGAGTATGCAACGAACCATCGCTGAGACTATCACATTGAGGTAGTGTATTCTTTTTCTGACCGATGTGCGACGGATGATCTGTCGAACTTCAGACTAGCGATGAACCATTACTTCGACCGTCGCAGTCCCCGATCGGTAATTTTAAGACAATTTTAAAAAGGGATTTTTGGTCTTTTTCATCTCTTTTCAGACTCTATTTATATTCGATCAAGGATCACAACTTCATTCTTTATCTTCCATATCAAAACTAGGATTTCTTACAAATTAAAACCCTATTTTTTTCTTTAAGAATATTCAAGAGAAATAAAGAATCTCTCCAAGAGCCTTCAAAAAAGAGTTTCCCTAAGGTATGCAGATGTTGATTCTTGGGTCCCTTCCATCCAAGAAGATCAAAAACCATTTTCTAAATTTCAAAGATCTTATGTTTATGATTTTTCATGATTTATATGAATTGAGATTGGAGTTCATGCTACTATTGACTTTTTAATTCATGTTTGTATACAAGGTTTTCAAGCTTTGACCTTAGTATGTGATATTCATGTGATATTCATGATAAACCCTCTTTAAGTTGCTTGTTAAGTGATGTGTTCATGTCAATTAAGTTAATAAATTGTTGAATAAGCAAAGCATGCTCCCCAGATGTTTGATAAAATGCTTATGTGAAGGAATTAGAGCCATTATATCATGTTGACTAGAAATCCCCAATTGTGTGCAAGCTCATGCATGCTAAGTGTTTGTTGAAAAGCCTTAGTGAATGAACTGTGACATGATAGCATGAAATTCACCCAATTATGTGCTCTTCTATACATGCTAAGACTTTAATACATGCCAAGTGTTTGATGCAAGACCTTATTGAATGGAGTATGAGCCAATAGGATGTCTCCCTATACTATCATATGTTTTGATTCCTAAATGCTTGAAGAGATGCTTTAGTGATTGTGATGGTGAATTAATTTCCATGGTTATGAATATTCTAGAATGGTTATGTTTTACTTTTATGTTATCGAGTCCTGGGGGTATTTATACCAAATAAATTAGCTGCAGTCTAGAGCCAGTGTCAGTTTTCTCTACAATCTCAGTCAAGCCATGATTCTCAGAACTCAGTGAGTTATTGAACTCTATGCTCTCAGACAGATACAGAACTTAAGAAATCTCAGAAATATCAGTAATCTCAGTATCGCTAGTATTCTATCCTTAGTTCAGTACGCAACTCAGATCTAGTAATATTCAAGTGTTCAGTTTGAAACTTAGTATCATGCAGTCAGATAATGAGATTCAGTAGTATTCCGTCAGATACGGAACCAAGTGAATTCAGCGTAACTCAGTTAGATCATTCGAGAAATCTGATTAGTAACAAATTCAGTTCAGTTTAAGTTTAGTTAAGAATCAGTTTAGAGTCTTTCAGTTGGGAGTAGGAGATAGCACTGAGAGATTGCAGAGATGGTATCTCCCTGTTAGACAGGCAGAGTCGTTAGGAGCAATCCCTGAACTCTAGAACTACGTAGCTAGTGCAGGATCAGGAGTCACCCATTAGAATAAGGCTTGACTATTATACTCTCTTATGCTTGACTTCGTGTGAGGGTCACCCGTTAGAGAGGCTTGACCAGAGTAGAGGTCTTTAACCGTGGCATGGTATTGACACCCTTCCAGATGGGATTACAGGTTGGACCCCACCAGTTTAGATTCGGGGTATGTCGGTTAAGTGAGAACTCCCACAGTTACAGTTTTAGTATCACTCTTAATAGTAGAACTCAGAAATCAGGACTATCATATATAGTCACCTATCTCAGTAAGGAACTCAGATAGTTCCATAGATTTATGGACCACCCACTGATAGTCTTGGTCCCTCATAAATTTATTTTGTATCAGTAGTATCAGATTCATAGATCACCCGTTAGATAGGCCTGATCTCATTCTAAAATTTAGGTGAGTAATCTCATTATTAGATTCAGAGATCACCCATTAGATAGGCCTGATCTCGTTCTCAGATTCAATTAAGTAATCTCATTATCAGATTCAGAGATCACCCGTTAGATAGTCCTGATCTCGTTCTCAGATTCAGTTGAGTAATCTCATTATCAGATCCAGAGATCACTTATTAGATAGGCCTTATCTTATTCTCAGATTCAGTTTAGTATTCTCATTATCAGATTTAGAAATCTTCCACTAGATAGGTTGGATCTCAGACATAATCATTTCTTATCATTGATAGTAGATTCAGGGACCATTTGTTAGAAAGGTTTGATCTTAGATTCAGTCAGTCGAGAGTAGCAAGCTCGGAGTTTAGTCATTGATATGAGTAGAATTAGTTAATCAGCTTTAGCATCATCAGCTTTCCAGATCACTCTCTAGATAGGACTGATCTTAAATTCAATACTCAGTTATCGATATCAGAAGCTTCAGTTATTCAGTATCTCGGTATTAGTAGTGAGCTCAAATGATAGTAAAGTAGTATCTGAGTTTTAGTGTTCTGGGTCATGATGATTTTAGTTATGGTTTGTGCATTCATGCATATGTCCTCATTCAGTACTCTCATGATTATTCAGTTAAGTAATTGTTCATGCATAAGACCTTGCATTTAGCCTTACCTCATCTTCATACTTAGTACATTCCCGTACTGACACATTTGTGCTATGGTGTTTTATTTTACACATAGGTTCAGAGGGACGAGATCTAGAGTACCCGTAGTAGCTCTGTCCCAGTCAGCAGCAGTAGACGTAGCAGTGAGTCCTCTTAATTTGAGGATGATCCTTATATTATTATCTCATCAGATTTAGTTTATTTTCAGTAGACGGAGTTAGTTGGTGGCATGTCCCATCAACTCCATAGTTCAGATAGTTTAGAGGTTTTTCGGACAAATGTATTAATATTCAGTTTATGTTTTGAGTATTTTTATATGTTTTGAACCTTATGGCCAGTTTTTGCATTTATTAGCTATATTATGCAGTACTCAGGTACATATATCAGTAGAGGGTTAGCTTGTGGTCCTTCGGGATCATGAGCACCGTGTGACATTCTGATTCCAAAAATTTGGGTTGTTACACATACCCTTGGGTATGGTCAAAACTAGAGTGGAAGTTAATTTATCCTTCAACTTCTCAAAACTACCCTCACACGCATCCGACCATAAGAACTTGACCTTCTTCTAGGTCAACTTAGTCAATTGGAGCAGCTATAATCGAAAAACTTTCCACAAACATCCAATAATAACCGGCTAGACCTAAGAAGCTCTGAATATCAATTGGAGTCGTAAGTCTAGTCCACTTCTTAATCGTCGCAACCTTTTATGGATCTACTATGATCCCTTCGATAGAGATAACATGAATGAGAAAATTCATATCCTTCAACCAAAACTCACACTTAGAGAACTTGGCATACAAATAATGATACTTCAAGGTTTGCAATGCAGTACAGAGGTGATTGATATGATCTGCCTCACTCTTAGAATAGACCAAGATGTCATCGATGAAGACAATGATAAACAAGTCCAAGAAAGGATGGAAGACACTTTTTATCAAATCCATGAATGTTGGGGGGCATTGGACAACCCAAATGACATGATTAGGAAATCATAGTGACCATATCGGGTCCTGAAGGTAGTTTTGGGGATATCCACTTCCCTAATCTTTAGTTGATGATAACCCCACCTAAGATCAATCTTAGAAACAGTTTGCACCTTGAAGTTGATCAAAGAAATCATCGATCCTAGGAAGAGGATACTTATTCATTACGGTCACCTTATTCAATTGACGATGAACAATGCACATTTGAAGGGAACCATCATTCTTGCACACAAACACACCCCAAGGAGACATACTAGAATGGATAAAACCTTTGTGTAAGAGATCTTTCAGTTGATCCTTAAGCTCTTTCAACTCAACCGAAGCAATTCTATATGAAGGGATAGAAATTAGATGAGTGTCCGAAACAAGATCAATCCCAAAATCAATTTTCCTATTGGGATAAATACCAGGAGGTCATTGGGAAAGACCTCGAGAAACTCATTAACCACTAGAACAGATTCTAGAGAAGGACCTTCTGAGTTAGAATCTTTAACTCAGACCAAATGATACAAACACCCTCTCGAAATCAACTTTTGGGCTCTAAGATATGAGATGAACCTCACCTTAGGCACTAAAGAATCCCCTTCCCATACAATGACCGGCTCATTGGGGAATTTAAACATGACCTTACATGTCCAAAAATCCAAAGAAGCATTGCATGAATGCAACTAATCCATCCCCAAAATAACATCAAATTTGACCATGTCCAACTCTATCAAGTCTACAAGATTTTTTTTACAACCAAAAGCTACCACACACCCTCTATTGACTCTTTTAATAACCACAGAGTCTCCTACCGGGGTAGAAATATAAAAAAGAGCCAACAGAAACTCATGACCAAAACCAAAATACACAGCCACAAATAGGGTTATATAAGAGAGAGGACCCTCAATCAAGTAAACAATACATGTCATGGGAGAAAAGTTTCAACATACTCATAACGACATTTGGAGACGCCTCAAACTCCAGGGGAGTAGAAAATGAATATAACCAATTTCGGCCAGTACCGATACTAGAAACAAAAGCAGAAGCAGAAGAAACACCCATCGATGGAGAAGATGGAGTGGAAATAGGGACCCTGTTACCCCAAGAAGGAACTCAAAAGGGAACTTTCGCTGCATATGCCTAATCTAACCATATCTAAAACATTTGTTCCTCCCTTTCTTATACTGGCCAAGATAATGTTGACCATTGAATCTACAAAAAAGGTAGAATAGATCTGACTGAGACCTACTAGTATGAGAATGGGCATTCTGTGCTTAAAACCAACCATCAAACTAAGACCGAAGATTACCCAAGGGTTTTAGGTAAGGAGAAATAGCCAAGGAGAAAGATCCAGAACTCCCCCACTTCTTTCTTGGCCACTTACCACCATCTCTACCACTTTGCTTGGAAGTCCTAAATTTCTTCCCTTGCCTTTCACTAAACTCAACCTATTTTTTTCTCTTCCTCCACTTATTGCATATATACCAAAAACCTAGAGATATTCATATCCTTAATCAACAAAGTAGTCTTGCTGCCAAGGATTAACTCATGAGATAGTCCCGAAGCAAACTTACGTATTTTAGCGCTCAGTTTAGAAACCATCTTCAAAGCATACCGAGATAATTGATGAAACTGTAAGGCATACTCTTTTTTTGAGATCCTTCCTTGCCTTAAATTAACAAAATCCTCCATCTTTGCTTCCCTTATCTCTTGAGAAAATAAGCAATCCATAAATGCATTAGTAAAATTTTTCTACAAAGATGATTCATCAACATCAGCCCTCTTTTCCCCCGATCCCATTCCTCGTACCATTAATATGCCATATCCTTCAGCTGATAGGTTGCAAACTCTACCCCTTCCACATTAGTGGCATACATAACTCTGAAAATCCTTTCCATCTCATCAAGAAAACATTGAGTATCCTCCTCCACCTTAACACCGATAAAGATCGGAGGACTTAACCTTATGAACTGGCTAACTCTTATGGCCTCAGATGATGTAGTAACAGATGAACCATGCTCAAACTGAGAAGCCACAAACCGAGTAACCACATGAATCAACTGACAAAACTAAGTATTTGTTACATCATCCTAAGAAATCGAGGGAGGACTAGATCAAACCAGTGGAAATCCAGGACTATTAGTAACCAAACCCTAGACCGGGTCTGGACTCCTTAATTAGAGTCTGTCGCATCAACATTATCCCTAGTCGGGATAGAAGGGTTTGCAGGAACTTCAGATCTTCTTGGAGGCATGATCTGAAAGATAAGGAAATAAAAATCAGAAGGATCCAAGACCATAAACTCTATAAATCGATATAAGACAACAAGAAAGTGAAACATTAAAAAATGTCTCATAGCCTCTCTTTTATAAGTATGGTGTGCTACACACCCATAAAGAGACTCTACTTGATAGGGCTTTATGGACACCCAACTGAACATGAACTTAGGCTCTGATACCAACTTGAAACATCCCAAAACTAGGCCTTGTTGTTTGGGCATCTCGATCCTAACAAGGATCAGAGATCGCCCTGTTAACCTAATCTAATTATCACATCAATCCACAAGTGTCGAATGAACCCCCGACATAAAACAAAATAATAGAAACTTGACTAATAATCCTAACTCAAGAAGTGTATAATCAATCCATTAATATCAACATACCAAAACAACATACCCAAGTCCATAATCATCCACAAAGCCTCTAAAAATCAATTGTCTATAATATTTTAAGACATGCCCCCGACAATATCCAAAAGCCAAGTCTAAAATAAGTCTATTACATAAGATAAAAAGAACATGAAATGTATTCCTTCTGAAGTATGGAAGCTCACCACTTCAAAGTCAACACACGATCAACTCAAACACGTGGTCACTGTACAGGAAGAGAAGAAGAAGCTCTATCTTTTATGTCACATAGGGACATAGTGTCTAGAGATGATTAGCGGTTAGAGAGATAGCATATAACTCAGTGGTAAGGACAAAATAGTGAAATTATATAAAACCAAGTCAAACCATCACGAGAAACCACATTTATAAAAATAGGCATGTATGTAGATATATAGATACACAAAGTTCCTAAAAGGGAACAAAGCTTAGCATGCATTTTGAAGCACCCAATCATGATACATGAGGTGGAGGACTCAAACCTTTAACTTTTGTAGATTAGGAAGTTTGAACTTCCTAATTATATCAAGCTAGAGTACTCTAACTTCAAGCTGTCTTTTTAAGAAAGTGGACTCTAACCACTAATCATTATATTAAGTAACTGAAATCTAACCACAAGTCATTTTATTGTACAAGTGAACTCTAACCATAAGCCATCTTATTAAGAAAGTGGACTCTAACCACAAGCCATCTTCTTAAGCATGAGGACTCTAACCATAAGTCATCGCATCCATTATTAATTGACATTAGGACTCTAACCCTTTGTCCATGCACTCACATCCACTTAGTTAAACATTTAAGGACTATAACCCACTTAACCAATATAAGAATTCAAGGCTACAATTCAACACCATACATGACCATAAGGTCTTTATGAACCATTTATCAATCAATCACTTTATTAGGCCAATGTTTCATTTCAACCAGCATTCAAGAAAAATTATGGCCCTCAAGACCCTTACTAAACCATTCATTCTTCATTAGCATTCTTACACCAAGATTTAGTTCAAACACAGTTCATTTTCATGTTTAGGGACTCAAACCCCTTTTTAACATGTACATCCACCAAGGTTATCAATTAACTCATTACATGCCCAACAAGGCCTTTACAAACTCATTTACCAATCATTATTACTCATTGAGATATTTCCTTAGTTCAAAACACTATTGACTTGTAACTAGTCATTTATTATAGACATTTTCACAAACACCTTAATGGTATACCTCTACCATGACCAAAATCAAGAAAAAAATCATCAATCTTAGGTTTGCCATCACCAAATCATGTATAAATACAAGTTTAAACAAGAGTAAATAATACTCATTACTATGCATCAAAATCCTCAATATTTAATTTCAAAATACACCATTCAAGAATCAAAATCAATGTTTAAAATATATGATATTTGAGAAATAACAATGAGGAAAGAGCCACATGTCTTATACATGATGATTCACAGGAATAACTTGACCCATTTAGCCTCTAGAAGAATACCTCTTGAAATTCTAGGTTACGAGTTGTACCCTATCCCATACCTTTGGCCTTACTATAGACCTCTAAACTATTCAACATATGACTTCATAGAGTTCAATCATATCCTAAAGTACTAGAAGTACCCTATAACTCGTAACCTAGGCAAAATGCATTAGGTTGACCTCTAAATATCATACAACAAGGTAGCTTACTAATCGTACCCTAAAATATGAGTTGTATAGTACCTAACAATACCTTGAACAAAATGTAACCCCTCATACACTAATTATCATATGAAAGAGAGGGTACTAAACCATACCCTAGGGTACGAGAAGTATTCACAAATAGTACCCTATCTAGAAACTCAAAACTTAGGAGAATATTTTAAGGGTTCAAAGCCTAGGTGTTTCATTTTATGATTACTTTTGCTTTATTTTCAATTAAGGAAACTAATGTCAATTTGGGTAATGCTCTTTTCCTATTTTCATGAGTAGCTAAATATTCTATATTGGGATTATGTTTGAATAAGGTGCTAATATGTATGGGATTTTGTTTATTTGTGTGCAATCTTAGTTAATGATGGTGGGTTTCTCAAATACTTGTTTGTTGAGTGGGAATGTTTAGGTGAAAACCCCAAATTTCAAAAACTAACATCATTCTAGGTATATTTATTGATCCTATATCATCCTTAAAGGAGGGATATAGGTGATAAGGTATTTGTATATAATAATTAGACATTTAGCTTATTTTGTTAAATTATCTTTGCAATAGGGATGGATTGTGAATTTGTTATGCCTTGGGCATCTTCCTTGAAATAGGGATGCCTAATTGAGGTTTTGGGTGGATTTGTTTGCTACACCTATGAGGTATCCAAAAGGGTCCATGGGTGATATTTTTGGTGTTTGGTTAAAGAACTAGCATCAAAACCCCTAACCTATCCCACCCATGTAGTCATTAACTAGAGTTAACATTTTATTTTATTGAACCCATGCACTATCTGCGCCTAGAAAAACTTAATCTCGAGACTTTTTACATATTGGTATTTCATCTACAATTTGTATTTTGCATTAGGCATTAGGTTATAGAAGTTGAAATAAAGGATATCCTTGAAGCATGTCACTCATCACCTTTCGATGGTCACCATGGGGGGATTTAAACCGCCGCCAAGATTCTTTAATATGGTTATTGTTGATCTTTTTCATAGGTATGCCATTGAGTAGGTAAAAACATGTTATCAATATCAATTGCAAGGTGGCTTCTCGAGAAGACATGAAATGCCCTTAAATTGAATCTTGAAGTTGAACTTTTTTGACATGTGAGGAATTATTTTATGGGACCTTATGTGATCTCCTTTGGTAACAAGTACATATTGGTGGCGGTTGATTATATGGAAACTTCCGACAATGATAGCAACAATTTAACTTTCTTCTTGAAGAAATATATTTTTACATGGTTCGAAATGTTACATGCCATCATTAGTGACAGAGGCTTACTCTTTTGCAATCGGGTATTTTAGGCCCTCCTTGACAAATATAGGGTGAAGAAAAAGGTTGATACCCCATATTACCCCCAAATAAGTGGTCAAGTCAAAGTTTCCAATTAAGAAATCAAAGCTATACTCGAGAAGACCGTGAATGTAGGCTGAACTAATTGGGAAAGGTAGCTTGATGTGGCGCTTTGGGCGTATAGGAAGGCTACAAAACCTCAATTGGTATGTCTCCCTTCCAATTGGTGTTCGAGAAGGTATGTCACTTTCCCGTTAAACTTGAGCCTAAGGCCTTGTGGGTATTGAAGAAGTTAAATATGAATTGGGTAGAAGCTTTAGAATCAAGGGTCACTAAACTTTATAAATTGATGATTTTTTTACTCAAAGCCTATGAATGTTCTGTGTTGTATAAGGAGAAAATGAATAAATGGAATGATGCTAAAATACTAAGGTGGGAATTTCATGTAGGCGATAGTGTACTTTTTTATAACTCTTATTTGATGTTTTTGGCAGGAAAGCTTCGTTCTATGTGGCTGGGCCCTATTGTGATTTCAAATGTTTACTCTAGTGGTGCTATTAAATTAGAAGTTCATGAGAAAAAGAGGTTTTTAGTAAATGGGCAAAGGGTGAAACACTACAATGTAGGAGGCCCCAAGGCGGCCAAGGAGAGTTAGTACAATTCAAAGATCCTAAATGTTGATAAAGAAGAGTTGTATCGTGATGTTAAATTAGGTGCTTCATGGGAGGCAACCCATATTTTACACACTTATTGCATTTTTGATGTCTTGTAGGTAGGTGCTTTAACACAAGTTGGAAATCCACAAATAGGGGAAATAGAGCTAAAAAGTCGGAAGTTATGCAGAAAAACACTAGAAAATCGGGGTTAGTTACTGTGAGCAGTCTGAGGGCCGCGATCGTTGTCTCGCAATCATAGTACATCCTATCGCGATCGCGACAGTCTAGAAAATTGGTGTTTATACTTAAGGAAGTTTTTTTTAACCCTTGTACTTCTTTTACTCGTTGAAGTGAGGGAACTTTAACTCTTTAATTGGGGGGTGGAATTACATTTGTGTCTAGGCATCGTAATCTAAAAGTCTCACCCCAAATATAGAGATTAGTGTTCTTCTCTTGATTGATTTCAAATGAGCCTTTCCCAATGATGGATTGAGTGATGACATCTTAAGGGAAAATTGTCATGATTGGGTTTTTAGCGAGAGATGCAAGGGAAGTATAAGTACCCATAGCATTGGAGTTTTGGTATCTCCCTTATACCTATGGTTCTAAGTAGCCACATAGTTTGGCCTCATGAGAGATGAAATTTGAACTAAAGCTTGGTTTCTTTCCATCAATAGCAAATTTTGCATTGTGTAAATGTGAAGCAAACACCCCCTCTGTCAAAAAATTATTTTTAAAAAAAAGGGCATGGACGTGAACAATTTTGTAACAATACTTTACCTCTTTTTGTGACTCCAAACCCTTTAGTTTGTAGTATATCGTAAATACTTCCTTTTGTCTTTAATTGATGCATCCCGAATTGGGGCCCTGTCATAATGGGCATCCCAAGTCCAACTAGGACCGGGGACCTCCCCCTTAACCCAACCTTACCACCTAATACATCCTTGGTAGAGCTGAATTTCGAGCATATAACAACATTACGCAATGCTCTCATGAAGACTCTGGGATAAGGTCACAACCATGACCAACCTAAACGAATCTAACCATACCAAACCAACAATCCATACCATACCAAACCATTTAGAAAATATCAAACATAATATGATAATCAAACCCAAAATATAATGCGATGGAATAGTGAAAAATTATGTTTGATGATGCCAGCCTCCAAGCTTATTCCAATGCCAAGGTCGACACTAATATCCATCCCACCTATACCAACTGCCAGAAGTACCACAAACCACTATCCAAAAGAATACAAATATCCGGTTGGGACATGCTCACAACCATGGCCGAAACCAATATCCTAAAAGAAAGTAAAATGTATAAGAATGTCCAACATGAAATGATGGCTTCCAAAAGGATAGAAGCTCACACCACTTAAGTCCAATAAGAAGTCCCCAAATCAAGTACTATGAAGGAGGAGTTGAATGGTCGGTTCCTGCAAAGTGTAAGCATACATCCACTAGTAGACGGGTTAGTGGGTGAACACTAGCATGAAACTCGGGATAAGGATAAAGTAATGCCAGTTATCAAAACTACGTGAAAACCATCCATTCAAACAACCATACATATATATATTTGCTGGGAAAAGGGACCGGGTTTAGCATGCCATTAAAACCTTTACCTGGGTTATGTAGCTTTGTCATCCTATCACCCACGGGTATATGGATTCAACTCCCCCTGCAGAAAGGGTCCTAGTACGTGTATCTACATGACCAGGCAATATCTATGAGATTACTACTACATCCATCCAATATAAATGTGACACTCGCACGTGACCATCGAAGACCCCCCATATCTATAAATATGAGTTCCCGATTTTGATCCCACATAGGACCGCCGCCTTCCATGGCTTAGCTTACACTTTCTATCATTAAAGCCCAATTAAAACCTAGTCCAAAGAATCCAATTATCCTTTTATTAATCAAAGTTATTTACTAATCCAGTGGTATCTTTATTCCACCATATTTGCAAACATTATCCATAGCCAAACCATTTAGATTAAGGGGACATTCAAGTGCCCTATCATTATCCATATTAAACCTCTTTGGAGACTACCATGTTCTCCACAAGCATAACCAATTAGCCATTAACCTTTGTATACCATTGAAAAACATTTAAGGTTTCATATATAAGCCGAGAACAAGTAAGAGTTCCATTAAAATAAGTCAATGCAATGAACATATCTTTATAAGCATTTTATCAAGCACCTTGGAGACATAATATAACCAAAACGAAATTCCATTACCATTAAACCATTACTATGCAATTCAATTCTCCAAAACCACCGTTAATTCATAGAAAACATAATTAAAACCATAGGAAATCATAACCAAGTATTTAACATCAAAACCCCCAAATCAATAGTTGAAAGCCATAATCAAGCAAGGGAAAAACCATGTAACCATACCTTTAATTGAAATTACAATTAGGGAAGAGAATCATGCCGAAAACAAAGAAGATTGATGGAAATAATTCACCAAGTCAAGGCCCAAAGTAATCCCTTAGTTGAAACCCTAACTCTTTGTCCCAAAAGCTCTTGAAAGAAATATGATATGTCTAGGAGGAGTTTCTAAGTGTTTAAGAATAATATAATAGTTTAAATAACATCCTAAGTTTATTAGAATTTGTGGGTCCTTATTAGGGTAAGTAGAGAAATATCCAGAATACCCCCACTTAAATCCCTTAAAAACCCGACACAGGGTTATGACTGACCCCTTTACGAGTCGTAACCTCCCTTATGGTTGATACCCACCCGATCGTAACCAAGCCTCAACCATAGATCAGACACTATCCAATATACGACTCATCAACCCAAGTCATAACCTCAGCTTACGATCCATACCTATGATCCGTATCTCTGGCAGAATGCAACACTAGGAGGATCAAACACTGACCACCTTACAAGTTACCTATGCGACTCGTACCCAACCATATGACACTCATTCCTAAGTCGTATCCATTCCACTAACCCAAACCATCCCACCAACTAACATTGGTCACCTTTCGACAGGACTTCACCACTCGGACCCAACATATGGATCTTACCATGAGTCATATTGGGTTTGAAGAACGCGATTCCAGGAAATTTTCTAAGGGTCCAAACCTGGGATGCTCCAGTCTTCCCCTCTAGGAACATTTATCCCCGAATAACGAATAAGGTAGCTGTAAAAACACACAAAGTCATTTGCATTATCAAACATAAATCCCACCTTTTGATGTCTCTACTCTTACTTATACAAAATGGGAAACAAAGATGCAAGAGATGTAACTCTTCCTTTAACAAACTCAGAAAATAATGATGTGTTCAAGAACACATACCTTCTGCACGAATATCAGGAGCAAAAAACAAGAGCGGATACTTGGACTTTATGTCCTCCTCCGCTTCCCATGTGGCCTCTTCCACCCTGTGGATCCTCCATAGAACCTTAACCAAAGCCATATCCTTGGTATGCAACCGACGAACTTGCCTATCAAATATATCAACTTGGACCTCTTTATAAGATAGATAATCCGAGATATCCAACCCCTCTGAAGGAATAATAGAAGATGGATCACTAATGCACTTTCTCAAGATAAAATCATGGAATACCGGATAAATAAAACTCAAGCTAGATGGAAACTCTAACTCATATGCAACAGTGCTCGCTCTCCATAAAATCTCATAGGGACCAATGTACTGATGACTGAGCTTTCCTTTTTTGCCAAGCTGAACTGCTCCCTTCATAAGAGACACCTTAAGAAAAAATTTATCCCCAACTGCAAACTCCAAGTATCAAAGCCTGACATCTGCATAGGACTTTTGACGACTATGGGCAGCCTTAAGCCTATCCCGAATCACCTACACCTTTTCCATAGCTTGACAAACCAAATACGAACCAAACAAATCAGCCTCGCCAAGCTCAGACAAACCAATAGAAGATCTACATCTCCTACCATACAATACCTCAAAATGAGTCATACCAATACTCTTATGATAGCTATTGTTGTAAGCAAACTCTACCAAAGTTAGATGCTCCACCCAACTACCACTATAATCAATCACACAGGCTTGAAGAATATCTTCCAATGTCTGAATAGTTCTCTCTTCCTGCCTATCTGAATGCAGATGGAAAGCAGCACTCAGTCTTACCTTAGTCCCCAACCCTTTTCTGAAAAGACCGCTAGAAGTGAGACATAAACTATACCGTAAATGGAAATATTTAAAATAGACACCCCATGCAGTTTCACTATCTTTTGAATATAAAGCTTCATATAATCCTCCGCCTAAAAGTTAGTTCACACAGGCAAGAAATGCACAAACTTTGTCATCCGATCCACGATGACCCAAATTAAATCAAATTGTTTCCAAGACTGAGGAAGACCAATAACGAAATCCATATAGATCTCTTCCCACTTCTATTTAGGAAACTCAATTTCTTGATACAACCTACCAGGCCTCATATGATCAACCTTAACTTGTTAACACACCATGCAATTGGACATAAAATCAACCATATCTTGCTTCATGCCACTCCACTAATAGATCTTTTTGAGATCATGGTACATCTTAGTAGAATCGGGATAAACAGCATAGGTGACTCGTGCGCATTATCCATGATACTTAGGTGACTCGTGCGCATTATCCATGATCCTTTTCCACAAACTTTCTACATCAGGAACACACAACCTCCCTTGGTACTGCAAAGTACCATCTCCGCTAATCTCAAAATTCATAACTTTTTGCCCACCAACACTACCTTTGACTTTTATCAATAAAATCCAACATTTGCTTTTCCTTAATCTCCGCACTAAGAGACTATCTAACCACTTATTGCACCATATACCACCATTCTTGGAGTCCAAGAGACTAACCCCAAGATTTGCGAAATGGTGAATATCCTTTACCAATTCTTGCTTACCTTCTTCCATATGAGCCAAACTACCTATGGACAACCTGCTAAGAGCATCAGCAACCATGTTAGCTTTACCTGGGTGGTAGTGAAGACTCATATCATAGTCCATAAGAAGGTCAAGCCATCTTCTCTGCCTGAGATTAATCTCTTTCTATGAGAACACATACTGCAAACTCTTGTAATCAGAAAAGATATCCATGTGAACAACATACAAATAATGCATCCATATCTTCAAAGAAAACACAATGATCAATAACTTCAAATCATGAGTAGGATAGTTTCTCTCATGCACCTTCAACTACCTGAAAGCATAGGCTATCACCTTCCGATGTTGTATCCACACACAACTAAGACCAACCCGAGATGCATCACAATAAACCACGAACCCTTCATTCCCTTTCGGCAAAGTCAAAACTGGAGCCAAAGTCAACTTATCCTTCAACTTCTTAAAACTCCCCTCACATGCATCCAACCAAGAAAACTTAACCTTCTTCTGAGTTAACTTAGTCAAAGGAGCAACTACCGATGAAAAACTCTCTACAAACCGCCTATAATACCCAGCTAAACCTAAAAAACTCTAAATATCAGATGGAATCGTAGGTCTAGTCTACTTCTTCACCACAGCCACCTTCTGTGATCAATTATGATCATTTTACTAGAAATGATATTACCCAAGAAAGTCATAGCATTCAACCAAAACTCGCACTTAGAGAACTTAGCATATAACTATTTTTTCTTTAAGGTCTGCAACACTACATGGAGGTAATTAGCATGATCTATCTCACTCTTTGAATACACCATAATATCATTAATAAACATGATGAAGAAGAGATCAAAATACTGTCGAAACACCCTTTTTATCAAATCCATAAATGTTGTCGGGGCATTTGTTAATCTAAATGATATCACCAAAAACTCATAATGCCCATACCAAGTGCAAAAAGTTATCTTAGAGATATCCACCTCCCTAAGCTTCAACAGATGGTACCCAGACCGAAGATCTATCTTGGAGAAAAACTTAGCACCCTGCAACTGGTAAAATGGATCATTTATCTGAGAAAGGGGATATTTTTTCTTGACCATTACCTTATTAAACTATCTGTAGTCGATGTACATTCGAAGAGAATCATCTTTCTTGCGCACGAACAACACCGGTGTACCCCATAGAGAAATGCTAGAATGAATAAACCCTTTTTCCCAAAGATCCTTAATTTGCTCCTTGAGATCTCTTAACTCAGCTGGAGCCACTCTATATTGAGGAATAGAATTGGACGAGTGTCCAGAAGCAAATAAATACCAAACTCTATTTCCCTATCCGGTGGAACACCTGGAATATCATTGAAAAATACCTCTGGAAACACATTAACCACCACAACCAAAGACAATGAAGGACCTTCTGATTTAGAATATTTAACTGGATCAAGTGATAAAGAAAACCCTTAGAGATTAACCTTTGAGCTCTAAGATAAGAAATAAACTTCCCCCTTGGTGCTAAGGAACAACCTTCCCATTCAATTTTTGCCTCAGCAGGGAACTTAAAGATGACCTTATGGGTTCGACAATCCAAATTTGCATAACAAGAATGCAACCAATCCATGCCTAATATTACATCAAAATCTACCATACCCAACTCAAAGAGATCCGCTGAAGTTTGTCTATCACTCACAGATACCACACACCCTTTATAGACCCATTCAATAATGATCGAATCTTCTACCGAGGTAGAAATAGAAAATAGATATGAAATTACCTCTGGATCAAAACCAAAAGACAAAGCTTTATAAGGAGTCACATAGAAAAGGGTAGAACCCAAATCAAGTAAATAATATACGTCATGAGAGAAAAGTTTTAACATACCAGTAACAACATCAGGCAATGCCTTAGATTCCTGACGGGACGCCAAAGCATAAAACTTGTTCCGACCAGCACTTGAACAAGGAGCAGTAACAAAAGTAGATGCCATACCATTGGGAGTAGGAACAAAAAATGAAGCCACCGGAATCTTATTTGCCCCCATAGAAACCTTGTTAGATGTATAATCCCTGAGCTGATGGCCTACTTGGCTATATTTGAAGCACTAATCCCTTCTCTCCTAATAGAATCCCTGATGAGGATGACCAGAAAACCGAGAAGGAGGACACGAAGAAACAAACTAACCTCTTATTTTCTGAGACTGGGATCCCTGTGCTCGAGAATTATCACCGCCATGATAATGACTCTCACCCGACTATTGGGGTAAGGAGCACTGGCAGTAGAGAAGGAACTAGAACTCCCTCACCTTTTTTCTACCACTTCCTACTGTCTCGACCACCTTAAGACTGGGAACTTCCCTGATCAGAAAATATGTCCCGCTTACCCTACTTATCTCCATATTCTGCTTGTCTTCTCTTCTTATCCCTAACCTGCTACATATGAATAGTTAGCCTCGACATATCCATATCCTTCATGAGAAAAATAGTCTTGCCCTCCAGAATCAGATTTCTGTTCATTCTAGAAGAAGACTTTCTCATTCTTGACCTTGTATCAGCCACCAAATTAGGAGCACACCACGACAACTGATGGAACTTTAAAGCATACTCTTTCACAGACATTCTCTTTTGTCTGAGGTTCACAAAATCCTCCATCTTAGCTTTCCTTAACTCTTAAGGAAAGAACCTATCTATAAAGGCAGTAGAAAAGGCCTTCCATAAACCATCATCTTTTATATCACCCTTATCTCTATCCCACTCCTCATACCATATATAAGCAACCTCATTGAGTTGATAAGCTACCAAGTTTACTCCTTCCATATTAGTAGCCCTCATTACCCAAAAGTTCTTCTTTATCTCATTAAGAAAGCCCTATGGGTATCCTCTACCTTTACTCCCATAAATGTCAGAAGACCCATCTTCATAAACTCTCTAAGCTTAGAAACCTCAATAGACACAACACTAGTAGTACCCTGCTCGGCCTGAGCAGCAACTGGTTGGGAATAGAATGCATAGACTGATGAAACTCCGCATTCATCATGTTTCCCTGAGGGACCTGAGAAGCAGTATGAGGAATAAAAAAAACTCTGGTACAATAAGGAATAGGACCATAAGATCAAAGATGAAACTCGAGAGTAGAACGTGCTCCCTTAGCATCACTTCCAAATGGGGAAAAATAATTTCCTTGTGTTCCAGATCTAGGAAAAATGATCAAAAAAATGAACAAACAAGGATAATAGGAGATTCCAGGACTGAGCAGTCAAGCTTAAAGAAAGAATACCAAGAAAGTGAAACATTCCTAAATATCTTACTGTATATCCCTTATGAGTGTAGCGTGCTACACACCCCTAAAAGAGATTCTACTCGACACGCTTTGTGGATAACCAATTGACTATGAACCTAGGATCTGATACAAACTTGACGCATCCCAAATTGGGGCCTTGTCATAATGGGCATCCCAAGTCAAACTAGGACTAGAGACCACCCCCTTAACCTAACCCAATGTAACTCCCCAAGAACCTATCCTAAGACATCACATGGTGATAAAGGCCACATGTGGCCTCAAGCTAACCCTCTAAGCCTGTCATTACTTTCAAAACTCTCTACGACACGAATCATCATAAAGTAGGGAAGAATAATCATGACATGAACATACTGAGATACGAAGTAATACTGTCCTATACAATCAAAATACTATCATTGTGTACATACTGGTACTCTAGTATGACAAAGCCTCTACTACATAGGACTGGGGAGCTATTGGGACAGATCCCCAACTAACTCGTACTGAATTGAAAGTAAATAACCATCTATTAACAAGACAAAATTAGAGACACGGGTCCTCGAACCATGAGGACTCACCAACTGAAAAAATGTTGATGAAGGTACTCAAGGATCATTGTTGCTACTGAGACTGAGCACCTGAACCTATATTATAAGGAAATATAGAATACAAAAGAGTATGGGAGTCAGTACTCGGGAATGTACTAAGTATGTGGGGGTGGATGCAATATTTTAAATAATATCATAAATGTATAAGAAAATCATGCATGCTGACAATCATAACTCTCTTCGCTTGAATTATCTAAAACATCATTTTTGAAAGTCATCAATAATAACATATGCTTCATAAATCTCATAAATCATTTAACTCAACTCACTCATGACTTAGAGTGACTCGGTAACTCATGGTACTTAGATCATTATGGACGTGGGAGTTTCTTATAACCAACATAACTACATTATGTGAGCCGCGTGGAGTCCAACGTTTTTCCCTCCTAAGAAGAGAACCCCACATTGGCAGGGGTATCGCACTCTTTCCAGGGAGTACAACCTCAATCTCATCATCATAATCTCATACTTGACCTTTGGCCCACAACTATCAACATCAATCCTACGGTGGCACGTAGTTCTGGGGAAATACCAAATTTCCCGTTCGGTGCTAAATACTCCTCCCAGACTTAGCCAGAATGCGTTAGGAAATCCACCTCAATCAATATCAACTCATGGGTCTATCATGATAACCAAAACAACAGTATATCTCATCGGTAAATCATATATGACTGTGGATTCCTAACTCGACTCAAATTCAAACAATGTTTCTCAACATTAAGTACATTTTCTTATTAAATCATTCAAATGCCAAAGCTTCAAGGAAACATCATCAAATTAATTCTTGACTTTCAATTCAAATATCGATGTATATATATATTCAATAGTCAAATTTTTCATAGAAAAACACAAATCTTGACACTTATCATAAATCACTTAGAAATCATCAATATATAATGACAATATACATCTCATGGAATAAATACTCAATTTAAGAAGCATGATGGTGAAATAACTATAAATATCAAGCTTATTCAACTCAAGTTTCATAATTCATACATAAAGAAATTTGGGTGTAAACCCACTTGCAAAATCATGTAAATCAATAATAGAAAGTAAATCTTTAGGCACAAGAACGAAAGGAGTATTCTTGTTGAAACCCCACATACCTTAGATTTTGATTTTAAAGATATAGAAACTTGCTTGAAACTTCTTTCTCACACTTTTAGACCAAGACCTTGTTACCTTTGACTTGAGGAACTTAGTTCTTGAACAACTTGAAGAAATTTATGGGAGATTTCTTGAATTTCTTGGAGATGTTTTGATTTTTGGGTTTTGAAGAAACCCTAGGTTTCTAGAGAATTCTTGAAAGAAATTTGGAGAGAAATAGAGAGAAATGATCTTCTCTTCTCTACATAGATATATATATATATAATGACACAAGGAGCGGAAATGACCAAGATGCCCTTTTGAAAAAAGTTGAATTTTGCTGATCGGGGCCTGTGACGGTCGATCTGACGGTCCACCATATCGTCCGTCACTCGAGTGCCAAAACTGGAATGTTCTACCTCGATGTGACAGTCAAAGTGATGGTCCGTAAAGAAACTGACGGTCCACCAGGGACCTGATGGTCCACCAGGTCGACCGTCCAACCTGGGTGATCCGATACCGTTGAGTAAAATAGCCATAACTCACTCATCCGATGTTGGATTTTGATGAAATTGGTATCGATGGAAAGATTATTCAATGCTCTACATGACCAAAAGTATAAATTAGAGAAATAAAACATGGTTTAAACGTCAATCACTTTAGAAGTCATACATATCCACTCAAAAGATAGATTTAGGCTTAAGAAATGATCGGGGTATTACACCCAACCACCCTATATAGCCATGGATGAGCTAAATTTCGAGCATATAACAAGATTACATAATGATCTCATGAAGACTCTGGTACAGAGTCCAACCATGAATGACCCAACCGAGTCTAACCATACCAAACCAACCATCCATACCATACCAAACTATTTAAAAAATATCGAACATAATATGATAATCAAACCCAAAATATAATACAATAAAATAGTGAGAAATTAAGTCTAATGATGCCAGCCTCCTAGCTTATTCTAATTCCAAGGCAAAAACTAATATGAATCCCACCCATACTAACCTTTAGAAGTACCACAAAGCCTCTATCTAAAAAAATATGAATATTCGATTGGGATATGCCTCCAACCATGGCCAAAACCAATATTCAGAAAGAAAGTAAAATGTCTAAGAATGTCAAATAGGATATGATGCCTTCTGAAAGGATGGAAGCTCATAACTTCAATCCAAAAAATTGTCCTCGAATCAAATACTATGAAAAAGGAGTTGAACTGTTGGTTCCTGCATAGCGTGGGTATATAGCTGCTAGTAGATGGGTTAGTGGGTAAACAATAGCGTGAAACTTAGGATGAGAATAAAGTAATTCAAGTTATCAAAACTAAGTGAAAACCATCCAATTCAAATAGCCATACATATATATAAGTGCTGGGAAAAGGGACCGAGTTTAGTACCTTTACTTGGGTTGTGTAGCTTAATCGTCTAACCACCTACGATCTATATAGATTCATCTCCCCTTTGAAAGGGTCCCAATGCGTGTAGCTGCACGACCAGGCAATATCCCTGGGATGACTAGTATATCCCTCCAATATAAATGTGACACACGCAAATGGCCATCAAAGACCCCTCATATCGGTAAATATGACTTTTTGGTTTTGATCCCTCGGGACCACCACCTTCCACGGCTTAGCTTACACTTTTTGCCATTAATGCCCAATTAAAATCAAGTCCAAACAATCCAATTATCCTTTTATTAACCAAGGCTATTTAATAATCCAGTGGTATCGTCATACCACCATACTTACAAGCATTATCCATGGCCAAACCATTTAGATTAAAGGGATATTCAAGTGCCCTATCAGTAACCATATTAAACCTCTTGGGAGACTACCATGTTCTCCACAAGCATAATAAATTATACATTAACCTTTGTAAACTATTGAAAAACATTTAAGGTTTCATATATAAGCTGAAAATAAGTAAGAGTTCCATTAAAATAAGTCAATGCAATGAACATATCTTTATATGCATTTTATCAAACACCTTGGGTTCATAATATAACCAGAATCAAATTCCATTACCATTAAACCATTACCATGAAATTCAATTGTCCAAAACCACCATTGATGCACAGAAAACATAATTAAAACCATAAGAAATCTTAACCAAGCATTTTACATTAAACCCCCCAAATTAATAGTTGAAAGTCATAATCATGCAAGAGAAAAACCATGAAATCAACCATGTAACCATGCCTTTAATTGAAATTACAATTAGGGAAGAGAATCATGCCTTAAACCAAGAAGATTGATGGAAAGAATTCACTAAGAAAAGCCTCAAAGTAATCCCTTAGTTGAAGCCCTACTCTTTGTCCCAAAAGCTCTTGGGAAAATTATGATATGTCTAGGAGGAGTTTCTAAGTACTTAAAAATAACATAATAGGGTAAATAACATCCTAAGTGTATTAGAAGTTGTGGTTCCTTATTAGGGTATATAGATAAATATCCATAATACCCCTACTTAAATCCTTTAAAAACCCAACACAGGGTCACTACTGACCCCTTATGAGTCGTAACCTCTCTTCCCGTTGATACCCACCCAATCGTAACTAAACCTCAACCATAGATAAGATACTTTCCAATATATGACTCATTCACCCAAGTCGTAACCTTAGCATACAATCCATACCCATGATCCGATCTCTAGTAGAATGCAACACTAGAAAGATCAAACATTGTCCACCTTATGAGTCACCTATATGACTCGTACCCAACCACATAACACTAACCCATTAGTCATATCCATTCCACTGAACAATACTATCCCACCAACTAACACAGGTCAGCTTACGATACGACTTTACCACTCGTACCCCAGCATATAGCTCATACCATGAGTTGTATTGGGTCCGAAGAACGGGATTCCATGAAATTTTCTAAGGGTCCAAACCTGGGATGCTTCATTAGTAGAAAATGCAATTGAGCCTCCTTGAAAAGTTTGCATGGCATGTGCGATGATCATAATTGTGTATCTATCATGAATACGTGTATCATCTAGAATTTGCCCTATTAGTCTATCAAGGCTAATTGTGATTATGCTTGGTTGGTGATATAATATTACGCCTTCTTTGTGAACATTAGGACCCACTTTTTCCAAAATATCCTACCAGTACATAGAATAGTATCCTTAGATACCCATTTTGAGCCTTTAAGCCTTTATTTGGCAACCACATTACAAGTCTTTAACAATTTAAAGTTTATCTATATTTTGAACCCTACCCTTCTTTAACTTGAAAAATGTAACTTGAGGACAAATGCCTAAGTTAGGGGTGGTAAGTCTTGGAATAAGTGACCTTGGGCCATGATATTGTAAGTGGATTCCTAAAAGGCTAAGCAAAGAGAGAAAGTGAAAAAGTGAAAAAGAAAAGAATCATCAAAAAGGAATAGCATGGATTTCCAAAGAAATAGTCAAAAAGAAAATTCTTTCAAAGAGATGGGTAAGTCAAGGTAGCGAAAGTAGGCATGTGTGAATTGTGGAAACAAATGAAGTGGTCCATGGTTAAATGTTGGTTCGAATAATATGATGTAGATTTTCAAGAAGGGTGCAATCACTTTATTTCTAAATGATTTCATACCCTTTCCCAAACCTACGTTGTACGCTTGAAAAAGTCCTTTGACATCTCTTACCAAGTGTATTCATTGTAGTGGCAATTAAAAATAAGGGCAAGCATATGGTATGGTACTTTTTAGCATTGAGAGTGTCTTTGTGAGAGTGAGTGTATTTCACTTGAAATGCCTTTTTACATAGTGTATATTTTAGAGTGTGGTATTTCTTTCTCGTGAGGAGGCATGTAGACAAATTGAGGTTGGTGAAATTGTCATCTTCCAAAAAATAAGGTAAAGGAGTATAATTGAGTTGCTATCGATAGAGAGTCATTTCTAGAGAGTTAGTAATTATTATATCCTTGTTCTTTAAAGACTGTTGTGTCTTTGAGTGTGTGTTTCATGTTGAGGGGAGTTGTGAGAATAGCTTTGCCCATATTTGAAAGCTACTTGTTGGTATTAATCAAGCTCAAAGTCATTGTGATCATTTGGTTATTTAAATGGGTTTACAATTGCATAGTCTCATTGAGTAAGAAGTAGTGTAGCTTGAGGACAAGCAAAGGTTTAAGTTAGGGGTGTAGATGAGCGATAAATTTACCACTCCAATACATCCAAATCTATGCACACTACTATGCTTAAACGGTGTTAATGAGATAAATTTGACATTTGAATGTACTAATTCCCATATTTTGTAGGCATACGGGTGATGAGACAAAAAGAAGAGAAATGAGCTGAAAAGAGATCAAAACGAGAAGAGTAAGTGTAAAAGTTGGAAAAGCAGGAGCATGAAGTGACCCTCAGTTACCGCAATCGTAGTCTGAGGGTCGATATGGCAACCAACCCAAATAAGTCAAGGTGGCAATTGTGATAGGGTCACTACAATCGTGGGAGACATGGTCGCAATCAATGCACTGGCGATCACGATGAGGCAGAAATCAGCCTAGGGGAGGATTTTTAATTTACCACTGTTGTGTCCAATCTCTCAAAAAGGGAAAACCCTTTCACTTTGCCATCATATTCCAACTACTAGAAGTTCAGATAGAGAGAACTTCCAATTAGTGTGAGGGTAATAATTGTATTTAATCTTCCAAAATGATATTTTAATAATTGTATTTAATCTTCCAAAAACATATTTTTAGTTGTAATTGGATCTTGGAATTTTGTGATTAATCTTTCTTTATTTTCAATTGAGGAAATGAATGTCAATTTGGGTAATGCTCATGAGTAGCTAAATTTTCTTTCTTGGGATTATGCTTGAATAGGGTGCAAATGTGGGTGGGATTTTGATCGTTTGTGTGCAATCTTAGTTAATGATTGTGGGTTTCACAAATACTTGTTTTTTTAGAGGGAATTTATGGGTGAAAAACCAAAATTCCCAAAATCTCACATCATCTTTGAAAGAAAGACGTGGGTATTCTTATGGATCCTATATCATCCTTGAAAGAGGGATATGGGTAACAAGGTATTAGTGAACAATAATTAGACATTTAGCTTATTCCTTTACATTATCTTAGAAATAGGGATGGATTGTGAATTTGCAATGTCTTGGGAATCTTCCTCGAAATAGGATGCCTAATTGAGGTTTTGGGTGGATTTGTTAAGCACACCCATGAGGTATCTAAAAGGGTCCATGGGTGATATCATTTGTGTTTTGTTGAAGAACTAGAATCAAAACTCAAAACCTAGACTACCTATGTAGGCATTAACTAGAGTTTGCATTTGATTATCTTGAACACATGCACTATTTGCCCCTAGGAAAACATAATCCCAAGACTTTTCACATATTGGAATTTCATCTGTGATTGTTTCTTTTAATTGGTAGTTTAAGTAGAATTTGTTAAAAAACCATTACAAACCATAACCCCCCTCCCCATTTTAATTTATGTTTTACTTAGCGTTTACAATACGGGTATTAACTTAGTAGATTTCAACGCCCTTAGGTTTTGAATACTAGTTACACTCTTCATGGATTTGATCTCAACTCATTTTGGTTTATTATATTTGACAATGATCACCTAGCCTATAATTCATGGAGTAATTTGAGTGTGATCAGTGATATCTGTTGTTGTTAGAAAATTCTATAAGCATCAAGTATTCAACCCAACTACCACCAAAATAAAAAACACAAGCCCGAAGCATGTCTTCTAAATCCTATTCTTTTCAACTTGCCCATCCATCTGTGGGTGGAAAGCGATACTAAGGGATACCTTTGTCCTTAAACCTCGCTGGAATGACCTCCAAAAGTGAGATGAGAACTATGCAACCCAATCAGATATGATGGAGACTGGAGTACCATGCAACTTCATGATCTCCTTAATGAATAACTTGGCATAATCTTAAGAAGAGTAATTGTCCTCACGGGAAAGAAGTGAGAAGTCTTAGTCATCCTATCTACGATAATAGAAATCTAATCAAACTACTGGCGAGACGGTGGAAGACCCATAACAAAATCTATATTAATTATCTCCCATTTTCATACTAGCAGTTCAATCTCTTGAGTTAACCCATCGGGCCTCAAGTGTTGCACCTTCACTTGCTGACACACCATGCACTTAGCTACAAAATTTTCCACATCTCGCTTCATGTTATTCCACCAATAAATTTCCCTAAGATCATGATATATTTTTGTCAAACCAGGATGAATAGTACAACACGACTTATAAGCTTCGACCAAAATTCTTCTTCGTAACCCATCAACATCTGGAACACATAATCTACCATGGTATGTCAACATACCATCACCACAAACTCGAAAATCATCACCTTCTGGTTACCTACATCATCCTTGATTTCCCTTAAAATAAGATCTAACATTTGCTTCTCATTTACCTCAGCAACAAGAGATGACTTTTCCACCTCTTGAACAATCACACCACCCTCCTCGGAATCCACGAGGCAAACTCCGAGATTAGCCAATGGATGAAAATCCTTCATCAAATCTTGTTTCTCCTCATCTACATGAGACAAGATTCCCATGGAAAACCTGCTAATAGCATCATCAACCACATTAGTTTTACCTGGATGATAGTGAAGACTCATGTCGTAATCCTTAAGCAACTCAAGCCACCTCTGTTTCTTAAGATTTTGCTCTTTCTAAGTGAACACGTATTGCAGGATCTTATGATCAGAATATATATCTACATGGACCTCATTCAAATAATGTTTCCAGATCTTTAGAGAAAATACCACAGCTAACAATTCTAAATTATGGGTCGTATAATTCTTCTCGTGAACTTTCAACTGTCCAAAAGCATAAGCAACCACCTTTCCATGTTGTATAAACACATAACCCAGCCCTATATGGGGCGCATCACACTAGACAACAAAACCATTAGTTCCCTCAGGTAGAGTCAAGACTTCATCCGAAGTCAACTTATTCATCAACTTCTTAAAACTACCCTCACAAATATCAGACCACAAAAATTTCACTTTTTCCTGAGTTAACATAGTTAATAGGACAATAATAAAAGAGAAACTCTCCACAAACCTTCTCTAATTATCCACTAAACCCATGAAGCTCTGAATGTCAGTTGGAGTCTAGGATTTAGGACACTTATTAATCACCGCAACCTTCTGTAGATCTACCATGATCCCTTCACTAGAAAAACATGTCCCAAATAAGTCACAGTATTTAGCCAGAGATCACACTTCAAAAATTTCACATACAACCACTGCTCTTTCAAGGTTTACAACACAAGGCTGAGATAATCGTCATGATCTTCCTCACTCATAGATTATACAAAAATATTATCAATAAAGATGATCCTAATGGAAAATCTGATTCATAAGATCAATAAATGTTGTCAAAGAATTCGTCAAGCTAAGAGACATCACCAAAAACTCGCATTGACCATACCAGGTTCGAAAGGCAGTCTTAGGGATATCTACGTCATTAATCTTCAATTGATGGTAACCCAATTGAATATCAATCTTTGAAAAGAACTTAGCACCCTGAATCTTATCAAATAGATCATCAATTCATAAAAGTGGATACTTATTATTCACAGTCACCTTATTCAGTTTGTCGTAATCAATGCATATCCAAAGGTACCCATCCTTCTTATGCATGAAAAGAATAGGAGCACCCCACGGAGACATACTAGGGTGGATAAAATCCTTATCCATAAGATCTATCAACTTCTCGTTGAGTTCTCTCAACTCAGCTAGAGCAATTGTATTAGGATGAATATAAATTGGATGAATATAAATTGGATGAGTGTTCGAAAGAAAATCAATACCAAAATCAATTTCCCTATTGGGAGGAACACCAGAAAGATAATCAAAAAACACCTTGGGAAATTCACAGACCACAGGTACAGTCTACAAAGGACCTTCAGATCTAGAATCTTTAAAATGTAATAAGTGATAGAGTCACCCTTTAGAAACTAATTTTGAGGATCTAAGATATGAGATAAACCCTATATTAGGATCTAGGGAACTACCTTCACATTCAATCACCGACTCATTTGGGAAATGGAAACTGACCCTTCGGGTTTGACAGTCAACAGACGCATAGTACAGATGCAACCAATCCATCCCTAAAATCACATCATATTCTAACATATCCAACCCTATTAGATCTACTAGGGTCTCTGTACCATAGACCAACACCACACAACCCCTATAAACCCTTCTAACCATAATGGAGTCAACCACCTGGGTGGACACAGAGAAGGGGTCCAAAATACATTCAGGATCAAAGCCAAATTGAATAGTTATATAAAGGGTCACATAAGACAGAGTAGACCTGAGATCAAGTAGATAATAGACATCATGAGAATAGAGTTAAGCGTACTAGTAAAAACATTAGAAGATGCCACAAAATCCTACCAAGTAGTAAGAGCGTACATATGATTTCAACTAGTTCCAGAGCTAGAGCAGAATTAGCACCTTTTGGTGTAGGAGCTGATGAAGTAGCAACAGGAATCTTATTTTCCCCAAAAGAAACCTTTGAAGGACAATCCCTCTACATATGACCAATCTATACAAATTTAAAGCACTTATTCATGTCTTTTTCTCAAACACCGCGGTATACCTAACCACAAAATCTAAAAGGTGGATACGATAGAGCTGAATGTGCCCTACTAGACTAAGGCCAGGATCCCGATGCTTTAAACCCACTATTATACTAAGAATGAGGTTATCCTGCTGACTTTGGATAAAGAGCACTATCCATAAAGTAGGAACCAGAATTGCCCCACTTTTTCTTAGACCACTTTTCACTATCTCTACTACTCTGCTGCTGACCTCCACCTTAATCTTAGTTGTTAAACTTTTTATTCATTCTTTTACTCATGTTTTCTTGATCCTTCTTCTCTTCTTTTATTTGTTGCATATACACCACAAGTCTAAAAATATCCATATCCTTGTTCAACAAGGTAACCTTGTTTTCTAAAATAACTCAAGAGACAACCCAGACCTAAACTTCCTCATTCTAGCCCTCATGCAAGACACCAATGTAGGAGCATAATGCAATAATTAATGAAACTTCAAGGCATACTCCTTTACTGCCATCCTACCTTGCTTCAAATTCATAAATTCCTCGACCTTCGCTTCCCTTAACTCCTGAGGAAGGAAGATATCAAAGAAAGCCTTAGAGAAATCATTCCATAAAGCGGACTCACATTATCACCCCTAGACTAGTCCCATTCCTTATAGCATTGATATGTTACATCTTTCAACTAATAAGCAGTGAACTCTGCACTCTCTTTATCAGTAGTATGCATCACACATAAGATCTTTTCTATCTCATTAATAAAGTTTTAAGGATATTCCTCAACTTTAGAACCAGTGAAAGTAGAAGGACTCAACAAGATAAATTGGCCAACCCTAGTGATCTCAGATGATAGAACAACGGAAGCTACATGCTCTGTCTGGGAGGCCACCAACTGGGTAAGAAAATAAATTAACTAGCGAAACTCAACATTAGACACACCAACCTGGGGTGACTAAGGAGGGATAGGGGGAACATATAGAGCTCCATTAGGGCAATTAGAAGCTGGAACTCTCAACCGGGTTGGAACTCTTGGAGTAAGACGAGCTCCGTCTACATTGTTCTCAGATGGGATAAAAGAGTTTCCAAGAACATCAGATCTTCTAGGAGGCATGATTTGAAAAGAAAAAATATAAAAATTAGAGGATATTCAAGGCCTTAGACTCTATATATTAAAATAGAAAAACTTGAAAGAGAAACATTCCTAAGTTCCTTGTAGTCTCTCCCTTATAAGTGTGGCGTACTACACACCCATACATGAGACTCTACTTGACATGGCTTTGTTGGACATCTAATGACACCAAACCTAGGCTCTGATACCATCTATGTCATGACTTGAAGTAGGTATATCTCAAGTCCTACATAGACCAGAGATAACCTTCTTCACCTAACCAAACCAAACATAACATCCCCCAAGGTTGGTTGAATTCAAAACATATAACAAGATAGCGTACAATAAGATTAAGGTAATTCAAAACATGTCTATAACCAATGACCAGTGACCAGCCAAACAACTGACTAATATCACCAAATATCCATAATAATCCAAACAAATCCTTCTAAATAAAGAACCAGAACCAGTCTTAGCCAGGACATGTTTTTGACTCTGACAAATAACAATGAGAATGAAAATTATATTGTTAAAGATAATGAAAGTAACTATCAACTCAAATATAGGAATGAAAGTTGGTGAAATGCCTAAGCCTTCTGGGGAATGGAAGGTCACCACTTTACCACAACACAACGAACCAACGAACCGAGCAAACCAACCTAACTCTGTGCAAAAAATAAAGAAGTAGAATTAGTGCCTACATCTCATGGGGATACAACATTTAGAGATGGTTAGTGGGGTAACACTAGCATGTAGCTCAAGGATAAAGATAACATAATGCCATCATAAACAGTTCAAAATCATTCAAAAAAATGGACATAATCAAATGCATATATATATATATATCATATGGCGAATAGGGAACAAGGCTTAACATGCACTTTAAAACTTTAGCTTGGATTGTGTAGCTCAACTATCATAACTTACGAAGGCACCCACTGGCTATATAACACAGCTCTCCCTCAGCTTTGTAGGGCCCCAGTCCATGTTTCTGCACAAATCAGAGGGTATATATATGCACTATAAGGGACTCGAACCACCCTGCATATCAAGGTGACATGAGTACCAAATTATGTAATAAGATGTGGGGGACTTAAACCTCCAAAATCAAATAATATTAATAAGGGGGACTTGAACCACCCAGTCATAAAAACCCTAGCATCAGCCACTGTGGTTTCTAGTGTGGGTCCCTCAGGACCACCACTTTCATGACTCATCTAGACAGCCCTTGTTAAAGCCCAATTAAAAATATTTATCAAACAATCCCATTCATTAAACTACAATAGACATTTAGTCATACATTGTTGGTATTTCCATACCAACTATGCATCCAAGGTAACATCAATATGCCACACCAATTATCTTTACTTGGGGGAATTCACAACCCTCTTGGTCCAATTTTACATTATCTTGGGGAATTACACAACCCCATAATCTTTAATTCAAAATCATAATGCAATAGTTCAAGAATAGTTCAATTCCTACATTTCTCAATTAAAACCACTTTCATAATATGGGTTAAGGTCATAACCACTTCAAAGTAACAAGTTTGGGAAAATCATAATTCCTTAGTGCATTCATAAAACCCATGCACCCTTAAGTTCAAAACCATAACTAAAGCATGAATTATCATATTTAAACCATGGGAAAACATTGTTCAATAACAAGTATTCAAAACCCTCAACCCTTATTTCAAACAAACATAAATATCTCATAAATAATACTTGAAAGTGTATTCTTTTAACAAATTAATAATTAGGAAAAATTAACATGCCTAAAATACTCTATTGCACAGAATGATATCAACCCTTGATCCCTTGCATGACCTATTTTGTGAAAACCCTAAGTGTGGCAGCTTGAGAGAATTTGAGAGATCTTTGGAAGTGTTTGAGTATGTTAAGGATGAAATATAAACCTCTTAAGTTCTTCATAGACATGGGGTTTTAATTAAGAAATGAGGGTATTATCAAAAGTTCCCTTAAAATAAAAGGTAAAATTTAGTCGTTAATGACTATGGGTCACTATACGACTCATATAGACTCATTACGACTCGTTACCCTGAGTCGCAGCCAAGATAGTTCCCAGGACACTCATATACTGGTCACCCTTCTACTCAACTGGTACCACTCACAGTGGGATACTACGACTCATTGAATCCAGTTGTAATCAACACAGAACCCATTTAGGTAAATGCTAGACATCCTACGGCTTGCACTCAATGACTCGTCACAACTCTTTACGACTCATAGTGAGCCACTCATACTCAAAGCAAAACTTATCCACTTACTTTATGATTTTGTTAAAACATGGGTCCCTAGGACCTATCAAGACTCCTAACGACTTGTAACTCTAAGTCATACTCAGGACAGCAACTCAAGTACCATTCACTGGACAACTTACGTATAGGGTCACATAACTTGTCAAGACACTCTATGGCTCGTAGGGGTAAGTCATAGTCAAGATAGTGAGGATAAAATTTTAAAAATTTCAAGGACCAAAATCTCGAGGCATTACAATTTCAGCCCATCTCTACAATGTATACTCTAATATACAACTTGTGATATTCATGTATATCAACATGTATATGGTTCTATATCAGCATATATGACTGTATATCAGTCAAATATTTTGTCTTCGATTTGTAAAATTTGCATTCCTTTCTTATTAGTTGTTGGATATCATCTATATATACCATATTATTTGTGTATACAACCTTGTTTTTCATAGTTTTGGTCCATTTTGGGACTTGGGCATAAAGTTTGACTCAAATTTGAGGCTTATCCTCCATTGGTAGATGTGAAGGGATAATTGTATGGTAGGACTCAAATGAGTTTCACATGTATCGAGAGAAAAGACAAAAGGGTTAGAAAATAAATTCTTTAAAAAGTATAAACTATAATCCACAATAATAACATAAGCAAGTTGTTTGATCCACATTATACATCCATTTAATAGATATTTGTACTCTTAAGGCATGAAAATAAATTCCAATAAATAAAGGTAGAGAGTAATGATTGAAGTATCATTACTTCTTCTTATCAACTAAAAATTCTTTAAACATAGAAGAACATGAAAGCAAAGATAGACTTCAAATTCACATAACAGCAAGAGCGCTAAACCAGATGAGATTGAGAAGACTAATTTTTAAACAAAGATTAATCTTCCACTAAGATCTAAAAATGATCCTAGTCCTACAATTGACCAAACAGTGAAGGGTAATAAGAGGTAAACAGTGGCATAAGTCAAACCACAAATCTAAGGCCTATCCCTTGCTTCTACTCGACACTTTCAATCAAGATAAAGCTTACATGATAGTCTAATTTAGCACACAAAAGAAACAAAATAGTATATAAAATTTAAGACTCAAAATTTGAATGAATGGACTAGAAAAATACCTATATGAAAGACATATATGATCAACTAGTCTTAGTTCATCTTTTTTCTCTCCTTTACATGTTCAAAAGGACTTCTTCATGTCAATAGGTTCATGAAAGAATCCTTGCATAAAATTCTCTTTATTTATTGACCAACTCCCCTATTCCATTAACATGGCGAATCAAAGATAGGGAGTGGTCCTATTACATAATAGAGAGAGCAAGAAAACAAGAATAGACTCTTAAGACTAAAAATGAGTTGAAAGCATTCAACCAATCAAGAGATGTAAGAAATTAACCAGAGTGATGAAGCTATGTTAAAAATTATCAAAGATAATAAGAACCTCAATAATTCAAGGATAAAACAGTAATAAAACAAACTCTACAATCTAACTCAAAATATTGAATATGTAATATCTAAACTAGTAAGCACTCAAAAATGACAAGTAACACACACAAGGCAAACTGTGGTCTTTAATACCTTAAATAACGCATCATTTTTATTCTCACTTAGTAAGGTTTACACTATTGGAACATAAGAAATAAAAACCCTAGGTTTCTACAGCAAAAAAACCACCAAAGTAAAGAGAGGAAGGGGTATTTACCTTTTCCAAAGTAGACAACCTTGATGACGAGTTGACAAAGACTTCACCACTTTCTTCACTTGAAGAAAAATATTCTCATAACTCTAAGTCTAGGAACTAAAATCCAAAACCCTATTCGATTAGAGAATTCTAACTCTTTTAGGGTTCCAAAATATTCCAAGAAATAGTGAAAGGAAGGGGTTTATATAGAACCCTAAAATCCCAATTTCTTGAGGAATTGGTGATTTGGGAGAGAAACTCTTAATGGATAAGAATTACAAGATGGAACTACAAAATTGGTACAATTTTGAATGAAAGTAAAACAAAAATCATGTGATAATACTAACATAATCTCTATAAACATTGAATAAACTTCAACCTGCTCAAGGCACATCCTTCATACAAAATTTAGAGGGTCTGAGAAGGAATTTTCTTATAGGCTTTTGGAGAAAAGGGCTTAGGGTTCTTCAGTGTTTGGTTGTTATTGCATTGGGTTTTTGTACATTGTAGCTCATTATTGTTGAAGGATAAAAGGGGGGAATAAGGTGGATTGGCCAGGTCGGGTCATAGAGAGTTCGGCTGGGGAAGATAATGTAGGGAAAATAAAGGGTATATTTTGGTTCTTAAATATATAGCCAAAATCACTTTAAAGGTTATCCAAATTTATTAAAAACATGGCCAAACTAAAAACAATGGGCCAATTTCATAGCAATTGTGACCAACATGATTCTAACAATGGCTTAATTTTAATAAATTAATTACATCGAGTCAAACACTAAAATAAATTAATGTCTAATTTGATCCCGAGCTTCTTGATTTAATGAAATCAAATGAATGTCTTTCCAAATTAATTATTTTCAAGGTACTAACTCAAAATTAATTTTAGAAAATTCTTTATTCGAGTAAAACAAATATTTCAAATTTATCTAAAATCAAAGAAACTCAAGGATAAATAAATAGTGGAGGACAAAAATTAGGTGCCAATAATTTTCCCCTTACTTTGGATAGGATAAATGGAAGTAACCCTGGACAAAGGGAGTTTGATGATCCTAATTTTGTACGATAACGAAAAATGGTTATCTTTTGCATGAAATTTCTAGGAACCATGGACAAAATAGTGTATCAAGTTTCCTGCATATCTCAGGTTACATGAGAATTCAGGAAACTTGTAATTCATAAAGCATAATTTTTATAAATAATTTTGAAAATAAATTCACAAGTTATCCTGATTTTGAATTTTGGTGAAATTCAAAGGCTGGGGAATAAAAGGATTGGTGGGAGATGGATGCAATTGAGTTTTCAACAAAGATACCAACCTACATATCCCAATGTTCATAGAAAATCAGTCTGCTTGTAGTTTAACTTGATAGGTAGGAAAAGTAATCTTTTATTTCAGATGACCTTTAACTTAAGATAAGTGACAAAGTCTATTTGAGTTATAGAAAAGGGGATTGTAACCTCTAATACGTGAATGTAAGTTCCTTCACATCCACAGGAAAGAATTTACCTAGACATAATTTCCAAAACTCTGAGTATCTTATCACTTATATTTGAGGAAGAGAGAAGGAAACCTCTTGTATGAGTTTAAAAGTATTCCGAAAATGAAACTGAAACCAAAAATATCCCAAAACACACATATGCCTTCTCATAGAGGTGTGGTTTAAGGGTGATGATAATTGTTCTTTAGGTCGTGTCTTAAGAGCTTGATATTTCTCTCTAGACTATGACCCAATTTGTTTCTAAGAAAAAGTTTCACATTGTGTTGCATCCATTTTGGAGTCGTCCTTACCTGTGATTTCGATTTGAGAATTTCTTTCTTTTGGATATCTCAACAATATATCAAACAGGATAGTTAGCTGTAAATGTAGCATGCCATAAATATAATTTGGTACAAACCTCTTAGAACATGTCACACTGAAAGAGTTGATGATCTAATTTACACAACTTATTTTAAAAATATAATGACACTTTGAATGAAGTGACGGCCCAACATTTCTCATTGAAAGGTAAACGACCTATCTTGAAAGTATTATTCCACTTTGAAATATATGATGGCCCAACATGTCTCATTGAATGGATGATGACCTAACTTGAATGTATCATTCTAATTCAAATAGGGTCACGGACCAACGCATCCCATTTAAAGGTGGAATGCCTATCTTAAAAGTATTATACCACTTTGATAGACCAAAATGTCTCACTGAAAGACAGATAATCTATCTCAAATATAACATGCCACTTTAAGTCGGATGATATCCCAATGCACCTACTAATCACTTGCACTAAACTTATTAGTAGCAAATGCAATATAAGGGAAATTATGCAAATGTTGTTTTAATATGCCACACTAAAGGAGGTGACATTAATATTATAACAACATATCATACTGAATGAGGTAATGATCTATAATAATGTGTCACTCCAAAAGAGGTAATAGTCTATAACTTAAAAACATGTCACACTATAAAAGGTGACGATCCATATAATAATTGTCATTTTGAAGAAGATGATGGCCCATAATATAATAACATGTTACACTGAAGGAGGTGAAGATTCTTACAATAATGTGTCACTCTGAAGAAATCGGTGGTCTATAACATAACAAGATTTCATGCTGGAGAAGGTGATAATCCATAAAATAATATGGCATCTACAGGAGGTTGCAGTCTATTACATTACAACATGGCGTCTCAAATAAAGTATTGGTCTGATGCATCCTCTTAAAGGGTAGGAAACCCAAATATAATAAGATTTCATATTTAATAAGGTGATAATCTGATATGTCCTTTTAAAGTATAGATGACTCAAATATAATAAGACATGTTACCTTAAATAAGGTGACAATTCAGTTTGTCCTTTTAAAAGGGTGGATGACCCAAATACAATAAAATATGTCAGCTCGAATTGAATGACAATTTGATATGTCTTCTTGAAAGGGTAGTTGGCCTAAATATAATAAGGGTATAATAAAATAAGATACATCAACTTTGAACGAAGTGGCAATCCAACTCATCTCTTTAAAAGATAAACAAACTTACCTGCACGCATAAAACATGTTAGTTTAATAACTAAGATATTGATATAGTCGAACAATTTGAATAGTTCATAATGATTTGGTAATCAAAAAAAGATTATAACCCTATAAAAATGTGTTGAGAGGGATTCTAAGTGTCGATTTAGGATGCCCCATAAGTTGTTTCCCTACTTTAGATGGAACCTCTTATAAATATAAGTATTATTGATGAGGAATGATTATGAAGTTGAAATGCAGATGGAGACTTTTTGAAATCATTGGAAAAATTTGATAAATTTGCCCTTGTTTCCAGTTCAAAGACACTTAATTGAAATAGTGCGCAAAATAAAAATTCAGTGTTTCAATGGCACGCCTTAATTTCCTCTAAGGGTCTGGAGTTTGAAATAGTAGAAAGACTGAATCCCTATGGACTCGCCTACATATCTTTTTGTAAGAAGAATCAAGTTAGATATAGTTAGAGCTTAAAACTAATTCAAAAAATGGGACATTTGATCAGAAGGATGAAGGATTAGATTCATCTATATATAATAAAAAATGAATAGACAATTCATTAAACTTGATCCTTTGCATTGGGAATCTTTAAAAAGACTTGTGCATGTTTTGATCTTCTAGATTGAATCCTCAAACTTTGAGAGGATTCATTGCGTTATTTCATAGAGGTAATCTTGAATAACGTCACTATATGGATCAAGCAACACCTCATTAATAACATAAAAAAAATTAAACTAAGCAAGACTGTTACAGAAGAAAGAGTTTAAAGATAAAGTCATTTGACTCATGATGATTTAGAGATAGAGGTTTGGATAATCTATCTATATATTATTCGTTATGCCTAACTATTTTCTTGTAAATTAGAGGTAGTGTTAGAGATAATAATACAATAATAGAAACATAAATCAAGAAAAAAGGCAGAAGAAAAGTTGTCTGGATTATTATGAAAAGGTCATATGGGTCTTGTAATCCCCTTTGTCATGCTTAACGTTGTTCACTTTGTAACTTCACTCTTACATCCAAAAAAAAACCTTCGTTTTGGGAGACTAATTGTGTTGGCTTTGCCTTGCTTTCATGACACTTTTGTTGAACCTGACATCCAAGGTTTTGTGATCTTAAAGTGTAGTTTTTGTGGAGTCAAAAAAAATTTTACCCCGTTCTATGACTTCATTGTATCTTATGAAGTTATTTAGTATTGAATTTTTTAGATCTTCTCAAAAAAAATTCCCCAATCAGAGTGCAAAATATTGAAGTTCTTTCTGATGTAGCTTAGCTACAAATTTTGAGAACTTCTCAAAAATGATGCCATGGTTTCAACTGCAGCATCTGGTGTTCAACTTTGTAGAAAATTCCATGTTTTGTGGAATTTGTGGAATTTTTAGACTTTCTCAAAAAATGTTGCCCTAGTTACGTGCTTCAATATCATCTCCATTCAACTTGTGGAAAAACCTCTTGAAATTCTACCCCACTTTCTATGAAAATCTTATGGGGAATGTGATCAAGCCAGTATGGTTCCTACATATTCATTGAGATATGAATCAAGTAACTATAGTTCCGACATACAATGAAAATATATTTTTTTAAGGGTTTGACCGAAGCCGACATAAGCAGCCTAAGTATCCCAATTCTTGAGAATTCAAGTCAAGCATAGTTTGTACAAAGAAAAAAAGAACATTTAATATTTTTAATAATGTAACTGAAGCCAATATAGGTCGTGTACGTATTTCACAAGAGAAATCAAGTCGAACATAGTCTATTACAAATTTTTAAAAGTATGGTTACAAGGAAATTGAAACACCCTGGTTTCTGGACTTTAGAAAATTTCCTGGAATTCTGGTCTTTGGACCCAATACGACTCAAGGGGATGATCTGTATGTTGGCATACGGATGTGATGGTCCAGTCGTATGCTGACCAGTATTGGTTGGTAGGATGGATTTTGGTTACTGGAATGGATACGACTTAGGGGGACAAGTCGTATTGGTCAAATTATTTTGTTCCTTAACTTAATCTCAAACTTGGTTAATTAGGTTGGATTTTAATATGATAGGCTCACCATAAGCCATAATCCAGGGTACGAGTCATACCCTGGACTCGTATGGTGGACAGTGTCTAAATCTTCCTTGGGTTTAAATCCGCCAGGGGTACGGGTGGAAGGTATGGATTGTATGCTTTGGATACAACTTGGTTGCATGAGTAATAGGCCATATAGTTCTTGATCCAAATATTGAGGATGGGATATGAGTGGAGGGTACAACTCATATTGGAGGGTACGAATCGTGTGGGTCAGTCGTACCCCTATGACGAGATTTTGGTGCAACGTAAGGGAGGGTATTCTGGATATTTTCCCACTTATACTAATAAGGTCCCATGACTTCTAACCTACTTTAAAGGTTATTTAACCTATTCTTGCATTCATTGACACTTAAAAACTCTTCTAAACACTGTATAATTCTCTCAAAAGCTTTTGGGTAATGGAAGCTAGGGATTTAACTAGAGGATTGATTTGGGGCTTGTCTTGGCAATTTTTTTCCATCATCATCTTATTATAAGGCAAGTTATTTCCCCTTATTCTTAATTTTATCTAAAGGATGGTTTTATGAATATTTTCATGACTTCATTAATTGCATAATTTTGGTTTTCAAATACGATTTGGAGGTTTTGATATTAAATGGTCGGTTATGATTTCCCATAATTTTAATTATGGTTTTATATGAATTAATGGTGGTTTTGGATAATTGGATTTGATGGAAATGTTTTAATGGTAATTGAAATCTAATTTGGTCATATTATACCCCCAATATGTTTGATAAAATGCTTATAAAGTATGATCATTTCATTTACTACTTTTAATGAAACTTTTGCTTGTTTTAAAACTCAGTGAAGGAAATGCATGGTTTAAATGGCTTGGAATGGTAAATGGCTAAATCATTATGCTTGAGGGGTACATGGAATACCCCAAATATCATAATATGGTAAATAGAAAGGCACTTGAAAGTCGCCTTAAACCTATATATGGTTGGCTATGGATAATACTTATAAGTAAGGATTGTTATGACGATACCAATATTAATGGCCTTGGTTAATAAATGGATAATTGTTTGGTTATTTGGAAATTAGTTTTAATTGGGCAATAATGGTGGAATGTATTTATCGATATGAGGTTGGTCGTGGTGATCATGTGCATGATGTCACCCTATCTTTTGGGGGATGTACTAGTCATCCCAGGTTTTCTTCCCTGTTCGTACGGCTACACGCACTAGGGCCCTTTCAGTAGGGGAAGATGAACCCATATAGCCCATGGGTACTTTAGGATAGGAAAGCTACACAACCCAGGTAAAGGTTTTAAAGTCATACTAAACTCGGTCCCTTTTCCCTGCATGGTTATATATATATGTATGGTTGTGTGCATATGGATGGTTTTACTTAGTTTTATAAATGGCATTATTTTATCCTTATCCTGATATTTTGTTAGTGTTCATTCGCTAACCCGTCAACTGGCGGTTGTATACCCACACTATGCATAAATTGGCTATTCTACTCCTCCTACATAGTGATTGACTCAGGGATCAACATTTTGACTGAAGTGGTGAGCTTCCATCCTTTTGAAAGGCTCAATTTCATGTTATGGATATTTCTAGGTACTTGGTTTTTATTTTGGATATTGGTTTCGGATATGGTCGGGGATATGTCCCAACCAAATTTTGTAACTCTTTTGGTTAGAGGCTTTGTGGTACTTCTATGGTTTGGAATGAGCGGAATTGGTATTGGTTTTAACCTTTGCATTGGAATAAGTTTGAAGTTTGGCACCATCGGACATAATTTCTCACTATTCTATCATATTTCATTTTGTGATTAATTATATTATGTTTTGGAACATCTTTGGTTATGGCCTAGTTTATCACCCTTGTTTTGGAATGGTTTGGTATGGTTGGATTATTGGTACATGAGGGTTTGACTCGGTTGGGCAAATGACGATTGTGACCTTATCCCAGATTTTTCATGTGAGTTGTTACACTATCTTTTTTATGTGGTCAGAAATTCAGCCAACTCAGGGCAGGCAGTTGGAGGTTGGGTTGGGTAATGGGGGTGTCTCCAGTCTCGGTCGGACTTATTATGCCTATTACGACAAGGCCCCCATTTGGGTCTTGTTAAGTTGGTATCAGAGCCTAGGTTAATGGTTAATTGGGCGTCCATAAAGCCGTGTTGAGTGGAGTCTCTTTTAGGGGTGTGTAGTATGTCACACTCATAAGGAAGAGGCTACTCGGAATTTAGGAATGTTTTACTTTCTTGGTTTTCTATTTTCAAGCTTGAAGTCTCAGTCTGAGAATCTTCTCTAATCTTTTTTTTTCATCTTTTAGATCATGCCTCGTAGATATGGAACATAATAAAATTATTTTACACCATCTAGGGGTAATTCTAAAGGGATGTATCCTACTTCTGGGGTTCATGCTTGATCTCACGGTCCTATTTATAATAGTTTTGGAGTTCCACTGGTTGCTACTAGTCCTTCTTAAGGCGAGGTGACTAATGCAAAATTTTGTCAATTTATTCATGTTATTTCTTAGATGGTTATTTCTATGGCTGAGCGGGGTGCGACTTGTGTTTTATATGTTGAGGCCACAAAGGTTGGAAAATTTATGAAGATGGGTCCTCCCACTTTTTTTGGAGTTAAGGTGGAGAAGGATCCATAAGGCTTCTTGGATTAAATGGAATAGATATTTTGGGTGATGCAGGCTACCAATGTGGAAGGGGTAAGCTTTACAGCTTATCATCTCATAGAAGTTGCATATTAGTGGTATAAAAAGTGGGATAGGGATAGGGGTAATGTGGAAGAATTAGTCTTATGGGATACATTTTCTAAGGCATTCTTAGATCGATTTTTTCCCCAAAATCTGAGTGAAGCAAAGATGGAGGAGTTTGTGTACCTCAAGCAGGGGAGGATGTCTGCCAAGGAATATGCCTTGAAGTTTTACCTATTGTCAAGGTATGCTCTGGATTTAATTGGTGACATGCAGGTAACGATGAGAAAGTTCGCTTCTGGGTTTAATTGGGATTTGATTTTGGAGAGAAAGACTGTCTTGTTGATTAAATATATGGACATCTCTTGGTTGACTGTTCATATGCCACAAGTGGAGAATGAAAAGAGAAAGTAGGCAGAGTTTGGGGATAGACAAGTAAGAAGAGCGAATTTTCTAACCATGGAGTTACTCAGTCTCAGGGCGGTTGAGATTGTAGCAAATGGCAGAAAAAGTAGTAGGGCAGTTCTGGTTCCTTCTCTTCTGCTAGTGTTCCTTACCAATCGGGCGACAGGCGTCATTATGGTGGTGACAATTTCCAGGCATATGGTGTCCAATCTTAGGCAAGCAAAGGTCAGTCAATTTCCTAAGGCCCTTCTTGTTGGTTCTCTGGTCGTTCTCATCGGGGTTATTGTGATAAAGGGAGGGAAAAATGCTTCAAGTATGACCAGGTAGGCCATCAACTCAGGGATTGTCAGGTTACTATATGGGCGAATAAGGTTCCATTGGCTTCATCTTCTGCTCCTACAACTGGTGGTGTTGCATCTACTTTTTTTACTGCTCTTGGTTCTAGTATTGGTCGGAACAGGTTGTATGCTTTGGCATCCCAACAGGATCTGAGTCATCACCTAATATTGTTACTAATATTTTACAATTTTTCTCTCATGACGTATATTATTTTCTTGATCTGGGGTCTACTCTCTCCTATGTGAATCCTTATGTAGTTATGTCCTTTGGTTTCAACCCAGAAGTTATTTTGGATCCCTTTTATATTTCTACACTAGTAGGTTACTCGATTATTGCTATGAGAGTTTATAGGGTGGATGTGGTATTTGTTGGTGGCAAGGAAACCTTGGTGGATTTTTTTGAGTTAGGTATGGTGGATTTTGATGTTATCCTGGGGATGGATTGGTTATATTCTTATTACACATCCTTGGATTATTGGACCCGTAGGGTTATCTTTAGGTTTCATAATGAAGTGGTCATAGAATGGGAGGGTGGTTCTTTAGCTGCTAGGGGGAGATCTATTTCTTATCTTAGAGCTCGAAGGTTAATCTCCAAAAATTATCTTTATCACTTGGTCTAGGTTAAATATTCAAACTAGGAAGGTCTTTTTTTCCAGTCAGTTCAAGTGGTTAATGAGTTTCTAGAGGTCTTTTTGGATGATCTTCTTGGTGTTTCTTTAGATAGGGAAATAGAGTTTTGTATTGATCTATTTTTGAGAATTCATCCAATTTCTATTCCTCCATATAGAATGGCTCTAGATGAGTCGAGGGAACTCCAGGAGCAACTTAAGGATCTTCTGGATAAGGGGTTTATTCGTCCCAGTGAATCCATATAATGTGCACCAATGTTGTTTGTGTGCAAGAAGGATAGTTCCCTTCGGATGTACATTGACTATAGGCAGTTGAACAAGGTGTCGGTCAAAAACAAGTATCCTTTATGAAGAATAGATAATTTATTTGACCAGTTGCAAGGTGCCAAGTTCATATCAAAGATAGATCTTTGGTCTAGGAACCATCAGCTAAACATTAGGGAGGTAGATATCCCTAAGACAGCTTTTCGTACTCGATATGAGCACTTTGACTTTTTAATGATGTCATTTGGGTTGACTAATGCTCCGGCAGCATTTATGGACCTGATGAACGGGGTTTATCATCAGTATTTGGATCTCTTTATTATTGTGTTTATTGATGACATTCTGGTTTATTCAAATAGTGAGATAGATTATGCTAATCACCTCGGTGTGGTGTTGCAGACCTTAAAAGAATAGTAGTTGTATGCCAAGTTCTCTAAGTGTGAGTTTTGGTTGAACATTGTAACTTTCTTGGGTCATATTATTTCTAGTGAGGGGCTCATTGTCGATCCACAAAAGGTTGTTGTGGTGAAGAGGTGGCCTAGACCCACGACTCCATCTGGCATTCAGAGCTTCTTGGGTTTAACTGGGTATTATAGGTAATTTGTGGAAAGCTTTTGATCTATAGCTGCTCCATTGACTAAGTTAACTCTTAAGAAGGTCAAGTTTTCTTTGTCAAAAGCTTGTGAAGGGAGTTTCTAGAAGTTAAAGGATAAGTTGACTTCCGCTCCTATTCTGACTTTGTCGGAAGGCAATGATGGGTTCGTGGTTTATTCTGATACATCTCAGGTAGGGCTTTGTTGTGTTTTGATCCAGTATGGGAAGGTAATTACCTCTACTTCCAGATAGTTGAAGGTGCAAGAGAGGAATTATTCTACTCAGGATTTGAAGCTGTTGGCGGTTGTGTTTACTTTGAAAATATGGAGGCATTATTTGTATTGTGTTCACGTGGATATCATTTCTGATCATAAGAGTCTATAGTATATTTTCACTCAGAGGGAGCTTAGTCTCATCCAGGGGAGATGTCTTGAGTATCTTAAGGACTACATTATGAGTTTCACTACCACCTAGGTAAGGCAAACATTGTTGTTGATACTCTTAGCAGGTTATCCATGGGAAGTTTGGCTTACGAGAAGGAAGGAAAGCGGGAATTGGTGAAGGATATTCACCGCTTGGCTAATATTGGAGTTCGCCTCTTGGACTCCAAGGATGGTGGTATGGTGGTGCAATAAGTGGTTTGATCATCTATTGGTAAGGAGATTAAGGAGAAGAAAGTGTTAGATCATATCTTTATGAAATTCAAGAGTGACGTTATGGGTAAAAGGTAGTGGTGTTTGAGAATGACTAAGTCTGTGCACTTTTTGCCAATGTAGACTACCTTCTCGATGGAGGATTATGAGAAGTTGTATCTTCAAAAGGTTGTAAAGATGCATGGGTGCCTATTTTAATTATTTCTAATCGTGGTTTGCAGTTTATGTCTCACTTCTGGAGATCTTTTCAGAAAGGGTTGGGGACTAAGGTTAGTCTGAGTACTTCTTTCCACCTAGAGATGGATTGGCAAGAAAAGAGAACTATTACGACATTGTAGGATATGCTTCAAGCTTGTATGATTAATTATGGTGGAGTTTTCTTACAACAATAGTTATTATTCTAGTATTGGTATGGCCCCTTTTGAGGCATTGTATGGTAGAGGTGTAGGTATCATATTAGTTGGTTTGATCTTGGTGAGGCGGAGATGTTTGGTCCCAACTTGGTTTACCAGGCTATAGAGAAGGTGAAGTGATTTGGGAGAGGCTTAAGGCTGCCCAAAGTAGCTAAAAATCCTATGCCTAAGTTAGGCGTAGAGACTTGCAGTTTGAAGTTGGGATAAGGTTTTTCTCAAGGTATCTCCCTTGAAATAGGTAGTGCAATTTGTTAATAAAGGGAAGATCAGTCCCCGCTATGTTGGTCATTATGAGGTTTTGCAGAGAATCGGTAATGATGCTTATGAACTGGAGTTTACTTCTAGCTTGAGCTTGGTTCATCCGCTCTTTTATGTTTCCACATTGAGGAAGTGCATTGGTGATCTTTCTTCGGTTGTTTTTTTAGAAGGATTGGATATCTCAGACTCTCTGTCTTATAAAAAAGTCTCGATTGAGGTCTTGGATAGGCAGGTTCACCGATTACAGACCAAGGATGTGGCTTCGGTGAAGGTTCTTTGGTGGAGCCATAAGGTGGAAGAAGCTACATGTGAAGCGAAGGATGACATGAAGTCCAAATATCCGTATTTGTTTTCTGTTCCTGGAATTTGTGTGGAAGGTATGTGTCTTCAACATATCTTTATTTATAGATTTTGTTAAAGGCAAGATTAACATCTTTTCCACTTTGTTTTCAAGCTTTGTTAAAGATTAGGAATATATTTAATAATGCAAATGACTCATGTGTGTGGTTACCCTTCCTTATCCGTCATTCGGGGACGAATATTCCTAGTGGGTGAGACTGAAACACCCTAGTTTTTGGACCTTAGAAAATTCCTGGAATTCTAGTCTCTGATCCAATATGATTCGAGTGTACCACCATATTTTGGTGTATGAATGGTATGGTCCAGTCGTATGCTGACTAGTGTTTGTTGGGGGATGGATTTTGGTTGCTGAAATAGATATGACTTAGGTTTATGAGTCATATTAGGGGTTATGGATTATTTGGTTTCTTAAATTAATCTTAGACTTGGTTACTTAGGTTGGGTCTGAGTATGAGAGGATCACCATGAGTCGTAAGCTAATGTACGAGCCGTACCCAGGACTCATATGGTGGATAGTGTCTAGAGCTTCCTTGGGTTTAAATCTTCCAGGGGTACAAATGAAAGGTACAGATCGTATGCTTTGGGTTGGATGATTCATATGCGAGACAGTGTTTGATCTAAACGTTAAGGCTGGGAAACGAGTGGAGAGACCACTCGTATTGGAGGGTAAGACTCATGTGGGTCAGTAATAGCCCTGTGATAGGATTTTGGTGCAACTTAAGTTGGAGTATTCAGGACATTTCTCCATTATTAAAATAAGGTCCCATTACTTCTAACCTACTTGGAAGATTATTTACTCTATTATTCAATTCATTAACACTTTAAAACTCTTCTAAACACTTTATAATTCTCTCTAAAGCTTTTGGGCAGGGGGATCTAGGGTTTCAACTAGATGATTGATTTGGGGCTTGCCTTGGTGATTTCTTTCCATTATCATCTTGGTCTAAGACATGTTCTCTTCCTCGTTTTTAATTTTATCTAAAGGCATGGTTTTATGAATGTTTTCATGACTTCATTAATTGCATGATTATGGTTTTCAAATATGATTTGGGGGTTTTGATATTAAATGGTTGGTTATGGTTTCCCATGGTTTTAATTATCCTTTTATATACATTAATGGTGGTTTTGGATAATTGGATTGCATAGGAATGGTTTAATGGTAATTGAAATTGGTTTTGGTCATATTATGCCCCCAATATGTTTGACAAAATACTTATAAAGATATGTTCATTGCATTTACTACTTTTAATGGAACTTTTGCTTGTTTTAAAACTCAGTAAAGGAATTATGCATGGTTTAAATGGCTTGGAATGGTAAATGGAAAAATGGTTATGCTTGATGTGTACATGGAATCCCCCAAGTGGCTTAATATGGTAAATGGAAAGGTACTATAAAGTCCCATTAAGACTATATATGGTTGGCTATGGGCAATACTTACAAATAAGGATTGGTTTGACGATTCAAATATCAATGTCCTTGGTTAATAAATGGATAATGGTTTGGTTATTTGGAAATTGATTTTAATTAGGCAATAATGGCGGGTTGTGTAGCAAAGATGTGGTAGGTGGATGTCCCGTGGGTCCAAAACTAGAAACTCATATTTGCCAATATATGGTTGGTCTTGGTGACCGTGTGCATAATGTCACAGTATATTTTGGGGGATGTGCTAGTCATACAAGGTTTTCCTCCCTGGTCGTGTGTCTACATGTATTGGGGCCCTTTTATTAATAGAATCTGAACCCATATTGCTCGTGGATTGTTTAGGACGGCAAAGCTATACAACCCAGGTAAAGTTTTTAAAGGCATGCTAAATCGGGTCCCTTTTCCCGGTATGGTTATATTTATATATGTATGGATGTGTTCATGTGGATGGTTTTACTTGGTTTTATAAATGGCATTATTGTATCCTTATCCTAAGATCATGCTAGAATTCACCCATTAACCCGTCTACTGGCAGTTGTATACCCACGCTTTGCAGGAACCGTCCGTTCTATGGTTTTTATTTTGGATATTGCTTTTGGCTATGGTTGGGGGAATGTCCCAACCATATTTTATTACTCTTTTGGTTAGAGACTTTGTGGTGCTTCTATGGGTTGGAATGGGCGGGATTGGTATTGGTGTTAGCCTTGACACTGGAATAAGCTGAAATGATGGCACCATCAGACATAATTTCTCACTGTTCCATCATATTTCATTTTGGGATTAATTATTGAAGCATCCCAGGTTTGAACCCTAAGAAAATTTCCTGGAATCCCGTTCTTCGAACCCAATACGACTCATTGTACGAGATGTATGCTAGGGTACGAGTGGGGAAGTCCTATTATAAGTTGACCAGTGTTAGTTGGTGGGATGGTTTTGGTCACTGAAATGGATATGACTTAGGGGTGAGTGTCGTATTATTGGGTACAAGTCTTATAGGTAACTCGTATGGTAGATAGTGTTTGATCTTCCCGGTGTTTTATTCTTTCAGGGATACGAATCATGGGTATGGATCATATTCTGAGGTTATGACTTGGGTGGATGAGTCGTATATAGAATAATGTTTGATACATGGTTGAGGTTTGGTTACGATCGAGTGGGTATCAACGGTAAGGGAGGTTATGAATCGTAAGGAGTCAGTCGTGACCCTGTGTTGAGTTTTATGGGATTTAAGTAGGGGTATTCTGGACATTTCCTTACTTACCTTAATAAGGACCCACAACTTCTAATATACTTAGGAGGTTATTTACCTATTTATTTAACTCTTAAACACTTAGAAACTCTTCCTAAACATATCATAATTCTCTCAAGAGCTTTTCGAACAAAGAGCTAGGGTTTCAACTAAGGGATTACTTTGGGGCTTGTCTTGGTGAATTCTTTCCATCAATATTTTTGGTTTAAGGAATGATTCTCTTCCCTAATTGTAATTTCAATCAAAGGCATGGTTACATGGTTGATTTCATGGTTTTCCTCTTGAATGATTATGGCTTTCAACTATTCATTTGGGACTTTTGATGTTAAATGATTGGTTATGATTTCCTATGATTTTAATTATGTTTTCTATGCATTAACGGTGGCTTTGGACAATTGAATTGCATGGTAATGGTTTAATGGTATTATAATTTTGTTTTAGTTATATTATGCCCCCAAGGTATTTTATAAAATACTTATAAAGATATGTTCGTTGCATTGACTTATTTAATGGAACTCTTGCTTCTTTTTGGCTTATATATAAAACCTTAAATGTTTTTCAATGGTTTACAAAGGTTAATGGCTAATTGGTTATGCTGATGGAGAACATGGTAGCCTCCCAAGAGATTTAATATGGCTAATGATAGGGAACTTAAATGTCCCCTTAATCAGAATGATTTGGCTATGGATAATGCTTGCAAGTATTGTGGTATGGCGATACCACTAATTTATTAAATAGCCTTGGTTAATAAAATGATAATTGGATTGTTTGGACTTGGTTTTAATTGGGAATTAATGGCGGGAAGTGTAAGCTAAGCAATGGAAGGTGGCGGTCCCGGGGGAATCAAAATCGAAAACTCATATTTACTGATATGAGGGGTCTTCGATGGACATGTGCGAGTGTCACATTTATATTGGAGGGATGTATTATTCATCCCAGGGATATTTCTTGGTCGTGCGACTACACGCACTGGAACCCTTTTATCAGGGGGAGCTAAACCCATATGTCCCGTAGGTGGTAGGACGGCTAAGCTACACAACCCAATTAAAGATTTTAATGGCATGCTAAACCCGGTACCTTTTCCCAGCATTTATATATATGTATGGTTGTTTGAATTAGATGATTTTCACTTGGTTTAGATAACTAGAATTACTTTATCCTTATCCCGAGTTCCATGCTAGTGTTCACCCACTAACCCGTCTACTAGTTATTGTATATGCACGCTATGCAGGAACCATCCGTTCGACTCCTCCTTCGTAGTACTTGATTTAGGGACAGCTTATTTGATTGAAGTGGTGATCTTCCATCCTTTCGAAAGGCATCATTTCATGTTGGACATTATTACATATTTTACTTTCTTTCTGGATATTGGTTTTGGTTATGGTTAGGGGTATGTCCCAATCGGATATTTGTCTTCTGTTTAATAGAGGCTTTGTGGTACTTCTGGGGGTTGGTATGGGAGGATTGGTATTGGTGTTGTCCTTGATATTAGAATAAGCTGGGAGACTGGCATCATCAGACATAATTTCTCGTTGTTCCATCGCATTATATTTTGGGTTTGATTATCATATTATGTTTGATATTTTCTAAATAATTTATTATGGTTAGACTCGGTTGCGTCGGTCATGGTTGTGATCCTATCCTAGAGTCTTCATGAAAGCATTACGCAATCCTATTTTATGCTCAAAATTTAGCTCATCCAAGGCATATAGGTGGTTAGGTTGGGTTAAGGGGGAAGTCCCCAGTCCTGGTTGGACTTGGGATGCCCATTACGATAAGGCCCCTGTTTGGGCTACGTCAATTATATTATGGTTTGTAATATCTTTGGTTATGGCCTGGTTTATGGCCTTTTTTTAGAATTTTGTGGTATGGTTGGATTGTTGGTATGGGATGATTGGACTCGGTTAGGCAGGTCATGGTTGTGACCTTATCCTAGAGTCTTCATGTGAGTGGTTACACTATCTTGTTACATGCTTGAAAATTCAGCCAACTAGGGGCAGGCGGTTGGTGGTTGGGTTGGGTAATGGGGGAGGTATCCGGTCCCGGTCAAACTTGGGACGCCCATTATGATAAGGCCGGGTCAGAAATCAAACCATAAAGTGTGATTATAAGGAAAAAAAGTGACAAAGTGTGATTACTAGGAAATTAAAATGAGAAAGTACAATTAGAAGGAAAGAAAATGACAATATCAAAATATAAGATAGAAGGATGCCAAAAGTGCACCTTTGAGGAAACTTCACTCTTCTTCTTCTCATTTTTTTGAGCTTCTATAAGTTTCATCACCTTGTTGTTAATTAGATCCTGAATTTTGTGCTTGAGATTGATATATTTCTTGGTATTATGATTGACAACTTTTGAGTGGTAAGTGCATCGCTTGTTTGTATCAATCTAATTAACAAAAGTGTCCACAAGATTTGCTTCCACTGGATGAAGTATCCCTGCTTCTTTCAACCTTTCATAAAATTGAGTAAGTGGTTCTGCCAATGTCGTGAAAAGCCTGAGAGGCTTTCTCTAATAGTTTGCAAGAGATGCATTATTTTTGTAATTTTGTGGTAGAGGTTGGGCATAATATGTTGTTTGTGCATTGTAGACCGGATATAGGGAATGCCTAACATTGAATTGGTATTGTAGGGATATTTTGTAGTTTGATGTACTTCCTTGAGTCATCACCCCCATAAATTATTTCTCCTTTTTCCTTGAAGCCCTCATTAGTTGATTTCAGTTTTATCAATTTTATTATCCTTCCTATCTAGAGGTCATCATCAATCATTTCTCCAGTCTTGATAATTTCAGCAAACATTTTTCCAGCCATCATCGCCATATGATCAAAATATTCTATATTTAGGGAATGGATGATGTAACTTATCATTTCAGTTTCCTCTATAGGATAATGTAGCTTGGTTGCCTCTTCACTTCACCATATGGCATAGTCACAAAAATCCTCTTTTGATTCCTCTTTAGCTCTGTGATAGAGATTCTATCAAGATAATATCAATATGAAACTTGTAGTGTTCCACAAAGGAATTGGACAAGTCATCCCAAGTGCATCATTTGGTTACATCTTGTTTGTCATACCATTCTATAGACTTTGCACTCAAGCCTTAACTGAATGGATTTACCCTTATTCCTTTATTGTTGCCTATACCAATTAACTTTTCACAGTTAATTGTTAGATCAAAGAAGGGATTTTTGGACCCATCAAACTTCTCAAACTTTGGAATCTCTTAACTAAGAGGGAACTCAATCTCGAGAAATGCACACAACTCCTCATACTTCACATTTTAGTTACTTCCAAGCCCCTGGAGACTTCTCATAGCATCTTCAAAGATCAAAAGCTTTCTATTCACTTTCTCATCATTGTACACTCTGGGATCATTTTCAGTTTCCACATAGTGATCAGCATCTAGGTGGTATATCCCTTGATTTTTTGTCATTGGCGAGGTGATAGCATAGTTCCACACTAGCAGATCCTTCTGATATTGAATACATAGGCCCTTTTTGTCGAGCATCAAGTGGCAGAGTCATATTTAGGGGAGTCTAAGTAGGTGTTCTGCTTTGCATCACCATGAGCCTTAGTTTGGAAGTTCGTTATTACAAACCAGCAATGACCTCTGGGGTTATTTCTCTTCCTATAGAGGAACTAGGGTCTATTTCCATAGAAAAGGTAGTAACTAATTTTAGATTAAGTGATTGTGTTGATCAAACTAGGATCCATAGTCAATCGAGGTTTTCTGGCAGCCTAAGTATGAATTGATGAGTCTGTAAGTTGCTTTCTTAACCTTAGACCACACAAAATACTGATGTGCTAACGGTGATTACTTGAAACTAAATTGCTTTTGGTATTTATGAAGTGAGCAAGTTTTATCACCAATACAAATTAGCCTCTCTCTAAAAGGAAAGAAAAACACTCAAAAGGTGAAAATGTAAGTGTATGAATCGTAATAATTTACCAAAATAATATATGAAACAAATGAAAAATATTTAGTTTGAAACAGATTAGACTAGAATTCATAGAATAGGACACTTTGAAAATGTGACTAAATGATCATAATTTTTACCATTTTGATGGACTTTGAACTCAAACTAAGTTATTTGGACGAAATTATGTGCTTGTAAATAAACTTACTAAGAATGCTTATTTGAAAATAATGTTGTCTTACCATTAATAGAATATTTGAGTAACTCTAGCTCAATTAAGTGTGAGAAAAAGTAATTTATAAGAGCAATGTTGGATTGGACAGTGACCTAATAGATTTTTAAATAAAACTTGGGTTGATTTGAAGGGATCTATAGATGGACTTTAAGGGTATTTTAGGAGGATTCAAACTTTGAGTCTTATATGGCTAATAATGCTCTAATACTTCAAAATAGAATAATGGACTAGTTTTGTTTAAAGCCAAACATATATTATTTAAACACACAAATCAAGAAAATATGAAAAAGGAAAAATAATGGAATACTTTAGCACATAAATAATTTTTAACGTGTCCAAGCATGCTTGTGATCTTGTAAGCCAAAGATAAGCCTAGCATTTGAAGGGTATGCATTTTGTTTAAAAGATGTTCCATTGCCTCCACAAATATATTATTCAAATTTTATGGATAAATCAAATAGGGATACAAAATAAGGAAAAGGATTAATAAATGATATCATTCCCATGCGGGAAAAAAACTAAACTAAACCTCCTTGGGGATTCTTCAATCTTGAACTTCATAAAAATTTTAAAAACCTTGAGGATGAATATCTTCTGTGGATTATAATAAAAAATTATATAAATTAATCCTCAACCTCAAGGGACAATGATCCATACAATCCAGCATTGTATCCTTTAATTTAAAAACATAAGGGATGATTTTTTGTTATTGATTCGTGGTCACTAAACGCATGGTAGGATTTCTAATGGTCAAAATACCCCCTCAGGTATTGGGATGTCCTAATCTCATGCTTAAAAATAGTGTTGGTTTCTCTCTATCCTAGGTATCTAGAGTGGCTTTGACCAGGTTCCCAAGTGGACACTTGGGTTTAGAAATACAAATAACCATCGAACACCTAACGTACTATCATGTCCCAAGAACTAATAAAAGCAGAAGAATATAACCAATGATATCATATTATAATCCCAAAACCTGGTGTCATAATGTAAGAACAATAGTAGTAGAACTCAAGATCAAAATACATAAGATATTCAAAAAAGGAACAACTCTGTCTCTGGATGAAAAATAAAGACATAGTCCAAAATATGAAAGGTTGTAGTTGACTCCGAAAGCAAGAATCCAACTGCTACCTCGAATAGCTCAAAAGTATCACCTAAATTCAACCATCGTGAGTCACAGTCAAACCAGTATCTACAATGAAAGGGTACAATAAGGGTGAGTACGTTCCACTTATATTCAATATGTATCATAGGCCGCCCGAGCAAAGCAGAAAATAAAGAATAAAAATACACACTAAGGGTACATCACCTACAACCAAAAAATGTCCCAAATGGTATTCCACACCATATCCACTAACAGTTCTGTAATATTTACATACACCATAATAATAAAAAAGTGAAACACCCTAGGTTCTATCTCTTTCAAAATTATGAGAGTTTGAGTCTTCTGTTAATATAACTCACTATACTAGTCGTATGGTGTAGATATGGGTCTAGGGACACTAGTCGTATTTTTGTCAGTGTGATATTGTCCAAGTTCTTTTCTTGGTATGAGAAGACTCCATACAAGTAATATGTACATGATACAAGAGGTAGGGTCCAACTGTATGTTGTTCAGTGTCTAACCTAGATGTTTTGCTTAGGGTACAACTTGAAAGGTACTAGCCATATGGTTAAGGTACAAATTAGGCTAAGGAGTCATATGTTGGATAGAATGTGATGTCCATCTTTCTTATCAAGGTACGAGTGGAAGGTACCACTTGTATGATGTGGGTATGAGTGAGGGGTTCAAATCGTACCCACCTGCTAGAATTTTAACAGTGTAAGTTGGGGGTATTCTAGACATTTCCCCATAATAACTTATTTTGACCCCACGACATAAAACACCTTTGGAGGCTTCCTTAACATATTATTCACAATTAAACACTCTCAAATCTCTCTCAAACTCTTGGTTTAAGAAAGGCTAGGGTTTTTTTCAAGGCAATCAATTAAGGCTCTAAAGGGATGGTTTCTCTTCGTCTTCCTTATTTTCTAAGGCATGTTACTCCTCCCTCTTTTTTTGTTCAACTAAATGCATATTTTAATGAATAGTTTTCATAATATTATTTTGGTAATGTATGGGTTTTGAAATATATGTTGGGGATTTTGGGTATTCTTTGTTGGATAATGTTTTCTTATGGTTTTCATATTATAATGGTGGTTTTAAATATGTGGTTGCATGGGGATGGTAAATTGATACTTGGTTTTGGTTTTGGAATCTATATGCCCTCAATGTGTTTGTTAAAATGCCTATGAAAATGCTTTTGTTACATGGTTTAACTATTATTGAAATCCTTACATTGCATAAAAATGTAATGGAACCTAAATTAGTTTAAATAGTTTTAAATGAATTGGAAAAGCCTTGGTGTCCATGGTACTGGTTTAAATGGAAACTTTGGAGATAAATTGTCTTAATGGCTTTGGTGTGGCAAAAATGGATAGACTTGTAAGCTCTAGTTGTGGTATGACGATACCAATGGTTAATGCCTAACTAAAAGTACTCCTTGTTTATTGGTTGGTTAAGTATGAATGGTATTAATATAGTCTTAAAGAGGATGTGTTAGCAAAGTTATGGAGGTGGTGGTCCTCAGGGGGACCAAAACTGGAAACTCATATTTGCCGATGTGAGGTTTGTCTTGGTGACCATGTACATCATGTCACACTTATATTTTAGGAGATGTACTAGTCATCTCAGGTTTTTGTCCATCTTGTAAGGCTAACACGCATCGATGCCCTTTCAACAGAGAGAGTTGAACCCATATAGCCCATGGTTGGATTTAGGATAGTAGAGCTACATATTCCTAGGTTAAAGGTTTTAAAAGAATGCTAAACTCGGTTCCCTTTCCCTATATGATATATATAGGAATATGTATGTATGTGATTTGCATGTGGTTATTTACTTTGGTCTTGAATAATGACATTATTTTATCCTTATTCCTGAGTACATGCTAGTCTTTACCTGCTAACTCAGCTTCGGGCATTGTATCCCTACGTGATGCAGGAACTTTCCATATTAATCCTTCTGCTCAGTGATCTTGGATTTTGGAACATTTTTATGTTGGACTGAAGTGATGAGCTTCCATACTCCAAAAGATTCCATTTTATCCTATGGACTATTTTTTATACTTTTGTTTCTTTCTTGGACTTTTGTTTTTGATATGGTCGGGGGCATGTCATGATTGTCTATTTTTGGATTTTAGTTAGAGGATTTGTATGACTACTTAGACATGGGTGGGGTCGGTATTGGTATAAGCATTGGCATTGGTATTGGTATTGGGGCTAACATCGTTTGGATGCTCGGCTGGATGGTTGGATGGTAATGGTTATGAACATTAAAAAAATGCCTTTCAATAATATTTTTTCTATCTTGTTATATGTTTGGAATTCATCTGACATAGGGTACAGGGCAGTTATGGTTGGGTATTGGGGCAGTCTTGGTTCCGTGTTGGAGTTCAGATAACCGATATGATTAGGCCTTGGTTCGAGTCATTGGTATCTGAGCCCTAGGTTCATGGTCACTTGGGTGTACATAAAGCCATGTCGACTAGAGTATCTTTTAAGGGTGTGTAGTATATCACACTCATAAGGGAGAGGCTATGAGTCATTTAGGAATGTTTCTCTTTCTTGTGTTCTATTTTAAAGTTGTGTAGTCTAAGGTCCAGAATTCTCCTCTAATTTCTATTTTTTTGTTTTTCAGATCATGCCTCTTCAATGATCTAAAGATTAGTAAAACTCTTCTATCCCACTCATGGATAGTACTGATGGGACCCCTTCTATTTATGGGGTCCAGACCTGGTCTAGGGTTCCAGTTCCTTATTTTCATACTAGAGTTCCATCAGTTCCTTCTAGTCCTCTTCAAGCTCATCATGCTGGTGTGATGAATGTTGAGTTTCATTAGTCTATCCATATGTTGGCGTAGTTGGTAGATTTTTAGGTTGAGTATGGTACTTATGTTACTCTAATTTTTTAGGCTACAAGGGTTGACTAGTTCATGAGGTTGAACCCTCCGACCTTTACTGGTGTTAAGGTGGAGGATGATCTCAGGGTCTTCTAGATAAAATGGAAAACATTTTCTGAGTTATACATGTACCAATGTAGAGGGTGTGGAGTTTGACGCCTACTATCTTAAAGATGTGGCGTACCAATAGTATAAGGAATAGGATCAGTCAAGGGGTGAAGATGTTGAGTCATCTCTATGGGAGGATTTTTCTAATGCTTTTCTGTACTACTTCTTTCCTCAGGAATTGATGAAAGCAAAGGTAGAAGAGTTTTTTAATCTGAAGCAAGGAAAAATGTCAAACAAGGAGTATGACTTGAAGTTTCACCAGTTATCTCGGTATGCTCTTAAAATGGTCTCTAGCATGAGGGCTAGAATGAGAAAGTTCACTTCGAGTTACCTAGATACTTGATATTGGAAAGTAAGGATGCCTTGTTGATCAAGGTATGGATATCTACATGTTGGTTTTTTACATACAGTGGGTCGAGGTATGGATATCTCCTCTAATTTCTATTTTTTTGTTTTTCAGATCATACCTCTTCAATGATCTAAAGATTACTAAAACTCTTCTATCCCACTCATGGATAGTACTAATGGGACCCCTTCTATTTATGGGGTCCAGACCTGGTCTAGGGTTCCAGTTCCTTATTTTCATACTAGAGTTCCATCAGTTCCTTTTAGTCCTCTTCAAGCTCATCATGCTGGTGTGATGAATGTTGAGTTTCATTAGTCTATCCATATGTTGGCGTAGTTGGTAGATTTTTAGGTTGAGTATGGTACTTATGTTACTCTAATTTTTTAGGCTACAAGGGTTGACCAGTTCATGAGGTTGAACCCTCCGACCTTTACTGGTGTTAAGGTGGAGGATGATCTCAGGGTCTTCTAGATAAAATGGAAAACATTTTCTGAGTTATACATGTACCAATGTAGAGGGTTTGGAGTTTGACGCCTACTATCTTAAAGATGTGGCGTACCAATAGTACGAGGAATAGGATCAGTCAAGGGGTGAAGATGTTGAGTCATCTCTATGGGAGGATTTTTCTAATGCTTTTCTGTACTACTTCTTTCCTCAGGAATTGAAGAAAGAAAAGTTAGAAGAGTTTTTTAATCTGAAGCAAGGAAAAATGTCAAACAAGGAGTATGACTTGAAGTTTCACCAGTTATCTCGGTATGCTTTTAAAATGGTCTCTAGCATGAGGGCTAGAATGAGAAAGTTCACTTCGAGTTACCTAGATACTTGATATTGGAAAGTAAGGATGCCTTGTTGATCAAGGTATGGATATCTCCATGTTGGTTTTTTTACATACAGTGGGTCGAGGAAAAGAAGAAAAATTAGATTAAAGTAGGGGAGAGACAGGGAAAAAAGTTTAGGTTCTCTAAGTAGGGTGGTGGCTAACAGCATAAGGGAAGGGATGGTAGTAAGTAGCCCAAGAGGAAGTAGGGAAATTTTGGGTCTTACTTGATGGCTAGTGCTCCCTACCCAAAGTATCGGGTGGCAGGCATTTCCAAGGTTGTGACAATTTCAAGGCACAATGTGCCCAATATTAGGCTAGTGTGGCCCAGTCAGCTCCATCATGTCCTCCTTGCAGGTTCTGTGGCGTGTTTTATTAGGGTTTTTGTAAATATGGAAGGGATAAGTGCTTTAGTTATGGTCAGCCAAGGCATATAATTAAGAACTTTCAAATGGCTAAGGCTGTTTCGGTGGCAAAAAGGGTTCCAGTTGCCTCATCATCATCTCCAACACCAAAAGGTTCACTAACTTTTTTTGATACTTGTTAGAACTATCTTTATGCTCTTACTACTTTACAAAAGTCCAAGACATTGCCTGATGTCATGAATGGTATGTTGAAACTCATTTCCCTTGATGTGTACTGTTTACTTGATCCGGGGTCCTTTCTCTTTTGTGACCCTATTTGTGGTTGTACATTTTGGTTTTGGTCCCGAGTGTGTTTCAAACCCTTTTTATATTTCTACCCTGGTAGGTAAATCTGTGATTGCTGGATGAGTCTATAGGGTGTGTGTAGTATCTTTTTCTAGCAAAGACATTGTGGCGGATCTATTTGAATTAGATATGGTGGATTTTGATGCCATATTAAGGATGGATTGGTTGTACTCGTTCTATGCTTCTCTATATTATCAGACCCATAAAGTCATCTTTAAATTCCCTAATGAATGATTATTAAGTGGGAGGGTGGTTCCTTAGAACCTAAAGGGAAGTCCATATCTTATCTTAGAGCTCGGAGATTAATTTCCAAGGGGTGTATCTATCATCTAGTCCGGGTTAAAGATTCTAACTCGGATGGTCCTTCTTTGCATTTTGTCACAGTGGTGAATGAATTTCCTGAGGTCTTCTCTGATGAACTTCCTAGTGTTTCTTATGATACAGAGATTGAATTTAGGATTGATCTTGTTCTCGACACTCGTCCAATTTCTATTCCCAAAATAAAATGTCTCTAGATGAGTTGAAAGAGCTTAAGGAGCAACTCAAAGATCTTTAAGATAAGGTTTTCATCTATCCAAGTGTGTCCTAGTGGGGTGCACCAGTCTTATTCGTGCGTAAGAAGGATAGTTCCTTTCAAATGTGTATTGATTACCGACAGTTAAACAAGGTAACGGTAAAGAATAAGCATACTCCTCCAAGGATAGAAGATTTGTTTGATCAATTGTTGGGTGCTAAGTTTTTCTCCAAAATTGATCTTTAATTCGGGTACCATCAATTAAATATTAGGGATATGATATCCATAAGACTGCCTACTGTACCCGGAATAAGTATTTTGAGTTTGTAGTTATGTCTTTTTGGTTGACCAATGCCCCAATGGCATTCATGGGTTTGATGAATAGGGTTTTCCATCAGTTTCTAGACTTGTTCATCTTTATTTTCATAGATAATATTTTGTTGTACTCTAAGAGTGAGGTGGATTATTTCAATCACCTCCTCATTGTGTTGTAGACCATGAAAAAGCAGTAGTTGTATGCCAAATTTTTGAAATATGAATTCTAGTTGACGCTATCACTTTTATGGGTCATATCATTTCTAGTGAAGGGATCATGGTGGATCTGCAGAAAGTTGCATTAGTGAATAAGTAGCCTAGACTCACCACTCCAACCGATACAACAGGAGGTTTGTGGAGAGTTTTTTTATAATAGTTGCCCCGTTAGCTAAGTTCGCTCAAAAGAAGGTAAAGTTCTTGTGGTCTGATGATTGTGAAGGGGGTTTTGGGAAGCTGAAGGATAAGCTAACTTTGGCTTCAGTCTTGACTTAGCTTGAAGGTATTGATGGGTTTGTGGTCTACTGCGATGCATTTTGTGTGGGACTTGGTTGCGATATGATTAAACATGGAAAGGCGATAGCTTATGTCTCTAGACAGTTAAAGGTACATAAATAGAATTATCCGACTCGTGACTTGGAATTACTAGATGTGGTATTCACGTTGAAAATCTAGCATCACTGTTTGTATGGGGTCCATGTGGATATCTTTTCTGATCATAAAAGCCTGCAGTATGTGTTTACTCAGAAAAGAGCTTAACCTCAAGAAAAGGAGACGGCTTGATCTTTTTAATGACTATGATATGAGTCTTCACTACCACCCATATAAAGATAACATTGTTGCTTATACTTTTATCATGTTATCCATAGGGAGACTAGCTCATGTGGATTAGGAGAGATGGGAGTTGGTAAAGGATATTCATAATTTGTCTAACCTCAAAGTTTGCCTCTTGGACTTTTATAATGGTGGTGTGTTTGAGAAGGAAGTGGCGTGGTCATTTCTTGGTGTTGAAATCAAGGAGAAGAAGATGTTAGATCCTGTCTTGATGAGGATCAAGGGTGATGTAGATGGACAGAAGGTAATGGACTTTGATATTAGTGGTGAAGGTAGTTTGCGGTACCAAGGGAGGTTATGTGTTTCTGAAGTAGATGGTTTATGAGAGAGGATCTTGACTGAGGTACATGAGTCGCGCTATGTGGTTTATCCTGGTTTGACGAAAATGTATCATGACCTTATGGAGGTGTATTGGTGGAACAATATGAAGAGGGATATGGCTAATTTTATGGCCAAGTACATGGTGTGCCAATAAGTGAAAGTTGAGCACATGAAGCTCGGAGGATTGTATAAAGAAATTGATCTCCCTGAATAAAAGTGGGAAGTGATCAACATGGATTTCATTACCTATCTCCCTCGATCTAGGAATTAATTTAATTTGGTTTGGGTCATCGTGGATAAGATGACAAAGTTAGTTCACTTTTTGCCAATGAGGACTAACTTCTCGGCTGATGACTATGCAAGGTTGTATCTCCATGAGATTGTGAAGTTTTAAGAGGCACCTGTTTCTATCATCTCCAATAGTGGAAAGAAGTTTTCATCTCACTTTTAGCGATCATTCCAGAGAAGGTTAGGGACTAAGGTAAGTCTGAGTACTGCTTTTCTGCCATAATCGGATGGGCAAGCAGAAAGGACTATTCAGGCATTGGAGGATATCTTTGAGGCTTGCGTGATTGACTATGGTGGTAGTTGGGTTGAGCATTTGACTCTTATAGAGTTTTCGTACAACAATAGGTACTAATCTAGCATTGGGATGGCTCCATTCAAAGCATTGTATGGTAGGAGGTATAGGTCTCCTATTGGGTGGTCCGAGCTTGGTGAGGCAGATTGTTTTGGCCCAAATTTGGTTCACCAAGCTATGGAGAAGGTGAGGGTGATTTGAGATAGGATTAAGGCTGTCCAAAGGTGCCAAAATTCTTATGCAAATGTGAGGTGAAGGGACTTAGATTTTGAGGTTGGAGATAGGGTGTTCTTGAAGGTGACTCCCATGAAGGGAGTGATACAATTTGGGAAGAAAGGGAAGCTCAGTCCCCGATATATGGGTACTTATGTGATTTTGAGTAGCGTTGGTAATGTTGTATATGAGTTGGAATTGCCTTCTATTTTGAGTTGCATTCACCCTGTATTTCATGTTTCTATGTTGAGGAAGTGTATAGGTGATCCATTGCAAATTATGCCTATCAAGGATATTAGTATTTCGGATTTCCTATACTATGAAGAGATCCCAGTTGAGATCTTAGATCATCAGGTTCGTCGGTTGCAAACCAAGGATATGGCCTCAGTAAAGATTCAATGGAGGAACCACAAGGTTGAAGAGGCTAATTAGGAAGCTAAAGAGGACATGAAGTCCAAGTATTCGTTCCTGTTATCTACTCCAAAAATTTGTGTGAAAGGTATGTGTTCTTTATAACGTCTTTGTTTTCAAACTCTGTTAAAAGAAAGATTAACTTCCTTGGTATTTTTGTTTTCTAACTAGGTTAATGATAACGCCCAAACTACAGCTCTCGTAAGAGTGTAAGCGGTCACTGTCAAATATAGAACCCAACTGGGTTGGGTGTCGAATCCCACAGGGAATACTTGGTCACTAAGTGTTGCAATTGTTAGCAGACTGTTGGTCGAAAATTCTACAGAAAGGGGGGATGGTTTAGGCGTGAATTAATACTATGGAAGTAACAACAGAATGCTTGATTTAGTAAGATTTAATCACTGAGAAAAATAAGTTAGGGTTATGTCCACCTTATGAGTTCTACGTATCTATTAACTATGAGTAATGCGGAATTCGGACATGCATGCACTTATAGAGATTTGTATTCTAATGGTAAATCCTAGTGTTTCTCAACCATCAAGGATTATTTCTCTTTAACTCTCTCGATCTTAAAGTGTATAACTAACGGTACAAATTCTCCAAGAAGTTAACCCAATTACGGCACTAACGTGTAAATAAGGGTTGGTAGCCCTATTTTCCTGTCACACTCTCTTTTCCAAACATGTAACTTTTCTCTCGAACAAGTTAATGCTATAATGGCGTATTCTATATGTTTGCAACTACAAGAATGTAATTAAGATGAAGAGAGTAATGATATAAGTAGCATACGTATCAAGAATTCACAAACTCATAGTAATAGATAGAATATCATAAGGCTTCCATAACCCTAAAAGAGAAGTTTAGCTACTCATGATTACAACGAAGATCACAATAGACATCATCATCATACCGAAGCTCGAATAATCTCACGGTGGGGATGAGATTGGCGTCAAAAGGGATTGATGATTTTGCTCCCCTCGTTGCTCACAAGTTAGTGTTTTTCTTTGTATAAACTTACAGATTCTGTAACGTGAATAATACTAGAAAGTCGGATGAATAATGAAAGTATCTATCAATTCATGAATAATGAAAAGCATGAATGAATGCATGCTGAAAAATTCAGCAAAATAGGATTTTTATAACATCCTTGTCCTATTCCTACTAAGTTACTGCTGATCCCCAAGTCTTTATAAATACTATTTTTGCCCGGGACAAGTTCTCCATGCATCACTTTCAGTCCATAAGCTTCCAAAAGCTGCCTTCCCTCTTATGTGAAGTTTCCCTTGCTACCAAAAGGTTCACAAAGTGCTGAAATCTTCATCATTAATACCTGAAAACATGCTAATCACGTTGGTTAGCTCACTTACAGGAAAATGGACTAAAAATGCAGGAATTATATATTTTGTCCTTAAAACTTAGCTAAAATATGGGTAAATTATGGTGCTTTAGGCGTGTAAATACGCCTATCATCAACACCCCACACTTAAAGCTTTGTTCATCCTCGAACAAAATATTACGTCCATGCAATCATCTACTTAGAATATCACAGCAACAACATAAAATGTTCAACAAGACAGGCACGACAATTATTAACAAAGAGTAGTTTTCTTGTTCACTACTAGAAACAATTCAACCTTCAACATAGACTCGTGATGATGGTTAATTCGTATCCACAAGTTAAGGTACCAAGAATCATACAAAACTACCCAACAATCATCAACCATGTGTGTCTCACACAAGATATCACCCATAATCACTCATAAGTTTTGCATTTTTCGAAACATGGGTACAAGATTCTCCTTGCTCTCACTCTCACAAAGAATTCATATGTTGCAACTGATGACCATAGGCTTGCCCTTAGTATAATGTTCCACTAATATCAGAATGCTAAGCTTAGGATCAAGTAGGTCTTTACAGGTTGTAATGTAGGCTAAGGGACAGGTAGGACTATTTTGGCCAGAAATAGTGACTATGTTCCCTAAGCGCTTTAATACACTACATTATGTCATTAACACTCTCTTTTAAACAACCCTTCTACCTTTCTTTTCATCTAACACCCCTTTTCACCTATTTTGTTATTCAATTATAAACACAAAGATGAGAATATACAACTTATTTTTTATTTTATTTTTATTTTTCTATTTCTGTGTTTTTTTTTCTGTTTTTTTTTTATAAAACACCTCTATGATAGCCACTCCTTTTCACAACAATTTCAAGTACCAATACACTCTGAGGCATCACTCTCACCCAATTTCCTCTTATTTTGTCACATGACTCTACAATTTAAAGCTCTTAGGAATTTGGATCAAATTATGGTCTTAAAAAAAATGTATTAGGCTACATATGAGGCTGTCAAAGAAAATAGCTAAAGGCTCAAAGGGGGTTAACTAGGATAATGTCCACGGGTAGGTAAAAAGAAGGTAAACAATCACAGGCTGCCAAAGAAATGCCTAAATCATCTCCTAAACTCACACTCTTTATTTCGCTTTACACACACACCAGGCAAGTTCTAGTATCAGTCACAACACAAAATATACTATAACCTCACACACACAAGTCACATGGTCAACTTTATTGGGAGCAGTATAGACTCTTGACCCAACAGATGAATGAATTAAACCACACACTTATCACACAGTGAGTCACACTTAGAGCCTAAATGTCTCAATAGTAATGATTTTGGCACAAACTCTTGTCATAATACCATGCCGCCTATCAGAACAATTTCATACAAAATCTAAAAGATCTAAAATTAAACTAACTAATTACGACTAATTAAAACAAACAAGAACTAGAATAAATGTAGGCAAAGGAGTACAAGAAGCATACAAATACCAGCACCCCACACTTAGACGGGACACACTGCTCTCAATGGAAAACAAATAAGAAAAAACTGATTAGTCGAACTCCTCTTCTATGTCTAGGGTCATACCCCCTGCGTCGAGATCATCATCAGAGTCGTCATCCTCAGAGTTTCCTTAAAATGTACCCCACTTGATCCCAAAAGTGCATCGAGGTATTTGTAGAGAGGAAGACTCAGCTTGCTCCTTTCTTGACCTTTTCTGTCCCTTCTGTGAGGTGATCGCTTTTTCTTTTCCTTGTTGTCCTTTTGGGGCCATTCTACCTGAGATTAAAATAGAGTCATGTTAGCTTCATATCGGAAGATTCAATCGAAAAACAAACAGTAGCGGTGCCACCCCACACTTAATTTGTTGGCACAGACTAATTAAGTGAGTGATGTCGATTACTCAGACTTCATCGACATACATTTAGGCGATATGTTCCAACAACATGTTCAGCACAGTCATACGTTTATGTCATCTTAATTATCCTTTCCAATTCTATTTCATGTAATCTTGTCTATACTTTCATGTTTGGATGAATGCACTTTTTGAACCAAACTACCACATAAGGATCGTACCACGAATAGAAACAAGTTATTGCATAGGCATAATCACACCATCTTATGCTTGTGGTCAATCATAATCGGTATCTCGATGAACGAGTCATTCAAACATTCAAGCTTTCAACTTACAAGAGTATGTATTAACTTCACAATTTCGACTTCATAAAACTATGACAGTGTACAACAATCAAATACAAGTCGGAACAAAGTCAAGAACACCCACACGTATTCTTTCACTCAACTAGATGTATCATAACAAACCAACCTCATTCAAATCACCAACACCACTTCAAGCTTTAACAAATCATTATAGGTGTAGTATTGTAATAACTACGGAATATAAAAGAAGTACTTACTTGGTGATGGATCCGGAAGATGAACTTGCAAGGTTAGAAGAGCAAAAAGAAAAATTTTGAGAGATTTGGAGAGTAAAGGCGGCGCCTAGGTTGAGAAAATAAGTGTGTTTTGTTCTAATGTTGAAGGTTTATTTATAGGACAAGGCTTGGGTCGGGTTTGACCCATTTAAAATCGGATTAGGAGACCAAAAAGTAAGCATAGGTGGCGCCTAATGCTTTGCCTATGCTTAGCATAGGCGGCGCCTATGCTATGGCATTGTTAGGCATAGGCGGCGCCTATGCTATGGCATTGTAGATTCAGAGAGCTTAGGCCATAGCATAGGCCTTGCCTTGTTCGTTGCCTAGATTTACATAGGCCTTGCCTTGTTCGTTGCCTAGATTTGCATAGGAAATGCCTAACCAATAGCCTTTGTTTCTTCATTCCAAACTTACCACCTTTAACATGACACAATTCCAAATTAAAATTTGGGCTAGATCTCCTCCTTTATACGTCTTACACCTACATTTACTCAAAAACAACAAAAACAATTAGAACGATGGGTTGCCTCCCACCAAGCGCCTTAGTTTTGGTCGTGGCTCGACTCTTCTTTTTGGATTTTTATTTAACAAAAACAAACTCTTAGTAAAACAAAACGATTAAAAACGATGGGTTGCCTCCCATCTAGCACTTGATTTATTGTCGCGGCACGACATAGTTACCTCGATTACTTAGACTTCATCGAGATAGATGGTGGATCGTTTTCTGAATGGATTCAGACGATGCTGATGCTTACTTGTAGACATGAAATCTTCTTCGAGATGACTCTTGTGCATACGTATCCCAGGAGGGATACTAATTATATCATCAATAGTCCAACCCATAGCTCTCTTGTACCTCTTCAGAGCAGAGATGAGAGCCTCTATGTGCTGTTCACCTAAATCAGCCGCAACACTCACCGGAAGTGTATTTCCACTTCCCAAGAACGCATACCTTAGGTGACTGGGGAGCTCTTTCGATTCTAGAACTGGTGGCTCTTCAATGGAAGTCTTCACTGTTGGTGACGGTCGATTCTTAAAATCAAGGTCCAGCTTCTTAAAAGCATGAGAATAGGACCTTATTCCTGTTAGAGCACAAACAGTTTCTTCATATTCTTCAACCTCCTCACGCTCAAAATTTAACAGCACAGCAGACAATGGCTCAACAGTAAGCTGTTTCTCTACAGATAATCCTTTCTCATCCTCATAGTAAACATCAGCTACAGAGAACACATCCATATCTCTAGGCTGCTTCATCAATTTAAATACATCAAAATGGACCACTTCGTCATTCAGCCGAAATAAAAGCTCATTAGCTCTTAAATCAATCAGCACACTTCCAGTTGCGAGGAAAGGACGCCCCAAGATTATGGGAACTTCAGAATCCACCTCGCAATCCAAAATAACAAAGTCTGCAGGAAAGATGAAGGTGGAAACCTTCACCAACATATCATATAAGATACCAACAGGTCATTTTACCGACCTATCTGCCATCACGAGCCGCATATTGGTTGGTGTAGGATCACTCAGCCCCAACTTTCTGTAAATAGATAGCGGCATCAAATTGATGCTAGCTCCCATATCGCATAATGCCTTAGAAAAAATCATAGATCCAACCGTGCAAGGAATAGTGAAAGCACCAGGATCTGCCTTCTTCTGTACTAAAGATCTTGTAGCAATTGCACTACAATGATGAACATTATCCGACAGCTCATAACTTGCCGCCCGCTTCTTTGTCAATAGGTCCTTCATGAATTTAGCATACCCAGGCATCTATTCCAGTGCCTCCACCAATGGAACATTAATAGTCAGTTGTTTCAACATGGTCATGAATTTACTAAACCTGGTGTCCTCAACTTTCTTCTTCAGTCTCTGCGGAAAAGGTGGTGGTGGAAGAGGAATCGTTTTCTCCACCACTTCCTCTTTATCTTGCTTCCGATTATCAACCTTTTCAGGAGTGTCATTAGCCTTCTGCTTCTATCTCTGAGGAAAAGGTGGTGGTGGAAGAGGAATCATTTTCTCCACCACTTTCTTTTTATCTTGCTTCCGATTATAACTCTTTTCAGGATGGTGACGTCTAGGTGTAACATCATGAGCACTCACTTCAGCTTCTACGGCATCTTCAAACTCAGCTTCATCAACATTCTCTGCTATATCATCAACCACCTGCTTGCCTTTGGATGGATTTTCCAACACTTTACCACTCCGGGTAGTAATAGCCATACACGATCCATCATTCCTTGGGTTTTGCATTGTGTCTCTAGGTAAGGTGCCAGCCTTTCTTTGATTGAATGTTGCTGATAGTTGACTCAATTATTGCTCCAGCTATTTTATCGTGGTAGAATGCAAATCAACCAATTGATTTATTGATGACAAATCCTTCTTTACCTCAGTAACGCCTATATTGGTTGCCTCCACCCCTTTCAACAGCTTATCCATTATATCATCCATGGACATCTTTCCAGAGCCAGACGTCACAGCCTCACGATTTCCAAGAGGAACATACAAACCACTTCTGTCAGTCTTATTCTTCCAACCACCTTGATCGCGGTCCTTGTATCCAGATTTATCATAATAGTTCCGACCTTGGTTTCCTTGGGCATTGCCTCGGAAACCCCCCTGATTATTCAAGTAGTTCGATTCTTCCTCAGAGTCGGATTCATCTCTTCCCTGTGATACAACGGCCTTAACTTTTTTGGTCTTCCCTGATAATAAGTTCTTAGTAAGAAGATCCATCTGCGTTTTCATGTGAGCCATATCTTGGTCACGTTCCTCTTGTCTACGCCTCTGCTCTGCATTCAAGACAATAGATATGGTAGAGCTTGCTACCTCAGAATCCCTGGTATGCGCTATACTCTGCTTTGTCATACGATCTAGCATATCACTTGCATCAAGAAAAGTAAGGTCCATGAATGACCCACCTGCAGCATTATCAACCACTGGCTTTGTCACCGAGTTCAAAGCCCTATATAATATTTCCATCAAGTGGATATTCGTCATCTGATGGTTTGGGCAATGCATAAGCATTTTCTTGAACCTCTCCCATGTTTCGTGGAGAGCTTCAGTTTGAAGCTGTCGAAAGTTGCTAATCTCATCCCGTAATTGGGCTCTCTTGGATGGCGGAAAGAATCTTTCTAGGAAAGCATCTTTCAGTTGCCTCCAATTAGTAATAGAATCAGGAGTTAGCCCATTCAACCATAGAGTTGCCTCCCCAGACAGAGACAATGGAAATAAGCGCAGCCGAATTGCATTTTGCCCAACTCCTGGATTGTCAAACGACTTGCATGTTGAAATAAAGTTGATCAGATGCATATTCGGATCATCTCCTGCAAGTCCACCAAATAACCCCTTGAGCTGCAATAACTGAATCATGGTGCTAGTGATATTGAACTTGGCTCCGGGAGCCAAGGGCGGAGGAATAATAGCTCCTGTGGCACCAGCTCCATCAAGATCATCATCATCATCATCAAAAGGAGCCTGCTCAGCTCGACGGTCAGGTCTTATTCTAGCTTGACGTTCCCTCCTATGCATAGGTGCCACCACCTCATCAGTACGCCTAGGATTCAGTAACTCATCATCACCCAGGTCCTCATCATCAGGAATTGTTGCTCGCCCTGGGTTATCAATATTCTGTTCATGTACTTGAGCAGCTGCCAGTGCAGCTAATCTAGCCTGCTCCTGTTGAGCCGCCCTTCTGTCAATGTCACGTTGTGCATCCATTCTGCCAATAAGTTGAGGTTCAAGATTTATGGGTAATAATGGCTGACCAGAACTACGAGTATTTGGCATGCACTCAACAGAACCTGAATAAAACAAAAACAATAACTAAAAGTAAAATTCAAGAAACTTTGACCAAAGGGTCTAGTAACTATCACAAACTCAGTTGACAACCGTATTCCCCAGCAGCGGCGCCAAAATTTGATAACGCCCAAACTACAGCTCTCGTAAGAGTGTAAGCGGTCGCTATCAAATATAGAACCCAACTGGGTTGGGTGTCGAATCCCATAGGGAATACTTGGTCACTAAGTGTTGCAATTGTTAGCAGACTGTTGGTCAAAAATTCTACAGAAAGAGGGGATGGTTTAGGCGTGAATTAATACTATGGAAGTAACAACAGAATGCTTGATTTAGTAAGATTTAATCACTGAGACAAATAAGTTAGGGTTATGTCCACCTTATGAGTTCTACGTATCTATTAACTATGAGTAATGCGGAATTCTGACATGCATGCACTTATAGAGATTTGTATTCTAATGGTAAATCCTAGTGTTTCTCAACCATCAAGGATTATTTCACTTTAACTCTCTCGAGCTTAAAGTGTATAACTAACGGTACAAATTCTCCAAGAAGTTAACCCAATTACGGCACTAACGTGTAAATAGGGGTTGGTAGCCCTATTTTCTTGTCACACTCTCTTTTCCAAACATGTAACTTTTCTCTCGAACAAGTTAATGCTATAATGGAATATTCTATATGTTTGCAACCACAAGAATGTAATTAAGATGAAGAGAGTAATGATATAAGTAGCATACGTATCAAGAATTCACAAACTCATAGTAATAGATAGTATATCATAAGGCTTCCATAACCCTAACAGAGAAGTTTATCTACTCATGATTTCAACAAAGATCACAATAGACATCATCATCATACCAAAGCTCGAATAATCTCACGGTGGGGATGAGATTGGCGTCAAAAGGGATTGATGATTTTGCTCCCCTCATTGCTCACATGTTAGCATTTTTCTCTGTATAAACTTACAGATTCTGTAACGTGAATAATACTAGAAAGTCGGATGAATAATGAAAGTATTTATCAATTCGTGAATAATGAAAAGCATGAATGAATGCATGCTGAAAAATTCAGCAAAATAGGGTTTTTATAACATCCTTGTCCTATTCCTACTAAGTTACTGCTGATCCCCAAGTCTTTAGAAATACTATTTTTGCTCGGGACAAGTTCTCCATGCATCACTTTCAGTCCATAAGCTTCCAAAAGCTGCCTTCCATCTTATGTGAAGTTTCCCTTGCTACTAAAAGGTCCACAAAGTGCTGAAATCTTCATCATTAATACCTGAAAACATGCTAATCACGTTGGTTAGCTCACTTACAGGAAAATGGACTAAAAATGCAGGAATTATATATTTTGTCCTTAAAACTTAGCTAAAATATGGGTAAATTATGGTGCTTTAGGCGTGTAAATACGCCTATCATCAGTTAAAGGTAAGGGTTGAGACATTTGGGGGTTTAATTGTGCTTGTAAAGCCTTGTTCCATCATTTGAGGATGAATGAGCTAAGTGATGGAGAATTGAAACTCCCTGGGTTCTATCCCTTGCAAAATTTCATATGTTTGAGCCCTCTGTTGGTCATATGACTCACCATACAAGTCATATTGTGAGGTATGGTTCTAGGGACCCTAGTTGCATGTTGGTCAGTGAGATGTTGGCTAAGTTTTGTTCTTAGTACGAGAAGACTCCATATGAGTTGTATATAGATGATACGAGAGGTAGGGTCCAATCGTATGGTGTCCAGTGTCTAACCTAGATGTTTTTGCTTTGGGTAAACTTGAAGGGTACTAGTTGTATGGTTAAGGTATGAATTAGGCTAGGGAGTCGTATATTGGATAGAATGTGATGTTTAACTTTCTGATCAAGGTACTAGTGGAAGGTACCACTCGTATGATGTGGGTATGAGAGAGGGGTTCAAATCGTACCCACCTGCAGGAATTTATAGTTTAAGTAGGAGGTATTTTGGACATTTCACACTAATAACTCCTTTTGATCCCACGACATAAAACACCTTTGGAGGCTTCCTTAACCTAATATTCACAATCAAACACTCTCCTATTTCTCTCAAGCTCTTGGTTCAAGAAAGGCTAGAGTTTTCTTTAAGGCAATCAATTAAGGCTCTAAAGGGGTGGTTTCTCTCCATCTTCCTTGTTGTCTAAGGTATGTCACTCCTCCCTCATTGTTATTTCAACTAAAAGCATGTTTAATAAATGGTTATCATGCCCTCAACATGTTTGTTAAAATGCCTATAAGAATGTTTTTGTCACATGGTTTGACTATTATAGAAATCCTTACATTGCATAAAAAGGTAATGGAACCTAAATTAGTTTAAATGGTTTTAAATGGATTGGAAAGGCCTTGGTGGCCATGGTATTGTATAAATGAAAACTTTGGAGTCAAATTGGATTAATGGATTTGGTATGGAATAAATGGATAGACTTGCAAGGTCTAGTTTTGGAATGACAATACCAATGGTTAATGCCTAACTAAGAGGACTCCTTGGTAATTGGTTGGTTGTGTGTGAATTTTTTTAATATGGGCTTATATTTTGGGAGATACACTGCTCATATCAGGTTTTTCTCCAGCTTGTGCAGCTAAAAAACAATGGTTCCCTTTCATAAGGGGGAACTGAACCCATATAGCCCATTGTCATGACCCGAGGCTACCCCCTAGTTGCGACACGATGCTTAAGGCCATAAGTGACCCCAAGCTAACCCATGGTCTGGTACCTATTGTGAGAACTGAATAAAATGATAGTAAAACAATACGTGCAGAAGATAAGCCAATAAAGTATTGTTAATTGGATTACTGAAATATATTGAATGACATGTTTGAAGTATCTGATAAAAACTGGAAACTAGACTGTCTATCTGAAGTTGTTAATCATACGGAGTTGATGGGACAAACCGCCAACTATCTCTAACTGAACTGAATATAAAAAATAATGAAATAACTGGAATATCAAGTCACATCCTTGATGGATGAGGACCCACCAATACTGTTATGGGGAACTGTTGAGCTTTCTATGGGTAATCAGGAAACTGTGCGTCCAAACCTATGTTATAAGACAATATAGCACAAGAGAAAACTATGTGATCAGTACTATGAATGTACTGGTACATGAGGTAAGAACTAACTGAAGCACATGTAAAATCTAAACATCGATGCAAGAAAAGGTAATACTGAAAATCCAAGACCAAGTATTGTATACACTAACATTATCTAAATAACTAGTGCAATTTGAATAACGTGCTAAATAAATGCTGAAAACTAACTACTTTTTCTAGCAAAACTGAAATGAAATAGGCATCCAGTACTGACTGAAACTTTTGTATCGTGTAATCGACATAAACCATCGGTATTACCATCAAGTCCAACGTCTAACCCACATTGAGAAGGATTGTTCAATCCTTGCCATCAGAGTGGAACCTGAACTGGAGAGATCACTAAACTGAACCCTTATTGGGCAAGGGGAAACGCTCTTTGGTGAGTCCCTAAATCCTATGGGGACACGTAGTTTCTGTGAAGTAGGATGTGCTATCCCTACACTACCCTCTCGGTGCTAAATCCTACTCCCAATTGAATGACACCGGTGTTATAAATGGTTTAACATAACATGGTATTGTACTGACAAGGCTCAACATAAACTTGAATATAGTAATGAAATTATAGTCTTCCTAACTTGTGATTTGAAAAGTCTGAACTAACAAGTAAATACATAGGTATCAGGTGTTCATAACCCAGAAGCACTGAATGATTATAGAAAGTCTATACAACATTTATAGACATGATCTAAAGTTATAATTCAAGGACCAAAAGCATGAGACATTTCATAACTTGATAATTTACGTGAAAGTAAACATGAGATTGAGGTAACCTTGGGATCATAACATGTTTATATGGTTTAAAGAAAAATTCAAGAATTTAACATGATGCCATTTGAACATGAATTAGGGTTTTGAAACTTCAAATGTGTAGGAGCATGATTCACATGGAATAAAACCACAAGCTTGGCTTGAATGTAAAACTAACAAGAAAATATGGAAAAATTTCATAGTTTACATGGATGATGATCATAATTATAGTAAAATTCATACTTGAATCAAAAAGAGGGTGAAAGTAACCCATTGGTGAATACCCCACATACCTCAATTAGACGACTTGTTGAAGAAATCCTGAAATAGGAACTTAAATTCTTGAGTTCTTGAGAGAAGAAGCTTGAATTTTGTTCTTGGGAAGAGGGAAAGGGTTTTTAAGTTGTGTACTGAATGTTTTGGATTAAGGGAGTGGAAATAACATATTTAAAAACCCTTAATTTGTTTAAGAATGATTAGGGAGAGTTTATGGATGTGAAAAGACTTCAGTACCCTTAATTTAAGTCAAAGTAGAGCAACGTTTGGCTCTTTGCTTTTTCTGGGTTGTGCATGCTAAAAGCACACCTGAGGTTGTGCGGCGCACGCCAACAGCACACCTCATCCAGTGGCTATTAGCAATTTTCATATGACGTATGGACTTAGCACAAGGTCTAAAATATGGCGCACACTCATTTTTAAGTCCTAAAAGCACCCCCAACTCAAACCATAAAATCTAAACATGGTCTACAATAGAAATGGGGGATCCTAAAGGTCATTTTGAATGCATTATTTGAGTGATACAACTATGGGGTGTTATATTATCTCCCCCTTGGGTATCATTCATGCTCGAATAAAATTATTTAATCTAAAGCACTAAGATTGAGAAGGCTAAGATCGTACACTTAACACTCATGTGCTGAATCATGGTTAAGTAACTGAATCTGAAACATAATATATGGACTGAGCCGAGTTTCGTGAATACATGCTATGTCATGAGGATAGTTATATAGCTAAGATATAGAATGAGATAGTCGATTTAAGAGAAACCATTACCTCAAGCTAAGTCTGAATTCATAAGGAAAAGATGGGGATACTTGACTTGCATATCTAATTCTTCCTCCCATGTGGCTCCCTCAACGGACTAATATGGCCATAGGACTTTAACCAAAGGAACTTCTTAATTCCTTAGTCTACGAATCTAATAATCAATAATTTCGACTGGAACTTCTTCATAGGAAAGGCTATCCTTAAGATACACAATTTCTAAAGGAACATAAGAATCTGAGTCACCAATGCATTTCTTTAACAAGGAAACATGGAACATCAGATACATTGATGTCAAATCTGCAGGCAGCTCTAACTCATAAGCTACCTTCCAAAAATGGCTCAAAATTCTATATGGATCAACATAGTGGGGACTGAGCTTCCCCTTCTTTCCAAATCTCTTCACCCATTTAATAGGCAAAATTTTCAAATAGACCAAGTCACCAACATCAAACTCAAGTTCACTTCTCCTCATATCTGCAAAAGATTTCTGACAATTTTGGCCTATCTTCAGCCTCTCTCGAATAACTAAACTTTCTCCATCGCCTCAAATACTAAATTTGGTGATATCAAAGTTTCCTTACCTGCTTCAAACCAACCAATTAGAGATCTATATTTCCTCATATAGAGAGCCTCAAAAGGAGCTATCTGAATACTAGAATGATAACTATTTTTGTAGGCAAACTCAATCAAAGGTAAGTGACCATCCCAACTACCCTTAAAGTCAATAGAACACACCCTTAACATGTCCTCTAAAGTCTGAGTGGTCCTCTATCTTAGTACCAAGGGCCTTCTTCCAAAAGTAAGAAGTAAACGGAGTACCTCTATCTTAAATGATAGACAATGAAATCCCATAAAACTTCACCAACCCCCTAAAATAGAGCCTGGAATTATCCTTAGCTGAATACAAAGTATGAACTAGAATGAAATAGGCTGACTTGGTCATTCTATCTACAATGACTCAAATCAAATCATTTTGATGATGCGTGTGTGGCAACCCTATCACAAAATCCATGTTCACCACCTCCTATTTTCAAGTGGGGATGCTACACTCTTAAAGTATACCACTAGGCCTTTGGTGCTTAACCCTAACTTGCTGACAATTTGAACACTTAGCAACAAACTCTACCGCATCCCTCTTCATACCACTCCACCAACATACTTCCAATAAGTCATGGTACATCTTAGTGGATCCAAGGTGAATAACATTACTTGCACCATGCATTTGTGCTAATATTCGTTGTCTCCGACCATCAACACACTGAACATGTAACCTGCTCGGAAAATGAAGCACACCATCTCCCTCTTGGGAGAAAACCTCCATATTTTGATCTCTAATTGCCTCTTTCAACTTAACCAAACTAGGATCCCTTTCTTTCTTTTCTTTTACTTCAGCAATCAATGAAAATTTCGAATCATTCTGAACCCATAAACTACCTTTGGCCAAATCAACAAGCAAACTCCTAACTTGGAAAGTTGATGCTCCTCACAGACTAACTCCTTCTTATCATCCTCAACATGGGAAACACTACCCATAGACAACCTACTAAGGGTAGTCGCCACTATATTGGCTTAGCGTGAATGATACAACACACTCATATCCTAGTCTTTCAATAACTCAAGATATTTTCTCTGGTAAAGATTTGGATTTTTCTGCATGAATACATACTCTAAACTCTTGTGAAACATAAACACATCAACATGAACCCCACAAAGATTATGCCTCTAAATTTTCAAGGCAAAAACAACAGCTGGCAACTCAAGATTATAGGTCGGATAATTCTGCTCATGGGGGTTAAGCTGTCTAGAGGTGTAGGCTATGACCTTACCTCTCTACATCAAGATACAACCCAAACCAACTTTAGAAGAATCACAATATACTACGAACCCATTTGTGCCATCTGGAAAAGTCAAGAATGAGGTGGAAGTGAGCGAGTCTTTAATTCCTGAAAACTCTTCTCGCAGGAATCTAACTACTGAAATTTAACCTTATTCGGGGTTAGCCTAGACATAGGGGAAGAAATAAAAGAAAACCTTCAAAACATAATTTGTAATAGCCAGCTAAACCCAAGAAACTCCTAATATCTGATGGAGAGATGGTTCTAGGCCAATTTTTCACTGCTTTGGTCTTTTGGGCATCAACTCATATGCCATCACCAGAAATGAAATGACCAAGGAAAGTTACTAATCTAAACAAAAATTTGCACTTACAGAACATAGAAAATAACTAATTATCTCTATGGGTCTTCAACACAACTCTCAGATGGTTTGTATGATCATTCTTACTACTTGAATAAACAAGGATTTCATCTATGAAGACTATGACAAATATGTCCACGTAATGCTTGAATACCCTGTTCATCAAGTCCATGAAAGCTGTAAGGGCATTTTTTAGTCCAAAAGACATACCTAGGAATTCAAAGTGACCATACCAAGTTCTGAAGGTTGTCTTTAGAATGTCATAGTCTTTGACTCTAAGCTGATGATAGCGGGATCCGAGGTCTATCTTAGATAAATAACTTGCACCCTAAAGTTTGTCAAATAAGTCATCAATCCTGGGGAAAGGATATTTATTCTGGATTTATGACTTTATTGAACTGATGGTAGTCGATGCACATTCTGAAAGAACCATCTTTCTTGCGCACGAATAAAGCTAGAGCACCCCATGGTGAACACTAGGCCTGATGAAACCCCTATCCAAGAGATCTTATAATTCCTTTTTTAGCTCCTTAAGATTGACTGGATCCATTCTGCAAGGTGGCATATAGATAGGTTGGGTATCTAAAAGGAGATCTATTTCAAAGTCTATATCCTTTTTGGGAGAAACTCTGACAAGATCCTTTGGGAAAATATCTGGAAATTCTTTTACTACAAAAACTGAATCAAGACTCAGAGTTCTAAAATTTGAGTCCTTGACTCAGACGAGATGGTAAATACACCCCTTAGATATCATTTTTCTTACCTTAAGATAGGAAACAAACTGACCCTTAAGTGTTGAAGTACTAGTCCTCTATTCAATAATGTGCTCATTAGGGAACTAGAACTGGACAATTCTATTTCTACATTTAACTGAGGTATAGCACGAGTGGAGCCAATCCATGCCAAGAATGACATCAAAATCAGTCATCTCTAACTCCACAAGATCAACTGAAGTAACTTTCTGAGACACTAAGACTGGGCAATTTTTGTATACTCATCTGGCTATAATGGACTTACCCACTAGGGTAGACACTAAGAAAGGCTCTACTAATGTTTCAAGACTGACACGTAAGTCTACAGCGATGTAAGGAGTCACAATAATAAGTGAAGCTCTAGAGTCTAGAAATACATATATATGAAGATAGAAGACTTGTAATATATCTGTAACCATATCCAGAGAACTTTCTTGATTATGTCGAGTATGGAGAGCATACAGCCTATTCTAGCACTGCCCACTGGTGGCACTGGAAGTGGCACCCTACTAAGTCAGGTGACCTACTAGTGAAGATAAAAAATTAGACTAGCCCTATTGGCATGAATTACCTCTCTTCTGGGCTACCGATTGACACTCCTTGATCCTGTGGCCTGTCTTGCCACACCCAAAGCACACATTACTGCCTACCCAACATTCACCCTAATGGTTCCTACCACACTTTCTACAGAGTGGGCTGGTAACTATTGTTTACACTACCCTAGGTCTTAGATCCTAGAACTCTATCCCAACTATCCTGCCTGAACTTAGGCACTGGCATACTTGCTAAAGATAGAACTGGGTTGAAAATTATTAGCGTAACTGAGAATGGTTACCACCTTCCGACATTAGCTGAGAAAATATGAAACTACCTATTATAGCCCTCTTATTCTCTCTCTCTTTCTCCTTAAGTTTATCCTTCTCAATCTACTGAGCATGAACCATAAGTCTAGATAGGTCCATCTCTGTAATCAACATAGTAGTCCTATACTCCTTGACCATACTATCAGATACACTAGATACAAACTTACTTATCCTAGACCTTGAGTCATCCACTATAGTTAGAGCATACCTCGCCAACTGAGTGAACTTGAGTCAGTACTCCTTCACACTCATACTACCCTGCTTCAAATTTATGAACTCCTAAATCTTTGTTTCCTTCAACTATAGTGGGAAAGACCTATCTAAGAAAGTCATGAAAAACTCTTCCCACTCTATAGGCCCTGCCTCATCACATTTGTCTTCCTTCCACTGCTTGAACCAGGTGTGGTCTACTCCCTAGAACTGGTAAGTAGCCAAGACTACACTCTTACTTGAAGTGACACCCATGATGTCAGTCACTTTTTGCACTCCATCCAGAAACTCCCATGGATCCTCTTCAAACTTGGATCTAGAAAACATAAGGGGATTCATCTAGTTGAAGTCTCGAACCCTAGCTAAAGTTCTATTCATCAGTGGATTAGCTGGGGCAACATCATATTGATTGTTTTGAGTAGCTACAGAATGGGTCAAAGCTGTGATAGCAGCCCTAAACTCAATATGAGAAACATGGTCATTTAGGGGATAAGCCTGAACATGTGGTGGTGCTGGTTGATCCTCATTCCTTCTTCCATTATTTCTTTTGGGAGGCATTATGTATAAACAGAATCAAGGATAAGTTAGATAAAGGAATTAAATAGAGTGCATGCTCTTTCGCATGACATGAACACTGAAAATATGGAAACTTTCCTAAAAACTTTGTGTAGCCTCTTGTCCATAATTGTGGCGCGCTTCACCCCCATGCATAAGACTCAACCCAATGTAGCTTTTAGAAACATAGGACACTTTAAAATCTTAGGCTATGATACCAATTTTTTTCATGACCCGAGGCGACCCCCTAGTCACGCACGGTGCTTAAGGCCACAAGTGACCCTAAGCTAACCCATGGTATGGTACTTAATGTGAGCACTGAATAAAATAATAGTAAAATAACATGTGTAGAAGATAAGCTAGTAAAGTACTGTTAATTGGAACACTAAAATATATTGAATGACATGTCTGCAGTATCTGATAAAAACTGGAAACTAGACTTTCTATCGGAAAGCTTCTAAACATATAGAGTTAATGGGATAAACCCCCCAAATAACTCCAATTAAACTGAATATAAAGAAATAATGAAATAACTAAAATATTATGTCACATCCTCGATGGTTGTGGACTGACCAATACTATTGCGGGGAACTATTGAGCTGTCTAGGGGTGATAGAAAAACTGTGCATCGGAACCTATGTTATAAGACAACATAGTGTAAGAGAAAAATATGTGATCAGTACTTTGCATGTATTGGTATGTGAGGTAAGGAATAACTAAAGTGCATGTAAAATCTGAACATGGATGCAAGAACATGTAAAACTAAAAATGCAAGACCAAGTATTATATACACTAACATTATTTGAATAACTTGTGCAATTTTCATAACTGGCTAAATAAATGCTTAAAACTGACTACTTGGTGTAGCAAAATAGATATGAAAAGAACCAAGAAGCCTATCTATCCCTATGAAGTAGAGCCTGTAGCACTTTTACATGTAGAACTTAAATCTATTCGGGACTAGGGTTGAATCTATTTCAATCAGTTTTGATGTTTTATCGACAATAACAGACAATAGAGTGAAAATCTAACTTCATATCTGTATTTAGATGTCTGCACTTTTTACCCGACATTAGAGGTTATTCAAAATAGACTTATGACTTCACTGACTGTCATTGAGATTACAAGTTTGTGACCCTACCTTTTTCCAATTATGTCACGTAGCATGTTGTCTTTCAATACTAACTAAAACAATGAGAGTAATCACGTAACCAACAAAAACCATAGATGTTACCATGGAGTCCAATGTCTTACCCACATTAAGGAGGGTTGTTCCATATTTTCCATCATAATGGAAACTAAACTGAAGTGATCACTAAACTGAGCCCATATTAGGCAAAGAGAAATAATCTTTGGCGAATCCCTAGATCCTATGGGGGCCCATAGTTTCTGGGAAGTAGAATGTGTTGAACCCATACTTCCCTCTTAGTGCTAAATCCTACTCTCAACTTAATTACACTGGTGTTACACATGATTTAACATAACATGGTACTGTACTGACAAGGCTCAACATAAACTTGAATATAGTAATGAAATCATGGTTTGCTAACTTATGATTTGAAAAGTGTGAAATAACGAGTAAATACACAGGTATCGGATGTTCATAACCCACAAGCACTGAATGATTATAGAAAGTGTTGTCATGTCCCAAAAACTATGAGTCATGATGGAACTTATTATAGCACGCCTTGACAAGTAAACCTATCACACAAACTAATACAGAAAGGAAAAATAATAACAATAACCTAAAGTAAGGATTCTAGAATGAAGTCAAACCACACAATATAATAAAATCAGAATAACATAACCAATAATATCATATCATAATTCCAAACTTGGTGTTACAGTGTAAGAACAACACTAGTAGAACTCAAGATCAAAATACATAAGATATCCAAAAAAGGAATAACTCTGATCTGGATTCAAAATAAAGACATTGTCCAAATAATGAAAGGTAGAAGTCAACTCCCGAAGCAAGAATCCAATTGCTATCTCGAATATCTCAAAAGTATCATCCAAAGTCAACTATCATGAGGCATGCTCAAACTAGTATATGCACCAAAAGGGCACAGTAAGGGTGAGTACGTTCCACTTGTACTCAGTAGGTATCATAGGCCACCTGAGCAAAGTAGAAAATAAAACATAAAAAATACACACAAAGGACATATCACCTACAACTATAAAATGTCCCAAATAGTAGCCCACACCATCTCCACTAATAGTTTTATAATATACACATGCACCATAACAATAGAAAGGTGAAACACCCTGGGTTCTATCCCTTGTAAGAATTTGAAAGTTTGAGTCTTCTGTTAATTATATGACTCACCATACTAGTCGTATGGTGTGGGTATGGATCTAGGGACCCTAGTCATATTTTGGTTAGTGTGATATTGTCTAAGTTCTATTCTTGGGATAAGAAGATTCCATACGAGTCATATATACATAATACGAGAGGTAGGATCCAACCGTATATTATTCAGTGTCTAACCTAGATATTTCAGCTTAGGGTACGATTTGAAGGGTACTAGTCGTATGGTTAAGGTACAAATTAGCTAAGGAGTTATATATTGGACAGAATGTGATGTCCAACTTTCTAATCAAGGAACGAATGGAAGGTACCACCTATGGGTATGAGTAAAGGGTTCAAACCGTACCCACCTACTGGAATTTTTACAGTTTAAGTTGGGGGTGATCTTGATATTTCCCCCTAATAACTCTTTTTGACCCCAAGACATAAAATATCTTTGGAGGTTTTCTTTACTTATTATTTATAGTTAAATACTCTCTATACACTCTCAAATCTCTCTTAATCTCTTGGTTTAAGAAAGGCTAGGGTTTTCTTCAAGGCAATCAATTAAGGCTCTAAAGGTAGTTTTTCTTTGTCTTCCTTGTTGTCTAAGGCATGTTACTCCTCCCTCATTTTTAGTTCAACTAAAAGCCTCTTTTAAGGAATGGTTTACATAATATTATTATGGTAATGTTTGGGTTTTGAAAGATATGATGGTGGTTTAGGTTATTCTTTGTTGGATAATATTTTCGCGTGTATTTCTTATGGTTTTCATGTTATAATGGTGGTTTGTAACATGTGGTTTCATAGGGATAGTCATTTGGTTTGATTTTGGAAACTATATGCCCTCAACACGTTTGTTAAAATGCCTATGAGAATGCTTTTGTCACATAATTTGACTATTATTAAAATCCTTGCATTGCATAAAAAGGTAATGGAACCTAAATTAGTTTAAATGATTTTAAATGGATTAGAAAGGCCTTGATGGCCATGGTATTGTATAAACAAAAATTTTTTAGTCAAATTGACTTAATTGCTTTGGTATGGCATAAATGGATAGACTTTCAAACTCTAGTTTTTGTATGATGATACCAAATGGTTAATGCCTAACTAAGAGGACTCCTTAGTAATTGATTGGTGGGTGTGAATGGTTTTAGTATGGGCTTAAAGTGGGATGTTTTAGAAAAGTCATGGAAGGTGGCGATCCCAAGGGGAAAAAAACCTAAAACTCAAATTTGCTAATGTGAGGTTGGTCTTGGTGACCGTATGTATCATGTCACACTTATATTTTGGGAGATGTACTAATCATGTCAGTTTTTCTCTGGATTGTATGGCTAACACATTTTGGTGCCCTTTCAGAAGGTAGAGTTGAACCCATATAGCCCATGGATGGATTTAGGATAGCAGAGCTACACAATCCTAGGTTAAAGGTTTTAAATGCATGCTAAATATGGTTCCCTTCCCCTACACGATATATATATAGGTATGTGTATGTATGTGATTTTCATGTGGTTATTTACTTTGGTCTTGAATAATAACATTATTTTATCCTTACTCCTGAGTACATGTTAGTTTTTACCTAATAACTCATCTTTAGGCATTGTACCACCACACGATGCATTAACTAACCATACTAATCCTCCTTCTTAGTGATCTTAGATTTGGGAACAACTTTGTGTTTGACTGAAGTGGTGAGCTTCCATAATTTGAAAGATTCTATTTTATGTTATCAACTCTTTTTTATACTTTTGTTTCTTTCTTGGACTTTGGTTTTGGCAGTAGGCGGGGGAATGTCATGACTGGATATTTTTATATTTCTGTTAGAGGCTTTGTTTGACTACTATAGACATAGGTGGTATCGGAATTAGTTTCTAAATTGGCATTGGTATTGGTATTGGGGCTAATACAGTTTGGATGCCTTGTTGGATGTTTGGATGGTTATGGTTATGAACTTTAAAAAAATGAATTTCAGTTATAATTGTCCTATTTTGCTATATGTTTGGAATTTATCCGACATAGGGTACAGGGCAGTTATGGTTGGGTAATGGGGGCGGTGTCTGGTGCATATTGCAGTTGAGATGCCCAACACGACTAGGCCCTAGTTCGAGTCATTGGCATCTGAGCCCTAGGTTTATGGTCACTTGGGAGTCTATAAATCCATGTCGAGTAGAGTCTCTTTTAAGGGTTAGTAGCACACCACACTTATAAGGGAGAAGCTATGAGTCATTTAGGAATGTTTCTCTTTCTTGTGTTCTATTTTAAAGTTGTGAAGTCTAAGGTCCTGAATTCTTTTCTAATTCTTATTTTTTTTGCCTTTCATATCATGCCTCCTCAATGATCTGAAGCTTAGTGAAACTCCTCTATCCCACTCAAGGACAATGCTGATGGGACCCCTTAATTTATGAGGTCCAAACCTGGTCTCAGGATACAGTTCCTAATTGTCCTTCTAAAGATCCACCTATTCCTTCTAGTCCTCCTCAAGATCCTTATACTGATATGATGAATGTTTAGTTTCTTAGGCTGAGTGTGGTACTTTTGTTACTCCATCTTTTGAAGCCACAAGGGTTGGACAGTTCATGAGGTTGAACCCTCCGACCTTTACTGGTGTTAAGGAGGAGGGGGATACTCAGGGTTTTCTGGATAAAATGGAAAAGATTTTTTGAGTTATGCATGCACCAATATGGAGGGTGTGAATTTTGCCTCCTACTAGTATAAAGATGTGGCGTACTAATGGTACGAGGAATGGGATCAGTGAAGGGGTGAGATGTTGAGTCATCTCTGTAGGAGGATTTTTTTAATACTTTTCTAGACCATTTATTTCGTCGGGAGTTGAAGGAAGCAAAGGCAGAAGAGTTTGTTAATATGAAGTAAGAAAAAATGTCAGTCAAGGAGTATGCCTTGAAGTTTCACTATATATCTCGATATGCTCCAAAAATGGTCTCTAGCATGAGGGATAGAATGAGAATGTTCACTCTGGGCTGTTCCGATACTTTATACTGGAAAGTAAAGATGCCTTGTTGATCAAGGTTTGGATATCTCCCAGTTGGTTTTAAACATGTAGTAGGTAGTAAAAGATAAGAAAAAACATACAGAGGTAGGGGAGAGGAAGGGAAAAAAGTTTTAGCTCTTTGAGAAGGGTAGTGGCCAATAGAAGAAGGGCAGGGATGGTGGTAAGTTGCCCAAAAGAAAGTGGGGAAATTCTGGGTCTTACTCGATGGCTAGTTCTCCCTGACAAAGTCGTTTGGTGGCAGCATTTCTAAGGTGGAGACAACTTCAAGGCACAAGGTGCCCAATATCAGGCTAGTGGGGCCCAATCAGCTCCATTATGTCCTCCCTGCAGGTTTTGTGGCAATTTGCATCGGGGTTATTATGAATATAGAAGGGATAAGTGCTTCAATTGTGGTCATCCAGGGCATATGATTAAGAACCTTCCAGTGGCCAAGGCTGCTTTGGGGGCAAACAAGCTTCCATTCACCTAATCATCAGCTCTAACACCAAAGGGTGCACTATCTAGTTCCGATACTTGTCAGAACCATATTTATGCTCTTACTACTCGATAGAAATTCATGGCATTGCCTGATGTCATGACTGGTATGCTGAAACTCTTTTCCCGTGATGTGTACTATTTACTTGATCCGAGGTCCTCTCTCTCTTATGTGACCATATTTATGGTTGTGCATTCTGGTTTTGGTCCAGAGTGTGTTTCAAACATTTTTTCTATTTCTACCCTAGTAGGTGAATTTGTTATTGCTAGAAGAGTCTATAGGGGTTGTGTGGTAGCTGTTAGTAGCAAGGACACTGTGGTGGATATGTTTGAATTAGATATGGTGGATTTCGATGTCATATTAGGGATGGATTGGTTACACTCGTGCTATGCTTCTCTAGACTGTTGGACCCATAAGGTCATCTTTAAATTCCCTAATGAACTGGTAATTAAGTGGGAGGGTGGTTCCTGATAACACTCAACTTACACGTCAATTGAAGTGAAGAAGGTTGTCATCAATATATTTATCCAACTTAGGAGTTGGGGTCAAATCCACGAGGAACAATGTGAGTAGCAATCAAGTTGCTTTGAAATAATAGATCCAATTTAAATTCAAACCAATAGTACCAAAAGATAAAATGGGGGAGACAAGTATCAACATTAATGCTTTTTTTTTTGGTTTTTCTAGTATACATTTGGGGCTATGAATAATTAGAGTTTTAAAAATTATACACGGATCTTTGTATTATGCATTACTAAGGGAATGACATGTAGGTGTTAGTAACCAACATCAATTTTGTAAATCAAATATGGGTAGGTTCGGTTATAGATTTTGATGCTAGTCTTTCAACAAAACACCAAACTTTCACCCATTGATTCTTTCGAATACCTAATGGATGTGTGCAACATTTGGTAATAAAAACTCAATTTAGGCATCCCTATTTCTAGTATGATACCCATGGTATAGTTAACTTTACAATCACCCTTATGTCTAAGATAGTGAAAATTTAGCAAACTACACACATAATTATCTATCATTACTTTGGTCTCTACATCCCTCTTTCAAGGATGATGTGGATTCCTAAAGTTCACCCAAAGCCCACTACCAGAAATTGGGCCTATGGCAACAATTTTTTTAGTGACGGTTCAAAAACTGTTGCTATAGACAGTCTATAGCAACGGTTACAACCTTTGCCAAAAAGTTTGACTCTAATGTCATGGTTTAGTGACACAACCATTGTTACTTATGTATAACCGTTGACATAGGTATACATATAACAACAGTTTAAAAACCGTTGCAATTAAAATATCTATGGCAACGCCTACTTATTAATTATACTATGCTTTTTAAATCCCTCCAATTTCCTCTCTTATTTTTTTCATACATAACCCGCCAAAACAAAAAATTTAAGACCCAAAATTTTCATAACCCATGAAAATAATATTTTAGAACCCTCCATTTCTCTCACTAAACAAAACATCGATAATGCTGAGACACCCAAATCTCACTAGAACCTACCATTTCTCTCACTAGAACCTTCCAAATCTCACCATTCACGCAAATCTCATGCTCAAATCTATGTTATTTATGTGAAATTAGAGCATGGATAGAGCATACTTTGCAATTTCTCTCAAATACTTGGAGTTTCTCTTATCTGTGAAGTCAAAAAATTCTAGGGTTTTCTTCACTCCGTGAAATTTTAGTTGAAGAAACAATTGTAAGGTTAGTCTATTTTATTTCTCTAAAAATTAATGTTGAGTTTCTATTGTATGAGTGTTTTTGCGTGTGTTGCATAGAAATTTGTGTGAATTTCTCCTAAAATGAGATTAGAATCTTACTAGAACCTTCCAAATCTCACTAGTCGCGCAAATTTCATGCCCAAATCTATGATATTTATGTGAAATTAAAGCATGGATGGTGCATATTTTGCAACTTCTCTCTTATTTTTGGAGTTTCGCTAATTTGTGAAGTCAAAAAATTCTAGGGTTTTATTCAATCCGTGAAATTTTAGCCAAAGAAATAATTTTATGGTTAGTCTATTTTATTTCTCTTAAAATTAATGTTGAATTTCTCATCATCCTGTTGCTCAGCAGAAGGGGACTCAGATGATGGTCCCTCGGATTCAGGTTGCCTAGACTCGTATTCCTCGTAATCAGGATGATCTGAATCATGCTCTTTAGATTCAGTATGTTCAGACTCTTGTTGCTTAGAGGTCATCTGGTTAGAAGCTGTATGTTCAGACGTTGTTGGCTCAGTATCACTGTCTTCACTCTCCTCCACCTCAACTGGTGGGGGTGGTGGAGGCTTTTTTGGGTTTTTCTTCTTTGTTTGCTTTCTGAGCAGTGGCTCTTCTTTCTCAAAATTGGATTCCCCATCGAAAATCTTCTGGGGTACACTTCCCTTGGTCACTTTCTTTGTAGATTTTGATTTCTTTCCTTTGGGTGCCATTATAAGACCTGTAGTAAGATAAAAATCATTAGTCGACACTCAAGAGTATAAACACAAACACATCAATCATTGAAGTTCCACACCCCTTGAAAGGGTTTATTTATGCTTCAGATCACAGATATGATGACATGGTCTGATATGTCGTCACGATTGAGATAACTTATCAGCCATGTCGTCAACCTTAACAGAACAGGATTCCTTTCCTCGACTTATAAAGACATAATCTGATAAGCCAACACAATTGTGATAGCTTATCAGCTATGTCGTCAACTCAAAACACAAGCCTCAACTTAATTTTAACTTGATTTTTAAACCAACTTCTTCTTACAATCACATTGATTCGCGTTTTTGAGCTAAGTTTTAAGTCTCAAGCTTGCACAGCAAACCTTAGTTCCTGATTTTCACACATTAGCAAGCTTAACTTGACTCAATCTTCTTGGGAGCCTTGGTTCAAATCAGTGTATAACTTACCAACTGAAGAGAAGAGTTAGGTTTTGAGCATACCTGATGGAAGACTTCACCTTTAACACTTTTAGCCTATTTATGCGAGTGAGAAGAAAGTATTAAAAGGAGAGAAAAGTTCTTAATGTTGACTTCAAACTCACTCTCAAAAGGAAGGAAATTTTCTTTTGTTTTACTTGGAAATACTTTAAAAAGGAAAAAAGTAAATGAAGTATGGAATGGAATAAAACTTAAGCAAAGCAAGGGAATACGTGGGAAGGTGGAAAGACAAAGTTGTGGGCCTTTTAATTTGGCCCAAACTTTCTACTACTCTTTTAGGCTTTCTGAAGACAAAAGCTGATGGCTTATCACAACTGTGATAACCTATCGCGAATGTCGTCAGCCTTAGTAGAACATGCCTCAGCTTTGATCTCGCTGATGATGAATCTGACGGCTTATCACAATTATGATAGCCCGTTAAATATGTTGTCAGAATACCTAGTTGGATACATCGATTACACCTTCTTTGAACTAGAACCTAACTACAAAAATAAAAATTTTGCTGGAGCATAAAAATTTTGGCTTGCGTCCCAATAGCGCCTGATTTAATGTCGCGGCACAACTTGGTTATCTTGACTACTCAGAATTTTCCAACACAACCTGCTGATACCTCTTTACCATCTTCATAAATATATCCACGATTGAGAAAACACTCATCTACTTTTTGTGTCATGGATAAGTGTATTTTGAATCTTGTTTCTTTGTCATTGAGCCTGAACTTCATCTCATTCATTTCCATGTCCACTATCACTCTTTTAGTTGCAAGTAATGGTCTTCCCAGGATGATGGTCACTTTGAAGTCTACCTCACAGTCTAGGGCTACAAAATCAGCAGGCAGTATAAAGTCGGCCACCTTTACCAATACATCATGTAATATGCCCACTGGTCACTGTACAGACCTATCCTCTATCACCAATTGTATATTCATCGGGGTAGGATTCCCCACACCCAACTTTATGTACACAGCGAGTGGAATTAGGTTTATACTGGCCCCTAGATCACATAGGGCCTTAGCAAGATTTAGAGACCCGATTGCACATGGAATTGTGAATGCTCCAGGGTTGGCCTTCTTCTGCACTAAGGATTATGTAGAGATGACACTACAATGGTGGATATTATCCATTGGTTCATAGATTTCTTCCCGCTTCTTTGTTACCAAATTCTTCATGAATTTGGCATATCCTGGGATTTGCTCCAATGCCTCAACCAATGGCACATTCACTGTCAATTGTTTGAGCATTGCATGAACTTACTGAATTTTGCATCATCAGTTTTTTTCTTCAATCATTAAGGAAAGGGAAGTGGTGGTATTGGAGAGTTTTCAACACTACCTCCTTCTCTTTCCTTTTTTTTGGAGCATCATCAGAACCATCCAGCTTCTCAGACTCCACTGGACATTCTTCTTTGGCTTTACCCTCTGCCTCAGTCACATCTTTGACCAAACTTTTTCCCACAGAAAGGCCAGGTAATATCTTACCACTTCTAGTGGTAATTTCCATACATGAGCCATCATTTCATGGATTCTAGACCGTATCACTTGGTAACGTTCCACTCTTCCTCTAGTTAAATACTGCAGAGAGTTAGAAATCTGTTGCACTAACTATTTGATTGCGGTGGAGTATGAGTTTACCAACTAACTAATAGATGATAGATCAGTCTTTATGGTGGTCACACCAGAGTTGGTAGCCTCCACTCCCTTCTTCAACTTAGCTATCATGTCCTCTATGGACATCTTTTTAGAACCCGTTGTAGTAGCCTCACAATTTCTAGGAGGAACATATAGCCCACTCCTATCATTATTGTTCCTCCAATTTCCCTGCTCCCTATCTTTATAACTAGTCTTATCATAATAATTCCAACCTTGATTCCCTTGGCTATTGCCTTGGAAACCCCTCTAATTATTAATATAGTTCGTCTATTCTTCTAAATAAGAATCAACTCTATCTTATGATCCCACATCATTCACCTTCTCAGTCTTGCCTGATAGCAAGTGCTTGGTTAGAAAGTCCATCTGTATTTTTAGGTGAGCCATGTCTTGGTCATGCTCCTCATCTCTTCTGCATTGTTCCGCAGTCATACCCGCAAAAATAGTGGGGTTGGCTACCATAGAGTCTCTGGTATACCATGACCGACTCTGTTTGGTCATTCTCTCTAGAATTTCTAAAGCCTCTAGGAAGGTAAGATCAACAAAAGAACCACCAGCAACATTATCTACAATTGGTTTTGTCACAAAGTTAAGAGCCTTGTACAAAGTCTCCATCAAGTATATGTCTGTCATATTGTGGTTCGGACACTGTGTCAGCTTCTTTTTGAATCTCTCCCAGGTTTCATGCAAGGCTTCAGTTTGGAGCTTCCTAAAGTTGTTGATCTCATCCCTCAATTGTACCCTCCCGGAAGGTAGAAAGAACCTTTCTAGGAAAGCTCCTTTCAACTGCCTCCAGTTGGTTATAGAATCGGGTGTCATCTCATTAAGCCACAATGTTGCCTCCCCAGACAGAGACAACAGAAACAATCTCAATTGGATAGCAATCTAAACCACTCCTAGGTTATCAAACGATTTACAGATAGTGACAAAGTTCACCAGATGCAAGTTGGAGTCATCAACAAGAAGGCCACCAAACAACACCTTCAGATTGAGGAGTTGAATAATAGTACTCGTAATGTTGAATTTTTCCCTAGGTGCCAACGGTGGAGGAATAATTATAACCATTGCACCTGCTTCATCCATTCCATCATCATCATCATTGAGGTCATACTGGACCAGCTGGTAATCTTGCTTTCCTCGGAACGGATGGTTCCTGTTAGCATTATGTTGTACTGATGCATCTACTTGCTTTGCACGCCTTGGGTTACCAGGGTTTAACAACTCCTCATCTCCCAAATCTTCATCCTCAGGATTTTGATGTCGTACTTATTGACTGAAATTATACAGATTCACCTAAGCTCTAGGTAAGGCTGCTAACCTATCAGCTTCCTGCTGGTTTACCATTCTTCCAATTCATTGCGGTTCCGAATTAAATGGTAATAATAGTTCTCCAGAACTTCTGGTTCTTGGCATACACTACAAAGATCCTGCAATAAGCAAAAACAACAAATAAATGTAAAACTAGAAAACTTGACTAACAGTCAATTAGTGCTTACAAACTTCAATTTACAACTGTATTCCCCGGCAACGGCGCCATTTAATTTAAAGCTCAAACTATACCTCTCTAATGAGAATGTAGGCATTCATTGTCAATATATAACCCAACTAGGCTGGGGTTGAATCCCACAGGGAATTTGGGGTGAACTTAAGTTGTTTGCGATTTAATCAACTGATATGTTTCCTGAAATGGGGGTTTTGGAGATTAGCCAATAATTTTTGGTCACTTTAGTTTCAGTGTTTGTAATCAATAGTTTATGGAAAACCAGAATTATGTTCACTATGGATTTTAGTATTTGACAGATGCTAATAGTGATTCAAGATTCTTACAGTAGGTAGGACAACAGATTATCTTTATCAAAGTTATGCCTAAATGTCTCTCGTCCTACTTAAGCATTTAATTGCCTAATCCTCTCGGACTTAGGGAATTTATATTTACTAACTAGACTTCACGTCAAGTTAATCAACCTTGTTACAGTGTCAATTACTAAATGGAAGTTTAGTGTTTCCAAGTCCCTGTCAATAATTCACTTCCTACTATATTTGCTTTCTTATCTCCAGCAAATCAAAGCAGGTGCTATCTATTGTTTGCAACCAATAGACAGTAATTAAAATCTTAGAATTATGAAAGAGTCCTATTACCTTTATAATCTTAAGCACATAGCATCTTACCAAGACTTAACCCATAGATCCCATAATTCAGGTTAAAGAGATTTAGCCACTCATAATGTAATAAGCGAAACAACTAGATGTATTCATAATTTGAAAGATGAAATTACCACAAAATGAATAGTAACTAGTGATTCTCAGGTTAGATCACAATAGAAATCCCAAAATATTGATGAAAATCTATTCAAAGTTAATTGTTTTTCAAGCCAAGAAACTAGAGAGAAAAATAACAAAATACGTATCCAAAAACATGTTCAGAATCCTTTAGAAAACCCTAAACTATGCTTATAATAGTTCACCCTAATTCTGGAAACAAAATCACAGAGTTAAGCAATTTCTCAAATTAGATGACGACATTCGTGACACCTTATCGGGAGTCTGACGACTTAGCACAAATGTCGTCCGCACCTTCTTCTGTTTTAGCACTTCCTGCTTAAGGCTGACGATGAAACCTGATGACTTATCATCTCTTTGACGACTTATCAGAAATGTCATCAATTATTCACTTCATCTCTCATGTTCTGCCTTAGGCTAACGACAAACCTGACGGATTATCACACTTATAACGGCCTATCACCAAATGTCATCACAACTTTTAGCTGAGGTCCATTCTCTGTTTAAGGCTGACGGCGACTCTGATAGATTATCACAAGGCTGACGACTTATTAGGAATGTCGTCAGACACACTTCTCTTCTATTATCTTCAGATTTCAAATCTTTTTCTTCCATCCTTGTTGGTTCTCTTGCATCTTGGCTTCTATTGCAAAATCAAAGATAAAACAATCAAAAATGACAAAAGTTGCTTAAGACCTTGCAATTATTCTCAGTTAAAAGCCTCAAATGTGTTACTAGGTGCTCACATATTAACACCCTCAACTTAAAGCAATTGCTTATCCTCAAGCAACTCAAACACAACCAAGAGGATACAAAGTACATTTGGCAATCAATCATCCATATTATCTCAAGACATCTTCACCATCTCCAAGGTCAGTCACTTCAAGAACAACTGTGTATATTATTGAAGAACAACAATTCAACACATAGGAATTAAGATACGGCATTAATTCATGTATAAAAACCATGCATAGATCAGTATTACACTATTCGAATATGTTAGCAACTAGCAGCATATTTGGTGTACCCTCACAACAAGGAAATCCCCTTTTTCTCATGTCAGCAATCATATATGTAACCATGGGGACAATCAAAGGACACTCTCAGAATAATGTTCCAATAAATGTATGCCAAGTACCATAGGTTTTCCCTTATTTTCATTACCAAGATCTTCAGAAAGGTCAGCTAGGATCACTATAGGTCTTCTCTTTGGCTTGTAATGTAGGCTTGGGGCTGGTATGATACTCGATGGTATTTAAAGTGACTAAGCCTCCTTGACACTACACTAGTTTTTGGTGTCTTACTCATTTACCTTTTTCTACTCTTCTCTTTTCCTGATCATACTTATTCAGGATGGGGGCGGTTCATTTCTACAATCCCTTCTTCTTTTTCACAACTTTTCTTTTCTTGCTCTTTTGCACTGTACCCAGCTTTTTATTCTTTTTATTTTACTCTACCTATATTCATACTCATTTTACATCACTCACCCCTATGATAGCCACCCTCAACTTAGGCCATTTTCCTAAGTTAAGGTGCATAGTGTCCAAGAAGGACCAGGGTCAAAATAGGTTTATTATGATATAAAAATGGGACGGTGATAGGTATCGTAAAAATAAATAGGCTATTTAGGCTCAAAATAGGGATCAAGAGATATTATACATACAGGGAAGGTCATTTAGGCTAAAGGGAACTAATATCAAAACAGCCTATGATCCTTTCTTAACCCCAATCCTTCAACCCAGGTAAGTCTAATCGGGCAAGTTGTGGATTCAACATACATAGGGGACGAAGTAAGATTTCACACGTATATGGCATACAAGTATATCACAAGTTACTACTTATTTAGTTTATGCAGTTGTTTAGCAATAATTGTTGCATCACTAGAACTAATGCAATACAACGATGCACAGTGGTCACACTTAGATACAAGTCACATATTTAAACATTCAGACCATTGGAGAGGTGCTTAAAAATCACAAAAGCAAGTTAACTGCCATAGTTGTTTGTATTTCTCCTAGTCAGTTACAAAATTTTACAACAACAATTTACCCTACACCTTCAACTTAAATCAAAGAAAAAATAAACTAAGGGTTAGGGTATACCTGGAGTAGATCAAGCACGGGAATCATGGGATCTAGCCTCTGCTGCCACATCCTTAGCTGCCTTATCTCCATCGGGAGCCTCACTCTATTCTGGTATAGTTGGCCTAGAAGTTTGTAGAGGCCTGCTAATAGAGGCACCTACATCTCTCGCTCGGATGGCTACCTCCAATTTCTCATTGTCAATGAAGGACTCAATCATCTCCATCTCCATCTCCTCTTTTTCAGCCTTCTTTCTCGCCCTCTTCTCTGCTTTTCTTTCTTTATCACTATCAGGCCTCTCTCTCTTTCCCTTTTCTTTCTTCTTACCCTTCTTCTTCTTTTTCTTCACTGGTTCCTCTGTGAGATTAAGTAATGGGATTTCTCCCTCAGACTCCTCAACAGCCAAATCTGCTGACACCATAAATTGGTGTTGCTGTAGCTTTCCAATATCTGCTTTTACCTTATCTAGGTCTAATCTGAATAGTGCAATCTCTGTAACTGAGCTTTCTTTCGACCATGCATTAAAATGGTTCTCCAATTCATCAATCCTACCCGACAGATCCTTGTAGGGCTCAAGTGTATCCTTAACCCTCTTGTCTGTCAAAGAGTTGTAGCTGAGCTTCACACCATTTGACTTATTTTTCCACTCTCCTAAAGTTCATCGGGTTGAAGGAAAATTCTATCATAGGCATTGCATCTGAAGGGATTTTCTCATTTCCTAGCACTGGATCTGCTCATGCTGAGGATTTGGTGGTGTAGCTTCAGAATCCTGTACTTCTACATTAGGTGCTGAGCTGGTACCTGTAATTGGTGGATCTGTCGAACCTCTGATCCTCTGTCAAGTGTCAGCCTCGGCTGATTTTCATCATATTAGATAGGACTGTGGGTCTTCTTGGCAAGCAGTTCTTTGTCTAACCCTACAACCTTAGGCATATTGGCTGCCTTACACAACCTCATAATTAGATAATGGAAAGGATATGTTGTATCGAACCTTGAGACTAGAATTTTTATCTCTTCAGCGATAATATCTCCGAAGTTAAATTTGAGGTTAGCTACAAGACTTGCGACTAGTATTTCTCTATCATCCCCAAGGATATTATCTCCATCTGTGGGTATCAACCAGATATGTACAATACCCCACCAAAATCTTGCCTATGGATGTAGGGAAGCCTTGAAGATCCTTTCACTTAGGTTGGTCAACCATTCAGGTTCTCCATCATCTATGAGTGTGGATAACCAAGACCATTGATTTTCTCGATGCTTCAACCAATCATAGAATGTAGGTGAAGTGGCCTAAGGAGTGAAGTTTAGGCCATGAAGAAATCTATTAATTGTCACTTCAGAAATATCCACCATTACACCCCATACTGGAACATTATCCAACAAAGACTGATCGGCTTATTTCTCTCTTTTTTACAGATGTTTTCCAAGTGAGCTTAATAGTTCACATAGAACTCCCTAACTAGTGTAGGAAAAAATGAGTTTCCTCCTTTTGTAGTCCATCCCAAGTCGTAGTCATGAAATTTCTACTCCACTTCAGGATATCTGCTCAACCCTTTAGTGATGATCCTCTTTCTTCAAAGATTGGCCATTTAAAAGCTCTTCTATTAATTTTGTGAAGCCCATCAAAGTAGAATTTATGTGCTTTGGGAATTTGCCACCTAGTGTTGTCTTGGACTTCGAGGTTCTTACATATAACCATAGTTTCCTGAATTGAACATTCTTCATCATCCTGTTGCTCAGCAGAAGGGGACACAGATGATGGTCCCTTGGATTCAGGTTTCCCAGACTCATGTTCCTCGAAATCAGGATGATCTGAATCATGCTCTTCAGATTCAGTATGTTCAGACTCTTTTTTCTTAGAGGTCATCTTCTCAGAAGCATTATGTTAAGAAGTTGTTGGCTTAGTATCACTCTCTTTACTCTCCTCTACCTCAACTGGTGGGGGTGGTGGAGGCTTTTTTAGGTTTATCTTCTTTCTTTGCTTTCTGAGCAGTGGCTCTTCTTTCTCATAATTGTATGTCTCATCGAAAGGCTTCTAGGGTACACTTCCCTTGGTCACTTTCTTTATACATTTTGAGTTCATTCCTTTGGATGCCATTATAATACCTACAGCAAGAGAAAAACCATTAGTCGACACTCAAGAGTATAAACACAAACACATCAATCATTGATGTTCCACACCCCTTGAAAGGGTTTATTTATGCTATAGATCACAGGTGTGATGACATGGTCTGATAGGTCGTCACGATTATGATAACTTATCATCTATGTCGTCAGTCTTAATAGAACATGCTTCCTTTCTTCGACTTATGATGACATAATCTGATAAGCCATCACAATTGTGATAGCTTATAAGTTATGTCGTCAACTCAAAACACAACCCTCAACTTAATTTTAACTTGATTTTTAAACCAACTTCTTCTAAAAATCACATTGATTCGCATTTTTTAGCTGAGCTTTAAGTATCAATCTTGCATAGCAAACCTTAGTTCCCAATTTTCACACATTGGCAAGCTAAACTTGACTCAATCTTCTTGGGAGCCTTGGTTCAAATCATTTTATTACTTACCAACTAAAGAGAAGAGTTAGGTTTTGAGCATACTTGATGGACGACTTCACCTTTGACACTTTTAGCTTATTTTGTGAGTGAGAAGTAAGTATTGAAAGGAGAGAAAAGTTCTTGATGTTGACTTCAAACTCACTCTCAAAAGGAAGGAAATTTTCTTTTGTTTTACTTGGAAATACTTTAAAAAGGCAAGAAAATAAACTAAGTATGGAATTGAATAAAACTTAAAGCAAAGAAATGAAATACGCGGAAAGGTGGAAAGACAAAGTTGTGGGACAGGTCAGATCTTTTAAATTTAGCCCAAAGTTTCTGCTACTCTTTTAGGCTTTCTGATGACAAAAGCTGAATGCTTATCATAACTAAGATAGCCTATCACGAATGTCATCAGCCTTAGCAGAACATGCCTCAGCTTTGATCTCGCTGATGATGAATCTGACGGCTTATCACAATTATGACAGCCCATCAAATATGTCGTCAGGAATACCTAGTTGGATACATTGATTCCACCTTCTTTGAACTAGAACCTAACTACATTTTGCTGGAACATAAAAATTTTATGTTGCCACCCAATAGCGTATTATTTAATGTCGCGGCATGACTTGGTTATCTTGACGACTCAGACTTCACCAAGACAACCTGTTGATACCTCTTTACCATCTTTATAGAATACATCCACGATGGAGAAAACACTCATCTCTTTTTTTTGTGTCATGGATGAGTGTATTTTGAATCTTGCATCTTTGTCATTGAGCTTGAACTTCAGCTTATTCAAATCCATATCCAATATCACTCTCCTAGTTTCAAGGAATGGTCTACCCAGGATGATGGACACTTCGAAGTCCACCTCACATTCTAGGACTACAAAACCAACAGGCAGTATAAAGTTTGCCACCTTTACCAATAGATCATGTAATATGCACACTGGCCACTTTACAGACCTATCCTCTATCACCAATCACATGTTCATCGGGGTAGGATCTCCCACACCCAGCTTCATGTACACAGTGAGTGGCATTAGGATTATACTGGCTCCTAGATCACATAGGGTCTTAGCAAAATTTAGAAACCCGATTGCACATGGAATAGTGAATACTCCAGGGTCAGTCTTCTTCTGCAATAATGATTGTGCGGAGATGGCACTACTATAGTGGATATTATCCACCGGTTTATAGCTTTTTTCTCACTTCTTTGTTACCAGATTCATCATGAATTTGGTATATCCTGGGATTTTCTCCAGTGCCTCAACCAATGGCAGATTCACTATCAATTGTTTGAGCATTGCCATAACTTTCTAAATTTTGCATCATCAGTTTTTTTCTTCAATCATTGAGGAAAGGGTGGTGGTGGTCTTGGGAGAGTTTTCAACACTACCTCCTTCTCTTTCCCTTTTTCTAGTGCATCATCAGATCTATCCAACTTCTTAGACTCTACTGTACATTCTTCTTTGGGTTCACCCTCTGCCTCAGTCAAATCTTCAACCAAACTTTTTCCCACAAAAGGTACAGGTAATATCTTACCACTTCTAGTGGTAATCGCCATACATGAGCCATTATTCCATGGATTCTAGACCATATCACTTGGTAACATTCCACTCTTCCTCTTGTTAAATGCTACAGAGAATTGGCTTATCTGCTACTCCAACTGTTTAATTGTGGTGGAGTGTGAGTATACCAACTGACTAATAGATAATAGATCGATCTTCATGGTGGTCACACCAGAGTTGGTAGTCTCCATTCCCTTCAGTAACTTATCCATCATGTCCTCAATGGACATCTTTTCAGAACTTGTTGTAGCGACCTCACAATTTCCAGAAGGGACATATATCCCGCTTCTATAATTATTGTTCCTCCAATTTCCTTTCTCCCTATCTTTATAACCAGGCTTATCATAATAATTTCGACCTTGATTCCCTTGGCTATTGCCTTGATAACCCTCCAGATTATTAACATAGTTCGTCTCTTCTTCTGAATCAATATCAACTCTATATTGTGATCTCGTAGCTTCCACCTTCTCAGTCTTGCCTGATAGCAAGTGCTTGGTTAGAAAGTCCATCTACGTTTTTAGGTGAGCCATGTCTTGGTCATGCTCCTCGTCTCTTCTGCATTGTTCTGTAGTAATACGCACAGAAACAGTAGAGTTAGCTACCACAGAGTCTCTGGTATGTCATGCCCAACTCTATTTGGTCATTATCTCTAGCATTTTTGAAGCCTCTGGAAAGGTAAGATCAAAAAACAAACCACCAGCAGTATTATCTATAATTGGTTTTGTCACAGAGTTAAGAACACTGTACAAAGTCTCCATCAAGTGTATGTCCGTCATATTATGGTTCAGACACTGCGTCAGCTTCTTTTTTAATCTCTCCCAGGTTTCATGCAAGGCTTCAGTTGGGAGAAACCTAAAGTTGTTGTTCTCATCCCTCAACTGTACCCTCCTGGAAGGCGAAAAGAAACTTTCTAGTAAAGCTCCTTTCAATTGCCTCCAGTTGGTTATAGAATTAGGTGTTAGCTCATTAAGCCACAATGTTGCCTCCCCAGACAAAAACAACGGAAATAATATCAATCGGAAAGCATTCTGACCCACTCCTGGGTTATCAAATGATTTATAGATGGTGACAAAGCTAACCAGATGCAAGTTGGGGTCATCCCCAGGAAGGCCACCACACAATCTCTTCAGATTGAGGAGTTGAATTATAGTACTCGTAATGCTGAATTTTTCCCCAGGTACCAACGGTGGAGGAATAATTGCACACATTGCACCTGCTCCATCAATTACATCATCATCATTATTGAGGTCATACTGGACCGGCTGGTAATCTTGCCTTCCTCAGAATAGATGGTTCCTGTTAGCATTACGTTGTACTGGTGTAGCTACTTGCTCTACACACCTTGGGTTACCAGAGTTTAACAACTTCTCATCTCCCAAATCTTCATCCTCGGGATTTTGATGTTGTACTTGTTGACCGACATTTTGCACATTCACCTGAGCTCTAGCTAAGGCTGCTAACCTATCAACCTCCTGCTGGTCTGCCATTCTTCAAATTCGTTGTGGTTTCGGATTAAATAGTAATAATAGTTCTCCAAAACTTCTGGTTCTTGGCATACACTACAAAGATCCTGCAATAAACAAAAATAAAAAATAAACGTAAAACTAGAAAACTTGACCAATAGTCAATTAGTGCATACAAACTTTAATTTACGATCATTTTCCCCGGCAACGGTGCCATTTATTATAAAGCTCAAACTATACCTCTCTAATAAGAATGTAAGCGATCATTGTAAATATATAACCCAATTAGGTTAGGGTCGAATACCACAGGGAATATGGTGTGAACTTAAGTTGTTTATGATTTAATCAACTGATAGTTGGATATTTCCTGAAATGGGGGTTTTGGAGATTAGCCAATAATTGTTAGTCACTTTAGTTTCAGTGTTTGTAATCAATAGTTTATGGAAAACCAAAATTATGTTCACTATGGGTTTTAGTACTTAACAGATGCTAATAGTGATTCAAGATTCTCATATTAGGTAGGACAACAAATTATCTTTATCAAAGTTATGCCTAAATATCTCTCTACCTACTTAAGCATTTAATTACCTAATCCTCTCGGACTTAGGGAATTTATATTTACTGACCATACCTCACCTCAGGTTAATCAACCTTGTTACAGCGTCAATTACTAAATGGAAGTTTAGTGTTTCCAAGTCCCTTTCAATAGTTCACTTCCTACTATATTTGATTTCTTATCTCTAGCAAATCAAAGAAGGTGCTATCTATCGTTTGCAACCAATAGACAAAAATTAAAATCTTAGAATTATCAAAGAGTCCTATTACCTTTAGAATCTTAAGCACATAGCATCTTACAAAGACTTAACCCATAGATCCCATAATTCGGGTTAAAGAGATTTAGCCACTCATAATGTAATAAGCGAAACAACTAGATGTATTCATAATTTGAAAGATGAACTTACCACAAGATGAATAGTGACTAGTGATTCCCAGATTAGATCACAATAGAAAATCCAAAATATTGATGAAAATCTCTTCAAAGTTAATTATTTTTCAAGTGAAGAAACTAGAAAGAAAAATAACAAAACAGGTTTAGAATCCTTTAGAAAACCCTAAACTATGCTTTAAATATTTCACCCTAATTATGGAAACAAAATCACAGAGTTCAGTAATTTCTTGGATTAGATGACAATATTCGTGACACCTTATCAGGAGTCTGATGACTTATCACAAATGTCGCCAGCTCTTTCTTTAGTTTTAGCACTTCCTGCTTAAGGATGGCGATGAAACCTGAGGACTTATCAGCTCTTTGATGACTTATCACAGATGTCGTTAATTATTCACTTCATCTCTCATGTTCTACCTTAGGCTAAAGACAAACCTGACGTCTTATCACACTTATGACGGTCTATTACCAAATATCATTGCAACTTTTAGCTGAGGTCCATTCTCTGTTTAAGGCTGACGGCAACTCTAATAGCTTATCACAAGGCTGACAACTTATCAAGAATGTCATCAGCCATACTTCTCTTTTATTTGCTTCAGATTTCAACTCTTTTGCTTTCATCCGTTGGTTCTCTTGCATCTTGGCTTCTACTACAAAATCAAAGATAAACAATCAAAAATCACAAAAGTTGCTTAAGACCTTGCAATTATTCTCAGTTAAAAGCCTCAAATGTGTTAGCATCTGCTCACACATCTGTGTTGCATGAGAAATTTTTGTCTGAATTTCTTTTAAAATACGATTAGTGATGCAGTACAGTTTCTTCACTGTACTTCATAATATAAAGTTTCAGATTGTGCACATTCCAAAACTATGGTCAGAATTCCAAAGTTTTCATATAAAAAGATATGCCAACTGTAGGTAGGAAAATTGGTAATTATGTAGAACTTTTGATTACTGGTCCTGCTAAAACTTTGCAAATGAGCAAAGCTTCAGAGGAAGCACCAAAGGTAACAACAACGTGTAACAACATAACTAAAGAAAATATGCAGATAGGGAATATTAACAACCATGAGAAAGGGAGTAGAAGATTTGAAATGATCGATATTCTAAAACCTAAGATAAGGATTAGAAACCTTGAAAACATTAGTGTTGGAAAGGTTCAAAGATTCAGGACAATGTAAAAATATGATAAAGTTAGACTACAATTTAAATGCTTCTCTTATTATGTCTTTGTTTTGTCCATGTATTTAATAGTCTTCTGTATTGCCTAGTTAATCCGAGATACTAAGACAGTGCTTACTAGCTCATTCATCTATATAGGTCCTCTTGTAACTATCTCACCTTTAGTGAAATTTTTCACCTGAATTATGTTTCAGCTAACTTCTTTACTTTCTAAATTATTAAATATTTTGTATATTAACTATCACACAGAGTCCTCATTTAGCTTTATTATGAAATCTTAATGACACAAGACATTGGCAAAAAAAATTCCTGCTGGGTGTTTGTGGAAGTTGTGAATGCAAAGTCAATATTACAGATAACTTTGCCTATGCTACTTTTATGTCCTCCCTAGAGTTCGTGTTTCACAATTTACTTTTCCCATTGGAAATTTGAAGACTACAATGTTACTACTCTTTTCACTTCTACATTAGTCGACTATAACTTGTTTGAGACTCAAAGCGTTGTAATCGCTATTGTTGCAGTAGTGGACATATGCAGAGTTAAGTAGCTAGTGTTTGAAAACAGGGGTTCGGATGAACCCTATAGCTTTTGTGTAGACCTTGTATTTACATTAGAAATTTCAGTAAATATATATAATTATTACAATTTGAATCCATATGAAAATGAAAATAGATAGTTTAGTGCAATGGAAATTCCTTCCAAGGATCAGTTTTTTGTGTGTGTTTTTGGCATATCTTTTATACTTTTATTTGGCATATAAAATTTCTAAGTCAACCCTTTATTTACTATGGCATATTTTCGATGGTAAAATAAGTACAGTTGTAAAAATAAAGACAATTATTGTATCTTCTAGTTGTTTGTGGTTTATAACCTGCATGACTTTTCAAAGATCTATTGACTTAGAGAATGTAGATCCTGCTCTTAGCATCCATGGCAGAATCTTTCTTGTTCAATATCATTGAATGAGTTTTGGCTAAAGTTTTTTCAATTGTTGTAAATAAGATCAATCTAGCTTGAAAAAATCTTGTTATGTCTCTTAAATTGTGTATTTTTCTAGGTATTTTCTATTGGTATGTTTGATTTTGACTTGAGTGATTACTGTTACATGCTACCTTAATAAGAAGCACAGTTTTCTATATGTTCTCATGAACATTTATCCCATTATTGGTAGGCATTGTGATTATCTAGTTTTTTCCCGAGGGAAGAAATCAACGAGGAGGAAATCTATTGCTTGATATATTTGTGGAATGGTCTACTTTTTTATTCATATTTCTTTCATAGTGATGGTATGTTGATTTGTTGGTCTTTTTTGCTTATTTTTCTACCTGTTGTTTCATGAATTATTTCCTTTTATAGTTCTTGTGATATGCATTCTTTGTTCATATTGGTTTTCAGATGTCTTAAGAAAAGGTCACCTTGAAATTTTCGTTGATTCTTATTCATTTGCTCATCTTTTTATTAGTTTAAGAAAAATTGATGAAGAAAATTAACTGTAAATGGTTGTTAGAGATAAATCAGTAAACAATAAAATTGAGCTAGAAGGTAAATTGCTTACAAATAATTCTTTTATAAGGATTTGTAAGCAATTTCTCCATCCTTAGCATTGCTGGAAGGTCAATTGCTTATAAATAGCTGAAGGGAGATAGTTTGGAGTTTCATCTTAGGATTGTTTTTTTGTTTCATGTTGTGTTCTATGGCTTCACTGAAGCTGAATCTTTTCTTTATTTTTGGCCACATATTGTTAAAGGGATCTAAATAATGACTTCAAATTTTAGCTTTTCGTCTATGTGGACCTTAATTTTTGTGCTTTACGTATGTTGATAGGATTTTAATGGATAATGATGATAGAATTTGGATGAACTACCATAGATGGTCAGATGAGTTTGATCGCGGAGTAAAATATTTTCTTGATAAGTCATTTGAATGTACTTCTAAAGGAAATGAGATTTTATGCCCTTGCCAAAGTGCATGAATCACTATTGGCATTATAGAAATATGGTGGAAGATCACATATTTGATGAAGGGTTTGTTAATCCTTACACCACATGGATTTTTCATGGAGAAGGGGTTTCCTTGAGAAATACACCTCATTCAATCAACAATGATAAATGTTCTAATTTGTGTGATGATATTGATGGACTAATTAATGATACATTTAGAAATGTTGATGCTGAGTTTAGGAATGAAGATGGAGCACGAGAGGGATTACCCGAAGATGCAAAGAATTTTTTCAAACTATTGGAGGAAGGGAAGAAATAATTATATCAGGGGTGTGAAAATTTCTCTAAATTGAGTTTCCCTATTCAATTGTACTTGTTTAAATCCTTACATGGATTGAGTAATGTAGACTTTTCTCACTTGCTAGATTTTCTAAAAGTGGCATTTCCCTTTGCTCAGCTACCAGAGTCTTTTAACAAAGCTAGAAAGTGATAAGAGATTTGATCCTTAATTATGGAAAAATACATGCCTTCCCTAATAATTGGATGTTGTTTTGGAAGAAAAATGAGAACATAGATGATTACTCTATTTATGGGTCTTCTAGATGGAAAAGTGTTGGTCATGCTTGGGACATTATTAGAAATAGATGGAAAGTCAAAAGATTATGTAAATTCTTACTATGGCTTACAAGAGATGGGGATACGGAAGGAGCTACAACCAAAAGAAGATAATGATGAAAGTGTAAGTGTAGCTAAATCTAGTTTCTTTATGAAGCCAGAAAAAAATAAATTGTTTTGCAGTTTCATGAAAAATGCAAAGTTACCAAAAGGGTGTGCTTCAAATATATCAGACCGTGTGCATGTAAATCAGATGAAAATATCAGGGTACAAGAGTCATGATGCTCATATTATATTGCATTATGCGCTCTGCATTATTGTTAGAAAAGTGCTTCCCAAGAATGTTTCATTATCCTTGATTAGGTTGGAAAATTTCTTTTGAGCGATCTGTAGTAAGGTTATAAGGAGGAGTGAGCTTGAAAAATTGGAGTCAGAAATTGTTGAAATTAATTGTGAGCTTGAAAAAAAAATTCATCCAACATATTTTGATATAATGAAGCATTTTCCTATTCATTTAGCGAATGAAATTAAGTTTGGGCATCCAACTCATTATTATTCGATGTATCTTATTGAAAGAAAATTATGTAAGTTGAAGGAATTTGTTCGTAATCGATCTTGTGCAGAAGCATCAATAGCAGAGGGGTTTTTGGCAGAAGAATATTTGACTTTTTGTTCAAGATACCTATATGATGGTGTGAAAACAACATTTAGTAGGTACGAAATAGAGGATCAAGCTGAGGATGATGAATACATTCAGAATATATCACTTATATTCCCTAACATAGGTCATCCGATTATACGTGAGAAGAAAAAAAATTCCACTTTTTATGGATTCACATTACATTATAAAGAACATCGGTATGTCCTATTCAACACTGGATATAAGTAAGTGAAAAAGTTTATTGAGTAAGATAAATCATAGAACATTTATTTATATTTTTAACATTATTTAATTTGTTATAACAAGTAAGGTACATTTAGCTTAATTTATAAAGGCCTTATGATTAAATTGAAAATATCATGATTGCAGAGAACATAAGAATTTAATAAGTAATGATACTATATCAAATGCATGGTCAAGAGAAAGGAATCATAGTTAGGAATTCAGCAATTGGTTTGACGAGAAAGTTAAAAATATTGAAATGTCCGATTATTTATTAAGGTTGGCTAAAGGTCCTAATTGGGTGGCCAAGAGATATACTGCATATTGGGTTAATGGATACCGATTTCATACTAAAGCTCGAGATGCTCCATGCAAGACTAGTGGAGTGACTTTATCAGCAACAACTGATAGTTTTGCTAGTGCTAGGAACCAAAATCCCATTGATGGAGAAGTTATCTATTATGGAGTTATTCATGATATCATTGAGATTGATTATTATGGTTGTTTTAGTGTTGTTTTGTTTAGATGTGATTGGTTTCATAATGAAGTAGATGAATACGGGTTAACTTGTGTATACTTCAACAGATTATGTAGTACAGATGACCTTTTTGTATTGGCATCGCAAGTTCCTCAAGTTTTCTATATGGAGGATCCATTTGAAAAAGTGGTTTACTATTCAAGGAATAAAGTTCCTATTGATGTGTATTATTTAGTGGAAGAGAATTCTCCAAATATTGGAGAAATATTTTGGAGGAAGCCTAATAATGAAATTGTTCCTCAAGTAGATTGAATAATGCTGACATAATGTGGTCAAGAGATGATGCACCCGTTAATTTTGTTGATATGTCTTCTAATGCACAAGATTTAGAAGTATAGAAATATTGGATGAGGAGAATGAGATTGATGACACTAATTGAGATTGGATGGAGGCAGATGATTAAAGGAGTAATTTTGAATTTTCTTACTTTTGTAGAAAAAAATTCTAGGGAGTGATCAGTATACTTTATAAAGAAATTTATGATTCTATTTATTTTTATTCAATTATTTTTTATTTTTACTTAGAATCTCATTTTAAGTTGCTTCAAATTTACAGGTTTTTCATTATTTTGATTTGATCAAAGCTAGTGGATTAGAGAGTAGCAACTTCACTACTGATAGATTTACGGAGCAAACAAGGTATGTATTGAAAGATTAGAGGTGATTGTGTATATATCACATTATTGTTAGCCTTCATAAGCTAATACCACCTAGTGTGCATTAGTTAAAAAGGTTTCATTAGTGATTCTTGCATTACCTAATTATTGTCTGCTTAATCTGCTTTTTTGTACTTGTACTTTAAATTCTTAGACCATATTCTTATGGGATTAGTCTTTAGTGTCGGCTTAAGCTTGATTCTTGGCATATGACTTAGGTTTCTATTTAGATGATCAAAAGTTGAAATAATATTTATTTTGGCCGCACCATAAAATAAAATCGATTGTACAGGAAAAATTAACCATCTTGGTTGCTTGTTGTAGGGAAATATTTTGCTTTTGGATTGTTTCTATCTCCAATGTGAGTTTTAAGCTTTCCATTTTTCATTTTTTTACTGCGCTTCCATATATAATATAGAAACTAATGTTCTCCTTGACCAATTATATGCTCTTGAACTACATGATTTATGCTGGTAGGTTGGTATGGCACGCCTCTCATATATCCTGGCTATTTATTGATTACAATGGTCAATTGATTAGAGGTCAGTTAGTATGGGTCAAAGTTGGTTAGAACTAATTAACTTAATGAGCTTATAACTAACGTTGTAAAGCCTTTGCTAAATAACTAACTGATTTCCATAACTAGTCAAAGTTGATTATCTTCTACATCTTTAGTCTCAACACTCCACCGCAAACTTGATGTTGTGAAGAGGTTGATCACACCATATTTGAATACAAGATACTCATGTTGTGCCCTGCTCAGGCTCTTAGTTAGTACATCTGTAGTATGATCAACTATAGGAACATACCGTCTTGATCAGGCCCTGTTGAATTTTTTTCCTTATAAAATATCAGTCTTTCTAAATATGTTTTGTCCTCTCATGATATACCGGATTATCTATCATTTCTAATGCAACTTTACAATCACTGTATATGTTTATTGTTAGTTGAAGATGAATGTCCAGGTCTTTAATCAAATTAGTTAACCCGGTTAATTGTGCAACTTTAGTAGCTAAACTTTTGTACTCAACTTCTGTTGAGCTTCTGGAGATTGTAAATTATATTTTTGACTTTCATGAGATTGAAAATATCCTAGTTATAGAAAATTTTGTAACTAATGTAGCTAACTCAATTATCTATTCTAGACTGATATATTTTTGTTCTTATAGAAAAGACTAAGTTAGAAGCCTAGCTGGGAATTCCTTTTGTAACAGTATTAGGCATAAAAATATCATAATTTGAAGGCTAGTATTAATTTGTAGCTCCAACTGTTGCGTTCTTGACTAGTTTACTTGACCCAGTCGCAGAACTCCTTCCCCTAAGAAGAGTATCCTAAAATCATCGCAAAACAACTTTACCTATTTCTGCAAGAGATATATGAGTTGTAGGCTTAAACTAGTTAAGTCAAAGGTACAAATTTTTCCCATGTGCGACAGTGAGGTTCAACAACAACAACATACCCAGTGGCGTTAATTGGTAAAATTTAAGAGTATTAGATGACAATACCATCAACATTATACATGATAAATATGATGATTTCGTAAGTGTTTAACTTATATGTATTGATAGAGGTCTTCCTCTTCCTAAACCATATCTATAACCAAATAAAGTTGAGTGCTAAACCAATCCAAGACACCTAATGTTCTTATTCAGTATGTGGCAATACCAGTTTCTCAGTTCTGGTTGTTCTTTTCTATTTATAAGATACTACAGATACATTATTCTTTCTAGCTACTCTTCATGTCCTATGGGGAAATAATTGTTACATTAGTCCTGAAACTGATTGCATTTATACAATATGTTCTATCTCCAATGTTAGAAGCAAATGACCCATCAGAATGCATCCTAATCTGCATTTGTAAGTAGTTAAAGGTGATTTGATTTGCGGATACTTATATGGTTGATTGGGTAGGCATTTGTATTTGTATGGTGTGCATGCTTGGTGAAAAACTACGTTTTAGTCAATGTTGTTAGCTGTGAAATTGATATATTAAGAATTACTGAAATTATGTTGTCAAAGATCATTGACATATTTGTAGGTGGAGAAAATGAAGATGCGGAAGAGGAGAACACTGAAGATCTTAGCTAATTAGGAAGATTTTATATGGTTTTTGTGACTTGTTCTGGGATCTTTTTGATATCGACAACAACAAAATGAAATTTATCAAGAAGATTTTAGATGGTTTTTGTGACATGTTCTAGGACCTTTTTTATATCAAAAACACAATGAAACTTATTATGTTGTATTTTATTATTTTCTAGTTTTAAGGATATTATCACTACGGGTAGCTTATTATTTTGGTCATACAATTTTAAAGATTAACGTTGATGTTTCTATTGTGATTCTAAATTATTATAGCTTTATCATTTATATGAATTTATTTGTATTTATTAATTCTGGTAATTGCAGGGCAATATATTTTTGTAGCAAATTAAAGTGTTGCCATAGAAACTTTGAACTGTTGCTATAACATATTCAAATAAAGTAATAAGATTGTTGCATTAACCTGTAAATGTTGTGTTTAACTCATTTAAACTGGCTCTATAGAGTTGCATGTGTCAAAAAAAACCATAACATTAGTCACAAAATTGTTGCATAAAAATCTATGGTAACAGCGTGTAAATTATTGTGTTAGCTAATTTAAACCGTTGCTATAGAATTTATATGTGTTAAAAAAAACATATCATTTAATCACAAAATTATTGCAATAGTACCAAGTTAACTGTTGTAATAGATAAAACAAGATTGCATAAATCCCTAAGGAAACAGTTTATTTCATTACAATTGATGTCAAATAAGTGTTGCATCAGTAATTGTAATAACCGTTGCTATAGCCTACGTATAGCAACTGTTGTTGAACCGTTACAAGAATTGTCACAGTAGATCTATTGCCATGCGACCTGGTGAAATGGTTTCATAACCGTCTCAATTGATCTATAGCAACAGTTTAATGTTCTATAGCAACGGTTTTTCCTAAGTTGCTATAGACCTAATTTCTAGTAGTGACCTTTGTTTCGAAGATGGCCTTGATCTTTCTAGAGTTTAGAGATTTCACTCATCAAACCCATGTGGGTATTTGGAACTTTCACCCACAAATCCTAACCAAGTTAGAAAAGCAATGATAAAACCCATAAGTATGAACTACCAAATAGAGGCTCACAATAACAACCCACACACAGTCTAACCCCAATACACACATAACCCTAAGAGGGAGTCTAGCTGCACATAAGATAAGTAGGCAAAGATATATCCATAATCTCCATTGAAATGATTGATTGAAGTTTAAGTGAATGTTACTTCAAAATTTTCACTCCCACACATCAACAATGGAAGTGAGTTATTCCTCCTCTTAGAAGGTCTCCAATATATTCTTCACCCAAAATTCATACATTATTTTTTTCTCCATGTATGGAGGCTATGAACTCAAGATTTAAACCTAAACAATTGGGGATGATGGAATATTATGAATGACTAAGGTTTTAAGTCTTTTTTCCAAAAATTGGGTTCGGCCACGTGTATTTCCAGATTTGCCCTTGGGCTGCATTTTTTTGCTAAGTCACGATCACGTTGGTCTGGCCGCGACTGTGGCTACGCGACTACAATTATCTTCTGTGACCATGGCTGCCTGAATTCTACTTGACTGCCATGGTCTCGGTCACCAGACCACGACCGAGGTTACCTGACCACGATCATGGTAACTGAGGCCAGTTCCTGCTCCAAGTCTTCAACTGCACTTTCTTGCTCCCTTATGATCCTTTTCAACTCCAATCCACATCTTTTGATCTTATCAACTCTATACTTGCAAAGTGCGGATATTAGTGCATTTAATCATAATAGTTTCTCTTTTATTCATTCAAAACAAGGTAATGTGCATGAATGATGAGTGCGAATGAGTGGTAAAGTCACCACTCATCAACACCCCCGACTTAAAGCTCTTTTTTTTCCTCAAGAAACACTACCTCTTACCATGAGACACAATTATATAAGCCCAGACTTCTTGACTTAAAGATCACAAAGACTTCAACCTTAGTCACTACCACAAGTAGCTCATTGCACATGGGCTAAGATATTTTTCACTACTCCCCTCATCATAAGATGCACTATCAAAGGATACTGAAGAATTCAAAGAGCAATCAAGCTACAACAACTAATGCTCTAGAAGTGACTCACCTTTTGAAAAAAACTAAGTCATACACTATTTGCCTCATTGCTCGGAAGGTGAAGAAATCACCCACCTCAACTTGTTTCACATGCCAACCTCACAAGAAAGAGAATTCCATACACCAGGCTACCAAATATGCAACAAGGAATTTTTAAGTCCAAAAACTATCTCCCTCACAAAAGAAATATCTATGCAACAAGTGTCATACCATAGGTTTTCCCCTATTTTCAATCGCCACTACAAAGAAAGTAAATGGTTGGAGATCTCAAAGGACTTTCTAAGATTGTAAAGTAGGTTCGAGTTAGGGTAGGATATCATTTGGGAACAACATGGCTACACCCTTCCTTGAACATCTACATCATACTTTTCAATCCTCTTTTTTGACTATGGTCCACTCTTCTTTGTTTTCTCTCATTTTTCATGCGTACCTTTTGCCTTCTTTGTTCACCATTTTCTTCCATTTCTTTTTCTTTCACTCTAGTGCAATTCATTCCTTTGTTTGATCCTCTCTTTTTTTATTTATTTGTCTTTAATGCTAAGGCACAATAGGCATTTCAATTACAACTTCGTGGCCCCAAACTTACTTTTGTCAATCTTTACGACCCCCAACTTAGGCTTTTAGCCTCAAGTTTCATTTTTAAGTTCAAGAAGGGAATTGTTCTAAAAAGGGATAAAAAAATGATTCATAGTTTGTAAAAAGTTTTCTAACGAAAGGTCCAAAGGCTCAAAGTGGGTAACTAGGGATTAACTTTATGTACAGGTAGGATTTTTAGGCTAGAGTGGGTTCCAAAGTCATAAAGATGGCCTAAGATCATTTCTCCAACCAACAACAATCAAAATTAGCTTTGAAAGACTAATGGGGAAAGTTCTAGATAACACAAGTATACAAGAGATAAATGTAAATATCTCACCACGCATGGCATACAACATTCGCCAAGGGAGTTGAAATATCCCTCACGCTAGAGACAACATTGGAGTATCTATTTCTATTCGCAAGTCAAAAAATTATAGAGCCATAAAAAGAGAAAAAATTTTGTTACAAAATTACACACGTCCATGCCCTTGATTTTTTTTTTTTGAAAATTTTTGGACGGAGAGGGTTGTTCATTTTACATTATTACCACACACAATTTTCTAAACTATGGAAACAACTAAAGCCTTAGCCTCACATTTTGGCTCAAAATAGGCAAACCACCTATATGGCTACTCAGACTTCGCCAATGGTGTATAACATGATCCTAAATCATCAATGCCATAGGTACTCAGAATTCCCCTGCATCCATGAGACATATGATATGGGTACTCAAAATTCCCCTATATCTATGTATCAAAACCTAATACGATGCTTTACCCTTCAAAATATTGTCACTCAATCTATCATAGGGCAAAGCTAGTCATGTATCATCAAAATCAAAATAGAACTATAGTAACAAGAAAAACTAAAAAAAAATAAAAACATGATAATCCATAAAACATGGGCACCATCAGAGTGTCCAAATATGTAGCATTCTAAAACAAAAACCAAATAATATCCTGAAAGTCATCCCAAAACAATAACATAAAATAAAATATCCATCAACACAACATCACAATAATACAAATCCAAGGGCACCCCCAACTAAAAAGGAATACAGTGTCCTCACTGCATGTGCAATAAAACAAGAGTAAGATGGGTCTCCTTGAATCTGCATCAAGAGTTGCTCTCTCCCACTGACTCTGGACCATTATTATTAGCATTATCAGTAGAACAATAAGCAAAGCCCTCGTCCTCACTATCCATTCTAGGTAAATATAGTTTATGGTTAGGATTAAGCACTTTGAGGATGCCCTTTACCCCCTTCTGCAGCTTTTTAAAGAATTTATCTCTCTTCTTCTCTCTCTCTACCATCTTCTCACATAATTCCCTGAGGTCCCTGTGTGATAAATCTAAGGTTGAATAAGCTCTTTCCAAATTGGTGATAGTGGCTCCTTGATTCTTCTGCCCCTCCCTATACTTCTTATAGTCTGAATGAGCTACATACGAGTTACGTGTGGTAGATGGCTCTCCTGGACCTTAAGGCTACCTGGACACTAGCTCTCTAACCTCCCATATCTAGTCTAAGATATTGTCGAATGGGCGAGCTAATAAAAGTTCATAAGAATAGGTGCCCTCCTGAGTTGACTTACCAGAGTCCACCTTCCTCTTTTTGCTTTGACCTGGGGAGCCCTCCCCCTGAACTTGAGAAGAAAGATGTGGGAGCCTGGGAGTACCCATGTATCTGCAGCATATTCTTCCACCTGTGCCATCCTTCATAGCTCTGTGATAAGGAAAGCGAGGAGAAGATATGTACCTCCATGATTTTTGAAGTACCTCCACTCTAAGTGCACAATCTCTTCCACATTCAGGGCAATACTAGAAGATAGGTCGACATCCAATTTTGCAAGTCTATAACAATGGTCATGTGAGTGTATGGCGATACTTCACTATAGATAATATTCAGCTAAAGCCTGGACTTAGCTATGAAGTCATTCATTATAATATCTCTCTTGGTAGTGGCCCAGGGAACCTCTTTACCAGGTTATACAATATTTGTCATCCAAGTCCCTGGTTTGCATGATTTTACATGGCACTACTCCATGTTAGCATTTAGGAGACCATGACCCTCCTTGATCCGCTTTGTCATAAAGTTTGCTTGTTTTTCCCTAATAGTCATCACTGGGTTTGTGAAAGAAGTTATGCTTAGGTTGGCATAAAACTCTCGTACCCACTGCTTATTTGCATAGAAGGGGTTCGGGGAAAAGCACCTCCACCTGATTTCGGAAAGTCTAGCATGGAATTCTGGGAGCTTCTCTTTTACCTTGTCTAAGTTGATACCCCTTTCAGGGAGTACCTTAGTCCTATAAAAGTCTGCATTGTAGAGGTTCTGACATTGTAGGGACATGAATCTAGTGTTGTCAAATTCTTCCATCTCTAAGGCTTAGATCCTATAAACAATGCCACTCAGGCCATCATTAGTAGTATTATACCAAAAACATGATAGATCAAACAAATAAATGCATGTGGCAGTGTTACAAAAGGTTCTGAGAGTAAAATTAGATGTACAAAAATTTTTGGTTTCTGCAGACACTATCCTCAGGTATGGTGATCACGGAGCATTAACCGCAATTATGTTCGTTGGGACCGCGATCACGGTGCCTGAGACCTTAGTCGGTAGATTATGCACACTCTTCTAAACACAACTTTAACCCTAATTCTTTATTTCGACTAGGCATACCAATATTATACGCAGAGAATTTAAGCCTAGAAAGAATGATTATCTCCCCAGACTTGAAAGAATTCAAGTTGGACTCATTGGGGCATTAAATTGAACACATGGTGCACACTTTAATTTGAGCAGTTTTAGGCCTAATTTTTGGTACTCAAGACTTCCCCATTAGTGTGTACACCAACTACAACAGCTGACCACAATAATAATCACAAACTAACATGCATTTAGTAATGAAAACATCATTTCAGGCCTTTCCTAAACTACAAGTTTTAAGTATGTAATTGTATCCAAATCAAAAGAGTTAAGATAACTTACCAAATTAGCTGATGCAAGGGATGAAATGAATCTTGGATATGCAATGCAAAGTGTAACACCCCGTATTTTACTTATACTTGTTCTAATTATATGGAACTTGGTATAGCCTTGTGTTATAGATAACGGATGATATTTGTTAGGCAAGTATTAATGGTGTAGATGGAATTATAGATATTGTCCATTAATTTTAATGTGATACGACCAAGTTAATGGTGATACAACTATTTAAACTTGGGATCGTAATCTAGTATTTGAATCTAAATTTTAAAGTGACCAAGTGTGTACAAGTTGAAGGTTAGATTAAAGGGATTAGGAGCTGGAAATGGAATAAAATATTGAGGTGCTTTCTTGACTTTTAAGCTAGTATGTGAGTCACCTACTTAAGTTATTTGGACCAAATTAATGGACCCATGGCTATGGACCAGATTTGGGTCTATACTAATGTAATAATTTGGGCCCAAATTGAATAAAGAGGAAGAAAATGGAGAAATGGCCCAACACCTAAATCTTCCAAAGGCCCAAGTTAATTGATCCCAAAATAAGAAATTAAGAAAGTAGGTGCATCACCTACTTTGAAATTTTGAGCAACTTGAACCCTTAAGTAGGTGCATCACCTAATAGGACTAGTTTGTGGCTGAAAATAAGGTCAATAAGAGAAGTTCTAGAGGGCTCAATATAAGATCAATATATCTTGTCATTTTACTAATTTTAAACACAATATTCACCCTTTTAAATTTTAGCTTTCTCCCTTTCTTAACAAGGATAAGAACAGCAACTCTAAAAATCCTTCTAGGGTTCTTGAAGAAACCCTCATCTTTGTAAGCTAAGGTGAGTGAAAAAACTTATGGTTTATCTTAATTATCTCAAGGAATATTAGGAAAACATGATATAAGTGATTAATTATTAATTCATTGTAGAATATGGAACAAGCTACTTGTTCACTTTTTCTTTGTTATTAAGAGATTTCTTTTCTTTTTTGGTTTAAAGTGTGAAGGAAAGTGAAAGTGAAAGTTCTTGAGGATTTCAAATTAAAATAATAAGTTGCAAAATTAAGGTAAGATGAATTCCCATTTTGTTCTCCTTATATGTGAATTTGGGAAAGAGTTATGGATGTGGTGTTAATGGGAACTCAAGAGATGGTGAGTTCAATAATTGATTGCTACAAAAAAAAAAGATTTAGAACTATTTTGTATGTATATGTTATGGGCTACCGGGTTGATATTGGAGAAAGGTGTGACTAGTTTGAATTGAAATATAGAAAACGTATGGCGTTACACCACCGAACTAATTATTGCATATGCTTACTGCCCAATCTGTTTTGCATATTGTTTGTAGGGTGTAATGAATCCAAGGTGGTTTTGGTGAATCTTATAAGAACATGTATGGAATGTGGGTGTAATTGGAGGCAAAAAGAGTTAAAATAACACCCTTGATTGATAGATTAAGGGTTTATTGCCTGTTACTATTTTGGTGAAGTTAAATATTCCAAATGTGTCGGTTGGTTGCTAATATTAGTTTATCATATATTCTATTATAGATAAGTAATCTAAAAGGTGGGAAGTCACGTTGGGTTAGTTTGGGAGTTATATAACCAGGTATGTAAGGCATACTCTATTTTGCACTCTTTGGCATAAAATCAGACATTTGGTCCATCAGTAAGCTTCTAAGGTTATCCTATAACAAGTGATACATATTGGCAGCATTTTATATCCCATGTATTCAATGACCTTGTTCCCACTCTCTAGTGTGTTAAAACACCTCAATACATGCTTATTATTAAACCTGTACATCTATTTCTACTAGAGAATTTTAGGAGTTCCTCGTTTACTCAAATAAGACCCATGTGTTATTTTCAGCTCCTAAACACTTCATTTGTGTGCCAACAGCTCCCTACTTCTTTTTTTTTGCATTAAGTTCCCATTTACATGTCTCTTATTGGTAGATTATTGTTTCAAGGTACCATAATGTTATGTCCACCAAAGTAACAATCTCAAAGGCTAAATAACTAAGTAACGTAAAACTGTAAAATGAGTGGCAGCTCAGAGGCATAATCCTAGCATGGGCCAATCTCGATACCTTTATATATGGGTGGTAACTCAGGGGCATAAGCCTAGCATGGGCCGATCCCAATGTTCTTATGTGGGTGGCAGCTCAGGGGCGTAAGCCTAGCATGGGCCGATCCCGATTTATCTAATTACCACTGATCAGCTAGTCATTTACATTATATGGCTTACAAAGATTATGAAGTAAGGAAGGTAAAAAAATAAAGAAAAAAATGCAATGTACGTCGTCCCACAAGTATATAAAAAGGTGGTCTACTAGTATTACTTATATACTTGTATCTGAATTCTATTGAGCTCTTATATTATGTGTTGTTACCTTCAGCCTTACATACTCAGTACATATTTTTGTACTGACGTCCTTCATGGGGGACCTACATTTCATGCTGCAGACACAGGTGCTTCAGCTAATACACCTCGCTAGTAAGAGCACAGGCTATTCAGTGACCATTGGTGAGCTCCAGGTTGATTTGGGGATTTTTGAGTATGTTCCATATATTCTGGTATTATACAATAGTCAAGATTAGGGAAGGGGTTTGTCCCAACCCTAACTAAGCACATGTATCTTTTAGAGGTTTTGTAGACTAATGTAAAGTTAAACATGGTAGTGTCTTGTCTTTTAGATGTGTTGCCCCAACGGCCATATCTTATATATATAATTTTGTGCTTGAATACATAATTATTCTCATCAATGCATTATATAATATTCTTAAAACCCTTGGTTGTCATAGTTACATGCATGAGAAGTACAAGGTTATAATTTGTTCTCTCGGTCCTTCACGGTTGTGGGTGCCTGTCCGCCCCAATAGGATTTGAGGCATGACACAAAGCCATAAATTTGAAATAATTTTGAGAGAAACTGAGAGAGATGCGAAAGAAAGGAATGACATTTGGGTGGTCTTTTAAACTGATTTAACCATAATTACGGTCCTAGTTTTGCGATAGTGGTCATGCAGCCTCCGCAATCGTGGTGGCACGGACCGTGATCGCGGTAACTGAGACTAAAAATTTAGGTCTCCTGCACTTTGTGTTTGGTCCAAACAACAATTTTCACACGTTCCTCTTTCAACTTCAGTAAAAATTCCTCTTAGCACCAACATTACATAGATTATGCATGGATAAATGCAAAAATAAAATGTACTCTATCATGCATAAATAAAAAGGATATGAGCCACTTTTCGTGGCGTGATGGGTTGCCTTTTATCAATCGCTTAGTTTAATGTCTTAGCACGATGCCCTTTCCACTTTCTTTTATGTCTCTACTTAGAAGAGCTGAATCTCCGTCCAAACTTTTGTTCAATATGCAATGAGGGGCATAGGGACAGAAGATCTAGATCTTCCAAGATGAGGCTTAGAAGAGGTGAGGAAATGGCAAGTAATACTCGATCTTGCCATTTTGAAGACTTGAACCTTTTACCCAACTTCACATCGAACTTTTGGTTTGGCTCATTGGGTAAAAGTAAGCACATCAATAGGCCACTCCTTGTACATCGGAAGTTGAATTCCTTGGTTATTGATGGATGGGGCTCCATATGCTCTTTTGGAATATCAAGTTCTAAGATATCGGGATTGTACTCCTCCTCCACACAATCCACCATTTGCCTAGGTAGATGGATTCTCATTACATCTTCTAAGCATAATATTGAGAAGTGGTTTGAATGAGGTCCAACCCCTAATTTTGGAATTGCTTCCTGTAAAGCATATTTACAATAGAATGAGCTAGAGTCATTACAAGAGATTAGCCTTGATTCTTCTTGTGACTCTTGAACCATTCCTTTTATTTCGTCTTCTTCCTTATTTGATTCGGTAGATTGAGAAGTCACAGAGGAGTGTTTTCTACCAAGCTCATCATCATAACTTGGTTTCTCTTCTTGATGGACCTCCTCTTGGGAAATGAACAAGGTAGTGATATATTTAAGCTTTTTTCTTCTCTACTCATTTCCTCTAGCTTGACATTTTTTAATCTTAATGCCTCTTGTTACATGTTTTGTATATTCTCCCCCATTGCATCTAACCAATCCAAAATAGCTCATAGCCTTGTATCAAAGCTATTAGACTCGGTATGTTGCTCTTCTTTCTTCTTATCATAGGACCTATCAAGCTCATATGAAAAACTAGCAACCTGGTTAGCATAATTAGGGGAGGGGACATTTGGATAATCATCCCATTGTCCATCTCAACTACTATATAAAGGATACCTATACTCCCTATAGGATAGAGATGGTGGGTCTATCGCTCTCCGGGGAGCATAGTTATAATCTCTCCTGAAGTATGGTCCTTCATAAATTAGACATGGGTCTTCACGATAGGATTCCCAACACCGACATCATACTTGTCAAAAGACACCATAGAGAAAACTAAAACAGAATAAAAATCTACCAATACAAGAAAATCATAAACAAATATTTACAAGCTTGAATTCAAGCAAGTAACCTAAAATTCCAAACTAACTTAATACGCCAAATTATTCCCTGGCAATGGCGCCATTTTTTATAACAGTCAACTTACACGTCAATTGAATTGCAAGGCGGTCGTCGTCAATATATTTACCCAACTTAGGATTCGGGGTCGAATCCATGAGGAACAATGTGAGTAGCAATCAAAGTTGCTTCAAAATAATAGATACAAGTTAAATTCAAACCAATAGTACAAAAAGATAAAAATAGGGGAGACAAGTATCAACACTAATGTTTTTTTTTTGTTTTTCTAGTATAAATTCGGGGCTATGAATAATTAAAAATTTAACAATTAGGCACGGATATTGGTATTATGCATTACTATGGGAATGACATATGGGTGTTAGTAATCAACATCAATTTAGTAAATCATATATGGGTAAGTTTGGTTACAGATTTTGATGCTAATCTTTCAATAAAACACCAAACTTTCACCCATTGATTCTTTCGAATACCTAACAAATGTGTTCAACAATAGGTAACCAAACCTCAATTTAGGCATTCCTATTTCTAGGATGATACCCATGGTATAGTTAACTTCACAATCACCCTTATGTCTAAGATAGTGAAAATTTAGCAAACTACATACATAATTGTCTATCATTGCTTTGGTCTCCACATCCCTCTTTCAAGGATGATGTGGGTTCCTAAAGTTAACCCAAAACCCTTCTTTCAAAGATGCCTTGAGCTTTCTAGAGTTTGGAGCTTTCACTCCTCAAAACCATATGGGTATTTGGGGCTTTCACTAATAAATCCCAACCAAGTTAGCATAGCAATGATAAAACCCATAAGTATGTTCTACAAAATAGAGTCTAACAATAACAACCCACACACACTTTAACCCCTATTCACACATAACCACAAGAGGAATATATAGATACACATAATATAAATAAACAAAGATATACCCATAATCTCCATTAAAATGATTTATTGAAGCTTAAGTGAATGTCACTTAAAACTTTGCACTCCCACAAATCAATAATGAAAGTGAGTTATTCCTCCTCTTAGAAGGTCTCTAATGTATTCTTCACCCAAAATTTATACAATACTTTCTTCTCCAAGTATAGAGTCTATGAACTCAAGAGTTAAACCTAAAAAATTAAGGAATATGTAATATGATGAATGACTTAAAGTTTGAGTCTTTTTTCCAAAAATATGGGATCATCCACGTGTATTTCCAAATTGGCCCTTGGGTTGTATTTTTCTGCTAAGCTGCGATCGCGTAGGTCCGGCCTCGACCACGGTTGCGCTACGGTGATTATCTTTTATGACCGCAGTTTCCTAACTTCTTCTTGACTTCCACAACTATTGTTACCAGACAGCGACCGTGGTAGTTAAGGCTAATTCCTGCTCCAAGTCTTCAACTTCTCTTTCTTGCTCCCTTTTGATCCTTTTCAGCTCCAATCCATATTTTTTGATCTTATCAACTTTATACTTGTAAAGTGTGGATATTAGTGCATTTAATCATAATTTATCTCTTTTATTCATTCAAAACAAGGTAATGTGCATGAATGATGAGTGCTAATAAGTGGTAGAGTCACCACTCATCAGTTCCCTAGCTCCTAAAGGGAAGTTCATATCTTATCTTAGAGATCAAAGATTAATCTCCAAGGGGTGTATCTATTATCTAGTCCAAGTTAAAGATTGTAACTCGAATGGTCCTTCTTTGCATTCTATCTCGGTGGTAAATAATTATCCTGATATCTTCCCTAATGATCGTCCTGGTGTTCCTCCTAATAGGGAGATTGAGTTTGGGATTGATCTTATTCTGGACACTCGTCTAATTTCTATTCCCCTAAATAGAATGGCTTTAGCTGAGTTGAAAGAGCTTAAGGAGCAACTCAAGGATTTTTTATGTAAGGTTTTTATCTAACCTAGTGTGTCTTCGTGGGGTGCACCGGTCTTAAATATGCATAAGAAGGATGGTTCCCTTCAGATGGGTATTGATTATGGGCAGTTGAAAAAGGTAACGGTAAAGAATAAGTATCCTTTTTCCAAGAATAGAAGATTTGTTTGATCAGTTGTTGGGTGTTAAGTTTTTCCCCAAAATTGATCTTTGATTGGGTACCATCATTTAAAGATTAGGGATATGATATCCCAAAGATTGCCTACAGTACCCGGCATGAGCATTTTGAGTTTCTGGTTATGTCTTTCAGGTTAACCAATGCCCTTGCGATATTTATGGATTTGATGAATAGGGTCATCCATCAGTTTCTAGACTTTTTCGTCTTTGTTTTCATATATGATATTTTGTTGCACTCTAAGATTAAGGTGGATCATACTGATTACCTCCTCATTGTGTTGCAGACCTTGAAAAAGCAGCAGTTGTATGCTAAATTTTTTAAATATGAATTCTGGTTGAACGCTATAACTTTTCTGGGTCATATCATGGCTAGTGAGATCATGGTGGATCTGTGAAAAGTTACAGTAGTGAAAAAGTGGCCTAGACCTAAGACTACAATCGATATTCAAAGCCTCTTGGGTTTAGCAGGTTACTACAGGAGGTTTGTGGAGAGTTTTTTTACTATAGCTTCCTCATTAGCTAAAGTCAGAAGAAGGGAAAGTTCTTATGGTCTGATGCTTATGAAGGGAGTTTTGGAAAGCTGAAGGATTAGCTAACTTTGGCTCGAGTCTTGACTTTGCCTGAAGGCATTAATGGGTTTATGGTCTACTGCGATGTGCCCATTGCGGGACTTGGTTGCGATCTGATGCAACATGGAAATGTGATAGCTTATGCCTCTAGATAGTTAAAGGTACATGAGAAGAATTATCCGACTCATGACTTGGAATTGCTAGCTGTGATATTCGCATTGAAAATCTAGTGTCACTATTTGTATAGGGTACATATGGATATCTTTTCTGATTATAAGAGCCTACAGTATATGATGTTTAATCAGAAAGAGCTTAACCTCAAGCAAAGGAGATGGCTTAATCTTCTTAAGGATTGTGATATAAGTCTTCACTACCACCCATATAAACCTAACATCATTGTTGGTACTCTTAGTAGGTTATTTATAAGAAGACTAGCTCATATGGATAAGGAGGGATGGGAGTTGGTGAAGGATATTAACCATTTGTCTAACCTCAAAGTTCACCTCTTGGATCTGATAATGGTGGTGTGTTTATGCAGGAAGTGGCATAGTCATCTCTTGGTGCTGAAATCAAGGAAAAGCAGATGTTAGATCCTGTCTTAATAATGATCACGGGTGATATAGGTGGGCAAAAGGTGATGGCCTTTGAGATTAATGGTGATGGTAGTTTGTAGTACCAAGGGAGGTTATATGTTCCTAATATAGATGGTTTGCGAGAGAGGATCTTGACTGAGGCTCATGAGTCGCGCTATGTGGTTCATCCTGGTTTGACAAAAATGTATCATGACCTTAAGAAGATGTATTGGTGGAACAATATGAAGAGGGATATGGCTAATTTTGTGGCCAAGTGCATGGTGTGTCAACAAGTGGAAGTTGAGCACATGAGGCCCAGAGGATTGTATCAGGAAATTGAGCTCCATGAATAAAAGTGGTAAGTGATCAACATGGATTTCGTTACCGGTCTCCCTCGGTCTAGGAATCAATTTGATTTGGTTTGGGTCATCGTGGATAGGATGACAAAGTCAACTCACTTTTTTCCAGTAAGGACTAATTTCTTGGCAAAGGACTATGCAAGGTTGTATCTCTACGAGATTCTGAAGTTGCATAGGGTACCTTTTTCTATCATCTCCGATCGTGGTATAAAGTTTTTATCTCATTTTTAGCAATCATTCCAGAGAAGGTTTGGGACTAAGGTAAGTCTGAGTACTTCTTTTCACCCGTAGTTAGATGGGAAAGCAGCAAGGACTATTTATGCATTGGAGGATATGTTTCGGGCTTTCGTGATTAACTATGGTGGTAGTTAGGTTGAGCATTTTCCTTTTATAGAGTTTTCTTACAACAATAGCTACCACTCTATCATCGGGATGGCTCCATTTGATGCATTGTATGGTAGGAGGTGTAGGTCTCCTATTGGGTGGAAGATTGGTTTGGCCCGAATTCAATTTACCAAGCTATGGAGAAGGTGAGGGTGATTCGGGATAGGATTAAGGATTCCAAAGTTTCCAAAAGTCCTATGAAAAGGTGAGGTGAAGGGACCTAGAATTTGAGGTTAGAGATAGGGTATTCTTGAAGGTGACTCCCATGAAGGGAGTGATACAGTTTGGGAAAAGGGGAAGCTTGGTCCCGAATATATGGCTCCTTAAGTGATTTTGAGTAGTGTTAGTATTGTTTCATATGAGTTAGAATTTTCTTCTAATTTAAGCTCCATTCACTCGGTATTCCATGTTTTTATGTTGAGGAAGTGTATAGGTGATTCGTCGCAAATTGGTCCTATCAAGGATATTGGTATTTCAAATTTCCTATCTTATAATGAGATCTGGGTTAAGATCTTGGATCGTCAGGTTCGTCGGTTGTGAACCAAGGATGTGGCCTCAGTAAAGGTTCTATAGAGGAACCACACGGTCGAAGAGGCTACTTGGGAAGCTAAAGCGGACATGAAGTTCAAGTATCCGTTCCTCTTATCTACTCCAAAAATTTGTGTGGAAGGTATATGTTCTCCAAAACATCTTTGTTTTCAAACTTTGTTAAAGAAAATATTAACTTCCTTGGTATCTTTGTTTTCTAACTTGGTTAAAGGTAAGGGTAGAGATATTTGGGAGTTTAATCGTGCTTGTTCTACCTTGTTCCATCATTCGAAGACGAATGATCTAAGTAGGGGAGAATTGAAACACCCTGGGTTCTGTCCCATGCAAAGTTTTGTGAGTTTGAGCCCTCTGTTGATCATACGACTCACCATACTATTCGTATCATATAGGTACAGGTCTAGGGACCCTAGTCTTATATAGGTCAGTGTGATGTTGGCCAAGTTCTGTACTTGGTACTAAAAGACTCCATACGAGTTATATGTACTTGGTACTACCTAGATGTTTCTTCTTAGGGTAGACTTGAAGGGTACTAGTCGTGTGGTTAAAGTATGAATTAGGCTAATGAGTAGTATGTTAGATAGAATGTGATGTCCAACTTTCTAATCAAGGTACGAGTAGAAGGTATCACTCGTATGATGTGGGTGAGAGTGAGGGGTTCAAACCATACCTACCTGCGGGAATTTTTATAGTTTAAGTAGGGGGTATTCTGGACATTTTACCCTAATAACTCCTTTTGACCCCACGGCATAAAACACCTTTGGAGGCTTTCTTAACCTATTATTCACAATCAAACACTCTCTAATCTCTCTCAAGCTCTTAGTTCAAGAAAGACTAATGTTTTCTTCAAGGTAATAAATTAAGTCTCTAAAAGGGTGGTTTATCTCCATCTTCTTTGTTGTCTAAGGTAAGTTACTCCTCCCTCATTGTTAGTTCAACTAAAAACATGTTTTAATGAATGGTTTTCATGATATTATTGTGGTAATGTTTGGGTTTTGAAATATATGTTGGGGGTTTTGATTACTCTTGGTTGGATAATGTCTTCCCGTGTTTTTCTTATGGTTTTCATGTTATAATGGTGGTTTGAAACATATGGTTTCATGGGAATGGTCAATTGATATTTGGTTTTTGTTTTGGAAACTATATGCAACCAATATGTTTATTATAATGCCTATGAGAATGCTTTTGTCGCATGGTTTGACTACTATTGAAATCCTTGCATTGCATAAAAAGGTAATGGAACCTAAATTAGTTTAAATGGTTTTAAATGGATTGGAAAGGCCTTGGTGGCAATGGTATTGTATAAACAAAAACTATTGGAGTCAAATTGGCTTAATGACATTGGTATGGCATAAATGGATAGTCTTGCAAGCTCTAGTTTTGGTATGACGATACCAATGGTTAATGCCTAACTAAGAGGTCTCCTTGGTAATTGGTTTGTTGTGTGTGAATGGTTTTAATATGGTCTTAAAGAGGGATGTGTTAGCAAAGTCATGGAAGTGGTGGTCCCGGGGGGGCAAAAACTGGAAACTCACATTTGCCAACATGAGGTTGGTCTTGGTGACTGTATGTATCATGTCATACTTATATTTTGGGATATATACTACTCGTATAAGGTTTTTCTCCGACTCATGCGGCTAACACGCGTTGGGTCCCTTTTAGAAGGGCGAGATGAACCCATATAGCCCATTGTCACGACCTGAGGCTACCCCCTAGTCGCAACTTGGTGCTTAAGGCCACAAGTGACCCCAAGCTAACCCATGGTCTGGTACCTACTATGAGCACTGTATAAAATGATATCAAAACAACATGTGCAGAAGATAAGCCAATAAAGTACTATCAATTGGAATACAAAAATATATTGAACGACGTGTCTGAAGTATCTGATAAATACTGGAAACTAGATTGTCTGTCTGAAAGCCTTTAATCATACAGAGTTAATTGGAAAAAAACCCCAACTATCTCTAGAAGAACTAAATATAAAGAAATAATGAAATAATTGGAATATCATGTCACATACACGACGGATGAGGACTCACCAATACTATTGTTGGGAACAACTGAGCTTTCTAGGGGTGATCGGGAAACAGTGCGTCCGAACCTATATTATAAGACAACATAGTGCAAGAGAAAAGTATGCGATTAGTACTATGAATGTACTGGTACATGAGGTAACGACTAACTGAAGTACATGTAAAATCTAAATATGGATACAAGAATAGGTAAAATTGAAAATGCAAGACCAAGTATTGTATACACTGACATTATCTCAATAATTGGTGCAATTTGCATAACTGGCTAAATAAATGTTGAAAACTAACTACTTGGTCTAGAAAAACAGAACTGAAAGAGATATCCAGTACTGACTGAAACTGTGGGCGCTATCATGTAATCGACATAAACCATAGGTTTTGCTATGGAGTCCAGCGTCTTACCCGCATTGAGGAGCATTGTTCCATCCTTACCATCAGAGTGGAACCTGAACTAGAGTGATCACTAAACTGAGCCCATTTAGGGAAAGGGAAAACGCGCTTTGGCGAGTCCCTAAATCCTACGAAGGCTCATAGTTTCTGGGAAGTAGGATGTCCTGAACCCACAGTACCCTCTCGGTGCTAAATCCTACTCCCAACCTAATGACACTAGTTTTATACATGGTTTAACATAACATGGTACTGTACAGACAAGTCTCAACATAAACTTAAATATAGTAATGAAATAATGGTCTTCCTAACTTGTGATTTGAAAAGTCTGAAATAACAAGTAAATACATAGGTATCGGGTATTCATCACCCGCCAGCACTGAATGATTATAGAAAGTCGATCCAATATTTAAAAAAGTTTTCTAAAGTTATAATTCAAGGACCCAAAACATAAGACATTTCATAACTTGATAATTTACGTGAAAATAAACATAAGAATGAGGTAACCTTGGGATAATAACATGTTTATAAAGTTTAAAGCAAAATTCAAGAATTTAACATGATGCCATTTGAACATGACTTCGTGTTTTGAAACTCCAAACATTTAGGAGCATGATTAACGTAGAATAAAACCACAAGCTTGGCTTGAATGTAAAAATAATAAGAAAACATGGATAAATTTTATAGTATACATGGAAGGTGATCATAATTATAGTAAAATTCATACTCGAATCAAAAAAGGGGTTATGGGGCTCAATGGGTGAAAGTAACCTATTGATGAACACCCCACATACCTAAATTGGATGAATTCTTGAAGAAATATTGAAATCGGAACTTAACTTCTTGAGTTCTTAAGAGAGAAAGCTTGAATTTTGTTCTTGGGAAGAGGGGAAGGGTTTTTAAGTTGTATAATGAATGTGTGGGGTTAAGGGAGTGGAAATAATGTGTTTAAAACCCCTTAATTCATTTAAGAATGATTAGGGACGGTTTAGGGGTGTTAAAAGACTTCAAAACCCTTAATTTAAGACAAAGCAGAGTAACTTTTGGCACTTTGCTTTTGTTGGGCGGTGCACGCCAAAGGCACGCCTGAGGCTGTGCGGTGCACACCATAAGCACACCTTATCCAGTGGCTATTGGTGATTGTCAAGCAATGCACGGCCTTAGAACAAGGTCTAACATGTGGTGCACACTCATTTTTAAGTCCTAAAAGAACCCCTAACTCAACCCCTAACATCTAAACATGGTCTACCATAGAAATGGAGGGTCCTACAGGTCATTTTGAATGCATTATTTGAATGATACAATTATGGGGTGTTACATTATCTCCCCCTTGAGGATCATTCATCCTCGAATTAAATTATTTAAGCTGAAGTGCTAAGATTGAGAATGCTGAGATTGCACAATGAACACTCATGCACTGAATCATGATTACGTAACTGAATTTGAAACATGATACATGGACTGAGTTGAGTTTCATGAATACATGACATGACATGAGGATAGTTATATATCTAAGATATAGAATGAGAGAGTCGATTTATGAGAAATCATACCTCAAGGTTAGTCTAAATTCGTAAGGAAAAGATAGGGATAATTAGATCGCATATCGAATTCTTTCTCCCATATGGCTCCCTCAACGGACTAATTTCGCCATAGGACTTTAACCAAAGGAACTTCTTTATTCCTTAGACTAATAATTTGATGATCAAGGATTTTGAATGGAACTTCTTCGTAGGAAAGGCTATCCTTACCATCCATACTTTCTAAGGGAATAATGGAAGTTGAATCACCAATGCATTTCTTTAACAAGGAAACATGGAACTTCGGAAGCATTGATGACAAATTTGTAGGCAACTCTAACTCATAAGCTACCTTTCCAAATTGGCTCAAAATTCTATATGGACCAATATAGCGGGGACTGAGCTTCCCCTTCTTGCCAAATCTCTTCAGCCCTTTCATAGGAAAAAATTTCAAATTGACCAAGTCACCAATATCAAACTCAAGATCCCTTCTTCTCACATCTGCAAAAGATTTTAAATGACTTTGGGTTGTCTTCAGCCTTTCTCAAATTAACTGAACTTTCCCCATTGCCTTAAACACTGAATCTGGCCCTATAAAAGGTACCTTACCTATTTCAAACCAACCAATTGGAAATCTACATCTCCTCCTATAGAGAGCCTCAGAAGGAGCTATCTGAATACTGGAGTGATAACTATTTTTGTAAGCAAACTCAATCAAAGGTAAATGGTTATCCCAACCACCCTTATTGTCAATAAAATATGCCAATAAATGCCCTCTAAAGTCTGAGTGGTCCTCTCTGCCTGACCATCCGTTTGAGGATGAAAAGTTATACTGGGTGAACTTTGGCACCAAAACGCTTCTACCAAAAGTGAGAGGTAAATGGAGTACCTCTATCTTAAATGATAGACAATAGAACCCCATGCAACTTCACCAACTCCCTAAGATAGAGCCTTGTATAATTCTTTAGTAGAATACGAAGTATGAATTGGCAAGAAATAGGCTAACTTGGTTATTTTATCTACAATGACCCAACTCAAATCATGTTGATGACGCGTACGTGGCAAACCTATCACAAAATCCATGTTCACCACCACCCACTTTCAAGTGGGAATGCTAAACTATTGAAGTGTACCACTAGGCCTTTGGTGCTCAACCTTAACTTGCTAACAGTTTGAACACTTAGCCACAAACTCTGCCACACCCCTCTTTATACCACTCCACAAATAGATTTTTTGTAAGCAACGGTACATCTTAATGGATCTGAGGTGAATAGAATACCGTGCACCAGGAACTTTTGCTAATATTCGTTATATCAAACCATCAACACACGAAACACATAACCTGCCCTAACAATGAAGCACACCATCTACCTCTTGGGAGAAAACCTCTACCTTCTGATCTCTAACTGCCTCGTTCAACTTAACCAAACTAGGATCCCTGTCTTGCTTTTCTTTTACTTCACCAATCAATTAAGATTTTGAACCATTCTTAAACCATATACTACCTTCGGCCAAATCAGCAACCCAAACTCCTAACCTAGAAAGTTGATATACCTCAAGGACTAACTCTTTTTTATCATCCTCAGAATTGTCAACACTACCCATAGACAATCTACTAAGGGCATACACCACTACAATGGCCTTTCCTGAATGATACAACACACTAATATCATAGTCTTTAAACAACTCAAGCTATCTTCTCTGGCAAATATTTAGGTATTTTTACGTGAATACATACCATAATATCTTATGATTTATGGGTCGGATAATTCTGCTTATAGGGCTTAAGCGGTCTAGAGGTGTAGGATATGCCCTAATCTCTCTACATTAATACACAACCCAGACCAACTCTAGAAGCATCACAATATACTACAAACCCATTTGTGTTATCTGGAAAAGTCAAGACTAGGGCGAAAGTAAGTCGAGTCTTCAACTCTTGAAAAATCTTCTCACAGAAATCTAACTAGTGAAATTTAACCTTCTTTAGGGTTAGCCTCAACATGGTTGAAGCAATAGAAGATAACCATCAAAAAACCATCTGTAATAGCCAGCTAGACCCAAGAAACTCCTAATATCTAACAAAGAGATGGGTCTAGGCCAGCTTCTCACTACTTTGGTCTTTTAGAGATCAACTCGAATGCCATCACAAGAAATGAAATTACCAAGGAAAGATACTAATATCAACCAAAATTTGCACTTACTAAACTTTGACAATAACTGATTATCTCTAAGGGTTTGCAACACAACTCTCAGATGGGGTGCATGATCATTCTCACTATCGGAATAATCAAGGATGTCATATATGAAAACTATGACAAATATGTCAAAGTGCTTCTTGAACACCCTGTTCATCAAATCCATGAAAACTACAAGGTCATTTATTGGTCCAAGAGACATAACTAGGAATTCAAAGTGACCATACTAAGATCTGAAGGCTGTCTTTGGAATGTCACATTCTCTGACTCTAAGTTGATGATAGTCGGATCTGAGATATATCTTAGAGAAATAATTTGCACCCTGAAGTTGGTCGAATAAGTCCTCAATCCTGGGGAGAGAATATTTATTTTTTATTATGACTTTATTCAACTGACGGTAGGCGATGCACATTTTGAGAGAACCATCTTTCTTGCGCACGAATAGAGCTGGAGCACCCCATGGTGAAACACTAGGCCTGATGAAACCCTTATCCAAGAGATCCCTCAACTACTCTTTTAGATCCTTAAGATTGGATAGAGATATTTTGTAAGGTGTAATAGAGATAGTCTAGGTATCTGGAAGGAAATCTATTCTGAAGTCTATCTCCATTTCGGGAGGAACTATGAGAAGATCATCTGGGAAAACATCTAGAAATTCTTTTACTATTGAAACTGACTCATGACTCGAAGTTTTAAAATTTGATTCCTTGACTTGGACGATATGGTAAATACACCCCTTAGATATCATCTTTCTTACCTTAAGATAGGAAACAAACTGACCCTTAAGAACTGAAATACTACCCCTTCATTCAATAACTGGCTTATTAAGGAACTAGAACTATACAATTCTATTTCTACAGTCAACTAAGGTATAGAAAGAGTAGATAAAAAACCATGCCATGAAAGACATCAAAATCAGTCATCTATAAATCCACAAGATCAACTGAAGTAACTTTCTGAGACACTAAGACTGGGCAATTTCTGTAAACCCGTCTGGCTACAATAGACTTACCAACTGGGGTAGACACTGAGAAAGACACTATTAATATTTCAAGACTGACACCAAAGTCTACAGCGATGTAAGGAGTCACAAACAAAAGTGAAGCTCCAGGGTCTAGTAATGTATATACATAAAGATGGAAGACTTGTAATGTACCCGTAACCACATCAGGAGAACATTCTGATCATGCCGATTATGGAGAGCATATACCCTATTCTGGCACTGCTCACTGGTGGCACTGGAAGTGTCACCCTGTTGAGTCAGGCAACCTACTAGAGTTGATGAAAAATAGGACTAGCCCTGTTGGTGTGAATCTCCTCCCTTTTGGGCTACTACTTGACACACCTTGATCCTGTGTCCTGGATTGACACACCCAAAGTATACATTATTGCCTGTACGGCATTCACGCTGATGGTTCCTACCATACTTCCTTCATAGCAAGTTGGTACGACTACTATTTATACTATCCTGCGTCTTAGGGCCTGGCGTTCTATCCTGACTGTCCATCCTGAACTTAGACACTGGCTAAAGATAGAGTTGGGGCTGAAAATTTCTGGCAGAACTGAGAACGGTTACCACCTTCTGACTTTGGCTGAGAAAAGTTAAAACTACCTATTCTAGCCTTCTTATTCTTTTTCTCTTTCTCCTTATGTCTCTCCTCCTCAATATGCTGAGTATGAACCATAAGTCTAGATAGGTCCATCTTCTTAATCAACATGGCAGTCCTATACTCATTTACCACACAATCAAATACACCAGTACGAACTTACTCATCCTGGATCTAGAGTCAGCCACCAAATATATAGCATACCTCACCAAATGAGTGAACTTGAGCGAGTACTCTTTCACACTCATACTACCATGCTTCAAATTTATGAACTCCTGAACCTTCGCTTGCCTCAACTCTAGTGGGAAGAACCTGTTTAAGAAAGCCATGGCAAAGTACTTCCACTCTATAGGCCCTGCCTAATCACCTTTATCCTCTTTTCACTACTTGAACCAGGTGTGAAAAACTCTCTGCAAATGGTAAGAAGCCAAGTCTAGACTCTTACTTGAAGTAACACGCATGATGTCAATCACTTTTTGCACTCCATCCAAAAACTCTTGTGGATCCTCCTAAAACTTGGATCTAGAAAATATAGGGGGATTTAACTGGTTGACGTCTCGAACCCTAGATGCAGATGTAATCATGTAATGCCCCGAAATATCATCCCAAGATGCGACACGGTGCCCAAGGCTACACGTAGCCTCAAGCTAACCCTTTAAGCCAAAACACTACCCGTGGGTTCCAACATAACAACATACACGTTATCCTAAGGATATATATCTAAGTACATATCATATCACCTCGCACATGGCACGAAATATCGTTAGCCTATACATATATGGAATGTCTATACACAAACCAACCCAACAATACACTAGTCTGACATAGCATCTATACAATGAAATCAACGATCCATTGGGACAAACCCCCACCTGACTCAACAGACCAAAGGGATCAAAAAACAACAGCATAAAAACTAACGACTTGGACCTCGAACCATGAGGACTCACCACTGAAGGAACGTAGATGCGACACTCAGATATCACTGTCACAGCTGCGGCTGAGTACCTGAAACTACATCATGGTAAGAATGTAGCCCATAGAGAAATATGTGGGTCAGTACAAGATACGTACTGAGTATGTGGGGGCACATGCAAAATATAAATAATATCATAAATTTCGTAAAAACGTACATACGGACCATAATGCCACACCTGGCTTGAGTGACATTGAATTAAGCAACTCATAACATCTTAGATAAGAAATGTAGGAGAAGAACCTCATAAATCATTATAGATCATCATAGGCAACTTGACTTACCACATCAAAACTCAGAGTGACTCGGTATTTCAATAAGCATGACTCTTATGGACAGGGGAGTTTCCTATAACCGATAACCCTACGTGAGATACGTGGAATACCTACGTTTGAAACCCCTGTTGGCGGGAGCGTCATACTCTTTGACAGGGAGTACGATCTTAAAACTGCAATAATCATAATCGGGCTCTCTGGCTAATAATATCATCATCAAACAACCCTACGGTGGCACATAGGTTTGGGGAAATACCAAATTTCCCTCTCGGTGCTAAGTACTACTCCCCGACAAGCTCAGAACGCGTTAGGAAATCCACCACAACATCACAAGGGTCTATCATAAAGACCAAATCAAATCTCTTTCTCATTTATCAAATTATATCAATTTGTCGATTCCTAACTCAACACATTTTAGCTCAAAAATTTTTAATCTTCCTCAACATCAACAAGGTATCAAGACATAATATTTTCAACAATTTAACTCATCAAAACCTTCCGAAAAATACAAAGACTCATTGCAACTTCAATATCAACATTTTTTAATTTGCCATCCAACTCTCATTTAAAGGTACTTGAGACATCAACCCATAGTAGGGATATAGAATTTTCAATATCAATTATAAATTCATAATAAGGAAATAGTGGAATGATAGTATAAATCAAGGGTTAACAAATTAAATCATCATACTCTCATAATCAAATACTTTTTAGGCATAATTCCATCTCAACATCATACACATATCGGATGACATAATCCCATAGCTCATGGATGATAATATAAGATATAAAACCATATTTCCAATTCATGGTAAAACATGTAAAATTTCATGTCAATGTAATTCAACAAAAATACCAAGCACAAGATCGAAAGGATAATCTTGTTCAAAGCCCCACATACCTAAAAATGAAAGATGAATATGAACTTCAGACTTCAGAACTTTATTCATAAAAATAAAGGGTGCTTCTCGAAGCCCTTAACATGATCAACTCGAATCCCAAATCAATTTGAAATTTCTACGGTTCAATCAAGAGACATAGAAGGATAAAATTTGGAGTAGTAGGGTTGGGGTTTGAGCCATAGGAAATTTTAGAGAAAAATGATCTATTGAATTCTCTTAATGGACTTAAATTCATGGTTTACCTGGATGGACTGGAGTAGGAATGACCAAAATACCCTTAAAAATCAAATAATGTCAAATATGTCCTTTGGTGGACTGTTTTGATAGGCTGAAGTAGATCGACCATAACTTTTTGCTCCGATGGACAAATTAGATGAAACTAATTTCATTGGAAAGAGAACTTTCAGAGCTTTCTGCTGATATATAGTAGCTCACCCAGATCATTATGTACAAGGAGTTATGATCGTTTGAAGTTGACCCTAAAATTCTCCTGGCCTCAGTATTTTTTTCCTGCACATTTACTGTTCACCACTATTCACGGTTAGATCGGAATGATCATAACTCATCGCTCGAGTGTCCGTTTTGGAAGATCCATATATCGTTGGAATTATTATTCGATGCTCTATGTGATAACGGGTCGCATATCCAGAAATTCCACACAGAAAAATTATTAATCATGATAAAGAACAGAATTCAATACATTTTCGTTCGAGATCTTAACGAAAAAAAAATTTCGGGGCATCACATCATCTCCCCCTTGGAAACATTCATCCTCGAATGTTGATAGGTAGGTCAAGAATACTATGAAAATGAGTATATAGAGAAAAATCATCTTGCCCAAGCATATACTCCATTCTAGATTTTTTTAGATATCGTAGAAAACACGCAAGCCAAGATAAACATAGCAATAAGGATTAAATCAAAAGAGAACGATACCTTTGACATGCTCAGGATTCGTAGGAAAGAGATGGGGATATTTGGCGCGCATATCCGCTTCGGCTTCCCAATATCACTCTCCACGGATTGATTTCGCCAAAGCACTTTAACCAAAGGAACTTCCTTGTTTCTTAGCCTACGAACTTGAAAGTCAAAAACCTCAACTGGAATCTCTTCATATGAAAGACTATCTTGAATACCCGAGCTTTCGGAAGGATCAATCACAACAGAATCACCAATAGATTTCTTAAGCATAGAAACATGTAAAACCGGATGGACGTTAGATAACTCCCCGGGCAATTCAACCTTATACGCTACCTTCCCAATGCGATCCACAATCTTATAGGGACCAATGTAACGAGGACTTAGTTTCCCTTTCTTCCCAAATCTCTTCTCCCCTTTCATGGGTGAAACTTTAAAGTACACTAAATCACCAACATCAAATTCAAGGTCTTTCTTCCTTATATCTGCGTATGATTTTTGACGACTTTGGGCAGTTTTCAACCTTTCCCGAATTAACTTAACCTTCTCCATGGCCTCGAACACCGCTTCCAGTCCAGTCGCGGCAACCTCACCAACTTCAAACCAACCAATGGGTGATCTACACCTTCTACCATACAAAGCTTCAAACGGGGCCATTCCAATAGTAGCATGAAAACTATTATTGTAAGCAAACTCGATTAATGCTAAGTGCTCATCCCAACTACCTTTAAAATCAAGCACACATGCCCTCAACATATCTTCTAAAGTATGAATGGTCCGCTCGGCCTGACCATTTATTTGCGGATGGAAAGTAGAACTTAAACGAATTTAGGTAACGAGACCCTTCTGGAAAGATTTCCAAAACTGAGAGGTAAACTGAGTACCTCTGTCAGAAATAATAGCCAAAGGGATTCCATGAAGTCTGATGAGTTCCCGAATATATATTCTAGCATAATCTTCAGTTGTATATGATGAATGCACATGCAAGAAATGAGCTCATATCATCAGTTGATCTACGACAGCCCAAATCGAATCATGATGGCGACGAGAAGGAGGCAAACCAACTATGAAGTCCATATTCACTTCTTCCCACTTCTAAGTAGGAATGCTAAACTCTTGCATCATGCCACTGGGCCTTTGATGCTCTATTTTAACCTGTTGACACGTGGAACACTTCGCCACAAAATCTGCTATGTTCCTCTTCATACCGTTCCACCAATAGATTTCCCGCAAGGCATGGTATATCCTGGTAGCACCGGGATGGATGGACTATCGCGTACCATGCGCTTCCATCATAATCCTCTACTTCAAGTTATCAACATCAGGAACACATAATCTTTCTCGGAGTCTCAAAACGCCATCTCCCCCTTGGGAGAAAACCTCCACCTTTTGGTCTTTAACTAACTCTTTTAACCTGGCCAAGGTAGGATCCCTATCTTGCTTCTTCTTCACTTCTGAAACTAAAGAGGATTCGGAACCGCTTTGCACTCTTATACTACCCTCAACATCACCAAACAACCTAACCCCCAATCTAGCCAAACGATATACCTCACAGGCCAACTCCTTGTTACCAATCTCCATATGTGCTACGCTACGCTACCCATGGACTTCCGACTAAGGGCATCTGCTACTACATTGGCCTTGCCCGGATGATATAGCATGCTCATATTATAATCTTTCAACAGTTCTAACCATCGTCTCTGCCTAAGATTCAACTTCTTTTGGGTGAATACATACTGTAAGCTCTTATGGTCCGTGAAGACGTCGACATGTACACCATACAAATAATGTCTCCAGATTTTCAAAGCAAAAACCACGACAGCTAATTCAAGGTCATGGGTAGGATAATTCTTCTCGTGAGGCTTTAGCTGCCTGGAAGCATAAGCTATAACCTTGCCATTTTGCATCAATACACAACCCAAACCGACTCTGGAAGCATCGCAATACACCACAAAACCATCAACACTGTCAGGCAAAGCCAACACAGGGGCTGAAGTGAGTCGAGTCTTCAACTCCTAAAAACTCTTCTCACAAGATTCGAACCACATGAACTTCACTTTTTTTAGGTCAAACGGGTCATAGGAGACGCAATAGATGACAACCCTTCAACAAAATAGCGATAATAACCAGCTAGACCCAAGAAACTTCGGATATCAGAAAGAGAAATAGGTCTAGGCCAACTCTTTATAGCCTCTATCTTTTGAGGATCAACTCTAATACCTTCGGAAGAAACAACATGACCCAAGAAGGCTACAGAGTTCAGCCAGAACTTACACTTACTGATTTAGCATACAACCGATGAGTTCGAAGAGTTTCCAACACGATTCAGAGATGATCCGCATGATCACCCTCACTTCGGGAGTAAATAAGAATATCATCAAGGAACACTATTACAAATAAATCCAGATATGACCGGAATACACGGTTCATAAGATCCATGGAAGCCGTTAGAGCATTAATTAACCCGAAAGACATCACTAGAAATTCAAAATAATCGTAACGGGTTCGAAAGTCTATCTTGGGGATATCACATTCCCTAACCTTAAGTTGGTGATAACCGGATCTGAGGTCTATCTTTGAAAAGTAGGTTGCACCTTGCAATTGATCAAATAAATGATCAATTCGAGGAAGCGGATATTTATTCTTGATAGTAACCCTATTAAGCTTCCGGTAATCAATACACATCTGCAAAGAACCATCTTTCTTACGCACAAACAAGACAGGTGCACCCCACAGGGACAAACTAGGTATGATAAAGCTTTTGTCTAAAAGATTTTTCAATTGCTCTTTCAACTCTTTAAGTTCCGTGGGAGCCATGCGATATGGAGGAATGGAAATAGGCTGAGTATCGGGAAGAAGGTCAATCCCAAACTCTATCTCTCTATCAAGAGATACTCCAGGGAGATCTTTCGGAAAGATATCAAGAAACTCATTAACAACATTAATTGACTGAATGGTCGGGGTTTCAGACTTAGTGTCTTTAACCCGAACCAAATGGTGGATGCAACCCTTGGAAATCAACTTCCTAGATTTAAGATATGATATGAAACGACCCTTAGGAATCACAGAACTCCCGTACCATTCGAGGATAGGTTCATCAGGAAACTGAAACTTGACCACACGGGCACAATAATCAATAGATGCATAGCATGAGCGAAGCCAATCCATACCCAGATGATATCAAAGTCAACCATATCTAGCTCAATCAAATCAGCATACATAACCTGATGAAAGATAGTAATGGGACATTTCTTATACACCCGCTTAGCAATGACAGACTCTCCTACCGGAGTAGAAATAAAAATAGGCTCAGAAATTAGTTCAGGATTCATTTCAAAATTTACAGCAACCAGAGGTGTCACTTAAGAAAAACTCGAACCGGGGTCCATCAACACATAGACATCAAAATAGAAAATACGGAGCATACCAGTAACAACATCGGGAGAGTCCTTCTGCTCCTGACGAGGTAGTATAGCATAGAAATGATTCTGGCGTTGACCGCCAGCAGTACTAGAGGAGGCACCCTGAGGAGGAACTGGATGGGCTGCGGAAGGCGGGGCACTGGTAGCCTGACTCTGGGGATGGGCATCACGACTCCACTGTCTGGCATACGGGCAGTCTTTAAGTATGTGGCCCAAATTTCCACAACCAAAATAGCCCTGCTGCCCCATATAACACTCCCCAAAATGGTCTTTACCACACTTAGCATACGAAGGAGGATGAGGCCGGTTGCTTACACTATCCTGAGACCTGGAAGGTACCGACCTATTCCCGAGCTCCTGCCTGCCCTGATATACGAGAGCACTAGCTGAGGAAGGCACAGGTATAAATAGATGTCTCTAAAACTGAGGGCGACTCCCTCCGAAGAATCTAGTCTGACTAGACCCTTGTTGCTCCGATCTGACTCTCTTAATCCCTCTTACTCTTTCTCTTTCTTTTATCTTATCTGACACAATTTGTTGGGCATGAATCATTAACCTAGGAAGATCAATCTCCTTGTTGATCATAGAAGATCTACATTCTTTTACCACATAACTCGACACCCCAGTTAGAAACTTGCTCATACTAGCCCTCGAGTCAGCCATCATATTGGGAGCGTACTTCGATAACTGATTAAACTTAAGACAATACTCCTTAATCGATATGGAGCCTTGTCTCAAATTCATAAACTCCTCTATCTTAGCTTCCCGTAACTCAAGAGGAAAGAATCTATCCAAGAAAGCATCTTGGAACAATTGCCAAGTCACCGGAGCGGTATTTTCCTATCTACCCTTATTCCACATCTGCACCCAGTCATAGGCAACATCCTTCAACCGATAAGAAGCCATCTCCACACTTTTTTCCTCGGTCACGTGCATAATCTGTGTAATTTTCTTCATTTTATCAACATACATCTGCGGGTCCTCACCTACTCTCGACCCATGAAACTCTAGCGGATTCATCCGCATAAAGTCACGAATTCATGCTGTTATCGAATTATTTTCCTACAGAGGTGGAGCGTTGGCCTGAGTATTAGCGGTAACTGTCTGGGCTAGTATCTGAAAAGCTGCCCGAAATTCGACATGGGATACCATCTCATGTAACGGATCAACGGGTTGAGGTTGGTTGTTGTTTCCGTGAGCTCGACGTGGAGGCATTTTCTGTCATAAGAATGCACGAATTAACAGCAGAAGGAAACAATTGTAAGCATGATAGACTCTTGTAGAAAGAAGGAAACGACTTTTCCTAGAATGCCCCGCAGCCTCTTGATCATAGGTGTGGCGCGCTACACACCGATGCTCAAGACTCTATGTAACGCGGCTTGTCAGACTCCCTAGGACTCTTCACAACCTTAGGCTCTGATACCAAGTTTGTAATGGCCCGAAATATCATCCCGAGACACCACACGGGGCCCAAGGCTACACGTAGCCTCAAGATAACCCTTTAAGCCAAAACACTACCCTTGGGTTCCAACACAACAACATACATGCTACGCTAAGGATATATATATAAGTACATATTATATCACCTCGCACATGGCACGGAATATCGTTAGACTGTACATATATGGAATGTCTATACACAAACCAACCCAACAATACACTAGTCTGACATAGCCTCTATACAGCAAAATCAATGAGCCATTGGGAAAAACCCTCAACTGACTCAACAGACCAAAGGGATCACAAAACAACAGCACCATAACTAGCAACTTGGTCCTCGAACCATGAGGACTCACCACTGAAGGAACGTAGATGCGACACTCGGATATCACTGTCGCAGCTGCGACTGCGTACCTGAACCTACATCATGGTAAGAATGTAGCCCATAGAGAAATATGTGGGTCAGCACAAGATACGTACTGAGTATGTAGACGCACATACAAAATATAAATAATATCATAAATTTCATAAAAACGTACATACGGACCATAATGACACACCTGGATTAAGTGACATTGAATCATGCAACTTATAACATCTTCGATAAGAAATGTAGGAGAAAAACCTCATGAATCATTATAGATCATCATAGGCAACTTCACTTACCACATCAAAACTCGAAGTGACTCGGTATTTTAATAAATATGACTCTTATGGACAGGGGAGTTTCCTATAACCGACAACCCCACGTGAGCTACGTAGAATACCAACATTTGAAACCCCCGTTGGCGGGAGCATCATACTCTTTGACAGGGAGTACGACCTTAAAACTACAATAATCATAATCGGGCTCTCTGGCTAATAATATCATCATCAAACAACCCTACGGTGGCACATAGGTTTGGGAAAATACCAAATTTCCCTCTCGGTGCTAAGTACTACTCCCCGACAAGCTCAGAACGCATTAGGAAATCCACCACAACATCACAAGGGTCTATCATAAAGACCAAATCAAATCTCTTTCTCATTTATCAAATCGTATCAATTTGTGGATTCCTAACTCAACACATTTTAGCTCAAAATATTTTAATCTTTCTCAACATCAACAAGGTATCAATGCATTGAACCATAACCGACTCGACATTTGGACAAGGATATGAAGACTCAATACATAATATTTTCAACAATTTAACTCATCAAAACCATCCGGAAAATACCAAGACTCATTGTCACTTCAATATCAACATTTCTCAATTTGCCATCCAACTCTCATTTAAAGGTACTTGAGACATCAACCCATAGTAGGGATATAGAATTTTCAATATCAATTATAAATTCATAATAAGGAGATAGTGGAATGATAGTATAAATCAAGGGTTAACAAATTAAATCATCATACTCTCATAATCAAATACTTTTTAGGCATAATTCCATCTCAACATCATACACATATCGGATGACATAATCCCATAGCTCATGGACGATAATATAAGATATAAAACCATATTTCCAATTCATGGTAAAACATGTAAAATTTTAAGTCAATGTAATTCAACAAAAATACCGGGCACAAGATCAAAAAAATAATCTTGTTCAAAGCCCCACATACCTAATAATGGAAGATGAATATGAACTTCCGACTCCGGAACTTTATTCACGAAAATAAAGGGTGTTTCTCGAAGCCCTTAACATGATCAACTTGAATCCCAAATCAATTTAAAATTTCTACGGTTCAATCAAGAGACATAGAAGGATTAAATTTGGAGTAGTAGGGTTGGGGTTTGAGCCTTAGGAAATTTTGGAGAAAAATGAGCTATTGAATACTCTTAATGGAATTAAATACATGGTTTACCCAGATGGATTGGAGTTGGAATGACCAAAATACCCTTAAAAATCAAATAATGTCAAATCTGTCCTTTAGTGGACTGTTTTGATAGGATGAAGTAGATCAACCATAACTTTTTTCTCCGATGGACAAATTGGACGAAACTAATTTCATTGAAAAGAGGACTTTCAGAGCTTTCTGTTGATATATAGTATCTCACCTAGATCATTATGTACAAGAAGTTATGATCGTTTAAAGTTGACCCTAAAATTCGCCTGGCCTCAGTATTTTTTTCCTGCACACTTACTGTTCACCATTGTTCACGGTTAGATCGAAATGATCATAACTCATCGCTCGAGTGTCCGTTTTGGAAGATCCACATATCGTTGGAAAGTGTATTCGATGATCTACGCAATGATTGGTTGCATATCTAGAAATTCCACATAAAAAAATTATTAATCATGATAAAGAACAAAATTTAACACATTTTCGTCCGAGATCTTAATGGAAATTTTTTTTGGGGCATCACAAATCATCACCGAATTGGCTGGTGCAGTAGACTGCTGATTGTTTTGAGCAGCTATAGAATAGGCCAAGCTTGTGAAAGCATCCCTGAACTCAGCATGAGAAATATGGTCATTTAGGGGATCTTCTTGAATAGGTGGTGGTGTGGGTTTATCCCCGTTCCTTCTTCGATTATTTCTTATGGGAGGCATTATTTGTAAACGTAATGAAGTATGAGTTAGAAAGAGGAATTAAATATATCTTATGCTCTTTCATACATCATGAACATTGAAAGAAGGGAAACTTTCCTAAAAACTTCTTGTAGTCTTTTGTCCATAAGTGTGGTGTACTTCACCCCCATGAATAGGACTCTACTCAATGTGGCTTTTAGAAATCCCAGGACACTTTAAAACCTTAGGCTATGATACTAAGTTTTGTCACGACCCGAGGCTACCCCCTAGTCACAACATAGTGCTTAAGGCCACAAGTGACCCCAAGCTAATCTATGGTCTGGTACCTGTTATGAGCACCGAATAAAATAATAGTAAAAAACATCTACGGAAGATAAGCCAATAAAGTACAGTCAATTGGAATACTGAAATATTTAGAACGACATGTCTGAAGTATCTGATAGACACAAGAAACTGGACTGTCTATCTGAAAGTCTCTAAGTATACGGAGTTGATGGGACAAACCCCCAACTATCTCTAACTAAACTAAATTAAAGAAATAATGAAAAAATTAGAATATCATGTCACGTCCTCAATAGATAAGGACTCACCAATACTACTGCGGGGAACTGCTGAGATGTCTAGGGGTGATAGGGAAACAGTGCATCCGAACCTATGTTATAAGACAACATAGTGCAAGAGAAAAGTATTTGATCAGTACTTTGCATGTACTGATACATAATGTAAGGACTAACTGAAGTACATGTAAAATCTGAACATAGATGCAAAAATATGTAAAACTGAAAATGCAAGACCAAGTATTGTATACACTGACATTATTTGAATAACATTTGCAATTTGTATAACTGGCTAAATGAATGCTTAAAAATGACTACTTGGTCTAGAAAAATAGAACTGAAATAGTCTTCCAATAGTGCCTGAAATTGCAGGAGCTATCATGTAACCGATAAAAACCATGGGTGTTACCATGGAGTCCAACGTCTTACCCACGTTGAGAAGGGTTGTTCCATCCTTTCCATCAGAGTGGAAACTAAACTAAAGTGATCACTATAATGAGCCCATATTGGGTAAGGGGAAACGCTTTTTGGCAAGTCCCTAAATCCTATGGGGGCACTTAGTTTCTGGGAAGTAGGATGTGTTGAACCCATACTTCCCTCTCGGTGCTAAATCCTACTCCCAACTGAATGACATTGGTGTTATACATGGTTTAACATAACATGGTACTGTACTAACAAAGCTCAACATAAACTTGAATATAGTAATGAAATCATGGTCTGCCTAACTTGTGATTTGAAAAGTCTGAAATAACAAGTAAATACACAGGTATTAGGTGTTCATAACCTGCCAACACTGAATGATTATAGAAAGTCGATACAATATTTAAAACCATGATCTAAAGTTATAATTCAAGGACCCAAAACATGAGACATTTCATAACTTGATTATTTACATGAAAGTAAACATAAGAATGAGGTAACCTTGGGTTCATAAGATGTTTATACAGTTTAAAGCCAAATTCAAGAATTTAACATGATTCCATTTGAACAAGTTTTGGGGTTTTGAAACATCAAACATGTAAGAGCATGATTCATGTGGGATAAAACCATAAGATTGGCTTAAATGTAAAACTAACAAAAAAACATGGATAAATTTCATAGTTTACACGGAAGATGATCATAATTATAGTAAAATTCATACTCAAATAAAAAATGGATTTTTGGGTTTACTGCATTGATGAATACCCCACATACATCAATTGGATGACTTCTTGAAGAAATCTTGAAATCAGAACTTAAATTCTTGAGTTCTTGAGAGAAGAAGCTTGAATTTTGTTCTTGGGAAGAAGGGAAGGGTTTTTAAGTTATGTACTGAATGTTTGGGGTTAAGGGAGTGGAAATAAACTATTTAAAATCTTTTAATTTATTTAAGAATGACTAGGGATGGTTTAGGGGTGTGAAAAGACTTCAACGCCCTTAATTTAAGTCAAAATGGTGCAACTTTTGGCACTTTGCTTTTCCTGGGAGGAGCACGCCAAAAGTAAACCTGAGATTGTGTGGTACACGCCAAAAGAACACCTCATACAATGGATATTAGATATTTTCATATGACGCACGACCTTAGGACAAGGTCTAACATACGGTGCACATCATTTTTAAGGCCTAAAACTAGCCCCCAACTCAACCCATAACATTTAAACATGGTCTACCATCAAAATGGGGAGGTCCTAAAGGTCCTTTGGAATGCATTATTTGAGAGTTACAACTATGGGGTGTTCCACCCATGGGAGGATTTAGGATGGCAGAGCTACACAATTCCAAGTTAAAGGTTTTAAATGTATGCTAAACCTGGTTCCCTTCCCCGGCATGGTGTATATATATATATATAGGTATATGTATGTATGTCATTTGCATATGGTTTTTTACCTTGGTCTTGAATAATGACATTATTTTATCCTTATTTCTAAGTACATGATAGCGTTCACCCACTAATCCGTCTTCGGGCGCTGTATCCCCACGTATTGCATGAACCGGCCATACCACTTCTCCTTCTCAATGATCTTGGATTCGGGAACAGTTTTGTGTTAGACTGAAATAGTGAGCTTTCATACTCTGAAAGACTCCATTTCATGCTATGGTCTCCTTTTCATACTTTTGTTTCTTTCTTGAACTTTTGTTTTAGCTATGGTTGGGGGTATGTCCTGACTGGACGTTTTTGGATTTCAGATAGAGACTTTATGTGACTACTATGGGCATAGGCGGTGTCAGTATTGGTGTCTTCATTGGCATTGGTATTGGTATTGGGGCTATCACCATTTACATTCTTGGTTAGATGTTTAGATGGCTATGGTTATGAACTTTAAGAAAATTTCTTTCAGTTATAATTATTTCATCTCGTTATATCTTCGGAATTCATCTGACATAATGTATAGAGGGGTTATGGTTAGGTATTAGTGGCGGTCTCCAGTTCGGGTCGAACTTGAGATGCCCGACAAGACTAGGCCTTGGTTCAGGTCATCTCAAAAGGAAAAGTACAAGTATACAGGTATCACACATACAAATATCAAGGAAGAAATACACAAAGACAGGTTCACATCAAGGAAAATAATACATCAAAGAAATATACAAAGTAAATGCAAATGCAATGAATATGATAATGATAATGCTCACATCAAGGAAAATAATACATTAAAGAAATATACAAAGTAAATACAAATGCAATGAAGATGATGGTGATAATGCTAATGATGATGATGTCCAAGGTTGTTGCACAACCTCCGTATACACCTATGGAGCTAAAGCTTCCCAGCGTAGAACCCATGGGGGTTCTTCAACCCGTATACAACCAATATATATATCTCCTCTCTGACATGTCCATTAGTAGAGGGTTTTCAAGATGTCACAATTTCTGTTAGAAAAAGCAAGTGTTTCTAGTATTTCTACAATGTTACTAATGTTTCATGAATGTATATGATATGAGGATGTAATTCTCACAACTAACCAGAATGAGAACTTCCATATCCAACTTATATACCAACCAAGTGAGCCAATAATCCACTTAATATGTCCAACCATCCATGAATTCCAACATAAACCATATGCCAAGAGAGTAGAATATATCTAAATTACACCATTGATACTACATTAGGCTTTTTCATTAGCCGGATATAATTAATTTTACGTATACAAGGTCAACAATATCACATAAGACCCATATAGTCACACATAATAAATAATATTCTAAAAACCACCAAATACATCAATCTCCACATGGGCAGGATACAATAATTATTGTCATTTTTATTATTAGTTCCCATACCTTTAACATGCTTATGTATCAACATTAACTACCAAGCCTAGTTTAAAGAAAGTTAAGCCATAACCTACCTCGAATGCTAAACATCGATCCAAAAGCCTTTAGTTTGAAGACTTACTCTTCACGAACGGACTCAAAATCAACTAAATCATACAAATATAAAATCTATACGTCAAAAGAAAGTCAATGATACTCATATTGCCTATTTTGTGTCTGGATCAAAATGGACCCCCACAATAGATTTTCAAAAAAGAAGGTTAAAATCATACTTTTATTTCTGAAACATGTTCCCCATATTTATAGGAGGATACAGCTAAAAACCTAAGTGAAAACAAGTTAAAAACGAATTCCCAATTGAAGAAAAATCATGCTTAAGTTTTACCAACAAAAATCCTCGAAATTCATTTTCAAATCAATAATTGAAGTTGCTTTGAAGATGAAATTGAAAGAAAAGTGAGATTATAAGATAACAAAATTACCCAAGTGAAAACGAGTTGACATCGGAGTTTAAATCAGAGAATTTAAATTTTTAGGCCTTACAGGCCAAAATCCACAATTTCTACCTTTTTAATTCGGTTTAAACAAGAATTACATGATGAAATTTGGAGAAAACAGTTGAAATACATGTTATGGAGCTTACCTAAGCTTAAAAGTGGAAGAAATTTCTCAAAATCACAAAACCCTAAGCTCCAACTCTTAAAAATGGTGAAAAATGGCAAAACATGGGTATATAAAGGACCCAGGCATCACATACACGATCACCAAGTCGCGTACATAGTATTTAGACTGAGGGAGGGTATCGAATATGCGAACATGTTGTTGCATATGCGAGTCCTACAATCACGACCAAGATGTCGCTTATACGACACTTGCATCTATTCAGCTGAGTGTGTAAACGACTGACCCATCACGTCTGCGGGTGCACCTGCACCAGCTAGAGACTTGGAGAATATCCAAGTCTCTGTGGACCCCTCAAAATTCATCCAGAATTTCGTAAATGCAAACGAAATCAAATTCGACGCTCTGGACTTAATGGCAATATCATATTTTTGAAAAAATAACATTTTCATAAAGTTGACCCCCGAACCCAATTTCATAACTTTTCAAATCGATGGTCGAAATGAGATATAAAATTTATAAAATCACACGAACCATGTTACAAACCTAAAATTGACGTTTCAAATTTGTTGGCACAATCTGTTTATCCATTTGACGCATAGATAAAAAAATGTTGACTGAAGTCAATTATAAGGCTTTTCAAGCCATCAAAAACTATAATTTCACATAAATCACACTGAAATAAATTGGTAACCATGTCAAGCAACCTCACACCTTAAAAATACCACAACGCAACCACGGAGAGAGGTAAAATGGTCAAATCACACAAAAATAAATATTTCACATAAATCATCAAAAATCAGGTCGTTACACGTACCAATAAACTATTCTAGTTCCAACACTTTTTGAAATTGATAAATAGAGGCCACAATGAATACAAATATTAACCAAACAATATTCTTATGGTTAGAACCTAGATGAATCCCCAATAGAGTTGCTATTCTATTACGATCATTTTTGAAAAGTCAAAAACTTCATAACTTCGTGGCAGAAAAAGTCTATTTGAGAATGATTTAAAAAAATAATTTAGAGTCGTCACTTAATTTTTAGAAAATTAAGAAAATCATTAAACAAAGGTAATTTTAATACCTTTTTATTGAAAACTAGAGTCTAAGAAAGGGTTCAAGTTAAATTCAAACAAAGGTGTTAAGCACTTTCAAAAATTCACTAAGTATGGTTCCTGGCGGATTAAATGTATTTGGCTAATTTTGAAAATTCATTGAGTTTGTAACAATCTTATAAGTGCAACTTGTTTGAAAAAATTATTTAAACGAATAGAATTTATCCTATACTCATCCATCTACTTATTCCGAACCGTGAAATAAATAAAATATCAAAGTTCAAAATAAATCTAACTTAACAATCTTATTCGAGTCAAGTTTTTGAGTTAAGTAGTTAATCCAAATACCAAACGTCATTTGAAGATAATTAATAACTATGAAACAATATAGAAAATTCTCCAAGTTATTCTTCGAGCTTTAATCTGTCTAAATAGAGCGAATTATAAATATTAAATGATCAAAAAGAAATCAATAATTTTAGCATAAACTTGTTCCCCATGTTTTTATTCTCTTTTGTTTTCTAGTATCTATACGGATAAATGAGTTTCAATTGTCAATATAAAATATTATTTTAATTATAATTTAAAATTGATTAGCTATAATAATTTAATTTGTTATAAAATATACATCTATTTTTATTAATTATTTGCATAAAAATACAATATCATACCCAATAAAATCACATAATGAGGTTTGAGAAGGATAAAGTGTACGCAGACCTTACCACTACATTGAGAAGGTTTTATCTACATTAAAATATTATTATAAATTTTAAATTATCATCTATGTTTACTTATATAAATAAATATTAGAGTTTGATTATTATTAATAAAATTATTAGTTTTAATTTTGCTCATTCATTTTATTATAGAACATCATTTACTTATATACTCAGCAATATTTTTGACTTTTTTTCCCATCTAAGAAATAATATTTAATTTTTTTCATAGGAAATATGTTATACAAATTTTTAAAAATTAAAGTTGTGAGTATAAGTTTTTTTTTAAAATAAGGATTGATAATACAAGGATAAAATAGAAATTTTGAAAATTCAATTATGATAAAGGGAGGTGAATGATTATTATTTAAAAATTGAGGAGATATTTAGTTTTTAAATAATGTTAAAAGGTGCAAACGATTTTCATCCCCTTTAAATTTACCTAGTCAAGTGTAGGTGTGTTTTAAATATTTATTATAGTTCGAGGGGGTTCACATTTATATGACAAAAAAATAATATCTTTTGTCACGATTGTTATAAATGTATTTACATAATAGTGAATGTCTATCAAGATCTAATAAGATCTAGCTGATATCTATCAGAATTTAAAGTATCTGACTTTTAGTCAGAAACTAGGAGTATTTTCCCCTATAAATAAAGAGGTTTTATTCATTGTATTCTCAAATAATATAGAAGAGAAATAAGAATTACTCTCTCTATTCTCTCTCTACTCTTCTTTTTTGTTCTTTATTGTTTTATACACGTTATCAACACAAGTCTCAAACTTAAAAAAAAAAATTGGTGTTTCTCGTATGCTACGGGTTACACACTAGTTCACATACAACAACATGAGTCTCAAACTAAAAAAAAATGGTGTTTCTCATATGCTATGGGTTACACACTAGTTCATATACAACATTGCAAAGTCAGCAGTTGATGCATCCCACTAATAGCAATACACTCACCACTTGAAGAGTAATCACTGGGGATGCTATGCTATCACTGGAAAGTTAGAGTTGGAAAAGATTGACGCCTCAATAATGAGATCCACCACTGCAAAAATTGATGCTATATATTTTTGTTTGGTATTCACTGAATCTTAATAAAAATTATTTTTTAATTCCTTATTTATTTATATTTTTCTACTAATAATATAATTATTGTTGGATTTGAGGAAAAATAATTGGTTTGGAACCATTTATATTTTAAATTTATTTCTCAAGAACAATATTATCAAAAGGGATGATAATATGTTGGGTTCAAGTCCCATCAATTTATGCCTAAGACGTATTTATATGGGTAAGACGTTGAGTTTGAATCTCAATTCACCATATTGATGATATTATGATGGCTAAGGCAAAATAATGCGTTTTTAATGAAAAGTCATGAAATTCGGCCCATTGAATATGCTTCATTCCATGAAGTGAATGTGGTAACAATATATGATAAGTCTGAAATATGCAACTTACTTCATTCTTGAGGTGTATGTGGTAGCAGTGTATAATATATCTGAAAGAAGACAAGTGATTGAATGCACTAATATACGCACGGAGGGACAATATGATAATGATCATCAAAAGTGATGATATTTTTACACGCTTATATGATTATAAGATATACTAAAGAAAAATTCTCTACATCATATGATGCCTCGATTTGCTTCTGAAGTAGCAAAATCTTGAATGAGGTTATAAGATATGATAATTTGATAGGCTTAAGGCACGATTATATTCCATTCCTGGAGAATGAAAAACTTACTAATGCAAACGTGCACTTGATTGTGATTGTATCACAACTCACCTCCGAAAAAGGTTAAATAATTTTGAAATCTACTTCTGAAGTAGTAAATCTGAAATTTATTCATGTAATAGTAAATCTGAAATTTACTAAAGAAAAAGTACATGTCATGGTAAACTTGGAGTTTACTAGAATAAAAGTTCATAAATTGATATGAATGATTGTGACATCTCTAAGATGTGCTTGTATTGAAGAACTAGAAGATTCTTCAAGAATTGTTTATGTCGTTTGTTCTCATGATAAGTTGGTTGGACCAACTAATATTGGGATTGGATCCCTTCAAATCTGGAAATTATAAAAGGTGAATAAGGGCTCGTTCATCTATCATGTGATATGTTAAAATGATGCATCAATAAGATGATCACATGTACATTTATTGCCAACCTGCAGTTTGACATTCATAAAGTTGCTTGCTTAATAAAATTGAGTTAAGCATGACTTTCAGATTGTATAATCAAGATAATTCATCTTGATGATGATGGTTTAGCATTGAATGCCTTCGATAAATATCTAAACCATTGTTAATGAGAACAAAACTTAATGTATTGGTCTGAAATATGATATATTGCAATAGCATTTGTATGCATTAGACCAATAAATTATGATTATTTCTTCCCTCTCAATTGGTTCAAGGTCGGAAATCAATTATTCCATCTAATAATTTTGATGTGCGATATACGATTAATGAATATACCATAATGCACAAAGATGAATTCCTCAAAGAAGTAGAGGATATATGTTAGTTTTTCTAATATAAGGGGGAGATTATAAGAACTATAAATTATGTTAGGAATTATCACCATATCCTCATCCAAAAGATAATTCAAGTCAAATGCCGAAAGTATCTCATATTAAACGCAAGTGCTCTTATTTTGTGTTCTTAAAAGACAAAGTCTATACATGCATGAAGCGTGGTAGACTAATCGATTTCAAATGAAATAGTCCTTGAAAAATAAGGAGCAAATAATCATAATAAGAAGGCAATGAGCTCTTGAAAAAACTACGACATAACACTTCATGAAACCTTATAAGAGGTTCATGTACCTAAAAATAATGAAGTGATATATCATCAATATCTTTGACATAATATTGGCGCAATTTTGTGAAAGATTATGAGGATCTGAATTCTACGTTTATTTAAGCATGCTGACGTAGAAACATTTATCAAGTGACATGAAAGGATGCATTTTGGTAAGCATAAAACTTATTTGATTTGCAGTCCAAACACTTGAAGATGTCATTCATGAAATGTTGAATATTGACACTTGATAAAACTTATGTGAAAACTTTTAAGGATTCAAACTGCTTGAAGCATATAAAAGTTTCTGGGAAACTTATTCACAATCCTTATATTGTATAAACTTATAGCTTGAAAATCATTGGAACTTTTGGAGAGTTTTCAAAGCAATAAATTATTTGCTGAAATTCGAAATATATCAAATTGGATTGGTTATGAAATACTATATCTTAGTGCAATTGATGCACTCATGTACCTTGCAAATACTATAAGGCATATAGCCTTTTCGGTTAATATGTTAGAAAGGTATATTTCTACTCCTACTAGGAGACATCGAAATGGGATAAGATAAATGAGCTTATTTTATTCTAAAGATTGCAGTCCCGATCTTATTGGTCATGCTGATGTTGGGTACTCATCTGACCCGCATAAAGTTCGGTCTCAAATAGGCTATGTGTTCATATGTGGTGGTACTGTCATATCTTGGAGATATACAAAGAGTCTATCGTAGCCACTGCATCGAATCATGCTGAGATAATAGCTATTCATAAAGCAAGCCGAGAATGTGTATGATTGAGGTTCATGATACATCTCATTCGAGAAAAATATGGTGTAATATATGACAATCTACCCATAATTTTATACGGAGATAATGCATCATGCATAGCACATCTTAATGGAGGATTCATAAAAGGAGATAGAACAAAACACACTTCATCAAAGCTTTTCTACATACATGAGCTACAAAAGAATGGTGATATCAGCGTGCAACAGATTCGTTCAAGTGAAAATGTGGCTGATTTATTCACCAAGTCTTTACATATATTCACTCCTCTAATCTCAGGAGGATAACAAAAGAATAATTTGATACCGATAATACACGAACTAGTTTACTAATAAAAATGTTTTTTTTTTATGTCCAAAGTATTCCACAGCCGGCAGTCATGAGACTAATCTTCGTTTTTCGGTAAACACATTTTGCGGTAGGAAAAACAAAAAAAGTGTTCATTTAAATGAATTCACGGGCGTTTTCTGATTGTAACTGCAGAGACACAGGCAGTGTAGTGTACTAGTATAGTGTCTCTTTCTAATATATCTGTAATCCAATGCCTTTTCTTAACTCACATGTATGCATCCTTCTCAACCACCACCCGCAATCATTTAAATCTTTCTTAGGGGAAAAAATAAAGTAAAATTGATAACTTGCTCCAACTACGGGGACCTTGGCATCTTTCTTTATTGATAAATAAAAGTAATGTCACTCAAGATTCACCAGCTATTTTGAATGTGGGATCTGGGTTCCTTCTTTATTTGACCTAAGATAAGAGGCTTGCTACTAATTTAAAAGGAGCAATTATTGTGTTCATCAGTTTATCTGAGTCTGGTTTTGTCATTTGTCTCTTTCATTTGGGTTTCTTTGTTGACATGTTTGTTCCTTTTTCCTTAATTTGCAATTTCATAGAGAGAGGTTGAAGGTCAAATAATCAAGTTTTGATCCAAGGGTCGTTTTCCTTTATCCCAAGAGGCAACAATTCAGGTACCTCAACATTTGGATAAGAATTGATTTCTTTTTCTCATTAAGTGTCTTGTAGATTTGTCACTCAAATGTGAAACCTTCTTGTTCGGATCCATTGTCTTTTACTCCCTGTTTAAAAAAGAATGAGTTTAACTTACACACAGTTTGACACAGTTTAGTAAAGAAAAATTTTAAATCTTGATACGACAAATATATCAAAATGCCATGTGAAAAATTAAAAGTAAAAAGTTGCTTTTTGAAATGGATAAAAAATGAAAGTAAGTCCTTTTTTAAGCGGAGCAAGTAATATTTTTCATCATTTGCAGCTTCTTTTTCTTTCTTTGATTTATCAAATAAATGGACAATGTCTCTATTCTAAATATTTCAAATGGAAATGACATTGCTCAAAATTGGAACCTTTTGATATTTGTCTAGTCATAGACGGCGACTATGTGTTTATATTTTCTTCCGTTTTTAGTGACTTAAAGCAAACAAATCTGTCCGTCCGTCCGTCTGTCTTTGAAAAGCTTGGTTGAGATTTACTAGTTTATGTGGCTACATTTGCCAAATTCTAATAGTATAAACTTGTTTTTTTTCCAGATTTTAAGTTGGTAGCTGAAAATTTCGATTGATAGAAAATGCCTCCAGAGAGTCTGAGATCAGCTGTATATAGATCCTTTGTCACCTGTGATGATCCCAGAGGTGTTGTGGAATGTAAGACAATCAGAAAATCTAAGATTGCCGACCATCCGAAAATGGATAAAAATGTTGTAAAACAAAGAACAAGCAACCATTTGAATGTGTCTTCTTCATCAGACAAGGAAGAAGGGAGAGAGACAGTCTGCAAAAGAGCGGGATATAATCAGTTAAATTCCTCGTCTTCCTTCCAGCTAGCGGAGGTGTCTAGAGAAGCTCAAAAGCTGAACCAAGTGATTGATTCATGGTCTAACGGTATGAGCTTTGAAAGGCATTCCAAAGATATTGCAAAAGATTTGTTGAAAGGAGCTCTTGATTTGCAGGATTCACTAGTGATGCTAGGAGAGCTGCAAGAAGCTTCACAACATATGGCAAAGTTGAAGAAAAAGCAAAACGATAAGCCTGTAAAACATGGAATAGCCATTCAAAGAACCAAGTCCGAAAGGATTTCAGATGAAAGGTTAAACAGGCTTGAGTTTCAGAAACCAAGATTTTCTGTTGATGGGGCTTCCCAGGATTGTTTTGATGAGCTCAGGGAAGTGATAAGAGACAGCTTTGCTATTCAAAATCTGTTGCCACCAAGTTGTGCTTCAGAAAAGTCTCAGTTTGAAACAAGGAAAGTGGAATTATCTCCAGATCTCCCCTTTGCCAGATTCACAACTTCAGGTGTCTCGTCCTTTGAAAAGGCATGTGTTGGGAGAAGAAAAATGATTATATCATCGGATATCCCATCCGCTAGCTCAAGCCATTCCTCCATAGTTCAATCCCAAGAAATTATCTGTTTTGATTACTCCCCGACACTAGTTGAGCAGGAGAAGCCAGACGGGCCAAATTTAATTGCCAGACTGATGGGTCTTGAACAGATTCCTAGAAAGCCCCAGCACCAAACTTCCCAGAAGCACATCAAGAACGACAGGGTTGTCAAGAAGAGTAGACCTATATTTGAAATAGATCTGCCAAAAGCAAAGAAGCCAACATTCCTCAGTCAGAAGGTGGATCCAGAAAGAAGAGCATTGGATGAAATAATTGAAACCATGCACTTTAAGGGGCTTTTGAGAAGCAAGTCAATGGATAAATCTAATCATGGAACTAATCAATCTAGTCTTTCCGGTTTGTTAAATAGGTTTGTTGATTCTCCACCCATTGTGATAATGAAGCCTCAATATGCTATAGATTCTCAGGGTGAAAGGTTTCCTCCCTGTAATCATGAAGAAAATCCATCAGGCACTAGAAACACAATTGGAAAATGGGATTCGAAAGAAAAACGTTCACCTGAAAACTCTTATGATCAGAAGGGAACCTTGACTTTTACCATATACAAGAAATTGCAGGCAGGAAAAGATCAAAATAATAAATTCAGCAAAGAAAAATGGCGCAAGGATCATGGTGAAGCATCTGAAAAATCAAAGACTCTTAAAGTTCTGATTCAAGAGAAACGGCCTAAAACAAAGATTACAACTTCTCCTGGAAAGTATCGTGGTGAAGCACCTGCAGAATCAAAGACTTTTGATGTTCTGAGTCAAGAAAAACAGCGTAAAACAAAGATTAGATCTTCTTATCCTCGCAAGTATAGTGGTGAAGCACCTGCAAATTCAAAGACACTTGAAGTTCTGTTTCAAGAAAAACATCCTAACGCAAAGTTCAGAGCTTCTTCTCCCTGCAAGTATAGTGGTGAAGCACCTGCAAATTCAAAGACTGCTGAAGTTCTGATTCAGGGAAAACGGCCTAATACAATAACTAGAGCTTCTTTTACTGGGAAGACCCGGCAACCAAAGAAAGAAGCAATTGGAAATAGAGAGGATGAGACTCAACAAGTAGCTCCTGCTATCAGAAACTCTAAAGAAATGAAAAATGCCAAAACCAAGGACACTGCTAAATTTCAGGACCAAAGCAAGATGAGTGTTGTGAAAGTGAGAAAACCAGAGAGAAAGCCTTTGGTTGCACAGGAAAAAAGTACTATAACTGATCCTAAGCGCATCACAACCACTGCATCTCATAACTCCATTAAGAGGACGAAGAATGTTCAAGTTGACAAGCAGGTCAAGAGTACCTCCATTGCTGAGGTGAGTACATAGTTATAACTTATATTTTTGAATTTTCACTATCTTTCTCCTGGAAGCTATGTTTCTCATCTCTCATGTTATACTTTATTGGCCAATTTCCCTTCTTTAACTCATGTTTAGGGGACACTATTCTGTACATGTTGGTCCTCGTGTGAAAATTAATTATGGAGGACTTCTTTAGCATTGTCCCAGACTTATGGAATGAATTGATACAGGTTGACAACATGGAACACAAGGATGAAAATGTAGAAATGGTGAAGTCAGTAGCTGAAGACACAAATATAGCGACAACCGAAGTTACATCCTCAGAAGAGCTTCAATTAGAAAAAGGGGCTGATATCTTTGAGAATGTTGTCACCGGTAAGGCACTTCATTACTTGGCCAGTTTCATGCAATCGTACTGGTAATTCTAGAAATTCTTTTCAATTATTCGTCGTACATAGGCTTGTCAAGTAACTATTTCCACGGAATAACCTTAGGTGCTGCAATGTGGCTAGATATATATCCCAGATATTGTTCAACAGCAAGAATGATATTATCTTCATATCTAAGAAACCAAATGTGAATAGAATATTCTTCTTTTGCAGCTTAAAATATTTTCTTTCTTCTTTGGGAATAATGATATAGTAGTTTAGTACTTACGCAGCTGCATTGTATAACTGTTGGTTTTTAGCTTTGAAATTACAGAAATAACAGAGAAAGAGTTGGAGAAAAATAAAATCATCAATAGTATTGTCAAAAGGGAATTATTTTATTAATAACTCAAAACATATATTTATAGCTAAATTTCTAACTACACTTCAATTTAAATTGGGATAACTAATTCCTATTCAAATAATAAAGGTACAACTAATTCCTAAGACACATAGGACTCTAATAATTAAAAACTACTAAAAATATTTATTCCTACTTTATTTCTGAGACATATTTTCAAAACTCCTTGGATCAGAAATTGTCTCGGCTTCGACTGAATTTGACCTCTTGAATAAATCTGTCAATTCGTCTTTGTTCTTGCATGACTTATGTGCATCTTCTGATGGATTAAATAAGAAACTTTTACCTCTCATATCAATTTGTAAAATCTCAAGATTAGTGGAATCAAAGATTCGACAATAGTTATCTTCAAACAATAGTTTAAATCCTTCTTCCATTAGTTGACCAACACTTAACAAACTTTTATCAATATCGGGCACGTAAAACATATTTGAAATTATTTTTGTACCTGAAATTGTTTTGATTGCAACATTCCCTTTTCCTTCTGTAGGAATATAGTCACCATTCCCAATTCTGATTTTCTTTATTTCCCAAGGAAAAAACTCTTTAAAAAGAGTTTTGTCATATGTCATGTGGTTTGTACAACCACTATCAATTATCCAAAAATCAGATTTCTTGGTTAAAGAATATGTTGCCACAAATAAGTGATCTTCTTCTTCTTCTTTGGTGACTTGGGCATCTGCTTCATATTTTTTGAGATTTGTTTTTGCAAATCACGGGTTGCTGGCCAAGTTGATTACAAATCTTGCATTGTGTATCTAGTCTCTTCCAACATTTAAATGGAGGATGATCTATTTTGCCACAGTGCTGGTAAGGTGGGTAATTTTTTCTTGAATTATTACCCTTGCTTTAAGTCTTGTGGTTGACTGCCAAAGCTCTTTTAACCATACCATCCTGCCTCATAAGCCTCCTTTGCTCTTGCGTCTGCAACGTATTTAACAATTCTGCCAAGGTAATCATGGACAGGTCTTTTGTGTTTTCAAGGTAGTTATTGATACTTCGTATCTTTCAGGCACTGTAACAAGAATTTTTTCAACAATTCTCGAATCTTTAAATTTTGTGCCAAGCAATCTTACCTTGTTAACAATGCCAAGAAGACGGTCTGAGTACCTTCATGCCTTGTATTCTTTCATCTCCTGTATATTCTTCCTTTAGATAATCCCAAATTTCTTTTGCTGATTTAAAGACCGTAATTCTCGTGAAAATTGTTGGAGAAACACTAGCAAACAAAGTCGCTTTTGCTTTTGATTTTCTGATTTTCTTTTCCTTTTGTCTTTTGATCTGGGCCACCGTGGGATTATCGTGTTGCGGAACAACATCATAATCCTCCTCTACTGCTTCTCAAAGATCTAAAGCCTCAAGATAAGTCTCCATTCTTACTGTCCAAAGTTGGTAATTCTCACTATCAAAGATAGGAGGAGCTATTTGGGAAAAGTTGTTTTCAGAATTCATTTCTCACAGATCCCTCAAGAAACTGGCTCTTGATACCAATTATTGGTTTTTAGCTTTGAAATTGGAGAAATAAAAGAGAAAGAGTTGGAGAAAAATAAAATACGGCAATAGTATTGTCAAAGGAAATTATTTTATTAATAACTCAAAGCATATATTTATAGCTAAATTTCTAACTACACTCCAATTTAAATTGAGATAACTTATTCTATTCAAATAATAAAGGAACAACTAATTCCTAAGTCGCATAGGACTTTAATAATTAAAAACTACTAAAAATATCTATTTCTACTTTATTTCTGAGACATATTTTCAACAATAACCAAAACATTAAATAAAAGATCTGGTGGACTCAAAAGCTTCCATATATCTTTACGTATATATGTGGCTGACAATGAGGAAGATGTTCCAATATTTTTGAGAAGATATAAGAAGTTGTTTTCGAGTAAGACCCTTTTTTTTTTTGACAATTTATACATATAAAATGAAATTGTATCTTGATAACTCAATTACTGTGTTTCTGTGTGAAAGTTCTAAAGTCTGTAGCGGGATCATTCTGCTAACTAGACTCTTGGAGAAAAGTGTTGAATGACATGTTAGAATTAATTGAAGTGGTCTAATGTACTTCAACCTTTTATACTTCCTCAGGAAAAGCTTGTTCACTGGTCCACCCACTGTCTGCTATGTGCACATCTGCCTCTTTCTTCTTCCATAGCTTAAGAACCATGATAGATGGATGACAATCTGAAAGCTGTTACGCATGGAAATAGCTACTTCTAGTCATCTATGAAGCTCGAATACTCCTTTGGAGGAAATAGAGTCTGCACATGACTAGTGGTTGATCCAAGGAGATTTATCTGTCGGTCATTGTGAAATTTTTCTAAACTAGTACTTTTTCTATTGCAGATAATACTATCAATGGTGAAAGTTTCCCTTGTGAATCTAGCGTTACATTAATCCATTGTGTCGCTGACATCAAATTAGTGGAGCACATTAACTGTAACATCAATGTAGACTTCACTGAGAATGAGAACCTCAACTCCAGATCCACTACAAGGTATTTACTGTTGAGCAGTGAATCGTTCCTCTGTCGGTCCGAGGAGCTTTTTGAAACTGATGTATTGGAACCAACTATACGGCAGACAACTAGTGTAGATCATGAAATTGTCGATAGCGCATTCTTACTTGATTGTGCAAAGGAGTTGTTAGAACATAAAAGGTCTCAATGTGCACTGGCAGTTGATCCATTATCACTGAAGGCCATAAAGATGAGAAAATTTTCTGTGTCTTTTGACAAGTTGGTTAGTGAAATTTGTGATGGGATTGAAGTTTTGAGAAGTCACGATAAGGCTGCTGGAAAAAACCTTTCAGCAGATGCTGTTAATTCACTGCTAGAAAGAGATCTATGGTGCAAGGGAGTGGCCAGCAGTGCATGGGATTTAGGTTGGAGAACTGGATTAACTAACAATGAAGTTGAAGAGGTGGTGACTGACATTGAGAAGTATCTTTTAACTGCATTTATCGATGATTTGTTGGCTGACTTCATGCTATAGAACTAATACATATTCAGGTTGGCGATTTAGGAACTTGGCTTATATAAGCTGTAAAGTTGGAGCAACGGTAAAGTTGTTTCCGTGTGACCTCGGTCACAGGTTCAAGCCTGAAATCAGCCACTAATGCTTGCACAAGGGTAAGTTGTCTATGTCACACACCCCTCGGGGTGCGGCCTTCTTTCGACTCTGCTAATGCGGGATGCTTTGTGCACTGGACTGCCCTGCCCCACTTACATAATCTGTAAATAAAAATTCAATAGAGGAGTTGAAAAAGGTCTTTAAGAAGCTGAGGCATTGAGGTTTACTATCTCAAATTACATTTTAATGCTGAGTTGATCTTGAATTTGTACATTTTGTAACCATATAATTACAAAATGTAGTCAATCTTGATATGACTTGTTTGATTGCAATTTGGTGGAAGCTTGATCAGCTTTGTAGAATTTGTCAAAAAAAGCATGTGCACCACAATCTAGATGATGAAACCAGGTTTTGCTGTGAAATGTTGAATTTCAATTTTGTTTGGAAGGATGCGATAATCAGTTTTAGTTATATTTTAAAACTTGGTATCTCTGCAAAAGGTTTTCTTATCCGCTCGTCATATAATGTTTGTAAACATAGTAGCCAGAGGCCATTATGGAACTCAGGGTACAGAAGCATAAAAGCACCAACATGAAATGGTAAAGTACATAATCAGACGTGTGAAAAGAAATTCAGATAATTGGGTGCCTTAAAAGATTAAAACGTGAAGGGATAAACAAAAGTACCCTTTGAATGAATGATGGAACAACCAAAGTGTCACGACCTAAAAATCAAGGGTCATGATGGCACTTATTGCGGCAAGCTTTGACAAATAAGTCTATCATCCAAACTGATATGAAATAAGAAATCAACATAAAAACTCAAGGCAAGACTTTTAGAACGAAGTCGAACCACACAAATATGATAATAGCGGAAATACAATCAAGATACCAAACCAAATTCTAAAACTTGATGTCACAGTTTAAAAACTAATAAATACATCTCGAATTTCAAAAGATATAATGATAGTCCAAAAAGGACAAAAATCTGTCTCCAAATACTAAATAAGATATGAAAATAGACAGGAAGAGGTAGTAGACCAACTCCTGAAGCATAGGACATCCGCTACCTCGAATATACTCCAAATGCAGCCTGAGTCAGCTATCCGTGCGACACACTCGTACCTGGATGTGCACCGAAAGGAAGCAGTAGGGATGAGTGTGGTCCACTTGTACTCACTAGATATCATCGGCCGACTGAGTAAGTAGAAAATAAAGATATAAACACAAACTATGGGCATGTCACCGACAATTAGAAAATGTCCCAAACGATAGCCCACACCATCTCTACTAACCGCTCTACTACATAAACATATAACAAATACATGTAGGGGAAAGAAGAACAAATATACATGTACACCAAATACAAGTATAAGAAGATAGAACAAATGGAGAGATATCACGTCAAGAACAAAAATACAATCACAGAATAAACACAATATATGGAATGCAATGAAGATGATGATGATGATGTGATGCACGAGGTCGTTGCACAACCTCCATATATACCTACTGAGCTGTGCTCCCGAGGTAGGACCATAGGGGGTTCGTTAACCCATATTCAACCAATATCCAATATCAATATCCACATCTCCTCTCCGGCACATACATCGGTAGAGGGCTTTTAAAGATGTCACATTTTTTGTTAGAAAAAGCCAGTGTTTTAAGTATTTCCAGTATTTTCACGGTGGTACCAATATTTCATGAATGAATATTATATGAGGATGTAATGCTTACAAACAATCAAAATAAAAATTTCTAATATCCAACCAGTATACTATCACGACCCAAAAACCAAAGCTCATGATGGAACTGTTGCGACAAGCTTTGACAAGTATGTAAATCACCCAAAATGATACAAAATAAGAAATCAATACCAAAACTCAAGGTAAGACCACTAAAATAGAGTCTAACTACACATATATAAAGTGAGAGAAAAAATAATAAAGATATCAAATCAAATACCAAAACCTGATGTCATAGTGTAAGAACTACTAAATACATCTCTAATGTCAAAAGATACAAAAATAGTCCAAAAAGGATCAAGATTCTGAAACACCTAGATATTGGTCCCTTAGAAGAATTTCCTTGGTAGAATACAACTCATGGGTACCAGTTATACCCTAGGATACGACCTAAGGTCCTCTCTCTCGTATGTTGATCAGTGTTTGTTGGGTACATTCTATCTAAGATACAGTTTATCCTCTCCATAGTCGTATATTAGGATACGGGTCGTATACTACCTAGTCGTATGATGTGTTGGTCTTGATCTATTAGACACTGACTTGGATACGGGTTGCATGGTACCACTCGTAACTTTGGGTATGAATCATGCATGTATGGTTGTATGTTTGACAAATTAGGGGTCCATGGTGAGGCCTATCATGTGAGTTAGGATACCACTCACACCTAGAGTATGGTTTGGTGTGGGAGTCGTATCCTCCTACGGGTTAATTCCCAACTTTTAAGCTAGGGGATTTATGGACATTTCCCACCCTAAAATTCTCAAGTCCCCATTCTATATAATATATAGTGGCCTCCTAAAACATATTTTTAGTGGATCAATCATTCCAAATACTCTCTCAAACATACTCTTGAAGATTTGAAGGCTAGGGTTCCACAAGTGTTCATCTAAAGGCTAAGGGGTCAAGAATCCTTCCGTGAATAATCTTGTAAAAGGCATGTGATTCTTTCCCTATAATTATTTCTCAAATATCATGTTATTTAAACATTGTTTATGAATCATTAATAATGGTTTATGAAAAAAATGTTGAGGGTTTTGATGTATAGCGATGTGTAATGTTTTCTCTTAGTTAAACTTGTGATTATACGTGTTTTTGGTGATGGTTTGCACATGTGGATGTTTGTGAATTGTAATTTAAAAAATGGGTCAAGAGTAACCCTAATATTGATGGTTTTCACTTGGGTTTTGGTCATGGTAAGAGTATACCCTCAAGGTGTTTATGAAAATGTCTACTGGAATTAACTAGTCACATGTTGATGGCGATTTGACCTAAGAAAATGACTTGATGAGTAAGAATGATTGGTAAATGATCTTGTAAAGGCCTTGTTGGCCATGTAATGAGGTAAATGGTGCCCTTGGTGGTTTTATTTAACGGTGGTTTGATTGGTTAAAAAAAGGGTTAGAGTCCCTAACATGAAATCAAATTCTGTTTGAACTAAAGCTTGGCATAAGAATGCTAATGATTGATTTAATAAAGGTATTTATGACCAAAATTTGACTTGAATGATATTTTGAACTAATGCATTGGCTTGTTAAAGTGATTGATTGATATATGGCTTATGAAGACCTTGTGATCATGTATAATGTTGAATTGTGGCCTTGATGGCTTGAAATGGTTAAATGGGTTAGAGTCCCTAAATATGAATGATGTTATATAAATGCATGGACAAAGGGTTAGAGTCCCGATGTCAACTAGTAATGGACACGATAGCTTGTGGTTAGAGTCCACATGTATGATAAAATGGCTTGTGGTTTGAGTCACTTGCGTAATGAAATGGCTTGTGGTTAGAGTCCACATGCGTAATGAAATGACTTGTGGTTAGAGTCCACTTGACTAATAAAAGGCTTGTCTTTAGAGTCCACTTGCTTAATAAGATTGTTTTAGGTTAGATTCCTCTTGCTCGATGTAACCTAAGTGGTGGAAGGATAGAGTCCTCCACTTCATGGTTTGTTTTTGAGTGCTTTGAAATGCATGCTAAGGCCTTGTTATCTTTTGACACTTGATGTATCCATTTGTATTTACATGTCTATGTGTATAAATGTGGTGGCTTATTATTGTTTGACTTTGTATTGAATAATAACACTATTTTATCCTTACATTTGAGTTATATGCTAGCGCTCCAACCGTTAATCATCTCTGGATGTCGTGTCCACATGCTACATAGGGGTCGGAGCATCTTCTTCTCTTTCTGCATAGTGATCAGGTTTTCGGGTGGTTCGAGTATCGACATCGATGTGGTAAGCTTCCATCCTTCGAAAGGCATACATTTTTAGGGTCTTATTAGCTTATGTCATGGATTTATTTTGGATTTGGTTTTGGCTATTGTTGGGGGCTTGTCCTGACATAATATTGACTCTAGATTTATAGAGTCTTGTGGATGACTGTGAGCATGGGTAGATTGGTTGTTGAATGTTGATATTAATGAATGGCTAGACTTTCTTAAGTTATGATTATTAGTGTTGTTTTTTCTATCTCATTATATGTCTAGAGTTCATCCGATACTTGTGGATTGATGTGTTGGTTAGGTTGGGCTAATGGGACGATCTCCGGTCCTCGGCAGGGTTGAGATGCCCATACGACAAGGCTTGGTTTTGGGACGTACCAAGTTGGTATCAGAGACTAGGTTCATGGTTAGTTGGGTGTCCATAAAGTCGTGTCGAGTAGAGTCTCTTTTATGAGTGTGTAGCATGCCACACTTATAAGAGAGAGGCTACAAGACATTTAGGAATGTTCCACTATCTTGTTGTCTTATTTCAAGCTATAAAGTTTATGGTCTTGGATCCTTTTTATTTCTGTTTGCTCATTTTTTAGTTCATGCCTCCAAGAAGATTTGAAGCTCCTGCAGACCATTCCGCCCCAACTGGGGATGATGTTGATGGGACTCGCTCTACTTATGGAGTCCATACTCGGTCTAGGGGCCCAATACCCTATAGTCCGAGAGTTCCACCAGTTCCCTATAGTCCTTATCCGGTTCCTCAGGCTGACATGTCGAATGTTGAGTTTTGTCAGTCGATTCATATGACTGCTTAGTTGGTAGCTTCTTAGGCTGAGTGTGGTGCATCTTCTACTCTATGTTCTGAGGCCACAGGGGTTGGCCAGTGTATGAGGTTGAGTCCTCCAACCTTTATCAGTGTTAAGGTAGAGAAAGATCCCTAGGGTTTTCTTGATGAGATGGAAAAGATTTTAAGAGTCATGCATGCCACTAATGTGGAGCGAGTGGAGTTTTCATCCTATCAGTTGAAGGTGTACCAGACTAATGGTACGATGAGAAGGAACGGACAAGAGGTGGTGTAGATGAGTCATCTTTGTGGGAGGATTTCACTAATGCTTTTCTGAATTGCTTCTTTTCTTTAGAGTTGAGGGAATCAAAGACGGAGAAGTTTGTTAATCTAATGTAAGGAAAAATTCTGTCAAGGAGTATGCCATAAAGTTTTACCAATGTCTAGGTATGCTCCGGAGATGGTGTAAGATATAAGAGCTTAGATGAGGAAGTTCGCTTCAAGATTGTCTCGTGAGTTGGTCCTTGAGAGAAAGGCATCTTGGTTGATCAAGGATATGGATATCTCTAGATTTGTTGTGTATATGAAATAAGTACAGAAAGACAAAAAGAAGCAAGTTGTGTTTAGTGAAAAACAAAGGAAGATATTTAGGCCTTCTGAGCAAATTGGTGGAGATGGCGGTAGGTGGCCAAGAAAGAAGTAGGGGAGTTTCTGTCTCAGTTTGGTAGTGAATTTTGGGCACAGAGTGCCCAATCTCAGATTAGTGGGGCTCAGTCAGATCTAACCTACCCTCCTTATAGATTTTATAGTTAGTATCATCGTGGCTAGTGTAAGAAGAGGCGGAACATATGATTTATATGTGGTTAGATTGGGCACATGCAATGAGAGTGCCATCTCTAGTGGCTTCTTGATCTAATAGGGCCCCTATTTCTACTTCATCCTTCTCCTACACTAAAGGGTGTTGCTTCTGCTTCTGTTTCTGGTTCCGTCGTTGGCCAGAATTATTTGTATACACTTGCTACACGCCAGGAGTATGAGGCATCTCCAGATGTTGTTACAGGCATGTTGAAAATTTTCTCCTGTGATGTGTATTATTTGATTGATCCGGGGTCCACTCTTTCTTATGTGACCTCATTTGTGGCTGTGCATTTTGGTTTTGGTCCTGAGTGTCTGTCAGTTCCTTTTTATGTTTCTACCCTGGTAGGAGACACTGTAGTTGTTGAAAGAGTCTATAGGGGATGTGTGGTAGCTGTTGGTAGTAAAAAAAACTCTGCTAGACTTGATAGAGTTAGACATGGTCAATTTTGACGTTATTCTAGGGATGGATTGGTTGCATTCGATCCATGCTTCCTTAGATTGTCAGACCCATAGGGTCACATTTAAATTTCCTAATGAGCCGGTCATTGTATAGGAAAAGGGGTTCTTTAGTGCCTAAGGGGAGGTTCATCTCATATCTTAGAGCCCTAAATCTGATTTCTATGGGGTGTTTGTATCATGTAGTCTAGTTAAGGATTCTAACTCGGAAGGTCCTTCTATGGAATCAGTTCCCATGGTTAATGATTTTCCGGAGGTCCTTCTCGATGACCTTCCTAATATTCCTCCAAATAGGAAAATTGATTTTGGGATTGATTTTTTTCTGGACACTCATTCTATCTCTATCCCTTCTTATTAAATGGCTTCAATAGAGTTGAAGCAACATAAGGAGAAATTGAAAGATCTCTTAGATAAAGGTTTATCCCTCCTAGTATGTCTCCTTGGGGTGCTCCCATTTTGTTTGTGCATAAGAAGGATGGTTCCTTTCGAATGTGCATTAATTATTGTTAGTTGAATCAGGTGACCATAAAGAATAAATATCCTCTTCCTAGGATTGATGATTTGTTTGATCAACTTCAAAGTGCTTCTCTAAGATTGATCTTAGGCCGGGTTATCATCAACTTAAGATTAGGGGAGTGGATATCCCTAAGTCTACCTTCAAGACCCGGTATGGTCACTATGATTTCCTAGTCATGTCTTTTAGATTGACCAATTCCTCGACGACATTCATTGAATTGATGAATAGGGTCTTCCATCCGTTCTTGGATTTGTTAGTCATTGTCTTCATTGATGACATCTTGGTCTATTTTAAGAGTGAGGCGGATCATATCGATCACCTCCGTGCTGTGTTGCAAATCCTGAAGGACCATTGTTTATATGTGAAGTTCTCAAAGTGTGAGTTTTGGTTGAATGCTATAACTTTTTTTGTACATGTTATCTATAGTGAAGGGATCATGGTGGAACCACAAAAGGTTGCGGCAGTTAAGAAGTGGCCTAGACCTGCGACTCCAATTGATATTTGGAGCTTCTTGGGTCTAGCCGGTTACTATTAGAGATTTGTGGAGAGTTTTTAGACGATAGCTGCTCCATTGACTAAGTTGATCCAGAAGAAGGTCAAGTTCTTATGGTCAGATGTGTGTGAGGGTATTTTTAAGAAGTTGAAGAATTAATTGACTTCAGCACCAGTTTTGACCTTGCCCAAGCGTAATAATGGTTTTATAGTGTATTGTGTTGCTTCTCATATTGGGCATGGTTGTGTGTTGATGCAATATAGTAAGGCGGTGGCCTATGCGTTTAGGCGATTGAAAGTTCATAAGAAGAACAATCCTGCTCATGATTTGGAGTTATTGGCTGTGGGTTTTGCATTAAAGATTTGGCATCATTATCTCTATGGGGTTCATGTTGACATATTTTCTGATCATAAGAGCCTACAATACGTGTTTATTCAAAAAAAATTGAATCTTAGGCAAAAAAGGCGGCTTGAGTTATTAAAGGACTATGATATGAGTCTCCATTGCCATCTAGGTAATGCTAACATTATTGTTGATGCTCTTAGCAGGTTATCCATGAGGAGTTTGGCTCATGTTGATAAGGATAAGTGGGAGTTGGTGAAGGACATTCACCGATTGCCTAGTCTTAGAGTTTATCTCATGAACTCGGAGGATGGTGGAGTGTTTGTGCATCCGATGTCACAGTCATCTCTTGTGGTTGAGGTAAAGGAAAAACAAATATTAGATCCCTACTTGATGAAGATTAAGAGTCATGTGGGTCAACAAAAGGTTGTTGACTTTATGATTAGTGGTGATGATATCTTAAGGTACCAAGGTAGGCTATGTGTTCTCGATGTCGATGGATTGAAGGAAAGGATTATGGCCAAGGCTCATGGATATTGGTATGCTATTCATCCCGATTCTACAAAGATGTATCATGATCTTAGGGAGTTCTATTGGTGGAGTAATATGAAATGATATGTGGCTAGCTATGTGGCTAAGTGTATGGTGTGTCAATAAGTGGAAGTTGAGCACTTGAGACCCGATGGTTGGTATTAAGAGATAGAGTTGCCCAAATGGAAATGGGAAGTGATTAATATGTATTTAGTTACTGGTCTTCCCTGGTCTCAAAATCAATGTGATTCTATTTGGGTTATTGGGGATAGAATGACCAAGTCCGCTCATTTCTTGCTAGTAAGGACTAGTTATTCGATGGAGGATTATGCTAATTATATCTTGTGAAGATTTTGAAGTTGCATGGTGCTCCAGTTTCTATCACCTCAGATCGTGGTACTCCATTTTCATCTCATTTTTGGAAGTCATTTCAAAAAGGTTTGGGAACTAAGGTGTGCCTTAGTACCACTTTCCACTAATAAATGGATCGATAAGCGTAGGAGACTATCTAAACATTGGAAGATATGTTGCATTCTTGTGTGATTGATTATGGTGGTAGTTGGTACGACCATTAGCCTTTGATTGAGTTTGCTTAAAAAAATAGTTACCACTCCAGCAATGGTATGGCTCCTTTTGACGCATTGTATGGTAGGGGATGTCGATCTCCTATAGGGTGGTATGATCTTAGTGAGGGTAAGTTGTTTGGCCCTGATTTGATTCACCAAGCCTTGGAAAAGGTGAAGGTGATTTGTGATAGGTTAAAAATCGCTCAAAGTCGCCAAAAGTCTTATGCAAATGTAAGGCATAGGGATTCAAAATTTAATGTAGGTGATTGGGTATTCTTGAAAGTATCTCTCATAAAGGGTGTAATACAGTTTGGTAAGAAGGGGAATTTGAACCTCCGTTATGTTGATCAATATTAGATTTTGAAGAGGGTTGATAATTTTGCCTACGAATTGGAGTTGCCCTCTAGTTTGAGCTCCATCCATCTGGTATTTCATGTGTCCATGTTACAAAAATGTATAGGCGATCCTTCATTGGTTTTTCCCTTGGAGGGTATTGGTATTTTGGACTTTTTGTCCTATGAGGAGGTCCTGGTGAGGATCTTGGATCAGCAAGTTCGTCGGTTGTGAACAAAAGAGGTGGCTTTGGGAAGGTTCTATGGAGGAACTAAAATTCCGAGGAAGCTACTTAGGAGGTAGAAAAGGACATAAAGTCCAAGCATCTGCATTTTTTTACCATTCTGGAAACTCGTGCTTGAGGTATGTGTTAGTCCTCTTAACATGATTTATGTCTTTGATAGGGAATAGGTTCAAGACCCTAAATTGTGAACTGAGAAAGTGTTTTGATAGACAATGGGTCGAGTACCAAAGTCAATTGAATGAATGGTTGTGTTTTAACGTGGTTGAAATACCCTTGGTTTTGGTCGTTAGATAATTTCTTGGATTTTAGGTTTTTGGTCAAGGTATGAATAGGGGGTATGGGTCGTATGCTAGGGTATGTTTAGTAAGGTTGGGTCGTACACTAACTAATGTTGGTTGGTGGGTTGGATTGGTTTCTGGAATGGGTATGACTTAGGACGGTACTAGTCGTATGGTCGAATATGGGTCGTATGGTTAGGTTTTCCTTCACTTAATCTGAGACTTAGTAAATCAACTTGGATTTGAGTATGATTAGCTCACCATGGGTCGTAAGATAGGGTACAAGTCGTATTATCCCACTCATTTATTGGACAGTCTCAACTTCTTTTGGTTCTGTTATGGGTATGGGTTGAGGGAACTAGTTGTACCCTTGGATACGATTTGTATTACATGATTCGTATATTGAACGGTGTAGGGGTCTAAGGTACAAATAACGGGTACTACTCGTATTGAAGGGTACGATTGGTATGGTTGAGTCGTACCCACCTGCGAGGGTTTTATGCAGTTAAATTGGTGGTAATCTAGATATTTCCCCTCTTAATCCATTATGACCCCACGACTTGTATCACCCTTGGGAGGTTATTTTCCCTATTATTCTACTCATTAACACTTATGAAACATTCTCTAATCCTCTCTAGGGCTTTTGGGTAAAGAAAGGCTAGGGTTTTACTAATGGTGATTTCTCTGTATCATCTTATCAATTTAAGGCAAGATACTTCTCCCTCATTGTTAGATCCAACCAAAGGCATGCTTTATACAATGTTTTCATGATATGATTATTGTATAATTTTGGGGTTTTCAAATATATGCTGGGATTTTGGTATTAAATTCTTGGTTATGGTTTTTCCATGTTTTAGTTATGTTTTTACATGCATTAATGGTGGTTTGGACAATTGGTTGCATGAGAATGGTTAATTGGTAATTGGATTTGGTTTTGGAAACACTATGCCCCTAACATATTTGATAAAATGCCTATGATGATGCTTTTAATACATTTTTGGATTTTTAATGAAACTATTACATGGTATGGTTTGGTAATGGAACCTTAAATGACATAAATGGTTAAATGGAATGGTTTGATGGTCATGGTTATGGATAATTAAACTTCCTTGTTGGGTACGACGGAATCCCCCAAGTAAATATGTTAATGAACAACTTGTGGGGTATATGGAATTCCCCTAAGCAAACTTAATAATGGAACACTTGTGGGGTACATCGAAATCCTCCAAGATAACTTGATAATGTAATCTACGGGTACATGGGAATCCCTTTACATAAAAAGGTTGGCTAAGGACTTGCTTGCAAGCTATATTTGGTATTACGATACTACTTCTCATAGCCTTGGTTAATATTAATGGAATAATGGTTTGGTTGGTTGGAAATGGTTTTAATTGGGCAATAATGGTGGGGTGTGATAGCTAGCCGTAAAGGTGTGAGTCCAATAGATGGACACTGGAAACTCATGTTTGCTGACATAAGGGGTTGGTCATAGCCGTCATATATGATACTATGAGGTACATGGGAATCCTCTAAGTACACTGTACATATGTATCATGGAGAGAGAAGGGTACTCGAGAATCCCCTACTCTTATGGTATCTTTAGTTCATGCAGGTACATGCATCAAAACCCATTCAAAGGGTTACACTGGACCCATATAGCCCGTGGGTGGTTCTAGGATGGTTAAGCTACACATACCCAGGTTAATTGTTTTAAATGCATGCTAAACCCGGTTTCCTTTCCTGGCATGGTTATGTATATATATGTGTGTGGTTTGTATGCATATAGTTGTTTTACTTGGTTTTTACTAGATGAAATTATTTTATCCTTATCTTGAGTACTTTCTAGTTTTTACCCGCTAACTCGTCCTTGGGCAGCTGTATCCCTAACTGGCCATTCTACTCCTCCTGCTTAGGGATCGAATTTTAGGATCAACTCGATTAGGTTAAAGTGGTGAGCTTCCATATCCCGTAAGGCTCCATTTCATATCATGGACATCTCTATTTATTTTAGATACTTTATGGATATTGGTTTTGGCTATGGTTGGGGGCATGTGCCTACCGGATATTGGTTTACTTTTGGTTAGAGGTTTTTATGGAACTACTATAGGTTGGTATGGGCAGGATTGGTAGTAGTGTCAGCCTTAGTATTGACATTGGTATTGGGGATGATACCAATTGACTAAATTTCTCACTGTTCCATCCTTTTATATTATGTTATGGATAAGAACTTGGTTATTGTTTTGGTTTTGGCTTATGATTTTGGTTTGGCTATGGTTATCGGTTGGGCTCATTTGGGTTGGTCTTGGTCAGAGACCTATCCTAGAGTTTAGGTGTGTGCAATTACATACTATCTTAGTATATGTTCAGAATTTATCTGACCCAGGGTTTGCGTTTGGATGGTATGGTTGGGTATCGGGGGTGGTCTTCAGTCCAGGTTGGACTTGGGATGCCCATTACGACAAGGCACTGGGTTGGGTCGTGTCAATTTTGTATCAAAGCTTTAGGTTCGTTGTCAATTGGCAGTCCAAAAATTCGTGTCCAGTAGAGTCTCTTTTAGGGGTGTGTAGCGCGCCACACTCATAAGGGAGAGTCTACAAGAAATTTTGTAATGTTTCACTTTCTTAGTATTCTATTTTCAAGCTTGGAGTCTAAGTCCTAGAATCTTATCTAATCCTGGTTTGTTCGCTTTTCATACCATGCCTCGATGATCTGAGATGCAAAGTATCTCTTCTGTACAAGCTGGGGGCATTGTGGAAGGGACCAAAGGGATCCATACTAGGTCTAGGGGTCCAGTCCCTAATATTTATGGATTTCTATCGGTTGCTACTAGTCCTCCTCGGGGTGAGGTGACTAATGTGGAATTTTGCCAATCGAATAATGTTATTGCTTAGTTGGTTGCTGCTCAGGTTGAGTGGGATGCATCTGGTGTTCCATCTGCTGAGGCTACAAGGGTTGGCCAGTTTATGAAGATGAATCCTCCTACTTTTACTAGTGTGGAGGTAGAAGAGGATCCTTAAGGTTTCTTGGATGAAATGGAGAAAATATTTAGGGTAATGCAGGCCATGAATGTGGAAGGGGTGAATTTTGATGCTTACTAGCTTAAGGATATGGCGTACAATGGTACAAGGAATGAGATAGGGTGATAGGTGATGTTGATGAGTCTACTTTATCGGAGACTTTCTCTAATGTTTTTCTAAACCATTTCTTTCCTCAAGGGTTGAGAGAAGCAAAGGCGGAGAAATTTGTTAATCTGAGATAAGGAAAAATGTTTGTCAAGGAATATTCTTTAAAACTCATCAGCTGTCAAGGTATGCTCTAGAATTGGTGTCTAATATGAGGGAAAGGATGAGAAAGTTTTCTTCCAGACTGTCTTGAGATTTGATCCTTGAAAGCAAGGCTGCATTACTGATCAAGGATATAGGTATGTCCAGGTTGGTGGTTTATATTCAACAGGTGGAGGAAGAACAGTGAAAGCCGGCTAAATTTGGGGAAAGGCAGTGAAAGAATTTCAGGTCTATTGAATAAAATGGTGGGCAACAACAAGGTGGTCGGGATGGCGGTAAGTGGACAAAGAAGAAATGGTAGAGTTCTGGTTCCTTCTCTACATCTAGTGCTCCTTTCCTGAAATAGTTGGGTGATAGGCATCCGTAGGGTGGCGATAATTTCTAAGCATAGGGTGCCTAATCTCAGGCAAATGAGACTCAGTCGGCCTTATTATGCCCTCCTTATCGATTCTGTGGTAGGTTGCATAGGGGTTTCTTTGATGAGGGGAGTTAAAAGGTATTTTAAATGTGGTAATCTAGGCCATATGCTTAGAAATTGTCCAGTTGGTAAGGGTTCTTCGGGAGTGAGTAAGGATCCAGTTGCTTCATCTTCTGCTGTCGTGCCAAAGGGTACTGCTTCTGTGTCTGTTTCTGCTTCTGGTACTGGCACAGGTTAGAATAGGTTATATGCTCTTGCTACTCGACAGAAATCGAATACATCAGCTAATGTCATGACTTGTATATTACAACTCATTTCTCATGACATATATTGTTTACTTGATTTGAGGTCCACTCTTTTTTATGTGACCCCATTGTGGATGTGTATTTTTGTTTTGATCCTGGGGTTATTTGATCCTTTTTCTAATTCTATCTCGTAGGAGACCTTGTGGTTGCTAAGAGAGTCTATAGGGGGTGAGTGGTATCTGTTGGTAGTAGACAAACTTTGGTGGATTTTTTTGAACTTAATATGGTGGATTTTGATGTTATTCTATGGATGGATTGGTTACACTCTTGTTACACATCCTTAGATAGTCAGACCCGTAAGGTTGTCTTTAGGTTCCTTGGTGAACCGGTTATTGAGTGGGAGGGTGGTTCCCAACCTCATATAGGGAGGTTTATTTCTTATCTTAGAGATAGAGGTAAATCTCTAAAGGGTGTCTCTATCATTTGGTCCGAGTTAAAGATTATAACTCAAAAGATCATTCTTTTAATCCAGTTCCAGTGGTGAATGAATTTTATAGTCTTTTTGTATGATCTTCCTAATGTTCGTCATAATAGTGAGATTGAGTTTGGTATTGATTTGGTTCTGGAAACTCATCCAATATCTATTCCTCCTTATAGAATGGTTCTAGCTGAGTTGCGGGAACTCAAGGAGCAACTTAAGGATCTTTTGGATAGGGGATTCATCCGTGCTAGTGTATCCCCTTAGGGTGTACTAGTTTTATTCGTGCACAGAAAGATGGTTCCCTTAGGATGTAGATTGACTATCGACAATTGAATAAGATAACAGTAAAGAACAAGTATCTTCTTCCGAGGATAGATGACTTTTTTTTATCAGTTGTAAGGTGCCAAATTCTTTTCTAAGATAGATCTTCGGTCTGGGTATCATCAGCTTAATATTAGGGAGGATTATATCCCTAAGACGACTTTTCATACACGGTATGGTCACTTTGAGTTCTTGGTTATGTCATTCGGTTTGACTAATGCCCCGACGACATTTATGGATTTGATAAACAGAGTTTTCAGGCAGTTTCTGGGTATTTTTGTTATTTTGTTTATTGATGACATTTTGGTGTATTCCAAAAGTCATGTGGATCATGAAAATCACCTTTGTGTGGTGTTGCAAACCTCGAAAAAATAGTAGTTGTATGCCAAGTTCTCCAAGTGTGAGTTTTGGTTGAACGATGTGACTTTTCTTGGTCATATTATTTCTAGTGTGGGGATCATGGTGGATCCTCAAAAGGTGGTGTGGTTAAAAGGTGACTTAGACTCATGACTCCAACCGACACTCAGAGTTTCTTGGGTTTGGCTGGGTATTATAGGGACTTTGTGGAAGGTTTCTCAATGATAGCTGCCCTTTGACTTTGTTGACTTAAAAAAGGGTAAAGTTTTTTTTGGCCGAATGCTTGTGAAGGGAGTTTTTAGAAGATGAAGGATAAGATAACTTCGAGTCTGATTCTGACATCTCCCGAAGGCAATGAGGGGTTTGTGGTTTATTGTGATGCGTCCTGGGTAGGACTTGGTTGCATTTTGATGCAACATGGGAAAGTGATTCCTATGCTTCTAAGCATTTGAAGGTGCATGAGAAGAATTATCCTACTTATGATTTGGAGCTTTTAGTGGTGGTTTTTGCTTTGAAAATCTGGCGGCATTATTTGTATAGAGTGCACGTGGACATCTTTTCTGATCAGAAGAGTCTACAGTATGTGTTCACTCAGAAGGAGCTAAATCTTAGACAGAGGAGATGGTTGGATCTTTTCAAGGACTATGATATGAGTCTTCACTACCACCAAGGTAAAGCTAACATGGTTGCTGATTCTCTTAGTAGGTTATTGTAACGACCCGAGACTAGCCCCTAGTCGTCATACGATGCTTATAGTCCCGAGGGACCACAACCTAACCCATGAGCTAGTACCTGCTGTGAGCACTGAATAACTTGATCATAAATGCGGAAAAATATTGACATGCCATAAGGTTTTAATAACTGAAGTTAAAACTAAAATATGAGTCTATTGAACAACTGACTGAATCTGATAAAATAAAGATAAACTGGACCACTATCTGTAATATCTGAATACTGAATAACTGACTCTAATGTCTGAAATGCCTCTATAACTGACTGGCTGAATATGAGTTGATGGAACAGGCCCCAACTAACTCCAACTAACTTCTAACTGAGATATGAATATAATGTAAGCCTATCCTCGAAGTATGAGGACACACCACTATTACTGCTGAAAATCTGATGAGTCTATTTATGAGCCCGAAACTGAGCGTCAGAACCTATGATATAATACATCATAGCGCAAAAGAAAAGGTATGCGGTCAGTACTTTGAATGTACTGGTATGCTAAATGAGGTAGGCTGATATTCTTGGTTTTATGAATAGAATTAATGATTAACTGGATATGCACGTAAACCATGGAGTACTGAGTAGAGAACATGGAATCTGTAGATACTGATAATGCATGGAAATATGTAAATACTGAGGATGCATGACCAAGAATATAACATAACTGGGTAAAATCTATAAACTGAAATACTGAGATAACTGAAATCTATATGCTTTGGTCAAGCAACACTAAGACTGAATAGCTGAACTGGGACTGTAACTGAGACCACATCTGAGACTGTGGGAGGTATCATCTAACCAAAATTCCCTAATTTTCAGGGTCCAACCTGTAACCCTAGCTGTAAGGGTGCTAATACCGTGTCACGGGTACTAACAATGGCTGTGAGGATCCACTGAACTGATATAATGTCCAAAGGACTAAGGGTGTCAAGCTTGAACTAACGGGTGACCCCTGCGAGATAGTTAAGACTAATCTGATGGGTGACTACTCATATCGTACGTTGGCTACATAGTTCTGGAGTATAAAGACTGATACTAATGACTTTGCCTATATTATAGGGAAGCCGCTATCCTTACACTCGCTTAGTGCTAAATCCTACTCCCAACTGAAAGACACTGAGGTACTAGACTGTTCTGAGTTGAATAACTGATATCTGACTATTCTGAGAATGCACATAGTATAATATGAAGACTATTCTGTAATATACTAAAACTAGACTAAATAAACAACTATGGGTTTTGGGTATTCAATACCCCCAGGATTCAAAACAACAATACTAAAAAGACACTAAAGATTGAAGACCAAAACATGAAGGCTCTTATTAAATAAATCACTCTTGTAGGCATTTTATCAAACACTAATAGTTCATGGTTTAAAACAATCATAGGAATGTCATAGAATTTGTAGGAAAAGAATGAATTCATCATAATAGCATTAAATCATGGTTTAATTTAGTAAATCATAATTTTAAAACATGGAAGATTGAATAATAACAATAATTTCATGGTAACATGGTATAGAATCATAGTTCATGGAGATTCATGGATGAAATCATAATTTAAAACATAATAACTTGAAAAGATCACGATTTTATAATTTTAAAAGGTTGTTTGGACTCCATGGATGAATAAAATCCATGGATGAACATCTAACATACCTGGGTTAATGAATTTGAAGAGATGAATGGAGAGTTCTTGAGAAATTGCCTTGAATTTGAGAGCTAGGGTTTCTTGTTCTCGAAAGAGGGATTTTTTATTATGAGTGGAATTGAAATAATGATGACTACTTCGGGTGTTTAGGGGTTAAATTTCGTGTTTTAGGTTTGTTAGGGCCATTAAAAAAGACCCAAATACCCTTAAACGAATTTAAAAATGGAAGTTAAAAACTGACCATCCCGATTTTTGGCCTTGGCGCGATGTGTCACTATCGCGCCAAGCCACTGGAAAAGGGACAACTGGGACCTGGATAGACGGCATGATGCACCACCATCGCGGTAAAACTGTGGATGCAATTTTGGCCACCTCCGCAACACGCCATGATCGCGGAGGCCCACTGGAAATTGACAAATGGGAAATTGGCCTGCTCCGCAACGGACCATGATCGGGAGTCACAATGGAAATTGACAATTGTCATTTGGGCTACCTACTCTATGCGCTGAGGGTTAAAATAACGGCGTTTAACGACTGAAACTTAAAATCACCATAACTTCTTACCCGGTTATCGGATATAGGCAAATTTTATATCGGTGGAAAACTAACTAAATTTCCGTTGCAATGGAAGTATCTTAACTGAAAAATAATGAGTTTTTCGAAAATTTCATATACGAATACTCATGTATTGGGATTTAGATTATGCTAGTGAAATACGGGGTGTTACAATATCTCCCCCTTGGGATCATTCATCCCCGAATGAAACTGGTTAAGATGAGGGAACTAATGGACTGAGCTTACACAATGAATATGCATGTCTGATGCATAGAATGGATGACTGAACTTATTCATGAATGCATGACTAACAGGAACATTATGTACGGCTGAATTTGAGCATGACAGAGAAAAGAAAATCTTATGAAGATTAGTACCTTATACTGAATTTGGATTCGTAGAGTAAAGATGAGGGTACTTGGTCTGTATATCTGCCTTTTCTTCCCAACTGGATCCCTCAGCGGACTGATTCCGCCAAAGAACTTTGAATAGTAAAACTTCCTTGTTCCTTGGTTTACGAACTTGATGATCAAGAATTTCGACTATGACTTCCTCAAAGGAAAGACTGTTTTGAATATCTACACCTTCTAAGGGAACAACTACAGTTGGATCACCAATACACTTTTTCAACAAAGAGAAATGGAACACTAGGTGTACTGAGGCTAAATCTGACGGAAACTCAAGCCCATAATCTACCTTTCTAAAACGACAGAGAATTTTGTAGGGACCGATATATCGGGTACTGAGTTTCCCTTTCTTGCCAAAATCTCTTCACTTCTTTTATGGGAGAGATTTTCAAGTACATGAAATCACCAACCTCAAACTTAAGATCCTTTCTCCTCACATCAGTATACAATTTCTGTTGGCTCTGGGAAGCCTTAAGTCTTTCTCTGATCAACTGAACCTTTTCTAACACATCAAATACCAAGTCAGGCCCTACTACTGCAGCCTCACCTACTTCAAACCAACCAATTGGAGATCTACTTTTCCTACTATAGAGATCCTTAAATGGAGCCATACAAATACTGGAATGATAGTTATTATTGTATGTGAATTCAATCAAAGGAAAATGGTCATCCCAACTACCCTTGAAATCAACAACGCACTCTCTCAGCATATCCTCAAGAGTCTGAATGGTCCTTTCTACTTGACCGTCTGTCTGAGGATGGAAAGATGTACTCAGGTGGACTTGGGTACCAAGAACCTTTTGGAATGCTTTCTAAAAGTGAGAGGTAAACTGAGTACCTCTATTTGAGATGATAAATAAGGGAACACCGTGCAACCTAACCAACTCCCTGAGATAGAGATTGGCATAGTCCTCGGCTGAATAAGAGGTATGGACTGCCAAGAAATAAGCTGATTTGGTCATCCTGTCTATGATAACCCAAATAGAGTCATGCCGACGACAGGTACAAGGCAAACCTGTCACAAAGTCCATGTTCACTTCTTCCTATTCCCACATGGGAATAGTGAACTCCTGCATGGGCCTAGTAGGTTTTTGGTGCTCAACCTTAACTTGCTGAGATGTAGAGCACTTAGCTACAAACTCTGCAATATCTCTCTTCATTCCACTCCACCAATAGATCTCCCGCAAATCGCAGTACATCTTAGTGGCCCTTGGATGAATAGAGTAACATGTACCATGCGCTTCTGCAAGAATTCATTTTCTCAACTCATCTACACCAGGCACACACAATCTACCCTGGCAACACAAAGAACTATCTCCTTCTTAGGAGATAACCTCCACTTTCTGATCTCTAACTAATTTTTTCAACTTAACTAGACTTGGATCTCTATCCTATTTTTCTTTCTTCTCAGAAACTAGTGATGACTCTGTGCTACTCTGCACCCATACACTACCTTCTGCTGAATTGAGTAAACGGACACCTAGTCGGGAAAGTTGATGAACTTCCTAAGCTAACTTCTTACCATCCTCAACATGAGCTACACTACCCATAGACATTCTATTGAGAGCATCAGCCACTACATTGGTCTTGACTGGATGATATAGAATACTCATGTCATAATCCTTCAATAACACTAACCATTGTCTCTGATTCAAATTCAAATCTTTCTGAGATAACACATACTGAAGGCTTTTGTGATCTGTGAACACATCTATATGCACCCCATACAAGTAATGCCTCCAAATATTTAAGGCAAACACTACAGTTGCTATCTCAATATCACAAGTCAGATAATTCTTCTCATGAGGCTTAAGCTGTCTGGAGGCATAGAATATGACCTTACCTCTCTACATGAGGACATAACCCAAACCTACTCTGGATGCATCACAGTATACAACAAAACCATCTAAACCGTCTAATAGAGTCAAGACTGGGGCAGAGGTGAGTCATGTCTTCAACTTCTAAAAACTCTTCTCTCATAAATCTGACTACTAAAACTTAACTTTCTTCTGAGTTAATCTAGACATGGGGGACGCAATAGAAGAAAACTCTTCAACAAATCGACGGTAATAGCCAGCTAAACCCAAGAAACTCCTGATATTTGATAGAGAGATGAGTTTAGGCCAATTTCTCACCTCATTAGTCTTTTGAGGATCGACTCTAATGCCATCACCAGAAATAATAAGGCGAAGAAAAACTACTGATCTTATCCAGAATTCACACTTACTGAATTTAGTGAACAACTGATGAGCTCTAAGAGTCTGAAGCACTACTCTGAGGTGGTTTGCATGCTCATTTTTGCTACGGGAGTAAACAAGGATATCATCAATGAAGACTATGATGAACATGTCCAAGTACTGCTTAAACACTTATTTCATCAAGTCCATGAAGGGTACTGGGGCATTCATGAGACCAAAGGACATGACTACAAATTCAAAGTGACTATACCGAGTTTGGAAAGCTGTTTTTGGAATGTTACATTCTCTGACTCTAAGATGATGATTGCTTGATCAGAGGTCTATCTTGGAAAAGTAACTGGCACCCTGAAGTTGGTTGAAAAAGTCATCAATTGTAGGAAGTGGATATTTATTCTTGATTGTGACTTTGTTCAGCTGACGGTAGTGTATGCATATTTTTAGAGAACCTTCTTTCTTATGCATGAATATAGTAGGTGTGCCTCATGAGGAGATGTTGGGTGTGATGAATCCCTTCTCTAGGATATCCTTTAACGGTTCTTTTAGTTCTTTGAGTATCTGGGAGAAGGTCTATTCTGAAGTCAATTTCCCTTTCAGGAGGAACTCCAAGAAGATTTTCAAGAAACACATCTGAGAATTCTTTTACTACTTGAGCTAACTCAGGAGTAAGAGTTTCTGAGTTAGAGTTTTCAACTCACACGAGATGGTAAATACACCCCTTCGATATCATCTTTCTGGATCTAAGGTACTAAATTAACTGACCCCTAATAGCTATAGTACTACCCCTCTATTCAAGGACTGGTTCTTTTGGAAATTGAAAATGAACTATTTTGTTTCTACAATAAACTGAGGCATAGCATGAGTGGAGCCAATCTATGCCGAGAATGACGTCAAAATCCGTCATCTCTAACTCTATGAGATCAACTAAGGTAACTTTTTTAGATATTATGACTGAATTGTTCCTGTATATTTGCCTGGCTACAATGGAAACACCTACTGAGGTAGACACTGAAAAGGGATCTACTAGAGTTTCGGGACTGACTCTGAAATTGACAGCTATATATGGAGTTACAAAAGAAAGAGAAGCTCCAGGGTCTAGTAAAGCATAAACATGTAAGTGAAAGACTTGCAACATACTAGTAACTATTTTAGGAGAATTTTCCTGATATTGGAGGGACTGAAGAGCATATAATATATTCGAACGCTGACTACTGGTAGCACTAAAAGCAACACCCTACTGAGTTGGGCGCCCGGATGGAACTAATGACTGATGGGACTGGCCCTGTTGGCATGTATCCCTACCTTTCTGAGAAACTACCTGACACTCCTGAATCTGATGGCCTAGCTTGCCACACCCAAAGCACATATCACTACCCGCTCTACACTTACCCTGATGATGTCTGCCACACTTCTGAGATAAAATATTGGTACGAGTACTGCTAACACTGACCTGGGACTTAGAGCCTGGTGCCCTATCCCTATTGTTGTTTCTAAATTTAGGTACTGGGGCACTGGCTGAAGAAGGTACTGGGGCTGAAGACCTCTGATGAAACTGAGGACGATTACCACCTTTTGACTTTGGATAATTAAAATTACAACTACCCATCCTAGCTCTGTTATTTCCTCTCTCCCTCTCCTTAATCTTCTGCTCCTCTATCTGTTGAGCATGAACCATCAACCTAGACAAGTCCATCTCTCTAATCAGCATTATGGTCCTACACTCCTTGACCACACTATCAGACACGCCATACACAAACTTACTCATCTTGGACCTACTTTTAGCCACCACATGAGGAGCATATCTAGCTAACTGAGTGAAGTTGAGAGAATACTCCCTCACACTCATGCTGCCTTGCCTCAAATTAAAGAAATCTAACACTTTGGCCTCTCTCAACTCAATGGAAAGAATCTGTCCAAGAAAGATATGGAAATCTCTTCTAATTTTATAGGCCCTACATCAACACCTCTTCCAACTTTCCACTACTTAAACCAAATATGGGCTACATCCTGCAATTCATATTTAGCCAACTCGGCACTCTAACTAGATGTTACCCCCATAGCATTCGTTACCTTCTGAACCATATCTAAGAATTTTTATGGATCCTCTTTAGACTATGATCCTGTGAAAGAAGAAGGGTTTATTCGGGTGAAATCCCGAATTCTAGTTGCAATAATATTGACCATTGGGTTGGCCGGAATAACAACTGGCCATTCATTTTGTGCTGCTACAAAGTTTTCTAGAGTAGTGAACGCATCCCTGAATTCTACGTGACAGACATGCTCATCCAGAGGATCTTCCTGGATGGGCTGAGGGGTTGGCTGAGTTCTTGTTTTTCTTCCGTTCTTCTTGGGAGCCATGTTCTGTAAACGGAAGAAAGAAATAGATTAGACTAATAGTTTAACTTGATCTCATGCTCAATCGCACGACATGAATACTTGAAAAAAGGAAAACTTTTTCCAAAATGCCTTGTAGCCTCTCTTCCATAAGTGTGGCGCGCTACACACCCATGCACAAGACTCTACTCAACGCGACTTTCAAACTTCTTAGGACACTTTAAAACCTGGATTTGATACCAAGTTTGTAACGACCCGAGACTACCCCCTAGTCTTCATACAGTTCTTACAGTCCCGAGGGACCACAAGATAACCTATGGGCTAGTACCTACTGTGAGCACTAAATAACATGATCATAAATGTAGAAGAATAATGATATTCCATAAGGTTTTAATAACTAAATTTAAAACTAAAATATGTGTCTATAGAAACAACTGACTGGATCTGATAAAATAAAGATAAACTGGATCACTATTTGTTATATCTGAATACTGAATAACTGACTCTAATGTCTAAAAAGCCTCTATAATTGACTGACTGAATAAGAGTTAATGGGATAGGCCCTATATAACTCCAACTAACTACTAACTGAGACATGAAATAAAGTAAGCCTATACTCGAAGTATGAGGACTCAGCACTGCTACTGCTAAAAATCTGATGAGTTTATTCACGAGATGGGAATTTAGCGTCAGAACCTATGATATAATACATCATAGCGCAAAAAAAAAGGTATGCGATCAGTACTTTGAATGCACTGGTATGCTAAATGAGGTAGGCTGATATGCATGGTTTCATGAACAGAACTAATGATTAACTAGATATACATGTAAACCTTAGAGTACTAAGTATAGTACATGGAATCTGTAGATACTGATAATGCATGGAAATTTGTAAATACTGAGGATGCATAACCAAGCATATAACATAACTGAGTAAAATCTATAAACTGAAATACGGAGATAACTGAAATTTGTATGCTTTGGTCAAGAAACACTAAGACTGAATAGCTGAACAGAGACTGTAACTGAGACCATATCTAAGACTATGGGAGGTATCATCTAACCGACATTCCCAAATTTGAGCTAATCAGGGTCCAACCCGTAACCCCAGCTGAAAGGGTGCTAATACCGTGCCACGGGTACAAACAATGGCTGTGTGAATCCACTAAAACGATATAATGTCCAAAGGACTAAGGGTGTTAAGCCTGAACTAATGGGTGACCCCTGCGATATAGTCAAGCCTAATCTGACGGGTGACTACTCATATCCTATGCTGGCTACGTAGTTCTACAGTATAGGGACTTCTACTAAAGACTCTTCCTATCTTACAGGGAAGCCACCATCCCTACACTCGATCGGTGCTAAATCCTACTCCCAATTAAAAGACAATGAGGTACTAGACTGTTCTGAGTTGAATAACTAATATCTGACTATTATGAGAATGCTCATAGTATAATCCTATGTATTGGCATAACCTTCTAAATGGGCGATGGCATAACTACTCTTCTTCTCTTCGGTAAGCTCATTGACTTGGAAGATCCTTTCACAAGAGGACTTCCATGAGAGATAATATTTGAGATCACTCTTACCTTTGAAAGTGGGAAGACTAACCTTGATGGAATTGATTCCCACATATTGATCTCGATTACCTTGTTGATTCCATTGATCATGACCTTGGGGACGGTTTCCCAAGTTTTCTCTACCATAGGACATCAAAACAATTCTTCTTCCTCAACCTCGAAATCTCCTTTGATCCATTGGTCTACCTCTCATCTCTCCTACCATCAAGTTGGCTTCTTTAAATGCTCTATATTCCTTTTGTTATTCCCCTCCCTCTTCTTCTTCTATGTGGATGGGTTGGTTTTGCTGAAGTGGTTCTTGAAATGGGGGAACTTGGTTTGATGAAGGTTGAGGAATTTGGTTTCTTGGTTCTTCTTGTTGGACTTGATTGAAGTGGGGTTGGAGTGGATGAACATGGTTTTTATTTTGGGGGTAGGTGGTAGTTTAAATAATGGGATCTTGTGGAGGTCTTGGTGGGTTAAACATTTGGTAAAGGGTTCCTGGGGAAATAGTAGTGAATGTGTTTTGAGCATGTTCGCTTGAAGAGGCATGATAAGGGTGAGAGGTGGAGAGTATAGAATTCTCTCATCATTGCATTTCCCTTAACCTTCCATCCATAGTATTCATACTTCCTTCCACCGAGGCCACACGACTGTTCAAGGTATTAAGCTTCTCCATTATGACCATTATTATAACACTAAGAGAATTAGTATCTAAGGTTTGGGGTGATTCTCCTTCCATTGTCATTGTACCTAAGAGTAGAAACTAACAAAAAACAAACAAACAAGTTAGCATAAAAGAAAGAACCTCATAACTCTACACTCCTTTGGTTACCTAGCACTTGGCTTCACAAGTGTTGAATATTCGTTTATACTCCAGTGAGAATTGGGGTATCATATCTACTCTTATTCGGAATGGATTCTTGTTTGAATGACTCAAATAAATCTCGTACAGACTTATGCCAAGAAGTTATGATGATGTAAAATGATAAAAACACTCAAAGAAGTGAACTCAAGAACTGATTCAAACTAAGTAGATGGATTACTAGTTATTAATTTGTGTTAGAATAAAGTAAAAGATGTTTAAGAATCATGAAAATGAAACTAAGAATCTAAAATGATCTTACGAAACTTTTGTCGAGGTAACTGACTCTGTGACTGACTATCACTTGGCTGACGGGCCGTCGGGGTGGCCATCAGGCCTTATCCAGAAAGTGGGGGAACACTACTTGGGGTGACGATGGTGTTGGCATACCGTTGAGGCTCTGACGGGCCATCAGGTTGTCCTTCATCCTCTCCAGCTGTATAATTTCATGGGCCCTTATTCTTTTGAAGAATATTCCTTGAGGATAAAATAGGTACAACTCCCCTTTCTTGATTTTTTTTGGATCAAACTCTTGTTTTATAGCTCGTTCTTCAACAAGTCATAAAGAACTTGAAAAACATTCAAATTTTTGACCCTCAATTAAAAGAACTCGAAATTTGATAAAATTCAAACCCCAAGCTTCTTCCAAGCTCCCAAACAAACCCCAATAATTTTTATAGCTTGAATTTTACCCAACACTCTCAGATTTTCAAACTTGAATTTTCAACTTCAAGCTTCAACAATGGTGGGTCACTCAAAACATGTCGGATTAAGCTCAAATTTTAGATAACGACTGAATTAGTACCAAAGAACACTATTCGAGCACTAGAAAAACCAAGAGACACAAAAATCCAAAACTCACACACCAACACAACCTAAAATGTGAATAGGATTTTTTTATAATTTTTGAGATAACAAACCCAAGACTAGAACCATAGGAACGATTCTAAGCTCGACTCTTATACCAAATAATACCAATCGAGATTCAAAATCAAGAAATATACTACGAAAACTATGGATAATAGATTCAATATAAGAGATAGAAGATTGACATAAGAAACTATAAGAAAATTAAGAACAAATGGGTGTTTCAAACTCCAAAACCCTTAATCCAATAGATTCAAACACCAAAACTCTACGTGGACTAAGAAGGATTCAACGCCGTCGAAACCCCCATTTCTAAAAAAACATTCAATAGAAGTTTCACCAAACACTCTTTCAAGAGTAATATTCATTCAATAATCAACAAAACTAAGTAAAATGACCTACTAAGTTTCTATTTATAGTCTAACCAAGGCCCGTAAGTGACCTATGCATTAAAATTAAACAAAAGACCATGAGTTTGGAATTCTATCTACCAGCAATGGCCTAAATAATGATCATTCACTAGGTTGACATTCCATCAACTTGTCCATCAGTCATAGGCAGTAAGCTTCCTTCTTGGGCTTCCTGTGACGGTCCCTGTGACGGAAAGTCACCTTAGTGACTGTCCATGACACCTTTGGTCATGCCAAAACAGTGAAGTCCACTCTTCTCCTTACTTCAATGACCTTCCAAATCAATCCTCAATGCATTATATCCCGTGGTAGGCATTAAAACGAGCTACTACACTTCTCTTTTGGTGAATATATCTTGCAACACTTGAAATTTTTTAGCTTGGATTTGAGTGAATGGTCTCGGGGAACTTCCAAGAGGCCTTGAAGATCTCAGAATCATATCAATAGAGACCATATATGATAATAAAAGGTATATAGGAATCCTCTAAGTACACTGTACATATGTATATGGAGAGTGAAAGGCACCCGAGAATCTCCTACTCTTATGGTTTCTTCGGCTCGTGTGGCTACACATATCGGGGCCTATTAAGGGGGTTAAACATGACCCATATAGCCTATAGGTGGTTCTAGTATGGTCAAGCTACACATACCCAGGTTAATGGTTTTGAATGCATGCTAAACCCGATTTTCTTTCCTGGCATGGTTGTGTATTTACATATGTGTGGTTTGTATTCATATGGTTATTTTACTAGATGGATTATTTTTTCCTTATCCTAAGTACTTGCTAGAATTCACCCACTAACCCTTTCTCGGGCGGCGGTATGCCCTACGTGATATAGGATCCGACCGTTTTACTCCTCCTACTTAGTGATCAAATTTTGGGATCAGCTCGATTGGATTATAGTGGTGAGCTTTCATATTTAAGAACACTCTATTTCATATCATGGACATCTCTATTTATTTTTCATACTTTATGGATATTGGTTTTGGATATGGTTGGGGGCATGTCTCGACTGGATATTGGTTTCTTTTGGTTAGAGGCTTTTGTGAAACTACTATGGGTTGGTATAGGCTGGATCGATAGTGGTTTTAGCCTTAGTATTGGCATTGGTATTGGGGATGATATTGGTTGACTAAATTTCTCGCTGTTCTATCCTTTTATATTATGTTATGGACTGGAACTTGGTTATTATTTTTGTTTTGACTTATGATTTTGGTTTGGCTATGGTTATTGGTTGGGATCATTTGGGCCAATATCAATCATAGACCTATCCCAAAGTCTGGATGTGTGAAATTATATGGTATCTTGTTATATGTTCAGAATTCATCCATCTTAGGGTATGCGTTTGGATGGTATGGTTAGGTATCGGGGGTGGTCTCCAGTCCTAATTGGACTTGGGATGCCTATTACAACAAGGCCCCGAGTTGGTTCATGTCAGTGGTTAAAGGTTAGTTTTGATGTGTAATAGTGTGTTAACTCATGCTTGTGCTTTCCTTACCAGTCATTCGAGGATGAATAATCCAAGTGAGGGAGAATTGAAACACCTAGACTTTGGACCCTTAGAAGAATTTCCTTGGTTGAGATTTTTGGCAGGGTACGACTCATAGGTACTAGTCGTACCCTAGGATACGACCTAAGGTCCTCTTTCTCGTACGTTGATCAGTGTTTGTTGGGCACATTCTATCCAAGATATCGTTTAGCCTCTCCATAGTCATATGTTAGGGTATGGGTCATATACTACCTAGTCGTATAAAGTGTTGGTCTTGATCTAATGCACATTGACTTGGGTACGGCTTGCATGGTACCATTCATTCCTTTGGGTACAAGTCATGAATTCATGGTCATATGTTGGGCAGATTAGGGGTCCATGGTGAGGCCAAGGGTACGAGTTAGGGTACCACTCATACCCTAGGGTATGGTTTAGTGTGGGAGTCGTACCCTTCTACGGGTTAATTTCCAGCTTTTAAGCTAGGGGTTTTATGGACATTTCCCACCCCAAAACCCTTAAGTACCCATGCTATATAATATATTGTGGCCTCCTAAAACACATTTTCTTTGGATCATACATTCCAAATACTCTCTCAAACACACTCTTGAAGATTTGAAGACTAGGGTTCCACAAGTGTTCATCTAAAGGCTAAGGGGTCAAGAATCCTTCCGTGAATCATCTTGTAAAAGTCATGTGACTCTTACCCTATCATTATTTCTCAAATATCATGTTATGTAAACATTGTTTATGAATCTTTAATAATGTTTTTTGAAACAAATGTTGAGGGTTTTGATATATAGTGATGGGTAATGTTTTTTCTTCTTTTAACTTGTGATTATGCATGTGTTTGGTGATGGTTTGAACAAGTGGGTTCTTGTGGATTGTGATTTAACAAATGGGTCAAGAGTAACCCTAATTTTTCACTTAGGTTTTGGCCATGGTAAGAGTATGCCCTCAAGATATTTGTGAAAGTATCTACTAGAATTAACTAGTCACATGTTGATGGAGATTTTATGTAAGGAAATGGCTTGATAAGTAAGAATGATTGGTAAATGATATTGTAAAGGCCATGTTGGCCATGTAATGAGTTATACGGTTCCATTGGTGGTTTGATTGATTAAAAAAGGGGTTAGAGTCCCAATCATAAAATTGAATTGTGTTTGAACTAAAGCTAGGTGTAAGAATGCTAATGAATGGTTTGATAAAGGTATTGATGACCATAATATTACTTGAATGATATTTTTAACTAATGCATTGGATTTTTAAAGTGATTGATTGATATATGGATTATGAAGACCTGGTGATCATGTATGATGTTGAATTGTGGCCTTGATGGCTTGAAATGGTTAAATGGGTTAGAGTCCCCAAATGTGAATGGTGTGATGTGAATGCATGGACAAAGGGTTAAAGTCCCATTGTCAACTTGTAATGGACATGATGGCTTGCGGTTAGATTCCACATGTATAATGAAATGGCTTGTGGTTAGAGTCCACTTGCATAATAAAATGTCTTGTGGTTAGAGTCCACATGCGTAATGAAATATCTTGTGGTTAGAGTCTACTTGACAAATATAAGGTGTGTGGTTAGAGTCTACTTGCTTAGTAATATGGATTAAGGTTATAGTCCTCTTGCTCGATATAACCTAAGCGGTGGAAGGTTAAAATCCTCCACTTCATGGTTCGTCTTTGAGTGATTTGAAATGCATGCTAAGGCCTTGTTATCTTTTAACACTTTATGTATCCATATGTATTTACATGTCTATGTGTATAAATGTGGTGGCTTATGATGGTTTGACTTTGTATGAATAATGACACTATTTTATCCTTACCCTTGAGTTACATGCTAGCGCTCTAACTGCTAATCGCCTTCGGATGCTGTGTCCCCACGTGACATAGGGGCCGGAGCATCTTCTTCTCTTCCTGCGAAGTGATCAGGTGTTCAAATGGTTTGAGTGTTGACATCGAAGTGGTGAGCTTCCATACTTTAAAAGGCACACATTTCATGGTCTTCTTAGCTTATGTCATAGACTTATTTTGGATTCGGATTTGGCTATAGTCGGGGGCTTGTCCCGACATATTATTGACTATGGATTTATAGAGGCTTGTGGATTACTGTGGACTTAGGTATATTGGATGTTGAATGTTGATATTAATGAATGGCGATACTTTCTTAAGTTATGAGTATTAGTCTTGTTTCCGCTATCTCATTATATGTTTGGAGTTCATCTGATACTTGTGGGTTGATGTGATGGTTAGGTTGGGCTAATGGGGTGATCTCCGATCCTCGACGGGCTTGAGATGCCCATACGACAAGGATCGGTTTTGGGTCGTGTCAGATTCTATCTTAGAAAACAAAATAAGACATATAATAGATAAGATGAGGTAGTAGGCTCACTCCTGAAGTATAGGATGTCCGCTATCTCGAATACTCCAAAAGTCGCCCGAATCATCTATCCATGTGGTGCACTCATACCTAGATCTGCACCGAAATGGCACAGTAGGGATGAGTACGATCCACCTATTCTTAGTAGGTATCATAGGCCGAATGAGTAAATTAGAAAATAAAGCATATAAACGCAAACTATGGGAATGTCACCTGTAATTAGAAAATGTCCCAAACGCTAGCCCACACTGTCTCCACTAGCGGTTCTAAAATACACACATATAAAAGATACATATAGAGAAAACAAAAACAAACATACGCATATATAAATTACACGTATAGAAAGATAAAATAGATGGATAGATAACAAGTCAAAGATAGAAATACAATCATAACATAAGCATAATATATGAAGTGCAATGAAGATGATGCTGATGTTGATGATGATGTGATGCATGAAGTCATCACACAGCCTCCGTATACACCAATGGAGCTAAAGCTTCCCGATGTAGGACCGGTGTGAGGTTAGTCAACCTGTATACACCCAATATCTATATCTCCTCTCCAACACATACATCGGTAGAGAGATTTTAAGATATCATATTTTCTGTTAGAAAAAGATAGTGTTTCCAGTATTTCCACGATGGTGCCAATATTTCATGAATGAATATGATATAAGAATGTAATGCTCACAACCAACCAAAATGAGAATGTCTAGTATCTAACCAATATAACAACCATATGAGACAAAAATCCACTCAAATCAACCAACCATTCATAATCCAATATAATACAGAAACCATCAAGAGAAACATGCAGGAAAATGTCATTGATACCACATAATTTCCAAAATCTAGGATTTTCCGCTCAAAAAAAGTGTAACTAAACATACATATATCATTACTAGTCCAAAAATATCCTATAAGACCAACACGGTCACACATAGCAAATAATGTTTCAAAACCACCGAATATTATCCACTTAGGCCTCCATAAGTCACATAACATATTTTCCATGACACAACCCCATACCCATAACATGCTTTTACATTATTATTAACTATTCAACCCAGTCTGAAGAAAGTTAAGTCATAACCCACCTCAAATGCTAAAAACCAGTTCAAAAAATCTTCAATTCAAAGATTTTCCCTCACAAACGGACTCAAAATTAATTAAAACATACAAATATAGAATCTACACATTAAAAAAAGCTAACGTTATCCATATTGCTTATATTTGAGTCGGGGTCAATATAGACCCCCAAAATAAATTTTCTAAAAAGAAGGGTAAAATCGTCATTTCCTTTTAGAAACATGGCCCTCTTACTCATAAGAGTCTACAACTAAAAACCATGCAAAAGTGAGTGAAAAACTAGGTTTAAATCCAAGAATAAATATTTTCAAGCTTTACTAGCAAAACTCCCCAAAACTCATTTTAAAAACCAAGAATTTGAAGTTTAAAGATGAAATTGAGAGAAAAATGAAACTTATCCATGGAAGAAATCTCGAAAACCCCTTTGGAATCGTCCAGATCTGAGATTCCAAGCCCCAAAAGAGTGAAAATAGGATTTTCATTCTCAACTTGGGTAGAAATCACGAAAAATAAAAAAGATTTTTTGGGAAATGGGGAAAATAGAGTTCTAAATTGATAGACGATTCTAAGAGAAAAATGAATAGAAAATTGTCAAATTCGGAGCTCCCTACCTTCCAAAATGTCAAAAATACGAATTTGGATCTTATACTCAGCGATGGTCGCTAATCAAAATACGAATTCGGGGTCTTATACTAACCCAAATTCGACATTTTGCATCCAAGGTCGATATCAAATTTTTGAAAAAATGTCATTTTCACAATGTTGACCCCCTAAAATTCGATCTACATCAACCATGCCGCCAGCCTAAAATAAATATTTTGGATCTACTGGTGCAGTTCATTTTACTATCTGACATACAAATCAATAAATGTTGACCAAAGTCAACTATAAGGCTTTTCAAGCCACCAAAAACCATAAACTCACATAAATCACACTGAAATGCATTGGGAACCGTAATAATTATCCCCATACACCATAAGTACCAGCGAAAAGCTTGGAATAATACCATGAATATCAGATTCGACCTCCCAAGTAGCCTCATCTACAGGTTGATCCCACATTGGACCTTAACCACAATAATAACTCTAGAATGTAACTGTCTAATATCTCTGGCTAGGATGGAGACAAGCTCCCCAGAAAAAGACAACCGCTCATCTAACTGGACTGAATCCCAATGAATGACATGAGACATCTAGAATGAAATATCAAAGAATTGAAACATGAAAAATTGGATGAACAACTGATAATCTAGAGGCAATGCTTATTCATATGCCACATCTTCAATAGACTGAAGGATCTTAAAAGGTCAAATATACCTGGGTCTAAGCTTGCCCTTCTTCCCAAACCTTATCACACACTTTATGCAAGACACAAGAAGGAGGTCATGATCACTAAAACAAAATCTCAAGGCACGAAGTCTACAATCCGCATAACACTTCTACCTACTCCGAGTCTCTCTAAGTCTATCCTAAATGACCCAAACTTTATCTAAAGACCTATGAAGCAAATCTGTACCTCGAGGTCTAATCTCCAAAACATCAAACCAACCAACTGCAGAGCGACAAGGCTTACCATGCAAAGCCTCAAAAAGAGTCATCTCAATAGTGGAATGGTAACTATTATTATGTGCAAAATCCACCAAGGCAAGATGCTGCTCCCACTGACCTCTAAAGTCCATGACGCAAGCGAAGAGAGTATCATACAAAAACCGAATATTCCACTCCAACTAACCATCGAACTGGGGTAAAAAGTTACTAAGATCAACTCGAGTACCCAACTCCTCTTGAAAGGTCTTCCAGAAGTGGGATGTGAACAATATCGATCATAAATGATAGACACTAGTACCCCATAAAGATGAACTATCTTACGAATATAGATACAAGCCAATCTCTCAGCACTGAAAGAAACCTAATCTGGAATGAAATAAGTAGATATGGTCAATCGATCCATAATGACCCAAAAACTATCAGAACCATGAGAAGTACGAGGCAACCTACTCACAAAGTATGTAGTGATCCATTCCTATTTCCACTCGAGAATGGGTAACCTCTAAACTAAACCACCAGGTCTCAAATGCTATGCCTTTATCTGCTGGCAACATAGGCAACAAGATACAAAATTTGCTAGATCCTTCCTCATACTACCCCACCAGCAATGCTATCTCAAATCACGATACATCTTAGTCACTCTCTAATGAATGGAATACTTGGAATAATAAGCCTCCTCCAAAATCAATCTAATCCAGTAACCCACTTTTGGCATACAAACTCGGCCTCTAATCCTCAAAACACCAACTGAATCAAGTGAAAGTTCCTTAGCCTCACTGCTCTACACCTTATCTTGAATCACTCCTAACCCAACATCATCAAACTGATGAGCCTGAATCATCTCCATCAAGGAAGATCTAACCTCCATAAATTCCAAAACATAACCAGGTGTCAAAATATCAAGCCTAACCATCCGGTTAGCCAAAGACTGAACCTCTAAGGACAAAGGCCTCTCCTGGGTCAAAAGATGTGCCAAGATACCCATGCTAGTCGAATTCTGACTCAAGGCATCTACAACCACATTAGTTTTACCTAAAAGATAGACAATATTCAGGTCATAATTCTTAAGAAACTCAAGCCAAAAATGCTGTTTCATATTAAGATCTCGCTGGGTAAAGCAGTATTGAAGGCTCTGATGATTTGAGAAAATCTCACAACGGGCTCCATACAAGTAGTACCTCCACAACTCCAATGAAAAAACAATCATGCATAACTCTAAGTCATGGGTAAGTTAATTCCTTTAATGGGACTTCAACTAACGAAAAGCATACGTAATCACCTTATCTTCCTACATCAATACAACACCTAACCCAACGCCTAAAACATCAAAAAAGATGGTAAAACTCATTTTTTCCTTGGGCAAGTCAAGATAGGAGTTGATGTCAATAAATCCTTGATTTTTTGAAAGCTCATCTCACAAACATCAGACCACTGAAAATAAATCTTCTTCTGAGTTAACTTAATCAATGGATCATGCAAAAGATAAAAAATTCATAACAAAACACCAATAGTAACTTGCCAAGCCAACAAAACTCCAAATCTTAGTGGGCGATGTAGTCCTAGACCAATCATGAACCATTGTAATCTTGGTTGGATCAACCATAATACCATCCTTAGTCACCACATGACCCAAGAAAGAGACAATCTAACCAAAACTCATACTTGGATTATAATCCATCAATCCCTCAATCCCTGAACTATAACTTCTCATCCTTGCATAAAACTTCTTATCCCTCAATCCCTAAATTATAATCTACAAATGCTCCTCATGATTAGCCTTGATCTAGGAATAAACCAAGATATCATCTATTAATATAATAATAAAAGAGTTGAGATACGATCAAAATACCCGGTTAATCAACTCCATGAATGTGGCCAGGGCACTGGTCAATATAAAAGAGATGACCAAAAACTCATAATAATTATACTAAGTCAGAAAGGTTATCTTTGGAATATCCAAAGTTCTAATCCACAATTGGTGGTACCTGGACCTCAAATCAATCTTCGAAAACACCAAAGCACCCTGAAGCTAATCAAAGAAATCATTAATATAAGAAAGATGGTACTTATTCTTAACCGTCACCTTGTTCAATTATCGGTAATCAATACACATATGCATACACGTATCATTTTTCTTCACAAACAAGACAGGCACACCACAAGGTGATACACTAGGTTGGATAAATCTCTCATCCAACAACTCCTACAAATGATCCTTTAATTCTTTTAACTCTACTGGGGCCATCCAATAAGGAGGAATAGAAATATGCTTGGTGCCCGACTCAACATCAAAAGAAATATCAATATTATAATTCGGAGGCATACCAGGCAAATATGTAGGGAGAACATTCATAAACTCACGGTCAACCCAAACAAAATCCAAAGAAGGAGTCGAAGCAGCACTATTATCACAAATATTAGCAAAATAAGACAAACATCCCATCTCAACTAATCTATGAGCCTGAATAAAGGATATAACTCTCTTTGTTAAATGAACTACATCCTTCCAAGCTATCCTCAGCACACCCAATGAAGCTATGGTCACAGTTTTAGTATAACAATCTAGGACAGTATGATAAGAAACTAACCAATCCATACCCAAGATGATGTCAACATCTACCATATCTAAGACAAGAAAATCTACCCAGATCTCACAGCAACAAAAATCACAACATCGGATCGGTACACCCAATCCACCACTAAAGAGTCTCCTATAGAGGTAGATACATGGATAGGTATGACAAGAGACTCACTAGTAGAAACAAAACCCAAAGTTGCAAAATTAGAAGATTCACTACTTAAACTCTACAAAGCTACCTTCATGGGTTTACCATGCTACCTAGAGAAACCTCTAGAATCTCTGACTCGAGAAGTGTGACCTTATAACTAGCCCTAACAACGTACTTTCTTGGCGTCTTCCTGAGATACTCAAAGAACAAACTCAGGCATCTTAGAAGGATCCACTTGTAACACCCTATATTTTTCTTGTACTTTGTAATAACCCGAGACTACCCCCTAGCTGTTACACTATGCTCATGACCTAAAGGACCACAAGCTAACTCTTTCCTGATATCTGTACCATGAACACTACATAATATCTAAAAATAAATGCAGAAAAAATAGGCAGAAACAAGCTATAAAGTTCAACACATCTATAAATACTCAAAATTGAAAACTAAATACTAATACATTCGTCCAAAAAGCCTCTAACTGTCTAAACTACGGAGTTGATGAGATAAGTCCCCAACTAACTCCGTCAACTGAAAATAAAAAAAGTTTGATGCAATAATAATGTAAGGATTATCCTTGAATGAAGAGGACTCACTTCTACGTCTACTATTGCTGACTAGGACTAAACTGCTGAGGGAACTCTGGATCACGTGCCTCTAGACCTATGGTGTCAAATAAAACACCATAGCGCAACTGCGTTAGTATGGGAATATACCGAGTATGCAGATGAGGTAAGGCTAAATACAAGGGCTCATGCATGAACAGTTACATAACTGAATAATCATGAGAGTACCGAATAAGAACACATACAGGAATGCACAAACCATAATCACAATCATCACAACCCTAGATACTGAAACTCGGATACCGCTTTACTGCCATCTGAACTCACTACTAACACTGAGATACTGAATTATTAAATCATCTGATACTAATAACTGATTAACTGAATATACTCACATAAATAACTAAATTCTAAGCTCACTGCTCTCGACTGATGGAATCGGAGATCAAACTTTCTTTGATGGATGAATCCATAATCGATTATCAATGATAAGAAAATGATCATGTCTGAATCTGACAAAAAGAATTCTCAACAGAATCTGAGACTGAGATCAAGCCTATCTATCGGGAGATCTCTTGGTCTGATAACAAGAATACTCAACAGGATCTGAGACTGAGATCAAGCCTATCTATTGGGAGATATCTGGATTTGATAACAAGAATACTCAATGGATTTGAGACTGAGATCAAGCCTATCTATCGGGAGATCTCTAGATCTGATAACAAGAATACTCAACTAAATCTGAGACTGAGATCAAGCCTATCTATCGGGAGATCTCTGGATCTGATAACAAATAACTATATATGAGACCAAGCCTATCTGATGGATGGTCATGAATCAATAGAACTATCTAAGTTCCTCACTAAGATAGATGACTGTACCTCACAGTCCTAATTTCTAAAGATTGATACTGAAATTGCAACTGTGGGAAGTAGTTACTTAACTGACATGCCCTGACCTCCATAGGTGGGGTCCAACCTATAACCCTAGATGGAAGGGTGTCAATACCGTGCCACGGGTAAAGACCTCTCTGGTCAATCCTCTCTAACGAATGACCCTCGTAGGAAGTTAACCTAAGGCATATAATAGTCAAACCTCTCTCTACGGGTGATAGCCTGTACTGATGGTGACTCCTGTATCCTACGCTGGCTATACAATTTTGGAGTTCAGGGATTGCTCCTAATGACTCAGCCTCTCTCTCTGATTGGGAGATGCCATTCCTTTCCTTGGTGCTAGCTCTTATTCCCAACTAAAAGACTCTAAACTAAATTTTCAATTGAACACAAACTGAACTAAATCTGATACTATTCACATTTATCAAATGATCTGACTGAGTTAATCTTAATTCACTTTGTTCCATATCTGAAGAAATACTACTGAATCACGGTATCTGACTGACGATACAGAGTTTGAATAGATTACTCAGTCACTACCAAGGTCGGAACTAAACACTTGAATACAACTAGATCTGAGCTGAGTACAGCGCTGAGGCTAGATTACTAGCGATACGGGGATTATGAAGATTACTAAGATTACTAAAATTTCTTAAGTTCTGTATTTGTCTGAGGGTACAGAGTTCTATAATTCACTGAGTTTTGAGAATTATGGCCCGACTGGGATTATCATGAAAACTGACACAGGCTCTAGACAACAGCTAAATTGTCGGGTATAAATACCCCCCAGGACTCGATAACACAAAAGTAAGACATAACCATTCTTGACTAGTGATAACCACGGTCATTCCTTCATTATCACAATCAGCAAAGCATCTCTTCAAGCATTTAGGAATCATAACCATATATTCACATCACGATCACTAAGGAATCACTTCAAGCATTTAGGAATCATAGACATATAATAACATAGGGGAAATATGATATTAGATCATACTCCATTTAACAAGGTCTTGCATCAAGTACTTCACACGTATATCAGTCTTGGCATGTATTGGATAGCACATGATTGGGGAAACTTTATTCTATCATGTCACAATTTGCTCGTCAAGCACTTGGTATGTATTAAAGGCTTAACATGTATCAAAGAGCATGCAATTGGGGAATTTCCTAGTATCATGTCTCAAATTGTTCACTAAGGCCTTTCAACAAACACTAGGCATGCATGGATCTATACCTAATTGGGCATTCCATGCTATCATGGCACAATTCATTACTAAGGCATTCATCAAACACTAGCCATGCATGGGTTGTACCTAATTGGGGATTTCATGATATCATACCACAATTCATTCCTTAAGGTATTTCAACAAACACTTGGCAGGCATGAACTTTCACACAGTTGGGGTTTCCTAATCAACATGCTATAATGGCCCAATTCTTCACATAAGCATTTTATCAAACATATGGGGAGCATGCTTTGTTATTCAACCATTTCTACATTTAATTGACATAAACACATCATATAGAAAGTAACTTAAAGAGGGTTTATAATAACCATCACATGAATTCCACATACTAGGGTCAAATCTTGAAAACCTTGCAAACAAATAAGAATCACAACTCAATAATAGCATGAACATCAATTTCAACTCACATGAATCATGAAAACTCATAAACATAAAAGCTGTGAAATTTAGAAAAGGGTTCTTGAGCTTCTTGGATGAAAGGGACCCAAGAATCAATATCTACATACCTTGGGGAAACTCTTTTCTTGAAAGTTCTTGGACAGATTCTTGAATCCTCTTAATTTCTCTTGATCTCTATTTATTTTTCTTGAAGAAGAAATAAGGGTTTTGATTTTATAAAACACTAGTTTTGATGTTGAAGATGGGAAATAAGGCTGAGAGCCTTTTATCGGGTATATATAGGGGCTGAAAAAGAGTGGGAAAAGACCAAAAAGCCCTTGGAATTAAACTGAAAAATCCCAATTTTACATGCTGGCACGACGCACCATAATCACACCAGTTCACTGGAAATTGGACAATTGGGAAACTACATGATGACGCGATGTGGTGGAAATCGCGTTGCCACCTTGGTTGCGAACTGGAAAGGCACCGCGATGCGGTGGAATTGCATTGGTGCACTGGACATTGACAATTTTGAAATTAATCCTTGGCGTGATGCGCCATAATCGTGGAGGCTCACTGGATTTTGATGATTACCATTTTGGCTGGCTCCGCGACGTGCTAAAGTGCCAGGTGGCAAACTGTCTCACTAAAATAGATCTAACTCTTTTCCCAAGTATCGGATTTAGGAAAATTTGGTATCGATGAAAAGCTTATTCAATGTTCTACATGACAAAAAGTTGATATTAGGGAAATAATACATGATTCAAAGTATTTCAAACTTGGGAAGACACCTCTTAAACTTTTAGGACCGGATTTTAGCTTAACTAAACATGCTCTATGTCACAGACTAGGAGAGAATTTTGCGGGGTGTTACATACTTATTCTAATTATATGGAACTTGGTATAGCCTTGTGGTATAGATAATGGATGAGATTTTTTATGCAAGTATTAATGGTGTAGATGGAATTATAGATGCTTCCCATATATTTTAATATGATGCAACCAAGTTAACGTCGATACAACTATTTAAACTTGGGATCATAAGCTAGTATTTGAATCTAAAGTTTAAAGTGACCAAGTGTGTACAAGTTAAAGGTTAGATTAAAGGGATTAGGAGCTGAAAATGGAATATAATATTAAGGTGCTTGATTGATTTAATTAATCTAGTAGGTGAGTCACCTACTTAAGCTATTTGGACCATATTAATGAATCCATGGCTATGGACCAGATTTGGGCCTATACTAATGTACACATTTGTGTCCAAATTGAATAAAAGAGGAAGAAAATGGAGAAATGGCCCAACACCTAAATCTTCCAAAGGCCCAAGTTAATTGATCCCAAAATAAGAAATTAAGAAAGTAGGTGCATCACCTACTTTGAAATTTTGAGCAACTTGAACCCTTAAGTAGGTGCATCACCTAATAGGACTAGTTTGTGGCTGAAAATAAGGTCAATAAGAGAAGTTCTAGAGGGATCAATATAAGATCAATATATCTTGCCATTTTACAAATTTTAAACACAATATTCACCCTTTTAAATTTTAGCTTTCTCCCTTTCTTAACAAGGATAAGAACAGCAACCCTAAAAATCCTTCTAGGGTTCTTGAAGAAACCCTCATCTTTGTAAGCTAAGGTGAGTGAAAAAACTTATGGTTTATCTTAATTATCTCAAGGAATATTAGGAAAACATGATATAAGTGATTAATTATTAATTCATTGTAGAATATGGAACAAGCTACTTGTTCACTTTTTCTTTGTTATTAAGAGATTTCTTTTCTTTTTTGGTTTAAAGTGTGAAGGAAAGTGAAAGTTCAAGTTCTTGAGGAGTTCAAATTAAAATAATAAGTTGCAAAATTAAGGTAAGATGAATTCCCATTTTGTTCTCCTTATGTATGAATTTAAGAAATAATTATGGATGTGTTGTTATTGAGAACTCAAGGGATGATGAGTTCAATAATTGGTTGCTACAATAAAAGGGATTTGGGCTTTTTGTGGATTGTTTTTATGTATATTTTATGGGCTGCTAGGTTTATATGGGAGAAAGGTGTGACTAGCTTGAATTGAAATATAAAAGAAAGGTGTGGCGATACACCACCGAACTAATTATTGCATGTGTTTACTGCCCAATCTATTTTGCGTATTGTTTGGAGGGTGTAATGAAGCTGAGATGGTTTTGGTGAATCTTATAAGAACATTTATGGTATATGGGTGTAATTGGAGGAGAAAAGGGATAAAATAATACCCTTGATTAATAGATTAAGTGCTTACTACCCGATTACTATTTTGGTGAAGTTAAGCAGCCCAAATGTGTTGATTGGTTGCTAATACTAGATTACCATATATTCTATTGCAGATAAGTAATTTAAAAGGCGGGAAGTCAAGTTGGGTTAATTTCAGAGTTATATAACTAGGAATGTAAGGCATACTTTATTTTTCATTCTTTGGCATGAAATCGGACATTTGTTCCATCAAGTAAGCTTCCAAGGTTATCCTATAACAAGTGATACATAATAGTAGCACATTACATTCAATGTAGACAATGACCTTGTTCCTACTCTCTAATGTGTTAAAAAACCTCAATACATGCTTATTATTTAACCTGCACATCTATTTTCACTAGAAAATTTCAGAAGATCCCTATTTACTCAAATAAGACCCATGTGTATTTTCAGCTCCTAAACACTTCATTTGTGTGCCAAAAACTCCCTACCTCATTATTTTTGTATTAAGTTCCCATTTATATGTCTATTATTGGTAGATTATTATTTCAAGGTACCATAATGTTATGACCACCAAAGTAACAATCTCAAAGGCTAAATAAACTAAGTAACGTAAATCTATAAAATGAGTGGCAGCTCAGGGGAATAAGCCTAGCATGGGATGATCTTGATACCTTTAGATATGGGTGGCAGCTCAGGGGAATAGTCCTAGCATGGGCCGATCCCAATGTTTTTATGTGGGTGGCAGCTCAGGGGCATAAGCCTAGCATGGGCCGATGCCGATTTATCTATTTACCACTGATCAGCTGGTCATTTATATTATATGGCTTACAAATATTATGAAGTAAGAAAGGAAAAAAATAAAAAAAATAATGTAATGTACGTCATCCCACAAGTATATATAAAGGTGGTCTACTAGTACTACTCATACACTTGTATCTGATTTCTATTGAGCTCTTGTATTATGTGTTGTTACCTTCAGCCTTACATATTCATTACATATCTTCATACTAACGTCTCTTAAGGGGGACCTGTATTTCATGCTGCAGGCAGAGGTGCTTCAGCTAATACACCTCGCTAGTATGAGCCCAGTCTATTGAGTGACTATCGGTGAGCTCCAGGTTGATTCAGGGCTTTCAAATTTTATTCCATATATTTTGGTATTGTACAGTAGTCAAGAGTAGGACAGGGGGTTTTCCCGACCCTAAATGAGTCTATGTATCTTTTAGAGGATTTGTAGACTAATGTAAAGTTAAAAATAGTAGTGTCTTGTCTTTTAGATGTGGTGGCCCCAATGGCCAAGTGTTGTATATATAATTTTTTGCTTGCCTACATAGTTATTCTCATTGATGCATAGTATCATGTTTGTCAAAACCTTCAGTTGTCATAGTTACATGCATGAGAAGTACAAGGTTATGGATTGGTTCTCTCGGGCCTTTACGAATATGGGTACCTATCCTCCCCAATAGGATTTGAGGCGTGACAAAAGTGGTATCAGAGCAGGTCGTCCTAGGGAGTCTACAAAGCCGTGTCTACATAGAGTTTTTTTTATGGGTGTGTTATGCACCACATCTATAAATAAGAGGCTATGGGCATTTAGGGGTTGTTTCTTTTTTTCACATCTTAGATTGTGCAATAGATCCCAAGTAATCGGTGAAGTCATATTTAACCACTAAACTAGTTTCTTTCTCATTGTAGTAAAGATGTCAGTTACAAGAAGGAGTAAGAATATAGGTAAGCGAGTATGCGTGGCTGTCGTAGAAGGTACAAATAAGTAACCACCTAGACAAGTTAATCAAAGTGAGGCTCAAGTTGAGTTTATATCACAATCTTCTTCTACTCCTCCATCTCTAGAAGAATTAAGGATGAGAAGAACCGCATCCTCAGAACCAACTATTAATGCTACTGACCAATATCAAAGGAATACAGTGCAATTGGTGGTTCATATAGTTGCTGGGCAAGCTCAAGGATAAGCAATTTTAACCATAGGCTCTAGTGGTGCAGATAGGGAAGCTAGCCTACGGACACAGGATTTTCTTAAATTGGATCCTCCCACGTTCACCAGATCATATCTTAATAAAGACCCATAGGACTTTATTGATCAAATCCAAAGGGCTCTAGATGTCATGCATGTATCGGGTAAGGAGACAGTGGAGCTAGCAGCATATAGATTCAAAGTGGAGTCTATATTTTGGTATGAAGACTAGAAATGTTCTAGGGGTATCGATGCACCTTCAGCAACTTGGAAAGAGTTTATAGAGGTATTTGTTGAACATTACCTTCCGTTTGAGATTCGATAGTCCCGTGCAGATCAGTTCCTAAATCTTCGCCAAGGGAATATGAGCGTGAGGGAGTACAACCTTTGTTTTACCTCTTTGGCTAGGTATGATCCTAATGTATTAGCTAATAAGGATGATAGAGTTCATAGATATGTAGAAAGATTGGATCCATATTTGGTTTGAGATTGTACTGTTGCTGCTTTGAACAAAGACATGGACATAACAAGGATACAAACTTTTGCATAAAAAATGGAGGATCAGAGGAAAGAAGAAAACCAGAATTTGAAAGAGGGTATTCCAAGAGGGATAGATCTACGAGGCAGTTCATAGCATCCCAAGGTGAGTTTAGGCCTCGGTTTTCTAATAGACCGCATAGGCCATTATCTTCTTATCCTACAGCTAGTGCTCCACCGCAGTTTCAAGGGTCCAAAGGCAACCAATTTAGTCAAAGAAGTGAGAGTCAAAGTTCACAAACAACAGGGTTTCAAGAGCAAGGGAGAAAGAAATAATTAAGGCCTCTTCGGAAGCCATGTAAACAATGTGGAAAGATTTATTTAGGTGCATGTCGGTTTAGGACAAATGCTTGCTTTTGGTGTGGTACGTCGGTGCATATGATGAGAGAATGCCCACAAAGAGGCATGGGTGGTATGACACAACCTACTGGATCAGCCGTTGCATCATCATCATCAGTGCCTTTTTCAGGAAGGGGTGTACAACCTATAGGTCGTAGTAAAGGTGCTAAAGGAGCAGCTAGCTATAGCGGAGTTCAGAATTGTACATATGCTCTAGTGGATCGATAAAATTTAGAGGCTTCTTCGGATGTGGTTATAGGTATATTGCCCATATTATTACCTAATGCATATGCATTAATTGATCTGGGTTCTCCATTATCATATGTCACTCCATGGGTTGCTGGAAAGTTCAAATTACTAGTTAAGCCATTTGAAATGTCTATGCCAGTTTGTGAATCTACTATAGCTAGGATAGTGTACCGAAATTGTATAATAACTATTTGTTCTCGTGATACCATGTATGACCTTGTTGAGTTAGAAATGGTAGATTTTTATGCTATAATGGGTATGGATTGGTTGGCTTCTTGTTATGCCACAGTAGTTTGTTGCACTAAAAGGGTGTATTTCTATTTTCCAAGAGAGACAGTCCTTGAATGGAGGGGCAACATTGGTACGCCAGGAGGTAAATTTATTTCTTCTTTTTAGGCAAAAAGTATGATTTCCAAGGGTTACATATATCATCTAGTTCGAGTGAAAGATATAGATGCCGAGCCACCAACTCTTCAGACTATTCAAGTGGTAAATGCATTTCCTGAAGATCTTCCAGGTTTGCCTCCAGAACGAGAAGTGGAGTTTGGTATTCTATGGCATTCTTGGGTCATTTTGTATCCGATGAAGGAATAATGGTTGATACTCAAAATATAGAAATTGCGAAGAACTGACTAAGACCTACAACACCTACAGAGATTCATAGTTTCCTTGGGTTAACAGGTTATTATCTAAGGTTTGTTGAAGGATTTTCTTCAATTTCTGCACCTTTAACAAAGCTAACAGACAAAGCATCCAAGTTTCAATGGAATGATGCATGTGAAAGAAATTTCCAAGATTTGAAGAATAAGTTGACTTCTACACCCATATTGGTGCTTCAAGAAGGCATAGAGGGGTATGCAGTATATTGTGATGCTTCAAGAATTGGCTTAGGGTGTGTATTGATGCAGCATGGTAAAGTCATAGCATATGCCTCAAGATAATTCCGGCCACATGAGAAGAATTATGCAATGCATGATTTGGAGCTAGCAGTGGTTATATTTTCCTTAAAGATATGACGTCACTACTTTTATGGGATTCATGTTGACATATATACTGACCACAAGAGTTTGCAATATATATTTAATCAGAAAGACCTAAATTTGAGGCAGCAAAGATGGATTGAGAAGACTATGATATTGATTTCTTGTATCATTCGGGAAAAACAAATATGGTAGTTGATGCATTAAGTCGTAAGGCTATGGTGGGAACTTACGGTCAGCCTATGGAATGACAAGGTATGACTAGGGATCTACACCAATTAGCCAATTTAGGGGTTCACCATCTTGAAACTCCAGATAAGGGGTTTATTGTGCCTAATGCGGCAAAATCTTCTTTTGTAGCTGAAGTGAAAGAGAAATAATATACAGATCCCATTCTATAATAGCTTAAGGAGTATGTAAAATATGGTATGAAAAGGGAATTTAAGCTTACCCAAGAGGGAGTACTTCAATGCCAAAACAGATTGTGTGTACCTAATGTAGATGGGCTAAGAAAGAGGATTATGACAGAGGCACATCATTCAAGGTATTCCATCTATCTAGGGTCAACTAAAATGTTTCATGATTTGAAATGAATGTATTGGTGGGGTGACATGAAGAAGAACATTGCAGAATTTATTGCCGAATGTCTAAATTATCAAAGAGTTAAAATAGAGCACCAAAAGCCCGGGGGTTATATGCAATGTATAGATCTTTCAATCTGGAAGTGGGACATGATAAACATGGATTTCATTACTGGTTTGCCTCATACATCATGAAAGTTTGATTCCATATGGGTGTTAGTTTATAGGCTTACCAAATTAGCATACTTCCTATCGATTAGGACCACTTATACAGTTGAAGAATATGACAAATTATATATCAAAGAGATAGTTCGATTACATGGAGTACCAGTCTCAATAATATCATATAGGGGAGCTCAATTTATTGCAAATTTTTGGAAGTCTTTTCAGAGAAATTTGGGAACAAGAGTTGATTTAAGTACATCTTTCCACCCTCAAACAGATGGACAAGCAAAACGTACCATTCAAACACTTGAAGATATGTTAGGAGATTATGTATTGGAATTTAAAGGTAGTTGGGATGATCATTTACCTCTCATCGAGTTAACTTACAATAATAGCTATCATTCAAGCATCAAAATGGCACCATATCAAGCTTTGTATGGAAGGAAGTGTAGATCACCAACTGGATGGTTTGAAGTTGGTGAAACTGCCTTGTTCGGGCCAGATCTTGTTCATCAAGCTATGAAAAAGGTTAAATTAATCCAACGACGGCTAGAAACAGCCCAAAGTTAACATAAGTCATAGGTATTAGAAAAAGGGGACTTGAATTTGCTATAGGTGATTAGGTATTCTTAAAGGTGTCACCAATGAAAGGGGCTATAAGATTTGGTAAGAAAGGAAAATTAAGTCCATGTTTTATAGGCCCATATAAGATTATGCAGAGGTTTGGCCAAGTCTATTATGAGTTAGAACAACCCCAAGAGCTTTCAACAGTCCATCCAGTATTCCACGTCTCAATGCTTCAAAAATGCATCGGAGATCCATCTCATATTACTCCTACTGAAGATGTACAAGTTAGAGAAGATCTCACCTAGGAAGAAATACCTATTGCTATCCTTGATCGAAAAGTTAAGAAGTTAAGGAATAAATAAATAGCTTCGGTAAAAGTTCTTTGGATAAACCAACAAGTAGAAGAAATAACATGGGAAGCTGAAGAAACGATGAAATCTAAGTACCCCCATTTGTTCAAATACGAAGAGAAATTCCAAGATGCTGAATTGGAGCAATAACAAGTAAGTATAATATATAAGTACTATGTGATAATAGGGATATTAAACTTTGGCTTGAACTTGTTTTGGTTGGACAGTTATGCTAATATTCGAGGATGAATGTTCCTAAGGAGGGAAGGATGAAACACCCCATATTTTGCATGTACTTGTTCTAATTATATGGAACTTGGTATAGGCTATTGGTATAGATAACAGATGATATTTTTTATGCAAGTATTAATGATATAGATGGAATTATAGATGCTACCCATACATTTTAATGTGATGTGACCAAGTTAACGTCGATACAACTATTTAAACTTGGGATCATAAGCTAGTATTTGAATCTAAAGTTTAAAGTGACCAACTTTGACATGTTGAAGGTTAGATTATAGGGATTAGGAGCTGGATATAAAATAAAATATTAAGGTGCTTTCTTGACTTAATAAAGCTACTAGGTGAGTTACCTACTTAAGCTATTTGGACCAAATTAATGCACCCATGGATATGGACCAGATTTGGGCCTATACTAATGTACTCATTTGGGACCAAATTGAATAAAAGAGGAAGAAAATAGAGAAATGGCCCAACAACTAAATCTGCCAAAGGCCCAAATTAATTGAGCCCAAAATAAGAAATTAAGCAAGTAGGTGCATCACCTTCTTCGAAATTTTGAGCAGCTTGAACCCTTAAGTAGGTGCATCACCTACTTGGACTAGTTTGTAGCTGAAAATAAGGTCAATAAAGGAAGTTCTTTAGGGCTTAATATAATATCAATATAGCTGGTCATTTTACTAATTTTAAACACATTCAGCCTTTTAAAATTCAGCTTTCTCCCTTTCTTTACAAGGATAAGAACAATAGCCCTAAAATTTCTTCTAGGGTTCTTGAAGAAACCCTCATCTTTGCAAGATAAGGTGAGTGAAAAAACTTATGATTTATCTTAATTATCTCAAGGAAGATTAGGAAAATATGATATAAGTGATTAATTATTAATTCAAGGCAGAATATGGAACAAGCTACTTGTTCACTTTTTCTTTGTTATTAAGAGATTTCTTTTCTTCTTTGGTTTAAAGAGTGAAGGAAAGTGAAAGTTAAAGTTCTTAAGGAGTACAAATTAAATGAATAAGTTGCAGAATTAAGGTAAGGTGACTGCCCATTTTGTTCTCCTTATGTATGAATTTAAGAAAGAATTATGGATGTGTTGTTATTGATAACTCAAGGGATGATGAGTTCAATAATTGATTGCTACAATAAAAGGGATTTGGTGCTTTTTTTGAGGATTGTTTTGTATGTATATATTATGGGCTGCCAGGTTGATGTTGGAGAAAGGTGTGATTAGCTTGAACTGAAATATAAAAGAAAGGTGTGGCGGTACACCACCAAATTAATTATTACATGTGTTTGCTTCCCAATCTGTTTTGCATATTGTTTGGAGGGTGTAATTATGCTGAGGCAGATTCGGTGAATCTTATATGAACATGTATGGTATGTGGGTGTAATTGAAGGAGAAAAGGGTTAAAATAATACCCTTGATTGACAGATTAAGTGCTTACTGCCCGGTTACTGTTTTGGTGAAGTTAAGTAGCCCAAATGTGTTGATTTGTTGCTAATACTAGTTTTCCATATATTCTATTGTAGATAAGTAATTTAAAAGGTGGGAAGTCAAGTTGGGTTGGTTTTAGAGTTATATAACCTGGTATGTAAGGCATACTCTATTTTGCGTTCTTTGGCATGAAATCGGACATTTGTTCCATCAATTAAGCTACCAAGGTTATCCTATAACAAGTGATACATAATAGCAGCACATTACATTCCATGTAGCCAATGACCTTGTTCCCACTCTCTAATGTGTTAAAACACCTCAATACATGCTTATTATTTAGCCTGGACATCTATTTTCCCTAGAAAATTTTAGAAGTTCTCCATTTACTCAAATAAGACCCATGTGTATTTTTAGCTCCTAAACACTTCATTTGTGTGCCAACAACTCCCTACCTTATTGTTGTTGAATTAAGTGCCTATTTACATATCTTTTATTGGTAGATTATTGTTTCAAGGTACTATAATGTTATGACCACCAAAGTAACAATCTCAAAGGCTAAATAAACTAAGTAACATAAATCTGTAAAACAAGTGGCAGCTCAGGGGCATAAGCCTAGCGTGGTCCGATCTCGTTACCTTTATATGTGGGTGACAGCTTAGAGGCATAATCCTAGCATGGGCCTATCCCAATGTTCTTATGTGGGTGGGAGCTCAGGGGCATAAGCCTAGCATAGGATGATCTCGATTTGTCTATTTACTATTGATCAGCTGGTCATTTGAATTATATGGTTTACAAAGATTATGAAGTAAGAAAGGTAAAAAAAATGATGAAAAAACTGTAATGTACGTCGTCCCACAAGTATATATAAAGGTGGTTTACTTGTACTACTTATACACTTGTATTTGATTTCTATTGAGCTCTTGTATCATGTGTTGTTTCCTTCAGCCTTACATATTCAGTATATATCTTCTTACTGACGTCACTCACGGGGTCCTGTATTTCATGCTACAGGCACAGGTGCTTCAGCTTATACACCTCGCTAGTACGAGCACATGCTATTCAGTGACTATTGGTGAGCTCTGGGTTGATTTGGGGCTTTCCGAGTCTGTTCCATATATTTTGGCATTGTGCAGTAGTCAAGAGTAGGGCGGGGATTTATCCCGAGCCTAACTGAGTCTATGTATCTTTTAGAGGCTTTGTAGACTAATGTAAAGTTAATCATGGTAGTGCCTTGTCTTTTAGATGTGGTGTCCCCAACGACCAAGTGTTGTATCTATAATTTTGTGCTTTCCTACGTAGTTATTCTCATTGATGCATAATATCATGGGTGTAATTGGAGGAGAAAAAGGTTAAAATAATACCCTTGATTAATAGATTAAGTGCTTACTACCCGATTACTATTTTGGTGAAGTTAAGCAGCCCAAATGTGTTGATTGGTTGCTAATACTAGTTTACCATATATTCTATTATAGATAAGTAATTTAAAAGGCGGGAAGTCAAGTTGGGTTAATTTCAGAGTTATATAACTAGGAATGTAAGGCATACTTTATTTTTCATTCTTTGGCATGAAATCGGACATTTGTTCCATCAAGTAAGCTTCCAAGGTTATCCTATAACAAGTGATACATAATAGTAGCACATTACATTCAATGTAGACAATGACCTTGTTCCTACTCTCTAATGTGTTAAAACACCTCAATACATGCATATTATTTAACCTGCACATCTATTTTCACTAGAAAATTTTAGAAGATCCCTGTTTACTCAAATAAGACCCATGTGTATTTTCAGCTCCTAAACACTTCATTTGTGTGCCAAAAACTCCCCACCTCTTAATTGTAGAATTAAGTGCCCATTTACATGTCTCTTATTGGTAGATTATTACTTCAAGGTACCATAATGTTATGACCACCAAAGTAACAATCTCAAAGGCTCAATAAACTAAGTAACGTAAATCAATAAAAGGAGTAGCAGCTTAGGGGAATAAGTCTAGCATGGGATGATCTTGATACCTTTATATATGGGTGGCAGCTCAGGGGAATAAGACTACCATGGGCCGATCCCAATGTTCTTATGTGGGTGGCAGCTCAGGGGCTTAAGCCTAGCATGGGCCGATGCCGATTTATCTATTTACCACTGATCAGCTGGTCATTTATATTATATGGCTTACAAATATTATGAAGTAATAAAGGTAAAAAAATAAAGAAAATAATGTAATGTACGTCATCCCACAAGTATATATAAAGGTGGTCTACTAGTACTACTCGTACACTTGTATCTGATTTCTATTGAGCTCTTGTATTATGTGTTGTTACCTTCAGCCTTACATATTCATTACATATCTTCATACTAACGTCTCTCATGGGGGACCTGTATTTCATGCTGCAGGCAGAGGTGCTTCAGCTAATACACCTCGCTAGTACGAGCCCAGTCTATTCAGTGACTATCGGTGAGCTCCAGGTTGATTCAGGGCTTTCGAATTTTATTCCATATATTTTGGTATTGTACAGTAGTCAAGAGTAGGAAGGGGGGTTTTCCCGACCCTAAATGAGTCTATGTATCTTTTAGAGGCTTTGTAGACAAATGTAAAGTTAAAAATAGTAGTGTCTTGTCTTTTAGATGTGGTGGCCCCAATGGCCAAGTGTTGTATATATAATTTTTTGCTTGCATACATAGTTATTCTCATTGATGCATAGTATCATGTTTGTAAAAACCTTCAGTTGTCATAGTTACATGCATGAGAAGTACAAGGTTATGGATTGGTTCTCTCGGGCCTTTACGGATATAGGTGCCTATCCTCCCCAACAGGATTTGAGGCGTGACAAAAGTGGTATCAGAGCAGGTCGTCCTAGGGAGTTTACAAAGCCGTGTCTACATAGAGTTTTTTTTATGGGTGTGTTATGCACCACATCTATAAATAAGAGGCTATGGGCATTTAGGGTTTGTTTCTTTTTTTCACATCTTAGATCGTAAAATAGATCCCAAGTCATAGGTGAAGTCATATTTAACCACTAAACTAGTTTCTTTCTCATTGTAGTAAAGATGTCAGTTACAAGAAGGAGTAAGAATATAGGTAAGCGAGTATGCGTGGCTGTCGTAGAAGGTACAAATAAGTCACCACCTAGACAAGCTAATCAAAGTGAGGCTCAAGTTGAGTTTACATCACAAACTTCTTCTACTCCTCCATCTCTAGAAGAATTAAGGATGAGAAGAACCACATCCTCAGAACCAACTATTAATGCTACTGACCAATATCAAAGGAATACAGTGCAATTGGTGGCTCATATAGTTGCTGGGCAAGCTCAAGGACAAGCAATTTTAACCATAGGCTCTAGTGGTACAGATAGGGAAGCTAGCCTACGGACACAGGATTTTCTTAAATTGGATTCTCCCACGTTCACTAGATCATATCTTAATAAAGACCCATAGAACTTTATTGATCAAATCCAAAGGGCTCTAGATGTCATGCATGTATCGGGTAAGGAGACAGTGGAGCTAGCAGCATATAGATTCAAAGTGGAGTCTATATTTTGGTATGAAGACTAGAAATGATCTAGGGGGTATCGATGCACCTTCAGCTACTTGGAAAGAGTTTATAGAGGTATTTCTTGATCATTACCTTCCGTTTGAGATTCGACAGTCCCGTGCAGATCAGTTCCTATATCTTCGCCAAGGAAATATGAGCGTGAGGGAGTACAACCTTTGTTTTACCTCTTTGGCTAGGTATGCTCCTAATGTAGTAGCTACTAAGGATGATAGAGTTCATAGATATGTAGAAAGATTGGATCCATATTTGGTTATAGATGTTACTGTTGTTGCTTTGAACAAAGACATGGACATAACAAAGATACAAACTTTTGCATAAAAAATGGAGGATTAGAGGCAAAGAAGAAAACAAAAATTTGAAAGAGGGTATTCCACGAGGGATAGATCTACGAGACAGTTCATAGCATCCCAAGGTGAGTTTAGGCCTCGGTTTTCTAATAGAACGCATAGTCCATTATCTTCTTATCCTACAGCTAGTGCTCTACCGCAGTTTCAAGGGTCCAAAGGAAACCAATTTAGGCAAAGAAGTGAGAGTCAAAGTTCACAAATAGCAGGGTATCAAGAGCAAGGGAGAAAGATATAATTAAGGCCTCTTCGGAAGCCATGTAAATAATGTGGAACGATTTATTTAGGTGCATGTCGGTTTGGGGAAAATGCTTGCTTTTGATGTGGTACGTTGGTGCATATGATGAGAGAATGCCCACAAAGAGGCATGGGTGGTATGACACAATCTACTGGATCAGCTGTTGCATCATCATCATCAGTGCCTTTTTCAGGAAGGGGTGTACAACCAATAGGTCATAGTAAAGGTGCTAAAGGAGCAGCTAGCTATAGCGGAGTTCAGAATTGTACATATGCTCTAGTGGATCGATAAAATTTTGAGGTTTCTACGGATGTGGTTATAGGTACATTGCCCATATTTTCACCTAATGCATATGCATTAATTGATCCGGGTTCTACATTATCATATGTCACTCCATGGGTTGCTGGAAAGTTCAAATTACTAGTTAAGCCATTTGAAATGTCTATGCTAGTTTGTGAATCTACTATAGCTAGGATAGTGTACCGAAATTGTATAATAACTATTTGTGGTCGTGATACCATGTATAACCTTGTTGAGTTAGAAATGGTAGATTTTTATGCTATAATGGGTATGGATTGGTTGGCTTCTTGTTATGCCACAGTAGATTGCGGCACTAAAAAGGTGTATTTCTATTTTCCAAGAGAGACAGTCCTTGAATGGAGGGGCAACATTGGTACGCAAAGAGGTAAATTTATTTCTTATTTTTAGGCAAAAAGTATGATTTCCAAGGGTTACATATATCATTTAGTTCGAGTGAAAGATACAGATGCCGAGCCACCAACTCTTCAGACTATTCAAGTGGTAAATGCATTTCCTGAAGATCTTCCAGGTTTGCCTCCAGAACGAGAAGTTGAGTTTGGTATTGATGTAATTTCAGGTACTCAACCAATCTCAGTTTCTCCATATAGAATGGCCTTGGCAGAACGAGATTTGAAAGAGCAATTGAAAGATTTACTATAAAAAGGATCCATAAGGCCTAGTATGTCTCCCTGGGGTGCACCAGTATTATTTGTGCGTAAGAAAGATGGATTATTGAGAATGTGTATTGACTACCGACAATTGAGTGTATTGACTACCAACAATTGAATAAGTGAGTATTAAGAACAAATATCCCCTTTCGAGAATTGATGACTTATTCAACCAGTTGCAAGGTGCCAAGTGTTTTCCAAAGATTGATTTGAGGTCAGGTTACCACCAAGTGAGGGTCAAAGAGAAAGACATACCCAAGACAACCTTTCAAACATGGTATGGTCATTACAAGTTTCTAGTCATGTCCTTTGGGCTAACTAATACACCCGCAACTTTTATGGATTTGATGAATAGGGTGTTCAAGCCATTCTGGGATATGTTTGTGATAGTCTTTATAGATGATATTATGGTTTATTCCAGATCAAATTAGGACCATTCTAGTCACTTGCGATAGGTGTTATAGATTTTTCGTGATCATAAGTTATATGCAAAGTTCTCTAAATGTGAGTTTTGGTTAAAATCTATGGCATTCTTCGGTCATTTTGTATCCGATGAAGGAATAATGGTTGATACTCAAAATATAGAAGTTGCAAAGAACTGACCAAGACCTACAACACCTACAGAGATTCATAGTTTCCTTGGGTTAACAGGTTATTATCTAAGGTTTGTTGAAGGATTTTCTTCAATTTCTGCACCTTTAACAAAGCTAACAGACAAAGCATCCAAGTTTCAATGGAATGATGCATGTGAAAGAAATTTCTTAGATTTGAAGAATAAGTTGACTTCTACACCCATATTGGTGCTTCAAGAAGGCATATAGGGGTATGCAGTATATTGTGATGCTTCAAGAATTGGCTTAGGGTGTGTATTGATGCAGCATGGTAAAGTCATAGCATATGCCTCAAGACAATTCCGGCCACATGAGAAGAATTATGCAATGCATGATTTGGAGCTAGCAGCGGTTATATTTTCCTTAAAGATATCACGTCACTACTTTTATGGGATTCATGATGACATATATACTGACCACAAGATTTTGCAACATATATTTAATCAGAAGGACCTAAATTTGAGGCAGCAAAGATGTATTGAGAAGACTATGATATTGATTTCTTGTATCATTCGGGAAAAACAAATATGGTAGTTGATGCATTAAGTCGTAAGGCTATAGTGGGAACTTATGGTCAGCCTATGGAATTACAAGGTATGACTAGGGATCTACATCAATTAGCCAATTTAGGGGTTCGCCATCTTGAAACTCCAGATGAGGGGTTTATTGTGCCTAATGCGGCAGAATCTTCTTTAGTAGCTGAAGTGAAAGAGAAATAATATGCAGATCCCATTCTATTATAGCTTAAGGAGAATTTAAAATGTGGTATGAAAAGGGAATTTAAGCTTACGCAAAAGGGAGTACTTCAATGCCAAAACAGATTGTGTGTACCTAATGTAGATGGGCTAAGAAAGAGGATTATGACAGAGGCACATCATTCAAGGTATTCCATCTATCTAGGGTCAACTAAAAGGTTCCATGATTTGAAAGGAATGTATTGGTGGGGTGACATGAAGAAGAACATTGCAGAATTTATTGCCGAATGTCTAAATTATCAAAGAGTTAAAATAGAGCACCAAAAGCCCGGGGGTTATATGCAATGTATAGATCTTTCAATCTGGAAGTGGGACATGATAAACATGGATTTCATTACTGGTTTGCCTCATACATCATGAAATTTTGATTCCATATGGGTGTTAGTTTATAGGCTTACCAAATTAGCACACTTCCTATCGATTAGGACCACTTATACAGTTGAAGAATATGCCAAATTATATATCAAAGACATAGTTCGATTACATGGAGTACCAGTCTCTATAATATCAGATAGGGGAGCTCAATTTATTGCAAATTTTTGGAAGTCTTTTCAGAGAAATTTGGGAACAAGAGTTAATTTAAGTACATCTTTCCACCCTCAAACAGATGGACAAGCAAAACGTACCATTCAAACACTTGAAGATATGTTAGGAGCTTATGTATTGGACTTTAAAGGTAGTTGGGATGATCATTTACCTCTCATCGAGGTCACTTACAATAATAGCTATCATTCAAGCATCAAAATGGCACCATATCAAGCTTTGTATGGAAGGAAGTGTAGATCACCAACTGGATGGTTTGAAGTTGGTGAAACTGCCTTGTTCGGGCAAGATCTTGTACATCAAGCTATGAAAAAGGATAAACCAATCCAACGACAGCTAGAAACAGCCCAAAGTTAACACAAGTCATAGGTAGATGTTAGAAAAAGGGGACTTGAATTTGCTATAGGTGATTAGGTATTCTTAAAGGTGTCACCAATAAAAGGGGCTATAAGATTTGGTAAGAAAGGAAAATTAAGTCCATGTTGTATAGGACCATATAAGATTATGCGGAGGTTTGGCCAAGTCTATTATGAGTTAGAACTACCCCAAGATCTTTCAACAGTCCATCCAGTATTCCACGTCTCAATGCTTCAAAAATGCATCGGTGATCCATCTCATATTACTCCTACTGAAGATGTACAAGTTAGAGAAGATCTCACCTAGGAAGAAATACCTATTGCTATCCTAGATCGACAAGTTAAGAAGTTAAGGAATAAATAAATAGCTTCGGTAAAAGTTCTTTGGATAAACCAACAAGTAGAAGAAATAACATGGGAAGCTGAAGAAACAATGAAATCTAAGTTCCCCCATTTGTTCAAATACGAAGAGAAATTCCAAGATGCTGAATTGGAGAAATAACAAGTAAGTATAACATATAAGTACTATGTGATAATAGGGATATTAAACTTAGGCTTGAACTTGTTTTGGTTGGACAGTTATGCTAATATTCGAGGACGAATGTTCCTTAGGGGGGAAGGATGAAACACCCCATATTTTGCATGTACTTGTTCTAATTATATGGAACTTGGTATAGGCTATTGGTATAGATAACAAATGATATTTGTTATGCAAGTATTAATGATAAATATGGAATTATAGATGCTACCCGTACATTTTAATGTGATGTGACCAAGTTAACGTCGATACAACTATTTAAACTTGGGATCATAAGCTAGTATTTGAATCTAAAGTTTAAAGTGACCAACTGTGTACAAGTTGAAGGTTAGATTATAGGGATTAGGAGATGGAAATAAAATAAAATATTAAGGTGCTTTCTTGACTTAATTAAGCTAGTAGGTGAGCCACCTACTTAAGCTATTTGGACCAAATTAACGCACCCATGGATATGGACCAGATTTGGGCCTATACTAATGTACTCATTTTGGCCCAAATTGAATAAGGAAGAAAATAGAGAAATGGCCCAACAACTAAATCTGCCAAAGGCCCAAGTTAATTGAGCCCAAAATAAGAAATTAAGCAAGTAGGTGCATCACCTTCTTCGAAATTTTGTGCAGCTTGAACCCATAAGTAGGTGCATCACCTACTTGGACTAGTTTGTAGCTGAAAATAAGGTCAATAAGGGAAGTTCTTTAGGGCTTAATATAATATCAATATAGCTGGTCATTTTACTAATTTTAAACACATTCAGCCTTTTAAATTTCAGCTTTCTCCCTTTCTTTACAAGGATAAGAACAATAGCCCTAAAATTTCTTCTAGGGTTCTTGAAGAAACCCTCATCTTTGCAAGCTAAGGTGAGTGAAAAAACTTATGATTTATCTTAATTATCTCAAGGAAGATTAGGAAAATATGATATAAGTGATTAATTATTAATTCAAGGCAAAATATGGAACAAACTACTTGTTCACTTTTTCTTTGTTATTAAGAGATTTCTTTTCTTCTTTGGTTTAAAGAGTGAAGGAAAGTGAAAGTTAAAGTTCTTAAGGAGTACAAATTAAATGAATAAGTTGCAGAATTAAGGTAAGGTGACTGCCCATTTTGTTCTCCTTATGTATGAATTTAAGAAAGAATTATGGATGTGTTGTTATTGATAACTTAAGGGATGATGAGTTCAATAATTGATTGCTATAATAAAAGGGATTTGGGGCTTTTTTTGAGGATTGTTTTGTATGTATATATTATGGGCTGCCAGGTTAATGTTTGAGAAAGGTGTGATTAGCTTAAACTGAAATATAAAAGAAAGGTGTGGCGGTACACCACCAAATTAATTATTGCATGTGTTTGCTTCCCAATCTGTTTTGCATATTGTTTGGAGGGTGTAATAAAGCTGAGGCGGTTTCGGTGAATCTTATAAGAACATGTATGGTATGTGGGTGTAATTGAAGGAGAAAAGGGTTAAAATAATACCCTTGATTGATAGATTAAGTGCTTACTGCCCGGTTACTGTTTAGGTGAAGTTAAGTAGCCCAAATGTGTTGATTTGTTGCTAATACTAGTTTACCATATATTCTATTGTAGATAAGTAATCTAAAAGGTGGGAAGTCAAGTTGGGTTGGTTTTAGAGTTATATAACCTGCTATGTAAGGCATACTCTATTTTGCGTTCTTTGGCATGAAATCAGACATTTGTTCCATCAATTAAGCTACCAAGGTTATCCTATAACAAGTGATACATAATAGTAGCACATTACATTCCATGTAGCCAATGACCTTGTTCCCACTCTCTAATGTGTTAAAACACCTCAATACATGCTTATTATTTAGCCTGCACATCTATTTTCCCTAGAAAATTTTAGAAGTTCTCCATTTACTCAAATAAGACCCATGTGTATTTTTAGCTCCTAAACACTTCCTTTGTGTGCCAACAACTCCCTACCTTATTGTTGTTGAATTAAGTGCCTATTTACATATCTCTTATTGGTAGATTATTGTTTTAAGGTACTATAATGTTATGAACACCAAAGTAACAATCTCAAAGGCTAAATAAACTAAGTAATATAAATCTGTAAAACGAGTGGCAGCTCAGGGGCATAAGCCTAGCGTGGGCCGATCTCGTTACCTTTATATGTGGGTGGCATCTTAAAGTCATAATCCTAGCATGGGCCTATCCCAATGTTCTTATGTGGGTGGGAGCTCAGGGGCATAAGCCTAGCATAGGATGATTCCGATTTGTCTATTTACCATTGATCAACTGGTCATTTGTATTATATGGTTTACAAAGATTATGAAGTAAGAAAGGTAAAAAAAATGATGAAAAGAATGTAATGTATGTCGTCCCACATGTATATGTAAAGGTTGTTTACTAGTACTACTTATACACTTGTATTTGATTTCTATTGAGCTCTTGTATCATGTGTTGTTTCCTTCAGCCTTACATATTCAGTATATATCTTCTTACTGACCTCCCTCACGGGGACCTGTATTTCATGCTACAGGCACAGGTGCTTCAGCTAATACACCTCGCTAGTACGAGCACATGCTATTCAGTGACTATTGGTGGGCTCTGGGTTGATTTGGGGCTTTCCAAGTCTGGTCCATATATTTTGGTATTGTGAAGTAGTCAAGAGTAGGGCGGGGGTTTATCCCGAGCCTAACTGAGTCTATGTATCTTTTAGAGGCTTTGTAGACTAATGTAAAGTTAAACACGGTAGTGCCTTGTCTTTTAGATGTGGTGTCCCCAACGACCAAGTGTTGTATCTATAATTTTGTGCTATCCTACGTAGTTATTCTCATTGATGCATAATATCATGGGTGTAATTTGAGGAGAAAAGGGTTAAAATAATACCCTTGATTAATAGATTAAGTGCTTACTACCCGATTACTATTTTGGTGAAGTTAAGCAGCCCAAATGTGTTGATTGTTTGCTAATACTAGTTTACCATATATTCTATTATAGATAAGTAATTTAAAAGGTGGGAATTCAAGTTGGGTTAATTTCAGAGTTATATAACTAGGAATGTAAGGCATATTTTATTTTTCATTCTTTGGCATGAAATCGGACATTTGTTCCATCAAGTAAGCTTCCAAGGTTATCCTATAACAAGTGATACATAATAGTAGAACATTACATTCAAGGTAGACAATGACCTTTTGTTCCTACTCTCTAATGTGTTAAAACACATCAATACATGCTTATTATTTAACCTGCACATCTATTTTCACTAGAAAATTTTAGAAGTTCCCTGTTTACTCAAATAAGACCCATGTGTATTTTCAGCTCCTAAACACTTCATTTGTGTGCCAAAAACTCCCTACCTCATTATTGTAGTATTAAGTGCCCATTTACATGTCTCTTATTGGTAGATTATTATTTCAAGGTACCATAATGTTATGACCACCAAAGTAACAATCTCAAAGGCTAAATAAACTAAGTAACGTAAATTTATAAAATGAGTGGCAGCTCAGGGGAATAAGCCTAGCATGGGATGATCTTGATACCTTTATATATGGGTGGCAGCTCAGGGGAATAAGCCTACCATGGGCCGATCCCAATGTTCTTATGTGGGTGGCAGCTCAGGGGCTTAAGCCTAGCATGGGCCGATGCCGATTTATCTATTTACCACTGATCAGCTGGTCATTTATATTATATGGCTTAAAAATATTATGAAGTAAGAAAGGTAAATAAATAAAGAAAAGAATGTAATGTACGTCATCCCACAAGTATATATAAAGGTGGTCTACTAGTACTACTCATACACTTGTATCTGATTTCTATTGAGCTCTTGTATTATGTGTTGTTACCTTCAGCCTTACATATTCATTAAATATCTTCATACTAACGTCTCTCATGGGGGACCTGTATTTCATGCTGCAGGCAGAGGTGCTTCAGCTAATACACCTCGCTAGTACGAGCCTAGTCTATTCAGTGACTATCGATGAGCTCCAGGTTGACTCAGGGATTTCCAATTTTATTCCATATATTTTGGTATTGTACAGTAGTCAAGAGTAGGAAGGGGGGTTTTCCCGACCCTAAATGAGTCTATGTATCTTTTAGAGGCTTTGTAGACAAATGTAAAGTTAAAAATAGTAGTGTCTTGTCTTTTAGATGTGGTGGACCCAATGGCCAAGTGTTGTATATATAATTTTTTGCTTGCATACATAGTTATTCTCATTGATGCATAGTATCATGTTTGTCAAAACCTTCAGTTGTCATAGTTACATGCATGAGAAGTACAAGGTTATGGATTGGTTCTCTCGGGCCTTTACGGATATGGGTGCCTATCTTCCCCAATAGGATTTGAGGCGTGACAAAAGTGGTATCAGAGCAGGTCGTCCTAGGGATTCTAGAAAGCCGTGTCTACATAGAGTTTTTTTTATGGGTGTGTTATGCACCACATCTATAAATAAGAGGCTATGGGCATTTAGGGGTTGTTTCTTTTTTTCAAATCTTAGATTTTGCAATAGATCCCAAGTCATAGGTGAAGTCATATTGAACCACTAAACTAGTTTCTTTCTCATTGTAGTAAAGATGTAAGTTACAAGAAGGAGTAAGAATATAGGTAAGCGAGTATGCGTGGCAGTCGTAGAAGGTACAAATAAGTCACCACCTAGACAAGCTAATCAAAGTGAGGCTCAAGTTGAGTTTATATCACAAACTTCTTCTACTCCTCCATCTCTAGAAGAATTAAGGATGAGAAGAACCACATCCTCAGAACCAACTATTAATGCTACTGACCAATATCTAAGGAATACAGTGCAATTGGTGGCTCATATAGTTGCTGGGCAAGCTCAAGGACAAGCAATTTTAACCATAGGCTCTAGTGGTACAGATAGGGAAGCTAGCATACGGACACAGGATTTTCTTAAATTGGATCCTCCCACGTTCACCAGATCATATCTTAATAAATACCCATAGGACTTTATTGATCAAATCCAAAGGGCTCTAGATGTCATGCATGTATCGGGTAAGGTGACAGTGGAGCTAGCAGCATATAGATTCAAAGTGGAGTCTATATTTTGGTATGAAGACTAGAAATGATCTAGGGGTATCGATGCACCTTCATCTACTTGGAAAGAGTTTATAGAGGTATTTCTTGATCATTACCTTCCGTTTGAGATTTGACAGTCCCGTGCAGATCAGTTCCTAAATCTTCGCCAAGGGAATATGAGCGTGAGGGAGTACAACCTTTGTTTTACCTCTTTGGCTAGGTATGCTCCTAATGTAGTAGCTACTAAGGATGATAGAGTTCATAGATATGTAGAAAGATTGGATCCATATTTGGTTAGAGATTGTACTGTTGCTGCTTTGAACAAAGACATGGACATAACAAGGATTCAAACTTTTGCATAAAAAATGGAGGATCAGAGGTAAAGAAGAAAACAAGAATTTGAAAGAGGGTATTCCAAGAGGGATAGATCTACGAGGTAGTTCATAGCATCCCAAGGTGAGTTTAGGCCTCGGTTTTCTAATAGACCGCATAGGCCATTATCTTCTTAGCCTACAGCTAGTGCTCCACCACAGTTTCAAGGGTCCAAAGGCAACCAATTTAGGCAAAGAAGTGAGAGTCAAAGTTCACAAACAGCAGGGTATCAAGAGCAAGGGAGAAAGATATAATTAAGGCCTCTTCGGAAGCCATGTAAACAATATGGAAAGATTTATTTAGGTGCATGTCGGTTTGGGACAAATTCTTGCTTTTGGTGTGGTACGTTGGTGCATATGATGAGAGAATGCCCATAAAGAGGCATGGGTGGTATGACACAACCTACTGGATCAGCCGTTGCATCATCATCATCAGTGCCTTTTTTAGGAAGGGGTGTACAACCTATAGGTCGTAGTAAAGGTGCTAAAGGAGCAACTAGCTATAGCGGAGTTCAGAATTGTACATATGCTCTAGTGGATCGATAAAATTTAGAGGTTTCTACGGATGTGGTTATAGGTACATTGCCCATATTTTCACCTAATGCATATGCATTAATTGATCCGGGTTCTACATTATCATATGTCACTCCATGGGTTGCTGGAAAGTTCAAATTACTAGTTAAGCCATTTGAAATGTCTATGCCAGTTTGTGAATCTACTATAGCTAGGATAGTGTACCGAAATTGTATAATAACTATTTGTGGTCGTGATACCATGTATAACCTTGTTGAGTTAGAAATGGTAGATTTTTATGCTATAATGGGTATGGATTGGTTGGCTTCTTGTTATGCCACAGTAGATTGCGGCACTAAAAGGGTGTATTTCTATTTTCCAAGAGAGACAGTCCTTGAATGGAGGGGCAACATTGGTACGCCAAGAGGTAAATTTATTTCTTATTTTTAGGCAAAAAGTATGATTTCCAAGGGTTACATATATCATCTAGTTCGAGTGAAAGATACAAGATGCCGAGCCACCAACTCTTCAGACTATTCAAGTGGTAAATGCATTTCCTAAAGATCTTCCAGGTTTGCCTCTAGAATGAGAAGTGGAGTTTGGTATTGATGTAATTTCAGGTTCTCAACCAATCTCAGTTTCTCCATATAGAATGGCCCTGGAAGAACGAGATTTGAAAGAGCAATTGAAAGATTTGTTATAAAAAGGATCCATAAGGCCTAGTATGTCTCCCTGGGTGCACCAGTATTATTTGTGCGTAAGAAAGATGGATTATTGAGAATGTGCATTGACTACCGACAATTGAGTGTATTGACTACCAACAATTGAATAAGTGACTATTAAGAACAAATATCCCCTTTCGAGAATTGATGACTTATTCAACCAGTTGCAAGGTGCCAAGTGTTTTTCAAAGATTGATTTGAGGTCAGGTTACCACCAAATGAGGGTCAAAGAGAAAGACGTACCCAAGACAACCTTTCAAACATGGTATGGTCATTACAAGTTTCTAGTCATGTCCTTTGGGCTAACTAATACACCCGCAACTTTTATGGATTTGATGAATAGGGTGTTCAAGCCATTCTTGGATATGTTTGTGATAGTCTTTATAGATGATATTATGGTTTATTCAAGATAAAATTAAGACCATTCTAGTCACTTGCGACAGGTGTTACAGATTCTTCGTGATCATAAGCTATATGCAAAGTTCTCTAAATGTGAGTTTTGGTTAAAATCTATGGCATTCTTGGGTCATCTTGTATCCGATGAAGGAATAATGGTTGATACTCAAAATATAGAAGTTGCGAAGAACTGACCAAGACCTACAACACCTACAGAGATTCATAGTTTCCTTGGGTTAACAGGTTATTATCTAAGGTTTGTTGAAGGATTTTCTTCAATTTCTGCACCTTTAACAAAGCTAACAGACAAAGCATCCAAGTTTCAATGGAATGATGCATGTGAAAGAAATTTCTAAGATTTGAAGAATAAGTTGACTTCTACACCCATATTGGTGCTTCAAGAAGGCATATAGGGGTATGCAGTATATTGTGATGCTTTAAGAATTGGCTTAGGGTGTGTATTGATGCAGCATGGTAAAGTCATAGCATATGCCTCAAGACAATTCCGGCCACATGAGAAGAATTATGCAATGCATGATTTGGAGCTAGCAGCGGTTATATTTTCCTTAAAGATATGACGTCACTACTTTTATGGGATTCATGTTGACATATATAATGACCACAAGAGTTTGCAATATATATTTAATCAGAAGGACCTAAATTTGAGGCAGCAAAGAGGGATTGAAAAGACTATGATATTGATTTCTTATATTATTCGGGAAATGAAAATATGGTAGTTGATGCATTAAGTCGTAAGGCTATAGTGGGAACTTATGGTCAGCCTATGGAATTACAAGGTATGACTAGGGATCTACACCAATTAGCCAATTTAGTGGTTCGCCATCTTGAAACTCCAGATGAGGGGTTTATTGTGCCTAATGCGGCAGAATCTTCTTTAGTAGCTGAAGTGAAAGAGAAATAATATGCAGATCCCATTCTATTATAGCATAAGGAGAATGTAAAATATGGTATGAAAAGGGAATTTAAGCTTACGCAAGAGGGAGTACTTCAATGCCAAAACAGATTGTGTGTACCTAATGTAGATGGGCTAAGAAAGAGGATTATGACAGAGGCACATCATTCAAGGTATTCCATCTATCTAGTCAACTAAAATGTTTCATGATTTGAAAGGAATGTATTGGTGGGGTGACATGAAGAAGAACATTGCAGAATTTATTGCCGAATGTCCAAATTATCAAAGAGTTAAAATAGAGCACCAAAAGCCCGGGGGTTATATGCAATGTATAGATCTTTCAATCTGGAAGTGGGACATGATAAACATGGATTTCATTACTGGTTTGCCTCATACATCATGAAATTTTGATTCCATATGGGTGTTAGTTTATAGGCTTACCAAATTAGCACACTTCCTATCGATTAGGACCACTTATACAGTTGAAGAATATGCCAAATTATATATCAAAGACATAGTTCGATTACATGGAGTACCAGTCTCTATAATATCAGATAGGGGAGCTCAATTTATTGCAAATTTTTGGAAGTCTTTTCAGAGAAATTTGGGAACAAGAGTTAATTTAAGTACATCTTTCCACCCTCAAACAGATGGACAAGCAAAACGTACCATTCAAACACTTGAAGATATGTTAGGAGCTTATGTATTGGACATTAAAGGTAGTTGGGATGATCATTTACCTCTCATCGAGTTCACTTACAATAATAGCTATCATTCAAGCATCAAAATGGCACCATATCAAGCTTTGTATGGAAGGAAGTGTAGATCACCAACTGGATGGTTTGAAGTTGGTGAAACTGCCTTGTTCGGGCCAGATCTTGTTCATCAAGCTATGAAAAAGGTTAAATTAATCCAACGACGGCTAGAAACAGCCCAAAGTTAACACAAGTCATAGGTAGATGTTAGAAAAAGGGGACTTGAATTTGCTATAGGTGATTAGGTATTCTTAAAGGTGTCACCAATGAAAGGGGCTATAAGATTTGGTAAGAAAGGAAAATTAAGTCCATGTTGTATAGGCCCGTATAAGATTATGTGGAGGTTTGGACAAGTCTATTATGAGTTAGAACTACCCCAAGATCTTTCAACAGTCCATCCAGTATTCCACGTCTCAATGCTTCAAAAATGCATCGGTGATCCATCTCATATTACTCCTACTGAAGATGTACAAGTTAGAGAAGATCTCACCTAGGAAGAAATACCTATTGCTATCCTAGATCGACAAGTTAAGAAGTTAAGGAATAAATAAATAGCTTCGGTAAAAGTTCTTTGGATAAACCAACAAGTAGAAGAAATAACATGGGAAGCTGAAGAAACGATGAAATATAAGTACCCCCATTTGTTCAAATACGAAGTGAAATTCCAAGATTCTGAATTGGAGCAATAACAAGTAAGTATAATATATAAGTACTGTGTGATAATAGGGATATTAAACTTAGGCTTGAACTTGTTTTGGTTTGACAGTTATGCTAATATTCGAGGACGAATATTCCTTAGGGGGGAAGGATGAAACACCCCATATTTTGCATGTACTTGTTCTAATTATATGGAACTTGGTATAGGCTATTGGTATAGATAACATATGATATTTGTTATGCAAGTATTAATGATATATATGGAATTATAGATGCTACCCGTACATTTTAATGTGATGTGACCAAGTTAACGTCGATACAACTATTTAAACTTGGGATCATAAGCTAGTATTTGAATCTAAAGTTTAAAGTGACCAACTGTGTACAAGTTGAAGGTTAGATTATAGGGATTAGGAGATGGAAATAAAATAAAATATTAAGGTGCTTTCTTGACTTAATTAAGCTAGTAGGTGAGTCACCTACTTAATCTATTTGGACCAAATTAACGCACCCATGGATATGGACCAGATTTGGGCCTATACTAATGTACTCATTTGGGCCCAAATTGAATAAAAGAGGAAGAAAATAGAGAAATGGCCCAACAACTAAATCTGCCAAAGGCCCAAGTTAATTGAGCCCAAAATAAGAAATTAAGCAAGTAGGTGCATCACCTTCTTCGAAATTTTGAGCAGCTTGAACCCTTAAGTAGGTGCATCACCTACTTGGACTAGTTTGTAGCTGAAAATAAGGTCAATAAGGGAAGTTCTTTAGGGATTAATATAATATCAATATAGCTGGTCATTTTACTAATTTTAAACACATTCAGCCTTTTAAATTTCAGCTTTCTCCCTTTCTTTACAAGGATAAGAACAATAGCCCTAAAATTTCTTCTAGGGTTCTTGAAGAAACCCTCATCTTTGCAAGCTAAGGTGAGTGAAAAAACTTATGATTTATCTTAATTATCTCAAGGAAGATTAGGAAAATATGATATAAGTGATTAATTATTAATTCAAGGCAGAATATGGAACAAGCTACTTGTTCACTTTTTCTTTGTTATTAAGAGATTTCTTTTCTTCTTTGGTTTAAAGAGTGAAGGAAAGTGAAAGTTAAAGTTCTTAAGGAGTACAAATTAAATGAATAAGTTGCAGAATTAAGGTAAGGTGACTGCCCATTTTGTTCTCCTTATGTATGAATTTAAGAAAGAATTATGGATGTGTTGTTATTGATAACTCAAGGGATGATGAGTTCAATAATTGATTGCTACAATAAAAGGGATTTGGGGCTTTTTTTGAGGATTGTTTTGTATGTATATATTATGGGCTGCCAGGTTGATGTTGGAGAAAGGTGTGATTAGCTTGAACTAAAATATAAAAGAAAGGTGTGGCGGTACACCACCAAATTAATTATTGCATGTGTTTGCTTCCCAATCTGTTTTGCATATTGTTTGGAGGGTGTAATAAAGCTGAGGCGGTTTCGGTGAATCTTATAAGAACATGTATGGTATGTGGGTGTAATTGAAGGAGAAAAGGGTTAAAATAATACCCTTGATTGATAGATTAAGTGGTTACTACCCGGTTACTGTTTTGGTGAAGTTAAGTAGCCCAAATGTGTTGATTTGTTGCTAATACTAGTTTACCATATATTCTATTGTAGATAAGTAATCTAAAAGGTGGGACGTCAAGTTGGGTTGGTTTTAGAGTTATATAACCTGCTATGTAAGGCATACTCTATTTTGCGTTCTTTGGCATGAAATCAGACATTTGTTCCATCAATTAAGCTACCAAGGTTATCCTATAACAAGTGATACATAATAGTAGCACATTACATTCCATGTAGCCAATGACCTTGTTCCCACTCTCTAATGTGTTAAAACACCTCAATACATGCTTATTATTTAGCCTGCACATCTATTTTCCCTAGAAAATTTTAGAATTTCTCCATTTACTCAAATAAGACCCATGTGTATTTTTAGCTCCTAAACACTTCATTTGTGTGCCAACAACTCCCTACCTTATTGTTGTTGAATTAAGTGCCTATTTACATATCTCTTATTGGTAGATTATTGTTTTAAGGTACTATAATGTTATGAACACCAAAGTAACAATCTCAAAGGCTAAATAAACTAAGTAATATAAATCTGTAAAACGAGTGGCAGCTCAGGGGCATAAGCCTAGCGTGGGCCGATCTCGTTACCTTTATATGTGGGTGGCAGCTTAGAGGCATAAGCCTAGCATGGGCCTATCCCAATGTTCTTATGTGGGTGGGAGCTCAGGGGCATAAGCCTAGCATAGGATGATCCCAATTTGTCTATTTACTATTGATCAGCTGGTCATTTGAATTATATGGTTTACAAAGATTATGAAGTAAGAAAGGTAAAAAAAATGATGAAAAGAATGTAATGTACGTCGTCCCACAAGTATATATAAAGGTGGTAGGATGATCCCGATTTGTCTATTTACTATTAATCAGCTGGTCATTTGAATTATATGGTTTACGAAGATTATGAAGTAAGAAAGGTAAAAAAAATGATGAAAAGAATGTAATGTACGTCGTCCCACAAGTATATATAAAGGTGGTTTACTAGTACTACTTATACACTTGTATTTGATTTCTATTGAGCTCTTGTATCATGTGCTGTTTCCTTCAGCCTTACATATTCATTATATATCTTCTTACTGACGTCCCTCATGGGGACCTGTATTTCATGCTACAGGCACAGGTGCTTCAGCTAATACACCTCGCTAGTACGAGCACATGCTATTCAGTGACTATTGGTGAGCTCTGGGTTGATTTAGGGCTTTCTGAGTCTGTTCCATATATTTTGGTATTGTGCAGTAGTCAAGAGTAGGGCGGGGGTTTATCCCGAGCCTAACTGAGTCTATGTATCTTTTAGAGGCTTTGTAGACTAATGTAAAGTTAAACATGGTAGTGCCTTGTCTTTTAGATGTGGTGTCCCCAACGACCAAGTGTTGTATCTATAATTTTGTGCTTGCCGACGTAGTTATTCTCATTGATGCATAATATCATGTTTGTCAGAACCTTTGGTTGTCATAGTTACATGCATGAGAAGTACAAGGTTATGGATTGGTTCTCTCGGGCCTTTACGGCTACGGGTGCCTGTCCGCCCCAATAGGATTTGAGGCGTGACACCACTGTACTCTGAAATCATGCTCCATACACAACCATATGAGTCATAACTAGCTGAAGATAAGCATCCAATCCCTTCACGAACATCTGAATATTCTCAGTTTTGGTGGTAATGCTGGTGTAAGAATACCTTGACAAAGCATGGAAATATGCCTCATACTCTATAATATTCATGGAGCCCTGCTCCAAGCAGTCAAGCTCATTTCTCCTCTGATCCCTCAGACTGTATGGACCAAACTTCTCTAAAAAGGCCTCAACAAACTGATCCCAAATCATCTCTGGAGAATCAAGAGGTTTGTAACTATCAAGTGACCTCCACCAATATCTGGCTACATCTCTCAACTGGTAAGTAGTATAAGCAACCCCATATTACTCAAGCAAACCAAATTTATGAAATTTCTCCCTATAATTAATCAAGAACTCCTAGGCACACTCTCTCTCATCACCATTGAACCTAGGATGACCCAAATGAGTGAATCTCTCAAAACTCTTCTGATCCTTAGAAGACATACTATACTCGCAATAATTAGAGGCTTAGTGAATCTGGATGGCTGAGATCCCACCCGAGGAGGTCATATAGATGAAGGCTAAACTCCTGACCTCGAGAATACCATACTTATATATAGGTACAAAAGTGACATACTCGGAGTCTGTGGAGTACCATAAGCAAATCTCGGTACCACTAGAGGATCCACACTTACAATCAAAGAAACACCATATATATTTATGCATAAAAGAGTGAAAGATGATTTATAACACAATGTATGGAAGGACCTATGTGATAAGGAACAAAATAAGAGAAGTTTCTTTAAGACATCTTATAGCCTTTCAAATATAGATACAAACGTCTACGTACCAATCTATGAGACTCTATTAGAAAACTCATTCTTATACTAATGATACCAATGAACCTGTCTACTCTGATACAAATTTGTGATGATCCAAAAACCAATGGTCATGATGGCACTTGTCGAGGTAATCCTTGACAAGTAAGACAATTACCCAAACTAATACAAAATGAGAAATCAATACCAAAAGCCAAGGTAAAACCCCTATAACATAGTCGAGCCACATATATATGTATATATATATATAGTAAAAGTGGAAACATAATAAAGATACCAAACCAAATTCCAAAACCTAGTGTCACAGTATAAGAACTACTAAATACATCTCGAATGTTAAAAGATACAAAAAATAGTCCAAAAAGGATCAAGATTTTGTCTCAAAATACAAAATAAGACATGTAATAGATAGGAAGAGGTAGTAGGCCAACTACTAAAGCATAGGATGTGTGCTACCTTAAATACTCTAAAAGTCACCCAAATCAGCTATACGTGTGGCACACTCATACCCAGATCTGCAATGAAAGGGTGCAGTAAGGATAGTATGGTCCACTTGTACTCAACATGTATCATAGGCTAAATGATTAAATTAGAAAATAAAGTATATAAATACAAACTATGGGCACATTACTTACAGTAAAAAATGTCCCAAATAGTAGTCTACACTATCTCCACTAGCAGTTCTAATCTACACACATATAAAAAATACATGTAGAGAAAAGAAGAACAAATATACATGTCCATCAAATATAAGTATAGGAAGATAGAACAGAAGGATAGATATCAAGTCAAAGACCAAAATACAATTACAACATAAGCACAATATATGAATTGCAATGAAGATGATGATGATGATGATGTGATTCACAAGGTTGTCTGACAACCTCCGTATACACCTATGAAGCTAAAGCTTCATGATGTAGGACGCATGAGGGGTTCTTCAACCCGTATACATTCAATATCCAATACCAATATCTGTATCTCCTCTCCAGCACATACATCGGTAGAGGATTTTTAAGATATCATATTTTCTGTCAGAAAAAGCCAATGTTTCCAATATTTTCACGGTGGTACCAATGTTTCATAAATGAATATGAGATGAGGTTGTAATGCTCACAACCAACCAAAGTGATAATATCCAGTATCCAACTAATATATAACTATGTGTGCCAAAAATTCACTCATATCAACTAACCATTCATGATCTAATATAATCGAGAAACCATCAAGTGAAACATGCAAGAAATGTCATTGATACCACATAATTCCTAAATCTAGGCTTTTTCAAACCAAAAAGAGTGTAACCAAATATACACATATCATTACCAGGGTAATAATATCCTATAAGACCAATACAATCACACATAGCAAATAATTTTTTAAAACCACCGAATAGTATCCGCTAGGCCATTACACGAGCACATAAATCACCTAACATATTTTCCTCGACACAACTCCATACCCATAGCATGTGTCTACATTATTATTAACTATTCAACCCAGTCTGAAGAAATTTAATCCCTAACCTACCTCTAATGCCAAAAATGTTTCAAAAAGCCTTCAATCCAGAGAATTTGCATCACGAACAAACCTGAAATCAACTAAAACATACAAATGCAGAATCTATGCATAAAAAGAAATCCAACGATACCCATATTACCTATTTTTGAGTTGGGGACAAAACGAACCTCCAATGAGTTTTTAAAAAAGAAGGGTAAAATCATAATTTTATTTTAGAAACATGTTTCCCATACTCATATGCGTCTACAACTAAAAACCCACTCGAAAATAAGTGAAAAATGAGGTTCAATTCCAAGAAAATTCATTTTCAAACTTTACTGGCAAAAACTCCGGAATCCCATTTTAAAAATTAAGAATTTAAAGTTGTTTTGAAGATGAAATATAGAGAAAAATGATAATTATAATATTAGAAACTTACCCATGGAAAAAATCTCAAAAACCCCTTTGGAATCGTCCAAATCTGATATCCCAAGCCACAAAAATAGCGAGAATGGAGTTTTGATTCTCAACTTGGGTAGAAATAAAATAAAATAAAATAGAAGTTCTTGGAAAATGGGGAAAATAGAGTTCTAAATTGATAGACAATGATTCTATGAGAAAAATGCCTCAAAAATCATCAAGATCGGAGCTCCCTATCTCCCAAAATGTCAAAAATATGAATTTGAGATCTTATACTTATTGATGTCGCTTAAACGCCACTTTGTTCACTTACACGACCTGTTCAAAGGGTCAAAATATTGCTTACACGACCAAAAGTTCGCATACATGATCGCATCAGCACCAATAATTTCAAAAACTTATTTTTGACCACCGAAACTCATTCGAAACCCTATGAACATGATTCAACAGTGAAATTTGATTGTAAAACACGTTTTGGATCCAATGGAATCATCAAATTTATGAAAAAAAATCTCATTATCATAAAATTGACCCCCAGGACTCTATTTGATACTATTTTGGAACCAAGGGTTGAAATGAGATCTAAAACCCAAAAAGCCGAACCAACTCAACTGCTAACCCAAATTCGACATTTCAGGTCCAATGGCGACATCAAAATTTTGAAAAAAAACTTCATTTTCACAAAGTTGACCCCCAAAATCCAATTTCATAACTTTTCAAATCGAGGGTCGAAATGAGAAATAAAATCCATAAAACTAAACCAACCATGCTATCAACCTAAAATCATTGTTTCGGATCTGCTGGCGCAATCCATTTTACCATCCAACACACCAATCAATAAATGTTGACCAAAGATAACTATAAGGCTTTTCAAGCCATCAAAAATAACAAACTTACACAAATCACGCTGAAATACATTGGAAACTATCCCATTATCCCCATGCTCCATAAATACCATGACATAACCACGAGGAGGGGTAAAATGGTCAAGTCATATAGAAATAAATATTTTACAAAAATCATCAAAAAATTAAAGAATTACATATACTAACCTTGTGAATCTAAAATCTACTCAAATCAACCATCCATGATCCAATATAATCCAGAAACCATCTTGTAAAATGTACTTGTAAAATGACACTCATACCATATGAATCCAAAAATTTAGGCTTTTTCCACCCTAAAGAATACAACCAAACATATATATATATATATATGGATTATATATATATATATATATATATATATATATATATATCAATACCAAGCCAACAACATCATATAAGACCTCATACGATCACAAAAAATAAGTAATATATCAAAACCATCAAATATTATCCAATACCCTCCATGCTTGCCCATAAATCAGCTAAACATATTTTCAATGATACAACCCCATATCCATAAAACGCTTTATATTATTATTAACTACCCAAACTAGTCTAATAAAAGTTAAGTCATAACCTTCCTCGATTTTCAAAATTGGAACAAATAAGACTTTATTATTGAGCTTTCACCTCACGCACAAACTCAGTAATCAGCTAAAACATGCAAGTGTAAAATCTACACATCAAAAAAAGCCAATGATACCCATGTTGTCCACTTCTAAATAGGGATCAAAATAGACCCTTAAAACGGGTTTTCAAAAAAGGGGTAAAACTGGAATTTCTGTCCCAAAACATATTACCCAAGACTAAAGGAATTCTAGGTGAAAACCTAAGTGATAACAGAGTGAAATTGGGGTTTGAATCAAAGAAATAATAATTTGGGCCTTTCGGGCCAAAATCTCCAAACTCCACCTTTGAATCCAAGTTTAAACAAGATTTAAATGATGAAATCGAAGAAAAGTAATTGAAATAGGGATTTTTGAGCTTACCCCAAAATTAAAGAAAATGTTGAAAAGCTCGAACCCCAAGCTCCAAGTCTTGAAAATGGTATAAAAATATCTAAAATAGAAAGATAAACCACCCAGGCATCGCCTAAGCGGCTGTCAAGTTGCTTAGGTGGCTATCTCTTAAGCAACCACGCGTTGCTTAAGAAAAGCCCTCCTTATCATATATGCATCTTGTCTGTCTCTTAAGTGACAGACGTCTAGTGTGACAGTGTTGCTTAAGTGACTAGGGCATCGCTTAAGCAAGCCTGGTGTAGCTTAGGTAACATTTTGGCTAATAGGACAAGTTTCTTAAGCGACCAAAGCATCACTTAAGCGAGTGCACCAGCTGAGTGGTGCACCAACTAGAGACTTGTAGAATTCTAAGTTTTTACTACCCCCTTGAGATTCATCTAGAATCTCGAGTACACAAATGAATAATGCTAACCCACTAATTTCGACGCTACAGACTCAATGGCGATATCAAATTTTCAAAAACATATTGTTTCATAAAATTGACCCCCAAAACCCTATTTCACAACTTTCCAAACTGAGGGTCGAAATGAGATATGAAAGTCATAAAACCATACCAACTATGTTGCCAACCTAAATCAATGTTACAGATATGCTGGCGCAGTACGTTTAGCCATCCAATGCGTAAATCAATAAATGTTGACAGAAGTTAACTATAAGGCTTTTCAAGATGCCAAAAATCACAAAGTTTCACAAATCATAATGAAATTCATTGCGAATCATGCTAATCATCCCCATACCCTAGAAATACCATGAAGATACCACGAGGAGAGGTAAAATGATCAAATCACACAAAAATTAATATTTTACAAAAATCAACAAAAATCAAATCATTATATCATCCACCACTAAAAACCTAGTTCATCATTGATCTAAGGGAAATAAAAGTACCTAAATTAGTAAAAAGTTAGGAATAACTACTACGCATATCAGACTCGACCTTCTATGTAGACTTATCTATATGTCAATGCCTCTACTGGATATTAACCATAGGAATAACTCTATAACACAACCATCTAACATCCCTAACTTAAATGGAGACAAGCTCCTCGATGAAAGACAATCGCTTATCTAAATCTCAATGAATGATATGAGACTCATTTGGAATGTAACACCAAAGCATAGAAACATAAATAACTGGATGAACAATTGAAAAATCTGGTGGTAATGCTAACTCATAAGCCATATCCTCTAATAGAAAAATCGATCTTGGACCTAACTCAACCTCAAAACCTAGCTCATAAGGAGAGGATTGCCCAAGTCTATATAAAGAGACTAGTTACCTATCCCTTTTTCGATATGGGATACTTAAAACTCCACGGCACGTCCATGCCTTATTAAGTGGAGCATGGACAATATAATATGGGGCCCAATAATGGTGAAGAAAGATTTGGGATAGTCCTGGCACTAATACCATGATAAAGAAATAGATCTTAGGCCTAACTTAACCTTAAAAGCTAGCTCATGAGGGAAGGATTGTGCAAGTCCATATTAGGAGACCAATTACCTATCCCTTTTCCAATATAGAGTACTTAACATCCCTAATAGTCCGAAAGATTTCAAAAGGTTTAATATACTCAGGGCTAAGATTGCCCCTCTTCCAAAATCTCATCATGCCCTTCATGGGTGAAACACAAAGAAAGACAGGATCACCAATACTAAATCTCAAGGCACAAAGTCAATGATCAGCATAACATTTTTGCCTACTCTGAGCGCTCAAAGTCTATCCTGAATAACCTAAACTCTATCCAAAGACTCACAAACCAAGTTCGTACTTCGAGGTCTAATCTTAAAAACATCAAACTAATGAATTAGAGAGCGACAATGACTACCACACAAGGCCTCGAATGAATCCATCTCAATAATACAATGGTAGCTATTATTATACATGAACTCTGCTAAAGCTATATGTTATTTCCGTTGACCATCAAAATCCATGAAATAAGTGTGGAGCATATCCTATAAAACCTGAATAGTCTACTCTGATTGGCCGTTAGTATAGGGTGAAAAATTGTACTAAGATAAACATAAGTACCTAAATCCTCCTAAAAAATCTTCCAGAAGTGAGACGTGAACACTGAAACTCGATCTACGATGATAGACACTAGAACACCATAAAGATAAACTATGTCACGAACCTAGATACGAGCCAACATCTCAACACCAAAAATCCTAAACTAAAATGAAATGAGTTTATTTATTCAACCGATCCATGATAAGATAAACACAATCAAAACCATAAAAAGTACGAGGCAAGATGGTTGGAAAGTTTAGAGTGATTTGTTCCCATATCTACTCGAGAATGTGTAATCTCTGAAGCAAACCACCAGGTCTCAAATGCTTGGCCTTCACCTACTGGCAAGAGTGATAATGAGCTATTAAATCTGCAACATCTTTCTCATACCACCCCACCAGTAATGCTTCCTCAAATCATAAGAAGTACGAGGCAATCAAAACCATGATAAAATAAACACAATCAAAACCATAAGAAGTACGAGGCAAGTTGGTTGGAAAGTTTAGAGTGATTTGTTCCCATTTCTACTCGAGAATGTGTAATCTCTGAAGCAAACCACCAGGTCTCAAATGCTTGGCCTTCACCTACTGGCAATAGTGATAATGAACTATTAAATCTGCAATATCTTTCTCATACCACCCCACCAGTAATGCTGCCTCAAATCATAAGAAGTACGAGGCAACCAAAACCATGATAAAATAAACACAATCAAAACCATAAGAAGTACGAGGTAAGTTGGTTGGAAAGTTTAGAGTGATTTGTTCCTATTTCTACTCGAGAATGTGTAATCTCTGAAGCAAACCACCAGGTCTCAAATGCTTGGCCTTCACCTACTGGCAATAGTGATAATAAGCTATTAAATCTGCAACATCTTTCTCTGACCACCCCACCAGTAATGCTGCCTCAAATCACGATACATATTAGTCACTCTTGGATGGATGAAATACTGGGAACAATGAGCCTCTTCCAAAATCAATCTAATCTAGTCACCCACTCTCGATACACAAACTCGGCCTTCGATCCTCAAAATACCATTTAGATCAAGCGAGTATTCCTTAGCCTCACCACTTAACACCTTATCCTGAATCACTCGTAATGCAACATCATCAAATTAATAATCCTAAATCTATTCCATCAAAGATGACCTATCCACCACAAATGCCAAAATATACCAGGTATGAAAATATTAAGCCTAACTATCTGGTTAGCCAAATAATTAACCTCTAAGGCCAAAGGTCTCTACTAAGGAAAAAAATACATCAAGATATCTATCCTAGTTGACTTCCAACTCAAGGTATCCACCCACCATATAAGACTTGCCTGAATGATAGAGAATAGTCAAGTCATAATCCTTAAGTAACTCAAGCCAATGGTAGTGCCTCATATTAATGTCACTGGGTGAAGAAATAGTAAAGCCTATGATCTGAGAAAATCTCACAACGGACTCCATACAAGTAGTGCCTCCATAACTTCAAAGCAAAAATAATCACACACAACTCCAAATCATAGGTAGGGTAATTTCTCTCATAGGGATTCAACTGATGAGAAACATAAGAAATCACCTTACCCTCCTATATCAACACAATACCTAACCCAATACCAAAAACATCACAGAAAATGGTAAAACCCACACCCTCTTTGAGAAAAGTAAAGAAAGTAGTAGAAGTCAACAAGTCCTTGACCTTTTAATAGCTTGCCTCACAAGTATTGGACTATTGGAAGGAAATCTTATTCTAGGCCAACTTGGTTAATGGAGCTGTAATAGATGAAAAACCCCTCAACAAAATCCTAATAGTAGGCTGCTTACCCAACAAAACTCCGAATCTCGATAGAAAAAATAGGCCTATCCCAAGCACGAACCACTACAATCTTTTCTAGGTCGACCATAATAAAATCCTTGGACACTACATGACCTAAAAAAAGATACACTCCAACCAAAACTCACACTTAGAGGATTTAGGATACAACTTCTTATCCCTCCATCTCTTAAGAAAAATCCACAAATTTTCCTCATGTTTGACCTCACTATTAGAATAAACCACGATATCATCTATAAATATAATGACAAAAGAGTTGAGATACGGTCAAAATCTTGATTTGTCAACTCCATAAACTGTAATAACCCTTCAGGTCATTTTCTATATTTCTATTTAATTTTGCTATTAGAGCTTTTCCATAGCTCCCCCTAGTCATTTATGATTTGCAGGGACTAAAAATTTGATTATCGGGTAGTTCATTTTGTTTTTAGAGCCAATTCCCTCTTTAGAAGTCTTTATTGGTTCCAAATGGACACCGAGTGAAAACATTAGTAAATAATCTCCTATATAAATTCTTGCTGCTTAATAACATTGAAATATTGATTTTAGGCTAAGTGGATCTTTGGTTTGACTCTTGATGAACCTGAGATGATTTTGACCTATTGGTCGAAAGTTGGAGAAATTGGAAATTTGGCTGTAGGGCCCATATTTGGTTGAAACAATATAGGATAAAAAAACTCGAATGCACCATCATTTTTGGAATGCCAAATTTGGTGTGGTTACATAGTCATGTTTTGTATAGGGGATTCCAAATGAATCCCGAGGGCATGGCAGAAATTTTGAAATTTTCCAAGTTTTCAGATGTTATCTAGTATGCCAACGATCTCCAGTCATAGCCACTATCGCGAGTCCTCATAAAGATGAGGTAGTGAAATCGCTAAAGGCATTTCACGATTGAGATAACCTCGATAGTTGGGAGGTAGTGAGAACGTACCTTACTGGTCGCGATAGCAATATCTGATTACCTGTATAGGGTATAAATAGACCTCTTATTTCGTGAAGTAGCCTATTCTTCATCCACACCTTGAGATCAAAACCCTATAGATTGAGAACACTTCAAATTGAAACTTGTGTGTGTATTGGGAGCTTGATTAACATCTATTTCATAATTTTCATCGGATTTAAGGTAAGAATTCACCATTTTCTTGGTGAAATTTCTTAATTTTATTCTCAAAACCCCAATGGCTTGAGGGCTTAATTTTAGCTCAAAATTAGCTTGGTTTTCACCTATTCTTGAGGGTTATTATTCCTTGATCAAGTATGAATGTTGGGTTGGTCTTGAATAATTTTCGTAAGTGGGACCCAAATATGGTTTTGGAGGTAATTTTTGGATTTGAAGCACAATGGTGCAATAAGGGTGTGCATATTATTGTATTAATAAGTAGAATATGTTTTTGTTAGATTTTCATCTTCAGAAGGCTTCACGGAAGGGAAAAGTGATGGTTTAGCAGTTCGTTAAGTTTTCTTTGACATCGAGGTAGGCTAGATTTAAACCCTTGTTAGATTAAGCTACTTCATAATATATTTATGATATTGTGTTAGATTTTGAGTGGGTTTTAGGTGTCTATTTATGGAATACAATACTTGGGGTTAGTTGAGATATTTAGGCTAGTTGGATACCATAAGATTGAAACACTTAGCTTATTCCCTAGTGCTTTAGGTGAATTAGACTTCACTCTCTATGTTTATCACAAGGACATCTTAGATTAATCTAATTAGGCATAATTGACCTAATTGTTCATGTTTTAGTTGAATTCCCTATATTAGGGCTAAGTGAGGATTGTTTGGCATCTAAAAGCTGAATTCGATACCTTAAGCCTAGTCTGGGTAGAAATTTGCCTTAAAATGGAACTCAAGGTGTAGAAGTGGACTCTTAACCCACTTTAGGCCATGACACATTTTAACTTTGGTGAACGTTCATACTATTTGGGCTCATGGGAATATATATTGAGGAAATAGTAATGAATCTTGACACTGGATAGTTATGTTGTAATTGTGAGGATTGAAACCTATTGATCAGGTGATTGGCTATGCTATTAATGATATGACTTATTATGATGATTACATATATACTATGACTGATTTAATTTTGGGTATTAATTATATTATGATCGATTTAATTTTGCGTATTGATTATATTATGACAGGTTTAATTTTAGGTATTAATTATAGTATGACCGGTTTAATTTTGGGTATTGATTACATTAAGACCGATTCAATTCAGGGTATTGACTATATATATTGCCGGTTCAGGTCTTAGTATTTACTATGACACGATGAAATAATAAAGTAATGTATAATTGGTAAGGAATAACTAGTGAATTAATGGTTCTTAGTGGAGAATTGGTGGCTAATTGATAACTTGTGAATTATGGAATAATGTTGTTGAATTGCTAGGTGATGGCATAAGTCCTAATGAAAAAAATTATGGAATGATGGTTAAAAGATAATGATGGCTAGTTTTAAATGATGCATTCTTAGACTACTATTCTCTTGAGTGTAATCTCCAGTCGTATGGGAGGTTTTTACGAGTTCTTTACTTTTTTGTACCAATTGGCATATCAGTGCCAATTTTGTAGTTATGTTTGCTTGGGCCTGATTCTTTACGTTATGTTATCTTTATTATCTCAGTTTATGTTCTATTCATATACAATAATGATAGAGATGATTCAGGTTTAATTATGTAACTTGAGTTAGCTATGTTATTTGATATTCTATCATTTCTATACCATGATATAGCTCCATTGTTCGATGATTCCTACTGAGTACCCATTGTTTTGGTACTCATACTACAATTCTGTACCTTTTTGGTATAAATCTGAGTACTAGTTGTTGTTGTTAATTATTGTTTGTGTGGTGATTGATTTTTGGAGATAGGTTAAGCTCTTAGAGTTTAAGTCGCCTATTTCCTTCTATATTTATTATTTTGTCTTTTATTTTAAGACAAATGTATTAACCATTCCAGATTCTTAAGTTGTATTTTGTGATTAATAGATGATCTTGTACTGACTTTACCAGGTTGTGGGATTGGTATCTTGTATTGACTATATTTATCTCTCTAGAACCTTTGCTTATCTATATATTGTGTTCTTGATCTTCGCCTCTGAGAGGAACTCCCTACCAAATTAACCCATTGTGTTAGCTCTGAGTTATGGTTTACCTGACCTACAGGCAAGATTTAGTAGGTGCCATCATAACTAAAAAAATGGGTCATGACAAATTAGTATCAGAGACTATGTTTCATCGGTATTATTGGTACAAGAGAAAGTGTCTAGTAGAGTTATGTAGATCAAAATGATGATGTCTATATGCTATCTTTGGGAAGCTATGGCACATTCTTAGTAGTTCATCACTTTTTTCATTCATATCATACTAAGAGTCTGAGTTAGTTTCTAGAAGTATTCTATTGACTATACTCTTTCATAGATGGCTAGGACACGTGCTACTACTACACGAGATGAGGGTACCAAAATTGAGCCTAAGGATCCTACTTTAGATCATATATAACCTAGAGGTTGTGGAAAACCGTGAGATGTATGCCAAATAGGGGATAGGATAGGCCATCTTCCCCAGACCCTATTTTTATTCCTATGCCAGAGATTCTTCTACCATAGCTAGTGGTGGTCTAGGTACCAACCCAGGATCCACTAGGGTTTATTCCTTCTTCATTTCTAAGAGATGCGTTGGTTTAACTTTTGGGTTTATTCGATGATGTGCTGCGGATAAGGGTGGTACGAGAGAAGGGTGTAGCCTATAGCTGAGGCTCCCAGAGATGAGGTTCCTCCTACATTAGTAGTTTCTCAACTAGTGGTTACCCTACCTGGTATATCTTCTAAGGAGCAGAAGTTATTGGGTAGATTCTTGAGATTGGCTCCACCTAAATTTTCTGGTGCTCCGAGGGAAGATACATATGAGTTTTTGATTGCTTGTGAGGATAGGATCCATGATATAAAATTTATTGAGACTCGTGATCTGGATTACACCATATTTTAGTTTGACTTATCTACTCATCATTGGTGGAGAGGTTATATGGAAACTAGACTAGTTGGATCTTTTCCTTTGTCTTGCACTAAGTTCTCTAAGATATTCATGGAGAAGTATATACCTCGCAACCTTAGAGATCATTTGAGGTATGAGTTCTCCAGATTGGAGAAGGACTCCATAACAGTTTTAAAGTATGAAGCTCATTTTTATGTGTTTGCTAGGATTGAAACTTCTATTCTTGTCACTAAGTATAAGAGGGTTCATTGCTTTTTTAGAGTGTTAAGACTCCCTATTCGTATGTCTACTCAGAGTTTGGTCATTGTGGGTAGATTTTTTGCTTAGGTTTCAGATCATGCTAGTAATAGAGGAGATACATCGTGAAGCCCAAGGGGCAATGATAAAAGGCCTAGATTTTAGGGTAATTTCAGTGGGAGCCATAGTAGTTCCTAATTCAGGGGTAGTAGTTCTCATGGTGTTTTTCTCCACATCCACCCTATCAGCCTCAGAGTTAGTCTAGTCGACCGATTCAGGCAGCTCTTTATATAACTGATGGGGTTAGTCTAGTGGTAGTGATTTCCCTAGTCTGGGAATTGGTAAGTCTTTAAGGGGTCTATTTTCTAGTTATTCTATCCATGGTGGTTATTTTGGGATAGCTAGATAAGTCAGTTCTGGTTCAGTTTCAAGAGCATGTTTTAGCTTTAGGTCTTTTAATTATTTGGTGTGAGAGTGCCCCAGTTGTAAGGAGATTGTTGTTTTAGCTCAGAGTGTTACCCCTATTAGATAGTTTATACCTTAAATATAGGTGGCTTTCATGGTCACAGGGGTGCTCTCTAGGGTACTCAAGGAGGTTCTCAGGCAGGAGGTATAAGAGATTTGTTAGGTGCATAACCAGGTGGTTGGTATGGTCAGTTGTATGTAGTATTAGCTAGCCTCGAGGCTGAGACTTTGGATGCTATTGTTACATGTATGATTTTGGTGTGCCACCAGTCCACCCTTTCTTTATTTAATCTGTGATCCGCTTATTCTTATATTTTTGCTTATTACTCACCACGGTTGAAGTTGTCTCATGATTTATTATCTATGCCATTATGTGTATCTACTCCCATGGGTGATTGTTAGTAGTGGATTAAGTATTCAAATTATGTGTTGTGATTATTAGCAATATTGATACATATGTCGATCTTTTTATTTGTATATGGGGGATTTGGATACGATTCTAGGCATGGACTAGTTATCCCACTATCATGAGGTCATGGATTATTTTCCCAAGACATTACCTTAGCCACACCTAGTGTATACCCCAGTCCTGTTATAGGGACCAGTCAGCCGGGAGCAAATGGGGATTATTTCTTATGTTCATGCTAGGAGGCTTATTTCAAAGGGTTATGAGTCTTTTCTTACTTATTTTTATGATAATTGTGTGGAGTTCGTCACTTGAATATGTTCCTATTATTTGTGAGCTTTTGGATATGTTCCCTATCAACTTGCCTGGTATCCCCCCTATCCGTGGATTGAGTTTGATAGTGATCTCGAGCCTGACACCTGACCTATTTCTTTGGCAGTTTACTTTATGGCTCCTGCTGAGCTTAAGGAGATAAATACTCAGCTTCAGGATATTTTTAGTAAGGGTTTTATTATACTAAGTATGTCCTCTTAGGGTACTCTAATTTTTTTTATGAAGAAAGAAGATGGGTCTATGCATATGTGTATTGATTAAAGGTAGCTTAATAAGGTGACAATGAAAAACCATTGTCATGTGCCTCATATTAATGATTTATTTGACCATCTTTAGGGTGCAACAGTGTTTTCTAAGATTGATTTGAGGTCTCGTTACCATCAGTTGAGTATTTGGGCTGAGAATATCCCAAAAACATCCTTTAGAACCTATTATGATCATTATGAGTTCTTAGTGATGTCATTAGGGTTGACTAATTCCATAGCCGCATGAATGGATTTGATTAATTGAGTTATCAGGCTGTATTTGGATTCCTTTGTCATTGTATTTATTGACGATATCCTTGTGTATTCAAGGAGTAGAGAGGAACATGCACAACATTTGAGGATCGTGCTATAAACTTTGAGAGACCATGTGTTTTTTACCAAGTTCTCTATATGTGAGTTTTGTCTTGAGTCAGGGACATTCCTTGGGCATGTCGTTTCTAAGGATGGGATTATGGTAGATCTAGCAAAGATTGAGGCAATTCATGATTGGGCTAGACCTATACCTCCGCCAGAGGTTCGTAGCTTTATTGGTTTGGTCGGTTATTATAGATGCTTCATCGAGGGTTTTTCTATCATTTCAGCCCCTATGACTCGATTGACTTTGAAGGATGTTAAAATACCTTAGGTTTTGGCCCTTGCAAACTTTTTGTGTCTTGAACCTTCTGTTCATCATACGACTCACACCATGACTTGTATGGTGTGGGTACGAGTCAAGGAACCTAGTCGTATGTTGGTCAGCATGATATTGTCCAAGTACTGTCCAATGTACAAGAAGACTCCATATGAGACATATATTGATATGGAAAGAAGTATAGGGTCCATTCATATATAGTCTAGTGTCTACCCATTAATGTTGTACCAAGGGTATGACTTTAGGGTACTAGTCGTATAGTGATGATATGAGTTAGGTAAGAGAGTTGTATGTCTGACAGAATATGGCGTCTAACTTTTTGATCAAGTAATGAGTAGAGGGTACTACTCGTATGATATGGATACGAGTTGAAGGGTTCAATCGTACCCACCTACGTTCATTCTACAACTTTTAATCTGAGGGTATTTTGGACATTTCTTACCCCAAGCCCTTAAGACCCCATATTTTATAACCCTATTTGGTCATTCGTTCTTCATTAAGAATATTAAAAATACTCTCTAAAAAACCACACAAGAAAATTGGCTAAGGTTTCTTCAAGGTGGTCATCTAGAGGCTTAGGGATTAAAATCCCTTCATAAATCTTCATAACTCTGGCATGTTATTCCTCTCTCATTGTTAGTTCAACTAAAATCATGATTTAATGGATCATTTTTATGGTATTAGTGTGGTAATATTTGAGGTTTGAAATATATGTTGGGGGGGTTTGGTTGTTCTTTGTTGGATAATGTTTTCCTATATTTTCTTATGGTTTTCATGTTATAATTATGGTTTGAACATGTGGTTGCATGGGAATGGTTAATTTATACATGGTTTTTGGTTTAGAATTCTTATGACCTCAACATGTTTGTTAAAATTTCTATGAGAATAATTTTGTTACATAGTTTGAATATTATTGAAAACTTTGCATTGCATAATATGGTAATGAAAACTAATTGGTTTGGTTAATTTTTAATAGTTTGGAAAGGCCTTGGTGGCCATATCTTTGGGTAAATATAGTTTTGAAAACCTTGTGGGGTATAATGGAATCCCCTATATGAGTAATCTATAAAAACCTTATGGGGTACATGGGAATCCCCAAAGTGATTTTAATAATGGAGTTTTGGGTACATAGGAATCCCCTAAGTATTGGCTAATGACATTGCTTGCAAGCTATAGTCCGTATGACAATACCATATTATAATGCCTTAATAACTATCTCCAGGAATTGGTTGTTTGGTTATATGTTAAATGTTTTTAATTGATCAATAGTAAGGGTTGTGATATCTAGCCGTGAAGGTATGAGTCCAAAAGGTTGACACTAGAAACTCATGTTTGCCGATATGAGGATTGGTCTTGATGACCATGTACTTGTGTGGTACAAGGAAATCCCCCATGTATATACTCGTACATATGTATTATAGAGGGCGAAGAGTACAAAGGAATCCCCGGCCACCTATTGTATCTTCAATTTGTATGGCTACTTACATTGGGGCTCGTTCAGGTGTAAAATGGACCCATATAGCCCAGGGTGAATTATAAAGGTAAAGCTACACAACCCAGATTAAAGTTTTAAATGCATTCTAAACCCGATCCCCTTTCCCGGCATAGTATATATGTATGTATGTAGTTGCATATGGTTATTTACTTTGGTTTAAATAATGGCTATATTTATTCGTATTCTTGAGTACATGCTAGCGTTCATCCACTAACTATCTCCGGGCATTGTATCCATACGCGATAAAGGAATCGACCATACTACTATTCTTCTTGCTTAGTGACTTAGTGATTCGAGGACAACTTGAGTCAAACTAAAGTAGTGAGCTTCCATTCTTCGAAAGGCTCATTTCATATTATGGTTTATCTTATGCTTTTACTTTTCCTTTGACATTGGTTTTTTATCTATGGTACGAGGCATGCAAACTTAATAATCTTTGACATTATTTAGAGGCTTTGCATGGAAAATTGTGGACCCGAGCATATTATGGTTTGTTTGGTATGGATTGGATGGTATGACTTTTTTGGGTTGTTCTCATATTTAGATTTATCCAAAGTCATTGAATTCTAAATATTCTATCTTGTTGTATATTTGGAATTCATATGACACGGGTTCTATATTGGTTGGTTGGATTGGGTATAATAGTGGTCTCCGATCCTTGTTAGACTTGAGATGCCTGACACGACTAGGCCTTGGTTCGGTTTGTGTTAGACTAGTATCAGAGCTTAGGTTTCAGTGTCATGGGGTGTCCACAAAGCCATGTCAAGTAGTGTCTCTTTTATGGGTGTGTAGCGCGCCACACTTATAAGGGAGAGGCTACAAGACATTTAGGAATGTTACACTTTCTTGTTGTTCTATTTTTGAGCTATAGTGTCTAAGGTATTAAACTCTCCCCTAAATCTTTTTTTGTTCACCTTTCAGATCATGTCCTTCTAACAATCTAAATCTTATGGAAACTTATCGGTCCTACTCTAGGATGACATGGATGGATCTCTTTCAACTCATGAGGTACAAACCCAGTCAAGGGTCATAGTTTTTAATTTTCCTTGTAGATTTCCACCGGTCTCTACAAGCCCTACCCTAAAGGGTAACCCTTATACTCAGTCACCTTAAAAAGATGTTACCAATGTCGAGTTTCAACATTCTATTTATCTATAGACCTAGATAGTGGCATCTTGTCATGTCAGTCCGATCCTCTTAGTGTGAGAAAGAATAAAAAGAGGTCAAGAAATAGATAGAGCAAGAAGTTCTAATATTCAAATTTAGGGAGGGGTTAGAGAAATAGTGGTAGAGGTGGTGGACAGTGGTCTGAGCAAGGGAATTCAGGGAGTTCCTATTTGGTTTCTAGTATCCCTTATCCTCATCCTTTTGGTGAATATTATTTTCGAGCTAGTGGAGCTTGGTCAGCCTAAACCTATCCTCCCTGCTGGTTTTGTGGTCTGTTGCACCTGGTTACAGCTATAAGGGGAGGAATTAGTGCATTATCTATGGTCAATTGGGTTACATACAACAAGAGTGTCCCACAAGGATTTCCACTGAGGAAAATAGGATCCTGATTGCCACTTCCTTAGCTCCTACATCGAGGGGTGTTTATTCTGGCTTCGACACTAACCGAGACCATCTTTATGATCTCATTATCCAATAGAAGTCCGAGGCATCACCTGATATCGTTACCGGTATGTAAAACTCTTTTTCTATGATCTATATTGTCTTCTTGATTCGAGGTCCACTCTTTCTTATATGACCCTATTTGTGGCTGTGCATTTTGGTTTTGGTCTCGAGATTACTTTAGGCCCCTTTTGGTTTCTACCCAGGTGGGTGACTCTTTTGTGGATAGAATATTTTTAGGGGCGTGTGCCATTTGTGGGTGGCCAGGAAACTTTGGAGTATCTGTTTGAATTAGACATGGTTGATTTTGATGTCATGTTGGGGATGGATTGGTTACACCCATGCTATGCATCTCTACGCCGTTGGACCCGTATTATCATCTTTAAATTCCCTAATAATCTAGTTATTGAGTGGGAGGGTGGTTCTCTAGCTCTTAAAGGGAGGTTCATATTATATCTTAGAGCATATAGATTAATCTCCTAAGGGTGTCTCTATCATATGGTATGGGTTAAGGATTCTAACTCAAAAGGCCCTTCATCACATTCTATTCTCGTGTTTAATGACTTTCCTGAGGTCTTCCTTGATGACCTTCCTAGTGTCCCACCTAATGGGGGAATCGATTTTGGTATTGATACTCTTCCGAACACTTATTTGGTCTCTATCCCTCTTTGTAGAATGACTCCAATTGAGTTAAAGGAGCTTAAGAAAAATTTGAAGTATCCTTTTGATAAGGGTTTGTTCACCCTAATATTTCTTCGTGGAGCGCTTTTATTCTTTTGTGCATAAGGAGGGATTATTTCCTCATAATATGTATAGGTTACTGGTGGATGGATGAGGAGTTTGGGATCCACCTGCTCATGGGGTTTACTATATGTATATTTTATGTGGGGTACTCAGTTAGTAGTGAATGATGGTTGATAGACACTAAGTATATACCGTAGATGTTGATTTTGGTGAAGGGAGTATGTTAGCTGGAGGATAGGTATACGAGATTTATAGGGGTAGAATGGTAGGCATGGTAAGGTGTGTGGATAAAATGGGGTTGATGACTTAAGGAATACATGGGTGGGGAAAGTTGTGATATAAAAACTAGAGGTCCAGGTTGAAATGATGGATTGGGGCTAAGTTATTAAATGGGTTAGGGCACGAAGTTTGTGAGACTATGCTGAACTCTAGGTAGCATCTGGATATATGAGGTTTTAAGTATAAGACAGCCAAGTATCCTTGGTATGAGTCTATGATGATAACCCTTAGAGTGGAGTATTGTACTTATAGGTATAGTAAGATAGAGATTGAGAGCTAATCTTAAATTTTCTCCTAGCGGTGGACTTCTAGGGAAAGTCAGGGTAAATTTACCCTATTCTAGTGATTCCCTTCTTTTTTGGTTAAGTGGGCACTCTACTAGCATTGTACACATTCTAATGATGCTTATGCATAAGGCCGCATTCTGCATGCCGTGTACGTCCATATTCCAACCCCAGAACTAAAGGCAATAATGGTTCTTAGAAATTCAAGCTTCCAAGTGTTCAATCTCTATGTCATTACACTCCTAACCCATATATTCAGGTCCCACGTTATGCCAAAATCAAAGAAACAGTATTCTCAAAAAACAATCCTCACCTTGTTCCTCGAATATGAATCTTAGCTTTATGATACATTACTTATGATTTCTGTATTCATGTTTCTTCTGATACCCAATCCTACAGATTTGTGCTATGGTGTGTTTGTGTTGGTATGATCCTTCATTTATAACCTAGGTAGTTGCTATGGAGTACCTCATACCTATTGTATTTTGTCTTATTTTGCGGGTCTCACATTGAGTAGCACGAGTAGTTTTCATACTTTAGTTCCTTAATAACCCTTATTATGTTAGGATGGTAGTTGTTGTGGAAGCATAGTGATGTTTTGGATAAGGGAGTAGATATCCCTAGTTGTGAAATTATAGGGGTGACTACTAGAGCTAAGGTTATAAGTGTAGGTGGCGGAATAAGATGAATGTTGTCTGATTAAATAGTTGCAGAGGAGAGGTATGGTAAAGGATATTGCGATAGTAGTTGAGGGTTGTAGTTTTGGTGGGGAGATCCATAAAGTGGGTATAGTAGAAATAGGTTGTAGTGTGGTGATTTATAAATACCAAACATTTGTGTTAAGCGGTTATCACTCCTTGATATAGACCTATTTCTTGATTATAGTGATAGATGGGGTGGTATTATCGGAGTGGTGTAAAGTGTAGGGCTTCATGTCTCCCACTAGAACCTTTAACTCCCAGTTAGTCTTTAGCATGGGATGGGTATGCGATTATACTCAGGCCCTCTAGTCTTATGTTCACGGGGGAAGTTGGGAGGTTGATATGAAGGAGTGTTGTCTTTATGTTGGAAGTTTAGTAGTTGTATGTTCACATTTAAGGGATATTAGATGTATTGGTTGTGGAGGAAGGATCTCTGTGGGAAGCTGAAGAAGACATAAAGTCTAAGTATCCATTCCTATTCCCCATTTCAAAAATTCATGCTTAAGGTAAAAGTAAAGACATTTGGGGATTTAATCGTGCTTGTCCTTCCTTGTTCCATCATTCAAGGATGAATGATTCAAGTGGGGGAGAATTAAAACACCCTGGGTTTTGACCCTTGCAAATTTCTTGAGTCTTGAACCTTCTGTTCATAATACGACTCACACCATGATTAGTATGGCGTGGGTATGGATCTAGACCTTAGTCATATGTTTGTCAGTGTGATATTGTCCAAGTTGTATCCAAGGTATGAGAAGATTCCATTTGAGTCATATATTGATATGACGATAAGTATAGGGTTCAGTCGTATATTGTCAAGTGTCTAGCCTTTGATGTTCACAACTTTAGGGTAGTAGTCGTATGGTAATGATACGAGTTAGGAAGGAAGTCATACACTGGACAAAATATGAGGTAAGGGAGTCGTACTTTGGACAAAATATGGTGTCCAACTTTTTGATCAAGTGACTAGTTGAGGGTACAACTCGTATGATATGGATATGAGTTGAGGGGTTCAATCATACCCACCTATGTTCTTTCTACAACTTTTAAGATGAGGGTATTTTGGACATTTCCCATGCCAAGCCCTTAAGACCCTACGTCTTATAACTCTATTTGGTCATTCAATCGTCACTTAAATGATTAAAAACATTCTCTACTCTAAAAAAACTCTAAAGAAGATTTCCTAGGATTTCTTCAAGGTGGTCATCTAAAGGCTTAAGCATTAAAATCCCTCTGTGATCTTTATAACTCAGGCATGTTACTCCTCCCTCATTGTTTGTTCAACTAAAATCATGATTTAATGGATGGTTTTCAAGGTATTATTGTGGTAATATTTGGGTTTTGAAATATATGTTGAGGGATTTGGTTGTTCTTGGTTGGATAATGTTTTCCCATGTTTTCTTATGTTTTTCATTTTATAATAGTGGTTTGAACATGTGGTTGCATGGGAATGGTGGTTAATTGATACATGGTTTTTGGTTTTGGAAATCTTATGCCCTTAACTTGTTTGTTAAAATGCCTATGAGAATGATTTGGTCACATAGTTTGACTATTATTGAAAACTTTGCATTGCACAATATGGTAATGGAACTAAATTGGTTTGGTTGATTCTTAATGGTTTGGAAAGGCCTTGGTGTCCATGGCTTTGGTTAAAGATAGTTTTTAAAACCTTATGGGGCACAATGGAATCCCCTAAGTGAGTAATCTATGAAAACCTTGTAGGGTACACGGAAATCCCTGAAGTGATTTTAATAATGGAGTTTTGGGTACATGGGAATCCCCTAAGTGTTGGCTAATGACATTGCTTGCAAGTTATAACCGGTATGACGACGCCACATTATAATGCCTTAATAAGTGACTCCTGCAATTGGTGGTTTGGTTATGTGTTAAATGTTTTTAATTGGGAAATAATGGGGTTGTGATAGCTAGCCGTAAAGGTGTGAGTCCTAAAGGTTGATACTGGAAACTCATATTTGCCAGCATGAGTATTGGTCTTGATTACCACGAACATGTGGGGTACAAGGGAATCCTCTAAGTATATACTCTTACATATATATCATAGAGGGCGAAGGGTACAAGTGAATCCCCAACCACCTATGGTATCTCTAATTTGTGCGGCTATATGCACTGGGACCCGTTTAAGGGGGTAACATTGTACCCATATATCCATAGGTGAATTATGACGGTAAAGCTATACAACCCAAGTTAAAGTATTAAACACATGCTAAACCTGGTCCCCTTTCTCGGCATGGTATATATGAATGTATGTGGTTGCATATGGTTATTTATTTTTGTTTTAAATAATGGAATTATTTTATTATTATTCTTGAGTACATGCTAGCATTCATCCCCTAACCATCTTCGGGCACTATATCCCCATGCATTGTAGGAGCCAACCATACTACTATGCCTCCTGCTTTATCACTTGGTGATTCGAGGACAGCTTGAGTCATACTAAAGTGGTGAGCTTCCATGCTTCGGTAGGCCCATTTCATGTTATAGTTTATCTTATACCTTTACTTTTCCTTTGACATTGTTTTTTTTATATGGTCGGTGGTATGTCTCGACTAGATATTCTTTGGCATTGTTTTGGAGATTTGCATGGACAACTGTGGACTTGGGCATATTTTGGTTTGTTTGTTTTGGGTTGCTTAGCTAGAAGTCTCCATGGTTGCATTTGTGTTCCGCATATTGATGACTTAATTCAGTAGATTTTACATGAGGCTTATAGCTCTAGATATTTTATTCACCCGATACAACAAAGATATATAGGGAATTTGAGACAACATTATTAGTGGAGTGGTGTAAAGAGATATATGGAAGACTTTGTAGCTCGTTGCCTATGTTGTTAGTAGGTAAAGACCGAGCATCAGCGACCAGGTGGATTGACTCAGAGATTTCCCATTCTCGAGTAGAAATGGGAACGGATTACCATGGACTTTTTTAGTAGTTTGCCTCATACTTTCTGTGGTTCCGATGGTATATGGGTCATTGTAGATTGTTTGATCAAGTTAGCACATTTTATTCCTATTTGGATTTCTTGCAATGATGAGAGGTTAGATCATATCTATGTTCGGATTAATGTCCATTTGCATGGGGTACCCATTTCTATTATTTCAGACCGTAGTTCGGTGTTTCACTTCAAGATTTTGGAGATCATTTTAGGAAAAGTTGGGCACTCAGGCGTATCTTAGTACAACCATTCATCCACAGATCGATGGCCAATTCGAGCAGACTATTTAGGTCCTTAAAGATATGCTCTAAGACGGTGTTATGGATTTTGGGGGTCAATGGGAGGAGCACTTAGACTTGGCAGAGTTTGCTTATAATAAAAACTATCATTCGAGTACTGATATGGCGCCTTTTGAGGTTTTGTATGGTAGGAGTCATCGCTCTCTATTTCGATGGTTTGAGACTACTAAGGTTAGGCACCATAGTACTGATTTTCTCAGGAGTCGTTGGATTAAGTCAGGGTGATTTAGTATAGGTTGAGTGCGGCTCAGAGTATATAGAAGGCCTATGCAGACTGTAGGCTTCGTGCGTTGAGATTTGGAGTTAGTGACTATGAATTCCTTCGTATATCACTCATGATGGGTGTGTGAGGTTGGGAGGAATGGTAAGCTTAATCCTAGATATATTGGCCCTTTTAAGATTCTTAGCGCAGTTGGTGATGTGGTTTGTGAGTTTACTCTACCTCTAGCAAATGAGCTCCAAATCTGATTTTTTTGGTAGCCCTAGGTTCCTTATGTCAAAACAACTTAAACCAACCAAAAATCAGCCACAAATCAAGCCTAAATCACTAAGACAAAAACATGTATAGCACAAAAAGCTTCAAAACTCCATAGCCATGGTGGATCTAAGCTCAAACTCAACCAAACTTCAATCTAAAAGTAGATCTAGACTCCCTAGGTATTAGAGAACAAGAATCTAACACAAGAAACCTTCAAAACAAAGTAAAAATTTGTAGATCTAAGACACTAAATTCGGGTCTAACACAAGACAACACAAGACACTATTTTTTTTTGTATTTTCTGATTTTTGACTCTTTTTTGATGAGATTTTCTATATAAGAACACTAAAACCAAGATTTAGGGATGTTGGAACAACCCTAAACAAGGATTTGATACCAAATGATATCCTAACACTAAGAAATCACTAAATTTGGGGATCAACAAACAATTTCCAGCAAACACAACTAAAGAAAATAACACACAAAGAAAGGGGGAGAAGGTGAAGATTGCATAAGATGAAAAGATAGTAAAGTGACCCTTACTTCCACAAGTGAATAGCACTATAAGGTGTATCAAACCTTCAAAAACACATCACCATGTAAGTTCAAACCACTCTATTAGGTGACCCAAAGGAAACACTCTTCCCCAAGCACACCTTTCTTGCCAATTATCCAAGACAAATGAAAACCCTAACTTTTAAGTGTTCAAGGACCAATTTTCAGATTCTACTCTCTCTCTAAAAAGCTAAAACTACAATATAGAAGTAGGTTCAATGTCATCAAAAGTCTAATGACTATTTATACTATTACATGAATAAAGACTCAAATGCCCTTAATGAGGCCCTAAAAGAGGCGCCTCTTGAGTGTAGACTTTAAGTGTGAAAAGTTCACCAAAACCCTCCCAATAGAAGCCCATGAGGTGTAGAAGAGTATTTCTTTCAATGCACTTCTTCAAAAATCATCAAGTAACCTCCTTTGGTCGGATGCATTACACCTTCACACGCCTTCAATTGTATGAACAATGATTGAAGTTGTTACAATTCCTTGGCTTGGATACGTGTAAAAGGTCTTGAGGACTTAGAACTTGCATCATCCTCTCCATATTGAAGAGAGTTTGTCCTCAAAATTGTGGCTTCATCAACATCAAGAATGTCCACGGGTGAAAGATCACAAATATTGAAAGTGAAATGTACTTGATAATCCGAAGGTAGATCTATTTGGTAAGCATTGTCGTTGATCCTTTTAAGAACTTAGAAGGGTCCATATCCTCGGGGCATTTCTTATATTTTCTTTGATTCGGGAACCTATACTTCCTTAAGTGTACCCATACCCAATCTCCGGGTTCAAGCACAAGCTTTCTTCTACCTTTGTTCACCCTTTTTGCAACCTCTTGGTTTTTCTTTTCAAGATTGATCCGCACCTCCTCATGCATTTTATTCATTGCCTAAGCTATTTTGCATCCATCTAAACTTGTCATAAGATCACTTATAGTGATTTTGTTGATGGCTCTACAATCGACGCACATGCGCAAAGTTTCGTCTTTCTTTGGCACCAAAAGCACCGGGATAGCACACAAACTCAAACTTTATTTAATGTAGCCTTTGTTTAAAATATCCTCAACTTGTATTTCAATATCCTTAGTGTCCGTGGTATTGCTCCTATAATACGGTTTGCTTGGAAGTTGTGAACCCGGCACCAAATCAATTTGGTGCTCAATTCCCCGAATCAGAGGCCATCCTTGTGGTAATTCTTGTGGGAATACATCATAAAACTTGTTAAAAACAAGTGAAATAGAAGGGGGAAAAGAAGAAGAAAAATTATAAAAAGAATAAGAAGAAGAAGAAGAAGAAGAAGAGAAGTTAGTATTAAGATCATGAGCTAGGAGGAGTATAGGAGTGTTCATGTCTTGTTCCTTGAACAAATACTTCCTCCTAGACAACATAACCAGGGGTACTTGAACCTTTTGAGCCTTAGTATCAGCAACTTCTCCCTTCGAAGAGGTAGAACCCGAAACTACCTCTTTTTGCCTCTTTTCGGGTTCTAGTCTTTTGCTTCCCTTTTCTTTCAACTCTCTTAAATTTTGATGCAACTCATTCACTTGAGAAGGTGAAAGTGGGTGTAATGTGAACTTATTTCCACCATGAACAAGAGAGTAAGTGTTCAACCTTCCATCATTCTTGGTAGATTTGTCATATTGCCATGATCTACCAAGTAGCAAATGGAACGCTTGCATCGGAATAACATCACAACAAACTTCATCTTGGTAGTTTCCTACCTTGAACTTTACCATGCATTGTCGTGTCACTTTTAACTCACCACATTCATTTAGCCATTGTAGTTTGTAGGGATTAACATGAGGAGTGATAGGAATTTTCAAGAAGTCCACCATTGTAGAACTAGCAACGTTTGTGCAACTCCCACTATCAATCACTATAGTACACACCCCTCCCTTAATCAAGCATTTAGTGTGAAACAAATTCTCTCTTTGGCTCGAATCTTCAAGTGCCTTACTCATCATATCCCTCCTCACTACATAATTAGGAACTTGATACTCTCCATCTTGTGGCCAAGTGTCTTCTTCCTTACAATCATCACATAGGACCTCGAACTTCCTATCACAAGGTTCTCCATCTTGAGGTTCAACCTCACCTCCATTTTTAGATTCATCCCTCAACTCTTATCCTAAGTAGTACATCGTTCCCTCTCTTATAATCATATTTCTTCGATTCGTACATTCATTTGCTCTATGCCCCCAACCATGACACTTAAAATATTGAAAACCGTTAGAAGAGGGAGGGAGTGTATTCGACTTCACCTCTATCCTCGGAGGTTGGTTTGACACTTGCTTGTTTAGAACTTGAGAAGAAGAAGAAGATGAAGTAGATTTGTTCTTGTTCCAACCCGAAGTCAAAGGACTTACCTCTTTGTTGTTAGCCAAACCCGAACCTTGTTGGAATTTGAACTTGTAAGTCGACCTCTCTTTGTTCTCTTTCTCAATCTCCATGGCCGCTTGGAAGACTTGAACCACGGTTTCAAACTTGTGAAGAGTCAAACGGGAGGATATGTCTTTGTTCAACCCAACCTTGAAGCGAATAACATCATGTTGCAGATGTTCACCCCCATGATCAAGCTTCAAGATGAGTTTCTGAAATTCGTCATAATACACCATGACACTCTTGCTTCCTTGCCTTAGATTGTAAAGCTTGGCAAGAAGATCATGCCTATATTGTGGTGGGACATACCTCTCTCTCATTACTCTTTTCAAGACTTCCCAAGGGGGTGGTTGGCCTCCAATCACTACATTCCCAAACCTTTTAGTGTAATCCCACCAAGTATTGGCATAGCCCTGGAAATGTGCAATGGCATAACACCTTTTCTTCTCTTCGGTTAAGTCATTCACTTGGAACAACTTTTCACAAGACGATTCCCAAGCTAAGTACACCTCGGGATCACTTAGTCCCTTGAAGATCGAAATGCCAACCTTGATTGAATTAATGCCAATGTCTCGGATTCTTGGTTGATCACCATACCCATGCCTTGCATCTTTCCCTCGGACTCTACCATAAGGTCCCCTTTGCTCAAATATTCCTCTCTCTTCTTTATCGAACCAATAATAACCATTAGGAACTTCATAACCTTCATACTCTCCTCTACCATAGTCCTCAATGTGAAGGTGTGGGTTTCGGATTTGGGGTCTTTGGGGGGGTGGATTTGGTCTTTGGTTATTTGGAGCTTGGACTTGTGGTATTGGAGGTGGTGGATGGTACGGTCTTTGGTCCATGGGATTTGGCATTTGGTAGGTGGTGTTTTAGGGAGGCATTTGGTTCGTATTTGGTGGTGAAGTTTGGGTTCCAAGTCCCTCTTGTTGGACTTGGTTCATTTGGGAATGTAGTGGTCTTTGTAGGGTTCGGTTAGGAGAGATTTGGGGTAGGTTTAGTGGCTGGTTTTGTGAAGCCCTTGGAGGATTAAGCATTTGGTGTAGAGTTTCAGGGGTAATAGTCATGGAAGAGTTATTGGCTTGGACACTAGAGGACGCATGGTAGGGATTAGGAGTAGAAGGTCGTGAGTTCCTCCTACTTTCAACATAATCAAGCCTTCCACTAAAAGTGGGAATCTCACCCCTCATTGCATCCAATTCACTCCTTATAGCATCATTTCCAATCTTTATTTCTTGACTCAAGGCCTCCATTTGGGCCATCAAAGATCCCATAACATCATTTCCCAAAGGTTGAGAAGTAGTACCTTCGGCTTCCATGGAAAATGTACCTACGAAGTGCAAAAACAGCAAGCAAAATAACCTACAAAATGAACAAACGAGTTAGTTCAAAAGCTTCACCTCACTCACACTCAACCTCACCTCACACTTGGTTCCACAATGTTGGAGAACCGGCAATACTTGGCAAGTTACTTGAGAGGTGAGAAGCTTTGAATCGGAATGGATCTTCATTTTAAATGACTCAAAATAAGTGATGCACGAACTTGAACCAACAAAAATATTATGAATTGAAAATGAGAAAAGCACACAAAAATCGAAGACGTGAAACAATGGACTCTAATCTAATTACCAAACTAGTAGGTAATTACTAGCTTACTAATTAGGGATAGAATTGACTTATAAGAAACTAGAATAAAATCTAATTTTAGGGTCGAACTTTGGTTGAGCACAAGTGATGACGTGGCACTACGTGGTTGGTGGTCATCCTTCGGAATTTTAATTTTTTTCAAAAATTATTTTTGGCTAAACACCCTTAGGAAAGAAGACAATTCAGTTTTGAGAGGGAAAATTTTCAAGTTTGAAGCCCTTTCAAGCTTCAAAATGGATGAGAAATGAATTGGTCCCCCCCTAATAAATGCACTTGTACTTTGTTTGTCCTCTTGTCCCCTCCTCTTTTTGGAAAAATGAAATATTCTTTGAATATGCTTTTGGACAAACAACTTTTTCACACTCTTTCTTTCCTTTTTTATATCAAATAAGAACCTTGAATACTCTTCTTCACTAAGTTATGAAGATCATGGATGAACAAGATGAATATTCAAGTGTTGACCAAGTTTGACCACCTAGCAAATGAGCTCCAAATCTGATTTTTTTGGTAGCCCTAGGTTCCTTATGTCAAAACAACTTAAACCAACCAAAAATCAGCCACAAATCAAGCCTAAATCACTAAGACAAAAACATGTATAGCACAAAAAGCTTCAAAACTCCATAGCCATGGTGGATCTAAGCTCAAACTCAACCAAACTTCAATCTAAAAGTAGATCTAGACTCCCTAGGTGTTAGAGAACAAGAATCTAACACAAGAAACCTTCAAAACAAAGTAAAAATTTGTAGATCTAAGACACTAAATTCGGGTCTAACACAAGACAACACAAGACACTATTTTTTTTTGTATTTTCTGATTTTTGACTCTTTTTTGATGAGATTTTCTATATAAGAACACTAAAACCAAGATTTAGGGATGTTGGAACAACCCTAAACAAGGATTTGATACCAAATGATATCCTAACACTAAGAAATCACTAAATTTGGGGATCAACAAATAATTTCCAGCAAACACAACTAAAGAAAATAACACACAAAGAAAGGGGGAGAAGGTGAAGATTGCATAAGATGAAAAGATAGTAAAGTGACCCTTACTTCCACAAGTGAATAACACTAGAAGGTGTATCAAACCTTCAAAAACACATCACCATGTAAGTTCAAACCACTTTATAAGGTGACCCAAAGGAAACACTCTTCCCCAAGCACACCTTTCTTGCCAATTATCCAAGACAAATGAAAACCCTAACTTTTAAGTGTTCAAGGACCAATTTTCAGATTCTACTCTCTCTCTACAAAGCTAAAACTACAATATAGAAGTAGGTTCAATGTCATCAAAAGTCTAATGAAAAGAGAAGTAAAATGCCAATTTATACTATTACATGAATAAAGACTCAAATGCCCTTAATGAGGCCCTAAAAGAGGCGCCTCTTGAGTGTGGACTTTAAGTGTGAAAAGTCCACCAAACCCCTCCCAATAGACACCCATGAGGTGTAGAAGAGTAGTTCTTTCAATGCACTTCTTCAAAAATAAGCAAGTAACCTCCTTTGGTCGGATGCATTACACCTTCACACGCCTTCAATTGTATGAACAATGATTGAAGTTGTTGCAATTCCTTGGCTTAGATACGTGTAAAAGGTCTTGATGACTTAGAACTTGCATCAAACCTTTACCTCTCCCACCAATATAGGGGTAGGTGTGAAAACACAATGAATACTGTCCTTAGACAAATGATCAATCTTATTAAACCCTACAACCCAGCTCAATTGAAAGAGGTAAGATTGAACTAAGATGACCACCCAAAGTTGCTAAACCAGAAGGCCCACTACCCTAATTCTGCAAGGCTTCTTACACTGGTTTACCATAATACTTGCGAAAGCCTCTAGAATATCTACCTCAAGAGACATGACCTCTAAACTCACCCTAACGGTGCACCTTTTGGAACTTCCCTGGGATGCTTGAATAATAGCCTCAGTCGTCTTAGAATGATCCACAATACTCTGAAATAATGCTCCATAAACAACTATCTCAGTTGTAGCAAACTGAAGAAAGATATCCAACCCCTTCACAAATTTCTGAATCTTCTATTACTTAGTGGCAATACTGGCATAAGAATATCTAGACAAGGCATGGAATCATACCTCATACTCCACAATAGTCATGGAGCCCTACTCCAAGTAATCAAACTCATCTCTTATCTAATACCTCAAACTGAAAGGAACAAACCTATCCAAAAAACCTTCTACAAATTGATCCCAAGTCATTTTTACCAAACCAACAGGCCGACAATAAATAAGTGACCTCCACCAATCTCAGGTTGCATCTCTCAACTGGTAAGTAGTATATGCCACCCCATGCAACTTACATGAACCAAGGTTATGCAACTTCTTACGATAATCCATCAAGAAATCATAGGCATCCTTTCCAACAACACCAATCTACATAGGAGGACACAAACAAGTAAATCTCTCAAACATCTTTTGATCCTCTAAAGACATAGTTGTACATGAAATAATAGGAGGTATAGTAAATTTGACTGGCTAAGAACCCATCTGAGAAGGCATCATAGAAGAAGGATGAACTCGAGATCTCAAAATACCATACTTAGATATAGGCAATGAAAGAGGAACTATATTCGGAGTCTGTAGAGTAGGATAAGCAAATATCGTTTAATCAGAGGATCCATTTTCAAAATTGAAGGAACACAATAAGCTGACTTAGCATAGATGAAGTTACAATACTCATAGCTGGAGGAACACCAGGTGTACTTGTTGGAGAACCCTCCAAATGGGTCAATAAAAGGATCAACAACCCTTCAAGACTAGGGAAGAAGAAATCTATGAGACTGAAGCAATACCTATAACTCTGACATGCTTAACTTGAGACTCAGGAGACAGTCCCCTAGTTCTATTTTTGGATAGGGTAGATCCTCGTGCCTCATTCTCCACGTTGATCCTAACCATAACTCGTAACTCGCCCTCTATACTGCGCTCTCTACTCAGATAATGGATCTAAATATCTAGCCTTATTTGACCTAGTGCTCATCATATACATAAAAAAGAGTAAAATATGACTTAGAACACAAGGTATGAAAGATCCACATGACATAAAATAAAATAAGAAAAGTTTTCTAAAGACATATTAGAGCCTCTTAAAGATAGATACAGACGTCAATGTATCAATTTATGAGACTCGATTAGATGCCTCATTCATATAATGCTGAGACCAATGAACCTAGCTTCTCTAAGATCAATTTGTCACGACCCAAAAACCAAGGGCCATGATGGCACTTGCCGCGAAAAGACTTGACAAGTAAGCCTATCACCCAAACTTATATGAAATGTGAAATTGACATCAAAAACCCAAGGCAAGGCTTCCAGAATAAAGAGAAACTACACAAATATGATAAGAGCGAAAGTACAATCAAGATAAAAAGCAAAATTCCAAAACCTGGTATCACAATGGAAGAACTACTAAATACATCTCGAATGTCAAAAGATATAATAAAATTCCAAAAAAGACCAAAATCTATCTCAAAATACTAAATAAGTCATGAAAATAGACAGGAACAGGTAGTAGGCCAACTCCTTAAGCATAGGGCATCCGCTGCCTCGAATATACTATAAATGTCACCTGAGTTAGCTATATATGTGTCTCACTCATACCTATATCTATATCAAAAGGATATATTAGCGATAAGTAAGCTCCACTTGTACTCTGTAGGTATCATAGGCTGATTGAGTGTAATACCCGTGCTTTTTCTTAGCTCGAACATCATCTCATGGATGTTAGAACTTTCTTTGAAATAAGAATTCATTATTATACACATAGTATTTACATAATTTTCACTTCCTATCATATGGGAAATTTAATAAGATTTCCATCGATATATAATTTGCCTAAATCCGACACCCGGGCGAAGAGTTAGAGCCTTTTTAGTGAGACAGTGTTTGACCTGAGCCTTTAGCGCATTGCGGAGATAGATCAAATGGAAATTTTCAAATTCAAGTGTTGCTCTGCAATACTGGTATATCATTCCAAACTTCCAGGTTGTAGACAAGGTGGCAATGCGATAGCTCCGCATCGCGCCACCGTGAGTTTCCCATTTGTCAATTTCCAGTGACACCACGTGATAATGCCGCATCGCGCCAAGGGACCAATTTGGGAAATTTTACTAAAAATTAAATTATGTTTCCAAGGTTAAAAGGGTCAATTTACCCCCTGCCCCCATATAATTTTCCAAACATGGAATTTAGCCCTATTCATCCAAAATATTGATGTTTTTCTCAAATACTCTCAAGAACTCAAGCTAGGATTTCATAGAAGGTCCAATTTCAAGAAGGTTTCACCATCAATCTTCATGAAATCACGATCTATGGTATGCATAGTGTTCATTCATGGACTCTTTTCATTCATGAAGTCCAAGAATCCTTTTTAACTACAAGTTATGGATTTTCTTCATGTTTTCATGCTTTGTATGTTCTCATTCATGTTGATAAATGAGGATTGATTTCTATTCCATGATTTGATGATAAATTCCATGTGGGTTGATTAGTATAGATAAAGATTTGTGAAATCTCATGACTAAAACCTTGTATGATGGAATTAGAATTGAAGCATGATGTTTAATTGTTGTATAATGTGCTTTACATGTACTATGCCTACAATATGATTGATTAAATGCCTAGATGAAGGAATATTATCTAACTAGCATGATATCATGAAATCCCCATATATGTACAAGTTCATGCCTATGACATGTTTGATGAAACGCTCCTATGAATGTAGTATGTATTATGATGTTAGTCAAGTGTTTAAGTAAATCATGCTATGTCAGTTTCCTTCTATCGAGTACTGGGGGTACTTGTACCCGAAATATTAGTTGTGTGCCTATAGCCATGTCATGTTTTTCATGATACTCTCAGTCAAGCTATGAACTCTTAGACTTCAGATAGTCTTATGACTCAGGAAAAATCTCTATGATCTCATGACTCAGTGAGTTATCAGATATCAGTAGTATTCTGTTAGCCACGGAAATTCAGTAACTAAGTTCATGCTCAGTTCAGTTCAGTAAATCATGTTCAGTGTCCATTCATATGGGAGTAGGAATTAGTACCGAGTTAACCCAAGGATGGGGAATCACCTGTTATACGAGGGTGTGATTATTAGAAGCAATCCTTGCGTTCTAGAACTATGTAGACAACATAGGTTGAGACATCGTAGCCTGATATATAAGGGTAGATGAGGTGTCTTAACCTGGTATGTGAGGGTTCCCACCATTCTTGCTAGAGTTACCTATTATATGAGGGTTACTCACATGTTTTCCTTACTAGTGGTGCGGTATTGACACCCTTCCAATCAGGGCATAGATTAGACCGCAGCTCAGCTATTATAGCATATTCGGGGCATGTCGGTTAGATACTACTTCCCATAGTTTCATGTTATAGAATCAGGACTGTCAGATACAGTCAATTAGTTTCAGTAATAGAACTCAGATAGTTCTTTGGATTTTAGGACTGTAATATATAGTCAACTCAGATACAGTATGGAACTCAGATAGTTCCATCAGATTCAAGACTGTCAGCTATAGTCACCTACGTTATCAGTTATACTCAGATACAGTCACCCATGTTATCAGTATTATTCAGATATAGTCCTTCAGGTTATCAGTCATATCAGTTACTAGCATTTCACGTTATCAATATACAGACTCAGAAATCACAAAATCACGTTGTCAGTTACAGTTACGTATTTATGCATGTATTTTCACGTTCATGTTAGAAAGTTAGTTAGCATTAATCATGCATGTGATCCATTACATATAGAATACCTCACATGTATACTCGGTACATATGTACTGACTCATTCACGCTATGGTGCTTTCTTTTTATGTTACACCATTGGTTCAGAGACATAAGTTCTAGATCAGTAGTAGATTCCAGTTTCAGTAGTCAGAGTAGAAGTGAGTCCTCATCCTTAGAGGACATAATGATTTTCTAGTATCTCATTGATTAGCTTATTCTTTGGAGTTAGTTGGGGACATATCCCATCAACTCGTTATTTAGATTCTTCAGATAGTAGAGACTTTCAGACTAGATGTAGACTAGATGCAGACTAGATACACACTAGATGCATACTAGATATAGACTATCATGTTTTAGACTTTAGTTTTATTTTGGGTATTCTATTACCCCACACAAATGTCACTTTATTCAGTTATGTTCATGATCGAACCTTATGGCGTTTCAGTGCATGTTTCTGCATTATTATGTTATCTTATGAAGTATACAGGTAAAAATATCAGTCATGGGTTAGCTTGTGGTCCTTCGGGGTAATGAGCACCGTGTAGCATTCTGGTTCAGCAAATCGGGTCGTTACAAACATGGTATTAGAGCCTAAGGTTCAATAGAGTCCTAGGAAGTCTGAAAGCCGCATCTAGTAGAGTCTTGTGCATGGGTGTGTTGTGCGCCACATTTATGTGAAAGAGGATATGAGATTTTTAAGAACAGTTTCCCCTCTTTCAGTATTCATGTCGTACCAGTAAGCATAATCACAAGTCAGTCTCTCAGTCTAGTCCACTTCTTCTCTTTATTTCAGAATATGCCTCCTAAGAGAAGAAATCAGTCAGCCCCTCAGTCCGAAGAACCTTTGGGAGATCATGTTTCTCATGCAGAGTTCAGGATTGAATTTACAACTCTTGCTCAATCAGTCGCTTCTCATAATGAATGGCCAATAGTTATTCCAGCCAACCCAATGGCCAACTCAGCTGCAGCGAGGATTCAGGACTTTACCCGAATGAATCCTCCAACATTCCTTGGGTCTAAGGTAGATGAAGACCCTCAGGAATTCTTAGATCAAGTTCAGAAAGTGACAGACGCCATAGGGGTGACTACTGTTGAGAGTGCTGAGCTAGCTGCATACTAATTGCAGGATGTGGCTCATACTTGGAACAAACAGTGGAAGTCTGAAAGGGTAGATGATGCAGGTCCTATACAGTGGGAGGAGTTTGTCACTGCATTCTTAGACAGATTCTTTCCCCAAGAGCTTAGAGAAGCTAAGGTGCTAGAGTTCATCAACCTCAGGCAGGGAAATATGACAGTGAAAGAGTATTCTTTTAAGTTTACTCAATTAGCCAGGTATGCCCCTTATGTGGTTACAGATAGTAGATCTAAGATGAGTAAGTTCACTTCAGGGGTGAACGACAACGTGGTTAATGAGTGCAGATCCACCATGCTGAATAGTGACATGACCTTAGCCAGGCTTATGACTCATGCTCAGTAAATAGAGAAACAGAAGATTAAGCAGAGGGAGAAACAAAATAAGAGAGCGAAGACAGGTAGTTTCAACTTCGCTCAGCCTAAGTCAGAAGGAGAAAACCGTTCTTAGTTTTATCCTTAGTCAATAGTTTTATCTCCCTTTACATCCAGTGCTCCAGTTCCTAAGTTCAGAGAGGGTAACAAAGATAGAGCTTCAGGCTCTAAGATCCAGGGTAGTGTTAGTAGTTCCCGCACCTATCCTCTTTGCCAGACTTGTGGTAAGCACCATCAGGGTGTATGTAGAGTAGGTAGTGGAATATTTTTGGTTATGACAAACCAGACCATAGAGTTAGAGACTGTCTGCAGCCAGGTCCTTAGGGTCAACAGAATCGCTCCTCAGGTCAGTTCGTTCGCCCAAATCAATAGGGTGCAACTTTCAGTGCTATTAGCGGGCAACGCCCAAATCGTCTCTATTCTCTTCAAACTTGACACGATCAGGAAATTTCTCCTGATGTAGTTACTGGTACGTTATAGATATTTCATGTGCATGTTTATGCTTTGCAAGATCCAGGAGCTTCCTTGTCTTTCGTTACTCCTTATATAGCAGTTGATTTCAGAATTAGTCCCAAAATTCTAGTAGATTCCTTCTCAATCTCAACCCTAGTGGGTAAAACCATCATAGCTCGGTGGGTGTACAGGAAATTCCCGGTTATGATATTTCATAAAGTCACTTCAGCTGACTTAGTCGAAATAGAGATGGCTGATTTTGATATCATTCTCGGCATAGATTGGCTTCATTTCTTCTATGCCACAGTCGACTGCAGAAACATAATAGTTTAATTTTAGTTCCGAATGAACCCGTCCTAGAATGGAAGGGTAGTGTATCCGCTTTCAGGGGTTAGCTTGTTTCCTACCTTCAGGCAAGGAAAATGATATCTAAGGGATGTGTTTATCATCTAGTTCATGTTAGAGATTCCAGTTCTGAGGCTACAGTCTCGAATCAGTCCCAGTAGTGAATGAATGAATATTCAGATGTCTTTCCCAAAGATCTTCTAAGAATTCCTCCCGAAAGGGAAATAGACTTCGGTATTGATCTTCTTTCAGACACTCAGCCTATATCTATTCTGCCATATAGAATGGCACCAACATAACTCAGAGAATTGAATGAACAGTTTAAGGATCTCTTAGATAAGGGATTTATCAGACCCAGCATTTCTCCGTGGGGCGCACCAGTCTTATTCGTGCGCAAGAAAAATGGTTGGTTGAGGGATTTTTTTCTATTGTATCTCCTATGTACAGATTGACTCAGAAAAAGGTCAAGTTTCAGTGGTCAGATTTATGTGAGAAGAGTTTTTAGGAATTGAAGACTCGACTCACCTCAGCTCCAGTTCTAGCTCTTCCAGATAGTTCAGACGGTTTTGTAGTTTATTGTGATGCATCTAGAGTGGGTTTAGGTTGTGTCCTCATGCAGCATGGTAAGGTCATAGCCTACACCTCCAGACAACTTAAACCCCATAAGAAGAATTATCCTACTCATGATCTTGAATTAGCAGCCGTAGTATTTTCCTTGAAGATTTGGAGGCATTATGTATATGATGTTCATGTAGACATCTTCACAGATCATAAGAGCCTTCAGTATGTCTTTTCTCAAAAATATCTCAATCTTCATCAAAGAAGGTGGTTAGAGCTCTTAAAAGATTATGACATGAGTGTTCTCTATCATCCAAGAAAGGTCAACGTAGTGGCCGACGCTCTCAGTAGACTGTCCATGGGTATTGTTTCTCATGTTGATTAAAGTAAAAAGAAGTTAGCCCAGGAAGTCCACCAGCTTGCTAGACTAGGAGTTCGCTTAGTCGACTCTTCAGAGGGCGGTGTATATGTTTAGAGTAGTTTAGAATCATCTCTAGTTTTCGAGGTAAAAGAAAAGCAAGATAAAGATCCTAGCCTTGTCAAGCTAAAAGAGTCAGTTCAGAATCAGAAAATAGAGGTTTTCTCCTAAGGGAGAGATACCGTCCTTTATTGTCAGGGTCATCTCTGTGTTCCAGGTGTAGATAAAATAAGGCAGCAAATTCTTGCTGAAGAACATAGTGTGTTCTACTCTATTCATCTAGGGGTAAAGATGTACCGCAACTTGTGGGAGATCTGTTGGTGGAGCGGGATAAAAAGAGATGTTGCAAAATCTGTGGCTAAGTTCTCTACATGTTAGTAGTTTAAGATACAAAATCAGAAGCCTAGTGGGTCCATGAAGGAGTTTAGTATTCCTACTTGGAAGTGGGAAGTTGTGAACATGTACTTCGTGATGGGTTTGCCTCGAACTCGTCGTCAGAATGATTCAGTTTGGGTCATGGTAGATAGACTGACCAAATTAGCTCATTTACTTCTGGTTCATACCTCTTATTCAGCCGAGGATTACACCAAGCTCTACATTAAGGAGCTAGTTATATTGCACGGTGTTCCATTGACTATTATCTCAGACAGAGGTACCCATTTCACCTCTCATTTTTTGAAAGCATTCCAAAAGGGTCTTGTTACCTAAGTCCATCTTAGTACAGCCTTTCATCCTCAGATAGATGGTCAAGAAGAAAGGACCATTCATACTTTGGAAGATATGCTAAGGGCGTGTGTAATTGATATCAAGGGTAGTTGGGATGACCACTTGTCTTTGATTAAATTTGCATACAACAATAGCTACCATTCCAGTATTCAGATGGCTCCATTCAAAGCTCTCTCTGGTAAGAGATATAGATCTCCAATCAGTTGGTTTGAAGTTAGTAAGGCCTCAGTCATAGGCCCTGACTTAGTATTCGACGCCTTAGAGAAAGTTCAGTTAATTAGAGAAAGTCTCCGGGCTGCTCAGATCCCTGAAAGAAGTCTTATACAAATGTTCGTAGAAAGGATCTCGAGTTTGAGATTAGTGACTATGTCTACCTCAAGATCTCTCCTATGAAGGGAGTGAAGAAATTTGCCAAGAAGGGAAAACTCATTCCCCGATATATTGGTCCCTTTAAGATTCTCAGTCATTTCGGCAAGGTAGCTTATGAGCTCGAATTGCCTTCATAGATAGCCTTAGTTCATCTAATCTTTCATGTCTCTTTGCTCAAGAAGTGTATAGGTGATCCATCAGTCGTAGTCCCTTTTCAGAGCATTGATGTTCAGAACAGCCTCTCTTATAAAGAGATTCCAGTTGAAATCCTAGACTATCATAATCATAGATTGAGGAACAAAGAAGTCCCTCTAGTTAAATTTCTTTGGCAAAATTAGTTCGTAGAGGGAGGTACTTGTGAAGAAGAAGAATATATGTGTACCAAGTACCCTCACCTTTTCCTCGCCAACTCAGATCAAGCTCAAGGTAACAGTTCTCCTTAAGCTTACTCAGTTTCATGATTAGTGTACAACACTAACTTAGTATTCAGTCTCATGTTCATGTTTCCATGATAAACTTGGTATTAATTACCATCGCATATTTAGTCATGCATTCATGTATCAGATTAGTTATATAGTTATGCATCAGACATGCATTCTCATTGTGAGAAAATTCAGTTCTTCAGAACTTTTAGTTATACATTTATGAATCAGTTACATATGCATCAGATATGCATGTTTAGTATGTTATGTTCACCTTGTCAGTCACATCCATCATGAGATCATGTTCCAGTTATTCATGTACAGCTCATTGTTTCCCCTTTCAGTCAGTCTCATTCGAGGATGAATGTTCTCAAGGGGGAGATATTGTAATACCCGTGTTTTTTTAGCTTGAAAATCATCTCAAGGATGTTAGAACTTGCTTTGAAATAATAATTCATTATTATAGACGTGGTATTTCTATAATTTTCACTTCCTATCATGTGGGAAATTTAATAAGCTTTCCATCAATATATAATTCGCCCAAATCCGACACTCGAGCAAAGAGTTAGAGCCTTTTTAGTGAGACAGTGTTTGACATGAGCCTTCAGCGCATCGCGGAGATAGCTCAAATGGCAATTGTCAAATTCCAGTGTTACTCCACGATACTGGCATGTCGCGCCAAAATTCTAAGTAATATATAAGGTGTAAATATGATAGACTGCATCGCGCCACCGTACAGTTCCCCATTTGTTAATTTCCAGTAACACAACGCGATAACGTTGCGTCGCGCCACGGGCCAAATTTGGGAAATTTTACTAGAATTAAATTACATGTCCAGGGTTAAAAGGGTCAATTTCCCCCCTATATAAGCTTCCAAACCCGGGATTTAGCCCTTATTCATCCAAGATATTGATGTTTTTCTCAAATACTCTCAAGAACTCAAGCTAGATTTTTCATAGAAGGTCCAATTTTAAGAAGGTTTCACCATCAATCTTCATGAAATCATGAAATCACGTTGTCAGTTACAGTTACATATTTATGCATGTATTTTCACATTTATGTTAGACAGTCAGTTAGCATAATTCATGCATGTGAACAATTGCATATAGCCTACCTCACGTGTATACTCGGTACATATGTACTGACGTATTCGAGTTATGGTGCTTTCTTTTTATGTTACACCATAGGTTCAAAGACACGAGTTCTAGATCAGCAGTAGATTCTAGTTTCAGTAGTCAGAGAAGAAGTGATTCCTCATCCTTCGAGGAAATAATGATCTTCCAGTATCTCATTGATTAGCTTATTAGTTGGAGTTAGTTGAGGACATGTCCCATCAACTCCTTATTCAGATTCTTCGGATAGTAGAGGCTTTCAGACCAGATGCAGATTAGATGCAGATTAGATGCAGACTAGATATAGACTAGATACAGACTAGATACAGACTATCGTGTTTTAGACTTTAGTTTTGTTTTGGGTATTCTATTACCCCACACAGATGTTACTTTATTCAGTTATGTTCATGATCGAACCTTATGGCCTTTCAGTGCATGTTTCCGCATTATTATGTTATCTTAAACAGTATACAGGTACAAATATCAGTCATGGGTTAGTTTGTGGTCCTTCGGGGTCATGAGCACCGTGTAGCATTCCGGTTATGCAAATCAGGTCGTTACATTGAGTAATGTAGAAAATAAAGCAAAACACAAACTATGAGCGCATCACCTGTAATAAAAAAAATATCCTAAATGGTAGCCCACACCATCTCCACTAATAGTTCTACTACATACATATATAATAGATACATGTAGGCAAAAGAAGAAAAAATATATGCATACACTAAATACAAGTGTATGAAGATAGAACAAATGGGTAAATATCAGGCCAAGAATAGAAATACAATCATAAAATAAGCACAATATATAAAATGCAATGAAGATTATGATAATGATGTGATGAAGGAGGTCGTTGTATAATATTTATATACACCTACCGAGTAGTATTCCTGAGGTAGGACCTATGGAGGTTTCATCAATTCATATACAACCAATATCTAATACCAATATCTACACATCCTCTTAGACATATACATAGGTAGAGGGTTTGTAAGAATGTAATATTTTTTATTAGAAAATGCTAGTGTCTGTAGTATTTCCATGGTGGTACTAATATTTCATGAATGAATATGATATAAGGATGTAATACTCACAATCAACCAAAATGATAATATCCAATATCCAACTAGTATACCATCCATGTCAGCCAAAAATCCACTCAAATAAACCAACCATCCATGATCTAATATAATCCATAAGCCATCAACTGAAATGTACAAGTAAAATATTATTGATAACATGAATCCCAAAATTTAGGATTTCTCCATAAAAAAGAGTACAACTAAACATACATATATATATCAATACCAGGCCAACAACATCATATAAGACCTCATACGGTCATAAATAACAAGTAATGTCTCAAAATCACCAAATATTATCTACATAGGCCCCACACGAGCACATAAATAACCTAAATAAATTTTCCATGATACAAACCCATGCCCATAGAATGATTTTACATTATTACAAACTATTCAACCCAATCTGAAGAAAGTTAAGCCATAACCTACCTCGAATGCCAAAACCGAAACAATAAGCATTTATTATCGAGCTTTCACCCCACATATGGACCTGTAAATCAACTAAAACATACAAATATAGAATATATGCATCAAAAAATCCAATGATACCTATATTGCCCAATTTTGGACCAGGATCAAAATAGATCCCCAAAATTGGTTTTTGAAAAAGAGGGGTAAAACTGGAATTTCAATCCAAAAACATATTTCCCATGATTAATGGAATTCATAGGAGAAAACCCAACTAATAACATAGTGAAATTATGGTTTGAATCAAAGAAATGATAATTTAGGCCCTTTTGGCCAAAATCCCCAAATTCCATCTTTAAATTTGAGTTTAAAAAAGATTTAACTAATAGAATTGAAGAAAAGTAATTGTGAAAGGTATTTTGGATCTTAAACAATTTTAAAAATGGAAGAAAATGTTAAAAAAATTAAAAACCCCTAGGTTTAAGTCTCAAAAATGGTGTAAAAATCTCAAAAATGGGATAATAAACTACCAAAGAATCGCCTAAGCGACTACCGGGTTGCTTAGGTGGATATCTCTTAAGAGTCCAGGTGTTTATTAAGAGAATCCCACCTCTTCAAGTTCACATATTGGATGTCACTTAAGCGACAGGCGCCTGCCATGCCAGTGTCTCTTAAGCGACCAGGCCATCGCTTAAGCGAGCCTGGTGTCGCTTAGGCGACATTTTGGCTGACAGGCCAAGTTCTTAAGCGACCAATGCATCACTTAAGTGAGTACACCAGCTGATACTTGGATAATTCTAAGTCTCTGCAAACCCCTTGGGATTCATTCGGAATCTCGAGTACGTAACAAATAATGTTACCTCACCAATTTCGAGATGTTAGGCTAGCTCCCTCAAGTTAGTGCCTTTATTTTTTGTCCTATATATATAGTATTATCAAATAAATCTCTTCTTTATTATCTATTCTTGTTGTATATATGTCACGACTTGAGACTACCCTTAGTCATAACACGGTTCTTAGAGTCACAAGTGACCATAAGCTAACTAAAGACCTGACATAACACTAAGAATACTAAAACAAATGATGAAATACTATGTAGAAACTAAATTGAAATGACAGAATAATAATAAAAGAAAAATCAATAGTGAATGTCAAAGCTAAGACTTTCTGACATAATCAACATGCTAGAAAACTAAATGTTTATCTAAAAGCCTCTAATTATGATGAATTGTTCAAACAAGCGTCCATCTAACTTTAACTATCTGAATTGAAATAATAACATTATAAAGTACTAAAAGCTAGTCGGCAGATGATGAGGACTCACCAAACTTTACAGCTAATAGAGGTACAGAATCATGCTAATTACAAGTTAGATGTTGAACCTCAAAACCTATAATATAAGACAATATAGCATAACTAAAGTATGTGGTTGTTACTTTAAAGGTATTGGGCATGCAAGATATACACTATGCTATATATACTGAATATGTTGAAAATGACATGATAAACTAAACATGGAGCTGGAATATCGATGTCGCCTAAATTATACCTTCAAAAAATAAATGCAATCGATGTCAAATATATAACCCAACAAAGTTTGTGCTACATCTTATTTTGATGATGAGCAGCTGACAATAAGGGACCAGTTCCCAGGATCGTCATGGAAAATACAGTTGTCACAAGGTCTGTAAAGTTTTGTCTTCTAGTGCAATAAACTATACAATGAGATGTGTACCTTTTGTGGACACATGACCCAATTAGATTTTAACCCTAATATTCAATTGGGCAATTGGGAAATTTTTTCAATCTGATTATTCAAGAAAAAATTACAAATAACCTAACTTTGCAACCGTGCTCAAGTTCTTTATTTTCTTATGTGTTGAAAGAGTGTGTGAGTCCTTGAGTCAAGTCTTGTTTTGTAATTGAATTACTCAAGTTATAATAGTTATGTCATCTAGTGTTCTTGAGAGTACTTAGGTAAAGTTACCTGAGTTCAATATTGGTTAGAGTTAATAAGTATTGAGGAGTGTTCTTGATAGAGTTGTTAAGATAGCCTTGTAGTAGAGTTATTACAAGTAGGTGAAGCCTAGAGTTAGTGTTCTTGGGATAGTTGTCAAGGTAGACTTGTAGTAGAGTTATAGAAGAAGGTGGAGCCTAGAGTTAGGTTCAAATTAAATTTGTAATTAAGAGGTTGATTATAGTGAATTGTTAAAGTACTTGTGAGGGAAAGCCATGGTTTACCTCCCTTGAGAAAGAAGGTTTCCATGTTAAATCCTTATGTTTTTAATTTCCTCCAAAGCTTTAGCTTTCTTATATCATTTTTGTGTTATTGCCTGTAATTGACACTAAGGGACCTGGTCCCCGATAGTGTGGTGCAAGCCCTATAGTTCAACAATTGGTATCAGAGCTAGAATACGCTAAAAGGCTCACACCTAGAAAGATTTGGTTATCATGGCTACTCGACCTAGTCTGGAAGAAGGGAAATCTATCCTTAGACAAGAGAAGAAGGAAACGAAAAGTGAAAAATCTCTAGCTTTGAAGGATTTAAGATCTAATTCAAGTGAAGAAGACTCTGATGTAACCTATACGGAAAAAATAATTATTAAAGCTATCAAGAAAAGTGGTCAGTTTCAAAGAAAGGGAAGTAGCAACAAAAAAGGAGGTAATGTGGAACTCTATCACAAATGTAAAAGTCCCGACCATTTTATTAAACACTGGCCATTAAACAAAATGAATTATCAGGAATATCTTAAGACTGGAGGTGACAAAGGAAAAAACAGGGACCAGGTCTCTATTAAATCAAGAAGAAAAACTTTATCTAACTATGCAATTAGGCAAGCTCTAGCAGTGTGGGGAGAGTCCTCTAGTGAATTTGATGAAGATGAGAAAGCTAAAGATGTGTCCATACTGGATGTGGAGGAAAGAAAAGTTATCTATGATTCCTTAGTTACTTTCATGGAAACACTACAATAAAATGCATCTATAGCTACGAAATTTAAGCTATGAATTTAGAAAACGTAGCTATTAACTAGTAATAGCTATAAAATTTAATATTCCATAGCTATTTACAAATTCTTAAAAACTTTTAGCTACGAAAATTAACTTAAGAAAGCTAATTTCTTATTTTTGCTACAATTACTAGAAATCGTAACAATAATTATCTAAATAGCTACAACTTTATTGCTACACTAAAATTTTATAGTTAGTAATAACCTTTTTCCACGCAATATAAGTTACTGTAGAAATAGTGAGATTTTAGCCACTGTAAATAAGTAGAATAAAATATTATAGCTAAATAATTTTTTTGCTTCAAGTTATAAAAACTTATGGCAATATTTAAATGATTTAGCCATAACCTTTTTTTCATAATATAATTTAATAGCTAATTGTTATCTTTGGCTATGAGTTGAAGCTTATAGTAGTAACCGTAATCTTTTAGCCATAATAAATTATTTAAAATAAAATATTGAGAAAATATCCTATTTCACCCTTGAACTATACCCAAAACGGCTGAGACACACCTCAACTTAACGGGGATTCTATTACCCCCTGAACTAATTAAAAGTGTAATTTTGACCCCCTTAGTGCCTACGTGGCACATACAGGGCACACACGTGTGCCTACGTGGACCTTTCAGTATGTTGTGCCATGTATGAGCCCCGTAGGCACTAAGGGTATTAAAATTACACTTTTAATTAGTTCAGGGTGGGTAATAGGACCCCCTTTAAGTTGAGGTGTGTCTCAACCTTTTTGGGTATAGTTCAAGGGTGAAATAGAGCATTTTCTCTAAAATATTATTGCTAAATATATATTTTTCCTTCAAGTTGCAAAAAAAAAAATAACGTAATAGTTAATGATATAGCTATAAGTTCTTGCAGAGTAAAATTATGTAGCTAATTATTAATTATTGTAATGTGTTAAAACTTATAATAGTAATAGTGATCATTTAGCCATGAAAAATATTATTTAAATTAAAATATTATAACTAATAAATATTTTGGCTTTGAGTATCAAAAAACTTTGGCAATAGTTGGCTTAATAATAGTTATATTCCTTAATTTCTAAATAATGATATTTTTAGTTTTGATACAACTCTTAAAAATTAATCATTCCTAAAAAATTGAAAGAATTTACTCTTGGTAAATACCTTGAAAATAATGTAAATCTTTAGTAATTTTTTAGTTAAGTTAAATTGTCTTGAATTAAAGAATGATAAAATTGAAAGAACACTATTAAAGTCTTCTTGATTATTTAAAACACCACTTATTTAGAAATAAAATAAAAAATATTAAAACACCACTTGTTTGAAATAGGGGGAGTAATTATTTATCATGACGAAATGATTTATCCATAAATTTGATATAATTATAAATTCTTTTAGCTAGTAATTAATTTTTACCACGAGTTAAAATTTGTTATAGTAATATTAATTAATTTACTATAATTACTGTTGTTAATCATTCAATTCTATTAAATACTACAGGTTTACTTATGAATTTTAAATATAATTTTAATAAATAGAAATTTCTAATTAATTTTGATTAGCTAATTATGTTGAACTTAAATATAATTTCACCAAGTCTTACTGAAGTTTAATCGTAATCAGTGTTTTTAGTATTATTACTTGACTCAAACTTGATCACCAAAATAATATATTTACCACTCTAGAATGATTTAAGGTATTAATCAATCAATTTAATTCAATTTATAGCTTGTAAATCGTAAATATAACTTATTTGATTATGTTTATTTCAATTAAATGACCATACGAGATTTTAGAAAAACTTCAATAAGTATCATTCAAACTTTATTTCGGTAAAATGTTTTCAGAGTTATTATTTGATTTGCACATGATGTTTGAGACAATACTTATAAAAAATTAGTATAATTAAAGATTTTAATCCTTTGACCTGATTCAATTTTATATGATCTTACTTTTAACTTTCAAATAATATATATATATATATATTACCTATGTATTATATATAATAAAATAATATATATATATATTACCTATGCACTTATTTCAAATAATAAAATTAAAATAATAAAAAGGTAATACACCTATGTATTACCTCAAACTTCAACGAACTACTTGAACACATCAAGTTAAAAAATTATCTTATTGCAACATATTATTTGTGAATGTTAATTGTACTTTTTCTAAAAAAAGGAAGTCCAACCAAACTTAATTGTAAAGAAAGTTATGTATGCTTGATACTTTATTGTTTTAAAATAAGTGCATTATTTTTTTATATTTAAGAACTTTTTTTTTTTTTACAAAGTATTCATAAAAACTCCAAGAATTGCAGATATATTATATATTTTTATATTTGAATTCATGTAGCACAAACATTATTAAGGAACCATAATAATTGCAAATGTTATATGACTCTTCTGAATATATTAAATTTATACTTATTTACTTTATTTTATTTTATAGATAATTATTTTTATTTTTTTTAAAAAAAAATTGGGGGTAAGGAAAGGGGAATGGGGGAGGGGATTACAATGTGGGGAATCGAATCCTCACCAACAAGGTGGAAGTTCAGGTAACTAACCGACTAAGCTACTAAGATTCCCTATAGAAAATTATTTTTCATTATAATATCTATACATTATTTATCTCCCCTTCTCTTGACTTTGTAATTTTATCATACATAATATATAAATTAGTTTTTTATTTATTACTTTAGCTTTTGCTAAATCATGTCGTATTTGATAAAATATGCAATATGAGCTAGTCTAGACTACAAACTAATTAATCAATTATTTAGTCAATATAATTAATACACACACCAATAAATAAAGGGATATTACATTTTAGCTCTTTTCTTAAATTTTTGGTATTGACATTTTTATTTCATTATTGAATATTCTATTCTATTTTAATTTGAATTTAAATTCATGTTGTTGATATAAAAATAAATTATATTTAAAAAGAAAGCTATTATAAAATGATTTTCAAACTTGAAATTTTTTGATGATGACACTTTCCATCACACTATTAATTTTTTTCTCCTATTATATATAGATGGATTAGATAGATTTTTCAATATCGATAATATTTATTTATTTATTTATTTATTTATTTTGTTTCTTCTCTTTTAAACTTGTCATTCTAATTCAATTACTCATTTTCAAAATTCATATAATTTTATATTTTTAATTCAAACTAAAAAAAATGTAATTTAAAATTCATATTTTTGTTTAAATTGAAATTGAAATAAATGATTCCACTATAATAGAATACTTTACTATGACTTTTAATTCACGTTGTTACTGTAAAAAAGAAATCAAATTGAAATTTTCATCTTAAAATTATTTTCATATTTGAATATTATGATAATCGACATTTGTCTTTACAAATATATTTTTTACTTCTCCATTTTGCTATATAAATGTAGTAGATATATTTTCTAATATTAACAATTTTATTGTTTTTTAAACTTGATATTTTAATTCATATAAATTATTTTAAGTTATATAAAATAACAACAACAACATCAACAACATGTTCAGTCTACTCAGAAGTGAAGCTTGAGGAGGGTTGAATATACACATATCTTAACCACAAGGGTTGGTGTAGCGGTTCAGCACCTCACCCCTTAAGCAAGAGGTTGAAGGTTCGATCCCCACCTCTGGTGAATGGAGAAAACTCTGTGGCCAATTTCCTACCACTTAGTATGCTGACAATGGAACGGAGGATTAGTCTCACGGCTGCCGGCTGTGGGGATACCTTAGAAAATCAAAAAAAGAATATACACATATCTTACTCCTACTTTAAAGATAGAAAAAACATTTTAAATTCATATAATTTTTGTATTTTAATTCAAACTAAACAACTGTAATTTAAAATAATCATAACTATATTAATTACTTCTCACAGATTGACACTTAACTTGTTTTAATTTGCTCATTTTGCTGAATGTTTGGATTCTTTCATTGCACTTAGAACACTAAAAATAGGGATATAGTTAACCTTGATTAAGTCTTTAAGTTATACACTGCCAATCAATATGAAGAAAATTTTCAATTAACTACACACTATTAAGTTAAGAATTTATTAAAATGAAAGAATACAGAACAAAATTAATAATATCATAGTCAAAAAAGATGAAAAGGAATAATGTATTTTACAAAAATATTTATTTCATATAAATCATTAACGTTCTCCATTAACTTAAAATAAATATATATTTATTATTATTTTATTAGATAATTTTCTTTATTATATTCAATAGATTCATAGTACGAAAAGCATTTGTTAATAAGGAATCCAAAATATACACATGGTAGTATATTACATAGTACTATGTAGGTAAAGCATTTGTTAAAAAGGAAATCAAAATACACACATGGTTGTGTATCAGTACTATGTTAAGAATGTCAAAAGCCATTTGGCCTTTTAATATCAGCCACCACACGCACCCATTTACGTGAAACCTTTTTCCCCCCAAAAATGAAAAATAAAGGATCAAAATTTCCCCTCATTTTTTTAAAACCTAATTAAATAATATATTGCCCCTTTCCATTTAACACACTTAGACCTAGGGTTGGGATATTTTGGTTTAAACCAAAAAAACTAAAAAATCGAACCAAAATTTAGTTTTGATTTGGTTTTTTAGTTTTTCAGATTGGTTTTGATTTCAAATTTTAGAAATTTAGTTAAACGGTTTATTTTTTGGATTTATAAATTTTTTTTTCTGGATAAATCGAAAAACTGAAATTATATAAATAATATATTATAATTTAATATATATGTAAATATACTAAAACTATAATATAATCTGATATAACATATAAATATATAAATTATAATCATTTAGTAACCCTAAAGCCTAATATACTTCTTTGCTTTAGACCCTAACATTAATGTGAAGGCTGCAACGGCGCTCAACCATCCTCAGTTCGTCAATTCATTTGAAATTTCAACATCGGCAACGACAGTCGTTTGCTCAGTTAATTTGTTCAGTTCGTCACTACCGTTGACAGTCGCTTTCGAGTGTGGCCACTGTCGTCACGCTAACGGCGATGACTCAAGAGGTTGATATTTATGGTTATTTCATGCGTGTTGAATTAATTATATTTGGAAAGGAAAAATAGGTTTGAAAAAAAGATTATTTTTCTAGAAAAATCACCAATTTTAAATGCTCACTACTTTAATCTTTAAAACTAAAATAAAAATCTGAAATAACCGAACCGAATTTGTAAAAACCGAATCAAACCAAAATAATTTTGGTTTGGTTATGATTTTTATTTTCGTCAATCCGAAAATCAAAAAACCGAATCGATATTCAACAATTAAACCGAACAAATCGAATGCCCACCCTTACCTAGACCCCTTTTCCTTTTCTCCCCTCCCTCACCCTATGTCCCCATCCCCTTTACCATCTTTTGTTTTCTCACCCCATGCCCCCTACCCCCTCCCTCCTTTATCATCTTTTCTTTTTTCAATTTTTGATTTGATTTTAAAAAATTTATGATGTATTGTTGATTAATAATTTTTTTTGTAGGTTTTATGATATGTAATTCTCCCAGTAGATGAAATAAGTCTTGTGATGTGAGTATTGTATTGGATTATATATATTTTTGTTATTGTAAAGGTAATAGTATGTTTTCACGGGTTTTAAAATTGATATTGAAATTTGAGATCTTTGTTTGTGGAATTACTCTAAATATGTTTTTGTTGTTGTATTAACATTTGAAATTCATATCTACAGGTCTTATATGAAGTTAGAAAAAGTCTACTAGTTTTTTTGCTTCTTTGATTGCTTTGCATTTTTTTAATTTTTATTTTTTATAAATTTTAGTAGTAAAAGAATTACTTAAGATATATTTTTTTCCTTGAAATTTTGTATAGACACGCTTTCATAAATAATTAGTTTGTGTTGATTTTTTTTTTGCTGAAATACTTTATCATCATTGATAGGTATATTAATGGAATAAGAGCATAAAATGACAAATTAGGACAGATGTTGATCAAGTTGAGATGCCACAAAAAGAGCGATGGGAGAAGACTATGCAAATTTAGACTCAAAAAAGATGGTGTCTCAAAATAATTGTATATTGTGACTATTCTTAAAATTATAAAATGTAATTATATGTAATTTGGCAATTATTTTAAAATTTTCATAATAAATTTATAGGTACATTACGTAACTTTTCTTATTGAAAAGCTTGTAATTTTTTTTAAATTTGTAGTAATGAATCTTGTTGAATTTATTTTTATTTCAGCTACATTATAAAAATTCTTGTTTATGTTTATGACAATATTCTTCAATTTGTAACGATAAATTTTTATATTTATGAGTAAACCTCTATATAATTGTGATAAATAGGGTCGTATATTTTTACTTTTTATAGAAAATTTTAAAAGTAGCTATAAATTATGTTCGTGGCAAGATTAATGGATTTTTAGCCATGTACAAAAGTAGTTGTGATAAATACTTTATTTTATAGCTATAAATTTTCTAGCTCGTAGCTAAATATAATTACTCTTATCAAAAGACTAAAATATAAAATAGCCATAAATTTTTAATTTTCATAGCAAACAAATCAAGTCAATTGCCACAATAGAACACATTACGGCTATAATATTAAAGTTTCTACATATTTTATTTGTCGTGGTAAAAGGTTAAAATTATTTGCTATCAGTATGCATTTCATCGTACGATTTTTTTACCATTACAGCTACATCACAATATTTTTTTTGTATCTATAAGTATTTGTCCTTAGCCACTGACTATGTAAAGTCTGTAGCTAACTTTTAATTATGCCACTTCTTGCTACGAATGCTACAGAAAAAAATTGTGGCTAAAATGTCTAGCCATGAAACTTTTGATATTTAGTTACAACACATTCTATAGCTATATATACATTATGTTGTAGTGAAAACACTGAAGATAAAGAAGAAAATGAAGTAGGAGGAGGGAAATGTAGTCAGAATTGGTTCATGGATAGTAGATGTTGAAAGCATATGATAGGGAGGACTTACTACTTTATTTCTCTCAAGATACTTCAAAGTGGATGTGTCTCTTTTGTGAAGAGTAAAAAGGGCTATATTCATGATGTGATAAAGATTGGAAAATCATCTGATCAAGCAATAGAAGATGTGTACTATGTGAATGGACTCAAGATAGTATTCTAAGTGTTTATGAAATTGTGACAAAGGCAATGATGTCAAATTTTCAGCTGAAGGATGTAGTGTGTAAAGAGTGAATTTTGGGAAAATTATTCTCAAATCCAAGAGAATTAAAATATGTACATGGCTGATTTGGAGTCTTTAGCCGATAGAGAATTAACTTGTTTAAGTGCTCAAAGTGAAGATGCTGAATTATGGCACAGAAGGATGGGACATGTAAGTTTCTCTTTGCTAAACAAGTTGATTTCAAGGGACCTGGTTCGTGGAATGCCAAAGTTGAAATTCACTGACAGTAAGGTGTGTAATGCCCATTGCAAGAGAAAACAAACTAGGTCTTCTTTTAAGATAATGAGGTAGGTAAGTACTTCTAGACCTCTAAAGATGTTTCATATGGATCTACATGGACCTATTAAAGTGCAAAGTGAATGAGGAAAGAATTATATGTTTGTGATTATAGTTGACTACTCAAGGTTCACCTGGACAATATTTGTCAGAATAAAAGATAAAAGCTATGAAGCTTTGGTTACCTTTGCCAAGCAAATTCAAGTGAAGCTAAATTATAAGATTTCTCAATTTAGATATAATCATGGAACAAAATTTAAAAAATTCCAAGTTGTAGGATTCTATGCTGAAAATAGAATTAGTAATAACTTCTCTTCTCTAAGGACTCCTCAACAAAATAGATTAGTTGAAAGAAAGAATAAAACCCTTATAGAGATTGCCAGGACTATGCTGATTAATAATGGATTTCCAAAGAACTTTTGGGCTAAAGCTATAAACAATGCTTGCTATGTGACGAATAGGTGCTCGTTATATCACTCCTAAACAAGATCCAATATGATCTTGTGTTTAACAAAAAAGCCTAAGCTTGAATACTTCAGGCCTTTTGGGTGCAAATGCTTTGTTTAAAAATTATGTAAAGATTGATTTAGGAAAGTTTAACTCTAAAAGTGATAAAGAAGTATTTTTGGGCTATTCCTCAATGAACAAAGCATATAGAGTTTTCAGCAAAAGAAATTTACGATTTGAAGAAAGTGTGCATGTGGTCTTTGATGAGTAAAGAAAGCTTCAGAATTTGAATAAATCATTCCTCCTTAAAGAGATTATATTACTAAAGATAATGATGAAGAGGTAAATGAGGCAGATGAGTGAAATACCCGAGAATGCGGCCTTGCAAAATTTTTGGTTGATTGGTAGTGATCATGATATGTGTGTTGTGTTGCATCCTTGTAGTGTTTTTTTTCTAACTTTTGTAAAGGTTTAGTTGGTGTATGTTGAGGTGTTAACTTGTATCTATAATTACCTATCAAAGTGTAAGAGAATTGAAACACCTAGACCTTGGACCATTTGGAAAATGACAACCTTTTTGTGTCTCTATAGTGGATACAGTTAGGGGTGCTTGAGTCGTACCCTTGGTCATGAATCTTACTCATCCTGCCCTTTTTGTTTTTACCTTGAGTAGTATGTTAAGGTAGCATAATGACTCTTTTACAACAAGGCCATCCCTTGGTCATAACCATGCTTATGAGTCGTATACTACTCAATCGTATGGAGTGAAAACCTAACCTAGAATAGACCATTTTGGTCATGTATGGAGCGTATGAGTTAGGGGTTGAGTCTTACCCTTTAGTTATGACTCAAAGGTTCCTTTTAATACCTACAACAGTGCGGTTTACCTAGGGAAAGAATAGGGTACAAGTTAGGGTACCATTCGTACCCTTGGTCACAATTGCCAAGTGATCCTATGGAGGAGTCGTACCCCTACACGTGTAGTCTTTCCAGATTTTAAGCATGGACCTTTTGATCATTTACCATGCGTAAAACCCTAAAAAATCTCACTATATAAGGCATAGTATACTCCTAAGTCTTTATTTTATAAGACTTGAACATCCTAAACACTCTAAAGGCACTTGGAAGCAAGATTGAAGGCTAGGGTTTGGAGGTGTTCATCTAGTGTCAAGGAAGAGGTCAAGTTTGTGGGTGATTCAAGTTTTTTAAGGCATGTATCTCTTACTCTCTTTAAATAAATATAAAACCATGTATTTCACACTTGAATTAGTAAGTCTACATAGTGGTTTTAAATCAAATGAAAAGTGTTTCACTACCTATAAATGAATAATAACGATTCTTATCTAGACTTGTGTCGATACATGTTATTGATAGTAGATTTTATATTTGGATGCTTGTTGTGTGTTGTCTAATATGAGGGTCTTCAGTAACCCTAGTATTGATGATATCTACCATGAAAAGGATCTCGATATAAGTATGCACAAAAAGTGTGTGTGAAAATGTCTAAGTGAATTATCTAGTCAATTATTGATGATGTGTTAAACTAGGGCAATGTCCCAATGAGTATGAATGTTGGATAAATATTATGATATGGGTATGGTGAATCATGTAAGGTGTGATGATATCCTTGTTATTCTAAATGACTAATGGGGAGTTGAAGTCCCTTAATATGAACATGAACTTGAATAGTGTATTAAACTAAAGTGTGGTATGAGGATGCTATTAAAATGAGAATGTCTTGTGAGGGTCTTAAGGACCATAAAAAGGAATGGTGTGATGAATTAAATGTAAACATTGGACTATTAAGATGGTTGAGCAATGAAGGCTCTCATAATTACCATGAGGTCTTGTATAGTGTTGAATTGGTTAAATGGCTAAAGTTCCTAAATGTTGTATTGAATGTGTGTTGATGCATATACAAGAGGGTAAAGTCCCAATTATCAACTAATGATGGTTATTATGGCTTGAGGTCAAAGTTCTTTTCCCCATGATATGGCATGGAACTAAAGTCCCAAACCCAACGAGAATGCAAGGTAAAATTCATTGCTAAAGAAGAGCTCTTAAGGTCAAAGTACCTTGCCTCATGAATAGGTTTGTGGTAAAGTCCAAATATGGAAAGTGTCTAGATTCCCATGTCTAACTCACTAGCATGAGGTTGGATTCCCTCGCCTCGATGACCAAATTGACCCAAAAGAAGGTCAAGTTCTTGTGGTCCAATGCGTGTGAGGATAGTTTCAAGAAGTTGAAAGATAAATTGTCTTTGGCTCTAGTTTAGACCTTGACCGAGGTTAATGATGGTTTTATGGTTTATTGTGATGCTTCTCGAGTCATTCTTGGTTGCGTGTTGATGCAACATGGTAGGGTGGTAGCCTATGCTTCTAGGCAATTGAAAGTTCATGAAAAGAACTACCCCACGCATGACTTAGAGTTGTTAGCCATGATCTTTTCTTTGAAAATTTGGCGATATTATCTCTATGGTGTTCATGTTGATATATTTTTTGATCATAAGGTCCTTCAATATGTGTTTACCCAAAATGAGTTGAATCTTCAGCAAATAAGGTGGCTTGAGCTATTGAAAGACTATGTTATGAGTTTTTATTACCATCTCGGTAATGCAAATTGGTCGCCGATGCTCTTAGTATATTGTCTATGGGAAGTTTGTCCTATATTGATAAAGATAAGTGGGAATTGGTAAGGGATATTTAATATTTGGAAAATCTTGGAGTTTGACTTACGGACTCTAAGGATGGTAGTGTGTTTGTGCATCCGGTATCTCAATTATCTCTTATTTTTTAGATAAAGGAGAAGTAATTCTTGGACCCCGACTTGATGAAGATTAAGAGTAATGTGGGACAACATAAGGTTGTGGACTTTTTGATTAGTAGTGATGGTATATTAAGGTACTAAGGTAGGCTATGCATTCCTGACATTGATGGATTGAGGGAACGGGTCAGGGCCAAGGCTCATGGAGCCCATTATGCTATTCATACCGGTTCCACCAAGATGTATCATGGCCTTAGAGAGTTCTATTGTTGGAATAATATGATGCGTGATGTTGCTAGCCATGTGTCTAAATTATGGTGTGCCTACAAGTACAGGTTAAGCACTTGAGGCCCGGTGGCCTATACCAAGAGTTTGCATTACCTGAGTGGAAGTGGGAGTCAATTAATATGTATTTCATTACCGGCCTTCCTAGATCCCAAAATTAATGTGATTCTATTTGGGTCATTATTGATAGGATGACCAAGTCCACTCATTTCTTGCCTGTAAGGACAAATTTCTTGGCGAAAAATTATGCTAAGTTGTTACTTGTGAAGATCGTGAAGTTGCACGGTGCTCCAGCATCTATTATCTCAGATTATGGTTCTCTATTTTTATCCCACTTTTGGAAGTCATTCCAAAAAGGTTTTGGAACTAAGGTGTGCCTTAGCACCGCGTTTCACCCATAAATGGATGGTCAAGCGGAGAGAACTATCCAAACTTTAGAAGATATGTTGCAGGCTTGTGTAATAGATCAACTCGAATAGTGTATTGGACTAAAGTGTGGTATGAGGATGCTAATAAAATATGAATGTCTTGTGAGGGTCCTGAGGACCATAAAAATAAATGGTGTGATGAACTGAATGTAGGCATTTGCCTATTGACATGGTTGAGCAATGAAGGATCCCATAATGACCATGAGGTCTTGTATAGTGTTGAATTGGATAAATGGCTAAAGTCCATAAATGTTGTATTGAATGTGTTCTGATACATAGACAAGAAGGTAAAGTCCCAATTGTCAACTAATGATGGTTATGATGGCTTGAGGTCAAAGTCCCTTTCCTTATGTGATGACTTGAGGTCAAAGTCCATTTCCCCATGATATGGATTGGAGTTAAATTCCCTCACCCAATGAGAATGCAAGGTAAAGTCCATTGCTAAAGAAGAGCTCTTGAGGTCACAGTACCTCGCCTCATGAAGTGGCTTGAGGTAAAGTCCAAATATGGCAAGTGGCTAGGGTCCCTTGTCTAACATACGGGCATGAGGTTGGAGTCCCTCTCCTCGATGAATATGTATGGTTAAAGTCCCTTGTTTGGATGATGATGTGTGTGTCTAAAGTCCTTAGCATAATGAATGTGTGTACATGGGTGAAGTCTCGGGTCTAATGAAAATGTGAATGTGGCTAAATTCTTGGTTTATTAAGCATGGTGAATCGATAAGCGTAGGAGGTGGTAGTCCTCCACTTTACGTCTAAGGATTGAATTCTTGAGAATGTTGGTGAACCTTGATATCTTGGTTGGTATAGGGTATATGTATATGTATGGATAAGTGCATGAATATGATAAAATGTAATATACTGATTAGTTGTTGATTGATTAAGTTATCTTATCACTTATCCATGAGTTATATGCTAGCGTTCCAACCGCTAATCATCTCCAGAAGCTACATCCCCGTGCGATGTAGGAGCCGGAGCATCTTCTTCTTTTTCTTCACAGTGATTAAACAATCAAGTGGTTCGTGCATTAACTTGAAGGGGTGAGCTTCCTTACATATGGAAGACCTTCATCTCTTAGTCCTTATCTTTAGACTTAGTCTCTTTAAGACTTGGTTTGGCTATAGTCGAGGGCTTGTCCCGACATATACATTTTTTGACTTCGATTGTGTGTAGAGGTATTGTGAACAACTGTGAACTTGGCGTAGTTATTATAATATATCTATTGTTGACTTAAGATATTGTTCCACGATCTTAACCTATAAATTGGAGTCCTTTTGACTCCTAAGATATGATGAGGTATTTTGGTCAGGTTATGGGGCGATATTTGGTACATGTACTCTAGAGGTGAAGTTTGGGTCATGTCATTGAGAATGATGGGAGTGATGGTGATCCTGGATCTCAGTCACAAAACCTAGCTCCAGTTGAAAATCCTCAAGAAGAATTCAGTCAAACTCCTTAGGGGCCTAGTCCTAGTAGAGATAACCTCAGAGTATCAATTGGAAGCACAATTCTTCTTATCCACTTGAGAATCGACTACACCTTCGGAATCTGGAGTTCAAACAAGAGCTCAATCTAGAAATTATATGGCATTCTCTGTATTTCTATCCCAAATTGAACCAAAAAATACAAAAGAAGCTCTAAAAGATGTTGACTGGATAAATAAAATCAGGAGGAGCTTCAGAAATTTGAAATAAGTAAAGTCTGGCACCTAGTCCCTAGACCTATTGACAGAACCATTATTAGTATTAAGTGGCTATACAGAAACAAGCAGGATGGACAAGAAACTATCAACAGAAATAAATCAAGACTGGTTGTTCAAGGGTGTAACCAAGAGGAAAAAATTGATTATGATGAGACATTTGCCAGTGTAGTAAGGATAGAGGATATCAATATTCTTATTGCTTTTTCTTCATTTATAGGATTCAAACTCTTCAAAATGGATGTCAAAAGTGCATTTCTATATAGAAACTTGAAGGAGGATAGGTTTTAAAGATAGAAATTTTCCTCCTCACGTACTGAAATCGGACAAAGCTCTGTATGGGTTGAAGTAAGCTCGTAAGGCTTAATATGAGAGACTTTCAAAGTTTCTTCTAGAAAATGGCTTTAAAAAGGAAAAATTGAAAATTCTCTATTCCTAAATTCCAGAGGTAGCAACTTAATAATTGTTCAAATTTATGTTTATGATATTATATTTGGAGATACTTCTGAAACCCTATGTAAAAGATTGAAAAGATAATGAGGAATGAGTTTGAAATGAGCATGATGGGAGAACTGAGTTTCTTCTTAGGTTTGAAGATCAAGCAAACTTCTCAAGGGATAATGATTTGTCAAGAGAAGGACATTAAGGAACTACTGAAGAAATACAACATGGGAGATGCCAATCTAATTGGAACAACTCCAAGATGGATAATGATGAATTTGGAACCTTAGTTAATGAGACTATGTACAGAGGGATTATTTGATCCTTACTATATCTCACTACAAGTAGGCCATACATTATCTTTAGTGTGGGAATATGTTCAAGATTTTAGGCCTTTCCTAAATGAGTCTCATTTGAAAGCTGCAAAAAGAATTCTCAGGTACCTAAAAAGTACTAGGGACCTGATCCTGTATTATCCATCCAGAGATAGTTTTGATTTGGTAGGATATGCAGATGCTAAATCTGGTAGATAGAAAAAGTACCTTAGGAATGGATTTTTTTAGGTTCATCCTTAATCTCCTTAGGTTCTAAGAAGTAGAATTCAGTTAGTTTATCTACTGCTAAAACTGAGTATATGGCTACAACTTCTTGTTGTTCTTAACTGTAATGGATAAAACCACAACTGAAGGACTTTGGGATCGCGTTAGATACTATCCCTCTGATGTGTGATAACACAAGTGCTCTAAACTAATCTAAGAATCCAGTGCAACATAAGAGGACCAAACACATTGATGTGAGACATCCCTCTCTAAGAGATAATATTGAGAAAAGAGATATTTACATGAAGTTCTGCAATATTGAGGATCAAATATCATACATCTTCACTAAAGCTCTTCATAAGGAGCAATTGTGAAGAAAAGAATGGGACTGGTACTGATCAAAATTACCTGACCTATCAGATGAACCAATTATTCTCCCTAAAAATAGTTATAATCAGGAGAGAGGTATCATTGATAGAATATGTACTTGTTCATCTAACTCTGTATCATACCTTTGCAAGTATACACCCATTGGAACAACTTTGGAGAAGGACAAATGTGACATTTAAAAATTGAGGATTAACTTAAGAAAAAAATGAACCTGGTCCTAGCTCATAGGTTAGTATCATGAATCTATATTTTTTTTTGTTCTAACAGATAATGCTGCATCCTCTCTCTCTTCATGTGTTAAAAAGTAATCTTATTCTAAAACAAAGGATGATTCACCCTTAAATAGAAATTGACCACATCCTATTCTCTCAAAAACCCTTTACATGCTTAATTTGTACTTTAAATATAGCTATACCCATTCCTTCTCTTGTCAAAACGAAAAGTCCAGTCATCAGTTCTCATGTGGAAAGGATCTATAAATGGCTAGAAGTCCCAATTTTTGTGTCTTTCAAAGAAAACTAAGCTTAGCATTAATAAAAGTCCTATCTTAAATCTTCTTGAAAAACACCCTTCATCTGCTACTCTTTGAAAGACAAACCCCTTCTTTATTCAAATTGTTGATGAAGAATCATCCCAGAACCCTCAATTTTTTGATAATATATTGATGGATGATGCCTGGGTTGCTGAAAATCTCATCTTGCTGTCAAATAGCCCAGTAAAGAGCATATTTCATCCTAAGAAACAATATGTTAGTAAAACACTAGGAAATTCTAGAGAAAAGTCAAGAAGTTTTACTGAAAAACAGCAGACTTCGAAGAGACGTGGTCCAAAAAAGTAGAATGTGGCTGAAAGAGAGTTTTTGATTCCTTATACTAGAAGGAAAAATGGGGAGTGAAGTAAGGTTGTACCCAAGGAAGTTAGAAACAAGTTCTTGAGAAATCAAAAGGAGTTTACTCGAAGGATTTTTGATTCAAGTGTGTTAACAAAATCAGGTATGATGGAATTGGTACATCAAGGATGGCTCTATCTTATAAAAGAAAACCATTCCCATAGTATTTGATGAGGTAGTCAGGGAATTCTATTCTATATTGGACTTTTCTAAAGACAAATTGAGCATGGTTGTTGAAGCTTAAGAAAAGAAGCTGAATCTTGATGTTGCATTACTTAGCAGAATTCTGGATGTTCCTATAAGTGGTGTGAGGACCGTCTCAAAGAAACATTTCTCAATAGATTTTTTACCAAATGCATCAAAAGTCAAAGGAAAAATATGTGTCTGTAGTGAATAGGAAATCACTCAAGAGTGAGTTGCAATTAGTCTTTGATTTTGTTAACAAAGTAATTCTACCTAGATCTCAAAAACAAAATTGCTTCAGCTACTGATTTGTATGTGATGGAGTTCCTTAGCAGTTTTAAGTTCATTAGTTTACCTATATTGATGATGGAGCACATTCATAAAGTTTTTCTTGGAGAAAAATGGAAAATATGGCATGCCTTATGGATAGTGGTTGAAAAAAGTGTTTGATTATTTTGGTATTTTCCGTGAGAATGAAACTCATGGAATTATGTCACAAATGTTTGGTATGAAAATACTAGTCAAAGCTAAGTGTGTGATGAAGAAATAAGGTAACATTTCTCAAGGAGAGATCATCAAGGAATTAGAAGAACTAAAGTTCAACTCAGCTGCCAAGGATGAACAAATTAGCAAACTCTAAGTGACAATTCAACATCTTTCCAAAAGGAACCCATATGTCTCAGAAGTTTATAGAACTGAGAATGCTAAACTAGAGAAGAGAGTTTCAACCTTAACTGATAAAGTCCTTATCTTAAATGCAGAGATACGACATCTAACCAACAAATTATTGCACTGTCATGCTATAGAGAATAATAACATGGCTCTACTTATCCAAATCCTCTTCCCTAATTCTTTACCTGTTAATCTTTCTTGATTCCTGTGGCTTTTTCTATGGAACATTTAAATGATACTTAACTTTTTAATATGAGTGAATCTTAGTTTATGTGTTTTATCTGTCTCTTCCTTAGTTTTAAAGTTGTTCTTTATGTTAGTGCTACCCAGTGGCCATGAGTTAACTAACATGTTCTTATTTTATGTTTGGTTTACTATTAGCACTTTTAAATGATGCCAAAAAGGGGAATAATAAATTCATGTTGTAGGGACTAAGGAGTGTGTGGTGCATAATCTGTTAGGACCAGGTACCAAGTAGGTGATAAGTGATAAGTGATACATGCTATGCAATGATAGTGAAGTAAGTCTGGCATATTGACAGGGGGAATATAGTGAATAAAATAAGAGACCAGGTCCCTTATTTGACATATTGTTAAGGGGAAGCATGGCGCATAATGATAGGGGGAACATTCACTGACAATAGTGATAATAACTCCAACTGTATAAGGTGAATAAATTTTATGCTCTAAAGATCTTTGGTCATGTTCTGTGGTTTATCATCATAAAAATATGGAAAATTGCTATATCTTGTTTTATGATGAGCAGTTGACAACAAGGGACCAGGTCCCAAGGTCATCACGGGAAAATACAACTATCACAAGGTTTGTGCAGTTTTATCTTCTAGTGTAACAAACTGCACAGGTGAGATGTGTACATCTTATGGACACTTGGTCCAACAAGATTTTTACCATAATAATTATTTCACAATAAAAGGAAAAGAATGATTTTTTAATTGGGCGGTTTTCGCAATCTGATTATTCAAGCAAAAATTGGCAAAAACTAAACTTTGCAATAGTGTTCAAGTTTTTAATTTTCTTATGTGCCGAAAGAGTGTGTGAGTTCTTGAGTCAAATCTTAGTTCGTAATTGATTATTCAAGTTATAAGAGTAATGTCATCTAGTATTCTTAAGGGTGATTAGCTAGAGTAACCAAAGTTCAATATTGGTTAGAGTTAATTATTATTAAGGAGTGTTCTTGAAAAAGTTGTCAAGATGGGCTTGTAGTAGAGTTATTACAATCTGGTGAAGCCTAGAGTTAGGCGTGTTCTTGGTAGAGTTGTCAAGGTAGGCTTGTGTAACACTCAATATTTCGTGTGTACTAGTTCTACTTATGTGGAACTTGATATAGACTTATGGGATAGGTAATAGGCTCGGGTATAATATATGTTTAGTGACGATAAGATAGGTTTGAAGGAATACCCATGTATATTTAAACGGGGTGCAATTAAGTTACCATCGATGAGAGTATCTAAACTTGGTCCCTTAAGTAGGTATTTGGATCTAAATAATGAAGTGACCAAGTGTACATAAGTTTTAAGTCAAACTATAAGTATTTTGATCTTAAAATGGAATAAAATATTAAGGTGCTTGCTTGACTTATTTAAGCTAATAGGTGAGTCACCTACTTTGACCTTTACACCAACCTAAGAACTAAGTAGGTGTATCACCTATTAATGCTCCCTTGACCAGTTTATTTGGCCAAGTACACTACCACCCACTTGATTTAATTTTGGCCCAATTTGAAAGAGAGAAAGAGAGTAGAATGGGCAGCCAAGGACCAATAATCTTAGATACAAAAAGGCCCAATATAATGGGAGAGTAGGTGCATCACCTGCTTGAAAAATTATGGCCCAAAATAGACAAGAAATTCGGCCAAAAGCAGATCCTTTTAAAGGGGTTGAAACCAGCTCTTTTAGCTCATTTTAACTAGCCAAAAAAACAGCTTTCAAGATTTTCGCTCTTGTTCTCTCTTAGATATGCAGTAGCCCTATAATTCCAATAGGGTTATTGGGATTTACCTTCCTTCCAAGTTAAAGGTAAGTGAACAAATCATGAGAACATCTTAAGAATACTATGAGAATTATGTTCTCCATGATTAAACTATAAGACATCCCATTTTATGTTTGGCAGTCCCATTATTATTGATTATTAAGAAATTTTTTGCTTTAGTTTTGGTTTGTGAGTAAAGGAATCAAGATATTGAAGAGATATACATTAAGGGAATAAACTACCACCGAAATTAAGGTATGGCTACTCTCTATTTTTACCCTTTTTCGATACATGTGTTGGTAGTGATCGTATATATGTTGTTGTTAAGAACTCAAGGGATGGTGAGTTCAATATTTGGTTGCTATATTGATATTTGGGGATGTTTTGGAATGGTTTTATGTATATATGTTAGGGTCTACTTGATTGATATTGGGGGAAAGGTGTGAATGGTTTCTAATAAAAGGTAGAAGGAGGTTATAGTGGTACACTACTGAGTTGAACGTCACATATGCTTACTGTCCACACCATTCGGTATACCATTTTAAGAGTACAATAAAGACAAAACTATAAAGGGGGATCTTATTAGAAGTTACATTGCATGTGAATGTAATTGGAGAAGAGCGAGGTTGAAAGAACACCCTTGGATTAGTTAATTGTGGGTTACTACCCGCCTACTATTTTGATAAGTTTAAATAGCATGAATGTGTGAATTAGCTTCTATTACTAGTTTTATGCTATTGTAAATTAATAATATAAAAGGAAGGGCGTTAAGTAAGAGTGTGATCAGTTGTGTAGCAAGGTATGTCTGGTTCATCGATCCTATGCTCTTTGGTATGAATCTAACTCTTTTGTTACAAAGTAATCTTCCTAAGCTTTCTTTCTTTCAAATTATACATAAATGCAACGTACAACCTCAAAGGTGTATAACAACCTTATTATAACTTGATAGGTTGTTAAAGCACCTGAAGATGTGTTTGCTACAGGATCTGTCCAATTTCCCTTCTAAATATGAGTATGATATAGGTGTTTTCAGGAATAAGCTTTATAAGTTGTTCTCTTAATCAACATGACCTATGGTGTTAGTTAAGCTCCTATGTGTTATATTCCTATTTTTGTTGTATCCTACCTCATTGCTATTGCATCTAGTGTTGTATACCTTTTGCTACTGGTCCAAAGTTCTAAATCTAATACATGACCACCAAAATAACAACTTTAAAGATGTAAAGAATAATATGAAGTGGTTCTATATATTCCTTGGTGTTATCCTGGGTGTGGAATAAACATGATAGCCTAAAGAAAGGCTAAAACACGATATTGACACTAGATATGAAAAAATCAGCAAACACACAGATAAAACAACACTTAGAAAGGAGATGAAGAAGAAAAATTGCATAAATGTAAAGATAGTAGAGTGACCCTTAATTATACTAGATGATTAACAAAAGGAGATATATCAAATCTCCAATCACACCTCACAAATGAAAGTTCAAACCACTCTCTTAGGTAGACACAAAGGGAGTCACCTTCCCCAAGCACCAATCTTTCTTGCCAATTTGTCAACACAAGTGAAATCCATCACTTAATGTAAACCCTAATTTCAGATTCTCTCTCTAAGAGAGGAAGAAAACTACAACTAAAGAGTATCTCTCAATAATTTCATCAAAGTCTAATGAAAAGAGAAGTAAAATGTTCTATTTATACTTTTACATGCCAAATGACAAAAATTCCCTTAATGAGGGCTTAGAAATAGGCACCTATGGAGTGTATATTTGGAGTGTAAAATTTCTTCATTGTCCTTCACTTGAGGCACCTATGAAGTGTATAAGTTCCCCTCTTTCCTTCTCTTGACCATGGCTTCAAAATACTCAAAAAGTTTTTAATTGCTTGCCAATTCCGAAGCCTTTACCCTTAGACAATACCTTGTGCTCTTGATGATCATTGTACTTGTATCAAAATACCTCGCATGGGTTGATCCCAATATTACGGGTGGTATCCCAGGGGTGAAAGGAAATCCTAGCATGGGTCGATCTCAATTTGTGTACTTATGAGGACCGTTTCCCAAGGGTTAAAATGCTTAGTATGGGTCATTCTATTTTACCACTGATCAGCTGGTCATCTGTATCATGCCTTATAATTTTATAAAGTAAAGAAGAATAAAAAAAAAGTAAATGATGTAATGTTCATGATCCCATAAGTACAAGAAAAGTTGGTATTCTATCCTTATCTTTATAGTTATATATTGATAACTGATTTTGTTGAGATCTTGTCTTATTTATAGTCACTTCATGTCGTACATACCCAATACACTCTTTGTATTGACATGTCTCATGGGGGGAAACTATGTTTCAAGCCGTAGGTACAGGTACTCCAGCTAGTAGACCACCCCAGTAGGAGAACAGGACATCTAGCAGCTATTGGTGAGCTCCAAGTTGATTCAAAGCTTTTTGAGTCTGTTATATGTATTTTAGTATTGTATAGTAGTTATGAGCAAGGCGGGGTTTTTCCCAGACCTTAACTAAGTTCATCTGTTTTTTAGAGGCTTTGCAGACTAATGTAAAGTTAAGTATGGTATTATTGTGTTTTTTTAATGGTGTGTCCCCAACGACCAAGTCTTGTATATGTAGGTTTGGACTTACTTACGTGGTTTGTTTTATCACTACATCATATCCTTACTAGCAGGACCTTTGAATTTTATAGTTACATGCATGAAAAGTATAGGTTTACGAGTTGGTTCTCCCAGGCCGCTACGGCTATGGATGCCTGTCCATCCCAATAGGATTTGGGCGTGACAAAAGTGGTATCAGATCAGTTCATCCTAGGGAGTCGTCTGCAAAGCTGTGTTTTTGTAGAGTCTTTCTTATAGGTGTGTTATGCACCACATCTCTAAGTAGGAGGCTACGAGGCATTTATGATTTGTTTCTTTTTTTCTTCATACCTTATATCATGCGATAGAGCCAATAATGTAGGTTTATTTGTATTTAACCTTGAATATTTTTTTCCTAAATATAGTAAAGATGTCAATTACAAAAAGGAGTAAAAGTAAGCAAGTAGATATAGCTGCCGGAGAAGGGACAAGTAAATCACTACCTAGACATGCTGATCAAAGTGAGGCTCAAGATGAGTTGCATCACAGACTTCTTCTACCCCTCCATCTCCAGGGGAGATAAAGAGGAGAGGAGTACCCCCAGATTCACCTATTAATTCTATTGAGAAAGATTTAAGGAAAGCGGTGCAATTATTTACACGTATAGTTATTGGAAAAAATCAAGGACAAGCTGGTCCAACTATGGTTTCTAGTGGTGTGGATAGGGAATCTAGTCTACGGACATAGGATTTCCTTAAATTAGACCCTCCTCAGTTCACTGGTTCAGACCCTAATAAAGATCCTCAAGACTTTATTGATCATATACAAAAGGATTTGGATATTATGCATGTATCTGGTAAAGAGATAGTTGAGTTAGCAGCATATCGATTAAAGGGGGTGGCTATATTGTGGTAAGAATCTTGGAAAAAATCAAGGGGTATAGGTGCACCTTCAGCTAGTTGGGAAGAGTTTAAAATAATATTTTTTTATCATTATCTTTTATTTGAGCTTTGGGATACCTATGCAGATCAGTTGTTAAATCTTCGCCAAGGGAATATGAGCGTGAGGGAGTGCAGTCATCAATTTAATTCTTTGGTTGGGTATGCTCCTAATGTAGTAGCTAATATGGAGAATAGAGTTCATCGATATGTGGGTAGATTATACCCATATTTTGTTAGAGATTGTACTATTTTTGCCTTGAATAAAGACATGGATAGAGCAAAAATACACACTTTTGCACAAAAAATGGAGGATCAAAGGCAAATAAGAACACAAGATCTGGGAAGAGAGCACTCCAACAGGGCTAGATATATGGGATAATTTTATCCATGTCAATGTGAATTCAGGCCTCAAGTTTTTAATAGACTCCCTAGACTGTCACCTTCGTACTCTATATTAGGTGCTCCTCCTCGATTCTAGGGGTTTAAGTGAAATCAATTTGGGCAAAGAAGTGAGATTCAAGGTTCGCAAGCAGGGGGATATTGAGAGCAAGGAGATGAAAGCCAATCAAGACCTCCTAGACAAACTTGTAAGCATTATGGAAGAAATCATTTATGTGCATGTCAGTTTTGGACAGATTCTTGTTATTGGTGTGGTACACCAGGACACATAATGAAAGATTACCCCAAAAGAGGTATGGCTAATATGGCACGACCTACTGGATCTACTATTGAATCATCATCTTTGGTTCCTTCTTTTGGTAGGGGTCAGAAGATGCCTACAGGTGATGGTAGGGGGTGTTAAAAGAGCTGGTTCTAGTGGTGTTTAGAATTGAACATATGCTAAGCAGGTGAACAAAATTTGGAGGCTTCTCCTAACATGGTTATAGGTACAGTGTCCATCTTTTCACATAAGGTATATTCACTAATTGGTCCAGGCTCTAAATTGTCATAATCACTCCATTAATTGCTAGAAAGTTCAAAAAAAGCTGGAAAGTTCAAAAGAACACCAGAATTGCTAGCTAAGCCATTTGAAGTGTGTACACCAATTAGCAAATCTATTATAGCTAGAAGAGTTTATTGGAATTTTATAGTAACTATTTGTAATCATGAGACATTGTTTGACCTTTTGGAGCTTGAAATGGCAGATTTTGATTTTATAATGGGTATCAATTGGTTTTCTTCTTGTTATACCAGAGTGGATTGCCGAGCCAAGAGTGTGCAATACTATTTTCCAAAGTAAACAGTCCTTGAGTGGAGGGGTAATATTGGGGCACCAAGGGGTAAGTTTATTTATTATATTAAGGCAAAGAAGATGATGCCCAAAGGATACATATGTCATCTAGTAAGGGTGAAAGATATAGAGGCAGAATCACCGACTTTTCAATCTATCTCAGTGGTAAATGAATTTCTTAATGTATTTCTTGAAGAGCTTTTGGGTTTACCTCCAGAAAGAGAAGTAGAGTTTGGTATTAATGTGATCCCATGTACTCAACAAATTTCTATTTCCCCATATAGAATGGCCCCTATAGAATTATGTGAATTGAGGGAACACTTAGAAGATTTGTTGGAAAAGGGTTTTATAAGGCAATATGGTCATTTTGAGTTTTTAGTTATTTCATTTGGGCTAACTAATGCACCGGCAGCTTTCATGGATTTGATGAATAGAGTGTTTAAGGCACTCTTTGATGTATTTGTTTCGTATTTATAGATGATATTTTAGAGTATTCAAGATCGGAAGAAGACCATGGTAATAATTTGCGACAGGTGTTATAAATCCTTCGCGATCGTAAGTTGTATGTGAAGTTCTCCAAATATGTGTTTTGGTTAAAATCGGTAGCATTCTTGGGTTATATTGTATCTGATGAAGGAATAAGAGTTGATTCTCTAAAGATAGAGGCAGTGAAGAACTGGCCAAGACCCACAATGCCTAGGGAGGTTTGTAGTTTCCTAGGCTTGGCAGGTTATTATAGAAGGTTCATTGAGGGGTTTTCTTCTATTTCTACACCTTTAACAAAGCTAACACACAAAGAATCCAAGTTTCAATGGAATGAAACTTGTGAAAGAAGTTATAAAGATTTGAAGAATAAGCTGACTTCTACACCCATATTGGTACTTCCGAAAGGCACGAAAGACAATGCTGTATATTGTGATGCTTCAGAAGTTGGCTTAGGATTTGTTTTAATGCAACATGGTAAAGTAATATCTTACGCCTCAAGACAGTTGGGGCAACATGAGAAAAATTATCCAACACATGATATTGATCTAGTAGTAGTTATATTATCTTTAAAAATATGGTGCCACTACTGGTATGGGGTTCATGTTGATATATATACCAACCATAAGAGTTTGTTGTACCTGCTTAACCGGAGGGATCTAAATTTGTGGCAGCGAAGGTGGCTTGAGTTGTTAAAAGACTATGATATTGATATCTTATATCATCTGGGGAAAGCAAATGTGGTAGCCGATGTGCGAAGTCGTAACGTGTTGGCAAGTAATTATAGGCAGCCCACAAAAATTCAAGGGATAACTAAAGATCTACATCAATTAGCTATCTTGGGGGTTCACCTTCTTGAATCTTTATACAAAGGCATTATTGTGCAAAATGCAGCAGAATTCTCATTAGTAGCCGAAGTTAAAGAGAAGCAATACATAGATCCTATTCTTTTATATCTTAAGGAGAATGTAAAACAAGGAATGACAATTGCATTTGAGCTTACAGAAGAGGGAATACTTCGGTGTCAAAATAGATTATATGCACCTAACGTAGATAGGCAACGAAACTAGATTATGACGGAGGCACATCATTCAAGATATTCTATCCATCCTAGTTCAAAGAAAATGTATCATGACTTGAAAGAGTTGTATTGGTGGGGCAACATAAAGAAGAAAATTGCAGAATTTGTAGCTGAATATCCAAATTGTCAACAAGTCAAAGTGGAGCACCAAAAGCCAAGGTTATATACAACTTATGGAGATCCCAACTTGGAAGTGAGATATGATCTACATGGATTTCATCACTGTTTTACCTTGCTCCTCTTGAAAGTTCGATTCTATATGGGTAATAATTGATAGATTCACCAAATCAGCACACTTCCTACTAGTTAAGGCCACTTACACGGCTGAAAAGTATGCAAAATTATATATTAAAGAGATAGTTCGTCTACATGGAGTCCCAATCTCTATTATATATGATAGGGGAACTCAATTTACTACACATTTTTGGAGGTCATTCCAGAAGAGTTTGGGAACGGAAGTAAGTTTAAGAACAACCCTTCACCCTCAAACAGATGGACAGGAAAAATGTACAATTCAAACACTAGAGGATATATTGCGTGCTTGTGTATTGGACTTCAAAGGTAGTTGGGATGATCATTTGCCACTAATTGAGTTTACATACAACAATAGTTATCACTCGAGTATCAGAATGACACCTTATGAAGATTTATATGGCAGAAAGTGTAGATCACCAATTGTGTGGTTTGAAGTGGGTGAAACTACCTTATTTGGTTCAGATCTTGTTCATCAAGCAATAGAAAAAGTTAAGGTGATACAAAAATGGTTAGAAATAGCTCAAAGATGACATAAATTATATGCAGATATTAGAAGAAGAGGGTTAGAGTTTTCTATAGGAGATTGGGTATTATTGAAGATGTCTCCAATCAAAAGGGGTAATGAGGTTTTGTAAAAAGGGAAAACTAAATCCCCGCTATATAGGTCCATATAAAATTATTCAAAGATTTGTCAAAGTGGCATACGAGTTAAACCTACCCCAAGAGCTTTCAAATGTGAATCCGGTGTTTCATGTCTTAATGCTCCGCAAGTGTATAGGAGATCCATCTCATATTATTCCTACTAAAGATGTGCAGGTTGTAGAAGAACTCACCCATGAAGAAATGCCTATTTCTATACTCAATCGACAAGTTAAGAAGTTAAGAAATAAAGAAGTAGCTTCAGTAAAAGTGCTTTAGAGGAGCCCGCAAGTAGAAGAAATCACATGGGAAGCCGAAAAAGCAATGAAGTCAAAGTACCCTCATTTATTTGAATCCAAAGAGAATGTCCAAGGATGCTGATTTGGGTCATAAACAAGTAAGTATAAATACACGTGTTATGTGGATAACAATGAGTTTAAACATAGTATTATATTCATTTAGGCTAGCTAGTTATGCTAGCATTCGAGGACGAATGTTTCTAAGGGGGGAGAATGTAACACCCTATATTTCGTGTGTACTAGTTCTACTCATGTGGTACTTGATATAGAATTATGGGATAAGTAATGAGCTCGGTATCCTATGTGATTAGTGACTGTAAGATAGGTTTGAAGGAATTCCTACATATATTGAAATGGGTTACAATTAAGTTACCATCGATAAGAGTATCTAAACTTGGGCCCTTAAGTAGGTATTTGGATCAAAAGGATGAAGTTACCAAGTGTACATAAGTTTTAAGTCTAACTATAAGTATTTTGATCTTAAAATAGAATAAAATATTAAGGTGATTGCTTGGCTTATTTAATCTAGTAGGTGAGTCACCTACTTTGACCTTTTGACCAATCTAAGAACTAATTAGGTGCATCACCTATTAATTCTCCCATGACCAGTTTATTGGGCAAAGTACACTACCACCTATTTGATTTAATTTTGGCCCAATTTGAAGGAGAGAAAGAGAGGAGAATGGGCAGCCAAGTCCCAATAGTTTTAGATTCACAAAGGCCCAATATAATTGGCAAGTAGGTGCATCACTTAATTGAAAAATTATGGCCCAAAAATAGCCATGAAAGTCATCCAAAAGTTTATCCTTTTAAAGGGGTTGAAACCGGCTCTTTTAGCTCATTTTAACTAGCCAAGAAGAACAACTTTCAAAATTCTCTCTCTTGTTCTCTCTTTTCTATGCAGCAACCCTATAATTTCACTAGGGTTCTTGGGATTTACCTTCCTTCCAAGTTAAAGGTAAGTGAGCAAATCATAAGCACATCTTAAGAATACTATGAGAATTATGTTCTTCATGATTAAACTTTAAGACATCCATTTTTAAGTTTGGCTGACCCATTATTCATGATTATTAAGAGATTTTTCTCTTCACTTTTTGTTTGTGAGTAAAGGAATCAAACTATTGAAGAGATATACATTAAGGGAATAAACTACCACCAAAATTAAGGTATGGCTACTATCCATTTTTACCCTTTTTCGATACATGTGTTGGGAGTGATCGTATATATGTTGTTGTTAAGAACTCAAGGGATGGTGAGTTCAATATTTGGTTGCTATATTGATATTTGGGGCTGTTTTGGAATGGTTTTATTTATATATGTTGGGTGCTTCTTGGTTGATGTTAGGGAAAAGGTATGAATGGTTTCTAATGAAAAGTATAAAGAGGGTATTATGGTACACTACCAAATTAAACATCGCATATGCTTACTGGCCACACTACTTGGTATACCATTTTGAGAGTACAATAAAGACAAAACTGTTAAGGGGGTATCTTATAAGAAATTACATTGCATGTGGATGTAATTGGAAAAGAATGAGGTTGAAAGAACACCCATGGATTAGTTAATTGTGGGTCACGACCCGCCTACTATTTTGGTAAGTTTAAATAGCGTGAATATGTTAATTAGATGCTAATACTAGTTTTATGCTATTGTAGATTAATAATCTAAAAGGAAGGACGTTAAGTAAGAGTGTGATCAGTTGTATAGCAAGGTATGTACAGTTCATCGATCCTATACTCTTTGGCATGAATCTAAATCCTTTGTTACAAAGTAATCTTCCTAAGCGTTCTTCCTTTCAAATTATACATAAATGCAATGTACAACCTCCAAGGTGGCTAACAACCTTATTCTAACTTGTTAAGTTGTTAAAGCACCTAAATATGTGTTTGTTACTAGATCTGTCCATTTTTTCTTCTAAATACTAGTATGATATAGGTGTTTTCAATAATAAGCTTTATAAGTTGTTCTCTTAGTCAACATGACCTATGGTTTTAGTTAAGCTCCTATGTGTTATATTTCTATCATTGTTGTATCCTACCTCATTGCTACTGCATCTAGTGGTTATTTATATACCTTTTGCTACTGCTCCAAAGTTCCAAATCTAATACATGACCACTAAAACAACAACTTTAAAGATAAAAAGAACGATATGAAGTGATTATATATATTCTTGGGTGGTTTCCCAGGGGTGGAAAAAACACCTAGCATGGGTCAATACCTACATTACGGGTAGTATCCCAGGGGTGAAAGGAAAGCCTAGCATGGGTCGATCCCGATGTGTGTACTTATGAGGACTGTATCCCAGGGGTTAAAATGCCTAGCATGGTCATCCTCTTTTACCACTGATCAACTGATCATTTGTATCACGCTTTATAATTTTATCAAGTAAAGAAGAATAAAACAAATTAAATGATGTAATACACATGATCCCATAAGTAAAAACAAAGTTGGTATTCTATCCTTATCTTTATAGTTATATATTGATAACTGATTTTGTTGAGCTCTTGTCTTATTTATAGTCACTTTATACCATACATACTCAGTACACTCTTTGTATTGACATACCTCGTGGGGGGACACTATGTTTCATGCTGCAGGTATATATACTCTAGCTAGTAGACAACTACAGTAGGAGCATAGGACATCCAACAGCTATTGGTGAGCTCCAAGTTGATTCGGAGATTTTTGAGTCTGTTATATGTATTTTTGTATTGTATAGTGGTTATGAGAAAAAAAGGGGTTTGTACCAACCTTAACTAAGTCCATGTGTCTTTTAGAGGCTTTGCAGACTAATGTAAAGTTAAGTGTGGTAGCATTGGGTTTTTTAACATTATGGCCCCAAGGGCCAAGTTTTGTATATGTAGGTTTGGACTTACTTATATTGTTTGTTTATATCACTGCATCGTATCCATACTAGAAGTACCTTTGATGTCATATTTACATGCATGTAAAGTACAAGGTTATGAGTTGGTTATCCTAGGACATTACGGTTATGGGTGCCTATCCGTCCCAATGGGATTAAAGTAGAGATATTACATGCAGGAGGATCTTAGAGTTAGGTTAGGTTTAAACCAAATCTATAATCAAGAGGGTTATTACAGTGAATTGTTAAAGTTCTTGTGAGGGCAAGCCGTGGTTTTTCCTCTCTTTAGTAAGGAGGTTTCCATGTTAAATTCTTATGTTTTTAATTTCCTGCAAAGCTTAGCTTTCTTATATCTTTTCTTTGCTATTGGTTATAACTGACTATAAAGGACCTGGTCCCTTATAGTATGGTGCAATGCCCACAGTTCAACAAGTTGGGGTCGAACACATAATGAATAGGCCGAATATCTCTCAAAATTTATTGAAGCAACTGAAATAAGGAAAAAAAGTAAATGGGGGAATTTGTAAGAAAAATATTGATAGTAACAAATCTTGGTTGCTTTGGTTGAAATCAATATGAGATGAATACTAGGAGTGAGTTCCCCTGACTTCCTAACTCCATAAATTATTGTACTCCACCGAACTATCCCAATACTATGCATGTAGAATTTTATAAAATATGTATCACCAACTATCTTGTGAACACGTTTAGTGAATTTCACTCTTTACCTTTTGAGTCTCAGAGTGTCTCTTTAAAAACCCTAATCCTGGATCTCAAATCAACTATTACCTTTTGAGAGTCAAGTTAACTAGATAAGGGTTGGTACCTCAGACTACTGTTGTGATCTTCTTTTCCTACTCTCGACCTCTCTTATGAAGTAAGTATCGAATACAATTTAGTTCTTAACTTTTACAGTCGTTCTGCAAGAAATCAAACTAAAGATGATCACAATACATTGAAGAATAATGATCAAGAATTACTTTGCTCTTCCTCTAATTCGTTATTCTAGTAGGGTTCCCATAACCCTAGTTATGTGGTCTAACCACTTATATTTGAAAGAACATCCATTGAATTCAAGAAAGAAAGAATATGAATACTCTTACAATAGTTAAATAACAAAACCTAGAATCTCAAATTCGTAATCAACTGTAAAAACAAAGAACAATGGATTCCAAGATCAAAAGTCGAATCTTAAATCAATGTAATATTGTGAATATAGAGAGTTAGTAAACTAAAACAAAAACCATCAAAGAAGAATTTATAGTTTCATAAAATAGTCTAGAAAATCTAACCAAAACTAAATAGGAAAAAAGGTTATAGTGGCTATTCCTCAGGTAATGAGTTGTTTGGACTGATTATGACTTATTGTTAACTTCATTTCCTATCTTATGTGATTAGTGATAATGACTAGTTATTTATCCCTATGAGTCATTGGATGGACTCATCATATCTTGGGTGAAATATTAGCTTTCAGTATCTTTTCTCAGATGCTCAGAAAGGTTGGCACAATGGGTTATAGTCAGATCCTATAACTAGTTACCGGCCTCATCTTCACTAGGCTCCAATTTGTATGCTCTCATGACTTTCCCCCAAATTTACTCAGAACGATCCTATATACGACTCATAGTCATATCCTACGAGTCGTAGCCAAAACCCACTTTGTTCCTTTTCTTAGAACTTTATACTGTTCGCCAGACGACTTAGTCTACGAGTTGTATAGTCACCCAATGACTAATAGTCTAGGAAATAACTTTTCTTTTCAGAGATTTTTCTTCTAATTTTGTTCTAATCACTTCCAACCCTTTTTTCCTATAGCATAAACAAAAAATACCCATCATATCTAAGAAAATGACGTAAGTTCTTGAATTTTCATAGTTTTAAGCATCTAAAGTGACACAAAACCATGGAACATCAACACTCTTAAATTAGAATGTTTGCATATCCTCAGACAATAAATACATAACAGAACAACACGATGCTTAACAAGGAGAAACCTAAGGTACCTTAGGCAATCAACTCAATTTGAGCTCAAAATCCTCACCCCCTCGTATTTAAAAATTTTCAAACTCAATTGTGTGGATCTATGTAGTAAAACATGTGACACAAAGGATTCAAGCTATGGAATTATATTAGCAACAAACAATTAAGCAAATATGTAAGTTACACTACTCGAATAGATAAGCAACTAGAAACACAACCCATGTACCCTCACAATAAAGAAGTCCCACTCTCACAGTATAATCATCAATACAGGGAGAAAAATAAGACACTCACACTCATAAAAGATGTTCCAATCAATATGCATAGAATAACATAGGCTTGCCCTTATTTTCTTTATCTTACTTTTTCAGACAGTTGGACTGGGATCACCATAGGAATTTAGTAGGCTTGTAATATAGGCTTGGGGGCTGGTATGGTATATTTGGGAACTAGTGTCTACCTTTCTTGACACTAAAGTTACATTTGGGGTCCATGTCTCAACCAATTTTATTCGATTTCTCCCTTTTATTGCTTATTTAAGTTGGGTGTGCTTTTTTTTATTCTTTTTTTTCTTTTTCACCTTTCTCTCTTTTTGCTTTTCTCCTTTTCCATTTTTTACCATACCAAAATGTACTTTTTTTGTCTTATTCAAACTTTTCTTCATACCTAATTCTAACTATGAACCCTTATGATAGCCACCCTCAACTTAGAAAATTTTTCTAAGTTGAGGTACCCAATGTCCAAAGAGGTACCAAGGCCAAAAAAGATTCATTGTAATTAAACCGGAAAATGACAAGGTGCAAACAAGAAAAATAGGTCATAGAAGGCTTAAAATAGGGATCAAGGGACAGTTATTCTTGATCGAAAATGTTATTTAGGATAAGAATGGGCTAAGTCAAAAATGACCTATGATCATGTCCACACCAACCATTCTACAGCTTGGGCAAGACTAACCGAGCAAGTTCTATACTAAATGAATAAAGGAAACTAGGTAAGCATCTCACTAACACATGGAATAGGGTTGTATTACTAACTACTACCTATCAAGTTTATGTAAATGCTAGCTATGTTTATTCTGTCCCTAATCCTAATGACATAATTAAATTCACAACAACCACACATTTTATAAATTTTTTTTAAGGGGTATCATTTTTTTCTGTAAAACACTTCAAAATACACAAAATACATCAACTGCCTTGAGTTTACTTATTTTTCTCCAAATTAAACAAAAACAACACAAGACAACATAAAATAAAACATGATACAACCTAAAAATACCAGTTCTACTATGATAGCGCAACCAATAAGAGAAGAAACATGGCTAGAAAAACCCTCGACTGTGGTACACACCACCCATAACTAAAGACTATGCACTGTCCCTAGTGCATAAATATTATATAAAATAAGGGAATAAAGATATACTTGGGAGCACAAGGCACCAAATCATGATGTATCTATAGGCTAGGACCCCAAATAGGCCCCACTCGCATAAACTATGATCGCAACAGTAACTAGGGCACTTATATCAATAGTGGCACAATTATGGTCGGTGCGCTTAAAGGGCTCTGGATCCTAGGAGGTAGAATGATACCCTTACTACAGATGCTACAGCTGCAACTAGTGTCTTAACCATTTGGGAGCTACTAGATCTCTCCCCCTGATGTGCAATGAATTTATAGCACTTATGATGCTTAAATTTAGAGAATACACATGTACTTAAGGCTATTTTTTGGGATTTGATGTGTTTTTGGAGTGATTTTGTAGGAAACATGGTTTTGGATTCTAAGTGGAAGATAAATATTATTTTGGATTCCAAACTAAAGATAAAAGATGAAAATTGAAGATTTTAGCTACTTACCGAGGAAATTCTGGGGATATGTGCCACTAATCGAACATAGGTGAACTAAGTAGGTGTTAAACATTGAATTACAGAGGCTAAAGAAAAGGTAAAATGAGGTCTATATTTACTAAGGACCACATACGATCTACATATAGTACATACGGTCCGTTTGTGACCTTAGTAAGTGGTCACCGACCTTTATTTTCCAAATCATTAGGAAATCATTTCCTAGGATTTCCATGTAACCTATATACACTCCTATGATGTTTTTAGTCATTATTATTTTGTTTTATTCAGGTTTTCCTAATTTATTTAGGATTTTATTTTTAGGATTTTTTAATCTATAAATACCCTTTAGAGTTTTTTTAGTCGGGGATATGCGAGAAATTCAGAGATAGGCCCTTGAAGGCTAGTTTATGCACTTCGGGGATAAGTTACACATCATGTACTATTGTGTTATTGTTTTTGTTTTGATATTCAATTTAAGACTGGGATTTCTTCTTTCATTAATTACACGATTGTTTCTTTAATTTTGTTTGTGGATGTCATGAATGATCTCATAACTTGAGAAGTTAATTCCCTTAGCTAGGCTTGTGTAAACCTTGGCAGATTAACGAAGTAGAGAAATTTCCTTATCGTTCTAGATAAAGATTCTTCTATGTATTGATTTTTCTTCATTCTTATTGATTTCTTAGCAGTGGCCAACGTTAAGATCCCACCTATTTACACTACTTGATTCATAAGAGAGGTAGAGAGTAGGAAAAGAAGATCACAAAAGTAATTTGGAGATTAATTATTGATCTAGGATAATCAACATCATCCATGTAAGACAATTATCTTTTATATAATAACTTAAGACTCAAAAGGTAATAGTTAACTGGGATCTATGATATGGATTAGTAAAGAAACTCCCTAAGACTAAAAAGGTTAAGGGTGAAATCCATTAATGAGTACACAAGACAGTTGATGGCATATAACTTATCATATTCTATATGCAAGGTATCAAAATAGTTCGATAATGCATGATAAGTCTACAAATTTAGAAGCCAAGGGGAACACAAGCCTAATGTTCATCTTAGATTGATTACAACCAAAAACATCCAAATCCAGTAACTTTTATTATTTTAGTAAATCCTCCTGATTTACTTTATGTATTTCCTGATGATTTTTAAAAGTTCAAGAATGATTTATGGTGTATTCCCTATGGGATTGACCCCAACCTAATTAGGTTACTATATTTTAATATCGACTTCTTTGTCCTTCTAAGGAGGGGTAGTTTGGGCTTTATCAAATTTTGGCGCCATTGCCGGAGAATATGTTTATGAATTGATTGATTGAAATTATTGAAGTTGTCAGGTTTTTATTTTCTATTCTTCTTCGAGAATACACTAGTTTATTCCTACTCTTCTTTATATAACAACTTGGCCAACAGAAGTATGGAGGGATTAAGACTTCTCAATTATTGATCCTTTTTCTTTTTATATGGTGTTTTATGTAGGACTGTGTCAGCTATAGTGTATGAAAACTAGGATAGCCAACTGGAAACATTGACACACCTTGTCCATAATAATCATAAGCTTATTCAAAAGGTTGATATGTTTGGCTTGGATATTTACCTCTTACAAGTAGAGTTGAATATAAAAGTTGTTACGTGTAATGCCCAATAACTTAGTTACGAGTGGTGTGAGACTAAATTTTTTTTGAGAAGCTAACTTGAGGAGCTAAATTTGAGGAGTCTAAAATTTCTCATACTCTATCGATAGTGTCACTCTTTAGGAGAGCATATTAGAGTTATGTGGGTATGTAAATAAGATTGTAATTCTTAAGTTGGAGCATATTGGACCTTATTTATAGTATTTTTCCACATTGTGTTTCGATAGTTAGATCTTGATCGAGCCATCGGAACCTAAAGAAGAGTGCAAAAAGGAGGTATGTCTACATTCTTGAATTCGTTAAGACAAAATCAAAGATTATATTCCCCACATAAGGTCCAAGAAGTACAACATGCCTCATTTATTGTTTGGGTCCTTTATTTTCATACCAACGCCCCTGGAGAATTGTAGAAAAATATAAAATTAAGGGTGAAATTCGTAAGTTCAAAGTGGAAAGAGAAAACTGAAGAACAACTCTAGGGATACATCTATGAAGTCTGAGTTATCAAGGTACCTATGGGCTTATTGGTGAAGTCTGAGTAACCAACCAAGACCTATCATGCCATAACATTAAATCAGGCGCTGCTTGGGAGACAACCTAAGGTACTTTGTTATTTGTATATGTTTGTATGATTGATGTCAGATCTTAGCACCTATGGTGCCACAGGTATGTTCCTAACTCTCTTATTTTATAATGGTCTAATGTATTGGGGAAATACATGATTTTAAGTAAAGGTGGGGTTGCTTGTATCTTAATGTCCTCTTAAGGGTTTTGTTGTTGTGCCTCTTTTCTTCAGAGTCCTATTCTTAGTAGAGTCTATATGTTTAGGTTTATTATGTTTTGTTTCTTGATGATTTGTGTTTAACTTATAGAAAAATGAGTATTTAGGGAAATTGATATGTTTTTGTTGATTCTTGAGAAAATGATACCTCTTCAATGGCTTATTTTAAATCGTCAGATATGTACATATATATGACTATTGTGAATGTTGTTATAGAATTAAAATTAGGGACATGATAATCATAGCTAACTTGTGCATGAACTAGATAGGTAGTACCTTGTATTGTGACTGTGCCATGTATGTGCGAGATACTACTTAGTTCTCTTTCTGTTTTAAATCTAGAACTTGCTCGATTAGTCTTGCCTAAGTTGTAGGATAGTTGGTTAGGAAAGGATCATCAACCATTTTTGATATTAGTCCACTTTTAGCCTAAATGAACTTCCCTATATGTATAAGTATACCTTGATCACTATCTTTGATCCTATATATCTTATTCTTTGTTTTCACCTTTTCTCTTCCCATTTTATTATAATGAACCTATTTTGTCTTTAGTTTACCTTGGAAATTGTGCACCTCAACTCTGGCAAATCTCCTAAGTTGAGGGTGTCTATCATAGGGGTGTGTAACATAAAGTATGTATGACAAAGGGTAAAATAAGAGAAAATAAAAGTACGGCTGCGTGTGGTAGCAAAAGAAAAGAAAAACAAAAGCAAGGTTGAAAAAGTTAAAAAAGAAAGATTAAAAGAAAACACACCCAACCTAAATATGCAATAACATAAAAAGGGAGAAATGAGGGTGAAATAAGAGTAGATTGGTTAATAAGTGGGACCCCAAAGTAAGTGTATTACCAGGAAGGCTTAGTCACTTTAAATGTCCATATGTTCCATTATAGCCCCCAAGCCTACATTACCAGCCAAATAAAGTCTTATAGTGATCCTAACCCGACTGTCTTAAGTCTAAAGTAGAGAAAATAAGGGCAAACCTATGGTGTTTGATGCACATTTATTGGAACTTATTTTGTGAGTGTGAGTGTCTCTTGACCATCCTTGCATTAACATTCATGATTTCATATGAGTGATTGGGACTTCCTTATTGTAAGGGAGCACATATTATGTTTCTAGTTACTTACTTATTTGGGTAGTGTTACATGTACATACGCATGGTTATTTATTGATAATGTAATGTCATAGCTTGATTACTTTATGTTACATAGGTATGCTTCATAGATGCACACAAATGGTTTTAAAGTATTGAACTTGGAGATAGTACTATGTTTTGAGATAAATTTGATTGTTGATTGACATAGGTATCATAGGTTTCTCTTGATTAAGCATCATTGTGTATTGTGTTATGTTTTTGTTGCCCGAGGACATGCAATGTTCTAAGTTGAGGGTCTTGATGTGCATGAATTTATAGCACTTACAATCCTTAAACTTAGAGAATATGCATGTACTTAAGGCTATTTTGTTGGATTTGATGTGTTTTTGGAGTGATTTTCTAGAAAACCTTGTTTTGGATGCTAAATGGAAGAAAATAATTGTGTTGGATGCTAACCTAAAGAAAAATATGAAAATTGAAGATTTTGTCTACTTACGAGGCAATTCTGGCATATTTTCCACTTACTGGGCATAGGTGACCTAAGTAGGTGCCCGAACTTGAAGTCCAGAGGCTATGGAGTAGGTAAAAGGAGGACTATCACTTACTAAGGACAACATATTGTCCGTATGTAGTACATACGGTCCGTATGTGACCTTAGTAAGTGGTCACCTACCTTAATTTTTTTGGATCATTACGATATTGTTTCCATGTAACCTACATACACTCATATGATGTTTTTAGTCATTATTATACACGTTTAGTCAAATTTTCCTATTTTATTTAGGATTTGACTTATAGGGTTTCTAGTAATCTATAACTACCCTTTAGAGTTTGTTTAGTAGGGTATATGCAAGAAATTCAGAGATAAGCCCTTAGAGGCTAGTTTATGCGCTTTGGGGATAAGTTATACATATATTCTCTTGCATTCTTGCTTTTTGTTCATTATTTAATTTAAGACTTTGGGGTTTCTTCTTTAATTATTATGAGATTGATTATGTTATTTTGTCTATGGATTTCATAATTATTATCATAACTATGAGCAACTAATTCCGTTAGGTAGGGCTGTGGGAACCTTGGCAAATTAACAAAGTAGAGGAAGTGCCATATCATTCTAGATAAAGACTTTTGCAAGTATTAGGTTTTTTTCGCTCTTATTTATTTCCTAGAGATGGATTAAGATTCCGCCTATAGTCAGTACTTGATTCAAAACAAAGGTAGAGAGTAGGAAAACAAGATCATAATAGTAATTTGGAGATTAGTTATTGATCTAGGATAATCAGCGTCATCCACATAAGATGATCATCTTTCATCTAATAACTTGAGACTAGAAAGGTAAGAGTTAACTGGGATCTACAATAAGGGTTAGTAAAGAGACACCTTGAGAATCAAAATGTAAAGAGTGAAATCCATCAATAAGTGCACAAGACAGTTAATGGTGCATAACTTATCAAATTCTGCATGCGAGGTATCAAAATAGTTTGACAGTCCATGATAATTCCTCATGCCTAGTATTTGACTTAGATTGATTACAACCAAAAACATCCAAATCTAGTTACTTTTACTATTTTAACAAATCCCCACTATTTACTTTTTGTACTGCCTGGTGATTTCAATAAGTTTGAGAAGGATTTCTGGCATATTTTCTATAGGATCGACCCCAACCCAACCTAGTTGGGTTACAATATTTTGGACAATGACCGCTTCATCCTTCTAAGGAGGGGTAGTTTGGGAGTTATAACCCCCATCTCATGGACCCAAGTTAGATGGTCCTGTGAAGCCTGCATGCAGGCTGCCTTCACCTCTTGTAAATCATCCTTGTCTCTTCTCCTCTTTTTTCTTTTCTTTGCTCTTTCTGTGTCATCTTCTTTAGTAGTTTTTTTTTATTTCCCTTTGTGCCCTAAATGTCTAACAAGTCATCAATATGAATCTCCTCAATTAATAAGAATATAGGAAATGACCTTACTTATATATCATCAATTGCATCCTTGAGTGTGGCTAACTCCTCATGCACGCTCTCCAAATACAGGGCCTGAATGCCCGCCAACGTCTGGCTAATCCATCATTCAAAGCTGTCAAACCAAATCTCCATACCCCATATATGACTCCTGATCTCATTCTTCACCCAAGGTTATATCTCCTACTTAATATTTGTCACTCGTCGTTCAAGGGTTCCTAGTGCTTCAGCACAGTAGTTAGGAACTACTTTGGAATAAAGCATAGCCACTTGGAAGTGGCCTTGATATGGATGGTCTCACATTTAAAGGTGGAGTCAGGGCTTATGAGGAACCTGCAACATCAGTAGAGTCTTGAGGCTCAGAACGGGTTGTCTTTGTGGGGGCATCACTAAGATTGATGAAAACCAAAGTGTCAATGTCTATATGCCCACTAGCTTAGAAAGTTGCTTGAAAAAGTAAAGAGTCCACCTTTTCCTTCAATATCGAGTTAGAAAATCCCAAATCAACCCTAAATCTGTGGTCCTATGGACCATCAAGAACTGATCATCATCCAAAATTTTCTATAGCCCTTCCTCCGGTAAAATCTATATCAATAAGAACTGGAGGCCAGGGTGGTTTCAGTACTCACCACCCGATTATAGATCTCTCTCGTAATAATCTTGGCTACATCAATCTTGTATACCTCCATAATGCCCCTAACAAGTACAACTTTGTTGGTACTCGGCATATTGTCCCCCTTAGTGGGACTCAATCGATGTCGGACCAACGTCCACCAAGACTTAGCCTCAAAGCTCAGTTCCCTTTGTAATCTATTTTGAAGGGCCCACATGTAATGACCCTTCAGTTAATTTTCTATATTTCTTCTTATTTTCTCCTTTCAAGCTTCTCTATAGCTATCTTAAGTTATTTATGACTTACTGGAATTGGCATTTTACTTACCAGGCAATTCATTTGTTTTTTAGAGCCAATTTACTATTTTGAAGTCTTTAATAGTTCCAAATGGTCAGTGGGCAAAAACATTAGTTAAATGACCTCGAATGCAAATTCTGACTGTTCTATTAGCTCAAAAATTGTTGATTTTAGGTTAGGAGGACTCTTGGTTTGGGTTCTGAGGCGTCCATGCTCATTTTGACCTATTGATCGAAAAGTTAAGAAGTTGAAATTGAGTGTGGGACCTAGATTTTTTTGAAACAACCTTGGAAGGAAATTTTAACTGCCCTAACTGCCCCATTAATCCCAAAACATCAAATTTTTTATGGTTACATAGTTCATCTGTACGAGGTTCCAAATGAATCCCGAGCACCCAGTTGAAGTCTATTCCAGACTTGAGAAAAAATATAGTGCATCAAGTTTTTAGTGCACCGCGATAGCTGCTCTTTAAACCACAGTACTGTCTCACTCGAGAAGGTCTAGATAACACAATCTCTTATTGATGGTCATAATTATGACTCGTGTGGCAGCAAAATGGTATAGAGATCGCAATAGCTTAGGTCGTAATAGTGGAACCCGAGGGCTTGGGTTGGGTATATATAAACCCCTTCTCTCATGATTTTTCCCATTCTTCATCTATTTCCTGATATCTTAAACCCTTAATAGTGAGGTTAAGTGGGATTAAAGCTTGTGGGTGATTGGGGAGCTTGATTAATATTTGTTTTTGCGACTATCTACTGATTTGAGGTAAGAATTCACCGTACTCTTGGTAGATTTTCTTTATTGTTCAAAATAGCTAAAACCTCGAGGTCTTTATTTTATACCTAATTTAGCATGGATTTTATCTATTTTTAAGCATAATGATTCCTTGAGCATGTGAGAAGGTTGGGTTGGTTCTGGAAACACGATTTTCGTGAATATGACCCATATGGGGGTTTTGAAATAATTTTTGGACCCAAAGAATAATGGTGCAATATGGGTATTATTATTCTCGTACTGATGAGTAGAATATGATTTTGAGAGCTTGGAATTTTGTGGAAGCTTGTTGAAAGCAAAAAAGGGAGATTTAGCAGATCTTGTGAACTTTCTTCGTCGTCCAGTTAGGCTAGGTTTTACTCCTTGTTAGATTGAGATCATACATGGTATGTTTATGATATTGTGTTATATTTGGGATGGGTTTTATGTGTTGGTGTGATGAATTAAAACACTCGGGATTAGTTTGATTATTTAGGTTACTTTGACTATCATTTTGGGCATGATTAGCTTAGTTATTCATATCTTTGGTGAAATTAACCTTGTAGGCTATTTTTAGGATGAAAATACCTTAGTTACTCAATTAATGAGAAGATTTCCTTGGTCACTTGAGTTTAGAATGAACTTGGTCAAATTGCCTTACCATAGGTGAATTGACATAGTTTCTCTATATTAGGAGAAAAAATTATCCTTGAAGTAGTAATGGCTTGTTCCATATCTAATAGTGGATTTAGATACCTCAGCCTAGACCAAGGTAGATATTACTTGGTAACTAATATCAAGGATTAGAGGTGGGTACTTTGACCTACCTTAGGCTAAGACTTGTGATAATTATTGAAGACCCTTGATGCATTTGTGTACATCTATGAAGATAGTTATTAGGTGATATTTGGACGGCTTGGTACCTGTTGTTCATGATGAATGGCATTATTAGTAATGCTTAAATGATTATGATGTAAATGATTTATTGTTTAAGATAGTGATGAGTTATTGAATATGTTGTTGTTTTGACTATTGATTGGGCTACCAAATGTACTATTGAATTAGCCCTTCACTATGATATTGTCTAAGCCATAAATCATGTTATTAACTATGCTATGAATAATCTATATATTATTCCATGGATTAACTATTGATCAAGCTATTGATAAGCTATCTATTATGCTAATGATAAACCTTCGATTAAGCTATTGATAAGTAATTTCCTATGATTTGACGATGCATATTGATTATATTAGTGACCATTAATTGAATATATTGGTGAATACGATATGGATTATTCTTAAGAGCATGCCTATATACTATATTGGCAAGCATGATATTGATTATGCTAAAGCTTACGATTTTGATTATGATTATTGATCATGTTAATATATTATATTAAAGGTTATGCTATTAAATACTCTAATGATTATGCTACTGGATATATTGATAATTTATGAGTTCTAAATTTACCACTCATTTACATTCAAATTCATGCACACTAATATGGTTAAATTGTGTAAATGAGACAAATTTGCCATTTGAATGCAGTATTCCCATGGTTTGCAGGTTTTATAGGTAATTGGAAGAATCGAAGTGAAGTATGCTGAAAATGGAACAAAAAAGAAAAAGTTAATGCAAAAGTTGGAAAATTCAAAGTACGGATCAACTCTTAGTTATCGCGATCGCGGTCTGAGGGTCGCAATTGCAACCAATTAGGACCCGATCAAATCTTGGCTATCGCAATAGGCTCACTACGATTGCGGGTGTCGCAATCAAGATAAGTTAATGGCGATCAGGATGGAGCGGAAGTCTTCCAGGGGTAGATTGGTAAATTGACATAATTGGTTCCAATTCTCAAAAGGGCAAAACCTGTATAAACTTGAGGAATCTCTCAACTAGAATTCAATTTTTATGTAGAGAAAAACCTTACTAATTTGGTAAAGACAATGGTTGATAAATTTTCCAAGAGTTTTTAGTTATGAATTGGGATTAAAGTATTGGAATATTCTTGTTTTAGTTATTGATGAGTGATGAATTTACCACTCATTTAAACTCCACTTCCGTGCACACTACTATGATTTAAATGTCTAAATGAGACAATTTTGTGATTAAATGCACTCTTTTCCATATTTTGTAGGCACTCAAGTTATGTGAAGGAAAGATATAGATGCAACCTAAAAAGGATAAAAAAGGAGAGAAGAAGTGCAACTAAAAGACCTGAAGCAGAAACTAGCCTCAGTTACCACAATCACGGTCTGTGGGCCGCCATCACAGCCAGTCAAGCTAGATCAAAGTATTGCGATCGCATTAAATTTTCTATGATAACGGCTAAGAGGTAATTTATCCAAGGACAGTTTTGTAATTTCACCCAGCCAAACCTAATTCCTTTTATAGGCTTAAACCCTTTCTCTTTAGAGATACACAATTCTAGAGATTTTTATCCTATCCTTAGTTTAGGGTTTTCCATCTTTGGAGCTTGGAGCTTAAATTTGTACTAATTTGAGACAAGAATCAATTAGAAGAACTCCAATGTGTAGATTTGGCATCACCCATTGAAGATTAATTGAATTTTAAAGTATGGTTTTCCAAATCTTTATCTTCAATGAATAACTTTGATGGAAATGTTGGTATGTTTGTGATTATTAAAATTATGATTTTCTAGATCTACCTCTGAGGTTTATGTTTGAATAGGGTACAAGTAAGCATGGGTTGCAATTAATAGTTTTAATTATTGGTTAATGTTATTGGGTTTCACAAAGGTTTGATTATAAAATGGAATTTATTGGTGAAAGACTCAACTTCCCTAAACCCCACATCATCCTTGAAAAAGGGATGTGGGTGGTCTAGATCCTACATTATCCTTTAAAGAGGGATGTAGGTGCTATGAGAATTTGTGAAAAATTCAATAGATAACAGTCATTCCCTTTTTATTGTCATAGAAATAAGGATAAATTACGGAATTACTTTGTCTTGGGTGTCACCCTAGAAATAGGGATGCTAAAATTGAGGTAGTAGGAAGATTTATGCAACACATCCATGAGGTACTTGCAAGAGTCCATGGGTGATAATTTGGTATTTTGTTGAAAGACTAATATCAAAACCCTTAGCCTAGACTACCCACATGATCATTAATTAAGGTTGGAGTTTGGCATTCATATACCCGCACACACACTAAATTGCCCCTAGAAAAGCATAACCCCAAAATCCTTTCCTATGTCATCACACTCTAATTATTCTTAGCCTCAATTCAGTCCTTTAGAAGCCCAAAAATAGAATTGTTTATATGTTTGAAAATTTCCCAAACAAACTCCTAAACACTTGTAACCTAGGTTTAAATTTAGCAAGCAACTCTAATTTCAAACTAATCTACTCACCACTCATATTGTTCCTTGTGGATTCGACCTCAACTCTTGTTAGGTTATAATATTGAAAATGACTACCTTGCACATAAATTGACGTGTAAGTTGAGTATTATAAAAAATGGCACTGTTATCGGGGAAAAATTTGGCGTATTGAGTTAGTTCAAGATTTTATCTTACTTGCTTGAATTAAAACTTGTAAATATTTGTTTGTGATTTTATTTTATTTCTTTTGTTAGGTAGATTTTTTTTTTTTTTTGCATGTTACTATGGCATCCCGATACTACTATGATTTTGGTAGTTTGAAATCATATCTTGATGACCCATGTCTATATTATGACAGACCCCACTTCCTACAAGATTGTAGCTACACTCCCTGGAAAGAGATATGTGCACCATATTGGGAGTATGAATGTCATTATGTGGTGGTCATGATGAATATTAGAGCAATTGTCCAAATTCCCCCTCCCCCTATTATACTAACCCAATTGGTAGTTCTTCTTATGATTTTGATAGGTCTTATGATGAGAAAAAAATAACAACATGCCAAATAAAATAGGATTGAATCAATGCTTCAACTTATCTTAGATCGGGTGGAAACAGTGGGGGATAATATACATCTCATGCATCAAGCCATGGGGGCATGTAATAAGGAAATCAAAAGGATAGAAGAAATGGGTAATGAGGCCAACTTCTCATAAATCGTGAACCTACCCACTCTTCAAAAAGAGGTTGATAAAGATAAGATGTCAAGCCACATGGATTATGGTGAGCTTGAAATTAAAAAATCCTCGGTGATTTCCTAACCAACCGAACCTAATATAAGTGAAGATGCCAAAATTGAGGAAATGGTACTAGAGTCAAAAGAAGAAATCAAGCAAATCCCATATGAAGACTCTAGTCCATCTCAAGGTGAAAATGCCAAGAGGGATGTAACTCCAAAATTAGGGAGAAGAAGTCACTCAAACAACTTTCAACATCATGCTTGGTGTGTGTGATGAAAGTCGAACAACCTAAGCAAATGATGAATTGTGGAGATGAGGAGCAAAATACCTATATTTTGGAGTTTGTCACTCCAAAAAGTAAAAATTAAGACCTTTGATTGAAGGACAAGAAGCTCAAAATCCGAGGTTCAACTAGTGGCCTATAGTTGTTCTCACCAATACCCAATGAGCCTACTCGAAAGTTTGATGTAAATTTGAGTAAAAGGTTTAACTTCAAAGTGGCGTGATAGAATATGTATCATTTTGCCCTTACATTTACCCAAAGTACCTCATAAATATATTGATCAAAAGTTGGGCAAAATATTTAAATCCTCTAAGTGGTGACATAGATGACAAAAAAAGAGGTGTCTTGCCACCACGTTAAATCAAGCATTTGATGTGAGGAAACCCATCATTTTATGTTTGCTCCATATTTTTTTTGAATAAGTCACATATATTTGATGTTTTATAGGTGCTTTGGACAGGATTAGAAGACAAAAATAGGGGAAAACCAAGTTTGATAAATTGAGTGACGACATTCTTATTCTGTTTCTTTTAATAATGATGTTGGGAAAGCCTATCCCTATGATAAATTGAGTGACGACATTCTTATTGAAAACTCATCCTGATAGGGTTTTGAGAAAAAGATGCAGGGAAAGTCTGAGTACCTGTGGTATTTTGGATTTGGGATCGCATTTATTTATACCTATGACAAAGTGTGAATAGCCATATGGTTGGTTTGCCCGGATGAAAGAAAAAAGCTGAGACAAAGGTTGGGTTGGTTCTATAATTAGCGAATTATGCGTGGTGCGAATGGAAAGTAAACACCCCCTTCATCCAAAAATTTTCAAAAATCAAGGGCATGGGTGTGAGCGAAATTCTAACAACTCCAAATTTTTGACTTGTGAAAATTGGCAGATGCTTTATTTTTTTCTCTCGCGGAAGGGGAAATTGAGCATCCTTGAAAAAGTTGCATGCCACATGGGTGATCTTATTTGTTTGAATCTCATGTATACTTTTACCATCTAGAACTTGCCCCATTAGTCTCTCAAAGGTAATTTTGATTGTACTTGGCTGGTGAGACGATCTTAGGCCATCTTTGTAATATTGGAAGTCAAGTTTAGCCTAAAAAATCTACTCGTGCATAGATGTTATCCATAGTCACCCACTTTGAGACTTTGGACCTTTCTTTGGAAAACACTCTTCATGCCATGAACCATTCAATGTTTAGCCCTCTTTTAAACCCCACCCTTCTTGAATTTAAAAATACAACTAGAGTCTAAAAGCCTAAGTTGGGGGTGGTGAAAATTAAAAGAGGTAACTGTGGCCCATAAGATTGTAAGCTAGTGGCTAAGAGCTAAACTTTGAGAATAATTGAAAAAGAAAAATAAGAGACTCAAAAAAGGAATGAAAAACATGAAATGTACAAGGCAAACGAGGTGAAAAGAAAATGCTTTCAAAAAGATGAGTGAATCAAGGTAGTAAAAGTAGGAACATGTGTAAAAAGTGAAAACAAGAGAAGTGGCTCATGGTGAAAAGTTGGATGAAAAAGTGTAATGTAGTTATTGAAGGAGGGTATATCCATTTTGTTCCTAAATGATATCCTACCCTACCCCGAACCTACGTTACAAGCTCAAAAAGCCCTTCAAAATCTCTAACCAAGTGTATTCATAGTAGTGGCGATTAAAAATAGAGGCAAGCCTATGGTATGGTACTTGTTTGCATCGAGAGTCCTTGTGAGAGAGAGAGTCTTGCATTTTAATACCTTGTTGTATTATGGATAAATTGGTGTGTGTGATATTTTCTTTCTTGTGAGGAGACATGTGAACAAGTTGAGCTAGGTGGTATTATCACCTTCCTAAAAATGAGGCAAGTGGAGTATGGTGGAATAAAAACCAAAAAGGTGAGTCATTTCTTGAGAATTAGTGATTGCTGCATTTTTATCTTCAAAAGTACTTTGCATCCTTGAAAATTGCATTTCATGTTGATGGGTTTCATGAGAACAACTTTGCCCATGTATGAAGAGCTACTTGTGGTAGTAATCTAGTTGTAGTCACCATGATCATTGGGTCATACAAATTGGGAATACATGTGCATTGCATCATGGTAAGAGGTAGTGTTTCTTGAGCACAAGGAAAGGTTTAAGTTGGGGGTGTTGATGAGTGGTGAATTTACCACTCATTTGCACTCCACTTTCGTAAACACTACTATAATTTGAATGTCTAAATGAGAAAATTTTGTGATTAAATGCACTATTTTCAGCATTTCATAGGCATAGAGGTTATGAGAAGTAAATATGTGGATGCAAGCTATAATGGATCAAAAAGGAGAGTAGAAGTGTAGCTAGAAGACCTAACGCAGAAACTAGCCTCAGTTAACGGAATCGCAGTCTTTGGGCCACGATCACGACCAGTCAAGCTAGGTCAATGTACTGTGATCGCAACTAAGCAAGAATTTATCCAAGGGCAATTTTGTAATTTCACCTAGCCAAATCAAAATCCTTTTATAGGATTAAACCCTTTCTCTTTAGAGATACACAATTCTAGAGATTTTTATCCTATCCTTAGTTTAGGGTTTTGCATCTTTGCAGTTTGAAGCATAAATTTGTACTAATTTGAGACGAACTAATTAGAGGAACTCCAAAGTGTAGATTTGGCATCACCCATTGAAGATTCATTGGATTCTTAAGTGTGGTTTTCCCTCTCTTTATCTTTAATTAATAACTTTGATGGAAATGTTAGAATGTTTGTGTTTATTATAATTACGATTTGCTAGATCTACTTCTTGAATTTTATGTTTGAATAGGGTGAAAGTTTGTATGGGTTGTGATTATTATCTTTAATTCTTGGTTAATGTTGTTGGGTTTCCCAAAGGTTTGATTATAAAATGGAATTTGTTGGTTTAAGCCTCAACTTCCGTAAATCCCACATCATCCTTGAAAAAGGGACATGGGTGGTCTAGATCCTACATCATCCTTTAAAGAGGGATGTAGGTGATATGAGAATTTGTGAAAAATATGATATGTAATAGTCATTCCCTTTTTATTGTCTTAGAAATAAGGATAAATTGCGGAATTACTTTGTCTTGGGTGTCATCCTTGAAATGGGGATGCTAAAATTGAGGTTCTAGGTAGATTTATGCAACACTTCTATGAGGTACTTGGAAGAGTCCATGGGTAATAATTTGGTATTTTGTTTAAATACTATTATCAAAACCCTTAACCTATCTTACCTACATGATCATTAATTAAGGTTGGAGTTTGGCACTCATGTACCTGCACACACACTAAATTGCACCTAGGAATGCATAACACCAAGATTCTTTCCTAAGTGATCACACTCTAATTATTTTTAGCCTCAAGGTAGTCCTTTATAAGCCCAAAAATATAATTGTTTTATACATTTGAAAATATCCCAAACAAACCCCCAAACACTTGTAACCTAGGTTTGAATTTAGCAAGAAACTCTTATTTCAAACTAATCCATACGCCGCTCACGTTGTTCCTCATGGATTCGACCTCGACTCTTGTTGGGTTATTATATTGACAACGACCACCTTTCACTTAAACTGTCATAGAAGTTGAGGTTTATCAGTTATCAATGGAAGCATTGGGTGCCATCTTGGGTATTTCCTTTCTCTAATTTCATTAGTAGCTAAATATTTATCATGGGGATTTGCTTGATTAGAGTGTTAAAGTGAATGGGTATTGATTGATAGTCCTAATTATTTGTTCTTGACCTTGGGTTTTGTTACTACTCTTGCTTTAATTAATAATTGTGGTTGAAAACCCTAATTTGACCTTGATCCCACACATCTTGAAAGAGGGATATGGGCCATTATTAGAAGTAAGATCTGTACAATTATCTTAAAAATAAAGATGTTATATGTGTATTTAGATTGATTGACATCATACTATAAATAGGGATGCTTTATTGAGGTTTTGGATTGGTGAAATTGGTTCACTCAAGGGGTATTCAAAAGAGTCCATGAGTTCAACTTAGTGTGTTGTTGAAAGGCTCACATCAAGAGCTAAAATCTAACCTACCCACATCTTTGACTAAGAAAAGGATTAACCCACAATCACCCACACATGTAAAAACCCTAGTATAAGTATAACCCCAAGACTCTTGTCTCATTGGATTGTAATCAACTTTTGTCGGTCTAATTTAGTTTCACAAGATAGTTGTGTTTAAAAACATTTTTAATCATACCCCCCAAATTTAATGTATGTTTAAGTATACATTATTGGTCAATAGTTAGTAGCTTTCAACATACATAGGATTAAAAAACTAGTTACACTCCTTGTGGATTCAACCCCAACTCAAGTTGGGTTATTATATTGACAACGATCGTCTTGCCCCAAAATAAAGGAGTAAGTTGTGCATGATAAAAAATTGAGCTATTTTCGGGGAGTCAAACTTAGTTTTTGCTTGTATGGTATTGATAGTAACTTTGGGTTCACCCGTAGTTTTTGTTATTTACTTTTTTTTGTTGTTTTTGTTACTTTTTTGGAGATTTCAATATTTTCCACAACATAATGAGTGATCAAGGAAGAAATTCTAGGACCTTTGATGGTCCCATTGATGATGAGGACTACCTCCATGATGTCAGTCGTGCTAATGTCATCCTCCTACACCTAATAAAGGGTACGGGGTATTTCACGACACGAGTGTAATGCTCCATATGCTATAAATAAATAGTCTTTTTAGGGGTCAAGCTCATGAAAACCCAAATTTACATTTGAAGAATTTTATGGAGGTGTGTGCCCCTTTTGATATTACTCACATCTCACAAGAGTCCATATGGTTACGCTTCTTCCCGTTCTCTCTAATGGGTGAGGCGGTGCTGTGGTTAAGGTCTCTTATCGTTGGGTCCATTAAATCATGGGATGAGCTTACCAATTCTTTTTTTGATTGATAATTCCTACCATCAAAGATTTTGCAATTGCAGGACAAAATCATAAATTTTCATCAATTCAATGGAGAGGCTCTCTATGAAGTTTAGGAGAGATTTAATGAAAAGCTTGTGCAATGTCCTAACCACGAAGTACCAGATAATATGCTCCTCTAAATATTTTATAGGGCATTGGACCAAGTAAACACGATCGTGGTGGACAACGCGGCTGGTGGATCACTTATGAGATTGTCATATGGTGTAGCTTCGACTTTTATTGAACAAATCATAAAGAAAAATAGGGGGTCGCATACCCAAGATACCGAGGTAGCCACGGGTTTTCCCGCATCCTCGATTGTGAACAAAGAGCAAAGAAAGAAAGAATAAGAGAAGGAGGAAAATATATCCAAAATGATGATGCATTTATACCTCTTTACAATGCATGTGATGGGTACACCCACAAAAATACTCAATGTCATGGTTTCCAAAAAGGTATGAAGAGGATGAGGCAAAGGCCATCGATGGTGATATTATATTCTTGGAAAACTATTCGAGGGTTCTCTCCCAGCCTAGCTAAGGAAAAATGGTAACAAAGGTTGGAACGATCATAATCGAGAAAGGAAATGAAGTGATAGAGATAGAGATCATGATCAGAGAAATAAGAAAAGGGAGTTTGATAGATATATGCCACCCTATGACCGAGTGAATAGTAAGGAGTCAAATCCCATAGATCCCAAAAAGTTCAAGGCCAAGGATATGCTTGTTAAAATATTGGTGAGAGTAGAAGGTACAGACAAGATAGTCTGAGAATTAAAATGAGACTTTTCTAAAATCAACCAAAATGGTTGTATTTCACTCCGCCTCAATCAAGCAATTGGAGAAGCAAATTGTAAAAATTACAACCGCACTTAATCCTAGGCCTAAGGGTGGCCTCCATAGTGATACGATGGCTAATCATAAAAAATAATGCTCATTTCTTAGAAATTTTCACCCGAAGGGTTAAAGAACTGGTGCACAAGAGGTCAGGGTCAAACAAAAGTTTCTTGATGATCAAATCAATGAAAATATAAAGCATGTGTGTGAGTCGATTGATAAGGATCCAAAGTCTCAAGAAGGGGATGATGAAGAACCAATGATAATTGATGAGATGGTTGATCATGATGGAACTTATAAGGTAGTTGAGGGTGATAAAACATAATATGATTCCTTGAATCCATTGAAAGTCCCTCCTCCATTCCCTTAAAGACTAAAAAAAAAGGAGGACAATGTCAAATTCAAGAAGTTCCTTGATAAGCTTAGCAATCTTTCAATCAATATCCCATTGTAAGAAACCATTAAATATATTCCCTGGTATTCTAAGCTAATCAAGGCATTGATGTCCATGAAATGCCTTGTGGACGGTTAGGCCATTGAAGTGAGCTATGGTTGTAGGCTATTATGACTAGTACTATTGCAGAAAAGATATAAGATTCGGGAGCCTACATAATCCCTTGCACCATTGGGACAAACAAATTTTAGAAAGCCTTGAGTGACCTTAGTGCAAGAATCAATATCATGCCATATGGAATCTATCAAAGACTTAGTTTGGGTGATCCTAATCTTACAACAATGAGGCTCTTGATTGCAGATCGCTCTATCAAAAAACCAGTTGGAGTTTTGTATGATGCCTTGGTAACGGTTGATCTTTTCATTTTCTAGGAGGACTTTATTGTCCTTGATTGTGGAAAAGATCAAGAAATACCCACTATTCTTGGGAGACCATTTTTAGAAATCGGGAGAGAAATTGTTGATATGGAGCAAGGGAAAATGAAATTCCTATTTCAAAATAAGTAGGTTTCCTTTCGGGTGTGTAAAATCGAGAAACAACCAATAAAACTACAAGTGGTGTCCATCATTAATATAGTGGACATAGATGTTGATAATGGATCCCTCAAGGATCCAAATTAAAGATTGAAGAACGTTGTGGCACCATGATAAATTAGGTGCTAGATGGGAGGCAACCCATCAGTGCCATGAAAATGGTCGTATCTATTGATTTTTTATTGCTAGAGTAGGTTTCATTTTTGTTTGTGATTAATCAATGAAATTGTGGTTCTATAAGGTGTTTTGAATGATGTTGAGTAAGGAGAAAAATGGTGAATTTGAGGAGTGGGATGAGCAAGGGAAAATAGAGGACCAAAAATGGTCCTCAGTTACCGCAATTAGGGTACCCATGCTATCGCGATAACGATTGCCGTATAATTGCGATCACAAAAACTTTGATCACGATTTAGGTCATGATTTAGTTAAATGAAAAGTTGACCCACATTCTCCCCCATACTCCCTTTCAAATTACTCTCAATTCCGCCTATTTTTTACTGTGTTTTGGGCATCCAAAAGTACATAAGCATCCCCACAACATCTCTCAATATGGATTGTGCTTCAAATTCTTTGTTTAATGCTCGTGTGTAGACCTTAGAACTCATGTCTTAGGAATGTCCTAAAATTATGATTCACTTTCTGAATGCTTTGTTTAATTATACCTATTTGTATGTTTGGCTATTGTTATTGGTGTATACATTGATGGGGAAGTCTTGGGTATCCTAATTTGTTCAAAATTGATAGAAATTGTATGTGAACACCAAGTGTTTGATTAAATGCTCGAACGAATTCCTTACTTGTTTTCCATATTCTAAGGCATGAGTGAGTATCTAGGGACTATGCTTCTTGCTCTTAATGTAAAATTTTGATTTGGAAATAAATTGGCATTTGAATTAGAAGTTTTGAGTTTTGAAAAATTTGGTCTGACAATACCTCAGATACTACAATTGTGGTCCTAGGAGCGCGATTGTGTTAGCGCAATCACACTCAGTGGCCTGCAATCGCAGCATCTGAGGATGTTTTTCAGCTAGGACCAAAAATCATGCAAGTCCATTTCTTACCCAAAAGTTACCATGCCACCATCCCATTGGCTTAATTAAATAATGTATCATAGTTTTCATATGAAAATGTTGATAATTAATGTTGTTGTGTTGTTCTTGGGTTTTTAATGCTAAAAATAGGAGATTATGACCAAACTCGGTTCATGGCTCCGGAGTGCAAAACCTGGTACTATTACCTCCCCAAGATGAAGATACTTCTAGAGAAAGGCTTATCTTTTGATAAGGTATCGTAAAAGCTCTCAGTATTCCATGATAGATTAGTGAACACTATGTGGATATGCTTCACCCTACATCTGTATCGGGTGAATGAACATTGGATGAGGTAGTTCTACACTAAACTCAGTATAGTATCTTTCTCTGAACTAGTTATAAGGATACGGGGGAAGAATGTTCACTTCAGGGATGAGCAAATAAACGACATGTATGGGCTTCTAGATGAGGACATGGCACAGTTCGAAGCAAAGGGATGTGAATTAGGGAGTTGGTTTGTTGAAAAGTTGTGTCCTAGTAGAGAGGTCTCTTGGGCTGCAACTAAGATGGGGATATCATTGCATGATTTAACGTCGGAGGCAAGTTATGGTTAGCCATTATTTGTAGATGGGTTTCTTATGCACTAATATCACTTATCGTTGGAACCATTGTGGGTTGAACCACAATGTGAGGGAACAAGTCCCTCTAAGCAATCACAGGAAATCAAATAATAGAGTGCAGGAAAACTAAAGGCTATGCTGGAAAATAACAACACACAATATTTAACATGGAAACCACCTTTCTCAAGGGAGGAAAAGCACGGCTTGCCCTCACAAGCACCCAAGAAATCCAATATAATCAACCTCTTGATTATAGACTCAATTTTAGCCTAACTCTAGGCTTTTTTCTCTTGTAATAACTCTACTACAAGATGATCTTAGCAACTCTGCCAAGGAACCACTACACTGATTAACTCTAATCAGTATCAAACTTAGGCAACTCTACCTAAGTACACTCGAGAAACAACAAAACAAGATATTACTCTTATAGCATGAGTAATTCTTTTACAAATGAGCACTCAAGAACACTCACTCACTCTTTAAGCATACTACAAAGATAAGAACATGAGAAATGTTTAAGCAATCTTGAAATATAGTTTTTGGTTCCTCTCTTTACTCTTTAGATTTGTGCAAAAAACTTTTTGATGAAGTAGTATCTTTTTCATTCTATAAATGAGTGATGATTAGTGCTAAAATATCATTGGACCAGGTGTCCTATTATGTGCAAGAAGCACCTGCAAGTTTGTTACACAAGATTGAGTGGACACGCGTGCCAGCTATACTATACCATGAACATCCTTGAACCTGGTTCCTTGCAGTTAGCTACTCTTCAACAAAACTATATATAGCAATATTCCCCCTTTTTTATGATGAAAAACCAACCTTACAACTTTGAGCGTATCCATCATATTTAATCAGTGTGATTACTACTCTAAAAATGAATGTTCCCCTATCATCTTGCTTTTACTATCATGCAACACAGGGACCTGGTCCCTTGCTATCATTTGTAGCAAAACTCTTGTTTGCCTCCCCCTGTCACTGTGCCTTATTATTCACATAGCACTTAGCACATCATTTTCCCCCTATCAGTATGCCATTCAAATTTTCTATTCTTTATCATTCACTCAGACCTTAGCACATAACTTCTTCCCCCTATTAGCATGCCATTAAAATCTGCAACTCAACTCATCATAGGTATCTATATTAGTTGCAACTGGTACCTGGTTCCTACTACATGAACTCAGTATTCCCTTTTTGGTATCATTAAAAAGTTAGTATAGTAAGCCAAGAGTAAAATAAGAACAAATTAGTTAACTCATGGCTACTGGGACAATACTAAAATGATGAATAACACAAACATGAAGAATAAGTTTTCAATTTAAACGGAAAAAATGTAACATATAAAGCAAATATTCATTCATAAGTAGAGGATAAGTATCATAGAAGTGCATAATTCAAATGTTCTATGGAAAAAACCACATGAATCAAGAAGGATTAATAAATGAAGGGTTGGGAAAAAGATTTTAAAGTAGCAAGGTCAGGTTGTTGTTGAGATGCCTTATCTCTGCATTTAGGTTAAGGACCTCATTAGTTAAGATTGACACCCTCTTCTTTAGTTCAACATTCTCAGTTCTGAGCATTTCAGAGACACATGGGCTTCTTTTAGAGAGATTCTCAATTTTTACCTGAAGCTTGCTTATTTCTTCATTCATGGAAGTTAGGTTGAACTCCAGTTCTTCCATTTCCTTGATGAACTCCATTTGAGAAATGCTACCTGATTTAACATATTCAATTTTGACCAATGTCTTCATGCCAAGCATTTGTAGCATAGTCCCTTGGGTTGTATTTTCACATACAATACCAAATTAGTCAAATAACTTGTTTAACCAATATCCATAAGGCGTGCCATGTTTTCTATTTTTCCAAAAAACCACTCTGTGAATGTGTTCCATCATTAAAGAATGTAGACTAATGAATTCAAAGCTACTAACTCATTTCATCACATATAAATCAATGACTGAGGCAATGTTTTCTTTTGTGATCTAGGCATAATCACCTTGTTCACACAGTCAAAGACCAATTGAAACTCACTCTTGAGTGATATCCTATTCACAGCAGCCACATATTTTCCTTTAACCTTTTTAGCTAAGAATCCTATTGAAGCCATGTTCTTTGAAATAGTTCTCACACATTATATAGGAACTTCTAGAATTCTTCCCAGTATTTCTTCATTCAACTTTATTTACTTTCCTTGGAACTGTGCAGTCAGATTCATCCCATCTTCTAAGAATTCAAAAGTGAAATACAATTTCCTGACTATCTCATAAAAATAGTAGGAATATGTCATTCCATGAGATAAATAAAACCTTGATGTTTAACCAGCTCAACTAATTTAAACATGCCAGGTTCTATTAGCACATTTGAATAAAAAATCCTCCCAGTTAACACCTTTTGATTATTCAAGAAACTATTTCTAACTTCCTTGGACACAACCTCACTTTTCTCACAATTCTTCATTTTAGTATAAGTTATCACAGATTCTCTTTTAGCTATTTTTCTCTTCTTAGGACCAAGTTCCTTAAGATCCTGTAACTTCTCAATAAAACTTCCAAACCATTTACCAGTATTTTTTGGTGTTTTATTCACATTGTTTTTCTTGTAATAAACTATGCTCTTTCTTAGGCTAATTGAAAACAAGATGAGATTTTTAGTAACCTAGGTTTCATTCACTACAACACTATCATAACAATTTTGAACGTTCAGGGATGATTATTCATTAACAAGTTAAGTGATGAAGGAGTTAAGCTTTAGAAGAGTATGAGAAGAAAGATGTTTTTCAGGAATATTTGGGAAGACACTTTTAACCATGCTAGGCCTAGAATCCTTTGAAGGACATAAAATTAGGAGAGCTGCAGCCTACAAGAAGGTCTTTTTCTTAGAAGAGCAATTTAGGATTTGGACTTTGGTTTTTGATAAGAGCACAAATGAGTGCCGCTAGATTTAAGGGAATAATAAGCACAGGGAAGAGTTTTTAGGGGGAATAAGATTTGATCAATATCAGGTTTTAGGTTACTCACCTTTCCCTTTTAGAATAGGATAACTTTTTTCTGACACAAGGACAGGAAGGACATAACTTTTTATTAAAAGAACAGACAAAATTTTAACATACATGATATAAACATGAGAGATAGGACTAGGCCCCTCTCTAGTTTGAGTGAATCTTCAACTTTGTGCTCGTCATATATGCCCACCTCTAAAGTTGATCCCATATGTGTATACCTTCAAGGGTATAGTACTCAGTTAGACCAGCATGCACCTAATTTAACAAGTATACCTTTCTCCTGAATATAGCCAAATTTTAGAAGGAAAGCTGATTTTTGTAGTAAGTCGGGTTGATTTAATCAATCCCATATACAACTTGTTAGTTTTAGCACACTATATAATTAAAGAAGTATTTCTGAAAGTAGGTCTGAGGATTAGGTCCCAGACTTAGAATCCTTTGAATTTTCAAGGTTCAATCTGCATTACTATAGACTATCCAATATCTTCCAGAGTCTTTTGCACTTTTATAAGCTTTCTTTTAGGATAGGAATGATGAAAAGAACAGGAGGTTTCTGAATTAGACTTCTTATTTACATTCCAACCATCAAATTTGAATATCCATGGGATGAGAAGATATGTGCTTACAGTTTTATCTTTAGAGATGAATTCCACTAGGACTAGGTCCTTGTGAATTCTGAATAGACACTTTTTGGAGATCTTCTACTTGAGTTGATGTTTTTGATTGAGATCTTGTATTATCACTCCTTATTTCCTTTTGTATTATTATCATCTTGACCATTCCCATTAGATGCATGTAATTTTTAACCTTTTTTACCAATTCATATGAGACACCTTCGCCTTGGAGTGTCTCAAGAAAAAGAATAAAATCATTCCTTCCATTCATAGCCTTGAGTAATTATATATTGAGAAGAATGTTTTGATTGAAAATCCTTTCTCCCTCCAATACTTAAGTTCATTTGTTAGACTTGAGAACTAGTATGAGTTTGAGTTCCTAGTAGGAAGATAGAGGTGTGATTAAATCCTTCTTTGTCCATCTAGGTAATGAGAGTTTTTTCTTTTTTTCAAAGGTATTAAACCTTTAGGATAGATACTCCACTCCTGGATATGTCCTTCATTGATCATTGTTGCTATAAGCTAGCTTTGATAGTCTTCTTTGATGTGTCCATCTCTACAATAGTGAGTAGATTAAGGCTTTTGAACTTTGTTCTTAGTATTTTAATAAGCCTTTCCATAAGACCCAGGTGATTTAGTTTTGTACTAATACCCAAGGACTTTACCATCATTAAATCCTTGATTAGTCAAGTTAGAAAGGATTTGAGAGTATGTAGCCAATTGTAGGGATTTTTGTAAGTTCTTTCCTCCGACGGACTAGGTCCCTTTCTAACTCCTCATTCTTCTAGAGTGCAATTATGAGATTCTTTTATTGTTATTCAGCTTCTCTTCTAGATTAATTTGAATTTGTGAGGCTTCTTTCTTCCCTTTACTATCAGAAGCATCTGTTTTTTTCAGTTGGCTCACCAAACTCATATTGTTAAATTTTAAATTAGTAAACTTTTGCTCAGTTTCAGATATAAAGAGAGTCAAAGCTATCAATTCAAGCTCTTGACATTCTACCTTTTCTTCTTGTGCAATTTTTTCATCAGTAATTTCACATATGGAATCTATCAACACATTGGCAAGCCTTTGCATTTTTCTAGCAGAGAATTCTCTAGGTTTTATTTAACGTTAGAAAGTGCTACCTTATTTTATTATTTATCATAAGTATTTTCCATGAAAACAAATAAGGAATGAAAGGTCACTTTTTCATCTTCCACTCTATCATGGAATCATCTTCCTATTTACCATCTTCCTCAAATTCACTAGAGAAACCTCCCACATTTCTAGAGCCTGCCTTAAGGCATAATCAGCTACAACCTTTTTGTTTAATTTTACAGGGATCGAGTTCTTTTTCTTTCCTTTGTCACCACAAGTCTTGATATATTCCTGGTAGTCCCATTTTTTCATTGGACAATCCTTAATGAAATGTTCAGGACTTCCACATTTGTGACAAACCTTGATAGTGCCTCTCTTTTTGCTGCTACTTCCACTTCATTGAAACTGACTATTTTTCTTCATACCTCTCTCAATTCTTTTTTCCAAATAGGTAACATTAGTGCCTTCTTCATTAGAGTCTGATTTTAGCGCCCTCAGTTCTAGAGATTTTCTCTCTTTCTTTTCTATTTCTTTTTTTCTTGCATCTTCTTGAGTTCATGAGTCTTTAAATTTCCAATAAACTCATCCATAGAGAGTTTTTAGGTTCCTTGCCTCTTTTCTTTCCTAAGATTTTGGCAGAACCCCAAGAATCTTTCTCGCTTGCTTATACAATGGAATTACTTCTTCTAGTCAGTGTAGCTCGTTTGTGATGAAAGTGAATCTTGTATGCATTTCCTTTATTATTTCTTCTTCTTTCATGGTGAAGGTTTCATACTGGGTAGTCAACATGTCAATTTTGGAATCCTTCACAACTTTAGTTCTCTCATGAGTAGTTTTCAAATAGTCCCAGATTTCTTTAGCATTTTCACATGTAGATATCCTATTGTATTCACTAGGACCTATACCACAAACTAGAAATATCATGGCCTTGTAATTCTTTTTAACTTTCTTTCTATCTTCATCATTGAACTCCCTCCAGATTTTGACAACCATTTTTGTTACTTCTGCTTATTTGATTTCTCCAACAGAACATAAGGACCATCAAGGATTATATCTATTAGCTCACTTTTCTCAGCCATATTGAAGTCAATCATCCTTGTTTTCCACCATCCATAGTACTGTTTATTGATCTAGGTGGTCTAGTAGTTGATTTCCCTTATTCCAGGTTAGGTGGAGAAACTATGCTAACCAAGACACTCAAGGTGTAAACTTTTTAGAGTGAACCAAATATAATACCAATTGTTGGAACCCTTGTGGATTGAACCACAATGTGAGGGACTAGATCCCTCAAAGTAAATCACAGGCAATCAAACAATAGAGTGCAATAAAACTAAAGGCTATGCAAGAAAATAACAACACACAAAATTTAACATGGAAACCCCTTGCTCAAGGGAGGAAAACCACGGCTTGCCCTCACAAGTGCCCAAAAAATCCACTATAATCAATCTCTTGATTATAGACTCAATTTTAGCCTAAATCTAGGCTCCTTTCTCTTGTTATAACTATACTACAAGCTCATTTTGGTAACTCTGCCAAGGACCCTCTACACTAATTAACTCTAATTAGTATCAAACTTAGGCAACTCTTCCTAAGCACTCTCAAGCAATAATAAAATTAGACCTTACTCTTATATATTAAGTAATTTATTTGAAAATCAACACTCAAGAACACTCACTCACTTTTTAAGGTATACTACAAAGATAAGAACATGAGCAATGCTTGAGAAATCTTGAAATGGAGTTTTTGTAGCCTCTCTTCACTCTTTTGGATATGCGCAAAAAATGTTTGATGAAAAAACAACTTTTTCTTTTTGTAGATAAGTGATTATTAGGGATGAAATATCATTGGATCAGGTGTCCTATTTAGTAAAAGTATCCCGTGCAAGTTTGTTACTTCAGAGGACAAAACTGTGGAGACATGCATGCCAGTTGTACTGTACCATGAACATCCATGGACCTGGTCCCTTTTGGTTAGCTGCTTATCATTAAAACTACACAAAAAACTTATATACCAGATGTGCAGGACCAGATAGTTGCATGTATCCTAGACCATATTCTTCTGAATTTTGGACGTCTTGTGCTCTCGGACATAAGGCATTTCAAGAACCGAGGTGGGGACTTATTCTTATTTCCTTATTTGTTCATAGAAATATAATAGAGAGATGGGATTAAGTAATACCCTAAAGACACTTAGGTGCATCCACAGACCCCTATTTACCCTCTTATAATTCAAGGTAAAGGGGCACCTCGTAAGAGCAAGATGACGAAGATCGACTTAGGAAAGTCGATATATATGAACAAATACTCTTGTATGCCATCCTTAATTGAGATATTTGAGGATATCCATCAACGAATCATCATTCTTATACTCCTCAAACTGATAATGAGCAATTTTTGGCAGATCAGTAGGAGTTGTGGGGCACTATTTCTAGGCTTGAGACGCTTACTCATCCATAACACAGTTCCATAGAGTGCTCAAGGAGTCTCATGATAGTATAAATAAGAGGGAGAAGCAGAGAGATAAAATTCTTCATGAAGATGTAGAAGAGGGTGAAAGGCCAATGAAAGGTTCTAAAACCCAAAATAAGAATTTTATCTCCCAGGGATGAGAGTGATGATGAGGTCCTAGAAATATGGTCCGACTCTAAGGATGATAGGGATGATGCCGAGATTGAGAGCGATAGTAGTGCTTGATGTAGTTACAGGGAGCACCCTTTACTCTTTTTTTGTTCTTTCATGATTATGCAGTGAGGTCACTACAAGTTTTAGTTAGGGGTGCTCTTCTCCATAGTAGTAGTAGTTATTTGATTTTTTTGTACTATTTGGATATTTTTTTGGACGTTTTTCTTTGGTTTTTGGATGATTTGGATACTCATATTTTATTTTGGGTTGTAATATTCGGGAACCTTGATGGTGCCTATATTTCATGGATTAGTTGCCTATTTTTATTCTTAGATATTTATTTTATTCTTATCTTGTTATGATAATATAGGATGATCCTTTTCCATGATAGATTGAGTGATGACATTCTTAAGGGAAAATCCTTGTGTTTGGGTTTTTAGCCATAGATTCATGGGAAATCTAAGTACCCGTAGCATTGGAGTTTGGATCACCCTTATACCTATTGTGATTTCTGAGTAGCCATATGATTTACACTTATGAGAGCTAAAATATGAGATGACAGCTTGGTTTGGTACCATCAATAGAAAATTTTACGTGGTGTGAATGCAAAGCAAACACCCCTACTCCCCCATCCATTTTTGAAAACCAAGGGCATGGACGTGAATAATTTTGTAACAATGATTTTCCTCTTTTTATGACTCCAAAGTCCTTAGTTGGTAGTATATGGTAAATACCTCCTTTTGTCTTTCCTAGGAAATACAATTGATCCTCCTTGAAAAGTTTGCATGTCATGTGTGCTGAGTGTAGATGTTTAACTCTCATGCTTACTTATGTTATCTAGAACTTTCCTCGTTATTCTCTCAAGGATAATTGTGATTATGCTTGATTGGTGAAATGATCTTAGGCCTTCTTTGTGAACATATGAATCCACTTTAGCCTAAAGATCCTATGTGTACATAAAATAGTATTCCTATTCACCCATTTTGATCCATTGAATCTTTCTTTAGAAATCACATTACTATCCTTGAACTATTTGAATTTTGCCCCCCTTTTGAACCCCACCCTCCTTGAACTTGAAAATGCAACTTGAGGCTGAAATCCTAAGTTGGAGTGGTAAGTCTTGGAAAAGGTGACCTTGGGCCATGGTATTGAAGTAGATTCCTAAAATATAAGTAAAGAGAGCAAAGAAGAAAGTGGAAATAAAAGAAATCATCAAAAAAGGAAAATCTTAGATTGCAAAAAAGAAATAATTGAGAAAAAAATGCTTTCAATGAAATGGGTGAATCAAGGTAGTGAAAGTAGGCACATGTGTGAAGTTGAAAACAAATAAAGTGGCCCATGGTCTAAAGTACGCTCACTGTGATTTCAAGATTTATGATCGCGATCAGCTAATGGCGATCGCGATGGCGCAAAAGTCTTCCAGGGGTAGACTGGTAAATTAACACAGCTAGTTACAATTCTCAAAAGGGAAAAAACCTTACACACTTGAGGGATCCTTCAACTAAAATTCATTTTTGTGTAGATAAAAACCCTACTTATATGGGAAAGACAATGGTTGCTAAATTTTCCAAGAGATTTCAGTTGTGAATTTAGATTAAAACTTTGGAACTATTATGTTTTTGTTATCAATGGAAGCATTCGGTGCTAGCTTATGTATATTTCCATTCTCTAATATCATGATTAGTAAAATATTTATGTTGGGTTTATGCTTGATTAAGGTGTTAAGGTGTAGGGTGTTGATTTCTAGTCGTAATTATTAGTTCTTGATGTTGAGGTTTGTTACTACTCTTGCTTTAATTAATAGTTATGGGTGAAAATCCTAAATTTACTTGGATCCTACATCATTCTTAAAAGAGGGGTGTGGGTGATGAGTAGTAGTAAGCAACTATTTGATACTAGCTATGTCTTTAACATTATCTTAGAAATAAGGATGTTATGTGTATAGCTAAATCTATTGGTATCATCATAGAAATAAGGATTCTTTTTTGAGGTTTTGGATTGGTAAAACTGGTATATTCATAAGATACTTGAAAGAGTCTGAGTGCAACTTAGTGTGTTGTTGAAAGGCTCACATTAGGAGCTAAAATCTTGCCTAGCCACATCTTTGACTAAAAAAAGGATAAACCCTCAATCACCTATGCATGTATAACCCCTAGGATAAGTATAACCGCAAGACTCTTATCTCATTAGATAGTAATCAACTATTGTCGCTCTTATTTAGTTTCACAAGATAATTTTGGACAAACACATTTTAAAACATACCCCCAAAATTTAATTTATATTTTATTTTAAGAGTACCTTACGGGTCAACATTTAGTAACTTTCAACATACATAGGATTTGAAAACTAGTTACACTTCTCTTGGATTTGACCCTAACTCAAGTTTCTGTATTATATTAACAACGATCATCTTATCCTAAAATAATGGAGTAAGTTGAGCATAGTCAATGATGATATTGATTATTTATACTCGGTATAAATTTTGTGTGTGGCTATGATATTGATGATTTTGATGATATTTAATCAGCAAGGATGGAGTATATTTCTGATGATATATACCTGGTAAAGTTGGAGGATGATTATGATGATATGTGCCCAGCATGTTTGGAGGATGATTATGATGATATATACCTGGTAATGGCGGAGGATGATTATGATCATATATACCCAGCAAGGCCAGATGATGATTATAAAGTTATATATTCGACAAGGAAGAGGATGATTATGATGATATATACCCAGTAAGGCCTGGGGATGATTATGATGATATATCATGATATAATTATTATAATATAATGATGTTGGGGTGTGAGATTTCCGATCGAGCTAAGTTGAAAATAAGAAAATGGTTGTAATATGGCAAGATATGTCTAGATTTTAGAGAAACATTGATTAGTTGAGAAATATTTATTAGTTGCTATATAATGATTAGTTGAGAAATATTGATTAGTTGATAAATATTGATTAGTTCATAAATATTGATTTGTTAAGAAATATTAATTAGTTGATAGATATTGATTAGTGGAGAAATATTGATTAGCTGATAAATATTAGTTAGTTGATAAATAACGACTACTCAATAAGTGATGTTTAGTTGATAAAGGATGATTTATTGATACATAAGGACTAGTTTTACATGATGGTTAGTTGATAAGTGTTGCTAAATTTATGAATGATGATTATGGTAAATCGATGATTATTATAAGGAATAACTTAGACAAATTCCAATTATATTTATGAGAGTTGAAAAGTGATGGTGGTGGGTTATTCTATCTGGTTTGTACCTTTCTGGCTTATGGGTTATTGCGATGAGTTATTTATTTTTCTGCTCTAATTGGTGTATGGGAGCTAATTTTGTAATTATGATTGCATGTGTTGGTGCTTTATGTTATGTTATGATAATATTTTGGTCATATATTTGTTTATGTATTGTGATGTTGGAGTTATTTCAGGTTCATTTCCTTACTTTGACTTAGTTAAGTTTTCTTGCATTCTATAATTCTTATATCATAATATAGCACAGTTGACCGATGATGCCTACTGAGTACCTGTTGTTTTGGTACTCATATAAAATTTTGTATCTTTTGGGTGCAGATTCAAGTACTAGTTTCCGTAACTGATTTATTTTTGTATGGTGTTGATAATCGGGGATAGGGTGAACTCTTGGAGTCTAAGTCGCCCATTTCTTTCTATCTTTCTATATTTAGTCTTTAGTTTCAAGATAGATGTATTGACTATTCTATACTTATAGGTTGTATTTCTATTTCTAGATGCTCTTGTACTGTCTCCTTTAGGTTATGGGATGGTATTTATATAGTGAATACTATTAAACAATTTCTATTATCTTGTTTATTTATTGTGTTGGATTGCCTATTAATCTTTTTTGGGGCATTTCCACTAAGTTAACCCATTGTACTTAACTTCAGGTTACCTTTTGCTTACCTATTAGTGGGATAGAGTAGGTTCCATTATGTCTAATGAATCAGGTCGTGACAAATTAGTATCAGAGCCTAGGATACACCGATCAAGTATCTAGTAGAGTTCCTGGAGAATGATGCCGTTCATTTGCTATCTTTAGGATGCTATGGGATATTCTTTACCTTTTTCCCTTATATCGTGCTGAGACTATGCGTTCGTTTCTAGAAAATTCCTTTGACTTCACCTTTTTGCAGATGGCTAGGACAGGTGCTACTGCTATATGACATAAGGGTCTCAAAATCAAGCATAGGGATCCTTCTTCTATTTATTGATGATCCAGAGGTTATGGATAGCTATGAGATGTGTCCCCGACTAGGGGTCAAGGTAAGTCGCCTTCACCATACTCTATTTCATCTCTGTAGCCAGAGATTCTTCTAGCTCAACAAGTGATGGTCCAGGGACCAACCAAAGCTCCACCAAGGTTTATTTCTTCTTTAATGCTCAGAGTTGTGTTGGCTTAAATTTTTGGATTAGTTGTCGATGCATTGTCTAATGGTGTACAGTCTACAAATCAGAGTGATATAGAGGAAGTGTGCAACCTATATTTGTGGCTTCGAAAGTATTTGTTACTCCTATGCCAACAGTTTCTTTGTTGGTAAATACTAAGCAAGTGGTTGCCCAACTTGCTATGTCTGACGAGGAACAAAAGATATTGGGTAAATTCTTGAGATTGGATCTGCCTAAGTTTTTTGGCTCTTTATGTAAGGATGTGTATGAGTTTTTGATTACTTGTGAGGATAGGCTCTGTAATTTTGGCTTCGTTGAGACTCGTGCTATGGATTACACCATATTTCAGTTGGACTTGGCTGCTCAACATTGGTTTAGAGGTTATAAGGATTCTATACTAGATGGATCTTCTTTTTTGACATGGGATTAGTTTTTTGAGATGTTCTTGGAGAAGTATATGCCTCACATCCTTAGGCATTAGTTCTCTAGAGTGAAGCAGGGATCCATGACTGTTGCAGAGTCTGAGGCTCATTTCCATGAGTTAGCTAGCCATATGACTTCCATTCTGGATATTGAGAATGTGAGAGTTTGTTTGTTTGTCAGAGGGTTGAGAATTCCCTTCGTAAGTATACTCAGAGTTTGTTTCCTATAGGCAGTCCTTTTATTAATGTTCCTTATCATGCTTTGCTTATGAAGGAGATGTATATTGAGGCTTGTGGGGGCAGTGACAAGAGCCTTAGATATCAGGCATTTTCAGTGAGAGCCATAATAGTTTCTAATTCACAATTATCCATTTTTATTGTAGATATCCTCTGCATCCATATTATCTGTCTCAAAGTCAACCTAGTCGACCTATTAAGGCTGTGCTTTAGATTACTGATGAAGATCAGTCTAGTGCTAGTAATCACCCTAGTCAGGGCAATGGTCAGACTTCAAGTGGTGCATCTTGTGGTCATCTAGATGTGGTGGTTATTCTTGTTAAGTCGAAACTATTGGTTCGTGTTTAGATCAGGTGTCATGTTATAGTTTTGGACCTTTGGTCACACTTTGTGAGATTACCCTAGTCATGGGAAAATTTTTGTTTCATCTTAGAGTGATCCCCCTATTAGGGCAGTTTATCTCTTATCTAGAGGTGGTTTTAAGGGTCATAGGGGTGGTTTCCATGGTACTCGAGAAGGTTCTCAAGCAGGAAGGACATGATTTTGGTCAGCAACCCATCTAGGTGGCGAGCATGGTCAGTTATATATGGTAACTTCTAGACCCGAGGCTATCTTCGGATGTTGTTGTTACAGGTAAAATTTTAGTATGCCATTAGTTAACCCTTTTTTATTTGATACGAGATCCACTTATTCTTGTGTTTTTACTTATTATTCTCTATGGTCAGAGATATCTTGGGATTTAATAACTGTGTCCTTGCATGTATCTACTCTTGTAGGTGATTCTTTAGTAGTGGATCGAGTGTTCAAATTATTTATTGCGACTGTTAGTGATGTTGATACTCATGTTGATCTTATTGTTCTGAATATGGAGGATTTTGATGTAATTCTAGGCATGGATTAGTTATCCCACTACCATACAGTCATGGATTATTTTTCCAAAACTGTTACCTTAACCATTCCCGGTGTACCCCTAATAGTGTGTCCAGGAGTTATTAGCTGCGAGACAATAGGGATTATTTCTAATATGTATTCTAGATACATATTTTGAGGGGTTGTGAATCTTATCTCACTTACAGTTGTGATTCTAGTATGGAGAGTCCATCGGTTAACTCGTTTATTATCGTTCGTGAGTTTCCTAATGTATTCCCTATCTACTTGCTGAGTATACCCCTTGTCCATGAGATTAAGTTTGCTATTGATCTCGATCGTATCACCCGACCTATTTTATAGCGCCTTACTATATGGCTCCTAATGAGCTTAAGGAGCTGAATTCTCAGCTTCAGGATCTTCTTGGTAAGGGTTTTATTCGACTGAGTGTATCTATTTAGGGAGCTTCTGTGTGGTTTGGAAAGAAGAAAGATGGCTCCATGCATATGCGCATTGATTATAGTAAGCTGAATAAGGTCGTGATAAAGAACCATTATTCTATTCCTCGAATTGATGATTTGTTTGGCCAGATTCAGGGAGTAACAGTGTTTTCTAAGACTAATTTGAGATCAGTTTACCATTAGTTGAGAATTCAGGCTGAGTATATCTTGAAGACAACCTTTAGGACTTGTTATAGTCATTATGAGTTTTAGGTGATGTTTTTTGGGTTGAATAATGCCCCAACCGCATTTATGGATTTGATGAATCGAGTGTTCAAACCTTATTTGAATTCATGTGTGATTGTGTTCATAAAAGACATCCTTCTGTATTTAAGGAGTAGAGAAAAACATGTGCAACTTTCAAGGATTATTCTCCAAACTTTAAGAGATCATGTGGTTTTTGCCAAGTTCCCTAAGTGTGAGTTTTTGCTATAGTCGGTGAAATTCCTTGGGAATGTGTTGTTTAAGGATAGTTTTATAGTAGACCTAGCTTAGATTGATGCAATTCATTATTGGGCTAAACTTACATTTCCAACTGAGGTTGTGGCTTTAATTGTTTGGCTGGTTATTATAGATGATACATTGGGGGGTTTTGCTACTATTTCAGCACCTATGACTAGATTGACTTAGATAGGGGTTCCTTTTCAATGGTCCAAGAAGTGTGAGTCGATATTCAAAAAGCTCAAGGATTTTCTTACTTTAACTCCTATTCTAGCTCTTACTATATAGGGTGAGGGATTCACAATGTATTATGATGCTTCTGGCATTAGTCAAGGTTGCATTTTAATGCATCAGGGTCATGTTATTGCTTATGCTTTGAGATAGATTAAGTTTAATGAGCGTAACTACCCTACTCATTATTTAGAGTTAGAGGCAGTAGTTTTTGTAATTAAGATTTGGAGGCATTATCTCTATGGTGTGCATTGCAATATTTTCACCGATCATTGTAGTCTTTAACATATTATGATCCAGTGGAAGCTTAACGCACATAGATGGATCGAGTTGCTTAAGGATTATATCTCTAACTTGCATCATCCCGGCAAGTCTTATATGGTAATGAATGCCTTGAATCAAAATACAGTGAGTATGGATAGATTGGCTTGTATTTAGTTTCTCAAAGGCCATTCACATGGGACATTCAGTCCATAGCCAACTAGATGGTTTGCCTTGATATTTCAGACCCTAGGAGGATTCTTGCTAGTTTTGAGGCAAGGTCTTCGCTATTTGAGTAGATTTGGGATTGTCAGTTTGAGGATAGCAAGCTTTGCTTCCTTCATGATTAGGTGTTGAGTGGTGAGACCGAGAGAAACATATTAGATTTTGAGGAAGTGTTGAGGTTTGATGGCCGTATTTGTGTTCCGAGAATTGATGACTTGATCTAGTTGATTCTTCTTGAGGCTCATAGCTCTAGATATTCTATTCATCCGACCATAACTAAGATGTATAGAGGTTTGAGACAATATTATTGGTGGAGTGGCATAAAGATAGATGTGGCAAATTTTGTATCTCATTGCCTTTCTTGTCAGCAGGTGAAAGTCGGGCATCAACGATTATGTGGTTTGATTTAGAGATTGCCCATTCCCGAGTGGAAATAGGTGCGAATTACCAAGGATTTTATTAATGGTTTTCCTCACACATCTAGTGGTTCCAATGGTATTCTGTTCATCATGGATAGATTGACCAAATCAACATATTTCATTCCTATTCAGATGTCCTTAAGTGTTGAGAGGTTAAACCACATCTATGTTGATGTGCTATAGAAAATAGCACTTTCGATGCTTAAAAATATGAAAATATGCAAGTTTTTTTGGTTATTTTGTTAGATATGATGTATTTTGGGTATGTTTTATAGGCAACTAGGGTTTAGATGCTAAGTTTGTGGAAAATATGAAAAATGGATATTTTGTCTACTTACTTGATCAAGTTTGGATATTCGTGACACTTTTAGAATGTATGTGACCAAAGCATGTGATGAAAGTTGAGGATTTGATGATTGGCTGCAAGTATTAGAAGGCCTGACACTTACCTATGTCAACAGGTGGACCACTTGTAGAACATGTGGTTCGTATAAGACAAAGGTAAGTACTGGAATTGAAGATCCAGAGAGTAAAAGAGCTGAAAAAGAATTTTCGGCACTTACCTATGTCAACATTCATACAACATGTAGCATATGTGGACTGCATGTGGGTAAGGTATGTTCTAGAATCCCAAACTCCAGAGAGAAGAAGCCACAAGAATTTTTTCTGGCACTTATAGGTGTCTATATGAATCCAACCTCAGGCCGCATGTGTCACATGCGCCCAAGGCCATACAACATGTGGACACTAATAAGTAGCCACCGATCCATTTTTTCCTTTTTCATTTGGGATTTATTTTAGGGTTTTATCATGTACTATAAATACCCCTTATGTGTTTTTAGTAGAAGTTACACACTCTTGATACATACAAACATATTATGATTCTGAGATTTGATTTTGGTCATAGAATTCTCTTGTCTTGCTTTTGGTTGATTAATTCAGCTGAAGTTTTAGGTTTTAACTTGTGATTATTGTGATTTCACCTTATGCTTTCACTTATGAATGTTGTTGATTTCTTCACAAGCATGAGCAGCTAGAAACCTATAGCTAGGGTTATGAAAACCCTAGCGGATTCGCAAAGTAGGGGAAATTCTATTGTTGTTCTGAACCGATACCTATGCATGCATTGTATTGTCTTTACTTTAATAGATTTCTTAGTGGTTGCAAATCTTAATATCTTGCCTAGATTATTGCTACTTACTCTAAAAGAGGAGTAGTGACTATGAAAAGAAAACTACAATAGTGATTTGAAGTTTAACTGTTCATCCACGCAACTAGGTATTATCTAAGTAAGATGGTTAGATATTATCTAATAACTAGAGACTCAAAAGGTGACAGTTATCTGGGATCAAGATAAGGGTTAGTAAGGCGACATCCTGAGACTTAAACGGTAAAGGGTGAAATCCATCAGCTCATCAAAAAGACTGTTGATAGTACATAACTAACAAATTCTGCATGTAAGGTATCGGGTTGGTTCAATAAAGCACAATAAGACTATGGAGTCTAAAAGCAAAGGGGAACTTAATCCTAGTGTTCATCTACGACTGATTACATCTGAAGTTGATATTAGCTGCTAGTTTGATATTGATACTCAAATCCCCCCAACTACTTTTTCAGTATTGCCCATTGATTTCAATAGATGAAAACCATAATTCTATGGATTCCCTCAAAATTTCCCCCCAACCATTCTTGGGTTATTATATTTGACAGCGACTGCATAATCTTCAGAGTGAAGGTGTAGCTTGGAGATTATTATATTCTTGCACCGTTTCCATGGAATATGGTATTGAGTTATGAATTGAGGTTCTTGTAGTTTTCGGGTCCTTTTGTTTTTATTCTTAGTTGGTTATATGCCAGTGTATGCCTAACACATGTAGTAGAGGTAATCCTTTTCTACAAGTGAATCCTAATCCATAGAGAATCCTACAAACACCCAGTAGGATGACAAAATTGAAAAAAAATAACATTTCAAAAGGGTTCATGATGATGTGTCTCCCCTTTATTCATAAGGAGTTTATGACATTATTGATCAGCAGATGAGGGTTCTTTTAGAACAAAACATTAATGAGAGTAGGGCAATAGAAGAATCCCAATAGATAGCTAGGGAGACAGAGCTTGCTGAGTAGAGACAAGAAGTAGACCACAGAGCAACACTTAGTGGAAATTGAAATAGAGTTAGAGGTGGCCGTCCTCAAGTGATCCCAACATATCAGTATGTGTAGTCATATGAGGATGATGAAGAGGATCTGGGGAACGTTGAGCCAGTAGAGACTGGAGCCATTAGACTACAGAGACCTAATGTCATGTTTAATATCTCTAGTGCTATGATCCAACTCTTATACCTGAAGGGTGTGTTTGTGGGGTTGTCTACAGATGGGGAAAACATGAATTTGACAAATTTTACTGGGATTTTCAATTCATATACCATTCTTGAGGTGGATCAGAAGGTGCTTAGATTGAGGTTATTCCCCTTCTTTCTTAACGGAGAAATATCTTTATGGTTGTGCGAACTTCTAAGAGAATCTATCACTACGTGGAATGAATTATGAATATAATTCTAGAATAGGTTCGTTACTCAATCTAGGGTGTTGCAGCTTAAAGATGAGATTTATAATTTCAGGCAGTTGAAGTCAGAATCTATGTATGAGGCATGGTTTCAGTTCAAGAAGAAGCTTAGGATGGTGCCCAACCTTCAAATTTCAGGGGCAAGCTTGTTGGAGATATTCTATAGAGCCCTGAACATCAATTCTATAGATATGTCAGACACTATCTTTAGAGGAGCCTTTATGAGATTGGGATGGGAGATAGCTTCTCGTATTATGAATCATATTTTGCTAAATTTCTGAGGGTAGCAAACTCGAGAGGTTGAGAGAGGTTCTAGAACTTATATCATTAGAGTTCCTATGAGCACAGAGTGGTTGAGGATGTTGTATCTTAGCATATTTCACTATTATAGACTGATATTTGTGCATTGGCCAAACAATTTGCAATAATAAATTATGCCAAGGTGAATCAGTAGAGGCACAGGGTGCAATCTCTAGAGTATATGAGTCTGAATTTGAGTAGGAGGCAAAGTATTTGGATCATCAATTTGTAGGTTTATGAGCCCAAAGGAAAGGAAACCAAGGTTGGAATTATTATTATAATAAAGACAGAGACTAGAGATGAAGAAATGATTATAATGGAAGGGAGAAAAATATATTCCACTTGGAAGATGAGATGCAGAGTCAAGATTAGAAGAAATGTTGTTTAAACTAATGAAGGTTCAAGAGAGTCAAGAAACTTTACTAAAAGAACTGAAGGCTGATATTTCAAGATTAACCCAAAAGTTTGAGTCACATGCAACTGCTATCAAGAAGTTGGTGCAACAGTATTAGAAGATCTCTTCCAATTTGACTCAAAGATAGCTAGGTGCTCTTCCTAGTGTCACTGTGCAAAATCCTCCAATAATTGCTAATTATCTGGTTATCAATAGTAGGAGTGGTTCTCCACCTGATGGTCATTATGTTCCTACTACTAATGAGCAAAAGAAGGATAATATTGTTATTAATGAACTACTTGTAGCTGAGTTTGAGAAGCTGGCTTATAGTGATAATGATTATGACAGTGAGTATGGTGACAACTGTGTTGCAGATGAGCAAAATTGAGGTGCAATGTTTAGCATGATTTATTATGCATCATCAGTAGAAAAAAAAGGGACCCAGGTGCAGTCTCCATCCTAAGTTCTATTATGTATTTTGATATTAAGTAGGCTCTATATGATTTGGGAGCTGGAATAAATTTAATGCCACTAGTGATATATAAGGTGTTGGGGTATGGAGTACTCAGTCATACATCTTCAAAGCTGTTGATGGATGATTCATCTGTAAAAGAGCCAGTGGATATTTTGTATGAAGTAGAAGTAAGGATGATAACCTTCACCTACCTAGCATATTTCATGATTTTAGACTGTAAAGTGGATGCCCAAACTCTGATTATCTTGGGTATATCCTTCTTATAAACTGATCAGGTGTTGATTGATATAGACTTGGAGGAGATCACCTTCAAATTCAATGATGGAGCAAATAGTGTTTAATGTGTGCATAAAAGTACAACAGCTAGACGATATACGAGTAGTGTCTGTGATAGATACTATTAAGTAGGATATTGTTATAGAGGCTAATATGCCAAAAATACAAGGTGTTGAGGAGAGAATAGAGGTGATGGCTACATAACTACCAATTTTTGAGACTAAGGTGGCGACATTATATGAGCAGATATGGCCATGGGTACAGATAAGGGTGGTCATTTCAGCCTATTTTTATGAAAAGAGTTCATTTAACCCATATTTATTGAATTGGATCACTCATATTTCAAATGGGTAAATATGGACTTCAACTCATTTTAAATGCTCATACAAATATGGACAAAATGGGCAAAATATGGGTACCCATTTAAACACAGATATCACCTACCTATGCTTTAAATTTTTTTTTTTTCTTCTTTTCTAGTTTCTTTTCTTCTTCTTTTTTGTTTTTTCTTTCTTTTTTTTCTTTAATTTACTTTTTTTCTTTTGCATTTTTTTTCATTTTTTACTCGTTTCTTATAATTTCTTTTTTTTATTTCTCATCTTTTCATCTATTTTTTTATTTCTTTTTCTTTGTATTTTTTTTCATTTTCTCCTTTCTCATTCTTATTTCATCATTTGTATTTGCTTGAGACATACATGGGTTAATAAATATAAACTTCTAATTATCTCATTTAGCCTATACAATTCATAGCATCTCTTATCAATTAAATATAATCTATATATAGTCTCTCCCTTTTATTATTATTTTTTTCTATCTTTTATTTCTCTTTTTTTTTCTTTCTTTTCTTCTTTTAATTTACTATTTTTTCTTTCTTTTTTCCTTTAATTTACTTTTTTTTCTTTTTCATTTTTTTTATTTTTTTCCACTTATTTTTTCCTCGTTTCTTACACTTTTTTTCTTTCTTATTTTCATCAATTTTTTTCTTTTTCAATTTTATTTATTTTTCTTCGCATTTTTTTTTGTATTTTCATTTCCACCTTTTTCATTCTTGGTTTGTTATTTTTGTCATTTTTCTTCCTTTTTTATATTCTTTTCCTCATCTTTTTTTGTCATTGCATTTTATATTTTATATATTTTTTACTGTAAATTTATTTGTATCATACTATATATTTCAAATAAATTTATTATTTGTATTTGTATTGTTCAATTTATATCATTAATTTGTATCAATATATATAAAATATAAGTGTGAATTATATAAAATATATATGACAGTGCAAACTATAAAATACAAATATGAGCTTGAAGTCTAAAAAATAAATACAAATATACAATTGTATTAAGTAAGCTCGGTCCATCTTTATTCCATTTCATAAAGATGTACTTCTTTATTGATTTGTGTACTTCTTGCGACTGCTATAGATATTTGGTTTGACGAATGTAATTCTAAGATCTTTCTGGATACTATCTTTGTATCTGTTCATTAGGTGGAGTCCACTTGAGTGTACTTAAAAAAATTATATATGTTGGACGAATATAAACCAATATGCGCTTATGATATTTTTGTTATCATAAAAAAACCAAAAAAAATAAATAAAGAAAACAAAAGAGAGGTAGAAGTTGGAGATAAAAGAGAAAAAAATCGTAATGAAAAAATTGAATAAAAAAATACAAAAAAAATCAGAAAGAAAAAAATAATGAAAAAAGAGAAAAGGAAAAAGAAAAAAAATAATGATGAATACAAATATTCTGAATGGTTATGATATCTTAGTCATCATTCATAATTTGTACTCGACTTAATCATCTTCTTCAAAAATAAAAAAAATAAAAAATATAAAATAAAACCAAAAAAGAAAAAAAAGAGAAAGAAGTAAAAAAAAAGAAAACTAGAAAAAAAGGAGACTAAAAAGGAAAAAAGAAAGAGAAGCAAAGGGTAGAAATAGAAGAGAGAGAAAAGATGAAAAAGAATGAAAAAAAAAGAAAAAAAAAGAAAACTAGAGGCTATATATAGAAGAGAGAAAAAAAACTAAAAAGAAAAAAATTTAAAAAAAGAAATGGGAAAAAAGTCAAATTGATATGATATAGAAGTTTTAAGTTTTTGATTTTAGGAGATAAAAGGGGTTGGAACCATTTTTACCCAATCCATATTTATCCATATTTATATGGGCAGATTGCAATCCAAACCATTTTTGCTCGATCCATATTTAACCTGTTCAAATCCAATCCAATCCGCTCGTTTGCCACCCCTAGGTACGGACTACAGTAGAGACGACAGAGGCTAAACTGCAGTCTGTGCATCAAGCTATGATATTAGATTTATGAGCTAAGTTGCACTAATGTATAGATGTGTTTGAGGGTCCAGTATCAGCCCGATTCAGCAGGATTGAGATGCCGAATCTAGGAGACATTAGGGAGGAGGTAAAGCTACTTCGAGCAGAGGTATGCTTTCTTACTAAGAGCCACATATCATCCATCCTGCCAGTTGTATCCCCAGTTGTTCATCCATCACCTCTGCATGGTCCCAAATATTTTGATTTATTTATGGAAAATGATGTGGCAGTCCCCATAGTTGGGACCAAGAGAGGCCAAGAGGGGAATTGTAGAATCCGGACAGGCCATACGAGTAAGCCTTAAAAAGGGCCACCCATGATTTGAAAGAGACTGCATTTGTTGATAGGCAGAGGCATGTCGAGATAGCTATGGGTGTACCATCTCGAAGTGCACCATAACCATTATGGCCTCTACTAGTGGACATACACTCATTTGGGGATTCTCATAAAACGGACGCCTAGTGTATCCTATGTATATCCTTATTCCCTTAGTTTAATATTATTTTTGCACAATGGGGATAGTAAATAATTTTTAGTTAGGGGTGCGGTATACAATAGCCGCTGTGGGTTTTTGTTGTCGTTCTTCCTTTCCTATAGGCTGCGGTATGGTTGTATAATTGACATGTCTAGGTTAAAATCTTTTTTGTATTGTGTTGAGTTTTTGTGTAATTAGGAGATGTTTAAGTATTTAGGGTAGTTGTCATATTATTTTATTTTTTTTTTGGAAAAATGATACCACTCCAAAATTTTAATTTAGAACTGTGCAAATGTATATATGTGTGAATATTATAGATCTTGTTAAGGCATTTGATTAGGAACATGATAATCACTTGCTATCAATTTCATGAATCGAATAAGTAGTAGTGTATAATATTGACTCTGTGGCATTTATGTGTGAGATGTTAGGGATGGGTGTGGTAGCAAAAGAAAACCAAAAAAGAAATAGAAAATTGTGAAAAAGTGAAAAAAGAAAGAATAAAAGACCACTCAATCTGAATGTGCAATAAAGAATACAAAAGGAAGAAATAAGGGTGGAATAAAGAGAAATATAATTAATGAGTGGACCCTAAAAGTAGTATAGTGACAAGGAGGCTTAGTCACTTGATATGTCTATATGTACCATATCAACTCCCAAGCCTACATTACAAGCCTAGAAAAGTCTTATAGTGATCCTAACTTAACTCTCTTAATGCTAAGGTAAAGAAAATAAAAGCAAGACTATGGTATTTAATGAACATTGATTGGAACTTCTTTTCTAAGTGTAAGTGTTCTTGACTGTCCCTGCATTGACATGCATTATTTCATATGTTTGGGTGGAACTTCTTAGCTATGAGGCCACATAAGTCATTTTGCTAGTCGTTTACGTGTTTGGATAGTGTAACTTATACATATGCATTATTATTTATTCCTAATGTAATGCCTTACCTTGATCCCATTATGCCACATTGTTGTGCTTCATATTTATAGACAATTGGTTTTGAAAAGTAAAGATAGGAGGGGGTGTTGTGATTTGAGCTTAAAGTGTTGATTGACTACCTTGAATAGCTTAGATTCTCCTAGTTAAGCATCGTGTTTTATCTTATAATGTTAAGTTACTTGAGAACATGCAAACGTTCTAAGTTGAGGGTGTTGATGTGCTATAGAAATATAGAAAATTCAACACTTAAAACTATAAAAATAAGCAAGTTTCTTAGGTTGTTTTGTTAGATATGATGTATTTGGGGTATGTTTTGTAGGATACTAGGTTTTTGATGCTAAGTTTGTGAAAAAAGATGAAAATGGTGTTTTTGTCTACTTACGTGATCAAGTTTATGTATCCGTGACACTTCTCAGATGTTCGTTACCAAAGTATGTGATAAAAGTTAATGATTTGAAGCTTGGTTGCAAGTACCGGAAAACCTGGCACTTACCTATGTCTATATGTGGAATATGTGTAACTTATGTGGTCTGTATAGTACTAAGGTAAGTATAAGAATTGAAGATCAAAAGTATGAAAGAGATGAAAAAGAACTTTCGACACTTACCTGTGTCAACGCGTGGATCACATATAACAAATATGGACTGCATGTGGGTAAGCTAAGTGATAGAATTCCAAAATATCGAGAGATGAAGTTGCATGAATTTTTACTGGCACTTGTAGGTGTCTACATACACCTACCCTCAGGCCGCATGTGGCATATGCGCCCAAGGACAGGATGCATGCGGACACTGATAAGTGGCCACCGACCCCTTTTTATCCTTTTTTGTCCATGCTTTGATTTTAGGGTTTTCTCATGTACTATAAATACACATTATGTGTTTTTAGTAGAAGTTGCACACACTTGGTACTTACAAACATATTTTGATTTTGGTCATGGAATTCTCTTGTATTGATTTCGGTTAATTAATTTAGTTAAAGTTTTGGGTTTTTACTTGTGATTTCATATTATGCTTTCAATTATGAATGTTGTTGATTTCTTCACAAGCATGAGGAGCTAAAAACCCATAGCTAGGGTTGTGGAAACCCTGCAGAATTGACGAAGTAGGGGAAGTGCTATTGTTCTTCTAAACCAATACTTATTCATGCATTGTAGTGTCTTCAGTTTAATATATATCTCAGCGATTGAAAATGTCAGGATCCCACCTAGATTATTGCTACTTACTCCAAAAGAGGAGTAGTGACTAGGAAAAGACAATTACAATAGTAATTTGAAGTCTAACTGTCTAACCACACTACTAGGTATTATCTAAGTAAGATAGTTAGCTATCATAAAATAACTAGAGACTAAAATGGTAATGGGTAACTAAGATCAAGATAAGGGTTAGAAAGGCGACATCCTAAGACTTAAAAAGGTAGAGGGTGAAATCCATCAGCTCTTCCAAAATCCTGTTGATGGTACATAACTTATTAGATTCTATATACAAGGTATCAGATTGGTTCAATAAAGCATGAAAAGCCTACAGAGTTGAGAATCCAGGGGGGACTCAATCCTAGTGTTCAGCTACGACTGATTACATCCAAAGTTGATATTAGCTACTAGTTCAATATTGATAGTCAAATCCCCCCAATTACTTTTCCAGTTTTGCCTACTGATTACAACAACTGAGATCCATAATTCTATGTATTACCTTGGGATTTGACCCCAACCTTTGTTGGGTTACTATATTTGACAGTGAACACATAATCTTCAGAGTGAAGGTGTAGCTTAGGCATTATCATATATGCATGAGGTAGTCCATTTGAATGGTGTGCCCATATTTATTATTTCATATTGGGTTTTTTTATTACTTCTAGCTTTTGGAAAGCTTTTCAGGAGGAGTTAGGTACTTAGGGGAATCTGAGTATAACCTTTCATCCACAAAATAATAGCCACTCTAAGAGGACTATTCAGGTGCTTGAGGATATGCTCTGAGCCTATGTTATGGATTGTGGAGGCCAATGGGAGGATCACTTAGCCATGGTAGAGTTTGATTATAACAATAATTATCATTTGAGTGTTGAGATAACACTTTTTAATATTTTGTATGATACGAGATATCGTTACCTTATTGGATGGTTCGAGACTCCCAAAATTCGACAATATGGAACTAATTTTCTTCAGGAGTTGTGGATATATTTATAGAGATTTAGGATAATTTGAGAGAAACTCAGAGTAGAAAGAATGCCTATACAGATAGTAGGCTTTATCCCTTAAGATTTGGAGTTGGTGATCAAGTATTTCTCCAGTATCACCCAATGAAGGGTGTGATGAGGTCTGGGAGGAAGGGAAAGATCATCCCTAAATCTATTGGACCATCGAGATTCTGTGCGTACTTGGTAAGGTGGCTTATGATTTTGCTTAACCTCAAGATTTTGTTGTTGTCCATCTTGTTTTCCATGTTTGATATTGCAGTGGTGCATTCATGATCCGTCTCATATGTTTAGATGGGACTCAGTCCAATTGGATTAGCTGTTGACCTTTGTGGAGAAAAAAATGCCCATTTTGGCTAGTGATGTTAGGAGGTTTAACACTAGGGAGATTCCCATAGTTAATTTTTAAGGGAGGGACCGCCCAATGGAGGAGGCCACTTGGGAGATTGAGAGTGATAAGCGGATGCAGTGTCCTAACTTGTTCAAGACTTCATATGCAATATTATACTTTTATAGACGGAAGATCCTTTAGTAGTGGATATTATATAATAACCCTTCAGGTCATTTTTCATATTTTTTCTTATTTTCACTATTAGTTCTTCTCTATAAATGCCTTAAGTCATTTATAACTTCCTGGAACAACAATTAGGTTACCGGACATTTCATATGGTTTTTAGAGTCAATTCCCTATTTTAATGTCTTTGCTGGTTTTAAATAGCCACCGATCAAAAACATCAGTTAAACAACCTCAGATTAAAATTCTAACTATTCCGGTAGTTTCATAATATTGAATTTAGGCAAGGAGGCCTCTTTGTTCAATCCCAAAGAACCCAAGCTTATTTTGACATATTGGTGGGAAAGTTAAGAAATTAGAAATTGGTTATGGGACCCATATTTTGTTGAAACATCCGTGGATGGAAATTTTATCTATGACATTGAGTCTGAAACAATGAATTTGATATGGTTACATAGTTTTTTTTATGTATACGGGATTCCGAACAAATCTCGAGCACCCGGTTGTAGTCCATTCTGGACTTGGGAAAAAATCTTGTGCATTAGGTTTTTGCGCACCACAATAGTGACTCTTTGGACCATGATCACAACATGATAGAGTAGGTCTAGATATTGCTATTCAATACTGATTATCGCAATTACAACTCATGTGGCAGTAGAAAGGTATCGCTATCGCAATAGCCCAGGTTGTGATAGCGGAACCCGAGGGTTTAGGCTGGGTTAGAATATACCCCTTTTTTGTGAATTTTCCCATTATTTATCTATTCCTTGAGATCTTAAACCCTAAATAGTAAGGTTAAGTAGGATTGAAGCTTGTGGGTGATTATGAAGATTGATTAACACTTATTTTCGCAATTATCTACCAATTTGAGGTAAGAATTCACCCTTTTCTTGTATATTTTCTTTATTTGTTGTTCAAAACCCCCAAAACTTTGAGGGGATTGATTTTATCCCTAATTTAGCTTTGATTTCACTTATTTTTAGGTTAATGATTCCTTGAGCATGTGAGAAGGTTGGGTTGGATCGGAAAACACAATTTTTGTGAGTCGAACCCACATGGTATTTTGATTTGATTTTTTGATCCAAAGAACAATGGTGCAATATGGATATCTCTATTCTCGTATTTATGAGTACAATATTATTTTAATATTTTAACATCTTGAAGAAGCTTGTCGGAAGTGAAAAGTTGCGATTTAGTGGATCTTGTGAGTTTCTTCAGCATCCAGGTAAGCTAGGTTTTACCCCTAGTTAGATTGAGCTAATTCATAGTATGTTTATGATATTGGGTTATATTTCGGATGGGATTTTGGTGTTGGTGTGATGAATTTAAATACTTGGGTTAGTTTGATCATTTACGCTACTTTTAGTATCGTTTTGGGCATTATTAGCTTAGTTATTCCAATAATAGGTGAAATTGACCTTGTAGGCTCTTGTTAGGATGGAAATACCTTAGATACTAAATTAATGAGAATATTTCCCTGTTCACTTGAGTTTAGGATGAAACTTTCTCAAATTGCCTTACTATGGTGGAATTGATCTAGTTGCTCTATATAAGGAGAAATCACTATCCTAGAACTAGTTGTGGTTTGTTCAAAATCTAATATTGAATTTATATAACTTATCCTAGTTTAAGGTAGATATAACTTGGTAAATTATTTTGAGGATTAGAAGTGGGAACTTCGATGAAGCTTAGGCCAAGACTTGTGATAGTTATTAAAGACCCTTGATAAGCCTGCGTACATCATGAAAGATGGTTACTCAGTGATATTTAGATGGATTGGTACCTATTGGTTATGATAAATGATGTTGGAATAAATGCTTAAATAAATATGTTATATATATATAGATTATTGGTTAAGCTTATGATGTGCTATTGAAATGCTATTGTTTTGGCTATATGTTAGGCTAAGAATATACTATTGAATGAGCCCTTGACTATGATATATTTTAAGCCAAAAATTATGTTATTGACTATGCTGTGAATAAGTTATATATTATGCCATGGATTAAATATTTATCAAGCTATTGATAAGCTATCTATTATGCTAATGATATGCTGTTGATTAGGCTATTGACAAGTTATTTCCTATGCTTCGATAATGCATATTGATTATATTAGTGACCATGTAATTGACTATATTGGTGAATATGTTACGGATTATGCTTAAGAGCAAGCTTATTTAGTATATTGGCAAGCATACTATTGATTATGTTAGAGTTTATAATTTTAATTATGGCTATTGATCATGTTAATATATTATGTTAATGGTTATGCTATGAAATACTCTAATGATTATGATATTGGCTATATTGATGGTGATATTGATTGTTTACACCTGATATAAATCCATATGGTTGCTATGATATTGATGATATATACCCGGCAAGGCCTGTAATGACCCGAGTCTGGGCCCTATCTGCGATGGCCATCCTAAACTATCAAGGATTGAGAGACCCTTGTAATGGCCCAACCTATTAGTGATATTATTCGTTCTGGGTCTAAACCTGCATGACAATAAAATGTGGCACTAGGGAGTAAGGCTTGCTTACTTATATACCCATCATCCTTCCTGTGTTTTGCCGATGTAGGACTCCTTATCCTATGTTGGGTGTTACATACACCCCCCTTATGGAATCAACATCCGAGCTGAGGTTTTCCCCACTGAATGAGATTTGCCTAGACTCAGGACTAAGGTTTTCTCCACCTTATTGGGATATTCATAAACTCATTTTGAACCCTGGTGAATATCGATAGGGATATCATAAGGGAGACTCTGATACCATTCTTGTCACGACCCGAGTCATCACCCTAGCTGCAACGGGCATCCCAGTGTTACAAGGATGTAGGATGATTAGGGTGATACGTACCTAGCAAGGCTGACTGATTATTATGATAATATATACTTGACAAGGCCATAGGATGATTATAATGATATATACCCAAAGATGGAGGATGATTATGATCATATATACCCTGCAAGGCTAGAGGATGATTATGATGATATGTACCCGAAAAGGACGAAGGATGATTATAATGATATATATATGCCCAACAAGTCTGAAATATGATTATGGTAATATTTATGAGGATATTGTTGAATACCCATACCAATTTGAGTTTGGCTATACGTATTATACTATGATGATATAATTATTATGATATAATGATGTTAGGGTGTGAGATTGACAATCTAGCTAAGTTTAAAATGAGGAATTAGTTGTAATATGGCAATATATGACTAGTTTCTAGAGAAATGTTGATTAGTAGAGAAATATTGATTATTTGATAAATATTGATTAGTTGATAAATATTGAATAGTTGATAAATGTTTGTTAGTTAATAAATAATGTCTTGTCGGTAAGTGATTTTTAGTTGATAAAGGATGATTTATTGATACATGAGATCTAGTGTTACATGATGGTTAGTTGAGAAGTGTTGATAAATTTATGAATGATGATTTTGGTAAATATATGTTTATCATGAAACATGACTTGGAAGAATTCCAATTATAGTTATGAGAGTTGATAAATCACAGTGGTGGTCATTCTATATTGTTTGTACATTCCATGCTTATTGTGGGTTTGGGATGAGTTATTTACTTTTCTGCACCAATTGGCGTATGAGAGCAAATTTTGTAGTTATGATTGCATGTGTTGATACATTATAATATGTTATGATGATATTTTGGTTATCTATTTATTCATGTATAGTGATGTTGGTGATATTTTAGGTTTGTTTCCTTACCTTGACTTAGTTATGTTATCTTGCATCCTATCATTCTTGTATCATGATTTTGCTCAGTTGGACGATGATGCTATTGAGTAGCCAATGTTTAGGCACTCATACTACACTTCTAAACCTTTTAGGTGCAGATCCAAGTACTAGTTGTCGCCATTGATTTATGTCCGTGCATTGTTGATATACGGAGATAGGATAAGCTATTGGAGTTTGAGTCACCCTTTTCCTTCTATGTTTCTATATTCAGTCTATAGTTTTGAGATAGATGTATTAATTATTCTAGATACTAGGGTTGTATTTCCATTTTAAAATGCTCTTGTACTAGCTCTATCAAGTCGTGGGATGGTATTTATGTAGTGACTAACTTTAAACTATTTCTATTATCTTGTATATTTATCATGTTTGATTGCCTATTAGTCCCTTTTGGGGGAATTTCAACAAAGTTAACTCATTGTATTTAACTCAAGGTTACGATTTTGCATACCTACTGGCAGGATAGAGTAGGTGCCCTTATGACACGTAAATCGGCTCATGAAACCAAAACCCAAGGCGCGTCCTCCTTCACCATAACTATAATACCAACAATCCACCTAAAGTGCATAAATTTTTCATCCGATCTAATCTGCTTAGTTATAACTTTCTGCATTTCCTCCATGCAGTGATCAATCTATGAAGTATCTATAGGGAGCTAGAAATTTGGTCCATAAAGGAATTGGGATATCATATGGGCTGAGATGTTGACCCAAATACCATTGATCAATACTGAATATAGAGTGTAACCACCCTTCTACAACATCCCCTATGGAAAAACCCTTTTCAGCTCCATCCGATTAGCTGCATAAGATTCTTGAAACAATACCAAGTTGTATTCCCTATGGGATCAACCCCAACCTAGTTGGGTTACTATATTCTGAAAAAGACCATTTTATCCTTCTAAGGAGGGGTAATTTGGGCATTATAACCCCCATCTTATGGACCCTAGTTAGATGGTCTTGTGAATTTTGCATGCTGGCTACCTTCACCGCATGTAAATTATCCTTGTCTTTTCTCATCCTTTTTCTCTTCTTCACTCTTTCATTTTATTCTTCTTTAGTAGTTTTTTAATTTCCCTTCATGCCCTAAATATCTAACACTCCATTAATAGGGATCTTCTTAATGATAAAGAATATAGGGAATAGCCTCACATGTATATTATTAATTGCAACACAGAGTACAACTAACTTTTCATACATGCCCTCCTAATCTAGGGCCTGACGCCCTCCAGCTTCTGTCTTATCCAATATTCAAATTTGGTAAACTAGGTCTATTACCCCATATCTCACTCCTGATCTCATTCTTCACCCAAGGTTGTATCTCCTACTCAATGTTTTTCACTCGTCGTTCAAGGGTTCTTACTCTCTTCAGCACTGTAGTTAGGAACTCCTGTGGGAATAAAATATAGCCACTTAAAAGTGGACTTGATGTGGAAGGTATCATAGTCAGAGGTGGAGTCGAGTCTTGTGAGGAATATGCAGCATTAGTAGAGATTGAGGCTTATAACAGGTAGTCTCTGCAGGGCCGTCACTAAGATCAGTGAAACCCAAAGTGTCAACGTTCATCTGCCTGCTAGCTAGGAAAACTGCCTGAAAAAATGAAGAGCCCATCTTGGCCTGCACTATTGAGTTAGAAAAATCACAAATCTATGCTCCTATGGACCATAAAGAACTAATAATCATCCAAAATTTCCTATACCCCCTCCTCCTTACAAATCTGCATCAATAAACATAGGTGGACAAGGTGGTATCAGTACTCACCTGATCACAGATCTCTCTCGCTATGATCTTGGCTACATCAATCTCGTAGACCACCATAATTCCCCAAACCAGTGAAGCTCTTTTTAGAATTCTATCTCCCATGGTGTGAATCAATCTATCAGACCAACATTCACCAAGCCTTATCCATAAAGCTCAAAGTTCCCTATGTAATCTGTGTTTAAGGGCCCACACATAATCACCCTTCAGGTAATTTTCTATATTTCTCATTATTTTCATCGTTAGAGCTTCTTTATTGGTACCCCAAGTCATTTATGACTTTTTGGAACAAACAGTTCGGTTACTGTGCAGCTCATTTGATTTTTAGAACCAATTCCTAATTTTACAGTCTTTGTTGGTTCAAATGACCATCGTGCGAAAACATTTCTTAAATGACCTTGAATGAAAATTTTGACTATTCCATTATCTCCAAAATGATGATTTTAGGCTAGGAGGACTCTTGATTCGGGTTTGAAAGCACCCGGGCTCATTTCGACCTATTGGTCAAAAAGTTTAAAAATTTGAAAATTGGGTGTGGGACCCATATTTTATCGAAATGACCTCGAATGGAAATTTTGACTACTTCATTAAGTCCAAAAATATTGAATTTAGTATGATTACATAGTTTGTTTGCATATTTGGGATTTTGAATGAATCCCGAGCACCCTGTTGAAGTCCAATACAGACTTAGGAAAAAATGTGGTGCATTAGGTTTCTGGTGTACCGTGATAGCGGCTCTTTGGACCATGACTGCGATTGCGATTGCTTACTGATGGTCACTATCGCGACTCGTGTGGCAACAGAAAAGTATCACAACTGCTGTAGCTCGAGTCACAGAAGCGGAACCCGAGGGCTTGGGCTGGGTATAAATAGACCCCTTATTTCATGATTTATCCAATTCTTTATCAATTTATTGAGAGATTAAACCCTAACTAGTGAGGTTAAGTGGGATTGAAGCTTATGGGTGATTGAGAAGCTTGATTAACATTTGTTTTCGCGATATATCAATTTGAGGTAAAAATTCACCCTTTTTTAGTAGATTTTCTTGATTGTTCTAAACCCTCAAAACCTTGAGGGCTTGATTTTAGCCCCAATTTATCTTAAATTTGATACATTTTTTATGGTAATGATTCCTTGAGCATGTAAGAAGGTTTGGTTGGTTTCGGAATGCAATTTTCATGAGTGAGACCCACATGGGTTTTGATGTGATTTTTGGACCCAAAGCACAATAGTGCAATATGGGTATCATTATTCTTGTATTGATGAGTAGAATATGATTTTGATAGCTTTACATCTTGCAGAAGCTTGTCGAAAGGAAAAAGTAGTGATTTAGCAAATCTTGTGAGTTTCTTCAGTGTCCAGGTAGACTAGGTTTTACAGTTATATTAAGATAATTCATAGTATGTTTATGATATTGTTTTATATTTGGGATAGGTTTTAGGTGTTGGTGTGATGAATTGAAACACTTGGGATTAGTTCGATCATTTAAGCTACTTTGACTATCGTTTTGGGCATGATTAGCTTAGTAATTTCTATCGTTGTTGAAATTGACCTTGTAGGTTCATGTTATGATGCAATTACCTTAGTTACTCAACTAATGAGAAAATTTTATTGGTCACTTGAGTTTAGGAAAGAACTTGCTCAAATTGACTTACCATAGGTGGAGTTGATATAGTTGTTCCTTATTAGAAGAAATAACTATCCCAGTACTAGTTGTCGCCTGTTCATCATCTAATATTGAATTTAGATACCTTAGCCTAGTCTAGGGTATATATTACTTCATAACTAATTTTGGGGATTAGAGGTGCATACTTCAGCCCACCTTACGCTAAGACTTGTGATAGTTATTGAAGACCCTTGATACGATTGTGTACATCTAAGAAGATGGTTATTTTATGATATTTACATACTTTGGAACCTGTTAGTTATGATGAATGACGTTGAAAGTAATTCTTAAATGATTATGATATATATATGGTTTATTGGTTAAGCTTATGATGAGCTATTGAATATGCTGTTATTTTGGCAACCAAATATACTATTGAATTATCCCTTGACTATGATATTATCTAAGCCATAACTTATATTATTGGCTATGCTATGAATAAGCTATAAATTAGTTCATGGATTAACTATTGATCAAGCTATTGATAAACTATCTATTATGCTAATGATAATCCTTTGAGGCTAGTGATAAGTTATTGCCTATGCTTTGATAATGCATATTTATTATATTAGTGACCATGTAATTGAATATATTAGCGAATACTTTATGGATTATGTTTAAGATCATGCTTATATACAATATTGGTAAGTATTCTATTTATTATGCTAGAGCTTTTGGATTATGATTATTAATCATGTTAATTATTATGTTAATGGTTATACCATTAAATACTCTAATGATTATGCTATTTACTATATTGATGATTGATGAGTGTTAAATTTACCACTCATTGACTTCCAAACTCGTGTACACTACTATGGTTAAATTATGTAAATTAGACAAAATTTGTCATTTGAATGCACTATTTCCCATGGTTTGCCGGTTTTATAGGTAATTGGAAGAAACAAAGTGAAGTAAGCTAAAAAGAGAACAAAAATAAAATAGTTAGTGCAAAAGGTTAAAAAGTCAGAGCAGGGATCGACCCTCAGTTACTGCGATTGCGGTTTGAGGGTCACAATCACGAACAATCAAGACCCAGTCAAATCTTTACAATAGTGATAAGCTCATTACGATTATAGGAGTCACGATCATTATCAGCTAATGGTGATCATGATGGTACGGAAGATTCTAGGGGCAGATTGGTAAATTCACACAGCTGGTTCCAATTCTTAAAAAGGGTAAAACCCTTAAACACTTAAGGGATCATTCAACCAGAATTTAATTTTTGTGTAGAGAATAACCCTACTAATTTAGGAAAGACAATTGTTGCTAAATTTTCCAATAGATTTTAGTTATTAATTGACATTAAAACTTTCAAACTATTTTTTTTTAATCAATGGTAGCATTGGGTGCTAACTTGGATACATTTCCTTTCTCTAAAATCAAAAGTATTTAAATATTTATCTCGAGGTTATGCTTCATTAGGGTGTTAAAGTGTATGGGTTTTGATTTCTAGTCCTAATTATTTGTTCTTGATCTTTGGTTTTGTTACTACTCTTGCTTTTATTAATAGTTGTGGGTGAAAATCCCTATTTGACTTGGATCCCACATAATCCTTAAAAGAGAGACGTGGGTGATGAGTAGTAGTGAGAAACTATTTGATACTAGCTACGCCTTTAACATTATCTTAAAAATAATGATGTTATGTGTGTAGCTAGATTGATTGGCATCATCTTAAAAATAGGGATGCTATGTGGAGGTTTTGGATTGGTGAAACTGGTACACTCATGAGGTATTCAAAAGTGTCCATTAGTATAACTTATTATGTTATTGAAAGGCTCACATTAAGAACTAAGATCTAGCCCACCTACATCATTGATAAAGAAAGGACCCATGCATGTATAACCCATTGGATAAGTATAACCCCATGACTCTTCTCTCATTAGATTGTAGTCAACTATTGTCACTCTCATTTAGTTTCACAAGATAATTTGGTTCAAACACATTTTAAATCATACCCCCAAATTTAATTAACATTTTACATTAAGTATACATTACGACTCAACACTTAGTAACTTTCAACATACATAGGATTCAAAAACTAGTTACACTCCTCGTGTATTTGAACCCAACTCATGTTGGGTTATTGTATTGACAACGATCATCTTGCCCCAAAATAATGGAGTAAGTTTATCATGATAAAAAATGAAGCCATTATCGAGGAATGAAACTTAGTTTTCACTTATGTACTGTTGATAATAACTTTAGGTTCTCCCATTGTGTTTGTTATGAAGATTTCAATAGTGTCCACGACATAATGAGTGATCATGGTAGTAATGTCGGGAACTTTTAATGGTCCCCTTGATGATGAGGAAAACCTCCATGATACAGGGGATGCTTGTGCTATCCTCATCCCATATAATAAAGAGAATGAGGCATTTCATGTCACAAGTGTAATGCTCCACATGGTACGAATGGAAGGTCTTCTTAGGGGTCTCTCTCTTAAAGAAAAAATCTACATCTAATGAATTTTGTGGAGGTGTGTTCCCCCTTTGGTATTTGTCACATCTCACAAGAGTCCATACGATTACGACTCTTCTTGTTCTCTCTAATGGGTGAGGCAGTGTTATGGTTTAGGTATCTTATCATCGGGACCATTACATCATGGATTGAGCTTATTTATGCTTTCCTATATCGATATCTTCCACCTTCAAAGATGTTGCAATTGTGGGACAAAATCATAAATTTTCATCAACTCAATGGGTAACCTCGATGAAACGCCCTAGTGTTTGGTTCTTAGAAATTTTGCGGGTTTTGGAATTTATGGACATCATATAACTGACCATATTAGTTGTATGGTGAGAGAATGGGTCAGGTAACCCATTTGTATATTGTTCAATATTAGGTGGGGTTGGGTGGTTGAGTTTCTGAAATGGGTACGAGTTGGGTTGGTCTGAGTCGTATGGTGGGTGATGGGTCATAGCATTAGGTTTTACTTAATTCAAAACTTAGTAACTTAACTTGGATATGAGGATGAGTGGCTCACCATGAGTCGTGAGACCGGTACAAGTGGTGTAGTCCAACTCATATGTTGGACAGTGTTAACCCCTCTTGATTCTGCCTAAGGTATAGTTTCATGGTACTAATCATATGGTTGGGTATGATTGGGTCTTGGTCATTGTATATTTGATAGTGTTAGTTTTCCAAGGGATGACTAGGGTACGAGTGGTAGGTACCACTCGTATGATTGGGTACGGATGGTATGGTAGAGTTGTACCCTCCTATGGAGATTTTATGCAGTTTAAGTTGGGGGTATTCTGAAATTTCCCCTAATAACTCCTTGGGACCCCATGACTTAAAAAACATATTTTGGGGTTTCATTAACCTCTTTAAAATCAATCAAATACTCTAAACTCTCTCAAAATCTCTCAAAGCCTCTTGGGTCAAGGAAGGCTAGGGTTTCATCAATAGGATCAATTTGTGGCTTACAAGGGTGATTTCTCTGTGTCACCTCATTAATTTAAGGCATGTTATTTCTCCCTCATTGTTAGTTCTAATTAAGGGTATGTCTTATAATTTTTTTTCATGGCATACATGTTTGATGGCTTTAGGTTTTCAAATATTTTGGTTATAATGGTTGGTTATGGTTTTCCTATGACTTTTACTTCTGGTTTTCATATTATTATGGTGGTTTGAATAATTGGGTGCTTGGGAATGGTTAATTGGTACTTAGTTTTGGCTTTGGAAATACTATGCCCCCAATATGTTTGATAAAATGCCTATGAGAATGTTTTTAGTTAAATTGTTGGACTTTCATTGAACTATTGCACGGTATAACTTGGTAATTGAATCCTAAATGGTATGAATGATTTGGAATGGTTAAATGGTAAGGTCTTGGTATTTATAGTTGGTCAAATTGAAATCTTTATGGGGTACAAGGGAATCCCCCAAGCAAACACAATAATGATTACTTGTAGGGTACATAGGATTCCCCCAAGTCAACTTGATAATGTAATCTATGGGTACATGGGAATCCCTTACTTAAAAAGGTTGGATAAGGACATTGCTTGCAAGCTATATTCGGTATGACGATACCTCTACTTATAGCCTTGGTTAATAATTAATGGAATGGTGGTTTGGTTGTGTTGTAATGGTTTTATTTGGCAATAATTACAGGGTGTGATAGCTAACTGTGAAGGTGTCAGTCCAATGGGTGGACACTGGAAACTCATGTTTGCCGACATGAGGATTGGTCATGAATAACATATATGATACTTACGAGGTACACATGAATCCCTCAAGTACACTTGAACATATGTATCATGAAGAGCAAAGGGTACTTGAGAATACCCTACTCCTATGGTATCTCTGGTTTGTGAGGGTACATGCATCGGGGACTATTCAGGGGGTTTCTAGATAATATATCTCGTGTGGGGGGGGGGGGTTCTAGGATGGTTAAACTAAACATACCCAGGTTAATGGTTTTAAATGCATGCTAAACTCGATTTTTTTTTCTAGCATGGTTATATATATGTATGTATGGTTGTAAATAAATATAGTTGGGTTACTTGGTTTTAAGGGTTGGCATTATTTTATCCTTATCTTGAGTGAATGCTAGAGTTCACCCACTAACCCATCTTTGGATGACTGTATCCCCATGTGATGCAGGAACCAACCATTCTACTCTTACTGGTTAGTGTTCGAATTCAGGAACAACTTGGTTAGATTGAAGTGGTAAGCTTCCATATTCTAGAAACCTCCATTTCATGTCATAGATATTGTTACATATTTTTGTCATTTAATAAACATTGGTTTTGGCTATGGTTGGGGGCATATCCCAACTGGATATTGTTTTACTTTCGGTTAGAGGCTTTGTAGAACTACTATGGGTTGGTATAGGCGGTGTCAGTATTGGTATCATCCTTAGTATTGGCATTGGTATTAGGGCTGATACCATTTGACTGTATTTATGATTGTTCCATCCTTTAATGTTATCGACTTGTACTTGGTTACTATTTTGGTTTTGGCATGGTTATTAGTTGGGTATTGGATAGTTGGACTTTCTTGGGTTGGTCACAGTTATGGACCTATCCCAGATTCAATATTTTTACAAATATGTTATCTTGTCATATGCTTAGAATCCATCTAACTTAGGGTGTGCATTTGGATGGTTGGGTTGGGTATCGGGGATGGTCCCCGATCACAGTTGGACTTGGGATTCCCATTATGACAAGGCCCCGGTTCGGGTTGTGTCACTCTATATGAAGTTTGGGAGAGGTTTACTAAAAATCTTGTGCAATGTCCTAACTACAAAGTACCAAATAGGATGCTTCACCAAATGTTCTGTAGGACATTAGACCAACTAAATAAGACTGTGGTGGACAATGCGGCTAGTGGATTACTTGTGAGGTTGTGATATGGTGTAGCTTTGACTTTTCTTGAGAAAATCACAAAGCAAAATAATGAGTAATACACTCGAGATACCGAGGTAGCCATGGGTTCTCCCTCCTTCTCGACTATGAAGAAAGAGCAAAGAAAAAAAATAAGAGAGAGAGGAAAATATGGCCAAAATGATGACATAATTCAACCTCCTTACAAAGCATGTGATGGGTGCACCTGAAAAATGGTCAGTGCCATGTTCTCTAAAGGGTATGATGATAATGAGGCAAAGGCCCTTGATGAAGAAATTAGATACTTGCCAAATTATCTGGGGGGCTCACGCCTGGCCTATCAAAGGCATAGTGGGAAACAAGGTTTGAACGATCCTGACCGATAAAGCAAATGACGTGATAGAGATAGAGATTGTGATTGGAGGAATAAGAAATTGAAGTATGATATATATGTGGCCCCTATGACCGAGTGAATAGCAAAGAGTCAAATCCCATAGATCATGAAAAGTTCAAGGCCGAGGATGTGCTTGCTAGAATGTTGATGAGAGTGGAAGAGACAGACAAGATGGTTTGACAATTAATAGGGGACTTTTCTAAAAACAACCAAATGGTTTTATCGCACTCCGCCAATTGGCCAAATCTTAACCACACTTAATGTTAGGCTAAAGGGTGGCCTCCCTAGTCATACCGTGGAAAATCCTTAAAATGATGCTCATATCTTAGTAATTTTCACCTAAAGTGTTAAAAAACTTTTTTAACAAGAGTATAGGGTTAAAGAAAAGTCTCTTTATGATTAAATCAACACAAAGAAGAAGCGTATGCGTGAGTCAAATGATGAGGCTCCAAATTCTCAAGAGGGGATGATGAAGAACCAATGATAATTGAAGATATGGTTGATGATACAGGAACACCTAAGGTATTTAAGGGTGATAAAATACAATTTGACTCCTTTTCTCTTATTAAAATACCTTCTTCATTCCCTCAAAGACTTAAGAAAAAGGAGAAGACTGTCAAATTCAAGAAGTTCCTCGTAAAGCTTAGCAATCTTTCAATCAATATCCCATTGTTAGAAGCCATTAAAGAAATTTTGGGGTATGCTAAGCTAATGAAGACATTGATGTCTAAGAAATGCCTTGTGGATGGTGATACCATTGAAGTGACCCATGGTTGTAGCGCTATCATGACTAGTGCTATGGCCAAAAAGAAAGAAGATCCGGGAGCCTTCAAAATCCCTTGCACCATTAGGACACACTAATTTGAGAAAGCCTAGTGTGACCTTGGTACAAGCATCAATCTCATTCCATATGAAATCAACCAAAGACTTGGTTTGAGCACTTCTACTCCCACAAAAATGAGGCTCTTGATGGCATATCGCTATATTAAAAAAATTGATTGGAGTTTTATATGATGTCTTGGTAAAGGATGATCATTTTATTTTTCCAATGTACTTTGTTGTCATTGACTGTGAAATCAACCAAAAAATACCCATTATTCTTTGGAGACCTTTTTTATCAATCGGTTGATCAATTAATGATATGGATCAAGGGGAAAGAAGTTCAGGGTTCAAAATAATGAGGTTTTCTTTTGGGTGTGTAAAATAGAGAAATAACCAATAGGACTATAAGTGTTATTCATCATTAATATAGTGGACATGGAGGTATATCATGGATCCCTTAAGGATCCAACTTGGGGATTGAAGAAGATCGTGCCGCAATGATAAATTAGGAGTTAGGTAGGAGGCAACCCATTAATTCCACAAAAGCGTCCCGTATCCTTTGAATTTTGATTGCTAGAGTAGGTTTCATTTTTTTTGTGATTAATTTATGAAAATGCGGCACTATAAGGTGTTTTGAATGATTTGAGTCAGGGGGAGAGTAGTGAACTTGAGTAGTGGGATGAGTAGGGGAAAATGAAGGACCAAAAATGGTCCTTAGTTACCGCGATCACAGTGCTCGTGCTATCACAATCACGGTCATCATGTAACTGCGATCACGAGCCTTTGATCACAATCGCAGTCATGTCTGGGTTAAATGAACATTCGACCCACATTCTCCCCACACTACTTTTCAATATATTCTCAATTTCACCTATTTATGATTGTTTTTTTGGTATCCAAAAGTGCATAAGCATCCCTGCAGTATCTCTCAATCCGATATATGCTTTAAATGCTTTCTTTTATGCTCGTGTATAAGCCTTAGAACTCATGTCTTAGGAATGGCCTAAAATTATTATTCAAATGTTAAATACTTTGTTTAATGATACTTGTTGGTATATTTGGATGTTGTTATTGATGTGTACAAAGATGGGGAAATCTTGAGTACCATTATTTGATCGAAATTGCTAGAAATAGTATGTGCACACCAAGTGTTCGATTAAATGCTCGAACAAATCCCTTACTAGTTTTCCCATGTTCTAAGGGCATGATTGAGTATCTAAGGACTATGTTTCTTAATTTTAATGTAAATTTTTGATTTGGAACAAAAAATGGCATTGAAATAGAAAATTTTGAATTTTGAGAAATTTGGTTTGACAATGCCTCAAATGCCGCAATCACGGTCACAAGAGCGCGATCACAACATTTGAGGCTGTTTTTGGCTGGGACCAAAAATCCTGCAAGTCCATTTCTTGCAAAAAAAAATTACCAACACACTATCCCATTAGCTTAATTAAATAACGTAGCATAGTTTTTATTTAAAAATGTGGATAATTAATTTTGTTATGTTGTTCTCAAGTTTTTAAAGCAAAAAATGGGAGATTATGACCAAACTCACTTCATATATCCTGAGAGCCAAATCTTGTACTATGATGACCTCCCCAAGTTGAAGCCACTTCCAAAGAGGGGCATATAATTAGATATGTGCCAGAAAAGCTCCTGGCATTCTATGACATAGTAGTGGTCACCGGGTGGAGATGTTTCACCCCAGATCTAGGTCGAGTAATTTAAAATTGGGTGAGGGAATTCCACACTAACCTTCACATAGTATTTTCTCCAAACCATTTATAAGGATCTAGGGAAAAAATGTTCACTTTGGAGACGAGCAAATAAATGATCTATGTAGGATACCGGATGATTACATAGCACAATTTGAGGCAAAGGGATGAGTATCAGTGATCGGGTTAGTTGAAGAGTTGTGTTCTGGTACAGAGGTCTCTTGGGATACCACCAAGATGGGTATATCATTGCATGATTTCACGTCGGAGGTGACGATATAGTTAGCTATCAATTGTAGCTGGGTTTCCCCATGTACTAATATGACTTATGTTCTAGCTATGTGATCCTATATGGTTGCATGTATCCTTGATAATATTTTTTTTAATGTTAGACGTCTTGTGCTCTCAGATATAAGGTATTTCAAGAATTGGTGCGGGGCCTTACTCTTGTTCCCTTCTTTTATCATAGAGCTATGTAGGAGAGCCGGGGTTGAGAAAAACACTGGAGACACTTGGGTGCATCCGCAGACCCTCATTACCCTCTTAATATTCAATAGATAAGGACATAGACTCTTATAGGCCAACTATAATAGGGTCGTTTAGGGATATCTCGGTTGAGATAAGGGAAATCAAAGAACTTGTGTCTGGGTTGCCTACAAGGCCAGGAGGTCTATTTAGAACTCGTCATTCTTATGTTGCTCAAACTGACAATAAGTGGTTTTTGGAAGATTAGCAGAAGAAGAGGGAACCCTTTCTAGGCTAGAGAGGGCCTAATCGTCCCTAGCATAGTCACATAGGGAGAAAGCAGTTTGATGATAAGATGAAGAAAAGGGAAATAAAGAGACATAAATTCTTCACGAAGATGTGGAACGGGGTAAATGACCTATGGAAGATCCTAAAACCCAAAGAGAGACTTCTATTTCATAAGACTGAGAGTGATGATAAGGTCCCAGTAGCATGGTCCAACTTTGAGGATGATAGGGATGATGCCGAGACTGAGAGTGACAACAGTGATTGATGCAGTTATAGGGAGCACCCTTCACTCTTTTCTTGTGCTTTCATGATTATGCATTAAGGTCGCTACAAGTTTTTAGTTGGGGGTTCCCATCTCCATAGTAGTCGTAGTTATTTGATTGGTCTATACTTTTTGGATATTTGTTTGGATATTTTTATTTGGTTTTTGGATGATGAGCATGATCATATTTTTATTTTGGGTTGTAATATTCGGGCACCATAATGGTGCCTACATTTCATGGATTTGTTGTTTATTATCATTCTTGTATCTTTATTTTATTCTTAACTTGTTTATGATGATGTTGGGCAAGCATTTCCTGATGATAGATTGAGTGAAGACATTCTTAAGAGAAAGTCAGTGTGTTTGGGTTTTGATCCATATATACAGGGAGTATCTAAGTACCCGTAGCATTGGAGTTTTTGGATCACCCTTATATATATGGTGAATTTTGAGTAGCCATATGGTTTTCCCACATCATAACTAAAATGTGAGATGACAACTTGGTTTGGGACCATCAATTAAAAATTTTGCGTGGTATAAATGCAAAGCAACCCCCCCCCCCCAAATCAATTTTTTTTCAAAACTAAGGAAATTGATGTGAACAATTTTGTAAAAATACTTTACCTTTTTTTTATGACTCCAATGTCCTTAGTTGGTATTATATGGTAAATAACTCCATTTGTCTATATTAGGAAATGAAATGGAGCCTCCTTGAAAAATTTGCATGTCATGTGCGATGACCGTAGTTTTTTATCTTTCATTATTACTTGTATCATCTAGAACTTGCCCCGTTAGTCTCTCAAGGCTAATTGTGATTATGCTTGGTTGGTGAAATTATCTTAGGCCTTCTTTGTGGACATAGGAACCCACTTCCCGTACATAGAATAGTATCCCTAATCACTTATTTTGAGCCTTCAAACCTTTCTTTAGAAACCACATTACAAGCCTTGAACCATTTGAATTTCACCCCCTTTTAAACCCTACCCTCCTTGAACTTGCAAATGTAACTTGAAGCCAAAAGCCTAAGTTGGGTGTGGTAAGTCTTGTAAGAGGTGACCTTGGGCCATGGTAGTGTAAGTGGATGCCTAAAAGCTAAGCAAAGACAAAGAAGCAAAAAGGTGAAAAAAAGAATCATCAAAAGAAGGAAAACATAGATTACACAAAAGAAACAAATGAGAAGAAAATGCTTTCAAGGAAATGGGTGAATCAAGGTAGTGAAAGTAGGCACATGTGCAAAGTTGGAAACAAATGAAGTGGCCCATGGTCCAAAGTTTGATTGAGTAGTGTGACGTAGATGTTTAAGGATAGAGTAGTTATTTGTTACCAAATGATGTCATACACTTTCCTAAGCCTACATTACAAGCTTGAAAAAGTCCTTCCAGTCTCCAATAAAGTGAATTCAAAGTAGTGACGGTTGAAAATAAGGAAAAACATATGGTATGATACTTGTTCTCATTGAGAGATTCGTTGTAAGAGTAAGCACTTTCATTTTAATCCCCTGTTGCATGATAGATACTTTGGTGTGTAGGATTCACTTTCACGAGGAGGTGTGTAGAATAATTATGGTGGGTGAAATTGACATCTTCTGAAAAGGTGATAAAGAATTCTAGCTGAGTCGCTATCGATGGGGAGTAACTTCTAGAAAATTATTAATTGTTGCTTAGTTGTTCTTTAAAGTCATTTGTATCCTTGGAAGTGTGCTTTAAATTGATGGGTGTTGTGAGAAAAGCTTTTCCCATGCATGAAAGCTACTTGTTGTTCCTAATGAAGATTGAAATCATTGTGATCATTTAGTCCTATGAATGGGCTTATATTTGCATGGTCTCATAGAGTAAGAAGTAGTGTTGTTTGAGGACAAGCAAAGGTTTAAGTTAGGGGTGTTGATGAGGGTAAATATGCCACTCATTGACATCCAAATTTGTGCACACTGTAATGGTTAAATTGTATAAATAAAACAAATTTGCCATTTGAATTCACTAATTCCTATGGTTTGTAGGTTATTAAGATAAATGTATGAAGCGAAGTGAAGTAAGCTAAAAAAAGAACAAAAAAGGCAAAGGTAGTGCAAAAGTTGGAAAATTCAAAGTAGGGATTGACCCTCAATTATCGTGATCGCGGTCTTAGGGTCATAATTACAACCAATCAAGACCTTGTCAAAGCTTGGAGATCGCGATAGGCTCACTGTATCCATGGGAGTCGCAATCATAATCAGCAGATGGTGATTGCGATGTCGTCGAAGTCTCCTAGGGATAGATTGGTAAATTTACACAGCTGGTTCCACTTCTAAAAAAGGAAAAACCCTTACACACTTGAGGGATCTTTCAACTAAAATTAATTTTTTATGTAGAGAAAAACCCTACTAATTTGGGAAAGACAATTATTGCTAAATATTCCAAGAGATTTTAGTTGTTAGTTGATATTAAAGATTTAGAACTATTCTTGTTTCATTATAAATGAAAGCATTGGGTGCTAATTTGGGTATATTAACTTTCTGTAATCTCATGAGTAGATAAATATTTACCTTGGGGGTTAGGCTTGATTAGGGTGTTAAAATGTATGGGTGTTGATTGCTAGTCCTATTTATTATTTCTTGATGTTGGGTTTTGTTACTACTCTTGCTTCAATTAATAGTTCTGGGTGAAAACCAAAATCTGACTTGGACCCGACATCATCCTTGAAAGAGTGATATGGGTGAAGAGTAGTAGTGAGCAACTATTTGATACTTGTTATGTATTTAACATTATATTAGAAATAAGGATATTATGTGTTTAGGTAGATTGATTGGCATTATACTAGAAATAGGGATGCTTTGTTGAGGTTTTGGATTGGTCAAAATGGTACACTCGTGAGGTATTCAAAAGAGTCCATTAGTGCAACTTAGTGTGTTGTGGAAGGCTCACTTTAAAAGCTAAAATCTAGCCTACCCACATATTTTACTAAGAAAAAGATTAACCATCAATGACCCATGCATGTATAACCCCTAATAAAAGTATAACCCCAAGACTCCTCACTCATTGGATTATAGTCAACTATTGTCGCTCTCATTTAGTTTCACAAGATAATTTTGTTCAAACACATTTTAAATCATACCCCATAAATTTAATTTATGTTTCACTTTAAGTGTACATTAAGGGCCAATACTTATTAACTTTTAACCTACACAGGATTCAAAAACTATTGACACTCCTCGTGGATTCGACCCTACCTCAAGTTGTGATATTATATTAACAACGATCGACTTACCCCAAAATAATGGAGTAAGTTAAGCGTGATCAATGATGCTATTGATTATTTATACCCGATATAAATTTGATGGGTAGCTATGATATTAATGATTTTTATGATATATAACCAGCAAGGCCAGAGGATGATTATGATTATATATACCTAACAAGGCCGGAGGATGATTATGATGATATATTTCTTGAAAGGCTGGAGGTTGATTATAATCATATATACTTGGCAAGGCCGGAGGATGATTATAATGATATATACCCGCCAAGGTCGGAGGATGATTATGATGATATCTATTCGGGAAGGCTGAAGGATGATTTTGATGATATATATACATGCCTGGTAAGACCAAAACATGATTATGATGATATTTATGAGGATATTGTTTAATATCCATACCGGTTCGAGTACGGCTATATGTATTATACTATGATGATATACTTATTAAGATATAATCATGTTGGAGTGTGAGATTAACTATCTAGCTAAGTTAAAAATAAGTAAATAGTTGTAATGTGGCAAGATATGACTAGAGTCAAGAGGAACATTTATTAGTTAAGAAATATTGATTAGATGATAAAAAACATTAGATGATAAATATTGATTAGTTGAGAATTATTGATTAGTTGAGAAATATTTGTTAGTTGATAAATATTTATTAGTTGATAAATATGAATTAGTTGATAAATATTGATTAGTTGATTATATTGATTAGTTGGGAAATGTTGATTAGTTGATAAATGTTGGTTTGTTGATAAATTATGAGTAGTCAATAAGTGATGTTTTGTTGATAAAGGATGATTTATTGATACACGAGGACTAGTCTTACATGATGGTTATTTGATAAGTGTTGACAAATTTATCAATGATGACTATGGTAATCGATGTTTATCGTAAGGAATGAATTTGATGAATTCAAATTATAATTATGATAGTTGATAAATTATGGTGGTGGGTTATTCTATCTTGTTTGTACCTTCCAGGTTATAGGTGCTTGCAATGGGTTATTTACTTTTCTGCACCAATTGGTGTATGGGAGCTAATTTTGTTGTTATGATTGAATGTGTTAATGCTTTATGTCATGTTATGATGATATTTTGGTTATATATTTATTCATGTATACCGATATTTGAGATATTTCAGGTTCATTACCTTACCTTGACTTAGTTATTTATGTTGCATTTTATCATTCCTATATCATAATTTTGCCTAGTTGGTCGATGATGCCTACTGAGTACCCATTTTTTGGTACTCATACTACATTTTTGTACCTTTTTAGTGCAAATTTGAGTACTAATTGTCATCATTGATTTTTGGTTATGTGGCTTTGATATTCAGAGATAGGGTGAGCTCTTGGAGTCCGAGTTGCCTATTTCCTTCTATCTTTCCATATTCAATCGTTAGTTTTGGGATATATTTATTGACTATTTTAGATACATGGGTTATATTTCTATTTCTATATACTCTTTTACTAGCTCTACCAGGTCATAGGATGGTATTTATGTAGTGACTACCTTTAAACTATTTCTATTGTCTGGCTTATTTATTGTGTTGGATTGCCTATTATTCCCTTTTTGGGGAATTTCCACCAAGTTAATGCATTGTGTTTAACTCCAGGTTATATTTTGTTTTACCTACTGCTAGGATAGAGTAGGTTCTATCATGACTCATAAATTGAGTCATGAAAATTAGTATCAATGCCTTGGTTACACCGGTATTATTAGAACAAGAGCAAGTGTCTAGTAGATTCCTATGAATAGGAATGATGAAATTTGTTTCCTATCTTTAGGAGTCCATGGGAGAGGCATCATAAGGCTCGTGGGGGTAGCGATAAGAGCCCTAGATATTAATGAAGTTTTAGAAGGAGCCATAGTAATTCCTTATTTAGAGTATTTATTTTCATGATAGATATCCTCCACGTCCATACTATCTGTCTCAGAGTCATCCCAATCGACCTATTTAAAAAGTCCTTTAGATTTTCGACTGAGGTTAGTCTAGTGCTAGTAATCTCCCAGGTCAGGGAAGTGGTAAGTCTTCAAAAGGTACACCTTCTGGTCATTCTAGACATGGTGCTTATTTTAGGTCAGCCGAATCTATTGGTTCGTGTTCAGCTAAGGTGTCATGTTATAGTTATGGAGCTCTGGGTCACTATTCATAAGATTACCCTAGTCATGGGGAAATTATTATTTTAGCTTAGAATGTTCCCTCTATTAGAGAATTTCATTCCTCAGCTAGAGGTGGTTCTAAGGGTCGTAGGTTAGTTTCCAGGGTACTTGAGGAGGTTCTCAGGAAGGCAGGACATAAGGTGGGTTACGAGCCCAGCTAAGTGGTGGGCATGGTCAGTTATATAACGTACCTACTAGAACCGAGGTTGAGTCTTCAGATAGTTTTGTTATAGGTATAGTTTTTGTGTACCGTTAGTTGAACCTTGCTTTATTTGATCCAGGGTCCACTAATTCTTATGGTTTTTCTTATTATGATCCATGGCTAGAGCTATGTTAGGATTTATTAGCTATGTGTTTACGTTTAGCTACTCTCGTAGGTGATTCTTTTGTAGTGGATTGAGTGTTTAGATCCTTTGTCATGATTTTTAGTGATGTTGATACTTATGTTGATCTTATTGCTCTGGATATGGTGGATTTTGATATAATTCTAGGCATGGACTGGTTATCCCACTATCATGCAGACATGGATTGTTTTGCTAAGATCGTTACCTCAACCATGCCCGACATACCCCTATTAGTGTGGTAGGGAGATATTAGCTACGAGCTGATAGGGATTATTTCTTATATGTGTTCTTGGAGACTTTTTTTGAGGGGTTGTGAGTCTTATCTTTCTTATATTTATGATAATAGCGTGGAGAGTTCACCGCTTAACTCTATTCCTATTGTTCGTGAGTTTCCTAAGATGTTCCCTTCTGACCTACTTGGTATTCCCTTTGTCTGTGAGATTAAGTTTATTGTTGATCTCGATCCAGGCACCAAACCTATTTCTATAACACCTTACCTTATGTCTCCTATTAAACTTAAGGAGATGAATTCTCCATTTTAGGATATTCTTTGTAAGAGTTTTATTATATAGGGTGTATCTCCTTAGGAAACTTCTGTATTATTTGTGTAGAATAAAGATGGCCACATGTGTATGTGCATTGATTATATTCAGCTGAATAAGGTGACGGTGAAAATCTGTTATCCTTTGACCAGCTTTACAGAGAGGCTATGTTTTCTAAGATTGATTTGATATTTGGTTACCATCAATTGAGGATTCAGGCTAGGGATATCCCGGAGATAACCTTTAGGACATGTTATGGTCATTATGAGTTTTTTGTGATGTCTTTTGGTTGACTAATGCCCCAGCCGCATTTATGGATCTGATGAACCGAGTGTTCAGACCTTGTATTGATTCCTTTGTGAATGTGTTCATAGATGGCATCGTTGTGTTTTCAAGGAGTAGAAAGGAGCATGTGCAACATTCAAGGATTGTGCTCCAAATTTAAGAGATCATGTTCTTTTCACCAAGTTCTCTAAGTGTGAGTTTTGGCTGGAGTCGGTGTCATTGCTTGGGCATACATTGTCTAAGAATGGTATTATGGTAGGCCTAGCTAAGATCGAGGCAATTAATGATTGGGCTAGACCTACATCTCTGACTGAGTTCCGTAGCATTATTTGTTTAGCTGGTTATTATAGATGATTCTCGAGGGTTTTGCTACTATTTCAGTACCTATGATAAGATTGACTCAGAAAGAGGTTCTTTTTAGATGATTTAAGGAGTATGAGTCGATATTTAGAAAGCTTAAGGATTTTCTTACATTAACTCTTATTCTAGCTCTCCCTATAGAGGGTGAGGGATTACTTTGTATTGTGATGCTTCTGGTGTTAGTCTAGGTTGCATTTTGATATAGCAGTGTCGTGTTATTGATTATGCTTCGACATAGATTAAGGTGACGAGCAAAACTACCCCATTCATGCTTTGGAGTTGGCGATGGTAGTTTTTGTGCTTATGATTTGAAGAGATTATCTTTATGTTATGCATTCCAAGATTTTCACCGATCATTGCAGTCTTCAATATCTTATGACCAAGAAGGAGCTTAACACACATAGATTGATGGAGATGCTTATGAATGTCATCTCTATCTTGTATCATCTGATTAAGGCTAATATGATAAAGGATGCCTTGAGTCAGAATATAGTGAGTATGCGTATCTTTTCTTGTATTTTAGTTTCTCAAAGGTGGTTTGGCATGAGATATTTCATCCTTAATCAACCTGATGGTTTGCCTTGACATTTTAGACCCTAGGAGGATTATTGCTAGTTTTGAGGAGAGGTCTTTGCTATTTGAGCAAATTAACGATCGCCAGTTTGAGGATAGTAAGGTTAGCTTCCTTCGTGATTAGGTGTTGAGTCATGAGTCTGAGAAGAATACCATTGATTTTGAGGGATTTTTGAGGTTTGATGGCCACATTTATGTTCCAAGGATTGATGACTTGATCTAGTTAATTGTGAATGAGACTCATAGCTCTAGATATTCTATTAATCAAAGCATAACTAAGATGTATAGATATTTGAGATAACATTATTAGTGGAGTGGCATGAAGAAAAATATGGAAAATTTTATAGCTCATTGAATTTGTTATCATAGGTGGAAGCCGAGTATCAATGACCAAGTGGTTTGATATAGAGATTGCCTATTCTCGAGTGGAAATATGAGTGTATTACCATGGATTTTGTTAATGATTTGCCTCGTACTTCCCATGGTTCCAAAGGTATTTGGGTCATCATGGATCGATTGACCAAGTAGGCATATTTTGTTCCTATTCAGATTCCTTCAGTGATGAGAGATTAATCCGCATCTATGTGGGTGAGATAGTCCATTTATATGGTGTGCCCATATCTATTATTTCTTACTGAGGTTCCATGTAACTTCTAGATTTTGGAGGGCTTTTCAGGAGGAGTTGGGTACTTAGGTGGACCTGAGTTCAACCTTTCATCTGTAGAATGATGACCACTCTGAGAAAACTATTCAGGTTCTCAAAGATATGATCTTAGCATTTTTTATGGATTATGAAGGCCATTGGGAGGATCACATAGCCTTGGCAGAGTTTGCTTAAACCAATAAAAAAATTTCAAGTATTGAAAGGGTGCCTTTTGAAGCTTTGTATGGTAGGAGATGTCATTCTTTGATTGGATAGTTTGATACTTCATTGATTTGACCCTATGGTACTGATTTGCTTCAATAGTCGTTGGATAGAGTTAGAGTGATTTAGGATAAGTTGAGAGAAACTCAAAATATGCAGAAGGCCTACGCTAATCGTAGGCTTCGTACCTTGAGATTTGGAGTTAGTGATCGAGTATTCCTTCAAGTATTGCCCATTAAGGGTGTGATGTGGTTTGAGAGAAAGGAAAAGCTTAGCCCTATTGGACCTTTCAAGATTTTGTTCACACTCATTGAGGTATCTTATGAGTTAGCTTTACCTCCAAATTTTGTTGTTGTCCATCCAATTTTTCATGTTTTGATATTGGATAGATAAATTCCTTATTCGTCTCACATGCTTAGATGGGACTCAGTCTAGTTGGATAAGAAGTTGACCTTCATGAAGAACCTGGTGCTCATTTTTGCTAGTGATGATAGGAGGTTGCACACTTGGGAGATTCCTATAGCTAAGATTTAGTGGTCACTTCCCAGCGGAGGAGGTCACTTGGGGGATCGAGAGTGAGATATGGATATAGTATCCTCACATGTTCGAGACTTCATGTACACCCTAATCCTTAACTTTTGTGAATGAAAGTTCTTTTAGTAGTGGATTTATAGTGACCCTTTAGGTCATTTTTCATAATTTCACTTATTTTTGCTGTTAGAGCTTCTCTATAGTTTCCCTAGGTCATTTATAACTTGCTGGACCTAATAGTTCGATTACTGGGCAGTTCATATGATTTTTAGATCCAATTTCCTACTTTAAAGTTTTCACTAGTTCAAAATGGCCACCGGGCAAAAACATTAATTAAATGACCTCAAATTCAAATTCTAACTGTTCTAGCAGTTCTGGAATGCCGATTTTAGGCTAGAAGGACTCATGGTTTGGGTTCGGAGGCACCCAGACTCATTTTGACCTATTAGTTGGAAAGTTTAGAAATTAGAAATAGGTTGTGGACCTATATTTTGTCAAAACAACCTCGGATAGATATTTTGACTGCACCATTAGGTCCAAAACATCAAATTTGATAGGGTTACATAGTTTGTTTGCATATACGGTGTTACAAATAAATCTTGAGCTCCCGGTTGAAGTCCATTCTAGAATTTGGAAAAAAATCATGTGCATCAGGTTTCTGGTGCACCACGATAGTTTCTCTTTTGATTGTGATTGCGACTTGCTCGAGCAGGTTTATATATCATGATTTCGTACTAATGGTCGCGATTGCAATTTGGGTAGCAGTGGAAAGGTATCACGATAGCAATAGCCCAGGTTGAGATAGCAGAACCTGAGGGCCTAGTATGGGTATAAATATGCCCCTTATTTTGCAATTTTTCCCATTCTTTTTACATTTTTTGATAGCTTAAACCCTAGATAGTGAAGTTAAGTGAGATTAAAGCTTGTGGGTGATTGGCAAGCTTGATTAGCACTTATTTTTGTGATTGTCTACCAATTTGAGGTAAGAATTCACCCTTTTCTTAATTTTTTGTTCTAAACCCCTAAAACTTTGAGGGCTTGATTTTAGCCTCAATTTAGCTTGGATTTCACCCATTTTTAAGGTGAATTAAGAGTATGTGAGAAGGTTGGGTTGGTTTGGTTAACACAATTTTTGTGAATGGGACCCACATGGTGTTTTGATGTGATTTTTGGATCCGAAGTACAATGGTGCAATATGTGTATTGTTATTCTCGTATTGATGAGTACAATATGATTTATATAGCTTGGCTTGTTTCAAAAATTAGTCAGAAGGGAAAAGAGGTGATTTAACCGATCTTGTGAGCTTTCTTCAGCATTCAGGTTGGCTAGGTTTTACCCCTTATTAGATTGAGATAATTCATAGTATGTTTATGATATTGGGTTAGATTTAAGAGCGTTTTAGATGTTGGTGTGATGAATTGAAATGCTTGTTATTAGTTGGATAATTTAGGCTACTTTCACTATCGTTTTGGGCATGATTAGCTTAGTTGTTCCTATCTTAGGTGAAATTGACCTTGTATGCTCTTGTTATTATGTAATACCTTAGTTACTTAATTAATGATAAGATTTCGTTGGTCACTTGAGTTTAGGATAAAACTTGCTCAAATTGCCTTACTGTAGGTAGAATTGATCTAGTTTCTCTATATTAGGAGAAATTACTATCTTAGAACTAATTGTTGCTTGTCCAACATCTAATACTGGATTTATATACCTTCGCCTGGTCCAGGGTTGATATTACTTGGTAAATTATTTTGAGGATTAGAAGTGGGCACTTTGACCCACCGTAGGCCAAGACTTGTGATAGTTATTGAAGACCTTTGATATGCTTATGTACATCTAGGAAGATGGTTATTCGGTAATATTTACAAGCCTTGGTTCCTGTTGGTTATTATGAATGATGTTGAAAGCATGCTTAAATGATTATGCTATATATATGGATTATTTTTTAAGCTTATGATGAGCTATTGACTTTGCTATTGTTTTTGCTATTAATTGGGATACCTAATATACTATTGAATGAGTCCTTGACTATGATATTGTCTAATCTATAAATTGTGTTATTGACTATCCTATGACTAAGCTATAGATTATGCCATGGATTTACTATTGATCAAGCTATTTATAAGCTAATTATTATGCTAATAATAAGTCATTGATTAGACTATTGATAAGTTATTGCCTATGCTTTGATAATGCATATTGATTAAATTAGTGACCATGTAATTTCCTATAGCGGCGAATACATTATTAATTATGCTTAAGAGCATGCTTATTGACTTTATTGGCAAGCATACTATTGATTATGCTGGACCTTATGATTTTGATTACGATTATTGATCATGTTAATATATTATGTTAATGGTAATGCTATTAAATACTTTAATGTTTATGTTATTGGCTATACTGATGTTGATATTGATTATTTATACCCGGAATAAATTTAGAAGGTGGCCATGATTCTATTGAAATATACTCAGCAATGCCAGAGGATGATTATTTTGATACATACCCAGCAAGGCCGGAGAATGATTATGATAATAAATACCCAGCAAGGTTGGGGATGATTATGATGATATATGCTCAGCAAAGCCAGAGGATGATTATGATCATTTATACCCGGCAATATTGAAGGATGATTATGATGTTATATACCTGGCAAGGCCAGAGGATGATTATGATGAAACTTGTCTGGAAAGATCGAAAGATGATTATGGTGATATTTATGAGGATATTATTGAATATCCATACTGATTTGAGTTCGGATATACATATTAAACTATGATGATATACTTATTATGATATGATGATGTTGCATGTGAGATTGACAAGCTAGCTAAGTTGAAAAGGAGGAATTAGATGTAATATGACAAGATATGACTAAATTCTAGAGAAATTTTGATTCGTTGATAAATATTGATTAGTTGAGAAATACTTATTGGTTGAGAAATATTGGTTAGTTGATTAATATTGATTAGTTGATAAATAAAGATTAGTTGAGAAATATTGATTAGTTGATAAATGTTGGTTAGTTGATAAATAATGACTAGTCGAGAAGTGTTTTTAGCTAGTAAAGTATGATTTATTGGTACATGAGGACAAGTGTTGCATGATGGTTAGTTTATAAGTTTTGATAAATTTATGAATGATGATTATGGTAAATAGATGTTTATGGTGAGGTATGACTTTGATGAATTCCAATTATAACTATAAGAGTTGATAAATAATAGTGGTGGGTTATTCTATCTGGTTTGTACTTTCCACGCTTATGGGGCATGCAATTGGATATTTACTTTTCTGCACCAATTAGTGTGTGGGAGCAAATTTTGTAGTTATGATTGCATGTGTTGATGCTTTATGTTTTTATGATGATATTTTTGGTTATCTATTTATTCATGTATAACGATGTTGAAGATATTTCAGGTTTGTTTCTATACCTTGACATAGTTATGTTATCTTGCATTGTATAATTCATATATCATGATTTTGCAAAGTCAGCCGATGATATCTACTGAGAATCCATTGTTCGTGAACTCATACTACACTCTTGTACCTTTAAGGTGTAGATTTGAGTACTTGTTGCAGCCGTTGATTCATGTTCGTGTATTGTTGATATCCGGAGATAGGGTGAGCTCATGGAATTAGAGTAACCCTTTTCCTTATATCTTTCTTTATTCAGTCTATAGTTTTGAAATAGATGTATTGATTAGTGTAGATACTTGGGTTGTATTTCTATTTCTAGATACTCGTGTACTGGCTCTATCAGGTCATGGGATGGTATTTATGTAGTGACTACCTTTAAAATATTTCAATTTTCTCTTTTATTTATTAAGTTGGATGGATGATTAGTCCCTTTTTGGAGTATTTCCACCAAGTTAACCCATTGTGTTTAACTTCAGGTTATTATGTGGCTTACCTATAAGTGGGATAGAGTAGGTGTCATCATGAATCACAAATAGAGTCATGAAACCACAACCCAAGGCACCTCTTCCTACGTTACAACTATAATCCCAACAATCCACCTGAAGTGCATAAATTGGCTGCCCAATTGAATCTGCTTAGTCATAATTTTCCACATTTTCTCCATGCGGTGATCAATCTCCGAAGTGTCTATAGGGAGATGAAAATTTGGTCCATAAAGAAATTAGGATATCGTCTAGGCTGAGCTATTGACCCAAAGACCATAGATCAATACTGAATATAGAGGGTCACCTTCCTTAAATAGCATCTTTGCGGATAAACCCTTCAAAGCTCCATCAAATAAGTTGCATAATATTCCCGAACCAATACCAAGCTTTATCTATCTGGGCCATTGTTATCCACTCAAAATGATATTGCTTGAATTAGGTGGCATGACCCAAAGATGCCTCCTAGTCATAACACGGTGCTTAAGGCCATGAGTGACCACAAGCTAACGCACTATCTTGTACCTACTGTGACCACAAAATAAAATAGTAATTGGATAACATGTGCGGAAGATAATCTAATAAAATATTGGCGCGATGTAATAGGAAATATAATTCAACATGTCTAAAGAAACTGATAGACTGAAATCCAATTGACTGTCTATCTGTATAAAAGCCTCTAAATAAATTTATAAGGAGTTGATGGGATAAACCCCCAACTAACCTTGACTGACTGAACATAAAGAGATGCTGAAAGAATGGTAAAACATGTCATATCCTCGATGGAAGAGGACTCACCACTACTTCTGCTGGGTAATGCTAAATTGTTTAATGATAGTCGGGAAGCTGAGCACCGAACCTATATTACAAGACAATATAGCACAAGATAAAAGTATGTGGTTAGTACTTTGAATATACTGGTATGTGAGACAAGGAATAACTGAAATACATATAGTAACTGAACATGGATGCAGGAACATGTAAAACTGAGAATGCAAGACCAAGTAAAGCATGAACTGAATTTAATTTGTAGAACTGATTGATTGAATAATTGAAAACCTTATTACCTGGTTAAGGAAACCTGAACTGATATAGACTGAAGCTGACTCAAACTGTGGGAGATCTCATGTAACCAATATGCCCCAATCTGAGCTAATCGGGGTCCAACCTATAACCCCAGTTGGAAGGGTGTCAGTACCTTGTTACGGTTACTAAAACTGGCTATGTGGATCCACTAAACTAGTGTCTCGAAGGACTACGGAATCATCTTCTACTGGCAGGTGCCCTTAAGAGAATGCCAACCATCAACTGGTAGGAAGACCAATCAAAACTTACGCTGGCTACATAGTTCTAGAACTCAGGGATTGCTACTAATGTCACACCCTCTACTGGCAGGTGAGCCCCTACTCCATACTGAACTTACATTGTTTCTTACTAAGGTCAACTGAACATCTGAACTAATAATGCTCTACATAATCATAACAAACTGAGTATAATAGTAAAATTATGAATGGACTGACTCATTATTTGAAAAGTATGAAAAGCAAGTAAACACATAGGTATCGGGTGTTCATAACCCACCAGCACTGAATGATTACAAAATTCAATAACAACACTTGAAATAGTGACATAAAGTTTAAATTCAAAGACTCAAAACATAATACATGTCATGAAATTAATAAAGTCCATGAATTTTAATATATCAATGTATTAAACTTGGGAGGATAAAAATTTCAAAATGGTTTAATTCATTATTTTGATAATTTGACATGGAGGCAATTGAATATAACATGAGTAGTTAAAATTCAAAGCATGAAGTAATCTAATTTTTCATGGGGAAAATATGTTAACATGGCATGAATTCAAATTTCTAAGATGGAATAGATTAAATTAATGGTTTACATGGAAAATTTCATACAAGAAAATTAAAAAACCATAATTAAACAAAAAAGGGATTTTTTGGGACTCAATGGGTGGAAGGAACCATTGATGAACACCCTACATACCTTGAATTACTTGACTTGTGAAGAGATCTTGAATTTTGAGACTTGAAAGATAACTTGGTGAGAGAAACCCTAATCTTGATGATATTGAAGATAGGAGGAGGAAAGTGTTGTCAATTTACTGAAAGTGGAGGAAAATAATTCTTCTTTTTAGGTTATAAGTCGTGGGTTGGGAGTTCATAGAAGGGAATGATGAGGGGTGAATTAATCACTTATTTGCAATAAATATTCGTGCACACTACTATGATTTGAATGTAAAAGAGATAAATATTTTGGGTTAAATATACTAATTCCCATATTTTGTAGGTGTACAAGTGTTGAGAAGAAAAGAAGCAAACTTGAGTAGAAAAGGATAAAAAAGAGAATTGAAGTGCAAGAGCTGGACAAGTTAAAGAAGGATTAGGATCGAGCCCTCAGTTATCGCAATCATGGGTGTTAGCCCATGATCACGTCGATTCAATCTAGTTAACCAACTGCAATCGAGATGGACTAACTATGATCGCGGTGAGTGTGATCACGACCAATCTTTTGCGATCGCATGAAGGCAGAAAATGGCCCAAGGGTAGAAATGTCATTCTAAAAAACCGACCCCAAATCCTATATAAGGGTCAAAACCCCTTCACTCTAGTGGAATCATTCCATAACCCTACCTCCCATCCTTAGTATAGGGTTTTTGTAATTTTCTTGGAGCTTGGAGCTAAATTTGTACTAATCTTAAGCTATGGAGACATTAAAGTGACTTCTAAGTGGAGAATTGGCAAATCCCATTTAGGATTTATTGAAACTTAAAGTGTGATTTGCATTCTTTTTATTTTTGATAAATCAATATAATGGAAATTTTAGTTTGTTATTGTCATTATGAGTAGCTAGTTCTTCCTAATGGGATTATGTTAGAATAGGGTGCAATTGTACGTGGGTTGTGATTCATTTGTGCATATGCTAGTTTGTTGGTTATGGGGTTTTCTATTGCGTGACAAAATTTATTGGGATTTATGGGTGAAATCCCCAAATAACCAAATGGGTTTGATGGGTAAAAATCCCAAACACTTGAAAGCTCAAATCATCCTTGAAAGAGGAGTTTGGGCAAACTTTTGGAACCCATATAATCCTTGAAAAAGGGATGTGGGAACCAAGGCAATAATAGACAATTATTGTTCTTAGTTTGCTAATATTCATCATCTTAGACATAAGGGTGAATATGAGGTTGACTATCCCTTGGGTACCATCGTAGAAATAGGGGTGCCTAATTGAGGTATTTGGTGGCTTTAGTTGACACACTCGTTAGGTGCTCGAAAGAGCCAATGGGTGAAATCTTTTTGGTTTTTTTGAAAGAATAACAACAAAGATCTTTAACCTAGCCTACTACATAATAAATAATTAAAATTTGCATTGAATTTTCATGAACCAATGCTTGACTTGCCCCTAGGAAAGCATAATCCCAAGATCCATGCCTAATTAATTACACTCTAATTATTCTTAGTCTCGAATTAGTACTTTAGAATCCTAGAAATTACTTTCACATCCGAAAAGATTGAGAACCCCCAAACCATTTTGTACCTTAGGTTTGAACTTAGCAAGCAACTATTGTTCCAGACATACTTAGTCACCACTCACATTGTTCCTTGTGGATTCTACCGCGACTCCAAACATTGGTAAATATATTGACAATGATCGCCTTGACTCAAATTGACATGTAAGTTGAACATAATAAAAAAATAGTGCCATTGTCGGGAAATAATTTGGCGTATTGAGTTGGTTTGGAATTTTAGTTTATTTTCTTTGACTCAAACTTTTAAATAGTTGTTTGTGATTTTATTTTTTTCTTTTGTTAGTTAGGTTCTTATTTTTTTGTTTAGTTGTTAATATGACTCGTGAAATGAATGTATGTTTGGGATAGCGCCCAAATAGTCTCTATGCTCTTCAGTCCTGGTAGGATAAGCAAAGTTCTCCTGATGTGGTCACTAGTATGTGATAAGTTTATCATTTGCATGTCTACTCTTTGCTAGATCCAGGAGCTTCCTTGTCCTTTGTTACTCCTTATATAGCAGTTGATTTTGGAGTCAATCCCAAAATTCTAGTAGAGCCTTTATCAGTCTCTACCTCAGTGGGTAAATCTATCGTATCCTGATAGGTATACAACAACTATTTGATTATGATATCTGTGAAATTCACATCATAAGACTTAGTCGAATTATAGATGATAATTTTGATGTCATTCTCGGGATGGATTATCTTTATTACTGCTATCCCTCAGTCGATTGCAGAAACAGAATTGTCCAGTTATAGTTTCCAAATGAACCCATCCTAGAGTGGAGGGGTAGTACTTCAGTACCTAGGGATCAACTTGTTTCTTACCTTTGTTCTAGAAAAATGATATGAAAGGGGTATGTCTACCATCTTGTTCGAGTCTAGGACTCTAGTTCAGAAACCCCTACTCTTGAATTAATATCAGTAGCATGTGAATTCCCAGATATATATCCCAAAGATCTTCCAGGAGTTCTTCCCGAAATAGAAATTAATTCTGGAATTGATCTTCTTCCAGATACTCAGCCCATATCTATTCCGTCATACTGAATGGAACCTGCAGAACTCAGAAAATTAAAGGAACAGTTAAAGGATATCTTAGATAAGGGATTCATCAGACCCATTATGTCCCCATGGGCGTACTAGATTTATTCGTGCGTAAGAAAGACAGTTTCCTCAGAATGTGTATAGATTACCATCAGTTAAACAAAGTTATGGTCAAGTACAAGTATCCACTTCCCAGAATCGATGACTTATTTGACCAACTTCAGGGTGCCAGCTATTTCTCTAAGATAGACCTCAGATCAGGCTATCATCAGCTCAGAGTCAGGGAATGTGACATCCTAAAAATAGCTTTCAGAACTCGATATGGTCACTTTAAATTTTTAGTCATGTCCTTTTGTCTTACCAATGCCTCAGCATCCTTCATAGACTTGATGAATCGTGTGTTCAAGCAGTACTTGGACATTTTCGTCATAGTCTTCATAGATGACATTATTGTTTACTCCCGTAGTGAACACGATCATGCAGACCATCTCAAAATAGTATAGCAGACTCTCAAAAACCATTAGCTATTCACCAAATTTAGTAAGTGCAACTTTTGGCTAAGGTCAGTAACATTCCTAGGCTATATCATTTCCGGTGATGGCATTAGAGTTGATGCCTAAAAGATTGAGGCAGTGAGAAACTGCCCTTGACCCATCTCTCTATCAGATATTAGGAGTTTCTTGGGTTTGGCCGGCTATCACCGATGGTTTGTTGAGGGATTTTCATCTATTGCATCCCCTATATCCAGATTGACTCAGAGAAAGTCAAGTTCTAGTGGTTAGATTCTTGTGAGAAGAGTTTTCAAGAGTTGAAGACTCGACTTACCACAGCTATAGTTTGACCCTACCATATGGTTCCAACGGCTTTATTGTATATTGTGACACTTTCAGAGTCGGATTGGGTTGAGTTTTAATGCAGAGAGGTAAGGTCATAGCCTATACCTCTAGACAGCTTAAGCCCCATGAGAAGAACTATCCTACTCACAATCTTGAGTTAGCATCAGTAGCGTTTGACTTAATGATTTGGAGGCACTATTTGTATGGTGTGCACGTTGATGTGTTCACTGATCATAAGAGCCTGCAGTATGTGTTCTCTCATAAGGACCTAAACATCCATCAGAGAAGGTGGTTAGTGTTGTTGAAAGACTATGACATGAGTGTTATGTATCATCCGGGAAAGGCCAACGTAGTGGCCGACACCCTCAGTAGAATGTCTATGGGTAGTGTTGCTCATGTGGAGGACAGTAAGAAGAAGTTACCTCAGGAAGTCCATCGGTTAGCTTGTCTAGGTATCCGCTTAGTCGATTCAGCAGAAGGTAGTGTATGGGTGCAAAGTATTTCAGAATCATCCCTAGTTTCTGAAGTGAATGAAAAGCAGGATGGGGATCCCAGTCTAGTCAAGTTGAAAGAATCACTCGGAGATCAGAAAGTTGAGATTTTCTCCCAAAGAGGAGATGTTGTGCTGCGTTTCCAGGGTCGGCTATGTGTTCTAAGCATTGATAACTTGAGGCAGAGAATTATTGCAGAAGCGCATGGTGCGCACTACTCGATTCACCCAGGGGACACTAAGATGTACCGTGATTTGTGGGAGATCTATTAATGGAGTGGGAGGAAGAGATATATTTTAGAGTTTTTGGCTAAGTGCTCGACGTGTCAGCAGGTTAATATTGAACATCAGAAGCATAGAAGGACCATGTAGGAAGTCTGTATTCCCACCTGGAAATGGAAAGAAATGAACATGGACTATGTGATGGGATTGCCTCATACTCTTCGTCAGCATGATTTAGTTTGTGTCATTAAAGATAGAATAACCAAATCTGCTTATTTCCTTCTAGTCCATGCCTCATGTTCATCCGAGGATTATGACAAACTCTATATTAGGGAGTTGGTCAAATTGCACGGTGTTGCGTTTGCTATCATCTCAGACAATGATACCCAATTTACCTCTTATTTCTAGAAGGCATTCCAAAAGGGTCTTGGTAAGAGAGTTCATCTTAGTACAACCATCCACCTCAGATAGATGGCCAAGCAAAAAGGACCATCCAGACCTTAGAAGATAGGCTGCGAGTGTGCATGATAGATTTCAAAGGTAGTTGGGATGACCATTTGCCTTTGATTGAGTTCTCATATAACAACAACTATTATTCTAGTATTCAGATGGCTCTATTTGAGGTGCTTTATGAGAGGAGGTGTAGATATCCCATTGGTTGGTTTCATGTAGGTAAGGCTGTCGTGGTAGGGCCTGACTTGGTATTTGATACCTTAGAGAAAGTTCAGTTGATCAGGGAAAGACTTAAGACAGCTCAGAGCCAACATAAATCATATGAAGATGCGTGCATAAAGGATTTCGAGTTCGAGATTGGTGACTATGTGTACTTGAAAATAACTTCTATAAAAGGGGTGAAGAGATTTGGAAAGAAGGGAAAACTTAGTCCCCGATATGTCGGTCCTTACCAAATTCTCAACCATTTCATAAAGGTAGCTTATGAGCTTGAGTTGCCTTCAGATCTATCTTCAGTGCATCCAGTGTTCCACGTCTACTTTCTAAAGAAATGTATAGGTGACCCAACAGTCTTTGTCCCTGTAGAGGGCATAGATATTCAGAATAGCCTCTTTTATAATGAGATTTCAATCGAAATCCTTGACTATCAGATTCATAGACCAAGGAACAAAAAAGTCCCTCTAGTCAAAGTTCTTTGGCAGAATCAGTCCGTTGAGGGAGCTACTTCGGAAGCAGAAGCGGACATGCGAACCAACTATCCTCACCTCTTTTCCGCAGACTCAGACCTAGTCTAAGGTAATATCTTTCCTTAAGCTTAATCAGTTTTATGTTAAGATTTAAGTTACAAACTTGGTATCAGTTACCATTACATGTTCATTCATGTATTCATGCATTAGATATGCATGTCCAGTACGAAAAACTCAGCTTATCAGTAATTCCATTCATGTATTCCTTAATCATGTTCAGCTAAGTGCTCATGCATCAAATATGCATGTTCAGCATGATAATTCAGTGTATCAGTGATCTCAGTCAGGAAACCATGTTTTAGTTGTGCATGCCCAGTGTCAAAGTTTAGTCTCTCAGTATTCTCAATCTCTGCAGTCTCATTCGAGGATGAATGTTCCCCACGGGCAGATAATGTAAGACCCCACAAAATCCTTAGCTTAATTGAGTCCTCTAAGCTTGTTAAGGGGTCAAAGACTTTGAATATTCTAGTTAAGTATTTAGACTTAGTGTCATTCTATTGTCATTCTATCCTTTGAAAGTTGGCGATCTTACTTCATGTCCTTTACGTCCATTATAGGTAGATATTTAGGTTGATTCATGATCAGGAATGTTCCTAGGTTTCCCAGACAAGTTTTAGATTTTTTAGACTTCATTTGAAGCTCCTTTGGAATCCTAAAATAGTGGATCAAGAGAATCTAGCGTGCCGCATCGACTATCGCATTGATACATGTTTTCCCTATCTCCCAACATCAATTTCTAGTTAGTCTATGCAGACTCGATGTGATGCGGTTGCTATTGCGTCGATGCCAATGACGCGACAGGTCGGTCTGCGCATCGATGGTATAGTTTTTCAATCATTAAAAAACTACATCCTTGGGGGTATTTGGGTCTTTTTCCCTCAACCCTCGGTCCCCAAAACACGGAATTTATCACCTTAGAGAGAAATTAAACTTATCTTTTCTCTAAATTTTCTCAAGAAATAAAACCCTAGAAGATTCAATTTTAAATCAAGAACTCAATATTTCCACCATCAATTTTTAGAAATTCCTTAACCAAGTTATGTTAAGTGTTCATCCAAGGGTCCCTTCCACCCTTGGAGTCCAAGAAACTATTTTTAGACTTCAAGTATAGGAATTTCATGTTGGGTTTGATAATATCCATGTTTATAAATGATTAATTGGGTTTCAAATCCATATTTCATGATCAATTTCATATGGGGTTAATTGATTTATATGTGTTACCATGTCAAATCATGCTAAATCCTTCAAATGGTGAATTTAATATTGAATTGTGTGCTCACATGTTGATAAGTACTATGTGCATAATTTATGCCTTTCAAGTGATTGGTGAATTAAACATGTAAGTTGAATAGTGAAGTTATATCATGTTAGCATATGTTAAAGTTCATGACATGCAAGTGTTTGTTAAAATTCCCCAATGAATGAGGAATGATCAAATGCTTAGTTTACATGCTTCAAGTTTATGCCATATCTTTTATTTTGTGCTATCGAGTCCTGGGGGTACTTGTACCCAAAAATTTAGCTAATTATTTAGAGCCATGGTCAGTAATAGTACAGTAACAGTTACATCACTATCAATAGTACTCTAGTCAGTTACTGAACTTAGGAAAAACTCAGTAGACTTAGTATTCTTCCAGTCTAGTTCATTACTCAGTCCAGACATCAGTAAAATCAGTTAGTTAATAGAATTTAGTAGTTTCCGACAGTCCATGGAACTCAGTGTACCCAGTTCAGTTCAGTTAAATAGCAATATCATTAATAATTCAGTCCAGCCTAGTACAGACTAACAATCAATGCTGTGTCTTTTAAGTTAGGTGTAGGATTCAACACCGAGTTAACCCAGAGATGAGGGTATTCCTGCCAGCAGAGGGTTGACCCTCAGTATTAATCCGTGCATTACAGAACTATGTAGCCAGTGTAGGTTGAGATATCTTCTTGCCAGATATATTGAGGGTTGATATATCTCATTTGAGTTATCTTGCTAGCGAGGGTTGATAGAAGAGCTTCCTATCAAAGAGGGTTAACTCACAGCTTGTCCTTACCCGTGGCACGGTATTGACACCCTTCCAACTAGGGTTACAGGTTGGACCTCAATCAGTTTAGAGAGGGGCATGTCAGTTAGATAATTACCTCTCATAGTCTCGGTTCCATTCTCAGTCTCAGTAATGAATTCATTTCAGTTCTACAGATTCAGTTCTATCTGACATAGTCACTCAGCTCAGTATGAAACTCAGTATGGCTCCACAGTATTAAAAACTATCAGATGCAGTCATTTAGATAATCAGTAATATAGTATTTGTAAACTCAGATATCGGTATCAGTATTTAGATTCAGTACTCAGTATTAGCACGATCTCAATTACAGTCTATGTAGTCATGCTTATACTCTCACTAAGTCATACTCATGTTATTAAGTTATTCTTGTGCATGCATATGAACCCATACATTTCATCCTACCTTACTGAGCATACCAGTACATTCAAAGTAATAACGCATGCCTTTTTCTTTACGCTATGATGTCTTATATTATAGGTTCAGATGCACGGGTTCCAGATCTCCCTTAGCAGTTCAGATTCTCAGCTTTCAGAGAGTGGTGAGTCCTCATAGTTTGAGGACTTACTTATTATTTACATTACTTCAGTTTTATTTCAGTAGATATAGTTAGTTGGAGGCATGTCCCATCAACTCCATAGCTCAGATAGTTAGAGGCTTTTCAGACTAGAGTATTTTCAAACAGTTGTTCAGTTTTTTTGTACTTATATTCAGTTTTGGTTATTTTGATACCGCATTCAAATTTATTTATAGATATGAACCTTATGGCATATGTTTCTGCCTATTTCCGCAATCATTATAGTATTTATTACACAGTTATTGCAGTAGGTACCAATCATGGGTTAGTTTGTGGTCCTTCAGAATTTTGAGCATCGTGTAGCATCCGGGGTACAGACTTGGGGCATTACAGTACGCCACCTAGATGTGAGAAGATTCTTGATCTTGTATGCCTCCTAGATTAGATATTTTTATTGATATAGCATTTCTCTTAGGTGTGAGACGCATATTATATATTATGCCTCCTAGATGTAAGATAATTATAGATATACATTATGGCTTATGGAGTTATTATACCTCATAAATATTCTACGTCTTATAAAGATGAGATGGTGTATAGATATTATTATTGATATGTGTTCTAGATATGTATGTGGGTCAAAGGTTGTGATTATTATGCTATAATTATTTTGGACACATTAGTGGGCCCAAGGATATGTTATGATATGAGTTGACCATTCGAGGGTTGTTTATCCTTATAAAGGACATGATTGTAGTTTGTTAAAATATTAAAGCTTATGGTTCCATGGTATGAATACTGGTGATGGCATGCATAGATTTTGAACATTCATCATCATTGCATCAATGATTGATACGATTTTGATTAGATTATAATATTATTAATATTGTCACTAATTAAGGGTTGAAGCCCACTTTCTACCTTAAAAATAGGTTTCTTCATAATACTAAATGTTTGTCTTAATGAGTAACTTGTATGTAAAAGAGATTGACAAGGATGTTTAAAAGATGTGTTTGAGACAACTTTTGCTATATTATTTGATACTAATAATTACCCTGCCGTGTGATATTGCTACCCTTTCTACATTTTTATAATGATTTAGTCCCAAAGTTCACTCCTAGAAATTGGCTTTTTGATTTACACCCTTTTAGCCATGGCTTAAGTCCGTGCACATACTATGTATCTAAATACACATCTCTTCCGTATGAGACAGAGAAATATGTTGTATTGATGATATAAATTTTGGTTAAACCCAATGATTATTTTAATATTCATGTTATGTATATATTCTTATTGATAATGAATAATGAATTATGTAAATATACTCTACCTTATTTCTCTTTTTTTATGTTTATTTACTTCATCCCTAGTGGGGCTTACTCTTTACTTTAACCCTCATGGGGCTTGCTCTCTATTATTAACATTGCTTTGGAAATTATTATGATGTGATGATAACCAATAAGGCCGAGGGATATTTTGATGATGTGATGATTCCCAGTAAGGCCGGAGGATATTATAATAATGTTATGATACTCGACAAGGCCAGAGGATATTATGATGATGTATTAATACTCATCAAGTATAGAGGAGAGTTATGATGATGTATGGATACCCGAAAAGTCTAGAGGATAATTATACTGATGTACCTATGTGTAAATATACCGGTTCAAATCTGGCTTTCCCTATGAATGGAAATTGTATATACCCAATAAGGACGAAAGATGATTATGACAATGATGGTATTGTAGATTCGGTCGTATTAATCCTTGCATGTGCGTTGACTATCACTAGTTTGTGCCTATTCTATCATTCCTTATAGGGGTTATATTGGTATAGGTGATGACTATTCTTTGAGGTGTGTTATATGTTGATTGAACCTTCTGGTCCTGGGATTGTGGGATCACGTGATATGCTCAGTTAGGTATTTGGTTTTTTAGACTAGTCGATTACTTGTGTTATTATTGAAATTGTTATTATCATTGTTATGATCATTATTATGGCTTGTTTATGACTGATTGTTTATTTACTCGATATCGAGACTTGAGGTATGATTGCAACCTCTTTGATATTATGATTATATTATTATGCATGGCCGTCTGATGACTTGATATATTAATTAGAACCCTGAGTATTCTAGCACTAGCTCCTGCTATGATTACGAGGTCTTAAATCGCTAATTTGATGGATTAGGCCACACTTAGAGTAGATATTTGTTAAACACTTATATATATGCTTACATAGATATATGTAGCTATGCTATGACCATATACCACTCCTTAAATTCATTTACACGAATTATATATTCATTCATTGGCCTTGTATACTTATATGTATCTTTTTTCTGCTCTTACATACATATGAGCTAGTGATATATGGTATAGTGTTGAGATTCCTAAGTATGGATGGGATAAGATAGTACATTTTTACTCTTTCCTTAGTCTTACTATGATAGTCTCTTAGACATGAATAAGATAGTTTATCCTTATTATCTCTTTGGTTGTCTTATGTGGTTGTTGTATATTTGGGTATAATTTCCATTTTGTTTATATGTTGTATATATCTTCTTATATTTGGAGATTATTCTGTAGTTGCATACAAAGAACCATGTGTTTGGTACTCATACTACACTTCTACAGCCTGCAGATCATAAGTATGGGTTACGTCATTGATGTTTGTGTCGTGCAGAGAAGCCATGGTTTAGAAACTTAGAGTGAACTCCAAGCATTTGGAGTATTACTTTTCTCTCTCTTATGTACTAGACTAGTCTCAATGTTGTATTCAGAGATAAGTTGTATCAGTGTATTCATTTGTACTTCAATTTGAAAACTTGTTAGGTAGAGTACGACCAGGTTTTTGGATTATATTATGTATTCATATTTTGGTATATCTATTACGCATTCCTTTCATATTCTATTTGGGTAGTCTGTTACTAGCCATTCTGAACTACATGGTTGATTTGCCGACTGGTGGGCTATAGTAGGCACCATCATGACATGAGAAATGGGGTCATGACATGGATGCATTATTTTTTATCATTATTTTTGCATCCTTTATACTTATATGGTCTGTCTTCATTCAAGAAACCTTACTATGAGGTTATTTATGTCTTTTTACCCTTTTGTGTATCAGTTTGGATGGGGCTTACTCGTCAAGTTTCTCTATGACGAGTGTAATCGTGACCCTTGATTTTAGATCATGATAGATTTCTAGAAGAAGTTGACATTTGTTTGATGAGAAATAAAAGGAATATAAAAAAGTTCGAGTGGCTAAAGCTGAAGCAGCTACTTTTGAAGTAACAGAAAGAAAACCAACAACTGGAGTGAGAGAGTCAGAGTCAAAAAAAGTATTATTTTGTTCTATCCACTGATGTTTCTCCCTCAATACTAGCTCAATCATTGTCCGTAGCACTGTGACGATCTCCCATAATTTCTTTACCCTTATGACTTATAGTAAGAGGAGGAGGAGAAAGAGTAGCCCCTTTTGATCTAGTGTAATAGGCTAGAGTGCATAAATTAACCTTTTCAAAGAGGGAAAAAAAAAGAAAAACAACAAAAATTAAACAAATTAGTACGTTAGTGGCATAAAGAAGTAAATAAAGACAACAGACAATAAGCACATTATTTGACGTTTTCTATTTTGCGAGCCTCTTTTGAGCTAGAGGTAGGCCTATTGTTGTTTGAGAGATAAATATACCATAAAATAATGTCATTTTCTCAAAAAAAAAAGATCCTAAAGGATTAAAAAGTTTATTTAACTAAATTGTCTCATAAATTGAATAATATAAAGAAATCAGATAGTAAATTAAACTAGATTCTAAGAACTTCTTCTTCTTTGTTCTCTTTCTTGTAGGCCTTTAAAGCATTTTCGAAGCGATGTGGTTGGTCAAGAGATATGATAATGCCAGTATTCCTACCACACTTTCTATGTCAAGACATTCTTTACCTTGTTTATCTAACTCCTCGCAAAGTTCTTGCATCTTTTATTCACCGCTCAAAGCACGATGCCTTTAAAACTCTAGCTCTTTTCTCGTTTAATTTATCTCCTTTTCATTATCCTCATGTAACTGGTGGTGGTGTGCCTCTAATTTCAAAGACCTTTATTAAACTTGCGGTACAAGACTTGTGCCTCATCTTTTTTTATCACTGACATGTTTGCCTCTCTTGACACCCGCAGTCAACTTATTCTTCAAATCGGCATGCAACCATTCAATGTAGTCTACCATATAATCTGCTTAATACCTATCTGAATAAATGCTCTTCTTTTCTAGAAATTTCTTCTTTCCTTAAGTCTTTGCAATGTTAGTAGCATACAAAATTATGTTGGCTTTATAATCCACTCGATGTGCATCCATATTGGTTACCCTTGGTATTACGTGTTTCTTTCTCTCTTGCATTATCACCTTCGCAGGAGCATATGGCTGAAGGTCGTGAAGTTCCTTCCAAATCAAGTAGTCTTCCTTCTGAGTTTATATTATAATTTCTGTACTAGGAAACACCAAAACATCATTGAACAAAATCTTCAATCAAAGCACTCAACATTTGTCCCCACTTTTCCAACTCATTTGGCCTCTTGATTTTTTTGGACTCCCATGGTGACATGAAATTGGTGTGTGACAATATTTCCAGTCCCAGTTGGTGTGTGCATTCTTTGGAAACCACGGAAATTTTGGAGATTCTTGTTCAACCATCAATACAGCAACAAACCCTCAAAATGTTTGGCTCCATTCTTACATTAACTAAGAGCCTAATAAATGTCGACTACTATTACAATAATGCAAGGGCCCTTATTAATCCCATTGCACAAAGCATGATCCACAATAATCAAGTGAGTATGTATGACCTCTTCTGATCCATTTTGGAAGACCACAATTCCTAAGAAGTAGATGATAAATGCAAATATTTTTTTACCGTCCCATGAGTTAAGATCAGGACTCTCTAACTCATATGCTTGCCGACATTGTATGCCAAACTTTGTCAACTAAATAGCTTAAAGGAATCTTGGAATTCATCACATACAATACCATAATTCTACCCTGATGACCCAATTTGGTGAGAACCTCAACTAGAGTGATACTCTTCGGGATGATGACCTCAACTTTCTGCCCACTCATTTTGGCATAAAATACATGTCTTCAACATACCCCCCAATTTATGTATTCTAAGGTTAGATACTAAGGTTAGATACTCCTTAAAATAGTTAAAATAAATGTGAAAAAACCACCAAATATGATAAGAAATAAAAAAAACTCAATTTAAAGTGAAAGTAAACATGTTCTTGGCCTTAACCCCGGAAAGGGGGAGTTTAACCACTAATAGACATAACTATAATCCAAATAAATGAATACATTATATGATCCATTAATAATATAAATTAAGGATAAATAAAACCTAAAATAAGTGTTGAGAAGCCCTTCTCCACGTCCAAAAACGTCCAATAGTGATTAGAATAAAGTACACGTGTTGTATTTATAGTAGGAGAAGTTGGTCATGTATGGACTAAAGCGTGCAACGCATTGGTTTATGCCTAGGGACTAAGGATAATGATTTATTGATTATTCCTTTAAAATGATTTGCATATAATTCTCTCTAGTTCATGGGATAGAGTGGAGTGTCGCCTCTCAATCGTGGAGGCTCACTAGAACTCCTTATTTCAACCTTTAAAATGTTTGTGCACTTGTTCGTCCATCCCAAGTTCATAGTGTTGTTTTGACTTGATTTTTCACAAGTGAATATTCAATATATCATTAAAATTAACACAAAAATCCTCCTAAATCATAAAAAACCATGGATTAGTGCTAAAAACAACAAAATATCAACGACAACAAACTAGAAACTCAAGCTAAGAACTAGCGTCATCCTTTAAATCCTTAACTTATTGTTTTGACTCTTGGATTATTTCAATAACACTTTGAACACTATAAATAATTTTTTATACAATTAAATACACGATAAAACCCTTAGTAACTCATTCAACATATTAGAACCATCGCGATAGACTAGACAAACACCTAGCTCAAGCTAGTAACACTAGTTTTCTCAGTTGAACTATAAGTGACCAATTTAAGAACAAACTTGTTTGAAAACACCATTAAAAATAGTAATCACGTTATAAACACTTGATGCTTATTTATATCATTATTAAAACCTTATGAACACAATTTATCCTCAAAACAAGGCTAAATAAGCTAGGATAACATCACTATAGTGCATTAAACCACCTCAGATCACCACCCACACTTAAAGCCTTGTTCGTCATCGAAAACCTATTTAATCTAAGAATCATAACTTGAGGTGACTCTATAATTCTACCACATACAAGAAACTCAAGCCAGTACCACAAAGACTACAAAGAATTCATGTTTCTACACTAAGCATGTTATACACATAATTGAAAGTTCAAGAACACTACTCAAAAACATCCTCTCCTCAAGAATTGACTGACCTTGTTGGCAAACCTATGAACATTGTTCAATCACATACATCATATTATTCACCCAAAATTCATCAAACATGTTCCCTCAAAATAAGAGAGTTACCCATAATCACTCACAATCATGCAATCCATAAAAAAAATGGGTACAAGAATTAAATTGTGTTCACTGTCATAAACAATTCACAAATTACAAATAATAAACCATAGATTTCCCTTAGTTTAGTACTCAACTAATATCGAAATGTTAAGCATAGGATCAAACAGGTCTTTAATGATTGTAATGTAGGCTATGGGACAGGTAGGAACTATTCTGGCTAATAATACTGACCATCTTCCCTAAGTGATTTAATATATCACATTATACAATCAACTAACCTTTAACAACCACTTTACACCACTTTTTTTACCCCTATCTTTTTCTTTGCCCCATCTCATTAAGTTCATTCACATACATTATGGTGGAAATATTTTCTATTCATAACTTTTTCAATTTGAACAATCTTTATTCTTTCTGTTGGACTAATCCTAACCATAACATATCAATTTTACAAACCAATAACTACTAATTTGGGGCGTTATATTCATTTTTCCCTACTTAAATTTCCAACTCCTCACTCAATTAATTTTATCCTAAAGTGCTTAGAAGATTTTAGATCAAATTAAGGTCAATCAAAGCAGAGGATTAGCTACATATGATGCTAACAAAGAATAAGCAAAAGTATCAATAGGATTAACTAGGATAATGCACAAGGGTAGGTAAAAAGAAGGTATAAACATGGCTATCAAAGAAATACCTATATCATCTCCCAAACCCATACTCTTTATTTTTCTTTGCACACACACTAGGAAAGTTCTAGACATCAAATGTAACAAGGAATATACTACAAACTCACATCACACATGGCACATGCTCAACTCAAGTAGGATCAACATAGACTCTCAACCAAACTATAGCATGAATGTCAATTAAGCTAATAAGTACAAGAGTCATAAACATGAGCCTAGGAGTATCAAAAGTAGTAATTCACACAATCAGCATATTTTTTTCAACCAAAACACTTGCATCATGCAGTCAAATATAGCAACAACAAGAACATCATATTTATTCCTACCATAAAAATTGTAAATTTACATTAAAAATGAGAATTTCTCCACCCCACACTTAAAAATCTACTCTGTCCCTAAAGTATACTTTAAAAGTAGAGATATAAATACTTCTTGAGGCCTCTAGGTTTAGCTAGTAGAATCTTTATAAATTAAGAGGGTTCGGGGACCCCACACTTAGTCTTATGCATACTCTTTATCTCAGGTTTTTTTGTACTTAGGCTTCCCACCAACGTGTGAATCAACAAAAACAAATACTAGTGAAGTAAAAACTAAAATATTAAAAATAAACATACCTTAACTTGGTCCCAAGTAGCGCCTAATTTAGTGTCGTGACACGATCCAATTTCTGACTCATCCTTTTTCCTAAACTCAAATGCCATCTTCTTATTTATTTCTGACCTCTTGAGTATGAACTCTCAAGGTTAACAACTTTCTTAATAATATACTTTTTAGGCTCAAAATTTTGCATCATGTTAGGCTGGGGTGGTTGTGGCTTGATCTTCTTAATAAGAAAGTCCTAATAGGTCTTTTGTTGAATAGACTTCACCATCCCACACTTATCCCCTTTGATCAATATAATCATGCACAGATCATGGTGGTGGGATAGTGTGTTGAGCAATTTGTACACTTTGAAAGCTACCTTTTTATCATCCAACCTCATCATGAGTGTTCCCTCTCTCACATTAATCAATGCTTCTTCCATCTCCAAAAATGGACGTCCTAAGATGGCTGGTACTCATTCGTCTACTTGAAAATCTAAAACAATAAATTCAGTAGGAATAATAAACTTACCAACCATGATGAGAACGTTTTCTATGATTCCTTTAGGATGGGATAATGTTTGGTTTGCCAATTGAAGTATCACAGTGCTCGGTCTTGTCTTTCCCAGTCCCAACTTATTAAACAAAGATAAGGGCATGAAGTTGATACTCTCTCCCAACTCACTCAGTGCATGGACCACCTCACTATTGACAATTTGAATAGTTAGGGTGAATCTTCTGGATCTTTGAGCTTTTGAGGCATCTTCTGCATCACCTCAAAGTTGCACTCTTTTTAGTGAGTGTTACTATCTCGACATCCTGCAGCTTAACTTTTTCAGTGACCACATCCTTCAATTACTTAGTGTACTTGGGTATTCCCTACAAAACATCTACAAGATGAAGGTTAATATGAAACTCTCTGAATGTGTCAAAGAATTTTTTTGAAGCATGCATCATCTTTTTCCTTCATATGCTTCTGTAGGAAAGGTAGTGGTGGTCATGATTCACTTGTTCAAAAACTTTTGTTTTATAGTACTCATACTTCCTCATATTTTTAACAAATCTAGCATCTACCTATTTAGGAACCAAATCTGCATCTACCTCCTTAGTTTTATTTGGAGGTTCTTCATTAAGCTCTTTACCCCTCCTCAAAATAATTTCCATTACTTGTTTATGATTTTTAGTATCACTTGGCAAACCACCTTGAGGCCTGGTATTCTACGTTGCTACTATATGACCTATTTACAACTCCAAGATCTTTGTAGCCACTTGTTGTCTCTTCATATCTACTTTATGCCTCTTTATATCTATTGCCAATTGTACTTCAGCAACTAAAATTTGTTTTATCATCCCTTCCATATTTCTATCGTCCTGATTTACATGAGCTTGTGGTTGCTGGAACTATTGTTGTTAGGTGTTTCATTACTGATTAAGTGGTTGAGTCTACCACTTTATATTGTAGGTGTTACCGTAATTCCAACTTTAAATCAAGATAGGGGAATTAAATTGATACTTGTCCCTAAATCACTCAGTACATGGACCACCTCACTGTTGCCTATTTGAATAGGAAGGGTGAATCTCCCTAGATCTTTGAGCTTTTAAGGAATCTTCTATATCACCACAGAGTTGCACTCTTCAGTGAGTGCTACTTTCTTGACATCCTGCAGCTTAACTTTGTTAGTGACCTCATCCTTCAAGTACTTAGTGTACTTAGACATTCCCTACAAAACATCTAAAAGAGAGAGGTTAATATGAAATTCTTTGAACTTGCCAAAGAACGTTTTGAAGCATGCATCCTCATTTTCCTTTTTATGCTTATGTAGGAAAGGTAGTGGTGGTCTCTCCTTCACCTGTTCAATAACTTTTGTTTTTGAGTACTCAAACTTCCTAATTTTAAACTACTCTTTCACCTACCTATTTAGGAACCAAATTAGCATAGCTACCTCCTTAGTTTTGTTTGGTGGTTCTTCATTAAGCTCCTTACCATTTCTCAAAGAGATTTCCATTACTTGTTTAGGATTTTTAGTATCACTTGGCAAACCACCATGAGTCTTGGTATTTTACACTACTGTGATTTGACCTATCTGCAACTCAAAGATCCTTGTAGTCAATTGTTGGCTCTTTATATCTGCTTTTTGGCTCTTTATATCTGCTGCCAATTGTTCTTGAGCAGCTAAAATTTGTTTCTTATATCTTCCATATTATTTGTGGCCTGATTTACCTGAGCCTTTGGTTACTGAAACTGCTACTATTGGGTGTTCTATTGCTGATTTGGTGGCTGAGTCTACCATTTTAACTTGTAGTCGTTCCCATGATTACGCCTTTGAACATTGACCATAAACATCACCGACTCTGGATTGGCAGCACACATATCTGCAGGATAGCCACTATTGCCACAAACCACGCACCAAGTACTTATGTGCTGAATTATATTTACTGTTGTTGCAGCCTGTGGAACCTCCAACTTTATATTGCTGAGTTTAGTTTTTAACTAATTCTTTAATCCAGCAATCTGAGTGGATATAGCAGTAAACTTGTCCACCTCCAACACACCTACAACCTTCTTTGTAGCACTTCTTGAGACAGAATGCCACTCATGATTTCCTTGGGCAATCTAGTTCAATAAGGTATACAACTCATTATGGATCAATTCCAATACTTGATCACCTATACCTGAATATGGAAAAGTTTTTGTGTTATGATCAAGTGCCTTAACAAAAGTGTGAGTTAGTACTTTATTATACTATTGATGATGTGGATAGTCCCGATGAAGATATTTGAACCTCTCCTATACATGATATAAATTTTTATCTGGATTCTATTTGAAACACACAATGTCACTGTGCAGTCTGTAGTCTTTCCATATGAAAAGAATTAGATGAGGAATTTTTGGTCTAAGTCATCCCAAGGTGTGATTGAACTTGCCATCTCAGCATTCAACCACTTCTTCGCTTCCCCCAATAGTGAAAAGGGGAATAGTGTCATCCTAACATAATTTGTTAACATACCCATAGGGATATATGTGTCACTAATCTCCATAAAGGATATTAGGCGCATCCCTGTCCTGTCTCTAATTCAAATTCCTTATTTTATAAAAGAATAAGAACCTTACTCTATTCATCCCCGCGTTCTATCTTTCTATTCCCCCTCCCGAGATCACAAGGTCAAAAATATATGTATTGTAAGGTTAGAAACTCCTTAAAATAGTTAAAACAATGAATACATGCTATTCCCCTCCCGAAAAAGGAGCGTTTAGCCACTAATAGACATAACCGTAATCAAAATTAATGAATACATTCTATAATCCATTAAAAATTTAAATTAAAGATAATTAAACCCTAAATGAAGTGTTGAGCATCCCTTCTCTAAAGTCCAAAAATGTCCAAAAGTAAGTAGAATAAAGTGCAAGTGCTCTTTTTATAGTTAGAGAAGTTTGTCGTCCGTGGACAAAGGCTCGCGGCACGTTGGGTTCTTCCTAGGACTAAGACTCATGATGTATTTCTTATTCCCCTTAAATGATTTGTGCATCATGATATTTAGTTCATTGAAGAGAGTGGCGCACCGCCCCTCAATCGTGGAGGGTCACTGGAACTCCTCCATTTCATTGTTTAAAGTGTTAGTGCACTTTTCCATCCATCCCAACCTCATAGTGTTGTTTACACTTGATTTTTCACTTTTGCATCATCAATATAAAATAAAATTCAACACACCAAGTTTCCTAAATCATTAAACACTATATATTATATCTCAAAACAATACAACATCAACGACAACAAACTAGAAACTCAAGCAAAGAACTAGCGCCGTCTTTTAAATCTTTAACTTATTGTTTGACTCTTGGATTATTTCAATAACAATATGAACACTATAAACAAGTTTTTCAACACTTAAATAGACAATCAAACAATTACAAACTTATTCAACACATTAGAATCCATCGCAATAGACTAGACAAACACCTAGCTCAAGCTAGTAACTGTAAGACCCCGTAAAATCCTAAAACTTAATTCATTCCTTTAAGCTTGTCAAAGGGTCCTAGACTTAGAAAATTCTATCTAGGTTCCCAGACCTAGTCTATTATTGGTCTTCGAAAGTTTGGCAATATTATTTCGCCACCTTAATGTCTTTTAATGGTCTGTATTTTTATTAATTCATGATCAGGAAGGTCAATAGATGTTCCCAGACAAGTTTTAGATTTTTTGAAATATGTTTAGATAATGTTTGGAGTCCCAAAATAGTCGACCAATGCGATCATGGCATGCTACGTCACCAATTGCATTTGTCAACATTTGTGGAGGCTGCCAGAGCCAAAACTTCTGAGGCTCAATGTGATCATGGTACGATGCATTGAGTATCGTGTCACAACCATCAATGTGTCACGTTCCTTGTAGCGTTGGCACCTAGTTTTTATTCTTTAAATGACCGCGTCCTCAAGGGCAAAAAGGTCAATTTCCCACCCCTATATACGTGTAAAACACGGGATTAAGTCCCAATTCAACCTAAATACACTTATCTCTCTCAAAAACCATAAGGAATAAGCTTATGGTTTTCAAATGAGGATCTAATTTTTAGAATTTCACCATTTTTTTCAAGAATCTTCCATCCAAGGTATGCATAGTGTTGATTTATGGATTCCTTTCATCCATAAAGCTCAAGAACCCTATTTAAAATTGTAAATCATGATGTTTATGTTGTGGGTTGTTTTGTAACCATGTTTATCTTGTTGTACAATTCCCAAGTTGGAATCTTTACGTGTTTTTCATTAAACTACGTTAGCGTGCAAGTTAAAATCCATGAATTGAGTTGTTTATGATGTGTAATTTGATGATTACACCTATGCCCTAAGTTATGCATGTATGGTGTTTGTTAAAATGCCTAAGAGGATAGAAATTGTGTATTATAGCTCAATTGCGACCCATATGATAAATGTATGTTTTACCCTTATGTTCAAATGACTCCCATGCTATTGTGGTGCAATGTAGATGTTTGTTGGAATGCTTATGATGTTATAGTATGAAATTATGACATTGGTTATATGCATTCCTACCGTGTACAAGATTATGATAATCATGTACTTCATGAAATCCCTAACTTATTGTATTATAAATTGTTGGTCACGTATTCATGAATGTCATGTCTTATCAGTTTCCTTCTACCGACTCCTGGGGATACTTGTATCCGATAATTTAGTTGTGTTCCTAGAGCCAGTGTCATATTTTCAAGATACTCTCGGTCAAGCCATGATCCATAGAAACCATTCAGTCATGTGAATCAGGAAAACTCAGTAAACTCAGTAATTCCAGAAAGCTCAGTAATTAAGTAATCTCAGTAGTATTCCATCAGTCAATGGAATTTAATGAACTCAGTCCAGTTTAGTTCAAATAATCATGTTCAGTGTCTATTCAGAAGGGAGTAGGATTTAGCACCGAGTGAACCCAAGGATGGAAACTCACCCGCCAGTTGAGGGTGTGATTCTTAGAAGTAATCCTTGCATTCCATAACTACGTAGCCAGCATAGGTTGAGACATCAACCTACCAGTCGAGGGTTGATAAGGTGGCTTAACCTATCAAATGAGGGTCCCACCGTTCTTATTAGAGTACATGCCAGATGAGGGTCACTCACAACTTGTCCTTACTAGTGGCGCGGTATTGACACCCTTGTAATAGGGGTTACAGATTGGACCCCAACTCAGCTATATTAATTTATTTAGGGCATGTTGGTTAGATGACTACTTACCACAGTTACAGTTTCAGTCTCAGTCTCAGATAGTTCTACAGAACTCAGGACTGTTAGATACAGTCGCTCAGCTTAGTACGAAACTCAGCTAGTTCCATAAAAACTTAGACGGTCAGACACAGTCGCTCAGTATCAGTTACCAGTAACTAATGTAATAAACATTCATACTCAATAGTCATTATCATCATGAATTTAGTTACATTTACTTATTCATGCATGTATTCTCACGTTCAAGTTATAGAAATAGTTAGCATTATTCATGCATTTCAACCCTTGCATTCACCCCACCTCACTTGCATACAAGTATATTCAATCATACTGATGCATTTGAGCTATGGTGTTTTATACCATAGGTTTTGAAGTACGAAGCATCCTTAGTAGATCAGACGTTTAGCAGCCAGACTAGCAGTGAGTCCTCATCATTTGAGGATAGCATGATTATTTTATTACTTTATTATTTCAGTAGTTCAGAGTGAGTTGGGACATGCCCATAAACTCCACAGTTTTTAGATAGTTTAGAGGCTTCCAGGCTACAGTATGTTCAGACAGTTTATTTCTGTTTTTTATTTTGGTATTGATATACCGTACTCTCAGATGTTATGTTTTATCAGTTATTTGAAAATTATGGCCTCTTGGCCTTTATTTTTTAATTTATATAGTATATTATGCAGTATTTAGGTACAAATATCAGTCATGGGTTAGGTTGTGGCCTTTCGGGGTCATGAGCACCGTGTAGCATTTCGGGTATCAGATTCGGGGCATTACGTAACACTAGTTTTCTTGGTTGAACTATAAGTGACCAATTATTAATACCTTAATCACATAATTTTTCCTCAAAAAAAGGCTAAATATTCTAGGATAACATCACTAAAGTGCATAAAACCACCTCAAATCAATCAACATCTTCAAACATGAATATCGTTCTTGTCTCATCAGAAAATACAGTGGTCGGCTCATTGAGTTACCTACATGGGGTGACTTGTTTAAGATATGGAAAGCTCTTTAATGCCTTCCTTACCATGATTTGACCTTCTAAAACCAAGTCAATCCACCACAACTCTGTTTGCCTCGAAGTACACCAAACCACACTAAACCTTAGATTTGAAGTAAGGGTTGCTATTGAACATAGAATTGAAAGTGTTATCCTACCCCACCCAAAATAGAAAATTACAACATTTAGGGATATTTATTTCTCAAATTGCACAACATTAATAAGGTGTTATTTTTTGAGATTATGAAATCCTTTAGAACTTAGGGCAAGGCTTTTTTAACAAAACATCCTAGGATTTGGGATGCCTATTCCTTAGTAAAGGAATAAACTATTAGGATCTATTAATAACAGTGGTTTCATGACATGGTTCCCTTAAGAAGAAAACTTGATATTGGGAAAGTTCATGATTGTCGATACACTGATGATCAATCGATTCATGAGGCACTTCCCATAGGGTGTTTAAGAAAATAAACGACCATGCGATGTGTAAATTCCTAGTTATAGAAAGCGTTAGCACATAGCACATAATAAGAAAGCAATGCCATATTGAAATAAATAAAAATGTAATTAAAGGTACATAAAAAGTAAGATAACACATAGCCAAGTAAGGAAAAGGGAGGTGGATGGACATAAAATTTATACATGCTATTTTTGAGAAATATGATAGAGGAAAGGGGCTGGGATGAATGTATAATGATAACAGCCAAATAAACAAATAAAGAGGGGAGGAAAAAGGGACTAACATGCTGCAGTAAGCAATCAATTAATAAAAAATAGAGCACGCACAAAAAAAAACATCATAACACCTCCCAACTTATAATGATGTGGAAACTAAGTATCCCCAACAGAGACACCATGTTGTCCCTCCCTATTTTCCTCGCGAAAAGCAGAATTCAACTGACAACACTTTTAGGATGGATTTAAAAGAAAAGAGATTTCACCTAATGAATTAAGGTGTACATCATTCTAAACTAATTATGAACCATTTATTTAGTCTACGTCACCACAAATTGGACAAGGGTTATATTACCTAAAAAAAAGGTATTAAGAACTTTTTTGAGGTCCACAAATATGGGTCTCAAATTTGTATATTACATGGAGATTCTATATGATAAATAATGGTAGACTATTTTATTAACTTTATATTACTATGATTTATAAAATCATAGGAAGAAAAGACATTTTGCTTAATTATTTTTTTGTTATCAATTATCTACATGATAATATAAAAATATGAATCAGATAAGCAAGGAGAGAGAAATGACACAATTCATATAAAGCTAAAGATTACTTAAATAATTAAACCTAATCTACCCCAAAGAATTAAACATAAAAAGAAAAAAAAAAGAGAAAATAAATTCAAAAGATTAGACAAAGAATTTATTTTTTCTAACCTATTTAGGATAGCGTGTAGCTTATAAATAGGTGACAATATTCAAGATTGCATTGTCGAATTCTGCTTCGAATAGCTTTCATTATTTTTTATCTATCTACCCATCCATCTAGATTTTTAATTAAACTTAAAGGCATTTTAAGAAAATGATAAACTAGCATTCTTTAAAGTGCCTATCCGTCCCAACTTAATATCCAAGAGGCATTAGAATTTCTACATTATATTTGGGGTCTAGACAAAGAAAAAAAAGGTTACCTTTTAAGACTTGAGATTCGTATCAAACAAAACAATAATGACTTATGTGTACACATAATATTTTCAAATAAGTCTCTTGATTAATTAAATATTTATTAGGTGACAGGCATGATAAATAAATAATTATTTATTTTTATATGATTAAACCTATAGGCAAGATACCTAATTGATAAATAATTAGTAAAAAGGACAAAAGTTGATCGTCATTCTACTTTGAAACTATATATTTTAAATCTATTGAATTAAAAGGCATGTCGAAAGTCAAGTAAATATGTTGGAGAGTTAACATGATAACGACTAGTTATAAGATATGAAAATTAATTAAACTTGTTGGGAATTATTAAAAAGTGCTAGGGATTAATTCCAAAATAGGTTTAAATACCTAAACATAATTAATATGTTGGAGTTCACAATTTTATTTCACGAGAATATTGTTTAAATGCTGAAAACATCACTTAAGCACTGGAAATTAATATTTAAGTGTTGAAAACATTATTTAACTTACTGGAAATAAAGATTCAGTTGCTAAAAATATTATTCAATGGCTGAAAATTAGATTTAGCTACTGAAAAGTAGTTTTTTACTATTGGAAATTAATAAAATATTATTGGAATTAAAGTTAGTTGCTGCAAAGAATTTTTATATTGAAAATTTATTGAAATATAAGATGTTTTAGGAACAGTTTCCAATCTTTTAGTATTCATGTCGTGCTAGTGAGAATAATCTCAAGTTAATCTCTCAATCTAATACTTTTTTCTTCCATTTACAGAACATGCCTCCTAAGAAGAGAACTGGAAATCAGTCATCCGCTTAGCCCGAAGATCCTTTGGGTGAACATGTCTCTCATGCAGAGTTCAGAGCTATATTCACTACTCTTTCTCAGTCAGTTGCTACTCAAAATGAATGACCAACTATCGTTCTGGCCAACCCAGTGGCCAATTCAGCTGCAGCTATGATTCGGGACTTCACCCGAATAAATCCTCCATCCCTTTTCAGATTTAAGTCAGAAGAGGATCCTAAGGAATTCCTTGACCAAGTTCAGAAAGTTACAGAAATCATGGGGGTTACTTCTAGTGATGTGTTGAGCTAGTTGCATATCAGTTGTAGGATATTGCTCACACTTGGTTCGAATAGTGGAAGTCAGAGAGGTCAGTTGATGCAGGATACATAGAGTGGGAGGAGTTTGTCACTGCATTCTTAGATAGATTCTTTCCTCTGGAGCTGAGAAAAGCTAAGGTGTTAGAATTTATCAACCTCAGGCAGGGCAACATGATGGTGAAAGAGTATTCTCTTAAGTTTACTCAATTAGCCAGATATGCTCCTCATGTGGTTGCAGATAGTAGGGCCAAGATGAGTAAGTTTTCTTCTAGGGTGAACGATAGTGTGGTCAATAAGTGCATTCCACAATTTTAATTAGTAACATAAAAATAGCCAGGATTATGACCCATGCTCAGCAGATAGAAGAGCAAAATATTAAGATGAGAGAGAAGCAGAATAAGAGAGAAAGGATGGGTAGTTTCAACTTTGCTCAGCCTAAGTCAGAGGGAGGAAACCATTCTCAATTTCATCCTAAGTCATCAGTTCTAGCTCCTTCTTAAGCTAGTGCTCCAGTGCTAAAATTCAAGGACGGCAGCAGAGATAGGGCGCCAGGATCTAAGTCTCAGGGCAGTGTTAGCATTACCCGAACCCATCCTCTTTGTCAGACTTATGGCAAACACCATTAGGGTATTTGTATAGCTGGCAACGATATTTGTTTTGGATATGGAAAGCCAGACAACAGAGTCAGAGATTGCCCTCATTTAGTTCCTAGAGTCAACAGAATTGTTCCTAAGCACAGACTGATCGTCCAAATCAGTAGGGTGCCACTTCCAGTGCTACTAGTGGGCAACGCCCAAATAGACTTTATGTTCTCCAGTCCCGGCAAGATCAGGAAAATTATCCTGATGTGGTTACTAATACTTTACAGATTTTTCACTTGCATGTTTATGCTTTGCTAGATCCAGGAGCCTTTTTGTCCTTTGCTACACTTTATATAGCAGTTGATTTCGGATTCAACCCCAAAATTCTAGCAGAGACCTTTTCAGTATCTACCCCAATGGGTAAAACCATCATAGCTCGATGAGTATACAGGAACTGCCAGATTATGATATCTCAGAAAGTCACTTCAGCAGACTTAGTTGAATTAGAGATAACCGATTTTGTTATCATTCTTGGCATAGATTGGATTTATTCCTACTATGCCACAGTCGACTGCAGAAATAGAGTTGCCCAGTTTATATTTCTGAATGAACCTATCCTAGAATGGAGGGGTTGTATTCAACTTTCAGAGGTCATCTTGTTTCCTACCTTCGGGAAAGAAAAATAATATCTAAAGGATATGTCTATCATCTTGTTAAAGTTAAGGACACTAGTTCTGAAACTCCCATTCTTGAATCATTCCCAGTTGTGAATAAATATTCAGATGTCTTTCCCGAAGATCTTCCAGGAATTCCTCCCGAAAGGGAAATAGACTTCGGCATTGATCTTCTTCCAAATACTCTTCTTGTATCTATTCTTTCATACCGAATCGCACCAGCAGAACTCGGAGAATTAAAAGAGAAATTGAAGGATATCTTAGATAAGGGATTTATCAAAACCAGTATTTCCTCGTGGGGTGCACCAGTCTTATTCGTACGAAAGAAAGATGGTTCTCTCAGAATGTGTATTGATTAGCGTCAATTCAATAAAGTCCCAATCAATAACAAGTATCCACTTCCTAGAATCGATGACTTGTTTGACCAACGTTAGGGTACCAGCTAATTCTCTACGATAGACCTCAAATTAGGCTATCATCAGCTTAGAGTCAGGGAATGTGACATTCACAAAACAGCCTTCCAAACTCAGTATGGTTATTTCAAATTCTTAGTCATATCCTTTGGTCTTACTAATGTGCCAATAGCTTTCATGGACTTAATGAACCGGGTGTTCAAGCAGTACTTGGACATGTTCATCATAGTCTTCATAGATGATATCCTTGTCTATTCCTGCAGTAAGTATGATCATGCAGACCATCTCAGAACAGTTCTTCAGACTCTCAGAAATCATTAGTTGTTCGCTAAATGCAGTAAATGCAAATTTTGGATAAGGTCAGCAACATTTCTTGGTCATATCATTTTCAATAATGTCATTAGAGTAGATCCTCAAAAGACCAAAGTAGTAAGAAACTAGCCCAGACCTGTCTCTCCATCAGATATCAGGAGTTTCTTGGGTTTGACTGACGATTACAGATTGTTTGTTGAGGTATTCTCTTCTATTACATCCCCTATGTATAGATTGAATCATAAGAAACTCAAGTTTTAGTGGTCAGATCCTTGCGAGAAGAGTTTTTAGGAGTTGAAGACTTGACTTACCTCAGCTCCAGTATTAGCTCTTCCAGATGGTTCAGATAGGTTTGTGGTGTACTGTGATACCTCCAGAGTAGGTTTGGGTTGTGTCCTAATACAGCATGGTAAGGTCATAGACTATGCCTCCAGAAAAGTTAAACCCTATGAGAAAAATTATCAAACTCATGATCTTGAGTTAGCAGCCGTATTATTTGCCTTAAAGATTTAGAGGAATTATTTGTACAGTGTTCATGTAGATTTATTCACAGATAATAAAATACTTCAGTACATATTCTCTCAGAAAGAACTTAACTTCCATTAGAGAAGGTGGTTAGAACTCTTAAAAGACTACGACATGTGTGTCCTTTATTATCCAGGCAAGGCCAATGTAGTGGCCGACGCTCTCAGTAGAATGCCTATGGGTAGTGTTGCTCATGTTAAGGACAGTAAGAATAAACTAGCTTAGAAAGTCCATCAGTTTGCTAGACTAGGTGTTTGCTTAGTCAATACAGAAGAGGGTGATATAAGGGATCAGAGTACTTCAGAATCATCTCTAGTTTTTTAGGTAAAAGAAAAGAAAGATAGAGATCCCAGTCTAGTCAGGTTGAAAGAGTCAGTAAAGGATCAACAAGTAGAGGTTTTCTCCCAAGGGGAGATGGTGTATTGAATTGTTAGGGTTTTTTGTGTGTTCCTGGTGTAGATGGCTTGAGGCAATGAATTCTTGCAGAAGCGCATGGGGCACGTTACTCTATTCCTTAAGGGGCCACAAATATGTACCATCACTTGTGGGAGATCTATTGGTGGAGTGGGATGAAGAGAGCTATTGCAGAGTTTATGGTTAAGTTCTCTACATTTCATCAAGTTAAGATAGAGCATCAGAAGCCTAGTAGGTCCATGCAGGAGTTCATTAGTCTTACTTGGTAGTGGGAAGAAGTGAACATGGACTTCTTGATGGGTTTGCCTCATACTCGTCATCAATATAATTCAGTTTGGGTCATTGTACACTGGATTACCAAATCAAATCATTTTCATCTATTCCATACCTCCTATTCAGCTGAGGATTATGCCAAACTCTATATCAGGGAGTTGGCTATATTATACGGAGTTCTATTGTCTATTATCTCAGACAGAGGTACCCAGTTCACCTCTTATTTCGGGAAAGCATTCTAAAATGTTCTTGGTACATAAGTTTATCTCAATACAACCTTTCATCCTAACACATATGGTCAAGCAGAAAGGACTATTCAGACTTTAGAAGATATGCTAAGGGCATGTGCAATTGATTTCAAGGGTAGTTAGGATAACCACTTGCCTTTGATTGAGTTTTCATACAACAACTGCTATCATTACCGCATTCGGAGGGCTCCATTCAAAGATCTCTATGGTAGGAAATAAATATCTTCAGTCAATTGGTTCAAAGTTATTGAGGCTTTAGTTACAGTTATAGGGCATGACTTAGTATTCGATGCCTTAGAAAAAGTCCAGTTGATCAGAGAAAGACTCTGGGCTTCTTAGAGCCGGTAGAAGTCTTATGAAGATGTACGCAGAAAGGATCTCAACTTTGAGATTGATGACTATGTCTATCTAGAGATCTCCCCCATGAAGGGATTGAAAAGATTCGGTAAGAAGGGAAAGCTCAGTACCCGATATTTTGGTCCCTTCAAAATTCTTAGTCGCTTCGGCAAAGTAGCTTATGAGCTCGAGTTGCCTTTAGATCTAGCCTCAGTTTATCCAGTTTTCCATGTATCTTTGCCCAAGAAGTGCATAGGTGAACCAACAGTTGTAGTACCCATTCAACGCATAGATGTTCAGAACAGCCTCTCTTATAAGAAGATTCCATTCAAAATCCTTGACTATCAGACTCGTAGACTGAGGAACAAATAAGTCCTTCTAGTCAAAGTTCTTTGGCGAAATTAGTTTATTGAGGGAGCTACTTGGGAAGCAAAATGGACATGCGTACCAAGTATCCTCACCTCTTCTTCGCTAACTAAGACTCAGCCCAAGGTAACAGTTTTTCTTAAGCTTTAAGTTTTATGTTCAAATTTCAGCCACAACTTGGTATCCAGTTCATGATTAGAATTCCATTATAAACTTGATATCGATTACCATTGCATATTCAGTCATGCATTCATGTATCAGTTTCGTCATATAATCATGCATCAGATTTGTATTCTCATTGTGAGAAACTCAACATCAGAACACTCAGTCATGCATTCATGAATCAGTTACACATGCATCAGATATTCATGCTTAGTATGATGTATTCAGTTATTAGTCATGTCATTCATGGAATCATGTTTCAGTTGTTCATGTTCAGTATGTACGTCAGTTTATCTTTTATCCCCTGTCAGTCAGTCTCATTCGAGGATGAATGTTCTCAAGGGGGAGATATTATAAGACCCCATAAAATCCTAAATCTTAATTCATTCCTTTAATCATGTCAAGGGGTCCCAGACTTAGAAAATTCTAGCTAGGTTCCCAGACTTAGCCTATTATTGGCCTTCAAAAGTTGGAAATCTTATTTCGCCACCTTAACGTCCTTTAATGGTACGTATTTTTATTAATTCATGATCAGGAAGAGCAATAGGTGTTCCCGGACAAGTTTTGGATTTTTTAGAACACGTTTAGATCATGTTTGGAGTCCCAAAATAGTGGACTAATGCAATCATGGTGCGCCGTATCGCCAATCATATTGGTCAATATTTGTGCAGGTTGCCAGAGCCAAAACTTCTGAGGCTCGATGCGATCATGGTGAGATGCATCGAGTATCGTGATGCAGCCATCAATGCACTGCGTCGCTTGTAGCATCAGCACCCAATTTTTAGTCATTAAATAACCGCGTCCTCATGGTTAAAGGGGTCAATTTCCCACCCTTATATAAGTCTAAAACACGAGATTAAGCCCCAATTCAACCTAAATACACTTATCTCTCTCAAAATCCATCAAGAACAAGCTTAGGGTTTTCAACTAAGGATCTAATTTCCAGAACTTCACCACTTGTTATAAGGAATCTTTCATCCAAGGTATGCATAGTGCTGATTTATGGATTCCTTTCATCCATAAAGCTCTAGAACCCTATTTCAAATTATAAATCATGATGTTTATGTTGTGGGTTGTTTTATAAACATGTTTATCTTGTTGTACGATTCTCAATTTGGAATCTTTACGTGTTTTTCATGGAACTACGTTAGCATGTAAGTTGAACGCCATGAATTGAGTTATTTATGATGTGTAATTTTATGATTACACCAATGCCCTAAGTTGTGCATGTATGGTGTTTGATAAAATGTCTGAGAGTATAGAAATTGTGTATTATAGCTCAATTGTGACCCATATGATAAATGTATGTTTTACCCTTATGTTTAAATGACTCACATGCTATTGTGGTGCAATGTAGATATTTGTTAGAATGCTCATGATGTTAGAGTATGAAATTATGACATTGATTATATGCATTCCTACCATGTACAAGATTATGATAACCATGTACTTCATGAAATCCCAAACATATTGTATTATGGATTGTTGGTCACGTATTCAAGAATGTCATACCTTGTCAGTTTTCTTCTATCGAATCCTGGGGGTACTTGTACCCGAAAATTTAGTTGTATGTCTAAAGCCAGTGTCATGTTATTAAAATACTCTTGGTCAAGCCATTATCCATAGAACTCAGTCAGTCATGTGACTCAGGAAAACATAGTAAACTCAGTAATTCCAGAAACCTCAGAAAGCTCAGTAATTCAGTAATCTCAGTAGTATTCTATCAATCAACGAAACACAATAAACTCAGTCCAGTTAAGTTCAAATAATCATGTTTCGTGTCTATTCATATGGGAGTAGGATTTAGCACCGAGTGAACCCAAGGATGGGAACTCACCCGCCAGTTGAGGGTGTGATTCTTAGAATCAATCCTTGCATTCTAGAACTATGTAGCTGGTGTAGGTTGAGACATCAACCTGCCAATCGAGGGTTGATGAGGTGGCTTAACCTGTCAGATGAGGGTCTCACCATTCTCATTAGATTACCTTCCAGATGAGGGTCACTCACAGCTTATCCTTACCAGTGGTGCGGTATTGACAACCTTCCAATTGGGGATATAGATTGGACCCCAACTCATCTATATTGCTTTATTTAGGGCATGACGGTTAGATGACTACTTCCCATAGTTACAATTTTAGTCTCAGTAATAGAATTCAGATAGTTCTACAAAACTCAGGACTGTCAGATACAGTCGCTCAGCTCAGTATGGAACTCCGCTAGTTCTATTAGAACTTAGACTATTATACACATTCGCTCAGTATTAGTTATATCAGTTACCAGTAATACATGTTATCAACATTCAGACTCAGTAGTCAGTATCATCATGAATTTAGTTACAGTCACTTATTCATATATGTATTCTCACGTTCATGTTATTCAGGAAATTAGCATTGTTCATGCATTTGAACCCTTGCATTCACCCCACCTTACTTGCATACCAGTACATTCAATCGTATTGATGCATTTACGCTATGGTGTTTTATACCATAGGTTAGGAAGTACGAGCTCCAGAGCATCCTTAGTTGATCAGATGTTCAGCAGCTAGACTAGCAGTGAGACCTCATCATTCGAGGATAGCATGATCACATTATTACTTTATTATTTCGGTAGTTCGGAGTTAGTTGGGGATATGTCCCATCAACTCCACAGTTTTTAGACAGTTTAGAGGCTTCCAGACTACAGTATGTTCAGACAGTTTATTTCAGTTTTTTGTTTTGGTATTGATCTACCGTACTCTCAGATGTTATGTTTTATCAGATATTTGAACCTTATATCCACTCATCCTTAATCTCCACATTTATACAGTATATTATGTAGTGTTCAGGTACAGATATTAGTCATGGGTTAGCTTGTGGCCTTTCGAGGTCATGAGCACTGTGTAGCGTTCCGGGTATCAGATTCAAGGCGTTACAGTAACACTAGTTTTCTTGGTTGAACTCTAAGTGACCAATTATTAATACCTTAATCACACTATTTTTCCTCAAAATAAGGCTAAATATGATAGGATAACATCACTAAGGTGCATAAAACCACCTCAGATCAATCAACATCTTCAAACATGAATATCGATCTTGTCTCATCCAAAAATACAATGGTCGGTTCATTGAGTTACCTACATGGGGTGACTTGTATAAGATATGGAAAGCTCTTTAATGCCTTCCTTACCATGATTTTCCCTTCTAAGACCAAGTCCATCCACCACATCTCTGTCTACCTCGGCATGCACTAAACCACACTAAACCTTGGATTTGAAGCAAGGGTTGTTATTTAACCTAGAACAGAAAGTGTTATCCTACCCCACCCAAAAGAGCAAATGACAACATTTAGGGATATTTATCTCTCAAATTGCACAAAAGTAATAAGGCGTTATTTTTCGAGATTATGAAATCCTTTAGAGCTTAGGGCAAGGATTTTTTAGAAAGACATCCTAGGCTTTGGGATGCCTATTCCTTAGTAAAGGAATAAACGATTAGGATCTATTAATAAGAGTGGTTTCATGACATGGTTTCCTTAAGCAAAAAACTTGAGAGTGGGAAAGTTTATGATTTTCGACGAACTGCTGATCAATCAGTTCACGAGCCATTTCTCATAGTGTGTTTAAGAAAATAAACGACCATGCGATATGTGTAAAATGCTAGTTATAGAAAGCGTTAGCACATAGCACAAAATAAGAAAGCAATGCCACATTGAAATAAATAAAAATGTAATTAAAGGTACATGAAAAAGTAAGATAACACATAGCCAAGCAAGGGAAAGGGAGGTGGATGGACATAAAATTTATTCATGCTATTTTAGAGAAAGTTGATAGAGGAAAGGGGCTGAGATGAATGTATAATAATAACAGCCAAATAAACAAATAAAGAAGGGAGGCAAAAGGGACTAACATGCAGCAATAAGCAATCAATTATTAAAAAATTCAGTACGCACAAAAAAATTAATAAAACCTCATAATACCTCCCAATTTATAATGGTGTAGTAACTAAGTATCCCCAATAGAGCCACCATGTTGTCCCTCCCTATTTTCCTCGCGAAAAGCAGAATTCCACTAACAATACTTTTAGGTTGGATTTAAAAGAAAAGAGGCGTCACCTAATGAATGAAGGTTTGTTAGGACACCATTCTAAACTAATTATGAACCATTTATTTAGTCTATGTCATCAAAAATTGGGTAAGGGCTCAAATTACCTCGAAAGAAAGATATTAAGAACTTTTTGAGGTCCACAAATGTGGGTCTCAAATTAGTATATTACATGGAGATTCTAGATGATAAATAATGGTTGACTATTTTATTAACTTTATATTACTGAGTTTTAGAAAATAATAGGCAAACAAGACATTTAACTTTATTATTTTTTTGTTTTCAATTATCTACATGATAATATAAAAATATGGATTAGATAAGCAAGGAGAGAGAAATGACACAATTCATATATAACAAAAGATTACTTAAATAATTAAACCTAATCTACCCCAAAGAATTAAACATAAAAAGTAAAAAAAAAAGAGATAATAAATTCAAAAGATTAGACAAAGGATTTATTTTTTCTAACCTATTTAGGATAGCGTCTACTTATAAACAAGTGACAATATTGAAGATTGCATTGTCGAATTCTGCTCGGGACAACTTTCATTATTTTTTATCTATCTACCCACCCACCTAGTTTGTTTATTAAACTTAAAGGCATTTTAATAAAATAATAAACTAGCATTCTCTAATGTGCCTACTCGTCCCAACCTAATATCCAAAAGGCATTAGAATTTCTACATTGTATTTGGGGTCTAGACAAAGAAAAATAAGGTTGCCTTATTAGACTCGAGGTTCGTATCAAACAAAATAATAATGACTTAACACGTACACATAATATTTTCAAATAGTCTCTTGATTAATTAAATATTGATTAGGTGACAAGCATGCTAAACAAATAATTATTTATTTTTATATGATTAAACCTATAGGCAAGATATCTAAGTGATAAAGAATTAGTAAAAAGGACGAAAGTTGATCGTCAATTTACTTTGAAACAATATATTATAAATCTGTTGAATTAAAAGGCATGTCGAAAGTTAAGTAAATATGTTGGAGAGTTATGACAACGACTAGTTATAAGATATGAAAATTATTAAACTTGTTGGGAATTAGTAAAAAGTGCTTGGGATTAATTCCAAAATACCAAAAAAATAGGTTTAAATACCTAACCGTAATTAATATGTTGGAGTTCACAATTTTATTTCACGAGAATATTGTTTAAATGCTGAAAACATCACTTAAGCACTGGAAATTAATATTTAAGTGTTGAAAACATTATTTAACTTACTGGAAATAAAGATTCAGTTGCTGAAAACATTATTCAAAGGCTGAAAATTTGATTTAGTTGCTGAAAAGTAGTTTTTTACTGCTGGAAATTAATAAAATATTGTTGGAATTAAAGTTAGTTGCTGATAAGAATTTTTATATTGAAAATTGATCGAAATATGAGAAAATTTAAATACATATGCCAAAGCACGCGAAGTGTTGAAAATTTGTTACGATATCCAAATATTAACTAAACTTGTTGAAATTAGTTTCTTATAAATTGAAAGTTAATTAATAATAGATCATACAACCCCGCCGCCGTAAGTAGTCCCCGTAATTTTTATCATTACAACAACATTCAAAACCAATATATCAATAAAAGAAAAAAGACTAGGCATAAATAGGCAGCCCCTCCGTAAACTGTAATGACCCAATTTTCTGGAATCAGAACGTCACACGGTGTTCATGATTCCGAAGGACCACAAGCTAACCCTCTACTGATATCTATACCTGAAAACTGTATAATATCTGTAATAAATATGGAAAACTGGCCAAAACTGGCCATAAGTTTAAAAACATCTAGAATACTCAAAACTGAAAAGTGACTACTGATACATCTGTCCGAAAAGCCTCTAAACTTTCATAACTGTAGAGTTGATAGGACATGTCTCCAACTAACTCCGTATACTGAAAATAAACTAAATCTGATATGATAATAAAATAAGGATCATCCTCAAATGAAGAAGACTCACGGCTACGTCTACTGCTGCTGACTGGGACTGAGCTGCTAGGGGTACTCTGGATCTCGTGCCTCTGAACCTATGGTGTCAAATAAAACACCATAGTGCAAATGCGTCAGTACGGGAATGTACTGAGTATAAAGATGAGGTAAGGCTAAATGCAAGGTCTTATGCATGAACAATTGCTTAACTGAATAATCATGAGAATACTGAATGAGGACATATGCATGAATGCACAAACCATAACTGAAAACATCGCAACTCAAAATACTGAAACTCGGATTCTGCTATACTAACACCTGAACTCACTACTAATACTGAGATACAGAACAACTGAATCTCCTGATATAGAAATATGAGTATTCAAGTCGAGATCATTCCCATCTAGTGAGTGATCTCGGAAACTGATGATATTGAAGCTGATTAACTGAATCTACTCATATCAATGACTGAAAGTTGAGCTTACTACTCTCGACTTCCTAAATCTGAGATCAAATCTCTCTAACGGATAATCCCTGAATCTACTATTAGTAATAAGAAAAGATTATGTTTAAGATCAAACCTATCTAGCGCAAGATCTCTGAATCTGATAATAAGAATACTCAACTGAATCTGCTAACAAGATCAGGCCTATCTAACGGGTGATCTTTAGATCTAATAATGAGATTACTCAACTGAATCTGAGACTAAGATCAAGCCTATCTAACGGGTAATCTCTGGATCTGATAATAAGATTACTCAACTGAATCTGAGACAGATATCAAGCCTATCTAATGGGTGATCTCTGGATCTAATAATACTGACATTGAATAACTTTATGAGGGACTAGACTTATCTAGCGGGTGGTCCATGAATCTATGGAACTATCTGAGTTCCTTACTAAGATACATGACTATATCTGACAGTCCTGATTTTTGAGTTCTACTCTGAAGACTGATACTGAAACTACAACTGTGGGAGTGCTCACTTAAATGACATGCCCTGAATCTAAACTGGTGGGGTCCAACCTATAACCCCAGTTGAAAGGGTGTCAATACCGTTCTACGGGTAAAGACCTATACTCTGGTCAAGCCTCTCTAACGAGTGACCCTCACAAGAAGTCAACCCTAAGGCATTATAATGGTCAAACCTTATTCTAACGGGTGATTACTTCTCCTGCACTGGCTACGCAGTTCTAGATTTCAGGGATTGCTCCTATCGACTCTGCCTCTCTAACGGGGAGTTGTCATCTCTGCACTCGCTCGGTGCTGGCTCCTGACTCCGTCTCCTGCACTAGCTACGCAGTTTTGGATTTCAAGGATTGCTTCTAACAACTCTGTCTCTCTAAAAGGGAGTCGTTATCCCTGTACTCGCTCGGTGCTGGATCCTACTCTGAACTGAAAGACTCTAAATTGATTCTTAACTAAACTTAAACTGAGCTGAATCTATTAATGATCATATTTCTCGAATGATCTGACTAAGGTTTCATATATGATGAAATACTACTGATTCTCGTTATCAGACTACATGATGCTGAGTTTTGAACTAAAAAGTTGAATACTACTAGATCTGAGCTGAGTACTATACTTAGGCTAGAATACTAATGATACTGAGCTTACTGAGATTTCTTATGTCCTGTATCTGTCTGAGAGTACAGAGTTCTATAACTCACTGAGTTCTAGAATCATGGCTTAACTGAGATTATCGAGGAAACTGACACGGGGCTCTAGAATGCAACTAATTTGTCGGGTATATATGCCCCCAGGACTCGATAACATAAAAGTAAAGCATACCATTCTTGAATAATCAAGACCATGGACATTCATTCACCATCACAATCACTAAAGCATTTCTTGAAGTATTTAGGAATCATAAACATGTTATTGTATAGGGAGATATGCTATTGGCTCATACTCCATTCAATAAGGTTTTGCATCAAACACTTAGCATGTATTAAATTCTTAGCATGTATCAAAGATCACATAATTGGGGAATTTCATGCTATCATGTCACAATTCATTCACTTAGGATTTTCAACAAACACTTGGCATGCATGGGCTTGCACGCAATTGGGGATTTGTAGTCATCTTGCTATAATGGCTGTAATTTCATCTCATAAGTATTTCATCAAACATATGGGGAACATGCTTTGCTTATTCAATAATTTTTACACTTAATTAACATGAACACATCACTTAACAAGTAACTTGAAGAGGGTTTATTATAAACATCACATGGATATCACGTACTAGGGTCAAAGCTTGAAAACCTTGTAAACAAATATGAATTAAAACTCAATAATAGCATGAACTTCAATTTCAATTCACATGAATCATGAAACTCATAAACATAAGAAGTTTTAACTTTTGAAAAGGATTCTTGATCTTCTTGGGTGAACGGGACCCAAGAATCAACATATGCATACCTTAGTTTCTTAATTCTTGAAAAGTTAACAGAGGAATCTTGATGATTGTGGCCTTGATTTAGGAACCCTAGCTCTTGTTCTTAAACAATTTTGAGAGAAAACTAGTAATTTTAGGTTAAAATGAGGCCAAATTCCGTGTTAAGAAGTATATATAGGGGTTGACAAAAGACCTTTTTTCCCTTGGAATTAAAAATCTGGAACTGGAAAAATCCCAATTTTATGTGCTGGCGCGATGCACCATAATCGCGTCAGCTTACTGGAAATTGGACAATTGGGAAACTGAGCCTTGGAGCGATGCGGTGGAAATCACGTTGCCACCTTGGTTGCGAAATGGAAAGGAACCGCAACGCGATGGAATCGCGTTGGTGCACTGGAAATTGACAACTCTAAAATTAATCTTTGGCACGATGCGCTAAAATCGCGGAGGCTCACTGGATTTTGACGATTGCTTTTTTGGCTGGCTCCGCGATGTGCTAAAGTACCATGTGGTACTCTGTCTTACTAAAATGGCTCTAACTCTTTGCCCGAGTGTCGGATTTGGGCGAATTTGGTATCGACAAAAATCTTATTCAATTCTCTACATGAAAAAAAGTGGATATTAGGGAAATTCTAAATGGTTCAAAATACTTCTCACTTAGGAAGATACTTCTCAACCTTTAGGGCTGGATTAACACTTTACTGAACATGCTCTAAGGCTCAGACTATGAGAAAATTTTGCGGGGTCTTACAATATCTCCTCTTGGAAAAATTTATCCTTGAATGTTTCTTGATAGGCTAAGAATATTGATTGACTAAACTTACTCAAGGAACGGGAGCATCTGAAACATGACCATGCAACTGGAACTACTGATATACTGAAATTTCATACTGAATATGCATATTTGATGCATGGAATACACGACTGAAGCTACTAATAAGATGAATTCTCATAATGGATGTGCATATTTGATGCATGGGTTCGTAACTGAGTTGTTCTCATGATTGCATGACTGAATACACTGAAAAACTGAACTCTTTCTACTGAACATGCATATCTAATGCATGAATGTCTGACTGAACTGACTCTCGAAAGCATGACTGGCTATGCAATGACAATTGTCTGAACATGCAACTGAATGAGTCTAAGGACATGAAAGCATCTTAATATTATGGGGTATATCCCCTTAGGGACTATATGTCCCTCTAAGAACACTTTGTTGAAATACTGGGGTGGTGCACGGGACACCTACGAACTGGGTCATGATCAACCGTCTGGGATCTGAAACTAATGCATGACTTATGCTGACATATAGGCTCAAAATGGTAGCAAAGGATCTAACAATGCATAGCATAAAAATAAAGGATTCATAACATGCTCGAATCTATATCAGGGAACCTTAACTGATCATGGTGGGTCTGAAGCGTATGAAGTCTGTTCTGATGCTGACCACTACTGGCACCAGAATGGGCACCCCACTGATGAAATTCTCTACACCTATGAGCTAGCACTCTACATTCTCGCATTCTGTGACCTGGCCTACCATACCCAAAGCATACATCACTGCCGACTCTACACACGCCTAGGTTGCTCTTGCCATACTTTTCACAAAGCTGATAGGTACGAACACCACTAGCACTACTCTAGGCTTTGGGGTCTAGTACCCCATCATGACTTACATCCCCAAACTTTGGTATGGGTACACTAGCTGAGGATGGAGCTAGGACTGAAAAGTTCTGACTATGCTGAGAACGACTACCACCCTGGGACCCTGCCTGAGAGAAACTATGACTACCTGTTCTGGATCTCTTGCTTACTCTATCTTTCTTTTATTTTATCTTTCTTAATCTGCTGTGCATGCATCATCATCCTAGAAAGGTCCATATCTCTATTGAGCATAGAAACCCTACACTCTTTCAATACTAACCCGGATACACCAGTCACAAACTTATGCATACTCCCTCTAGGGTCAGCTATCAAGTCAGGAGCATACTTAGCTAACTGGTTGAACTTAAGACAATACTCCTTTACTATCATGGAGCCTTTTCATAGGTTAATGAACTCCTCTACCTTTGCCTTTCTCATCTCTAGCGGGAAAAATATATCGAGAAAGGCATCCTGAAACTCTTGCCAAGTCACGGGAGTTGCATCCTCCCCTCTACCCTTCTTCCACATTACTACCCAATCTTATGAGCAATATTCTTCAGCTTATAGGATGCTAACTCTACACTCTCCTCGTCAGAAACATGCATAATCTGGGTGATCTTCCTCACCTCCTCTAGATAAAGTTATGGGTCCTCACCTGCTACTAACCCAAAGAATTTTGGTGGGCTTATCCTCATTAAATCTCTAATTCTACCTGCGGTTGAACCCTCATATTGCAGTGGTTGGGCCACATCCTGATGGTTCCCTTAAACATTAGTCATCACAACTTGGGCTAGCACATGAAAAACTTCCCAAAACTCGGCGTGTGACACATCTCAATCTCAGGATCTACTGGCTGAGGTGGATGGTCATCAACCCTATGGGCACTATCTCTATGAGGAGGCATACTCTATAAATGGAAGAAAGAGATGTATTAGACTGAGGATCAACTTGAGCTCATGCTCACTCACATGACATGAATACTAAAAGAAGGGAAACTTCTCCTAAAAATATCTTATAGCCTCTTGTACATAAATGTAGCACGCAATACACCCATGCACAAGACTCTACTAGATACGGATTTTTAGAATCCTAGGATACTACTGAACCTTAGGTTCTGATACCAAGTTTGTAACGACCCAATTTTCTGGAACCAGAATGTCACACGATGATCATGATCCCAAAGTACCACAAGCAAACACTCTACTGATATCTATACCTGAGAACTGAATAATATTTGTAATAAATGTGGAAAATATGCAAAAACTGCCCATAAGATTAAAAATGTCTAGAATACTCAAAACTAAAAACTGAATACTGATATATCTTTCCAAAAACCCTCTAAACTATCATAACTGTGGAGTTGATGGGACATGTCCGCAACTAACTCCGTCTACTGAAAATAAACTAAATCTAATACAATAATAAAATAAGGATCATCCTCGAATGAAGAGGACTCATGGATACGTCTACTGCTACTGACTGGGACTGAGCTGCTAGGGTACTCTAGATCTTGTACCACTGAACCTATGGTGTCAAATAAAAAACCATAGCGTAAATGCATCAGTACAAAAATGTACTGAGTATGAAGATGAGGTAAGGCTAAATAAAAGGGCTAATGCATGAACAATTACGTAACTGAATAATCATGAGAAAACTGAATGAGGACAATTGCATGAATGCACAAACCATAACTGAAAACCTCACAACTCAAAATACTGAAACTTGGATACTTCTTTACTAACACCTAAACTTTCTACTAATACTGAGATACTGAATAACTGAATCTCCTGATATTGAAAATTGAGTACTGAAGTCGAGATCTGTTCCATCTAGTGAGTGATCTAAAAAACTGATGATACTGAAGTTGATTAACTGAATCTATACATATTAATGACTGAAAGCTGAGCTTACTAATCTTGACTGCCCAAATCTGAGATCAAACCTCTCTAACGGATGATCCCAGAATCTACTATCAATGATAAGAAAAGATTATTTCTGAGATCAAACCTATCTAGAGAAAGATCTCTGAATCTAATAATGAGAATACTCAACTGAATCTGAGAATGAGATCAGGACTATCTAACGGGTGATCTCTGGATTTGATAATAAGATGACTCAACTGAATTTGAGACTGAGATCAAGCCTATCTAATGGGTAATCTCTGGAACTGATAATGAGATTACTCAACTGAATCTAAGACTGAGATCAAGCCTATCTAATGGGTGATCTCTGGATCTGATAATACTGATACTGAATAACTTTATGAGGGGCCAGACCTATCTAGTAGGTGGTCCATAAATCTATTGAACTATCTAATTTCCTTACTGAGATAAGTGACTGTACCTGACAGTCCTAATTTATGAGTTCTACTCTGAAGATTGATACTGAAACTACAACTGTAGGAGTTCTCACTTAACTAACATATCCCGAATTGAATTGGTAGGGTCCAACCTATAACCCTAGCTGGAAGGGTTTCAATACCGTGCCACGGGTAAAGACCTCTACTCTGGTCAAGCCTCTCTAGTGGGTGACCCTCACAGGAAGTCAAGTCTAAGGCAGTATAATGGTCAAGCCTTATTTTAATGGGTAAATCCTTCTCCTGTGCTGGATACACAATTTTGGAGTTCAGGGATTGCTCCTAATGACTCTCCTCTCTAACGATGAGATACCATCCTTATACTCGCTCAGTGCTAGCTCCTACTCCCAACTGAAAGAATCTAAACTGATTCTTAACTGAACTTAAACTGAGCTAAATCTGTTACTGATCATATTTCTCGAATGATCTGACTGAGGTTCCGTATCTGACGGAATACTACTGAATCTCATTATCAGACTGCATGATGCTGAGTTCTAAACTGAATACTTGAATACTACTAGATCTGAGTTGAGTACTGAACTGAGGCTAGAATACTAGCAATACTGATATTACTGAGATTACTGAGATTTCTGAGATTTCTTAAGTTCTGTATCTTTCTGAGAGTACAGAGTTCTATAACTCACTAAGTTCTGAGAATCATGGCTTAACTGAGATTATAGAGGAAATTGACACGGACTCTAGATTACAGCTAATTTGTCGGGTATATATGCCCCCAGGACTCGATAACATAAAAGTAAAGCATACCATTCTTGAATAATCAAGACCATGGACATTCATTCACCATCACAATCACTAAAGCATTTCTTGAAGTATTTAGGAATCATAAACATGTTATTGTATAGGGAGATATGCTATTGGCTCATACTCCATTCAATAAGGTTTTGCATCAAACACTTAGCATGTATTAAATTCTTAGCATGTATCAAAGAGCACATAATTGGGGAATTTCATGCTATCATGTCACAATTTATTCACTTAGGATTTTCAACAAACACTTGGCATGCATGGGCTTGCATGCAATTGGGGATTTGTAGTCATCTTGCTATAATGGTTGTAATTTCATCTCATAAGTATTTCATCAAACATATGGGGAACATGTTTTGCTTATTCAATAATTTTTACACTTAATTAACATGAACACATCACTTAACAAGTAACTTGAAGAGGGTTTATTATAAACATCACATGAATATCACGTACTAGGGTCAAAGCTTGAAAACCTTGTAAACAAACATGAATTAAAACTCAATAATAGCATGAACTTCAATTTCAATTCACATGAATCATGCAACTCATAAACATAAGAAGTTTTAACTTTTGAAAAGGATTCTTGATCTTCTTGGGTGAACGGGACCCAAGAATCAACATATGCATACCTTAGTTTCTTAATTCTTGAAAAGTTAACAGAGGAATCTTGATGATTGTGGCCTTGATTTAGGAACCCTAGCTCTTGTTCTTAAACAATTTTGAGAGAAAACTAGTAATTTTAGGTTAAAATGAGGCCAAATCCCGTGTTAAGAAGTATATATAGGGGTTGGGAAAAGACCCTTTTTCCCTTGGAATTTAAAATATGGAACTAGAGAAATCATGATTTTACGTGCTAGCGCGACGCGCCATAATCACGCCAGCTTACTCGAATGTGGACAATTGGGAAACTGAGCCTTGGTGCGATGCGGTGGAAATCATGTTGCCACCATGGTTTTGAATAGGAAAGGCACAGCGACGCAGTGGAATAACGTTGGTGCACTGGAAATTGACAACTCTGAAATTAAGTCTTGGCGCGATGCGCCATATTCGCAGAGGCTCACTAGATTTTGAAAATTGCCATTTTGGCTGGCTCCACGACGCGCTAAAGTACCTGGTGGTACAATGTCTTGCTAAAATGGCTCTAACTCTTTGCTCGAGTGTAGGATTTGGGAGAATTTGGTATCGACGGAAAGCTTAATCAATGCTCTACATGACAATATTTATATTAGGGAAATTCTACACTTTTCAAAATACTTCTCACTTGGGAAGATACTTCTAAACCTTTTAGGGCTGGATTAACACTTTACTGAACACGCTCTAAGGCTCGAACTACGAGAGAATTTTGTGGGGTCTTACATAAACTCTCGGACAACTCTTCAAAATCTCAAAACATTAGTTAGATACAAACAAAGTAGCAGAACGCGGGCTGAAAATTCTAATACACCAACAAGGACCCAAATAGAGACATAGAAAGTAGAAACACAAACATCGATGAATTTAGAAATGAAATGATTACTATGGATTGGATCCTATAGGAATATTTTCTAGATTTTATGCTACCAGAATAACTACCACATAATGAATATAAAAATGCATCGATTGAGAAAAACTAGTTAAGCAGAAAATAAGTAACAAAAAGATCTTAAGCATAACAATTGGGGAATGAAGCAATAAGTCGAAGCTGGAAGTTAGCCCTTCGAAACCAAGAGTGAGATAAAACTTGAAATATATTTTTTTTACTTTTTTTAAAGCAAAATAGATAGATAAAAGTTTTATTTACAAATAGTAATAGAATATGAAAAAGTGAGTGTTAAGAGAAGAGAACGTTGTATTTATATCGTAAAGACTTGCACCGAATTAAAGGGGATGAAATATTTATAATATCAATTAAGGATATTTCTTTTCCATACTCGATCAGGTTGACTCGATTAACAGGGAAATCATAAATCTGTCATGAGTTTTAAAATTTTCTGGCCAAATTTAGCAAGAAATATCAGTGATGTCGTCCAAAACTCGTTGGTCATCAACTTTAGCGAGCCAGAGGTTGTAGAGATGATAAGGGAGAGGAGAGAAGATAAAAGGTTAGTTTGGTGGTGGTGGTTTGTCGGTAACCCATCGACAATCAGATTTAATGAGATTGTAGTGGAAATGAGATAAGTTGAAAGGGATTGGGCATTGGATTCCAATGGGCTTCACTTGAATCGTAGCGATTGCAGAGCCTGGTTGATTATGTGTGGATCATTGGTTCTTGAGGGTCGTTCAATTCACCAGAGAAAATAGAAAAATATAAGGAGATAGGGTTACGGTTGGGTTACTATGATGATGTGGCTCTTCTGAGAAAGGGTGTGGGTCATCGATAGTTTTTAGAAAGAAAAAAAGGGGAGAGAAAGATGGTTGGTGGCAAGTTTGGGAAATGAGATTAGGGTTAGTTTTTTTAATCTTTAAAAGGAAAGAAAGTGGTGAGTTGATCTCAGTTGTTGGATCAATCTTGATCAACGTCAGAGAATAAAATTATAAAATGGTGATTTAAAAGTAGGGTTAAAATTAGGTTTAAAATTTGAATTGGGGATTCCAATTTAGAGTCAAATTGAAATAAATTTTGGCTATCATTGACATAAATTGAATACAAAAATGGCTAAAATTTTATAAAAAGGGTGAAAATTGAGTTGAATTAGGCTTCTATGTAATAATAATCCACACTAATAATTAGAAAAAGAGTGAAACATTATGAAAATGGGCATTCTTACAAAGAAATTACGTATATAAAATTAATGTATTAAATAAATTTCCAGTAATAAATTTGAAATGAATTTTACGAAATGATATAATAAATAAAAAAATAATTGGAATAATAATAATAACTATAATAATAATACAATAATGATAACAATAATATTTATAATAGTAATAGACAATGTGTTTGTAGATTACGACTGCGCATATTTGAAAAAGTAATTACATAAATATTAATAAAATTATGTAAAAATATTATTTTTAAATTTTGTATACTATATAAAAATATAAAAAATACCTAAAAATAAATTGTTTACTTCAAAAATCATGGATGCAACACGTCGATATTTATTTGATACCAACACGATACTTAAAATGTTAATATTTGAAATTAATAGTTCAGGTAGGAGGAGTATCAGGAGGTTAAAATTGGGTGTCAGCAAGCTCAATCGGCCTAAGATCCAATTTAGGACCAGTGAACTATACTCACTTCTACTTTTTTTGCATCCTTTCAATGCAGATCACAGTATAAGTATACCCTATGTCTTGAGATCATGCTTTCAATATCAGTCAAAGCTTTGGTGAGCTTCTACCTTTAGAGATCAATCTGGCTTCATCTATCTTTTACTTTCTACCTATTCTACTTTTCTAAATAAATTATTTTATTTATTTATGATTGTCTATAATAGAGTCGCTATTGTATTTATGAGAGTTAAGTCTTGAGATGTCTTTGGAGTACTATGTTTAGTTTCTTTTTATTTATTATTATGTTGGGTTGTTATTGAGTATTTAATGTGTTATTCTATTATTTACATTTACCTTAAATTAATTGTGTTTCCTTGAATTTGACTTACCTGTCATGGTGGCTTGGGTAGGTTTCATCACAACTCAAGAGATTTTAGGTCATGACAAGTTGGCATCAAAGCAGTGGGCGTAGTAGTCTCATGAGTACAAACACAAGTTTATAGTAGAGTATTGTATATTAGTGTAGAGAAGTCCATTATCTATCTTGAAGAGCCTATAGGACTTTAGGAAATTCCAGTTTTTGATTCCTTATCATGTATTCTCGGTATGATTCATCACTTACAATCTCTTCATTCCTTTCTCTCACTTGTAAAGAGGACATTTTCTTAGATTTTCAAGATAACAATAGGGGAGACGTCTGTTAGATCAAATAGTGTACAACATCGTAGTGATTCTTAAATTATTTTAAAGAGTCACCACCAAATTATTTTTAAGGGGAATTAGAACTCCTATTTTTAGCAAATGTGATACTTAATTAACTTTGTTAAAAGTATGAATAGCATATGATTATAGGTAAGAATTCTAATTATACTAAAGGGAAGTTGTAAGACATCCTTAAAATCTGTTAAAAACAGTTAACTTGTGCCAAATTAAGGTTGATAAAAATAAGATTAAAATATAACAAATTTCTTTTATTTTTATTAAAAGGGATTGTAGTGCAAATTAGCCTTAAGAAAATAGCACTACCATGATTAGATAATCCAAGATTTTAAACATTTAAAAATTAAGATGGGAAATCCCAACATGCACCGTTTTTCCCCTTCTTATAATTGTACAAAAATAGTTGAAGACATATTTTTAAATTAGTTAAAAGATCTCCAATTATTTGATTAAGATGTCCTTCATTTCATTTACGGCCCATGAGGGTAAAAATTTGGTTGTTTCTAATCTCCAATGAATAGCATATTTTTGAAAAGTTTTGGTTGTTCTCTTCTTTAAGTTTTCATGTTAAGATCAATTAGAGGAAATCTCAATTTTGAACATGAACCTTTCTATGAAATCCTCTAGCATATTACTCTAATTAAGCCACATATTTGGATTTTATTTAGTATAACAGTCAATGCTTCTCCAAGTAGACTTCTAATAAAAAATATCATACTAATTGCTTCATTTCTCCCCACACAGACTAACTTATCAGAATAAGATTTTAAACGATTGTGGTGATTTCATGTGCCTCCAAACATATCAAATTTGGGTGGCTTGTACCCATTAAGTAAGTGATGTGGGGATGCACACATAGATCTTTCAATTCAAGTTTCTTCAACTTTTTTGGAAAATCACCTATTAATGGTTTCTTCCTTTAACTCATATATCTATTTATCATGGTCTGCCTCCTTTTTCTTTAATTAATTCTCTAAGAATGCATACTGATCAATAATTGGTGCTAGGGTAGCAGATGGTTGAGCTTCTACTACATATATCGGTGAAACACCCTTCATGTTAGGAGAAGCAACATATGTTGTTTGTATGTGTTGAGGTATCAATTGGTTTTGGACTTGTGAATGATTATGGAAGTAGTGGTTGGGGTTATATGTAATGACTTAGTAGAGATTTTACTTAGAGTATTTTTCTATGTGGAAATTTAGGTAGCATAATGTGAATATAAAGGAATTTGGTTCGAAGGGCCTTTGTAAATAGGAAATAGAGTGACTTGTTTTGAGTTAGAAGGGACTTGAACGTGTTGTGGAGTAACATATTGAATATTAGAGGGAATATGGTTAAACAGTTGGCATATGAGAGATGGATTGACATGAGTTAGATAAAAGGGTAGTGGATTTATGAGATATGGATTCATGGCAGATGTGTTTATTGGTTGTCTATTCTACGGAGGGAAATAGTTAGGGAAGGGAGACTTTAGAGAGGGAATGTGAGTAAGTAGTAGAGTATTAGTCCTTGGTTCTTGAAGCAGAGTGTTAAAGACATGCAAATTACTAAGGCTCCTAACTCATTCAACTTCTCCCTTTAAGTCAGCAATTTGTTGTTCCAAACAAGCAATATGTTCATAAATACTAATGTCATCCTTTGTTCTCAAAGTTTCAGGTATATCCTAAGTAGGTGTTCCACTTTCAATACACAGAAGGTCTTCCATTAATGGATCAATCATATTAGTTTTTAGCCTTTGGGCAGTCGGGAAAATTATTTGCATTATTGGCCATCTTTACTGTTAGTGTGAATAAGCCTTTTGGGGATTAAAATAATAAAAGAGAAAAAGAAAAATAATACAAAAAGCGATGTTAGATGAGGTGACAAAACATCAAGTTGTTTTAGTAAGTAGCAAATAAATCATGTAGCAAACAAGTAATGCACGAAAAATATATTATTCAAGTTATAAAGGTGAGCAAACATCAATAATATGTTATGAAAGGGACCTCTTTTATGTTAAAGGTATGCCTAACAACAAAATAAAGGACAAGTAACATTGGGTGTCATTCCGTCGCTCTTTAATATATTAAAAAAGAATATATTTCCCATAATAAAAGTACAAGAAGGGCTAATATAGTTGTATTACATTGTGGATAAAATAAATTGAGATATCCCTAATTAGTGAAGTTTAAATCATTGTTATATCTCTTCTTTTATCCCACTTGTTTATGTCGCTAAGGTGCATCTTCCATCTATCAAAATTTGAAAGCTTGATGTTCATCGGCACTACAAAACAAAGGGTTAGGTCTTTCCCACTAAAGTTTAATTAATTTAGAGCAAATAGTCTATGTTTAGCCACAATAATTCTTTAAAGATTCACACAGATTATGATAAATTTTCATTTGGATCATATACAAACTTGGATATGGACTAGTGGACTTAATATTCCAAGGGTATTAGCCTCCTATGTTGATAATGATGCATAAACCTAAAAAGGTATACATGTACCTAAAACTGTGTCATAACCAAAAACTTAGATCATGACGATACCTATCTCATCCCACCACTATATGTAATATAACTCAATGCAACAATCAAGAAAAATAGCTAAAAATTCAAAATGAGTAAAAAACCAATAATTCTCAAACTGAAATTCATAATCAATCAGTATGAAAGTAAAAAAAAACAACAACTATCTCTAAAATTTGAAAGTCACAACTCATGACTGTAGAAAATAAAATGCAATTAGACTATCTTGGATATCTTCAATACAATGAAATGGAATAAGAATAAAAACTAAATATAAAGATTCCACCTTAGCTACCTTCAAGTCTATAAAATTAGAAAATCCTCGCAAGAAGAGAGGTTAAAAGTAATGCCCTGGAATGACCTTCTTGGTACCTTCATGTAAGGTGCAGAAAATGGCAAGAGTAACTGAGTGAGTATATAAACACGTGTACTCAACAACTTCATCAATCAACCCTAACTCAAAAAGGTGGAGAAAACCACCCAATACTAACCATCCAATACCAACCATCCAGAACAATCACAACACCAAAACTCAGTAAGGCATCACCTATTCTAATAGTTAACATAAATATTAAAATTATAGTTCATATTTAGATAGCCCACATTAAACAATTGTTTGAGACAAGGCATAAGTATTCAACCTTATGGTCAACCATATGGATATGATGTATGCCAAATAATAAAATAAGATAATGATTATGATAGTATGGTGTATGTCTATCATACTGTTATACACTTGTTTCTCTAAGTCTAGTTGGGACACATGGGTCACTCGTGCGATTTATATACCTCATTAAAATCCTACACATTTTGGATTTCAAAAAAACATAATTCAGTTTCTACCCAAAGGACATCAGAGAGTAACTCAATGTGGATCCTACCTAAAAGCCATTAGAGAGTAATAAAAGAAAGCCTTTGTCTCCATACCACCAAGTCTTTCCTAAATCCTATAAAAAAACCATTAGATTCAACCAATAATATGCATGTGTACCTATATAAAAGATATGGATAAATGCTTCAGACACAGAAGAATAATTATCACAATGACTAAATGTAAGAATATACTCAAATGATCATTTTCCCTCAAAAGTAGAAATCATACATCTTGCCTATCAGCAAATCACACTATCAAGAAATAATTAGTCAGTTCATTTCCATGATCCTACCATGTACAAAGGCCTTAATTAGAGAGACACTTATTATGTGTCCATGGTTCTATATTAACACATATATTATCTCTGAGGGTTGAATCTAGTCAAACAATTCATTTCTTAGGCTTTTCATAATCACATAAAATCTATTTTTATTCCTTAAATACATAAATTATCAGTTCTATTTTATCAAACATTTTATACATTGATTTATGTCCTTAGAATAAGTACGAATATCAACTAACATGGTTAATAAGTAACTTTCGATTATATTAAACAAATCCATACTAGCACGTAGAAGAAACAGTCCAGACAAGTGAATTAATTGGTTTTAACCCTTTAGTAACATTAATACCCACATAGATGCTCATCACCACATCTATACGAGACTCCCATATGCCCATTACTCCTTTTACAAGCAACTAGCATATAAGCTCTTTGAATAAGTGTCTAACAAAGTTTCAACTTTCCTTAAGGAAGCCCAAAGAATTATAATTAAGCTTGTCCCTTTTGTTTGCCTCTGAATAATCCTAGTCTATAAAATATGAGTTCTTCATAAGAAATAAAACATAGACACTCATATTGATATATTTTAAATTCAGGTCCAAAAAATCAACCAGAAAGTCAATCCCAAGCCCATTAGGGAAAAATAAAAATCCATTAGAAATCATGTTACCATTAATTTAAGAAGTTAAATTGAAATCCCATTAAAAATAGTTGAAAATGGTTTTGAAATTACTATTTTATCAAATTTTTACTTTACCAAGGAAAACTCCAAATTTCAATATACACTTGAAATCATCACAACACGAGCTCCCCAAGCATAAAAAATATAGGAAATGGGGTCGTTTGTTCATAAATTGAATTTAATGCTCCAGGTTTGATTTTTTTCTTTTCAAACATGAGGTCTTTGCCTTAATCGCGATTGATCCAGTATAATGACCATTATGAATTTGATGAAGAAGTAGCTGACCCAGACCAATACCACTAGTAACTCTTTGTGATTAGAACTTACCCACACATAATCATGATAAGGCAACTCCTTGAACCTTGTAAAAGTGAAAACATTGATAACAAACACAAAGAGAAAATAGTTGCATCAGCAAGTAATGCATCAATAATTGAAGCTACATGCAGAGTGGTCCTAATATAATACTTGAAATGAGTTTGGAACACCATATAATCTGACTATGGTACTAAACCATATTTGAAATTTTGAACTCAACAGTGCAATCAAAATTTCCAATGAATGTCTTTGTCAATACATGTTGACTAAGGTAAAATCTAGGCTAACTTTAACCAGCATTCCATCTAAACACTCAAATACATATCAAAATCCTCAAAACTAAAACCAAACACATAGTTAAACCGAAACTAATGTTCTAAAGTTGATGAAACTGACAAAATTCTCATGCGATGCTTGAATTTTAAATTGTTGACCAAGGACAATTGTTCCAACTCTTAAGCCTTTCAAAATAAAAATGTCACTTCAATTAGAATCTACTTACCGTGATAACTATGTCACCCACAATATATAAATACTAAAAAGTAACTACAGGAAAGGGTAAAATGGTTAGCATTTAAAAAATCTAAATTTACTATATGAGTTATTACATCATCCACCACTAAAAAATGCACATTCATCCTAAAACATTATAGTAACGAATGTACCAAAACTGTTGAGTAGTTGAAATTACCATAGTAAACCTCATAAAAATACTTTCAATCAAAGTCACAGTGGTAGTACCAATGGTTCACCCTAACTATCAAAGTCTTATGCTATTTAAAACTAAAGTTGCATCTCTACTCTCCAAAAACCAAACTTCTCTAAATTTAATTCTCATTGGTATGGACAACTTCCAAGCACAGTAACTAAGTTGATATAGTTCTGAACATACCCATTTAATCCAATTCCATCATAGTCATTATAAGTCAATTATGGTAACCAAAATCTGGTTCCAAGTATGTACCAATCAAATGCCCTAACTTTTTCAATTCTCCATTCACACTTTCAAAATTGTTATCACTATAAAAAACTTTAAGAAAAACCTTTCCACTCTCTACAACTATGAATTATGATTTCATTTTTCAAAAAGAACATCTACTTGATCTAGGCCCACTCTAAATATATTCTATCACAATTTTCCTTATCTATGGTTGATACCACTAAATCTAATTCTTCTAGTACTTTTTCTATGAGCTAAAGCAACTAATTCAAATGTTGATATTAAGTCCATAAAAAACTCAAACTTACTAATTCAACTATTATTCAAACAATCATATCCTTAAGATGAACCTTATAGAATATCATTGATCACCCCTAAAACTTCTTATAACATAAGCACGTACCCACTATGTTTCTCCAGATCTCTATGCAACTAATCACAATGGTTAGTACAATTTTCTTCAACCAATATAGAACTATAAGCCTTTTTGTGATAACACGCAAGTAAGAAACATATTAGAACATGAACAATCACCCTCGACGTAGAAGTGAAAATTGCCACATAATGTGACTATTACCCAACTCAAAAACCAATCTTCTAAAAATTCACTACCAAGTCCTTTACAAGTCTGAGACCAACCATTCTATAATTCACTATTAAACATTCCACTTATATTATTGTTTCAAAAATCAAAGGCTGAAATCTATAAAACCTAAAATCATGTACCAAGGATCTACCCATAACATCTTATTTTTTCACATTTATTAACTTGTATTGATCATTTAACATTACTATGACTTTGAATTCTCAACTTGTTTCCATGATGTAGTTACTTCTAATGTATTCGTACCATAAAAATTCAAATTTTGGCTCACACAAATACTACTAATAACATCCAAATACTACTCTAAAAAAAGAAATGTAAACATACATTTCAATATATAACCCAACTAAAGAGCCAGGGTCTATCCTATAGGGAATAATATAAAGGGGGATTAAGAAAATAAGGGATTAAAAACTACACACATGAATCAAAAAAATAGACATAAGTATTTTTGGAAATTTGTTTATAATAAAAATTATTATGTGAGGTAGGATCTCAAGGGTTATGTTATTTATTTGTGGGTAGTAAAGGGATAATAGTGAAAATATGTTTAGTCTTTCTTAAGTATATTCAGGGTGCTGCTTTGACAATTTTTTCTCTAGTAAGTTCCGAAGGTTGGTTAATTATTAATGTGGGTCTCCTAGTTTTCCTAATTTATTGGTTGATTTTGATCTTGATTTTGGCGTGATATTAAGATGGTTCCTCATTCCATTCTGTAAGGTTGTATAGTATGGCTTCAGTTGAGTTGGGAAAAGTGAAAAATGTAGTTTTGGGATCTTTAAGTAAAGAGTTACTTCGATGGATATGCCTTTGTAGGATTTTTATACTGGATTCAATAGGTAGGTGGTTTTGTGTAATTGTGTTGGCCTATTGACTATTGGGAATAAGTACTGATTTCGTGTATTAGGAATTAATTCAACTAAACTTCAAGGTGCAAACTATTTTTTTAGTATGTTTAAGGTTTGACTATCATTAGAACTCCTTAAATTTATTACAAGTTCTTGATTATGTTTATGGAATACCCACAAAATAGGTATGGATTTGATGGATTATGTGATCAGGCCTTGATGGAACTCATTTATAATAGTTATCCTCAATTATGCCTTAGCTGCATCCTTTATGGGGTCAGTGGTTATGTGCTACATTTTAGAATGTGACATTGTCTTAGGTCCATGACATTCTTGAAGGATGTGATATCTTATAATAGGATCATATAGGCTTGAAAAAAATTAAGGTAGTTTGTGTTTGGGGATAGACATAGTTTTTTTAGCGAGGATGATAGTATGGCAAGTTAGCAGATTATATCAAATAGATTAGTGGGATTTCTTTTTTGACAATATGATCGACCAAATTGATTTATAGATATATATCTCCAGTGGTCTAATAAGTATGAGATGAGCCTTTTTGGGATCAAGTCTTTATTAGCTCTAATTTAGATTTTGACTCTTTTTTATGAGGTCTAGGGTGTGTTAGATATTTTATTTAGATATTGGTTTATTATTAGGTACAATTTTGATGCTCGGGTTGTGGTGGTTTAGCTCATATACTAAGTGGATAGCCATGATTTTGTAACTCATTTACAATGTACATTTTGGGGTTAGATTCATTCTGGGACTCTGTGATCAGTTGACTAGGCTTACTAACTTCCTACTGATTTAATTTACATTCATAATAGAGATGTTAGATCAAATTTACATTTGATAGATATTCTATTTTCACATTATGTCAGGTTCTATAATTTTTTAACTTAGGTTCTGAATTTGTAATTGGTCTCTAAAAGTCTACTCAGTGCAAGATAGATATTTGAGTTGACCTTATTACAACTTTTTGATGCATAGATTGATGATCATTTAGAGAGGACTGGTTATTTTTTGAAGGTTATACTTTGTGATTATGTTATTTTTTTAAGGCCATTGAGATCCATTCTTAGCCTTGGCAGATGTTACATCTAATAGCCACACCATTCTGAGTGTTTGGGTTGGATATTTTGAGATATTATACATGTACTAGGCTATGTGGATCTCTGATAGGTTGGTTTTATCCTTTTAAGGTTGGCAGTTATATGATTATATCGTTAGAACTCGAATAATACTGGAGAAAGTTTATGTTATTGAGAGAAGGTATGAGATTTATAATGGTAGGGGGATGCCATGCTTAGATCTTATGGTTGGGATTTGGTTTATTGGTTTGATTACATGTATCATTATTAGATGTTCTCTTAGTTTTGTATTTATATATGCAAAATCTATATATTTTATATAAGTCTTACATTCTTCTAGGGGTATGGTATAGTTGGATTGGAGTTGGTATGCAAGGAAAATTTGTAGTTATTTGAGTAGTAAGATAAGAAAGTTAAAATAGAAGCGACTTTTGTAGCTAAGGTTCCATTGAGGTATTATTTAGTTTGAATATCTTTTTGGGGAGCCTTGGAGGCATGCAGACCCAGTACCCTCATATTTTTAAACTCTTGGGCTCTTTCTATTTATGGATATTATTAAAAAAAAGTCCCTTAAGTGGTGAATGTTGTAATGACCCTCAAGGTTATTTTTCTTCTTTTTTATGAGTTTTTCAGTTTTGAGCTTTCCTAGAGTTGCCCAAATTATTTATGACTTACTAGTATCAATGGTACGACTCCCAGGTAGTTTGTTTGGGTTTATAGCTAATTTCCCTATTTTAAAGATTTTTAAGTTGAGAAGTTGATCTTTAATAAAACATTCTAGTAAACAGTCTCGGATGGAAATTATGACAGTTCTATTAGTTTTAAAATATAGATTTTAGGCTAGAGAAACCTTTGGTTCGGATGATAAGGCTTTCAGGTTCCTTTTTTGCTATTGGGTGAAATTTGATTAAAATGAAAAAGGTGGGCATGGGACCCATATTTTGTTGAAAATTGCCTCTATCGAGAATTTTGTCAATTCCATTAAGATTAGAATACCATTTTCAATAGGGTAGCTTATTTTATTTCCATGCATGGATTCTGAATTAATCTCGAGGTCTTGTTTGAGGGAAATTCAAACTTAGGAATTTCCCTAGTTCTAATGATTTAGTGTACCAGCTTAAGTAGTGCCTTTCTTGATTAATTGGAAGGCTAACCACTTAAGTAGAGGATGCTGATGTCTGCACCTGTCTCTCAAATAACCCTTTGTTGCTTAAGTGAGGCTGCTTATGTGGAGCATTCTTTGATTTTGCAGAGGCTCACCTATTAAGTGGATTCCACTTAAGAATAAGTTTTTTCACTTAAAAAAAGTCGCTTATTCAATAAAATATTTTCTTAATCGTAGGTTGTTTGATATTTATTCTCCCCTTCTCCAAAAATATAGCAATTTTTATGCTAAGTATTTTGGATCTTAGTTATGGGTGTGATGGTGCAATTTTTGGCTGATTCTTTATGAAGTAAGATCCTTTCTTTTGTAATTATAATCTGTCATTTTTACGGTGTCAATTTTATCTTTTTTGTGATACATTAGTCAAACTCTTGGTTTTCTACCTTGAGGTTCAACTCTATTTTCACCCGACTTCTGGGCACGATTTTATTACCCTTTTGGAAAGTTGATTGTTGATTTAATGTTGATTTCTGTTAATGGATCATAAGGTCCATTTTTACCTAGTTTTTTATTCAAATTTTATAATTTTAATAGTGTTCTTATTTTAGTTGTGTTGATTTGTAGATCATAATTTGTATAGAGCACCACCTTTATGGGGTTGAGTACTGGGGACGAGCAACTCGTGGAATGTTCAAGGCTATTTTTCAGCTTTAAGGTAGTCTACAATCTACTTTCTTTTATTGTCTGATCTATAGGATCAAGTATTGTGTAAATTGCATGAGGTGTTGAGGTTTATAGGGTAGGGTTAAGGTTATTTTATTATTTTCTTGGCCTCATTTGAGGGATCTTAGTATTTGTAGAGTACTTGCTTCGACTTTAGGATTAGATTAGTAACATTTAGCATAGGTTTAGGGTAGCAATTATGATAAGGCTGGTATTCCTCCATCAACTTTATAGTATTTTATTTATTTTCTTGTTAAATTTACTTCTTATATATATGGACACACTTGTTTGTATATTGGTGGATCCAAGGCCTTGGATACGAACCAGTTGGATATCAGGTATAGTAGTCTTTGCTTTAGAAGACTGGTGTTTTCGGATTATGGATACTTGGATGATTATAATATGTTTATTTAGATACTGGTGATGACTTCCATACCTTAACACATGAACTTTCTTGTACTATGGTATGATTCTAAGGAAAAATCTTGGTTTTTACTACCATTTTCAAAAGGGGGTTTACTCCTTTTTATAACCTATAAATGTAATTTAAAATGGAATTTGTACTATCAATCCAATTGAATGATGGTTTTTCAAAACTAAAATGCACTATTTGCACTTTTGTTTGAGTTTAGGCACTTTCAATTATTACACCATGTTACAAATTTTCTCTATTATGTTTTGGAGAAGTTCTATCCTAATTTTCAATCATGGCCTTAAATTTGACATGGATTTGATAATATTTTATTGATGGATTAGGATTTAACAGAGGAAAGTAGATCATTTAAGTCCTAGTTTAAATTCGAACACCTGTTACACTCATGATTACTTTTGGTTCAAGTTCGAAAGGTAATTAACACTGATTATTACTTGGAAGTCCAAGGTCAGGACTAGACACTGTATATAGATATCTCAAGTCCCTTATGAGTCCCTCCATCTATGATATATTATGCTGGAGGAGGGGTGTTCTTCATAGGTTTTTTCTTTATAAGGCACGGGCTGGAGGAGGTATACACATTATGGTTTGATATGGCACATATCTTATACTATATATCTTAGTTTTCATTGTAGTCATGTATTCCTATGCATTGTCTATCACTAGTATGAGGTGTTTCCACTAACGTGTTCTTCATGTGAATCTACCTTTGATCGGAGATTCGGGGTGAGCTCCTAACTCTCAGATTTGTTCTTTCTCTCTTTATTTTGTACGACTGATCTTTATTTTATATTTTTTTCATGACCCAAAAACCAAATTTTATTATGACACTTGTCGTTGGAAGCCTTGAGAAAAAGCCTATTACCCAAATATCCCAAAACTTGGTGTCATAGTGTAAAATCTACTAAATACATCTCGAATGTCAAACATACAACAATGGACCAAAAGGATCATTTTTGTCTCTGAATACAAAACTAAACATCAAATTGATAGAAGAGGTAGTAGATCAACTTCGAAAGCATAGATTGACATCTACCACAAATATGCTCCAAATACCGCTTGAATCAACTATCGTGTGGTGCACTCATACCTGGATCTGCACCAAAAGGGTATAGCAGGGTTGAGTACGGTCCACTTATATTCAGTAGGTATCACAGGCCAACTAAGCAAAGTAGAAAATAAAGATATAAAATGCACATAATGGGCACATCACCTGCATTTAGAAAATGTCCCAAATGGTAGCCCACACCATCTCCACTAATAGTTCTATAGTATTCATATGTACCATATATAAATATGAAAAAGAAGCACAGGTATATAAATATCACACATACAAGTAGAAAAATGAATTACACATAGACAAATATGACATCAAAGACGATAATACATCACAAAATGATCATTATATATATATATATATGAAACTCAATAATGATGATGATGATGATGTGATGTGATACATGGGGTTGTCACACAATGTAATAACTTGAATTTTTAATGAATCATGTGAAATATATTTTTATACGTAAATTGACTATTTTACCCCTCTTCATGGTTGTGTTGTGGTATTTTTAGTTATGGGGATTATTGGCATAGTTCTTGATGTATTTCGGTATGATTTATCTAATATTATGGTTTTTGGTGGCTTAAGAATCCATATAGTTAATATGTGCATTGTATGGCAAAACAAACTACACCAGAAGATCTGGAACATCAATTTTAGGGTGGTAACATGGTTGGTGTGGTTTTATGGCTTTTCAATCTCATTTCGACCCTCAGTTTTGAGAGTTGTAATTTTCAAGGGTCAACTTTGTGAAACTGATGTTTTTTCATAAATAGGATATTGACATTGAGCCTGGAGCATCAAATTTTATAAGGTAGTATATTTTATTTGCATTCTCAGGATTACGAATGAATCCTGAGGGGTCCGCGAAGTCTTGAACCCTATATATACCTATGTTTTGTTAGTTTTCCCATTTTTGAGATTTGGAGCTTAAGGTTTCACATTTTTGAGTAATTTCTTTTATTTCTAAGATTGGGTAACCTTCTAAACACCTATTTCAACTTCTTTACTCCAAGCTTATCATCTATTTCTTATTTTAACATGGATTATAGTGGAAATAAAGGATTTTGGCCCAAAAGATCCAAAGTTGTAGTTCTTTGATTTAACCTCGATATCAACCCATTTTCACTTGGGTATGTTTCTAATCTTATTATTATTACTTTTCTATCAATTTCATCTTCAAAAAAATATCAATTGTTGATTTTTAAAATGGATCTTGCAGATTTTACCTGGTAAAGCTTGAAATTAATTTTTCTTTAATTTGGACCTCGATTTAAACTCGTTTTAGCTTAGGTTTCAGTTGTAGACTCCTAAAAATAGGTGGAACATCTATTTGAAATTAAATTATATTTTTGCTCTTCTCTTTTGAAAACTCATTTTGGGGTCCATTTTGACCCCTACTTTTAAATAGGCAATATGGGTATCGTTTGCTTTATTTTGATGCATAGATTCTATATTTTTATGTTTTAATTGATTTTGTGTTCGTTCTTGTGGGTAAGGGTTTGGATTGAAGGCTTGCAAATTGGTTTTCAGCATTTGAGGTAGGTTATGGCTTAACTTCTTTTAGACTAGGATAGATAGTTAATTTACAAAAGCATATTAAGGGTGTGTGAACTAATGCTAAAAAGTGGCTATGTTTTTTTTTCATGCAAGGGCCTATATGTGATGTTATTTAGTGATTTTATAATATTATGTGTGTTCGTGTGGGGTACTCTGTGATAATCGTAGCCTTATATACATGAAAATAATTGTATCTGGTTTGATAAAAAAAAGCCTATTATGGTATCAGTTGTGTATTATGGTGTATTCATACTCTATTGGCATATGAATGATATTTGATTTCATGGATAGTTGAAAATATTGAGTGGATTTTTTGGTCACTTGGTTTGTATGTTGGTTGGGTATGGAAATACTCCTTGTTGTTGGTTATGAAGATTACATCCTCATTTCAAGCTCATTCATGAAACATTGATACTACCGTAGAAATACTGGAAACACTGGAAATACTAGCATTTTTTAATAGAAAATGTGGAATCTTATAAAAAAACTCCTCGAGGGATGTGTTAGGATCCTACATTGGGAACATTTAGCTCCGTAGATGTATACGGAGGTTGTGCAAATACCTCGTGCATTACGTCACCATCATTATCATCATCATTCTTTTCATTGTATTAACCTTATTATATTTGTGTATTGATTGTATTTGTATGTTGACTTGTTACCAATCCAGTTGTTCTATATTTCTTTACTTGTACTTAATGTTCTCGTATATGTTTGTTCTTCTTTACTCTACTTGTATATGGTATAATGTATACTTGTATCCATTTTAGTGTTTTTTGCAATATGTGTGAGTATTACAGAGTTGTTAGTGCAAGTGGTGTGGACTATCTTTGTGGAATATTTTATGCTTGCAGGTGATGTGCCCTTAGTGTGTACTTTTGTATTTGTAGTTCTTACTCTGTGACACTAGGTTTTTGGAGCTATGGCATTATTGGTTATGTTTCTTTCAATTTTTATTATATGTATGTGTTTAGGCTTAATTCTGGAAGCCTTTCCTTGGGGTTATTATTGTTTTCCCCTTGTGTATCAGTTTGAGTGATAGGCTTACTTTTCAAGGTTCGTTGCGTAAATGCCATCATCGCCCCTTAAATTTTAGGTCAGGAAAAATTAATATCAGAGCCAGGTTCATTAGTCTTAATGGTGTAAGAACGGGATGTCTAATAGAGGATCTTAGATTAGTATGTAGATGTCCGTATTTATCAACGAGAGGCTATAGGATGTCTTTAGGAAATTTCCCTCATTTTGTTCCTTATCGCGTAGATTTCTTTCACACCTTCTGTTTTAATTAATGTTTTTCTCTTTTCTGCAATATGGTGTTGACTAGATCTCGTGAGGTTAGAGATATGGAGACTTCATTCGAGGAGAGGGCGCTGGGACAAGTTGTGTGTCACATACGGACTTGAGGTAGTGGATGAGAATATGGATCTGGCCCATCTAGGTGTAGTGTTAGGGGACTCCCCCTGAGCCTCGTGGTGAGCATATTGGAGGTATGGGTTCTACTTTTATTCTGCTGAGTTCTTCTACCCCATTCTTGGTGGGATTGTAGATTCACTTGTTGACCTATTTATTAGGTGCTCCTATGAGTGTGCCTGGTATTCTTCCAACTCCGAGTATTATACCCCCGTCTATGCTAGAGTCTATTTGTGGTGTTCTTCTTACTCCTAGTATGGATCCTCTAGTTGCACCTACTTCGACTTTTGGTACTCCATAGACTCAAAGTGTTATTCCTCTTTTATCACCTATATTTGAGTATGGTATTTTGAGGTCAGGAGTTCAACCTTCATCTATGTTGCCCCTTCAGGCGGGATTTCAGCCTGCTAGGTTCACCATATCTCTTCTTGTTACAAATACAGTCATGTCTTTGGAGAATTAGAAGAGGGTTGAGAGATTTACTCATTTGGTTCCACCTAAGTTTAATGGTGTTTTTGGCAAGGATTCCTATGTGTTCTTGATTGACTATCATGAAAGTTGCATAATTTGGGTTCTCTTGAGTCGCATAGTATTGTATATACTACTTATTAGTTGAGAATACTACAAGAGATTGGTTGAGGTCTCTTGTTAGTTGTAGACATCTTGATTCTTCTATGATGACTTGGGATTAGTTTGCTGAGGACTTTCTTGAGAGGTTTGTGCCTTATATCCTGTCGGATAAGATGAGAGATAAGTTTGATCACATGGAGTAGATATCCATGACTATTGTAGAGTATAAGGAACACTTCCATGGCTTGTCTAGATATTTTTATGCCAACATTGCCACCGGGTCTAAGAAGATTCGAAAGTTCGTAATTGGATGTATCTATTCAATTAGCTACATCTTAGATGGTTGTATTTTGAGTATCTTTTCAGATTATAGTAGATCATGCTAAGAAGAATGAGGGTATTCAATGAGCATCTCAGGGAGATGACAAGAAGGTGTACTGGTTTGGTAAACTTAAAGGTCACACTTCTTGAGGTAGGGATTCCATAAGTTTCCATAGATATGATGGTAGTCCAGTACAGGTAACATTGTAAAGTTCAAGTAGTGGGTCTTCTAGTTTAGCATTTCAAGGTGGCTATTCTGGTCCAGCCGTACCTCCTTTTATTGAGTCGGATCGTAAAGCTTATTATGTGTGTGACCAGACTGGCCATTTGGCCAAGGATTGTCCCTATTGTATGTTCAAATCTACTTCTATTTCAGCTGTAAGAGGTAGAGATTCTACTAAAGGTGCATGAGGCAGAGATAGTTGTGCTTATGGTGGTAGTTGTAGGGCTACTTAGGCAGTAGGTGGTCATGGACAGTGCTATGATATACCCGCCATACTAGACGTAGAGGCTTCTGATGCTATTATCATAGGTATCATCCCCATTTTTTTCACATTTGCATCTGTGTTGTTTAATCCATAATTGAATTTTTCCTAGGTGTCTACATATTTTTCTATGGATTTTGATTCTGCTAGTAAGCCTCTTGCCATGCCTATTCGTGTATCTACCCCTATAGGAGACTCTTTAGTGGTGGATCGAGTGTACTAATCCTTTGTTCTGACTTTTGTTGGGTGTGAGACTTGGGTAGATTTTCTTGTCTTGGATATCATTGAGTTTGACATCATCTTGTGTATGGATTGGTTGGATCCTTACTTTATTTTCCTAGATTATTAAGCTAAGACTGTGACCTTAGCTTCATCGGGTATGCCAAGGATAGCTTAGAAGGGTACGGTTCATTTAGGTCTAAAAAGGTTTATAGTTTATCTTCAGGCTTGTCGATTGGTTGAGAGTGGATGTTTGTCTTATTTGGCTCATATTCGTGATACTAGTTTTGCTTCACCTCTTTGTTTTGATTATGTTTGTGTTGTTCGTGAGTTTATGGATGACTTCCCTACGGATTTTCCTAGTATGCCTCCAAATTGAGATATTGTTTTTTCTATTGATGTTGAGCCGAGCACCAAGACCATTTTTATTCCTCTGTATAGGATGGCCCTATCGAAGGTGAAGGAATTAAAGGATTGGTTGCAGGAGTTGTTGGATAAGGGATTTATCTGACCTAGTGTATCACCTTGAGGTGTGTTTGCCTTGTTTGTGAAGAAGAAATATGGGTCTATGCATATATGTATTGATTATTGGAAATTTGACAAGGTAGTAGTTAATCATCCTCTTCCTCATATAAATGATTTGTTTGTCCATCATCACGGTGCTTCAGTATATTTGAAGAATGATTTTTGATGTGGGTATTACAAGTTGAGAATTAGAGCTTTGAATATTTTGAAGAAAGCTTTTCGGACTCAATATTGTCATTATGAGTTCTTTGTCATGTCCTTTGGGTTGACCAATGCCCTAGCCGTATTAATGGAGTGCATGAACCAGGTGACTTGGTCGTATCTTGACTTCTTTGTTATTGTATTTATAGATGATATCTTTATTTATTCCAAGAGCAAGTTCTATCATTAGGAGTATCTGCGAGTTTTGCTTTAGAGGTTTAGGTATGAGAAGTTGTATGTTAAGTTCTCCAAGTGTTAGTTTTGGTTAGAGTTTGTCTCTTTCTTAGGTCATGTGGTGACTAAGAAGGGTATTATGGTTGATCCAACCAAGGTTGCAGTGATTCATGATTGGGCTAGACCTACTTCGCCCACTGAGATTTGGATTTTTTTTGGATTGGCAGGTTACTATCAGAATTTTATTGAGGGTTTCTCATCTATCACAACTTCATTGACCAAGTTGACTCAGAAGAAGGTTTCTTTTTAGTGGTCTGATGCTTCTGAGGTGAGATTCTAATAGCTCAAGGATTTTTTAACTTTAGCTCCTATCTTGACTTTACCCAAGGAAGGTGTGGGATTTACCATCTTTTGTGATGCTTTAGGTGTTAGGTTAGGTTCAGTGTTAATGTAGGAGGGTAAGGTGATTGTGTGTTCTTCTCGTCAGTTGAATCCCTATTAGAGAAATTTCCCCACCCATGATTTATAGTTGTGCATGGTTGTTTTTTTCTTGAAGTAGTGAAGGCACTACTTGTATAGAGTCCATTGTGAAATTTTCTCAGATCATAGTAGCCTTTAGTATTTCTTCACCTAGCGAGATCTTAATATGAGTCAGTGTTGTTGGCTTAAGTTGCTTATGGATTATGACTTAACTATCCTCTATTATCCGAGCAAGGCTAATGTAGTTTGCGATCCTTGAGCAGGAAGCCGCCTAGCATGGGTAGCTTGGCGCATCTTTTGATCCTGGAGAGGACGTTGTCCTTATAGGTTCATTGTATAGCTAACTAGATGGTTAGGCTTGAACTTTTGACACCTAGGTGCATTTTGGCATTTGTAGAGGTTAGTTCTTCTTTGATGGAACAGATTTGAGCTCATCGGTTTGATGATGTTTGATTGAGATTAATTCGGGATAATGTGTTGAGTGGTGAGGCTAAGGAAGCCTCACTTGATTCAGATGGTTTCTTTAGGATTGGAGGTCGAGTTTTCATACCAAGAGTGGGTGATTGGATTAGATTGATTTTAAAGAATACCCATTATTCCAGGTATTCTATCCATTCAGAAGTGACGAAGATGTATCGTGACTTAAGTTAGCATTACTAGTTGGGTAGTATGAGGAAGGATGTAGTGGATTTTTTAGCTCATTGCCTATGTTTCCAGCAGGTGAAGGTCGGGTATATAAGACTAGAAGTTTGCTTCAGAGGTAACCCATTACTGAGAGAAAGTGGGAATGGATTACTAAAGGACTTCATGACTGAGTTACCTCGTAATTCTCATCATTTTTATAGTGTTTGTGTCATTAAGGATCAATTGGTCAAGTCGTCTTATTTAATTTCGGTTCATGTCTCTTCCAGTGCCGAGAGGTTGGACCATAGATACATTCGTTAGATTGTGGGTCTTCATGGTGTGTCAGTGTGTATAATATCAAATCAAGGTTCAATATTCACATCTCACTTTATGAAAACTTTTCGGGGAGAGTTGGGTACATAGGTTGGATAACACTCAACTTACACATCAATTTAAGTGGAAGGCGGTCATCGTCAATAAATTAACCCAACTTTGGAGTCAGGGTAAAATCAACGAGGAACAATTTGAGTGGCAATCAAGTTACTTCGAAATAATAAAATACAAGTTAAATCCAAACCAATGTTACAAAAAAGTAAAAATAGGGGAAATATGTATCTACACTAATGTTTCTTTTTGGGTTTTGCTAGTATAAATTTGGGGCTACAAATAATTAAAGTTTTAACAGGTATGCATGGATCTTGGGATTATGCACTACTAAGGGAGTGATATGTGGGTGTTAGCAATCAACATCAATTTAGTAAGTCAAATATGGGTAGGTTTGGTTATAAATTTTGATGCTAGTCTTTCAACAAAACACCAAACTTTCACCCATTGATTCTTTTGAATACCTAATAGGTGTGTTTAAAAATTGGTAACCACAACCTCAATCTAGGCTTACCTATTTCTAGGATGATACCCATGGTATAGTCAACCTTATATTCACCCTTATGTATAAGATAGTAAAATTTTAGCAAACTACACAAACAACTGTCTATTATTGCTTTCGTCTCCACATCCCTCTTTCAAGGATGATATGGATTCCTAAACTTCACCCAAAACCCTTCTTTCAAAGATGGCTTCGAGTTTTCTAGAGCATGGAGTTTTCACTCATCATACCCATGTGGGTATTTCGGTTTTTCACCCATCAAAGCTCAACCAAGTTAGTATAGCAATGACAAAATCCATACACATGAACTACTAAATAGAAGCTAATCAATAACAACCCACACACACTTTAACCCCTATTCATACATAACACTCCAACAAATCAACAATGGAAGTGAGCTAATCTTCCACTTAGAAAGTCTCCAATGTATTCTTCACCCAAAAATTATACAATATTTTATTCTCCAAAAATGTAGGCTATGAACTCGAGCTAAACCTAAAAATTGGGCAAGATGGAATATGATCCATAATTCTAGGGTTTGAGTCTTTTTTGTCAAAATTAGGATCAGCCACGTGCATTCCCAGTTTTCCCCTTAGGCTGATTTCTTCTGCTAAGTAGAGATCGCGCTTGTCTGGCTGCGAGCGTGGTTACGCGACCACGGGTAACTTCTGTGATTGCAGTTGAATGACTTTTGCTTGGCTGCCGCGATCGCGGTCAGAAGACCATTACCATTGCACCTGAGGCCTTTCGGCTCCAAGTCTTCAGCTGCACTTTTCTTGCTCTCTTTTGATAATTTTTAGCTCCAATCCACATCTTTTGATCTCCTCAACTCTATGCCTGCAAAGAGTGGATATTAGTGCATTTTATCACCAATATGCCTCATTCATTCATTTAAAATAAGGTAATGTGCACAAATTTTTAGTGAAAATGAGTGGTAAAATCATCACTTACCAACACCCCTAACTTAAAGAATTTGCTTGTCCTCAAGAAACACTACCTCTTACCATGAGACAACAATTGTCTATGCCCAAACTTTATACCTTAAAGCTCACAATGACTTCAACTTTAGTCGCAACCACAAGTAGCTCATTGCATATGGGTTAAACTAATTTCCACTACACCCCTCATCATAAGAAGGAACATTAAAGGATATATAGGACTTTAAAGAGACCCCAAGCAACAACAACCAATACCCTAGAGCTGGATTCATCTTGACCACAACTTAGCTATACTCCATTTATCTCATTCTTAGGAAGGTAACAAAATCACCCACCCCAACTTTTTCTTGCCATTTTCATGCAATTCCTTCCTCTATTTGATTTTTTTTTTCTATTCCATTATTTCAACACTTAGTCACATTCAACATTTTACTAACACTTCGTTGTTCCAAACTTCCTTCCATCAACTTTCACCACCCCCAACTTAGGCTTTTTAGCCTCAAGTTGCATTTTTAAGTTCAAGGAGGTTTTAGTTCAAAAGAGGGATAAAAAAATGGATCACGAGTTATAATGAGTTTGCCAAAGAAAGGTCCAAAGGATCAAAGAAGGTACTAGGGATCATAATTATGCATGGGTAGGCTTTTTAGGCTAGAGTGGGTTCCAAAATCACAAAGGTGGCTTAAGGTCATTTCTCCAACCACGTACAATAAAAAATATTTTTGAAAGAATAACGGGGTAAGTTCTACATAACACAAGTGTACAAGAGATGAATACCAAAATGTCACCACACATGGCATGCAAAATTCGCCAAAGGGGCTCAAATATTACTCCCAAGAGAGACAAAATGGGATATCTATTTCTATTCATACGTTAAAATTTATGAAGACACAAAAAGAGAAAGTTTTGTTACAACATTACTCATGTCCATGCCCTTGATTTTGTTTTGAAATTTTTGGATGGAGGGGGTTTCTCATTTTACTTTAGCACCACACATAATTTGCTAAACTATGACAACAACTAAAGACTTAGCCTCACATTTTGGCTCAAAACGGATAAACGAACCATATGGATATTCAGACTTCGCCAATGGCATAGAATGTGATTCCAAATTTGCACTTTACAATGCTACAGTTACTCAGACTTCCCTTACATTCTTGTCATTTATGCAACGGGTACTTAGAATTTCCCTGCACCAATGACTCAAAACCCAATCGCGATGCTTTACCCTTAAGAATGTCATCACTCAATCCATCGTAGGGCAAAGCCTGTCATGCCTCATAAAAATCAAAATAAAAGCTAAAGTGAAAAGACAAAAACTAATACTAGAAGAAAAACATGCTAATCCATAAAACGTGGACACCAATCTAGTACCCAAAAATATAGCATTTAAAACAAAATAAAAATAGTATAAAAAATATCATCCCAAAACATCATCAACAGAAATAGTCGACACACAATGTCAAAATAGTACAAATCTAGGGGCACCCCTAATTAATGGAATGCATTATCCTCACTGCCTATGCAAGCAAGAAAGAGTAAATGGGGTCTCTCTGAATATACATCAAGAGTTATCCTCTCCCGTTGACTCTGCTCCATCATCCTTAGTATCATCAGCAGACGAATTAGAAGAGGCCTCATCCTCACTGTCCATCCTCGATGAAGGTAGTCGATGGTTGGGATTGAGCATCTTAAAGATACCCTTCACTCTCTTCCACATCTTCTTAAAGAATTTGTCTTGCTTCTTCTCTCTTTTTATCATATTTTAATGTGAATCGTTAAGGTCATTATATGATGCAACTAGGGTTGAATATGCTCCCTCTAAATAGGCAACAAAGGCTCCCTACTTCTTCTACTCCTCCTTGTATTTCTCATAGTCTGATTAAGCTACGTACGAGTGGCGAGCGGTGGAGGACTCTCCCAGTCCCTGAGGTAGTCTAGATAATAGTTCTCTCACCACCTGCATCTGACCATATATATCATCAAAGGCGGTGGCTGATGAGGGTTTGCAAGAGTCTGTGTCCTCTTAGGTTGATTTGCTCAAGTCCACCTTTCTCTTCTTGCTTTGACTCAGGGAACCCTCACCTCTAAATTAGAGTGGGAAGGCACAGGAACCTGGGGATACCCAAGAATTTAGAGAATACTTCTCCACCTGTTCTCTCCTGTATAGCTCTGTGAGAAAGAAAGAGAGGAGAAGATGTGTACCTCCATGATTTTTAAAGTAACTCCATTCTGAATGCACAATCTCACTCAAATTCAGGGCGATGCCGGAGAAAAGACAGGCCACCATTCATATGAGTGCATGAAGATACTCATCTATAGACGATATTCATCCAAAGCCTAGCATCGGCTATGAAATCAGTCACCAGAATATCTCTCTAGGTAGTGGCCCAAGGAACCCTTTTTCCAGCACATAAATGTCCTCCATCCAGGTCCTTGGTGCAATACTTTTTCATAAAGCTTCTCTATGTCAGCATTTGGGAGCCCATATACCTCGTTGATCTTCTCTATCCCAAATTTCACTTTTCTCCCCCTAATAGTCATTATCGGGTTTATGAAAGAGGCTATGCTTAGGTTAGCAAAGAATTCATGTACCTAGTGCTCATTAGCAACAAAGGGGTCCAGATAAAAACATATCCACCCGGCCTGCTCAAGTCTGGCATGAAAACTTAGGAACTTTTCCTCCACTTATTGTAAGTTGATACCCCTTTCAGGGAGCAACTTAGTTCTGTGCAAGTCCACATTGTAGTAGTTCTGGCATTATGGGGTCATAAATCTGGTGTTGTCAAATTCTTCCATTTCTGAGGTGGTTTAGTACCTGCAATCAATATATTCTAGACCATCATTATCATTATCATACCAAAAACAAGCTAGATCAAACAAATAAATGCTTGTGGAAGAGTTATAGAAGGTTTTAGGGTAGAAATGGAGGTGCAAAGATATTTTGGTTCCAACAGACGCTGCCCTTAGGTATGGAAATCGCACGTTAGTGACCGCGATTGCACCACTGTAATCGCGGTCATCGGGACCGCAATTACGATACCTGAGACCGTAGTCTGCAGTTATGCACTTCAGTCAGAACATATAATTTTAACCCCACATTCGTATTCTACTAGGCACGTAAGCATTAAGAGTAAGGTACCTAATCCTAGTTATCATGATTATACCCTCAAACTCAAAGAAGTTAACATTTAATTAATAAGGGCATTTTATCGAACACATGGTGTACACGCTCACTTCGACTGTTTAAAGCTTAAATTTTTGTTCTCATGAATTCCCCATTAGCATGTACAATGACTACAACAGCTATCCACAACAATAATCACTACTAAGAATGTACTTTGCAATGAAAACATTATTTCAGTCCTTTCTCAACACTAAAAGTTCTAAGCATGCATATATATCAAAACTAAGGAAATTGAGACAACTTACAGAATTAGATAATGCAAGGAATGAATTGACTCTTGAATACTCCACACAAAGAAAAATAATTTGGAGAGAATTTGAGTAAATTTGAAAAAAAGGTGTGTGGGAAAAAGGCATTCAGATGGTCTTTTAATCTATTTTGACCGCGTCACGGTCTTAGTTCCGTGATCGCAGACATGCGGCCTCCGCGATAGTGGTGGCACAGACCATGGTAACGGTAACTGAGACCAAATAAATGGGTCTCTTGAACTTCTTGTTCAGTCCAAATTTCCAATTTCACATGTTCTTTTTTCAAATTAAATCAAAATTTCTCTTACCACCAATATTTCATGGATTGTGCATGCAACAAAACACAACAAAAATGAAATCTACTTTAACATATATAAATCAAAAGGATACTTTCCACTTTTTGTGGCATGATGGGTTGCCTCCCATCTAGTGCTTATTTTAATATTGTAGAACGACGCCTTCAACACTTTCTTTTATGTTTCCACTTAGAAGATTTGAATCTCCGTCCCAACCTTCATTCAATATGCAAGAGTGGTAGAGGGCTAAAAGATTCAATCTTCCAAGATGAATCTTGGAAGATGTGAGGACGTGGCGTGCAAGCTTCAATCTTACCATTTTTAAGACTTGAACCTTTTACCCAACTTTACGTCGATCTTTTGGTTTTCCCCTTGGGTAAAAGTGAGCACATCAATAGGCCACTCGTTGTACATTAGTAGTTGTGTTCTTTTTCCTTTGATGGATGGGGTTCCAATTTCTCTTTAGGAATGTCAAATACCAAAATGTAGGATTCAAACTCCGTCTCCCCACAATCCATCATTCTTCTATGTGGATGGATTCTCATCACATCCTCTAGGCATAATGTTGAAAAGTGGTTTGAATGAGGTTCAACCCTTAAATTTCAGAATTTTATCTTCCGTAGCACCTTTAACCCAAAATGAACTTGATTCGTCATAAGGGATGTGCTTTGATTCTTTTTTTGACTCTAGTACAATTTCCTTTATTTTGGCATGTTCATCATCATTTGATTTGTTTGGTTGGGAAGTCAAGGGTTCTTTTTTGCCAAGCTCATCATCATAGCTTGATTTTTCTTCTTGATTAACCTCGTCTTGGGAAACGAGAAGTGCAATGGCATTTGCAAGATTTGTTTCCTTGCCCATTTTCTTTAACTTGACAATCTCTCTTACAAATGCCTCATTAGATTGATGTATGTCTTGATGTTCTCCCCTTTTTTAGTTACCTGATCCAAGATAGTTTGAAGCATTACTTCAAAGTTATTGGACCCAATATGTTGCTATTCCTTCTTATCATCATAAGACCTATCAACCTCATAAGAAGGAATAGCATTTGGGATAGCATCACGAGGGGAGGGGGTATTTGAATAATCACTCCAATGTTCTAATTCATCCTCTGTTGATTTTTCGCGTTCCAATATACGTTAAAGTATTTCTTTAACACAAATATTCTTCGTTCTTCTTTCTCCCCTTTCTTTCTCTTAAGACCATCAAAATCATGAGAAGAACTGGCAACCGAGTTAATAGAACGGGGAGAGGGGGCATTTGTACAATTGATCCCATGTCCATTTTGACAACCACATAGAGAACAAACATACTTCTTATAAGATCGAGATGGTGCACACATCTCTCTCTGAGGAGTATGTCTACAATCTTTCCAAAAGTAGGGTCCACCACAATATGGACATGATTTATCAAGATGGTGTTTTCAACCACAAAACCCACATTTATTCCTTAATTTCATAGTAATAAATAAACAAAAATAACAAAAATATACCTAAAACAAGAAACAAAGAATATCAAAAACAAATATTTACAAGTTTGAATTAAAGCAAATAAGCTAAAATTTCAAACTAACTCAATACGCCAAATTGTTCCCCGACAACGGCGCCATTTTTTGATAATGCTCAACTTAAGCATCAATTTAAGTGCAAGACAGTTGTTGTCAATATTTTTACCCAACTTTGGAGTCGGGGTCGAATCGATGAGGAACAATGTGAGTGGTAATCAAGTTAGTTCGAAATAAAGATACAAGTTAAATCTAAACCAAAGTTACAAGAAGGTAAAAATAGGAGAAATAGGTATCTACACTAATTTTTCTTTTTGGGTCTTTCAAGTTTAAATTTGGGGCTAAGAATAATTAGAGTTTTAATAGGTATGCATAAAACTTAGGATTATGCACTACTAAGGGAGTGTTATGTGGGTGTTAGAAATAAACAACAATTTAGTAAGTCCAATATGGGTAGGTTTGGTTATAGATTTTGATTCTAGTCTTTCAACAAAACACCAAACTTTCACCCGTTGATTTTTTCAAATAACTATTAGGTGTTTCAAAAATTGGTAACCACAACCTCAATCTAGGCATCCCTATTTCTAGGATGATACCCATGGTATAGTAAACCTCACATTCACCCTTATGTCTAAGATAGTGAAAATTTAGCAAACTACACAAATAATTGTCTATCATTGCTTTGGTCTCCACATCCCTCTTTCAAGGATGATATGGATTCCTAAACTTTACCCAAAACCCTTCTTTCGAAGATAGCTTCGGATTTTCTAAAGCATAGAGCTTTCACTAATCATACCCATGTGGGTATTTGGGGCTTTCACCCATCAAAACCCAACCAAGTTTGCATAGCAATGATAAAATCCATAAACAATAACTACTAAATAAAAGCTAATAAACAATAACACACACACACTTTAACCCCTATTCACACATAACTCCAAGAGGGAGATTTATCTACACATAAGATAAATAAGCATAGATATACCCATAATATCCATTGAAGTGATTTATTGAAGCTTATGTGAATGTTAATTCAAACTTTTCACTCCCACAAATAAACAATGGAAGTGAACTAATGTTCCACTTAGAAAGTCTCCAGTGTATTCTTTACCCAAAAATTATACAATATTTTCTTCTCCAAAAATGGAGGATATGAACTCAAGAGCTAAACCTAAAAATTGAGAAAGATGGAATATGATCCATGATCCATGATGCTAGGGTTTGAGTCTTTTTTCCAGTTTTTTCCTTGGGTTGATTTCTTTCGCTAAGCCGCGATCGCAGGGGTCTGGCTGCGACTGTGGTTACGTGACTGCGGGTAACTTCTGTGATCGCAGCTGAATCAATTTTTCTTGACTGCCACAATCGCATTCAGTAGACCATGACCATGGTACATGAATCCTTTCTTCTCCAAGTCTTCAACTACATTTTTCTTGCTCCCTTTTGACCCTTTTCAGCTCCGATCCATATATTTTGATCTCATCAATTCTATGCCTACAAATAGTGGATATTAGTTTATTTTATCATCAATATATCTCATTCATTCATTCAAAACAAGGTAATGTGCACAAATTTTTAGTGAGAATGAGTGGTAAAATCATCACTCATTAGGTTGATCTTAGTATGTAATTTCACCCTCAGACTGAGGGTCAGTCAGAGCAAACTATTAATGTTTTGGAGGATATTCACCATGCTTGTTTGATGGACTTTGGTGGTAAGTGGGAGAAGCATCAATACTTGGCAGAGTTTGATTATAATAAAAGCTACCATTCTCGTATTGATAGGGATTCTTTTGAGGCTTTGTATGGTAGGTTTTGTCGCTCTCCAGTTGGTTGGTTTGAGGTTTCAGCGATTAGACCTCGCGGTATGGACTTGCTTCATAAGTCTTTGGATAGGGTTTGGATCATTCAGGATATGCCTTGAGCAGCTCAAATAAGGAAAAATTGTTATACAGATTGTAAACTTCATTCTTTGAGATTTGGTATTGGTGATCATGCTTTCCTTTGAGTTTCACCATGAAGGGTGTGATGACGTTTAGGAGGATAAGCAAGCTTGTCCCTAGGTATATTCTCCCATTTGAGATTCTTCATACTGTTGGTTATGTGGCTTATAAGTTGGCTTTGCCCCTAGATTTAGCAGTTATTCATCCAGATTTTCATGTTTCCATTCTTCGTTGTTATATTCTAGATGATTCTTATGTCATCCGTTGGGAGTCGGTTCAGTACATGAAATGTTGTCTTTTGTTGGGGAGTCAGTCTCCATCTTTGCTAAGTGATAATGCTCAAACTTACATTCAAATTTTGATGTAAGGAGAACGTTGCCAATATAATTACCTAACTAGAGTTGGGGCCGAATCCATGAGGAGTGCAAACATAGATTTCAAAGCCTACACGTGTTGGAACTTAACAAGACGTTAACACGTAGTGTGACATTAAACAAAGAGTAAAATTAAATTGGGTGATTTGTTTGAACAATGTTAAAAATAACTATAATCAAACACTATTGTTAGAATGATAGGCTTAGAAGTATTACCAAATCGAGAGAAACCCTTGGGCTATGCTATCCTAGGTGGGAATCATGCATGGGTAATCAACAATTAGCCCATGTTTAGCTAAGGGTTTTAGGTAGGCTAGATTTAGAGTCTTGGTGTTAATATTTCAATAAAACCCCAAATCTCACTCATGGGTTATTTCAAAAAACTCACGAGCAAAGCACTCTACCAGTCCACTACCTCAATTAACACCCTTATTTCTAAGATGATGCAACTAAATGAGCTACCCGAATAATATCCTTATTTCTAAGATGATATGATTCAGTAAACTTACTCAAGTTATTGTTCACAATTAATCCTCTCATATTCCTCTTTCAAGGATGACATGGGATCCAAGATAATTGGGGTTTTCACTCTCAATTCTCAATTCAAACAAGCAGTAAAAGCAAAACCATCAAAATTAACTATTTAATTGGACTACCAATCAACACCCACACATTATTCACCACCTAATCAAACATAACCTCAAGAGATAAGTTTAAATACTTATGAAATTAAGGGATAGAAATATACCCAAACTGCCATTCAATTCATCCATCATAAGAAAAGTAAGTATAATCCCAAACTTCAATGTCAATCAAAAGCCAAAATCTCTCTTAGAAAACACACCAACAATTATTTTTCACTCATAATTTTGTTTTAAAACTCTTAAAACTGATAAATTGGATACTAAAAATTTGAAGGGTTGAGCCTTTTATATATTTGGACTGAGCAATGTGAAATTACTAGTTAGTCCCTAAAATCTGCTCGACTAGTCGCGATCGCCCTCTTCAATCGCAGTTGCAACTCGGTAATCGTGTTTGTATGTTTCGATAGCGGGGCATAGGAACACGGTAGCATTAATTCCATCTACTGAGATCTATTTCCATCGCAACCCTCCGAGTGTGATAGCATCATCTGAAGGTCGTATCATGGGGTATGATTTCAGCCTTTGTCTATTTTTTATCCCTTGTCCTTTCCAGCTTCGAATTTACTTCTTTTTCACCAGATTTCCATGTAAGATCATTAACACTAGAAATTAACACTTTTTACATATAACTAGTTTCATATATTCAATTAACTCACCATAGGTGCAACAAATGAGATGCAAATATATGATAAATTTTCCACTCATCAACACCCCCAACTTAAAGACTTTCCTTGTCCTCAAACAACACTACTTCACGTCTTGTGATACTACCTACACTTGGAGCTCACACTATTCAATCAATGGCCACCATGATTTTGAATTTGATTAGCACTAACAATTAGTCAACAAGTATGAGAAGTACTAACTAAACAAACCCCTCAAATTCAATTACATTTTCAAGGATGAAAAGAAATTTCAAAAATAATTAAGCAACAACAATCAATTCTTAAAATGTGACTCTCCGTTAATAGCAAATCAACTATGCTCCTTCGCCATAATTTTAGAAGATGTCAACTTTACCAATCTATCTTAGTCTACATGCCTTCTCATGAAAAGAAATCTTAATGCTCCAAATTATCAACATCCAACAAGGGACGAATGTGCAAGAACTCATACTCACAAAGAATTTCTCAATGCAAACAAGTATCATGCCATAAACTTGCCCATATTTCCAACCTCTATTAACTCAAAGACACTTGGTTAAAGATCTCAAAGGACTTTTTCAAGCTTGTACTGTAGGGTTACGGGAAGGGTAGGATTAATATTTCGGAACAAGGTGACAACACCCCCCTTGAAATCCAAATTATACACTAATTAGATCAAACATGGTTCATTGGACACTCCATTCATTTCTAAATAACACATGTGCCTACTTTTTTACTTTGGTTTACCTATCTTTTGAAAAGCATTTTCTTATCATTTTTTTTCTTTATGGAAATTGCATGCTCTTCTTTCTTTCATTACTTCTTTTCTTTTTCTATTTCATTTTTCCTCATGGGCTTTCTTTTAGAAAATCATATATAAGACCATGTCCATGATCACGTTTTCCAATTTCCACTACACCACTAACTTAGGCTCTTAACATCTAGTTGGCAATTTCAAAGTCAAGGAGCATCGGTTTCAAAAGAGGGTTAACTTTTAAATGGTTTGAGGTTTGTAACATGGTTTCCAAAGAAAGGTAAATAGGCTCAAAATGGGTTACTAGGGATATCATTCATACAAGGATAGGATTTTTAGGCTAAAGTGGCTTTCATCAATTACAAAGACAACCTAAGATTATTTCACCAACCGTGTGCAATTAAGATTAGCTTTGAAAGACCAACGGGGAAAGTTCTAGATGACCCTATTAAACATGAGAATCAATAGAATAGTGCTCACCATGCATGGCATGCAAACTATTCTAGAAGGATCGATTATATCTCCTACTCAAGAACATAAGAAGACAGTTATCACATTACCACCAACTAAAGAATTTGGAGTCACAAATAGAGGAAAAGTGTTCTTACGAGATCATTCAATTCCATGCCCTTTATTTTCAAATTTTTTTTTAGACAGATGGGTTTGCTCATTTTGCACTTAACCATGCAAGATTAGTTATCTCGTGCACCAAGAAAGCAACCATTTCACATTTGGTCCCTAGTGAAGGCAATACTTATGGTTACTCAAGCTTTACCATAGCTATCACGTCAATCTTAATTTGTAATGCCATAGGTACTCAGACTTCCCTGCATCCATGAATCCAACACCTCAACACGATAATTTTCCCTTAAGAATGTCATCACTCAGTCTATCATAGGGAAAGGATCATCCAACATTCGTATCAAAAAGAAAATTAAAAATCTAGAAATGAAAAATAAATGACTAATCCACAAAACATAGGCGCTATCAGGATACCTAATATTACAACCCAAATCATTAAATTATCCATAACAAATAGAAATCAAATCATCCAAATAAAACATAAAATATTTGAATAAATATCTAATAATACATACCATATAAGGCATATAAAATATAGAGACACGGGTACCCCTAACTAAAAAAATGCAGTGTCCTCACTGCATATCAAGAAAGCATAAGAATGTCTAAGGGTTTTCTTAAAACCGCATCAACTGCTGCCATAACTCTCTATCTCCGTATCAGCATCATTAGAATCTGGATCCTTGTCCTCAAACTACCTAGATGAAATCTCATCACAATGTCTTCTCTGGGGAAGGGAAGTCTCTCTTTTGGCTTTAGGACCTTCCACAATCTCTTTACTTATTTCCTTATTTGGGTGAAGAAATTGTCTCTCCTCTTCTCACTCCTTTTTATTTTAGTATGAGACTCATTAAGCTTTTGGTGTGATTGGACCAAGGATGTGTAAGAAAGATGTAGCCTAAAAATTGTAGCCCCATGTGTCCTCTGATCCTTGAGGAGCCTGTCATAATCACTCTGAGAGACATAGGAGAAACAATCAGTAGAAAACTCTCCCAACCACATGGGCAATTTAGACACCAGCTCCTGCACTACCAACATCTGGCTCAAGAGCTCCTCAAATGGTTCTACTGAGGATGGCCTGCATGAGTCAAGATCACCATCCACTGACTTACCTAAATGGATCTTCCTCTTTTTTCTCTATGAAGTTACGCCCTCACCACACATATTCAAGGGGTAAATAAGTGTGTTCGGGGATATCCATTTATCCCTAAATATTCATGAACCTCAACTTTCTTACATATTTCAGTGATTAGATATGGAAAAATAAGCATGAGGCCTCTTCTATTCTTGTAATGTTTGAACTCCCCAAACATAAAATGACCAACATTCAAAGAAATGTTGTCTATAAGGTAAGCTACTATCTGGTCTCACATAACTGGGATGGGTTTCATGTTGGTTGTGGGATAGAGATGGCTACGTATGATGGTCAACCAAATCTAAGCTTCGACTGTGAACTCATTCAAGGTGATCCATATTCTTATGGTGGCCCATGGGACTTCTCTTCCTGGTCATATCTGTGAGACCAACCATCTCCTCGGAGCATTACTTTTATCTCAAACTCCCTTGGTCGGCATCTAGCAATCCATAAAGCTCATTAATCATCTCATCTCCAGAGTTAACCACTTTTTCCTGAATTCTCATGACTAGGTTGGAGAGATATACGGCTTTAAGGTTAGTGTAAAACTCACACACCTATTATTCATTGGATTTGCAAGGCTCTAAGCAAAAATAACTCAATCCCATTACCTCTAATCATTGATAGAATGTCAGGAGTTTCTTCGAAACTTGCTCCAAGTAGATGCCCCACTAAGGGAGTAGCTTCCTCTTTGCAAGGTCCTCATAGTAAACCGTCTTATAGTCATCTATGAGGAAGCGAGTTTGGTCAAATTCTGCTATGTTTAGCTTTTTTTGAAATTTGAAAACAACACACAAGTATTAACCATCAAGATCTTCATGTGAAAATAATGCTATGTGACTGAGTGAAGCTACGGGATTGGCTCAAATATCATATTGGGGTTTATAATGAAAATTTAGGATTTTGGATAGGCCTGTTGGATAGGCCTCAGGTCTTGAAATCTTACTCTAATAGGTCATGATCGCGACACCTGAAAGGTGTGTCAGACAGGCCTCAGGTTACGCGATCACACTCTAGCGATCTCCATTGTGATACCTGAGGCTTCATTATCCCAGGCTTGTTCAAGATCAAAATTTCAATTTCTCCGCCAATTTATGTTTATAAAAGATAAATAACAATAAAAACATGAAATATACTTCATAAACACTCAACCATACCCTCTAATTCATAGAAAACTATCAATAAGTTCATTTTGGTAGTTTACCAAACACTTGGAATACATCTTAATTTAACACTTGTTTTGAACACATTTGGGTATGCAAGACTTCCCCAAGGATGCACATACCAACTACAATAGCGATAACCAAAAACAACATCAATTTAAACACTAACTAAACACATAAATCACAAATTCAAGCCATGGCCCTAAACATGCTTCTAAGGTTCAAATTCAAGCATTAAATAGGAGATTAAAAGACATACCTAATTCTCAGATGAAAATGAAGATGATCAGTACTTTAGAACAGTTTAACAATGATAAAAAATATTGGATTTTGAGTTTTTTTAAAGAGATGAGTATGGGGGAACCATTTTGGAGATGGTTACCTTATTATAATTATTGGGTTTGCAATTGCGATCAGCCGACGGTTGTGATCACGGTCAAAATTCGCGATTGTGATACCTGAGGCTATGTTGGGAAGACTTGAGCCTCTGGATCATGATCACAATCTGAGTTTCACAATTGTTTCTCATAAGACCAAGTTTAATTCCCTAATTATTTAGCTAAGGCATATCTAAACTCGATTCTAATCAATTTGTCGACTTCTCGCCTATTCAAATTGCCTTCTGAGTGCCCAGATTTCATGGATTAATCAAAAATTAAAACAAAAACTACTCTAACAATAAAAATTCAAAGGATACATGCCAAGTTTATGATAATGATGGGTTTTCTCTCATCTAGTTCTTGATTTAACATCGCAGCATGACATTCACTTTGGATCAATTTGGATCTTTGACCTAAAGTGACCTAAGGCCTACTTCTATAGAGTTGGTCACTTTCGCATCCACCATATCAATCACTGATACCACTTGCAACTCCATCAGTTGTTTCTTAGTATTGTACACACCAAATAAGACCTCATCATTGTGTAACTAGAACCTCATATCTTCCTATTCCATAGTAACTAGGGCTCTTTTGGTGGCTAAGCATGGCCTACCAAGAATAATTGGTATTTCATGATGAATTTCATAATTGGGGATGAAAAAATCAGCTGGCAGGATAAATCAGAAACCTCTACTGAAACATCATATAACATGCCCATGGGCTTCTTAATCGAACTGTCGGCCATTAAGAGCCTCATGGTTGTAGGTGTAGGAGAACCATATCCCAATTTATTAAACCCGACATATGACATCATGTTAATGTTTGCTCCAAGATCACAGAATGGTTTGTCAAATTTATACACACCAATAGTGCACAGAAAGGTGAATGCACCTGGGTCTTTTTTCTTCTCTGCCATGATGTTTGACATTATAGAGATGCAATTATCAGTCACCTCAATAGATTCATGAACCATAAGTTTCTTATTTGAAATCAAGTTCTTCATGATTTTATCATACCCCAGTGTCTCTTGTAGAGCTTCTATTAATGGAATCTTTATCGATAGATTACTAAGCTTTTTAAGAAATTTCTTGAACTTTGTATTGTCACCTTTTTTCCTAAGTCTTTGTAGGGAGGGAAGAGAAATGTTGATTGATGGTAATGGAAACATTTTAGGTTCATTCACCTTTCATGCATCACCATTGATTACTTTAGGAGTTTCCTCATTGTTACCCTTCTCTTCAACTATCGTCGGCTTCTCAACAACCGCTTTTTAGACTTTGGAGCATTATTAATTGGCATTCCTAACTATGTTCTATTTGTACTTGTTTTCTCATTATTTGAATTTTTATTAGAATTCTCATCAATCTCAAATGTATCTTGACCAAAATCTCAGTCACTTCTACTGATGATAGCCATAATATGAGATTTTTTTGGGATTTACCAGTATATCACTAGGCTAACCTTCTTTTGGCCTAGCATTGATATGAGTCGAGATTTGGAATACTTGCGTTTCTAATTTCTTTATGGAGGCCAAATGAAAGGTTATAATTTATATTAGTTGAGAGAAATCACTTTTGATCTCCCTTACCATTTTGTCGGTCCCTTCTACATGCATTAGAATTTGAGTGAAGACATCTTCACTCTTGAATTTTTCTAGATCAATGGAGCTCGATTCCTTTTTGTTGGGCCTTTCATGAGGTCGTATGTATCAGTCATAGTATCTCTCTTTCTCTCACCAATCCTGATCTCTATCACGGTCTCTATCCCTCAAATTATATCTCAGTCTTGATCCTTCCAACCTTGATTCCCTCTTTGTCTTTGATAGGAAGGGAGGGACCCACCAATTGGATTGAAAAAAATAGAATCAACTCATCAAGAATCTCTGATTTTTCATCATAATAAGACGTAGTACTCTTTGAATCAACGACATTGACCTTGTTAGGAAGAGCCCTTATTACACGTTTGGTTAGAAGATCAAGTAGATTCATCACCCCGTCTATATTTTTGTCATGACCCAAACCAGGGCTTCGTTATGATGGGCATCTCAAGTACATCAAAGATCGAAGACCACGCCCTTAACTTAATCCAACATAACCAAGTGCACCTAGCAATGGATGGATTCCAACATAAAACAAGATACAATAGGAAAACTCAAAGAATCTATGATAGATCAATGTCCAAGAACCACTAACAAACTGATATCAGCAATCAAGTATAATAACCATGCCCACAGTAATGTCCAACAAATCCTCTAAATAAACTAAAAATAGTCTAGGAAGGACATTCCCCCATCCATAGAAATAAATAAGGTTCAAAGTAAAAGCCAATACATAAGGTAACCCAAAACATGAAATAGGGTCTTCCAAAGGAAAGAAGCTCACCACTTCAATTTGAATCATGAGTTGTCCCATGATTACCTAGTCACTATGAAGGAGGAGTGGAAGTATGGATAGTTCCTACATTGCATGGAGATACACCATTTAAATATGGTTAGTAGTTGAAGTACTACCATGTAACTTAGAGATAAGGGATAAAATAATGCCATGAACCATAATATAGAAACTATTAAAACAAGTGTACAACATCATATTCAATACACACATACACATACATATATATATATATCATATGTCGAGAAAGGGAAACAGGGCTTAGCATGAATGTTAAAACCTTAACCTGGACTTTGTAGCTCAAACCATCCTAAGGGCACCCAAAGGCTATTTGGGTTCAGCTTTCTTACTGAAAGGGAAACAGTGTGTATTATCCGCACAAACCAGAGAAAACCGAGGGAAGTATAAATACATAAAGGAAACTATCCATCCCAAAATATATCAAGTGTGACTTATGCACACGATCATCAAGACCAATCCTCATGTCAGAAAATGTGAGTTTCCAGTTCAATCCCCCGGGACATCCACTTCCATGGCTTTGCTACATAATATTATTTAATATTATATTAAAACATTTAACACGTAACCCAACCATTAGATTAAGGAGTCAACAATTAAGGCATCATTATCTTGTATCGTCAAAGCAACTATAGCTTGCAAGCAAATTTCATTAAGCCATTACCTTGGGGAATCATTGTACCCCAGACTCTATTATTAAAAATCATGTTGGGGGATTCCATTATACCCCACAAGGTTTTCAAAACCATCCTTAACCATTGTTCCATTTATGCAATGCATTATTTTCAAAGAGAATAGCCAAACACAATGATAATTAAAATTCCAAAACCATTTAAGCAAGTGGGTAGAGGTCATTATCAATTTACATACCAAAACCAATTATTTGGGGAATCCATTGTACCCCTAAATTTATTCACCATTCCCATGCACCCCAATGAGTATACAAACCAACAATTAATGCATAATAAATCAATACAAACCATGGAAAAACATCTAAAAAATTTATAACAAAAACTCTCAACCCCTAGTTCAAAACCCAACATCAAAACCATGAATAATTAACCAATTTTCATGCCATTAATAAAATGTAAGTATTGGTAAAGTGGTATATGCCTTAGACATACGAGAATTGGAAAGTAATTTAGAACCTGGAACCCAGAAGATAAACATACGATGAAATCCTTATGCTATCTTGGGGTTTGAGTTTTAGAGTGGAATTGGGGATTTTTAATCTCTTAAAATTGAAAGGAATAGTCAACATAATGCTTAATCATAGTACATAGGTGAAATGACCCTAATACCCCACATCCCAACTAAATAACACAAAACTGCACAAATTTTACATAGGGGCATTGCATGGACCTTATAGCAAAGGCTAACCTCTGTGCCACAGACCCTTATGCAGAGATTATCCTCCATTCCATGGACCCTATCACGGAGTTTAGAATCTATGACACGGCAATATTACGGAGGCACACAGCCTCCATTGTCCAAAACCATCCTAAATCCCATCCAAAAATTCTAAAACACTTTTGAGACACCCCATTCTTATGCCTAAATACAATTTAAGTCAAAAGCAATATTTTGAACACGGGAGGAACAAAAATAAAATGCTCAAAATTTAGAGGGTTTTACAATTCTCCTACCTTTCCTCCTTCTACTTCTTTTGTTCTTGATTACAAAGGATGTCATGGGGGACCCCACGGCTACCTCGATGTCCATTGTATGCAATCCTCTATCTTTTTTGTAACTTTGTCTAACAAAGTAGCTATAACACCATAAAATAACTTGACAAGGGAACCCTCCACCACATTATCAACTACTATTTTGTTTAATTGATCCAATGCCCTATAGAAAATTTAGAGAAGCATTTTCTTCGATACCTCATCATTTGGAAAATATATTAATTTATCATTGAACCTTTTCCACACTTCATACAATGGTTTGCCATCAAGTTGGCAAAAAATTTATGATCTTATTCCTTAGTTGTAATATCCAGGAAAGAGGAAAGTACCTATCCAAGAATACATCAGTGAGCTCAACCCATGAAGTGATAGATCTCATAGGCAAAGACTGCATCGGTAAGACCATTTCACCATCAAAGATAATAGGAAAAAACTTAACCAGATAGACTCTTGAGAGATGTGGGCTATGTCAAATAGAGCGCACACATCAATAAAACTCTTTAAGTATAGATTTGAATCCTCGTCTGCTTGGCCTTAAAATAAGACTTTCATCTAAAGCAAATGAAGCATTACATGGGTGATGTGAAATACTCTATTTCCTTTTGCCAGCAGAATAAGAATAACACTAGATTGCCCTGTATCTCCAAGATGATCCATATCCTTAAGCCCATCAAATTTTCCATCGTTACTACTATTTTGGCTCATGGTATCATTTATGCAATGATCATTGCTTGATAAAAGATAAAAACAACAAATAATATAAACTAACACACTATAGGTAACCCAAGGTCACTAACAATACCACAATGGTGAAAACTATGTTTCACTCCCCGGCAATGGCGCCATTTTTTATAACGCTCAAACTTATATTATAATTTATAAGTAAGGTGTACATTGTTAATATAATTACCCAACTTGAGTCGGGGTCAAATCTACAAGGATTGGAAACTTAGATTTTAAAGCATTCATGTGATGGAAATAAGAAATTAACCCGTAGTGTGACATTAAAAAACAAGTAAAACTAAATTGGGAAATTTGTTTGAACAATGTTAAACACAACTATAACCGAACACTTTTGTGAGAATGATAGTCTTATAAGTTTTACCAAATTGTGTAAAACCTTGGGGTTATGCTATCTTAGGTGGGAATCATGCGTGGGTTATCAATAATTAGTCTAAGTTTTGATAAGGATTTTGGGTAGGCTATATTTAGAGTGATGGTGTTAATCTTTTAATAAAACACCAAATCTCACTCATGGGTTATTTTGAACACCTCACAAGAATAACATATCTATAAATACACTACCTTAATTAACACCCTTATTTTTAAGATGATGCAATTAAACAAGCTACCTAGATAACATCCTTATTTCTAACATGATGTGATTTAATAAGCTAACTCAAGTTATTGTTCACAATTACTAATCAACCACATCCCTATTTCAATGATGATATGGGATCCAAGATAGTTGGAGTTTTCACTCTTAATTCTAAATTCAAACCAGGATTAAAATAAAAAACCATCATAATTGAACTAACAATCAACACCCACACATTATTCACCACCTAATCAAACATAACCCTAAGACAAAAGTTTAGTTATACATGAAATTAAGGAAATAAATATACCCAAATTGGCATTCAATTCATCCGTCATAAGCAAAGTAGTATAATCACAAACATCAATGTCAATAAAAAGCCAAAATTGCTCTCATAAAACACACCAACAATTGTTTTTCACTCATAATCTTGTTCTCAAACTCTCAAAACTGAAAAATTGGATGTTGAAAATGTGAAAAGTTGAGTCTGTTATATTTTGGGACTGATCTATGTGAAATTACATGTCAGTCCCTAAAATCTTCTCGACCAATCCTGAACTTCCTCTTCAATCGCAGCCACGACTCTGCGATCACATTCTTATGTCGTGTTCGATACTCCATGGTCTAGGGGCTTAGGCTCATGATCACAATAATTTATCTACAGAGATATATTGTTATCGCGATCCTTATAGTGTGATATCATTATCTAAGGGTTGTATCTTGGGGTCTAATTTCAGCCTTTGTCAATTTTTTATCCCTTTTCTTCTTTTCCAGCTTTGCCTTTACTTTTTTTTTACCAAATTTTCCTATAAGATCACAAACACTGGAAATTAGCATTTTATATAGATAAATAGTTGCATATATTCAATAAACTCACCATAGTGTATGAGAAATAAGATGCAAATGAGTGTTAAATTTGCCACTCATCACTAAAGAAGTTAGATAGTTGCATTCTATAATTATTCCCGTGGTTAATGTTTAGTGGAGACATAGACCTGTAGATGAGGCTACTTTGAAGGTCGAGTCTGACATGTGTAGTTCTTATCCCCAACTTTCATAGATTTAGGCATTTCTCCTGCCTTTAGTTCGAGGACGAACTAGATTTTTAGTGGTGGATAATGCAATGACTTGATTTTTTGATAAATTGTGTGAAATATGTGTTATTGTATGAATTGACTATTTTACCTATCCTCGTGGTTTAGTTGTTGTATTTATGGGGCACGAGGGTGATTGATATGGTTTTGATGCATTTTAATGTGATATTGTGATTTTTGGTGGCTTGAGAAGCCTTGTAGTTAACTGCAGTTAACATTATTTGTTTTGTGCATAGGATATCAAAACAATCTGTGTCAGTAGATCAAGAATGTCAATGTTAGAGTGGTAACATGATTGGTGTGATTTTATGGCTCTTAAATCTCATTTCGACCCTCGGTTTGGAAATTTGTGATTTTGGGTTACGGGAGTCAACTTTGTGAAAATGATGTTTTGTTAAAAATATGATATCGCCATTCAGCCAAAAGCACCGAATTTGATAGGGTAGCATATTTTATTTGTGTTCAAAGGATTTCGAATAAATCTCAAGGGGTCTGTGGAGACTTGAACCCTATATATACCCATATTTTGGCATTTTCCCCCGTTTTGAGACTTGGAGCTTAGGGTTTCACACATTTGAGAAATTTATTTCATTTCTAAGCTTGGGTAAGCTTTTAAACACCTATTTTATTAACTTTTCTCCAATTTTATCATCTATTTCTTATTTTGACATGGATTAAAATGGAAATCAGAGATTTTGACCCGAAAGGCCCAAAATTGTATTTCTTTAATTTAAACCCCAATTTCAACCAATTTTCACTTGGGTAAGTTTCTAATCTTAATATTATTACTTTTCTATTAGTTCCATCTTCAAAAAAACCTCAATTCCTTATTTTTTAAATGGCTTCTAGGGATTTTACCCAATAAAGCTTGAAATTGATTTTTGTTTGATTTGGACTTCATTTATAAATAATTTTCTCTTGAATTTTCATCTATAAACTCCTAAAAATATGGAAAAAATATTTTTAAAATAAAATTATAATTTTGCCCTTCTTTTTCGAAAATCCATTTCGGAGATTCGTTTTGACCCTGACTTGAAATTAGGCAATATGGGTATTCTTGGATTTGTTTTGATGCATAGAGTGTATATTTTTTTATTTTCATTGATTCCGGGTCCATTTGTGGGGAATAAGGATTTGGATTGAAGGCTTTCAGACCAATTTTTTACATTCGAGGTATGCTATGGCTTAATAATTTTGATACAAAAGAATGTTAAGGGTGTGGGAACTAATCATAAAAAATGGCTAAGTTTATTATGTTGTGCCCATGCAGGGGACTATATGTGATGTTATTTGGTGATTTTTGAACATTATGTGCTATGTGTGACTGTGTAGGGTCCTACATGATTGTGATAGCCTTATTAAGATGAAAATAATTGTATGTGGATTGATGAAAATGCCTATTGCAGCATCAATTATATATTTTGGTGTATTCATACTCTATTGGCTTATGAATCATATTGGGTTTCATGTATATTTGAAAAAAAATTGAGTGGATATTTGGGTCACTTGGTTGGTACATTTGTTGGATATGGAAATATTTATTGTGGTTGGTTGTAAGAATTACATCCTCATAGCATACTCATTTATGAAACATTGGTAACACAGTGGAAATACTAGAAATACTGGCTTTTTCTGATAGAAAATGTGGTTTCTTATAAGAACCCTCCTTAAGGGATGTGCCAACGAGGAGATATGGCTATGTATTGGATATGGATTGTATACGGGTTGATGAACCCCCCATGGGTTCAATGTTAAAAAAATTTAGCTTTGTAGGTATATACGGAGGTTGTGCAACAACCTCGTGCATTATATCATCATCATCAACATCATTTTCATTATATTTACCTGATTATGCTTGTGTAGTGATTTTATTTCTAATCTAGTTGTTCTATCATCCTTTACTTGTGCTTGATGTTCTTGTATATGTATAATCTTCTTTACTCTACTTGTATTTGAGTATTATAGAATAGTTAGAGCAAGTGGTGTGGACTACCGTTATGGGACATTTTCTTATTGCAGGAAACGTGCCCTCAGTGTGTACTTTTGTATGCTTAATTTTTTTAGTTTTCTCGATCGGACTATGATACCTACTGAGTACAGGTAGACTTTACTCACCCCTACTATACCCTTTCAGTGTAGATCTTATTCGAGTGTGCTTCACAGTGGTTGATTCGGGCGGTTTTAAAGTTATTCTAGGTAGCGGTTGGATTTCATGCTTCTAGAGTTCAATAATATCTTTCTATATTAGACTAAGTCCTTACTAGTATTCGGAGATAGAGTTGTTCATGTTGTATTTCTTATGTATTTGATTCAGGGATTGTATTAGTAGTTCTTATATTGTGACACCAGGTTTTGGGAGTTATGGAATTATTGGTTATGTTTCTTTCTATTTTTATTATATGTATGTGGTTCGGCATTGTACTTGAATCCTTGCCTTAGGGTTATTATTGTCTTTTCTCTCTGTGTACAAGTTTGGGTAATAGGCTTACTTGTCAAGGTCGTCATGACAAATGCCATCATGCCCCCTTGGTTTAGGGTCGTGAATGCACCTAATGAGTTGTACTCCCGAGGTAGGACACATGAAAGGTTCATCAACCCATATACAGTCTAATATCCAATACCAATATTTATGACTGCTCTCCGGTGCATACATCTGCAGAGGGTCTATAAAGATGTCAAAAAGCCAGTATTTCTAAGATTTCCATAGTAGTACCAATGTTTCACAAGTATATATATAACATGAGGATGTAATTCTCATAACCAACCAAAATAAGGATTTCGAAACCAACCAATATACCAAGCATGTGAGCCAGAAATCAACTCAATATGCTAACCATCCATGAATTCAATGTAATTCATATGTCAATAGAGTAATATACACAAAAATATGACAATGATACCATATCAATTCCAATTTAGGATTTTTCACCAGTAAGATACCACCAAATATACATTCATATGGCCAACAACATCATATAAGACCCCATATGGTCACACAGAGAAAATAATATCTCAGAACCTACCAAATAGCAACAACATAGGCCTCCACATGGGAACAACACAATAATAAAACCATTTCCATGAATAGTTCCCACACCCATAACATGATTTTATACCAATATTAGCTACCAAACCCAGTCTGAAGAAAGTTATGTCATAACCTATCTCAAATGCCAAAAATTGATCCAAAAAGCCTTTAACACTGAGATTTCTCCTCGCGAATAGACCTCATAGAAAAAAATATACAAATATAAAATTGTTAAATGGAATCTAGCAATGCCCATGTTTCCCATTTCCAGGCCGGGCTCAAAATGAATTCCCAAAATGGGGTTTTCAAAATAAAGGTAAAATAAGAATTTTTGTCCAAAAATATATTTCCATGAATAAAGGAACTTGTAGAAGAAAAGACAAGACAAAAAGAGTTGGAATAGGGGTTTAAATCAAAGAATTGCCAATTTTAGGCCTTTCGGGTAAAAATCCCCAAATTTCACCTTTGAATTAAAGTTATAAAACGATTTAAATGACAAGAATCCAAGCAAAATAATTGAAATAGGAGTTTTGGAGCTTGCCCAAGCTAAAAATGGAAGAAATTGCCCAATAACTCAAAACCCCAAGTTCCAAGTCCCAAAAATGGTGAAGAATCACCCAAATGGGGGGATATAACCTACCAGGCAATGCCTAAGCGACCACCGGGTCACTTACGCGGTGCCCACCTCGTCGTGTAAGCGACAGGCGCATATGCCATGGGGAGTAACTTAAGTGATATCCCCAGCTAGATGGCAGGTCGCTTAAGGAACTAGAATGTCACCTATGCGAGTACACTAGCTAAGTGGTGCACCAGCTGGAGACTTAGAGAATTTCAAGTCTCTGCAGGCCCCTCAAAATCATCTAAAATCCTGAATACGAAAATGAACTATGCAACTAAACTAAATTCGACACTCTAGACTCAATGGAGATATCAAATTTTTCAATTGAATTTTTCAAAAATACATCATTTGTGTAAACTTGACCCCCGAAATATAATTTCACAACTTTCTGAATCGAGGATCAAAATGAGATATTAAATACATAAAACCACACCAACCATGTTACCAATCTAATATCGACATTCCGGATCTATTGGGACAGTCCGATTTTCCATCAGACGTACATAACAAGAAATGTTGACCAAAGTCAACTATGTAGCCTTTATAACTATCAAAAACCACAATTTCGCATAAATCACACCAAAATGCATTGGGAACTATGCCAGTCATTCCCAAAACCCAAAAATACCACATAGCAACCATGAGTAGGGGTAAAATGGACAAATCACACATAAATAAGAAATTCACAAAATCACCAAAAATTAGGTCAGTACATCATCCACCACTAAGAATCTAGTTCGTCCTCAAATAAAGGCAAGAGAAATACCTCAATTAAAGAAAATCTAGAGATTACTGCCATGCATATCAGACACAACTTCCCAAGTAGACTCATCTACATATAAATGTCTCCACTGGACCTTAATCACTGGAATATCTTTAGAATGCAATTGATAACGCTCAAATTACACTCTTGAATGGGTGTAAGCGATCGTTGTCAATATAAAACCCAACTAGGTTGGGGTCGAATCCCACAAGGAATAAGGTGTGAACTTTAATTTGTTTACGAAATACTTTACTAGTAGTTTACTATTTCCGAAGATGGGGGTTTAAATTTCACAGAGTCAATTGTCACTTTCAATACTTTAGTGTTTGTAATCAAGATAAATGGGAAACCAGAGTTATTTTCACCATGTATTTTGGGAGTTGATAGATACTAGGTAATGATTGGGATTCTTGAATTACGTAGAATAGCAGACTATCCTTGACTATGATACTTTATGACTTATCTCTCGACCTCACCAGACAATTTATTATCTAATTCTCTCAAACGTAGATAACTTATCTATTTCCAATAGGATGTTATCTCAGGTAGATTAATCCAGTTACGGCATCAATCATTAAACAGAAGGTTGGTAGCTTCCGAGTCCCTGTTGATAATTCACGACCTCTAGTCTATTTCTTCGTTAGAAGAAAATAAAACCTAAGGCATAATCTAATACTTGTAACCACTAGATTTCAGTTAAAACAACAGAATTTCAAGATGTTCTACTACTCTTTAAATCCGTGAAACACCTAGCATCATATCAAACCCTAATTCATGGATCCTATAACTCCGGCTAATGGAATTAGCCGCTCATGATTTAATGAACAAAATAACAAGTTGAATTCATAATGATAAGGATAAACTTATGAATGGATGAAAAACAACAAGTAGTTCCTTCAATTTAATCACAAGGTGGAAAACCAAAAATAGTTGATAAGAAATAAGAAGAATAATTGATGAAAGAGAGCAATGTACGTACCTCTCTTCTCAGGGTTAATGTCTGATAGATAATGACCAACTCCCCTTAAAAACCCTAAAACAAGTCTTTAAATAGTCAACCCTAATTAAGGAAACAAAATTAAAGTTTTAGTTTTCTCTTCGGAGTAGACGACGATACTTTTGATGGCTCGTCAGACACCTGACGACGTGTGCGATATGTCGTTAAAGATTCCAGTGAATTGTTATCTTCTGACTCTTCAGATAGTAATCCTGACGGTATGTCAAACATCTTGGCGGCTCTTGCAAATTGACGTCACACTTCACTAAAAATTAGCATACTCTTCCCTCTGGTTGATAGCGATTTTGACGAGATGTCAAATATTTGACGACCTTTCCGAATCAGCGTCACAGTTCATCTAATCTTCTCAGGTTCTGTCTAATCTTGACGGTGACTTTGACAGCCTGTCCCATGTATAACGGCGCTTCAAAATGATCGACAGATACATTTCAGCTTATTTCTACCAGATTTTAACTGTTTTATTCTTCTTTACTTTGGTTTCCTCCCCGATCACTTGTATCTGCGTTAACACACAAAAATGATCAAAAACAACAAAAGTTGCTTAATATTTCACAATTATTCAAAGTTAAAAGCTTCAAATGTGTTAGCATCGGCTCACACATCAACACCCTCAACTTAAACAATTGTTTGTCCTCAAGCAACCAAAACATAACTAGGAGTAAACAAAGTACAATTTGGCAGCTAAGTACTCTTATCAGTTCATAATACATGCACCATCTCCATGATAAATCAAAATACAATCAACTGTGTCTAATATTTGAAAACAACCATGTAACTCACAAGCATCTAGATATGGCAAAAATTTCAGCAATAACAACCTAGTGCATACCCAAATTACATTCTCCTAACAAAGCAGTGAATAACAACATACCTGGTGTGCCCTCACAATAAAGAAATCACTTTTTCACTTAGATTTACATGTATTAACATAGGGATAAACGTACGACTCACTCTCAAAATGAAGCTCCAACATTGCGCATCGAATGCCATAGGCTTGCCCTTATAGTCAGTACCGAAGTCTTCAGATAAGTCAGTTAGGATCATTATAGGGATTTTCTAAGCTTGTAACGTAGGATAGGAGATGGTATGACATTCAAGGGTATTTCATAGTGACTATAACTCCTTGGCACTACATTAACTCATGGAGTTTCAACTTTTGAACTTATTTTCTTCCCTCTTTTATTTATCAAGTATTCTCAAGATGGGTGTTGTCTGTTCAAGCATTAGATCAACTTTTTTAGTTTTCTCTTTTCTATTTGCTTTTTCACTACACCCAACTTGTTATCCATTTTCCTTATTTTACCTCTCTTCATACCCATAATGCATTATGCACCCCTATAGTAGCCACCCTCAACTTAGGCTATTTGCCTAAGTCAAGGTGCACAGTGTTCAAGGAGGACCAGGGCCAAAACAGGTTCATTGTGATGTAATGGGAAGGTGAAAGGTGTACAAGAAAGAATTAGGATATTTAGGCTCAAAAAGGGATCAAGGGATATTGTTCACACTTGGATGGTCATTTAAGCTAAAATAGGTTAACATGCAAAAATGGCCTATGATCATTTCCTAAACCCCTATCCTATGACTATGGCACGACTAACTAGGCAAGTTCTAGATTCAACGCACCATAGGAACTGAGTAAGACCTTACACGCACATGAAACACATATATATAGAACATCACTACTCATCCATTTCATGCATTTATTTTCTAAAGGTTATTTATTTGGAATGCTAGTGCCACAAACAGATACACAGTGGTCACACTAGATGTACTTCACACAGTTCACAACATATCAGACCACTGGAAAGGTACTCAACATTCACAAAATGAGCTAACTGCCTCAAGTATTTGTACTACTCCTAATTATCCACAGAACGTGTTACAACAACAGTTTCTCTATACCCTCAACTTAAAATCAAGAAATAAAAAGCACCAAGGGTTAGGATATACCTGAAAATAGTCAAGTCTGTGGGTCCTGGGTCTCCGACCCTGCCATCACATCATCAGTTGTCTTTTCCCCACTCGTAGCATCTTTCTTTGAAGTAGCTGGAGCCTGGCACGATGAAGTACCTGCAGCTCTAGCTCTGATGGTTGTTTCCCATTTCTCTATGTCATCCAGAGACTCCAGTCTTTCCCTTTTCAAGTTATCCTTCTCTCCCTTCTTCTTTGCTTTATTTTTAGCCTTTCTCTCTTCTTCACTATCAGGCTCATCTCTTTTTCTTTTACTTTTCTTTCCCCCCTTTTTCTTTTTTTTTCTTTAGGGAATCTGCAGTAAGATCAAGTATTAGGATGTCTTCCTCCACATCATGCATGGATGATCCTGTTGGTACCATAATTTGGTGCTGCTGCAGCATACCAACCTCAGCCTTCACCTTGTCCAATGCAGCCCTGAAAGTAGCGAGATCAGCATCTATCATCTCTCTTATCCGAGCATCAAATTTGTTTTCAAGATCTTCCACCCGCCCAGGAAAGGTCATGAAAGGTTCTAGCGCAGCATCAAGTGCACCTTTGACTCTTTTATCTACAACAGTAGAAAATTTTTTGGCGAAGGCATGTAGTTGCACCTATTACCATTTCTCTTGCCTGGTTACCTTCCTGATATCAATCGTCTTAAATGCCAACCTTGTTGCTATTGGAGAAATTGAAGCAGTCGACTCACTTTGAGGCACTGAACCTGCCTGAGCTGAATGTGCTGCTGGTGGTATAATTTTGGGGATTTTCACCCCCACATCTGGTACTGAAATAGTCTCAGTGACTGGAGAATCTGTTGCACCTACTGCATCTTGATCAAGCCGCAAGCCCGACCAAATTTCATTTTTGTTGACAGGATTGTGAGTCTATTTGGCATGTATCTCATCATCAATACCTAAAATCTTAGGTACATGAGATGCTTTACACATCTTAGTAATCAGACATGGGAATGGATATGTAGCATCGGGTGTCGAATCTTGATCTCTTCCGCTATAATTTCTCCGAAATCCAAGCGGGTTCTATCTATCAAGCTTGCAACCAATATTTCTTGATCATGCCCTAATATGTTGTCTCCCTCAGTGGGTAACAGATGAATCCCTATTAAACCCCACCAAAATCTTGCCTCTGAATTTAGAGACACTTTGGTAATCTTTTCTGTCGGATTATTCAACTACTCAGGTTCCCCATCTGCTATGAGAGTCGCTAGCCACTTGCACTGATTTTTCCGATGCTTCAACCGGGCATAGAATGTAGGTAAGGTGGCTCATGGTATGAAGGCTGGCCCATGAAGAAACCTATTTATGGTGGAATCTGATACATCCACCCTCACTCCACGTACTGGAACTTTGGTCAGAAAAGGCTTATCTGAAGTTCTATCCCTTTCTTTGCACATATTTTCCACCGTAGTCTGGTAGTTCATGTAGAACTCCAAGAACAACAAAGGGTAGTAAACACCGCTTCCCCTAGAAGTCCACTCCAGACTATACTCCTTGAGTTTATGCATCACCTCAGGGCATCTGATCAACCCTGTTGTGGTAATCTTCTTCTCCTCTAGAATTGGCCTTCTAGCACTTTGTCGATCTGTTCTGCGAAGTCCATCCAAATAGATCATTTCAGCCCCAGGGATTTTCCATCTCACATTGTTCCTAACCTACGAAACCAAAATTCTGGAGAAATCCAACGGCAACAGAAGAGGACGACGACAAGGGATCGACAGATTCTTATCCAAAAATCAAAAGAAAAGATGGATTTTAGGGAATTTTAAAGGCTGGATAGGTTGACAGCGATGAATTGAAGATAATTTCAGCGAACTCAACGGCGCCAAGAACAATGAAAATGGATCAAATTTTGATGAGATGCCGTCGGATTCACTATTCTGAGCACTTCTCGACTAATTTCAGTCCATCATTTTCTCTTTTCCTACTCAAATTACAGGGATCGACCTTTCTTTCTTGAAACTCCGGTGGGTGTGTATACTGTGTGGATGTAAAATTTTGTGGAAGGTTATGGTTAGAAGCTCATCGTGAGTGTGTGATGGTGTATCTTGAGAATGTGAGTTGTCTGTGTATTGCGTTAATGGTGGTGTTGTGAGGAAGAAACAAAAATAGTGTTTATGTATGTACCCCAAAGTTTTTCGTGTCCCCACTCTATTGTATATGTGTTTATATATCTATAATAATGAAAAATGGTGTCTCTCTCCATTCTAATGGTGAGGTATGAGTGATTTAGTGTGAATTAGTGTGGTCCCCTCAAAAAATCGAAAATCCTGAGGATGTATATTATTCTGTTATGGGGAATATCTGTGAGGTCCTTTTTTGTCTTGGTGTGATGTTTTTTGTTATGATTTTGTTACCAATAGAACAAGGAGTAAAAAGGATATATAAGGTATGGGGTTGGTAGGAGGTGGGGTAGGGTAGGTTGTCAGGATGAGATAAAATTAGTTAGGGATTTTGCTAAGGGTTGTTATTTTTTATATTTTTGTGGGATATAATCACACGGGTGAAGGCACGCAGTAAGATGGGGGTAAAATGTTAAAAATGCTTTCGGGGAGGGACAAAATTACGTGTCTACATCATGCCCCTCTTTGCATATAAACACAAATTGTTTTCATATAATGAAGTAGAAAACGAGACAGAATTTTGACCCGGCCATTATTCATATAAAGAAACAAAAGAAAGAAGGTAAACTGAGTTAGAGAGTCGAGTGAGGTCTCATCGAGTTTCTGGTCCGCGGCTCTATCATTACATCAAAAATGAAAGCTACAAGTTAAAACATAAATGAAATTACAAAATCCTATCTATGTAGCTTATTTTGGACTATTGACTTGAGTTTCATCACCCTATTCTTCAGGTGGGCTCCTGACTTTGTAATTTCTTTCAACTTGTTGACTACTTTTAGTTTCTTCACCCTGTTCTCCAGGTGGGCTCCTGACATGCTATTTTTCAATCTGTTGACTTTCAATTTCTCCACCTTGTTTTTTGACTTTCAACTTCTTCACTTTTTTGTTTGACTTTCAACTTCTTTACTATGTTGCTTGATTTTTTATTCATTTTCCCTGTTTTTCAGGTGGGCTCCTGACAAATAAAAACTGATAAGGAAGTGCGTCTCCCAATAAATGTCACTTGAATTATGCAAGGAAATGTGTCTCCTTACAAATTCTTGAATTATCCAAACAAGGAAGTGCATCTCCCTACAAATGTTGGTTGAATTTCCCACACAAAGAAGTGCATCTCCTTACAAATACCGCTTGAATTATCAAATAAGAAAGTGCGTCTCCTTACCAATGTTTCTTGAATTAGTCAGATAAGAAAGTGTATCTCCTTAAAAATGTTGCTTAAATTACCAAATGAGAAGTACGTCTCCTCACAAATACCGCTTGAATTACCAAAACAAGGAAGTGCATCTCCTTACCAATGTCATTTGAATTACCTAAACAAGGAAGTGTGTCTCCTCACCAATGTCACTTAAATTACCCAAACAAGGAAGTGTGTATCCTCACAAATGTTACTTGAATTTCCCTAATAAGGAAGTATGTCTCCTCACAAAATGCTTCTTGAATTGTCCAAATAGGGAAATGCGTCTCCTTACAAATGTCACTTGAATTACCTAAAAAAGGAAGTGTGTCTCCTTTGGAAGTGTGTCTCCTTATGATACCGCTTGAATTACAAAACAAGGAAGTGCATCTCCTTACCAATGTCGCTTGAATTACCAAAACAAGGAAGCGTGTCTCCTAACAAATGTCTCTTGAACTAGACGAACAAGGAAATGCGTCTCCTTACCAATGTTACTTGAATTAAACAAATAAGGAAGTGTGTCTCCTTATAAATTCCTCTTGAATTAAACAAACAAGGAAGTGTGTCTCCTCATAAATGCCGCTTGAATTACCCAAACAAGAAAGTGTGTCTCCTCACCAATGTCGCTTGAATTACCCAAACAAGGAAGTGCGTCTCCTCACAAATGTCACTTGTATTACCTAAACAAGGAAGTGTATCTCCTTACAAATTTTGCTTGAATTACCGAAATAAGGAAATGTGTCTCCTTACAAATGTTGCTTGAATTGTCCAAATAAGGAAGTGTGTCCCCTTACAAATGTTTCCTGAATTACTCAAACAAGGAAGTGCGTCTCCTTACAAATGTTGCTTGAATTAACCAAATAAGGAAGTGTGTCTTCTAGAGATATTAGATTACGAGTTTTACCATGGTTTTGAATGCCAAATCTGTGCAGCAACATTGCCTCTTGTATTTGTAGAAGTGAGAATATTATGGAATTTGATGTTTAGGCTTTGAAATCCTTGATCCAAAGGTAGAATGTGTTCATGTTTCATACAAGGAAAACTTGTTATTTTAAAAACATGGTGGATGGTTTGTGGCTTTGGCTTTCATGGAAATCGCTCTTGCCTCTGTCACATTTAATCTTGCTTTCAACCATTAGCATGTGTCACTGACTTGCTGCATCATTGACCCGAACTCAGATTATTAAGAGTGACTCTGAAACAGATACAGTATCTCTACTTTGTCATGCTTCTCAGATAAACCCTTTGAACCTTGGTATTTCCATGAGTCCCAGACTTGTCGGTTGACAAAACTTTCTGCATGCCTTATTTCGGCTCACAATCATGTCTCTTTCATGTGTTGGCCTTTTGTCTTGCTTTGCGCAATTGAAGAAGCTGGTAGCCAGTATTGAAATCTTTTCTCACTTGTTTTGACATGGACTTGACTCAAAGACAAGAGAAAAAATAAAAATTATTTTTATTTGGACAACTGACTAAAGAAAAAAAAAAGACAATGAATGTCCCCATTTGAAATAAAGAAATGGAAAATTTATCTAGAAATAACAGTCAACTCTAATGATTATGCCATGCATTTTGGATCAAAATGCCTGATCTTTCCATCCAAACTTTCTACCAATTTTTCTTGAGTTAATGGCTCAGAAACTAAGTTACTTGCTTGAATCCATTGCATTCGAAGAGCTCATTCGGCTAGTGGCATATTGAAGGATTTTTTCCAACAAGCCTCTCTCATTTTTCTCTCAACTAAACATCGCCTTATGGAGCCCGTGAGGGTTTTCACCAATAAGACTCTCTTATTTTTATCTGTCTCAACTTACCGCTGCCTTATGGTGCCCATGAGGATTTTCACCAATAAGACTCTATCATTTTTATTTCTCTCCTGACTTTTCATGCTGAGAAAGATCAGTAGTTCCTAATATGTGTCATCACATCCATTGCATGCTTAGACTTAACATTCTCAAAGATTGATCTGAAGGTCTTTCTTTGGTTGTAACTTGTCTTTTGAATAAGGTTAGAAAGAAAAGATGGCATGGGTCCCAAATGATACTTGAAATGGGGTGGGACTTACAACTTTTGGAATTGACTCAAACAATGAGGATCAACCCATGTCCTAATTTCTTTTTACTGGGCAATTCTAAAATTGTTCATTTGGTTGGACCGAGTCCAGAGTAGGGCAGCATACGTATCTTACCCCGAAGACAGGAGAATCAGGTCACGCGTAGTTCTGGCGGCTTATTTTGCTTGATTCTGACTTTTTTTATTCCATTGACTTTTTATTGACTCTTTTCTCTTTGGAATTTTTCTGGCTCTATTTTCTTGACACTGTTTTCTTTCTGCTTCTTTTTTTACCTATTTTTTCTTTTTCTTTTTTCCTTTTTTTGAAATTTTTTCGACTCTATTGTGTTGCTCGACACATTTCTTTTGAGCTTCGTTGACTCTATCTTGATTCCAAAATAGGGGTATGAAAGAAAATAAAATTAAGGCTCAAATGGGGTAAACAAAAGATGACACAAGGTTTGGATAGAAGAATGAAATGCCTTCGTCATATCAATCCTTGAAAATGCAAGTACACATCATGCAATATAAAAGTGACAGATGATGATCATTTGTGATATTTTTTACAACAGTAACTTCTATTAAGCATGTGTGCCACTTCTTCTATATTTGCCAAACATACAACTCTATCTTTGTTGTACATTCCCCACGTCGAAGGATCTATGCTTTTGTGGAGCTGATTATCTTCTTGTTTCTCTTGATATAGGGATCACACGTCCACTATTTGACCTAATTGGGACCTGCCTTTCGATCGATGACCAAGTTGTTCTTGTGATTCTTAAAATAATTGCCTTAACTTGTCACCAAATGTCTCAGCACTCTATCCATTTTCTCATATTCTCTCTTTTTCTAACTTTAACCCTCTAATTCAATGTTCATGCTTAAACTGGATTTTAAGATCTGGCTGAAAATTTCACTAGCATGTCATATCACTAGAATCAACATAAAATGTAATGTGTAATGAAAACAAACACATATTTAAAACATAAAGGAAAAGGGACACTTCATTTAGTTGAAATGAAAAATAGAAAGGTTTGAACATAAACGACACAGGGACAAAACAAGATAGATCACGAACTACAACCTTGAAATAATTTGGAAAATAGAAAAGAAAACAAAACAAACAACCATACCTCTTCCTGTAGGGAGAGGGGTGACTTCTCAATTGCTCAGTCTGACAACTTAGCCACTGGTTTGCATATCAGCATGACTAGAGCTTCCACCACGATCCACGTTCTACACAATAATTGATTTATCTTGAATCATCTTTTCAATTTCTCTTTTCAAAGCACGACAATCTTCAATACTGTGACCCTGAATATCAGAATGATATGCACATCGTACAGTAGGATCAAAACTTCTTGAATTCAGGTTAGGAGTATACCCAAGGAGAGGAGTGATCATGCCCCGCTGTACCAATCTCTTGAATAAACTAGCATATGACTCTCCAATTGGTGTGAAGCTATCCATCAACATCTGCCTCATTTCATTATTTGGCTTGGACTGAAAATCTGGCCTAAAAAGGCTTCGGTATGTTTGTGGAGTTTGAGGATGACTCTGAGGAGTTGGTGCATGACATTGTGGGTAAGAAGGGGATTGAACATATGGTTGTTCATTGTGTACTGGATATGGAAGCGAAGAAATGGAGTATAATGGATTTTGGGAGTGATTCTGTGGAGCTTGGGCATGAACTTGGGTTTGAGCCTGAGGGTAACGATGATGTGGTCTTCTTGATCGTGCCCGCTGTCCAACTACAATAGCAGATACATCTTCCTCTTTCTTCTTTCCCCCAACACTTTCTAAACCCTTTTGAATTGCTTGAATAGTTGCTTTCAATGTTGCAAAACTCTCAATGCAACCGGTCTTAATTCCATTCTCTATCAACTCCCCATTTTGAGGACCTCAATAAATGGCTTGCCTAATGTAGGTAATAAGTGTTGATAATATGTTTCATCCTGCACTTGAATAAACAACTCCACATCTTACTTTCTTTCATTGGTGGTTTCACCCTAGCAGCTTGTTCACGCCATCTGATCGCATACTCCCTGAAACTCTCAATATTCTTCTTCTTCATACTAGTTAGGGATTTTTTGTCAGGGATCAATTCCATATTATATTGAAATTGTTGCATAAATTCATTAGCTAAATCATCCCAACTATTTCACCTATCAATATCCTGATCAACAAACCACTCTGAGGCTAGACACGAAAGACTCTCACCAAAGTAAGCCATGAGCAGTTCGTCTTTGCCTTCAGCACCTCTTAATTGGTTACAATAACATCTCAAATGCACCATCGGTTCCCCGTGTCCATCGTATTTCTCAAATTTTGGCATTTTAAAGACGAGGGTAAGGTTGACACTGGGAAACACAAATAAGTCCTTATATGAGACGCTTTTGTAACCCCCAAGTCCTTGCAAGTTCTTCATAGCGAGTTCCAAACTTTTCAATTTTCTGGTCATTTCCTTTTGTTCTTCTGTCATAGCAGGCTTCTCAGTGTTGGGAGGAAATTCAGGCGGGTGAGTGTCACCAAAAATACCATTCAACTTGAATGTAGGTTCGATAGTGTAACATTGATCACCAGTAATATTCAATGCAGGCTCTTTTGTAGAGTAGGGAGGCACAACTTGGGGATGACCTTTACTCCTACCAAGTGATTAACAAAAGATGGTGTATCAAACTATCAATCACACCTCACCAATAAAAGCTCAAACCTTCCTTTTAGGTGGACCAAAGGACTCACACTTCCTCAATCACACCTTTCTTGCCAAATGTTCAACACAAATGAAATCCATCAATTGTATTAAACTCTCAAGTTTTTTTATGTCTTTTCCGAAACCTTCACTAAGATGGCTTCTCCAATCCCTACACTAAGGAAAGAAACTACATTAAGAGTAATACTCAATTTCAATTCATCAAAGTCTAATGAAAAGAGTGAAGAAATGGTCTATTTATACTATTACATGCCAAATAACAAAAATGCCCTTAATGAGAGCTTAAAGAAGGTGCCTCTTGAGTGTCATTTTGGAGTGTAAAATGTCTTCATTAACTTTCACTTGAGGTGCCTCTTGAGTGTGGGAACCCTCTTCCTTTCATCACTTGGACAAGGTTTTGAAAAGGCTTAAAAAAGGTCTTCAATCACTTGAAAAATCTGAAACTTGAACCTTCTACAAGACCTTGTACTCTTTGTGCTCTTCATGCTTGTATCACTCATACTCCGTAACAATCATGAAGCTCTGATCTAGTGATAAAAATCATCTCTTATTTGATCCCTCAAACTATACAACACGAACCTATTGAAAAAGGCCTTAATAAATCAATCCCAAGTCATTTCTGGAGAATCAAGAGGTCTATAACTAACAAGTGATCTCAACCAATCCCTAGCTACATCTCTCAGTTGATAAGTGTTATAAGAAACCCCATGAAACTCAAGAAAACCAAGGTTATGAAAATTATCATGGTAATCAATCAAGAACTCACAAGCATCCTCTCCTACAGTACCACAAACCTAGAGGGACCCAAATAAGTGAATCTCTCAAATCTCTTCTCATCCTCAGAGGACATAACTGTACTCATAATAATAGACGACATCATGAATTTGGTTGGTTAAGATCCCATCTAGGGAGATAAAATAGATTAAGTTTAAACTCCTAACCTCAAAATACCATACTCAGATGTCGGTATAGAAAGAGGAACAATATTTGGAGTCTGTGAAGTACAATAAGTAGATATTGCTACCACTAGAAGATCCATACTCAAAACTGGAGGAACACCATAGGAAGAATCTTGCATAGATGAAGGTACAGTACTAAAAGCTGGTGGAACACCATGTACACTCAAAGTAACACCGTCCAAATGGTTCAATAAGCGAATCAACATATTTTATCTCGTAATAAAAAACAATACATGAAATAGATAACAAGAGGTAGTAGATCAACTCCAAAAGCATAGATCAACTGCTACCTCAAATATACTCCAGATATCTCTTGAATCAGCTACTGTACAACATAGTCGTATCTGGATCTACAACAAAAGGGTACAATAGGGTTGAGTACGGTCCACTTGTACTCAATAGGTATAATAGACCAACTGAGTGAAGTAGAAAATAAAGCATATAAAATGCACATGATGGGCACGTCACCTGCAATCAGAAAATATCTTCAAAGGTAGCACATTCCGCCTTCACTAAAAGTTCTACAATATTCACACATACCACACACAAATACGATAAAAGCACAGGTATACAGTAATCACATATACAAGTAGGAAAAAGAAGTACATATAGAAAGATATCACATCAAAAATTATAATACAACAGAGAATGAGCATAATATATATATACATATACATAGATATAAAATGCAATAAAGGTGATGATGATGATGTGATGTGATGCACGATATTGTTGCACAACCTCTGTATACACCTATCAGGTAAGCTCCTGCGGTAGGACCCATAAGGGTTTTTCAACATATATACAATCCAGTATCCAATACCAATATCCATGACACCTCTCTAGCACATAAATTGTCGGAGGGTCTATAATGCTAATGTTATATATATATATATAACATGAGGATGTAATGCTCACAACTAACAAGAATGAGAATTTTCAAAAAAACTAATATACCAACCATGTGAGCTAAAAATCCATTCAATATGCCTACCACCATGAATTCAATGTAATCCATATGCCAATAGAGTAATATATACAAAAATGTTCCATTAGTACCACATTAATTATAATTTCACCCGAAAGATACCACCAAATATACATACATAAGGACCAAAATATCATATAAGACCCCAAATAGTCACACATAAAAATAATGACCCAAGAACCACTAAATAGCAACAACATAGGCCCATACAAGAGTACGACACAATAATAAAATGATTTTTATGATTAGTTCCCACACCCATAACATTATTTTATACCAATATTAACTACCTAGCCCAGTCTAAAAAAATTTAAGTTATAACCTACGTCGAATGTCAAAAAATTGTCCAAAAAGCCTTTACCACGGATTCTTTTTCCATGCGAATGGATACAAAATTAACTAAAATACATAAATATAGAATCTATGCATTAAAAGATTGATAACGATTCCCATATTTCACATTTGTAGGTCAAGGTCAGAATGGACCCTCAAAATTGGTTTTAGACAAAGAAGGGTAAATAAAAATTATTGTTCAAAAATATATTTTCCATGATTAAAGGAACTTATAGAGTAAAAATCAAGTGAAAATGGGTTGGAATTAGATTTTAAATCAATGAATTACTAATTTTAGGCCTTTTGGACCAAAATCTCCAAATTCTACCTTTGAGTTCAACTTTTAATAGGATATTAATGACAAGAATGGAAGAAAAATAATTGAAATAGGAGTTTTGGATCTTACACAAGATAAATATGGAAGAAATTTACCAAAAACTCGAAAACCCTAGCTTCAAGTCTCAAAAATGGCAAAGAATTGCCAAAATGAGGGATATAACCCACCCAGGCATCACCTAAGAAACCATCGGGTCACTTAAGAGGCCATCGGTTAAGAGTTCAACTATCTTTTATGAAATGACAACTTTGCCTCATAAGTGAAACAGTTATCGCTTAAGCGTTAAGCGCATAAGCAATGGGGAAGTCATTTAAGAGATACCCTTGGTTGGTTGCCAGGTCACTTAAGTGACCAAAAGGTCACCTACGCAAGTGCATCAGCTGGAGACTTGGAGAATTTCAAGTCTCCACAAATCCATCAGAATTCATTCAAAATCTCGAGTACCCAAACACACTATGCTACTAAACTAGATTCAATACTCATGACTCAATGGCCATAGCAGATTTTTGAATTGACATCATTTTCATAAAGTTGACTCCCAAAACTCATTTTCACAACTTTTCAAACCAATGATTGAAATGAGATATAAAAGTCATAAAACCACATCAACCATGGTACCAACCTAAGATCAATATTTTAGATCAACTGGCATAGTCTATTTTGCCAACTAATGCACAGATTAATAAATTTTTACCAAAGTTAACTATGAAGCCTTTATAACCACCAAAAACCATAATCGCACCGAAATCACACCAAAATGCATTGAAAACCATGTCAATCATCTCCACAATCCATAAATAACACAAAGCAACCATAAAGAGGGGTAAAATAGTCAAATCACCCAAAAATCAATATTTTATATAAATTACTAAAAATCAGGTCATTACAATTTTGAAAATAGTTCTATATATATTACATTTTCTTAGTACACGTGTTATATTTTATATCTCATGTAACGGCTGAAATTAGGTCTTGGGTGTATTTTAGATAGCTTGCTTCTTCACTCTAATTATATATTTAATTTGTGGGTCCAATTTTCTATGTTTACTTCTATTATTTGGCCCAATTTCTTTGTTATATCTACTCTCATTCTATTGGACTTTTACTAGATATTTTGGGCTGAGGGATTTGACTTACCTACTAGTGGATTTAGTAGGTGCAATCATGATATGATATTTTGGGTCGTGACTTTCCTTATTTGATAACATTTAAAGGCAGAATTCTCTTTTACCCTCATTGGTCGTACTTAATTTAATAGATAGTACTCCTTTTAAAAGAAAATTCAGCAAAGAACAATTTGGAAAACTTCAAAAAGTCTTTACTTATTTTTTAAACTATGTGCCCAATCAAAAGATGACACATAAAATGAGATGGAAGGACTCTAATTGATTTTGTTTGAATACCTTGTTCATTTGTCTTCGAAAAATAATTTTTGTTACTTGACTTAATATGAAGTTTCTCCTCTCCTTTTATTATTTATTTTCGTATCATATTTCTTATCGATAATAAAAAGACCTAATCACAAAAATTAGTTATTTTTTTAACGTGTAAATATTGTAAAGGTTCAAAAAAGTTCCTTCATACCTCTTATTTAAACATAATTGTTTCAGTTTATGAAATCAAGAAAAGATTATCTTGTTCTTCTAATATTACTTCTATCATTAAATGACTTGACAAAGTATATAATACTCATATTTATATTTCCAAATCACATTTAGAAAGACTAATTAAGTAAATTAAACTCCAAATTAACTACTTTGTCTAGGGGAGTGTCATGTCAACGAGAGCCAAGTAAACTGGAACAGAGGGAGCATGTTTTTTTCTTGTGCACATTTAATCAAAAGATTACATTAATTGCAAGTGGCATAAATAAAATGTATTAAAATTTGCTAAAGGGTAAATCTATGTAGCAAATATAGATAGATAAAAGTGAATTTATGTGACACTTCTCTTTAGCCAAGGATCATATTTATCTTTTTTTTTTCTCTTTTTTTTCTAATTTATCCGTCATTCTTTTCACTAATCAATTTATTTAGTAATAAAAAATCTATCATATTTATACATATAATTATATATTTTGATTAAAATAAATCTCCATCTATTTGCATTCTTTACTTGATCGTCTTTCTTTCCTTTCTTTATTCATTCACAGAAAGTTCACAATAGTAATTAAATTTTGGCCTTTACTCTTATTTCTCCTACTAAATATATATAATTAACTTTCCTTCCAGAAGAATGGTTGTAACAACAAATAATGAAATAATGATGTAATTCTGAGTGTGTTTGATATAAACAAAAATATTTTCCTGAAAAATATTTGTTTTGAAAAAAAGTGTTTTTTTATAATTATTTTATAATGTTTGATTTTTAAAAAAAATATTATCCCAAAAGAATCTAAGTAAAATAGGAGAAAAATACAAATGACACTGACCCGACCACACCCTTAGGCCCCAAATCGAACACGAATCCAGAACCCAACCCTGACAACTCACCTAGGATTTAACCTCGACTCCAGACACCTGATACTAAATACTAACTTGGGTTTTGACCCCACAACCTAATGCTAACCCCAACTCTCAACCTAAAATCAACCCCGACACCCGATCCCCAAGCATAGACCCAACCTTAACACATGGCCCTGGACCAGACACTAACTCCCAACCTGGTGCTCAACCCAGACTATGGACCCGTGATTCGACCTCGACATATGACTCCTAATTCATATTTTGACACAAACACCAGACCTAGGATCTAGTACCTGACCTCAACACCAGACCTAAATTACCCTTGAGATCGACTTTAAGAACTAACCCATTACAAAAATCTAACACCTACCTCGACCCTCTACCCCCAACATCAACCATGATTCTTGACTCAAAACCATACTTTTTATCCTAAATCCCTACCTTGACACTCGATATAGAACTTGACTCTTAACGGTAATACCCGACTAAAACCTATCTTTCGATATTGACACCTAACCTAAAATATTACTCAAGGCCTAACCTCGACTCTCAAATTAGGTTTAGGGGTTGGGTTTTTGGTCATGTCTTAAAGTCAGGTCTTAGGATAAGATCTAGGGTAAAATGTTTGGTCAATATCAAGTTGGGAACTAGGTTCGAGTTTTTGTTTGAGAGTTAAGGTTTGTGTCGAGTTAAAGGTCAAGTCCTAAATCAAATTTTTTTTATAGTAGGGGTTTGGTCCAGGGTAGGTGTTTTGGTTGGGTCCTGAGTAGGGAATTGAGGTTGTGGTTAAGTTTTGAGGTTATGTCCCTGGTCAAAATTTAGAGTCATGCCTTGGATTGGGATTTGGGTTTTGGGGTCAAGTCCTAGGTTAGGATCATATACCAGGTCAGCTCTTGGGTTAGAAGTTAGGGACGGGTCCCGAGTTGGGTGTCTATTTTAGGTTTGAGTGTTGAAGTTTAAAGTTGCAGTTAGGTTATGAGTTATATTAGGTCTGGTGTTGGATGTCAAAGTTAGTATTAATGTTAAAGCCTGAGTTTGGAGTTAAGGTCGTGTGTTGGGGCCAGGTTCAGGTATTATGTCTTGAATTAGGGTTTAATTCAATTTTTAGATCGAGAATATGGTGTTGGGGATGGAAGTTGCATCTTGAATCGAGGTCAAGATTCTAGTGTTGAGTTGAGAATAAAGAGCCAGGATCAGGAGTCAAATATTTGGATAGTGTTGGAATCAGTATATGAGACTTGAGTTAAGGTGGAAGTTGGAGTGCGAGGTTGAAAGTGAGTTTAGGAAAATGTTTTTCTTACTTTTTGAAAGAAAGCCATATTCCTAAAATTTTAGGAAAGAAAGCACATTTGGAGAATGTTTTCCAAAACATTTTAGCCAACCATATATGAGAAAATTGGAAAACATATATTCTATTTAGGTAAAAGCATTTTCAGCTATTTACCCAATCTTTTATGTGTGGATGCTTTGATTTATATTCCAGATGAGTCTCCCGTGCTTCAGTGGGACTCAGTTTAGTTGGATGATAGGTTGACCTTAGTAGAAAAGCTAGATTCTATCCTAGCCAAAAATATCAAATGATTGATTTATAGGGATATTTCAATGGTTAGTTCATTGGAGACACTGTCTGGTCGAGAATACTATATGAGAGACCATTCATGATATGCGGAGTCAGTATCCTTATCTTTTCGAGCCATTAAGTACTCCTTAACTCTGTACTTTCAAGAAAAGAATTCATTTTAGTACTAGTGGAGGTTGTAATGATCCTCCAAGTTGTTTTCTATGTTTTTGTACTTTTTATATATTTAGAGTCTTCCTATTACTACCCCATATCATTTATGACTTGCTGGGATTGACAATTCAATTATTGGGTAGGTCGTTCGATTGTTATAACAATTTTCCTATTTTAGAATATTTAAAATAAAAAAATATTGTCAAAAACATTAGGTAAATATCCTCAAATAACAATTCTAACTATTTTCTTAACTCTAAAATATTGATCTTAGGCTAGGAAAACCCTAGTTCTTGGTCCCAAGGCTTTAGGAACACAAGTATGGGACCAACATTTAAACAAAATAACCTTTGTTTGAAATTTTAATGCTTTTGCTAAGTCTAGAAAACCAAATTTTGTAGGGTAGCATAGTTTATTTTTGTACACGGGATTCCAAATGAATAGCTAACACCCGATCGAAATCCGTTAGAACTTCGCCAAAGTTTCTGGTGCAAAGTATTATTGAGACACTTAAGCGCCCTAGGAATGTTTAGTGGTAGTTGACCAGTCGAGGCAGGGGTCTCTTAAGTGTTCGGTCTACAGCTTTAGCAGTGACCGCTTAAGCGATCATTTAACAACTTAAGCGATCATCACTGTAGTTTTATATATTTCTTTTTCCTCGAATTTCAGCTCATATTATAAGTACAAAATTTTCATTAGAGAACTTAGGATCTCACAAATAGTAGCATAACCTTGTATTGGTGCAAAGATTGAGTTGGAGACTGTAGAATGATCAACTCCTCACCTCATAAGTTTTTGATTTATTTAGTCTAATTTATAGTTAACTTCTTGTTTTTCTCTAAGTTTGGCAGATTATTTTGGGAATGGAACTTTGGGGTAGTCATGCCCAATTCTTAAGCACTATCTCACTATGATCCAATGGTCATTGTGGCAGTTTCAATTTTGTGATTTCGTAATTAGGCTCAACGGGGATGATTTTAGCTCAATTGTTAACTCAAAGCATAATTCACAATAAGGGTATCGATATATTTGTGTTGATATGTCAATATTACTTTTCTAGTGTGGCAGCGATCAGAGACTTCTAGAAAGGAAAACTCTCCATTATAGAGGTTTTTAGGTGTTCTTGACGGCGTCCTAGTAGGCTTGGCTTACCCTTTTTCTATACTCTGCTTGATTATAGTTTTAGTGTGATATTGTGCTAGTTATGGGTAGGTTCTTGTGTCATCGATTACTCTTTTAGTGATTCCTAAATAATTTTTCCAATTAAGGCCCTATTCGAGTATAATTTAGCCCTCTTTTCCCATTATGTTTGTCTAGACTTATCCACTAGGATTGGATTTTGCTTATGTAGTGCCTTCGTTTGAGATTGAGAAGCCTTAGCCTAGGTTTGAGTAGGTACTTGCGCAAGTTAGATTTTTTGGATTGTTGGTGCGCTTCACCTCCTTTATTTATAGAAGATGCTTAGGATAATGCCATTTGGACCTAAATGATTCGATAAACACATACTACGGTTATTATTTAGGTTTTGGACTGACTTACTCATTATAATAAGCTTATTTAGATTCATTACCTTGGATAAAGTATTTTGCCATGAACCAATTTGCAAGTCATGATGGAACCTACTTTATTCCATCAGTAGGTAAGCCAAACCATAGCCTAGAGCTATTAACAATAGGCTAACTTGGTGGAAAATGGCCTTAAATCTAGAATCAATATTTCAAGACTTAAAATTACAATAAGACAGTCATTATAATCTATAGATAGATAAAAGATAATCAATCATTCCACGACCTAGTAGTGTCAGTACAAGAGCTACTACAAATGGAACATAATTACTAAAATAGTTAAATACAAGTTGCCTCGAAAATGAAAGACTAGACATAGACAAAAGGAAAAAAGGGGCAAATCCATCTCTGAAAGCCTATCCTATCTCCAAAATCAACCAAACATAAACACCACGTTAATGAGGTCTGCTAGTACTCAAATATGAACCAAAAAAGGTACAAAAGTGTAGTATGAGTGCCAAAACCACAAGTACTCAATAGACATCATTGCCCGACTGAGCTAAATCATGATATAATTAGGGTAAGATAAAATAAGCTATGTCAAGGTAAAAGGGAAAACCTGGAAATAAGCGCCAACATAGTAAATAAATAACATGAACAAACATAATATGAAAGAAAGTATAAATAATACTACAAAATTGGTCCCCATAATTCAGGAAGTATAAAAAATCAAATAACCCGACGCAGGCCCCCATAAGCATGAAGGATACAAGAAAAAGAAATACATAATCGAAGATCCATAACTTTACCAAATATCAACTATAACTATCAAGGCATCCATATCATATCATATCATACATAACTCTCAATGCCGGACTTGAACCGAAACTGCTATCATCGTCATCATAACATCCTCAATAGTATCATCATAACATAATTTTTTGAACTTGAATCAAAAATCATACTATCAAATGATCATTAATTTTCGGACTTGAATCGAAACTCATAGAAATAACCCGTATCAATAAACCATACGAATAACCATATCAATAAACTACTGGGTTTTACCAAAAATTAACACAAACTCCTAAATACCAAACTACCATAATCATTAAGTATTTAATTCCCACAGAGTTCAAAAATAAGTATTTCAAAGGGTATAACATATGTAAATAAGTTTACAAAAGCTAACACAAGTCTTGGACTAAGGTGGGTGAAAGGGCCTACTTCTAATCCCCGAAGTCCATTCTTGGTAAAAATCTAGACTGGGCTACTCTAAGGTATCTAAATTTATTTCTACATTTTAATTAGCAATAGTTAGCCCTAAGATAGCAATTCTTCCTAAACATGAGAAACTAAGTCAGTTCCTCCTAAATTGTGGTTCTAAGATAGCCTAAAGACTCCAAATAAGACTAATCATACCAATCGTGCTTCCAATACCTAAATCTCACCCATATTTAGCATAATATCAAAGTTATACTAAGAATTAGCTCAATCTATGAAGAAGGTAACCTAGCCTACCTGGACGCCGAAGAAAAGCTCAAAGAATCTGTTAAAACCATCTATTTCTCCTTCTAAGAAGCTTTCACAAGATGTCACACTATCAAAATCACTATCTACTCGTCAAAATGAGAACAATGATATCCATATCGCACTATTGTGCTATGGGTCCAAAATTACATAAAAACCCCATCTGGAGCATATTTTTAAAATAGTCAAAGTGTACCTCTATGCTCAAGGAACATTTACCCTCAAGAATGGATGAATTTCAAGCTAAAATGGTTCCATAATCAAACCACCAATAATTTAGGGATTTTGGGGAAATCATGAGAAATCAACTATAGAATTTTATGAAACATTCCAAGAATTCAAAGAAAAAATGCATTTATCGAGCCTACTAACACTCCAAATCCACCCACTAATGATTCATCCATATTTATACACTCATTAGGATTCTACACACTTGAGAATGGGTGAAAATGGAGAAAGTAGGGCTTAGTGGGGGTTTTTATAGGCTCCCCAAGTATCCAGGTGTCGCTTAACAGGACACCGGGTGACTTAAGGTGACTTTAGTGACCTAGTGTCACTTATGCGAAATTGGTCACCCCTTCACACTGTCGCTTAAGCGACCATCGTTAAGCACCGAAGACATTACTTAAGTGATACCTATGGGCTTATCCAGGTCACTTAAACAACCCATGGGGCGCTTAACTAATGCACCAACACCAGCTGAGACTTGGAATTTTCCAAGTATTCGCCAACCCCTTGAGATTCATTTGGAATCCCGTATATGAAAATAAAATATGATACCCTATCAAGTTTGACATTCCAGACTCAATACCGCAATCAAAATTTCCATCCCAGGTCATTTTGATAAAAAGTGGGTCCCATACCCATGTGCCATTTTTCTTAACTTTTGGTCAATAGCATGAAATGAGACTAGAAGCATTGGGACCTAAAACCAGGGCCCATCTAGACTATAATCGGTTTTCTAAAGCTATTGGAACTGTCAGAATTGGCGTACGAGGTCGGTTGACTGAAGATTTTACCCTGTACCCAGAATCCAATTTGAAGTAGTGAAGACTTCAAAATAGTAAATTATCTCTAAAAAATAAATGAACTGCCTAGTAACTGAACTTTCAGTTCCAACAAATCATAAATGACTTGGGGAAGTGATAGGAAAGCTTTGAGAGTCAAAAATGAGAGGAAATACAAAAATAAGTTGGAGGGTCATTACAATATCTACTACTAAAAGAACTTTCGTCTGTAAATGTAAAGGATTAGGATGTACTTGAAACATCAAATAGATGAGGATATTGGGTCTGCATCTCAATCTCGATCTCCCAAGTAGAATCCTCTACAAGGTGGTGGCTTGTAGTGCGTCCACTAAACCTTAACCATTAGAATCTATCTAATGCCCAACCATCTAACATCACTAGTCAGTATGAGCACAAGCTTCTCCACGAAGCTCAACTGCTCATCCAACTGAACTGAGTCCTATCTAAGCATATGAGATGGGCCATAAATGTATCACCGCAACATAAATACATACAAAATTGGATGGACAGCGACAAAATCTAGGGTAAATCTAACACATAAGACACCTCACCAAAGGTGTAAGGAATCTCAAACAGTCCAATATATTAGAGATGAGCTTGACTTTTCTCTCAAAACTCATAACACTTTTTATAGGCGATACTTGAAGGAATACCTAGTCACCAACACCAAATCTCAAGGTATGAAGTCCAGATCTTCATAAGCCTTCTGCCTACTCTAATCTACTATCAACTTATCCTAAATCACCCTGACTCAATTCCATGACTTCTGAAGTATGTCGATACTACAGGGTCTAATCTTGGAGGTCTCAAACCATCTAATTAGAGAAAGACATCACCTACCTTATAGAGTCTCAAAAGGTGCCATATTTATACTCGAATGACAGTTATTATTATACACAAACTCTACAAAAGCTAAGTGCTACCCCCACTAGCCACTAAAATCCATAACACGGTATCAAAGCATATCCTGGAGAACCTAAATAGTCTGCTCTGACTGTCCTTCGGTCTGCGGATGGATTTCTATACTAAGATCCACCTGAGTATCCAATTCCTCCTAAAAAGCTCTAAAAAGCTAGAAATAAGCACTAAACCTTGATCTAAAATAATAGATATAGGCATACAATGCAAAAGGACTATCTCACGAATATAGATGTAGGCTAACCACTCGACAGTGAAGGACATCTAAATAGGAATGAAATGTTCCAACTTGGTCAACCAATAAAAAATTAACGAAATACCACTGAAACCATGAGAAGAACGAGGCAAACCACTAACAAAGTCCATGGTAGTCCACTCCCACTTCTACTTGGGAAGGCATAACCTATGAATCAAGCCACCAGGTCTTTGATGCTCATCCTTCACCTGCTGACAACATAGGAAATGAGCTACAAAGTTAGCTAAATATATATTCATACCACTCCACTAATAATGCAGTCTCATATCTCTTTACATCTTAGATGTTCCTGGGTTAATTAAATATCTAAAGTTGTGAACCTCACACAAAATTGTCTGAATCAAGTCATCAACCCCGAGAAAACAAATGCGTCTATTAAATCTTAATATAGACTTAGAATATACACCAAAAATGGTACATAAGTATAGTATGAGTATCAAAGTAATAGGTACTTAGTAGTTATCATCAACTAACTGAGCTAAATCATGATATAAATACAACAAGATGGGATATAATAACTTGGTCTGGAAAAAATAGGAAAACCTGGAATAATGCTCCAAATACTGAAAGTAAACAACCAATTAAATAATATCAAGATAAAATAACCATTTATAGCATAACTGGTCCACCATATGCCAAAAGGACACAAATAAAAGTAAATATCAATGTGAGCCCCCATAAGTCTATTGGATGCAATTAAGAAGAAGTAACAATAATAAATATTCCAACCATCAAAATCTTAAAACCTTACCCATGAATCTTTCAATACCATAAACACCAGACTTGAACCAATTTTATAATCGTCATAAGTAACCTTCAAATGCTAGACTCTTACCAAAAATAATATATTGCATGCCGATATTGAACCTGAAATAATTTCATGAATACTGGACATGAACCAGAAGCAATATGAACATAGATGTCTAAATTGAATCGGTCTTAATACCTCCCTAGTACAAGCCTAGAATAGGTCATAATATGTCTAGATCCTCCTCATTCTCAAAAATATAAGTAAGATAGTAACGAAATACTTATCAAGACTACAAGGAGCTAATAGAAATCTTGGCTTAAGGTGGGTCGAAGGGGCCCACTTCTAAACTCTAAAGTCCATTCTAAGATAATTTCTAACCCATTCTAGACTAAGGATCTAAAAACACACTACAAGGTGCTGACTAGGCCTCATTAAGTAATAGGATAGTAATTCCACCTAAGAAATGAGTAGTTAAGTCAAATATGCCTAATTACCGTTTATTAACCGATTAAGATATCTATTCACTAAATATGCCACCAAGTCATAATTCCCAACCCAATACTAGCATAACATTATACCGATACTATAATCAAGGTCAATATAAGAGAAGGTTAGGCCTAGCATACCTAAACACATAAAAAGCCAGATAAAGTTTGCTAAATTAGAGTTTTCCCATTTTGAGAAGCCTTTGCATGTTCCACGCTATCAAAATAGCGATTTATGAATTAATACGAGAATAATGATACCCATATTGCATTTTTATGCTTTGGGTCCAAAATCGAGTCAAAATCCCACATAGGGACCGCTTGCGGAATTGCACTTTCGAAACCGTCAACACATCCCTCTATCCTCAAGGATCATTTACCCTTAAGAATGAGTAAATTTTAAGCACAAATGATACAAAAATCAATCCATCAAGAAACTAGGGATTTAAGACTAAATTTGAGAATTAACTCAATAATTAGATAGAGGCTTACAAGGATTACATTACAGAAATGACTATTCGAAGCTCACCAATACCCCACGATTACCCAAGGATAAGTCTCCTCATTTTCTATACTCACTAGGTATTTAATGCTCTTAGGGATTTGATAGAAATATGAGAAAATAAGTGAAGGGTTGAATTAAATTCCCTCCCAGGTGCTACTTAAGCGGTCACCACTAAACCGACATAGAACCACCAAAGTAGTCCCTGGTATGGGCTACCCTCAGCGAAAGCGAACAAGACGCAGCTTAAGCAACATCCATTTTAGAGGTCGGCCTCTACTAAAGTGGACTGGGTGGGACTAAACTTTGCTGCTAAAGTGGCATGTGCTTAATCAAAAAAATGTCTGGTTAAATGGATGCACCAGTTAAGTCCATGCACCAGTTGAATTTGGATTTTGTCAAGTTTCTATCGACCCCTCGGGGTTCATTTGAAATCCCAAAAACACAAACAAACTATGCTACCCAATGGAATTCAACATTCCAAACGCAATTGTGCCATCAAAATTTCCATCCAATGTTGTTTTGATGAAATATGGGCCCCAAACCTAAGGGCCACTTTTATCAAAAATCCATCCAATAGCCTAAAATAAGTTCAGAAGCCTTGGGATCCAAACCAAAGGTCACGAGTTTAAAATCAACATTCTAGAGCCAATTGAACTTTCAAATTGGTATACAAGGTTGTTAACCTAAAGTTTATGTTGGATATCCAACCTTACCATCAAAGACTTTAAAATAGAGAATTGCCTCTAAATCTCAAACAAACTACCCTGTAACTAAACTATCAGCTCTAACAAGTCATAAATGACTTGGGGTAGCTATAAGATAGCTCTAAATTGGGCTAAAGTATGGAAACATAGAAAATTGCCCAGAGGGTCATTACAACAAGTTTGCTCATAATGCTATGATAAATAATGTGAGAAAGTAATTAGGGGTTTATTTTAAATATTTCATATTCAGTAATATCAATTGTATCTTTAGATATAAAATTTGAGTACTATAAAGAAAGAACTGTATCAAGTTACAATAAAACTTGGGGTTACCTATCTTAAGGGTGAGTACATGTATGGGTAGTTTAGTCTTTGTCTTAAATTAATTAATAGATATGAGTAGGCTAGATTATGGGGCATTAGTGTTAATCTTTAAATCAAACACCGGATATCACAAATGGGTTCTTTCGAACACCTCATAAGTGTTTCTATATAATTAGTCTAATACCTCAATTATCATATTACATCTAAGATAAACTATTAAATGTTAAACATGAAGTTATTGTTGACTATTACTCCTAACCCTCATCCACATTGTCAAGGATGATAAGTCTTCTAAAGCTAACTAGAGTTTGTAATCTCTAATTATAGATAAAAAACATGGAGTAGGAGCAAACCCGTAACAATTAACTAATTAGAAGGGAAAATAAAAAACACCCATACAATTATCACTACTTATTCAAGCATAACCTCAAGTAGAGAAATTAGCTACTCATAGAGACGGAAAGCGAAAAATTACTGTCACGACCCAATTTTTAGTTCATGATGACACCTACTATAACACTCTTGTAGTCAAGCCAACCCCATAGTTTGGAACTACTAGTAATGGACTAATAGGAGAATGAAGGAAAGAATGTAGAATAGATGTAATAAAAGACTAACATCATAAGATAATCCCAAAACCTGGTGGAATAAGTACAAAAGTTTCTACTATTAATAAGGATACAAATGAGGTACTAAATGATTATACAGATAAAACCATCTCTTAATACAACATAGAGACTAGTCTAGAACATAAAAGGAAGCAAAGCAATACTTTGGATGCCAGGAGATCACCCTGCATCTCCAACTATAGTTGCTCCGCACGATGCACATAATAACAATGATAACTCATACTATAATCTGCAGGATCCAGAAGTGTAGTATAAGTACTAAACACATGGTACTCAATAGGCAACTACCGACTGAGCTCCAAAGATAGAGCTATTATATTTAACAAATAAATAAAAAGGTAAATTACTCCCAAATATCAATCAATCTTTATAATAAAGATAATCAGATAAATGGATAAGTTATCCAATTCATGTCTAAGAAACTAACATAATAAGGCTAAGAAGGTATTACAGATAAACTATCCCACACTCACGAACCTCAACATTATGTCATATATCCCTGACTAATATAAGAGTAAAGGGCAAAACAAAGATGTATAATAGTATAGAAGGCCAAGGAATGAATATACAATCTCAATAAATGAAGGAAAAAAAGATATACGATAATATAATAGCTACTTATAAATAAATGTAAATATATAGAAACTAGGACAATTCATGGTACAACCTAAGTCATCATACTAGAATCTTCAGGCCTTATAATCATAGTGGATGTTATTTCTAATATTATTAGGGTCTCTAATCCATATGTCTAGACATGAGCTAACTGTCAAAATGAAAAGATGGTAAAAAAAGGAATCAGAATTTCAGGTTCTAAAACCATAATACTTAACTAATGGGTAATCAAACATATAAATATAACCGCAAAGTAAAAGAGGCAAAATCGTACCTCAAATTGCAAAACCAACCCAATAATCAACCTATTATAGACTAACCATAATAACCATGACAATCATAATCTAAGGTAACAATAACAACACGAGTAACCGGATAATCCAAAAACACAATACCTAACTGAGCCTTTCATAAATACCCACCGCCATAGGCTCAGAAGGTTCAATCAAAACTCAGATAAACAACCATCCGAGCCTATACCTATGAACCCACATAAGGCTGATAGATACAAGCTCTATGCAATATGTTGCAAGCATCTCTCATACCTATACCTATGAAACCCCCATATAGATGATAGATATAGGTGCACACAGGTGATAGGCAAGGCACATGCATGAATGAATGTGAGGTAAATTTATAAAAATTTAACCATTGTATCATCATTAATATTATAATCAATATCCGGACTCAACCTGATAGATGTATATATAACATAGCATTGTATTCATCATCAATCATCGGACTTGATCAGAAACTTATATTATCTGTACCATTATCAATCATCGGGCCTCACCCGATAATTATATCATCAATACCATCATTAATTATCAGGCTTGACCCAAAACTCATACCAATAATGTCAGATATATATATATGTGTGTGTGTATGTATGTATATATATATATTGAAGTGTACGACACAATCTATAGATAAAAAGTGTAAATTCATAAATTCATTTATAACGCCCCGAGTCTGGTACCTCGAACACTACACAGTGCTAAAAATCCAAAGTACCACTATCTAACCCATGACTGATATCTGTAACTGAGTACTGAATAATAGTAATATTGCAATAACAATATAACTAAAATAAATATAGAAATCTGGCAAAAAACTTGCCATAAGGTTCAAAATACTAAACAATACTAAATAAAATGACGTCTGAACAAGGTATGATAATACCAAAACTGAAATAACTATCTGACATGCTATAGTCTGAAAGCCTCTAAACTGTCTCAATAAGGAGTTGATGGGACATATCCCCAACTAACTCTATCTACTGAAAATGACTAAGTACTGAAATACTAAAACAATGAAATAATCATGTCCACAAAATATGAGAACTCACCAATGACCTCTGATATCAGAGCTGCTAAGCGCGATTGGGAACCGGAGCTGTAATACCCCGCATGTTTCTAAGCTAGGAAGTGAATAAGTATTCCTACGTATGAAATCTCCTATCCAGTGATTCATACTTGAGTACATGACTTACAATGAATATCCTAGTGATAGGATAGCTTATCATGAATTTCATATGAGTTGCTTAAGGTAATACAAGCTAAGAGTTTTTGAATCCATCAATTTTTAGTGTTTGAGTTTGCAAGGGTCATCTTTGAACGAGTATAACTTGATGTTAATGTGGTATTTTGTCTTATTTAGACCCACCAAATTGTAGACAATCGAATTAACTTTCCAACGATACCAATTTTGCCTTAATCTAATACCCGAGCGAAAAGTTATGCCCATTTTCGTGAGAGACAGTAAGCATAGGTGCCGCCCAAACAAAACATAGGCGATTGGTTAGGAGCCGCCCAACCTAGCTTAGGCAATCACTTGGGCACCACCTAAGTCAGTTCCAGGTGCCAAAAACACTCTGTTTTGAGTTATTTTAAGGGTAATTAAGTTTTTTAACACTCCTTACACGTCCCTAAACTTAAACCTACGAAATATATAGCTTCTAAACATATTACAACCCTATTATCATCTCAAATCTCATCATCCAAGAGCACTAAAAGAGAAAAACAACTAGGGTTGTGTAACTAAGCTTGAAGATCCGATTTCAATAAAATTCCTCCATCAACCATCAAGAATCTTCCTTCTAAGGTATGCGTGAGTTGATTTATAGATCCCTTTCATCCATAAAGCTCAAAAACCCTTTTTTTCATTATAAAGTATGATTTCTATATTGTTGGGTGTTGATGATCATGTTGTTGATATTGGGTGATTCCCAAGATGGAATCTTTATATGTTTTTATGAATTCATGATATCATATGAGTTGGAAATATGTAAATTTGGTTGTTCATGATGTATAATTTGATGATTTCACCTATGCTTAAGATGTGCATGTAAGGTGCTTGATAAAATGCCTAAGAAACTAGAAATCATGCAATATAGCTAAATTGTGACTAAGTGAAGGATTCATGATATTCCCTTACGTTCCAATGACTTCTATGTTGATAATGTGCCTTGTAAATGTTGTTGGAATACTCATGAACTATTCTTATGAGATTATACTATGTTTACTTGCAAATCCTACTATGAACAAGATGTATGATAACCATGTAATACACATGAACTTCCATGCTATTGGTATGTGTTGCCAATATGATTATGCAATGAACATGATATTAAGATTGTGCAAGTACTTCCATGTGATATGAAATCCTTTCCATGCAATACATTTTTGATAACCATGCTTAGTATGAGATCCCTACTTATGATATTATAAATTATGGACTCTACTCTTATGATCAAGTCATTCATGTGTGTCAGTTTCCTTCCATCGAGTCCAGGGGGTACATGTACCCGAAAACTATAGTTGTGTGCCTAGAGCCATGTCATATTTCACGATATCCGAACTCAAGCAATGATTCCATAGACTTTAGCCAGTTATGTGACTCAGGAAAACCTCATGATCTTAGTCAGTTGTCAGATATCAGTAACGTTCTGCCAGTCAACAGAATTCAGTAATATTAAGTCATGTACAGTCAGTTATTCACATCCAGTCCCTCCAGATGGGAGTTGAGGTTAGCACCGAGTGAACCCAAGGATGGGAACTCACCCGCCAGTTCTGGGTGTGATTCTTAGTAGTCATCCTTGTGTTCCAGAACTACGTAGACAGCTTAGGTTGAGACATCTTAACCCGCCAGATTAGGGTTGATGAGGTGGCTTAACCCGTCAGTTTAGGGCTCCCACCGTTCTCATTGAGTACCCGCCAGATAAGGGTCACTCACAGGCTGTCCTTACCCGTGGCACAGTATTGACACCCTTCCAGTCAGGGCAAAGATTGGACCCCAGCTTAGCATAACAGGCATACCTAGGGCATGTCGGTTAAACACTACTTCCCACAGTTTCAGTATCAGTCTTAGTAAAAGAACTCAGGGCGTTCTTCAGATTTCAGTATATACAGGACTGTCAGATACAGTCGTCCATGTTATCAGTTTCAGTATCAGTCATGACAGTTATCAGTAAACCATGTATTAGCTTACAGGTCATGCTATCATGTGTTCATGGTCCCAGTTTCTATATATGTGTGTTTGCACTCCCACGTTCATATTAGTCAGTCAGTGTTGTTCATGCATAAAACCCTTTATGTTCAGCCTACCTTCCTCGTATACTCAGTACTCCAGTTGTACTGATGCATTAGCGCTATGGTGCTTTCTTTTCATGTTACACCATAGGTTTCGAGACACGAGCTCCAGCCTAGCAGTAGCGGTAGCATTCCAGTTGCAGAGACACAGTGAGTCCTTATTGATTCAAGGATAATATGATTTGATACATTTATTTATTTCTTCAGTTCAGTTTTACGAAGTTAGTTGGAGACATGTTCCTTCAACTCCTTATTCAGATAGTTTAGAGGCTTTCAGATTTATGTTCAATTTATGTTCAGACTTAGCTTTCAGATTGAGTTGTTTTGGGTATTTTCACCCACATGGTTTTATTCAGTTGAACCTTATGGCCTTACAGTTCTATGTATTCTACATTATTATATCATGATTTGTAGTATACAGGTACAAATATCAGTCATGGGTTAGCTTGTGGTCCCTCGGGGTCATGAGTACCGTGTAGCATTCCGGTTTAGCGAATCGGTGTGTTACAAACTTGGTATCAGAGCTTAAGGTTCAATAGAGTCCTAGGAAGTCTGAAAGCCGCATCTAGTAGAGTCTTGTACATGGGTGTGTTGCGCGCCATATCTATGTGCGGAAGGCTATAAGATGTTTTAGGAATAGTCCTCTTTCTTCATTATTCATGTCATGCTAGTGATCATAATCACAAGTTAAACTCTCAGTCTAATCCATTCTTCTCTTATTCCAGACCATGGCCCCAAAGAGAAGAAACCAGCCAGCTCCTCAGCCTGAAGATCCTTTGGGCGAACATGTTTCCCATGCGGAGTTTAGAGCCGCATTTACCACACTTGCTCAGTCCATGGCTGCACAAAATGAACGGCCACCATTCATTTTGTCCAATCCAGTGGCCAATCCCAAAGCAGCTAGGTTTCGGGACTTCACCCGGATGAACCCTCCATCTTTCCATGGGTCTAAGTCTGATGAGGACCCTCAGGAGTTCATTGACCAAGTCCAGAAGGTCATTGACATCATGGGTGTTGCTTCTATTAAGAGTGTCGAGTTAGCCACCTACCAATTACAGGATATTTCTCATGATTGGTACAAACAATGGAAGTCTGATTGGTTAGATGATGCAGGCCTTATCGAGTGGGAGGAATTTGTCATGGCCTTCTTAGATAGATTCTTTCCCCAGGAGATAAGGGAAGCCAAGGTTCTTGAGTTCATCAACCTAAGGTAGGGGAATATGACGGTTAGGGAGTATTCTCTCAGATTTACTCAGCTAGCCAGGTGTGCTCCTCATATGGTTGCAGACAATAGGTCTAAGATGAGCAAGTTCGTGTCAGGGGTCAATGATAGCGTGGTAAATGAGTGTAGGTCTGCGATGCTGATCGGTGATATGACCTTAGCCAGACTCATGACCCATGCCCAACAAGTAGAAGAGCAGAAGTTTAAGACAAGGGAGAGGCAGAACAAGAGAGCAAGGTCAGGTAACTTCAACATTGCTCACCCCAATTAGATGGAGGAAACCGTTCATAGTTTAGCTCCAAGTCAGCCGTTCCAGCTCCTTCCTCTGCCAGTGCTCCAGTGCCGAAGTTCAGAGACGGTAATAGAGACAAAGTGCCAGGCTCTAAATTTCAGGGCAGTGTTAGCAGTGCCCGAACGAATCCCCTTTGTCAGACTTATGGTAAGAACCACAAGGGCATTTACAGAGCCGGTAGTGATGTCTATTTTTGTTGTGGCAAGCCAGGCCATAGGATTAAGGAGTGTCTGCAGTCAAGTTTTCAGGGTCAGCAAAATCGAAAGCTCAGTCCAATCGCCCGAACCAGCAGGGTGCCATTTCTAGTGCTACCAGTGGGCAACGCCCAAACAGACTCTATGTTTTTCAGTCCCGGCAGGATCAGGAAAATTCTCCTGATGTCTTTACTGGTACGTTACAGATTTTCCATGTTCATGTTTATGATTTACTAGACCCAGGTGCATCTTTGTCTTTTGTTACTCCATACATAACAGGCGATTTCGGAATCAGTCCCAAAGTCTTAGCAGAGCCTTTTTCAGTCTCTACCCCAGTGGGTAAAACCATCATAGCCCGGCGGGTATACAAGAACTGCCCGATTATGATATCTCAGAAATCCACGTCAGCAGATTTAGTAAAGTTAGATATGACTGATTTTGATATCATTCTTTGCATGGATTGGCTTCATTCCTGCTATGCCATAGTCGACTGCAAAAATAGGATAGTTCAGTTTCAGTTCCCGAATGAGCTCGTCCTAGAGTGGAAGGGTAGCATTTCAGCGTTCAGAGGTCAACTTGTTTCCTACCTTCGGGCAAGGAAAATGATTTCGAAGGGGTATGTGTATCATCTCGTGCATGTTAAAGATTCTAGTCCTGAATCTCCCAGCCTCGAAACAGTCCCTATTGTTAATGAATACTCAGATGTCTTTCCCAAAGATCTTCCATGCATTCCTCCCAAAAGGGAAATAAACTTCGGCATAGACCTTCTTCCGAATACTCAACCTATTTCTCTTTCGCCATATAGAATGGCACCAGCAGAACTCAAGGAACTAAAAAATCAATTAAAGGATCTCTTAGATAAGGGATTCATCAGACCCAGCATTTCCCCATGGGGTGCGCCGGTATTATTTGTGCGCAAGAAAGACGGTTCTCTCAGGATGTGTATTGATTACCGATAACTCAACAAGGTCACGGTCAAGAATAGATATCCTCTTCCCAGGATTGATGATCTATTCGACCAACTTCAGGGTGCCAGTTACTTCTCCAAGATAGACCTCAGATCAGGCTATCATCAGCTCAGAGTTAGAGAATGTGGCATTTTGAAGATAGCTTTCCGTACTCGGTATGGTCACTTCGAATTTTTAGTCATGTCATTTGGTCTTACCAATGCCCCTGCAGCTTTCATGGATTTGATGAACCATATGTTTAAGAAGTACGTGGACATGTTTGTCATAGTCTTCATAGATGATATTCTGGTCTATTCTCGCACAGAGAGTGATCATGCAGACCATCTCAGGATTGTTCTTCAGAATCTCAGGGATCACCAGTTATTCACTAAGTTCAGCAAGTGTTAATTTTGGCTAAGATCAGTAGCATTCCTTGGCCATATTATTTTCGGTGATGGCATTAGAGTAGATCCTCAAAAAACTGAGGCAGTAAGAAACTGGCCCAGACCCATATCTCCATCAGATATTAGGAGTTTCTTGGGTTTGGCTGGCTATTACAGACGGTTTGTCGAGGGATTTTCTTCTATTGCATCTCCCATGTCCAGATTGACTCAGAAGAAGATTAAGTTTCAGTGGTCAGATTCATCCGAGAAGAGCTTTCAAGAGTTGAAGACTCGACTCACCTCAGCTCCAGTTCTAGCTATTCCAGATGGTTCAGACGGTTTTGTAGTCTATTATGATGCATCTAGAGTGGTTTTAGGTTGTGTCCTCATGCAGCATGGTAAGGTCATAGCCTACGCCTCCAGACAGTTAAATCCACATGAGAAGAATTATCCTACTCATGATCTTGAGCTAGCAGCGGTAGTTTTTGCCTTGAAGATTTGGAGGCATTATCTCTATGGAGTTCATGTAGATGTCTTCGCAGATCATAAAAGCCTCTAGTATGTCTTTTCCCAGAAAGATCTCAGTCTTTGCCAGAGAAGGTGGTTAGAGTTCTTGAAGGATTACGACTTGAGTGTTCTTTATCATCCGGGCAAGGACAATGTTGTGGCCGACGCTCTCAGTCGACTCTCCATGGGTAGTATTTCTCACGTTGAGGATAGTAAGAAAAAGATGGCTCAGGAGATCCATCAGCTTTCCAGACTAGGCGATCGCTTAGTCGATTCTTCATAGGGTGGTGTATGTGTTCATAGTAGTTCAGAGTCATCTCTAGTTTCTGAGGTGAAAGAGAAACAAGACAGGGATCCTAGCCTTGTCAAGCTCAAAGAGTCAGTTCAGAATCAGAAAGTCGAGGTTTTCTCCCAAGGGGGAGATGGTGTTCTTCGTTATCAGGGTCGTCTATGTGTTCCAGGTGTAGATGAATTGAGGCAGTAAATATTTACTCTTATAATAGATTCTAATATATAGAAAAATGATTATATATTAAATTCTCATATTTCTTATTTGTTGCCTATTTTTATGGAAGCCACTATTCATTCATTTTTTATTTACTATATCAAAATGTTATGTTTTTCATTTTTATTACTTTCTTTCACGATGCCTCCATAAAAATATATGATATATTTATACTATAAACATTCATGGTATTTTGATATATTATACAAATTATATTTATATCAAAAAAATACATGGTATAATTATACCATATAAATTATATTTATACCATAAATACATGGTATATTATACCATGTAAATTATATTTTTACCATAAACATACATAGAATATTTTAGATATAAAAATTTGGGAAAATACTTAGAAAAATACCTGAACTTTGCCTGAATTTCCAGTTGAGCATACTGAATTTTGAGCGGGTCCTATTATTCCCCTGTACTCTTTTTTTCATATTTTAATGGCATATATCTGTCTACTTGGACAATGCATGTAATTCACAGACATTAAGCGTGTGAGAGTGTAAAAAATCGTTATAAAACTTTTTTTTTCACATAACCCCTCAATTTTTTTAATTTTAATATTTTTTTATTTTTATTTGTTTTTTCTTGTTTTTTCTTCTCTTCAACAATGGAGTCTTCAACAAAGAACCATGGTTGCTCCATTGTTAAATTGAAATTGAACACAATTTTATCACACACACACACCCCAAATGGGTCATCTTCAACACACCCAATTCATTTTCATCGATTTGACTCAATTTCAACACACACCTCAAATGGGTCTTCTTCAATTCCGTCAAAATAGCAAAATTATTTCCATCAAATTGACCTAATTTCAACATACATACCAAATATGTTTTCTTCAATTCCATCAAATAGCAAAATTAACCTTCTTCAATTTCATCAAAATAGCAAAATTATTTCCATCAATTTCATCCAATTTCAACACACACACCAAATGGGTCTTCTTTAATTTCATCAAAATAGCAAAATTAACCTTCTTAAATTCCATCAAAACAGCAAAAATAACCCACCAACCAACCCACCATTGCCGCCGAAAGGGAATTTGTCAGTCAGGCATGGTAATGGGCTCATCCCAAGCCACTGTGTTGGTTATGGGATCCTTGTGAAAGTCTCAAATATTTTTTTACTAATTTATGGTTATTAGTTATTTATTTCATCATTTTGTTGCTAATCAATTATCACCTAAGATTGATATAAAGAAAAAGAAAAATTCATCGCAATATTGCCTTTGCTACTGGTAATTTTGACAATAGTGGTAAAAATTTTGTTGAAAAAATGATGAAAATTAATGAAAAGAATAAGAATGGAGAAGACAGTAAATAAAAATTAATTTAAAAAAAAAACATGTGTAAAAATGAGATTGACGCATGTATTACACCGCCAGCCGCCAAAACTAGGTATAACATTTCTGGGGGAGAGGCGGAATAAATTCACTTTAAAAAAGTTTAGGGGGTAATAGGACCCCCGCAAAGTTCAGTATGCTCAACTGCAAATTCGATCAAAGTTCAGATATTTTTCTGAGTATTTTCCCTAAAAAAAATTTACCATGTAATACTGAAAATATTTATTTATATTTAATAGATAATTTTTTAACAAGAAAAGTACTTCTGACGTACTGAGATATATAATGAATATTTATCCCATAAATTATATAAGGAATATAATAATAATCTAACTTTGACAAAAATTATATTTAAACAACAAAAATACATGGTATATCTGTACTTCCAACATAATGATTTTTATTCCTTGAATATTTATCAATAAAAAGTTATGATTAACCCATTAAATTAACATTAAAATACACAATAATTAAATAATAAAAGATGATTAACATACATGAAAACAAAAAGAAACATACACGAGAAAATAATGCAATACTTTATTTATTTTAAAATATTGAAATTTTGAATACAAGAGAAAGAAAGATTCGGAAGCAAGGATTATCTTTTTCACTTTTAATTTGAAGATTGAAAATCTATATCTTAAATTAAGGTGAATTAATAATTAGTTATATCATTAAATTAGAAATTATAATTATCTTTTTTTATTTTTTTAAATGGCTATATATGTAAAAAAAAAAAAAATACTTTTGTAATATTGAAAAAGTACCATTATTTATGTAGGTAACCCTTATGGATGACCTTTTTATGTAATAATTTGCCTACACAGAAGGGAAAAATAAATCTAATAGGTAGAAGAAAAGAGTATTTTATGCTTAATAGGTAGGCGATAAGGGCATTGCCCCTTTCCGTTCGAAATAATTTCTATTAATTATGTTGTATTAAGAAATTTATATTTATTTATCATGAACCTGTGCAATATCTGAATACACACATAATAGAATAAATTATTTTAATATAGATAGTCCCATCCACAAGGAAGCGGAGATAGTTTACAGAAATTGTTTAAATTGATGAGTGGACAACATTTACTATTATTTGCTCATATATGTAATGACCAAGAAAATGTAAAGGGATTCCTTTGTCGGTCAAAATTGGCCCCTTCGCGAATGTTTCATAATTTCCATTCATTTTTATTACAACGATCAAGGATTTGGTTGTTGCACAAGTCGTTCTTTAGATATGTTTAGTTGCTGCATATATCTATAATTTATATTTATAATGTATAATCTATATCTAATCTATAATTTATTTATTTAAAATTTATATTTATAATTTATATTTATATTTATATTTATAATTTATATTTATAATTTATAATTATAAGATCTTTCTAATACTTTGACATATAATGGCAGATATGCAGATATAAATCATGATGTAAAACAAATAATTTGATTATGTAATGCACATATTCATAGAATTCTTCTGAAATATTTTTCATTTCAGCAGGACTATAAGTTTCAAAAAATCATGTCCTAAATTTTTTTCATTTTTCACCAAAAAAATTCTTTTTAATATAATTTCTTGCCTGTGAACCAGGATTAAAATCTATTAGGTGCGGAATCATAATTTAACTGGAATTAACATCAAACTCCATTTCAGAGGAATAGAAGACTGGGGAACCACCTCCATGACAGAAAAAGCCATGACAATGAAAGGATCAAGAATCTCCTTCACTTATTGGGACTATATAAAAGTCTATACTCAGACACTATATTATAAAACATTAAACATAAACATACTTGGTTTCTAAAGATTTGTTCTAAAATCTTTGAAGACCCAATTCCCAATTAGTTTATTCAATGGTGGTCGTATCATGGCCTTACTATTAAAATACTGTCGGCAGAATATCTGCATCTTTACAAAGAATTGGCTAAAGTATCACTATTCTTAACAGATTTATATCACTCGAACCACGTCTGCAACTTGGATAAAATCGACCAAATATATTTCTTTATAGAATTCTCCCTTCCATGGATACATAAATGGAGTGTTGAATTTGGTTACATGGCAGACCAAATACCTGGACTCTATAGGGTATTCTATATTAATTTTTGGAAAAAACTAATCAGAAAGACCCCCTCACTAAAATCCCGCATGGATGAGATTTGCTCGAATCTATTAATAGAAAAATCATCGAATACTCTGCTGCTCCACAAAAGAAAGTTGTGGACGATAAAAGTCTAAGTATATCTCTAGAATAATCTCTGTACATGAAAAAGACAAATTAGAATTGATTGAGAAATATTTAGAAGAACTTCAAAAAAATTTGGTAAAAACTATGGAACAATGTTTGGATACTTCTATGAAAAGTCTTACAAGTGAAGCAACTGAAGATATCCAAGAATCTCAGCAACTTCCGTCAGAAAATATTATCAATGATGAAGAAATTGAAAAAATTAAGGAATTACTCTATCAATTAAAAAGAAAACACAAGATGTGATAAGAAGGACCCATCTTCTAAGTCTAGATGCCTTTACTATGTTTTATATGTATGGGATCAGGATGTAGGGCCCTTTGTAATAGTAAAAACACAATGCGCTATTGTGCGCAGATTTTTTTTCTTTCTATATATAGATTCCTCATTTGTTAAAGAGGCATAAGTTATAAAATTTTTGTTCTTTCATTTTTCTCTTTTAGTCTGCTCTCCTTTCTCTCTTCTCCTCTTGTATAATATTTCAAGTCTTTAATAAAAGAAGGCAGCTAACCAACATTTACTATTCCATCCTTGCACTCGGCCACTTGCAAGGTATTTATTTCATTTTCTTCTGAAGTACTTTTAATACTTCTTCTTCCCTTTCAGCCGTGACTATGTCCGGCTAAAAAACTTCTCATACCTATGTTGGAAATCTAACTTCTCTCACTAGATAATTATGAAAAATTCAGAATTTATCAAAATATGAATGAATTTTTCTATGGTTTCATGACTTGGTTCCAAAATGGTAGTACAGTCTAAATTTAATATGATTTATGTTGGTTTTATCTTTGTGACTACGTTTAGTAAGTTGTGCCTCTTTAGTGATACGAGAACAATGGCCACCTTAGCTTTTGCCGACATCATTCAAAGTTACTATGTGAAGAATCAAGCTTTGGTTGCATGGAGGGCACGGGATTATACTTGGAGGGGACGTTTTGAGCTTACCATTGATCAAACCTGAGTGTGGAAGATTGCTTGGAGAATTGAAGACTTAAGGACTCTCGGGTTTGGACCACCTTTGTTGGTTCACGGTTTTGGTTCCCTTTATTAAGGGCATTTTGGTCACTTATCTTTGTCCAAGTGACACTCCATGACCATCCCTCCTCATTAAGGGCATTGGAGTCATTTTGTGTTCATTTTGTAATAGATTATAAATAGGCTCATTTAGTCTTATTTTCATTAGTTTATGAAAGATGAAATATTGAAACACTTAAAATCCTCTCTCTTAAGAGTAGACCAACTTAGTGTAGTTTTAGTATAGGGCTTGGAAAAGCTAACATTGTTCTTTGCTTGGAAACGGTGGATCTTGAGGTGAGTTGATTCCCTTGACGGTCACCGTAAGAGTGTGGTTTTGATTATTACATTCATTAGGGGTTTTTGAGTTTAATACACTCTTTAGTTCTTAATCTTGTAATAATCTTGGTCTCACTATCTATCCTTTACTTTTGTTGTTGTTATCTTGTGTAGTGGACTGTTTTGGGTCATTTATTAAATCCGAAACTTGTGTTACTGTTGTTGATATTGTTCATCACGTTTTATAGATGTTTTGGTGTTGAAATACACCCTTGTATCTTGTATTCTTGTTGTTGGTAGCGAATGCGAGTGTGGTCTCCATCTTGGTCCTCGACTCCTTAAGATTAGTGGACTGATTTTGGAGAGTGATTTCGTGTTTCCGTTGTCATTCCCGTATCATTTAGCCTGATAACATTAAAGAAAAAGGGCGACCTTTTGCAAAGTAAGAACTTCTATACACATGGGTTTAACATAAATATATTAAACAACTGACAGGCCTCTTGTTTGGGTTAAAGATTATATCTTCCATACAATCATTAAGCTACTTAAAAAAAATTTATATTTCGGTTGGTGTTTTGGTTCGGTATTCCGACTAAGACTTAATCCAATACTTATAAGTTAGTCTGCTAGGCAGCGACTGGGTATGAACTGTATCTTCCCTTCCTGCTGGTAACTCTCTTCCTAAGTTATCTTTACCCGAGATAGAGCTCTTAGCCTCAAGGATTTTCATTTTTTCCTCTTCACTTAAATAATTATCCCACCAGCCACGAAGTTGGCCAGTAAAACCAGCGACAATCATTTTATATATAGTAGAATCAGTATGTCTAGACTTATTCTCAGCAGACGCAGTAGCTTTTGCTATAGTAGAATACATAAGCATTTGATGAACAAGGATAGATAACTATTTTTCAAATAATTGATCTACGTTCCATTTATAAATTTCATCCCCGCTATAAGATGTATTAATTTGATTCCAATCACTTTCTTCTATCAGAACATCTTGAGGAGTTGGTCTTGGATAATAAGTTGTAGTCATTCGGGGAATATCAACATATTTTCCCCCAGTTGTTTTCTTATCATTCCTCTGAGCTTATTAAACTCTGAGTGATTGGTGGCGTTCATAGGAGTAGAATCGATTTTGTTAACGAAAGCATCTTCAATGTGTTGTATATTTGAAAATTCGTTAGACAAATCCATAGGTTTAATATTTAATTTTGAAAAATTTTCATCAAGCAGTTTTTCCAATTCTTCCATATGAGAAGTTGTTTCAAATCCTTCAATATCAGGGGGTCTCTAAATACAAGATCGGTTTAGAAATGACCAAGCCATTTTGTATTACAATTTGTTTGAAAATATTCAGGTGTTTGAATTACAATTCCTTAACGTAATAGGAGTAATATAAATTATAGCACGTTATATTAAAAAATTTAGAAAAAAATTACCTGAAGCTCACACAAAGAAGGCCCAAACATTTTTTAAAAAAGAAAACCCGTTCTTTTAACTTTGGTGGTCCTTTTGTGTTTTTTTTTTTGGAAAACTTTCCTTATAATCAAACGGTCATTTTTTAAAAATAAAAATAAAAATCCTACATTTCTATTAATTTTTAAATAGATTTTAATTATCTTTATAAATTAATTTAAAATTAGAATTCCTTTAATCAATTAATTAATGATAGTTATTTCTTTATTTAGGTTTAGATCTATTCTTGATCCACAAAAGCTAATTGAAAAGTTTTTTTTTTTATAAAATTTGGATGTATCTTATGATTGAAGAGGCAAATTTGTTTGTGATTTGAGGTAAGCTTTTAAAAATTTTAGTACATAATTAATTTATCATTTATTATTGATAGACAATTGTTAATCGGAAAGTTGATGCAAGTTTTTAAAAATTGAGTATGGTCATGAAGTTTCCTTGATAGACAATTGCTTATCGAGAAGTTTCTTTTGTGAAATTTTGATACATCTTATGATTAAAGAGACAAATTTGTTTGTACTTTGAGTTAAGTTTTCTAAATTTTTAGTATGTTTTTTACTTAAAATCTTAATAGTATCTATGTTTAAAGAATAAATTTACTTGTGCTTTGAGATAAATTTTCTAAAATTCTAATATGTTTTTAAAGTTTACAATAATAAAATTATCATGTATTCTCGGTGGACAATATTTGTTTTTCTTTTTTAAATATTAATGCTATCAATGATTGAAGAGATAAATTTACTTGTGATTTTAGGTAAGTTTTAAAATTTTAGTATATCTTTTAATGTTTATAAAAATAAATTATCATGTTTTTTTATATAATTAATTTCTAATTGAGAAGTTTTATTTTGTAATTTTAGTATGTTCTTGAAGTTTAAATAATTAATTATTATGTATTTTTGATATATAATTTCTAATTGAGAAGCTTTTTATGATTTTTCTTTATAATAACTCATATACAGTTAATAATTTAAAATTGACTTATCTACAATATTGACCACAAGAAATTGGTTAGTCATTCTAATTCCATATAAATTTTCTTTTAAAATTTAATTTTATGCAATTATTTCAATTGTGAAAAAACTATGGGATATGATCATTATCTATAATCTATCTATAATATATAATCTATATCTATAATATATAAAAGTGTGAAGGGCCTAAGAAATATTATTTGAACTTTTTATCTTTTATTAAAAGTCTCTGTTTTAGACAAAATCATCTTTTAACTATTTTTTTCTAATATTAAGAGTTGAAAATTAATTAAATATATTTATGGCAAAGTCTTTCCTTATTATAAGTCATCATAATTAATGACAACTAATACTTTTTTTCAATAGTTAAGAATTCTAAATCAATTAAATTTGATTTTAAGATGATTTAAAAAATCTAAAACTAAATATAAAAGCATTAGAATAATAAAATTTTAAGAAGTACCGTTACAGAGAAAGACCTTAGAGAGATTGATCATACTCGGATCAAATACATGCTCCTGGTTCATATTCTCTTCTGATTAATTTATTATGAGTTTTACTTGATATACATTATTATTCTAGTTCCTATCATTTATATGTAATTATATGTCTAACTTAATCTTGTAGAGTAAAAAACAAGGTTAGTGTCCCTGCAATATTAAGGTTGGATAGATTATGATCTTTTATTTATTAATGATTTTAGACATTATTTTATCATGTATCGAAAGTTGTATCACTACAGAAAGAGAGCATAATGTATTTGTTAAACTTTTACACTTCATTAAAATTTTTTGCAATAGATAATATCATTTAATTTTAAAATAATCAAACATTACGCGTGCGAAACACGTGCGATCAAACTAGTTCTATGATACATATGTAGCGCTAGATATAATTTTATTATACGTGGAAAAATGTTTTGACGGAAAAATATTTTGATGTTATAAATTTGATCACCAAAAGAAAAATCAATTATCTACCACGTTATTCAAGTTTTGGATTTTAGTATAAAGTTCGAACCTAGGAGGATTTTCCTGGTTCTTGGAGGTTCCTGATATAGCAGATTTGTAAGACCGAGTAGAGGGATTGAGAAGCTCCTGGGTGGTTTGAGGTTGTCACTGGGCTTCCAGGTAAGCTATGGTCTACTTTGCTTTACGATATAGTGTTGTGTAGATTGAATGCATGATAGGGATCTATATGACATATTTAAGGTTATTTTTTTGTTCCGACACTCTTATTTTTTTCCAGGATCCTTAGACAAGAACCATATTTTGTAATCCTTAGATTAGGTAGTTGTTTCTCCCTTTGTCACATTTCTTAGTATGTGTAGTTGTGTACTGATAATTTTGCCACTTTTGTGTCTTTTTAAAATGATTGTGTGATGTTAATTTGTTAATCTATAATATTAGGATAATTATCATGTGAAAGGTGTTGATTTCAGGTAATTTGATGTTGACAGAAAACTCTGATGAAAATAGGTGAAATTGAGGTTAAACAGAGCAAAAATGGGAATGTTGGAAAAATTAGATGAAAATTATTCACAACTATCAATATTTTGTATGACCGCGAGCACGGCCCGATCAAAGTCAAAGACACAAGATCGCTAAGTCACATGTTGCAATTGTAATCAACTAAATGTCAACTGATGTTCCATGGTTTCATGGAACTTTCGATGCTTAAAACTTGAAAATATGCAATTACTTAGGTCCGTTTTGTTAGATATGATGTGTTTTTGTGTTTGTTTTACAAAAAAGTAGGTTTTTGGAGCTTAAGAGAAGAAAAATATTTGAAGTGTGTAGAAGTCACTACATACGAGACCACGTATGGGCCGTAAGTGCCATTTATGACCACCATAAGTGGACTCCTAAGTATCAGAAGAAATTATCTGGAGAACGTAAATGTTGAAGTTTTGTTCTAACATTTACGAAGGGATACCTACGACACGTAAGTTCTACTTATATCCATCGTAAGTTGTCGCGTATGTTTCAGAGAAATCAAGTTTTGAGAAGTTGAAGTCTGATGAAGTGTCTAACACCTATGATGTGGTCACTTATGGGCCGTAAGTACCACTTATGTCCCTTAAGTGCATTCTTAAGTGGTACTACTGCAGCATGAAGAATTTCTGTCACTTACAACCCACTAGGGGCCCGTAAGTGTTTCCATAAGTGACCACCGACCCAATTTTCCTTATTTATTTTGGATAGGGTTTTTAGGGTTTTATGTAAACTATAAATACCCTTTTGATTTTTTTTGTATCATTTTACACACTCTTTACATTCACAAACATATATTGATTCTAAGATTCAACTTTTGATCTTGGACTCTGTTGTTCTTAATTATTTGGTTGATCATTAATTTGAGACTTTGGGTTTTCATCTTAAATTGTTGTGAGATTAATCTTATGCTTTCTTTTATGAATTCCTTGGATATTCTTGCAAACATGAGAGTCTAAATCACCTAAGTAGGGTTGTGGAAAACCTGACAGAATAACGAAGTAGAGGAAGTTTGAGATCCTTCTAAATCAGTATTTATGCAGGTAATCTTATCTTATTCATTTTGTATGCTTTCTTAACTACTGCAGAATTTAGGAACTTGCCTGCATTCGATATCATCGACACAAGAGAGGTTGAGATTAGGAAAAAAAGATTATGATAGTAATTTGATGCTACCAACCCTTATCTAATCAACTTGACACCCAAAAAGAGATAGTTGAACTGGGATAAAGCACAAGGGTAAGTAAGGTAACACCCTGATACTCACAAGGTGAAGAGTAAAATTTACTAAATGCATTCACAAAGCAGTTTGTGATACATAGCTTGTCAGATTCTGCATTCAGAGCATTGATATAGTTGAATTGATCATGATAAGTCTGTGAAGCTAGTAAGCTAGGGAGAATACAATCCTAGTATTCATCTCAGATGGATTTCAACTAAAGCCATCAAGACTTGTTACTACTTTATTGTTTTTATAGCAAAACCCCACTTTTACTTTCCTGTATTTTTCGGCTCCTTCAACAGTTTGTGAGAGACATTAGGCCTATTCCCTATGGGTTTGACCCCAAACTCTATTGGGTTACTATCTTTTACATCGATAATATTATATTTCTTTGGAGGTATATCTTAGGCGACATCTAATTTTGGCGTAGCTGCCGAGGAATATAGTTACAGATTAATTGATTGAAGTTGTGAGGCTATTGTGTTTTATACTTTTACATTTTTTGGGGTGTACACTAGTGTATTTCCAGTACTAGGAGTCAAGAAAATCCCTTGATCATGCTTGTCTAGAGCTTAAAAGAATCCTATGAAAAATTGTAGTATGTCAGAACATGGTCCTGAAGCTCATCATAAGGGGCTTCGAGATGATCCAATTAACTTGCCTCCCCTACCCTTACATGGTGTTCAGGAAATAGTGTAATACCCCATATTTTCCTAGCCTAGATTAACTCCCAGTACATGAGTGATCCAATATAATTTTTTCTAAATACTCAGTATTTTTTTCAGTTTAGAGCATGCCAATGCGTAGAAAATTCAATTAGCTTTCCAATGATATAAAGTTCGCCCAAATCTGAAACCTGAGAGAAAAGTTAGAGCCATTTTGGTAAAACAGTGTGCTAACTGGCACTCCGGCGCATCACGGAGGTAGGCCAAATGGCATTTGGCAATTTCCAGTGAAGTTCTGTGATACCACCACATCGCACCACCAGTCAAATTCATAATTGTCCAATTCCAGTAAGGCAATGCGATCATGGCACATTATGGCGATGTCCTAGTTCCCAATTATCAGTTTCAAGTGAGGGACCGCGATTGTACCACATTGCACCACAGGTCAAATTCCCAGTCGTCCTTTTTAAAATAGTTTCCAGTGAATTCCAGTAGCATGGTGCGATAGTGGCGCGTCGCGCAAAATGCCCAAATTGAGTTTTTAGTGACGAAAATTAAAAACTTTCTAGGGGTAATAGGATTTTTTTCAAAGACTCAGATCAGCCTTTAAACATGAAATTATGCCCTAAATACCCCATTTTATCATTAATTCCTCACTTTCTCTCAAGATTAAAACACTCTCTCAAAGAGGGGCAAAACCCTAGCTTTAAAAATGAAGGTCAAGATCAAGAAATCCTTCAAGAACTTCAAGAATTAGCATTCCAAGGTATGTTAGGTGTTCATTCATGGGTTCCTTTCACCCATGAAGTCCAAGAACCCTTTTTCAAAATACAAAGATTGTGTATTTATGATTTTCATGATCTAATTGAATTGAATTCATGTTCATGTTATTGTTGGGTTTTAATCCATGATTTAATTTATAAGTTCCAAGAATTGAACCTAGTATGCGTTGAATTACATGATATTCATGATAAACCCTTCAATTTTCAAGTTGATTATTGTAACCATGTTAACCCTAAGTGTTTATGATTTAGTGAATCAATTATTCTTCTTATGTGTTTGATAAATTGTCTATGAGAATAAAATAATGCCATTTCAGCATGCTAACATGTATTTCCCAATTATGTACAAGCTTATGCCTATAAGTGTTTGATAAAATAATTATGTGATTTAACTAGTGAAGACATGGCATGTGATTATGTGATCCTATTAATGCACAAGTTTATGTATATCACGTGTTTGATAGAATATCTAAATGAGTGCATTGTTAAGAAGCAAGTATTGTTATGCCTTTATGATCATGCTATGCCTTTCTTTTTATGCTATCGAGTCCTGGGAGTATTTAATATCCGACAATCTAGCTGTTTACCTAGAGTCAGTGTTAGTTATAGAATAATATCAATCATGTCACGATTAGTAGAGTTTAGTCAGCTACAGAACTCAGTAGAACTCAATCAGTTTTAGAACTCAAGAAAAACTCAGTAAACTCAGTATCAATCCAGTCTAGTTTTGTATACTCAATTCAGTGTCTTTTAGTTGGAAGTATGATTTATCACCGAGCGAGTGCAGGGATGACGAATTCCATATCAGAGAGGCAGAGTCGTTAGTAGCAGTTCCTGTACTCTAGAACTACGTAGCTAGTGCAGGATGAGGAGTCACCCATCAGAATAGGATTGATTACCTCCCAGGGGTGACCCATCAGATTAGGCTTAGCTCCGCCCAGGTGTCACCTGTCAGTTGGGCTTGGTATCCTAGTTTTCCAGTGTTAGTAACCGTGGTACGGTAATAGCACCCTTCCAACTGGGGTCATAGGTTAGACCCCTATCAGCTCAGATTTGGGGCATGTCAGCTAGATGATTTTCTCTTATAGTTTTAGTTTCAGTCTTCAGTTTAAAACTCAGTTAAGTCTATAGAATCAGGATTGTCAGACACAGTCAATCAGTATTAGTAAATGAGTTATCAGTAACTTCAGATATCAATTACTCAGTTATCAAAACTCAGTACCTAGCTTCAGAAAAGCCAGTTATAGTATACATATATGCACAATATTACATACTCAGTATTTACAGTAGTTTCAGTTATCCATGTACTCTTATATTCAGTTACTCTATGTTATTCAGTCAGTTATGGTTAATGCATGCAGACCCTTATATTCAGCCTTACCACGTCTAGCATACCAGTACATTCCACATACTGACACATACTCTTTCTTTACACTATGATGTCTCATATCATAGGTTCAGATGCTCAAGTTCCCGACCGTGCTTAGGCAGATCCAGTCAGCAATCACAGATTTAGTAGTGAGTCCTAATCTATCGAGGATGTGCTTTTATTTCAGTATTTTAGTTTATCAGTATTTTAGTAGTTGGAGTTAGTTGGGGGCTTGTCCTATCAACTCCATATTCAGATTATTTAGTTAGAGGCTTTTAGACTAGACCCATTCAGATAGTGTTTAGTTTTAAGATAGTTTTACCAGATATTATATTTTATCAGTATTTTAGATTTTGAACCTTATGGAAATCTAACTTAATTCCGCATTTAATTCAATATTATTATCCAGTGCTCACAGTAGATATCAGTCATATGTTAGCTTGTGGTCCTTCGGGATCGTAAGCATCGTGTGATGACTAAAGGGTAGTCTTGGGTCATTACAAACTTGGTATCAGAGTCTAAGGTTTAATAGAGTCCTAGGGAATCTAAAAGCCGCATCCCATAGAGTCTTGTGCATGGGTGTATAGCGCGCCACACTTATGGACATGAGGCTATGAGATATTTTAGGAAAAGTTTCCCTTCTTTCAGTATTCATATCGTGTGAGTGAGCATGAGCTCGAGCTAAATTCTCAGTCTAATCCGTTTTTTACTTCTGGTTGCAGAACATGCCTCCCAAAAAGACTAATGAAAGGAGAATCTGAAAATAGTCAGCACCTCAGCCCATTCAGACAGATCCCCTGAATGAACACATCTCCCATGATTAATTCAGAGATGATTTCACTACGTTAGTAAATTCAGTAGTTGCTCAAAACAACCTACAGTCTGTTGTCCTATCTAGGCTTGGGGTTCATACTCAACAGAGCAAGGGGGAGAAACGTAGGAAGAAAGATAGAAAGAATAAAAATAATAGAGTTAAAATAAGTGATTTTAGGCCAAGGTCAGAGAGTGGTAATCGGTTCCAGTTCCATAAAAAATTCTCATCCCCAAATCCTTCTGCAGCTAGTGCTCTAGTGACAAAGTTTAGAAATGTCATTCGAGATAGCACGTCAAACTCCAAGTCTCAGGGGAGCATGAGAAGAGGTCGTACCCACCAACTTTGCCAAAAATATGGTAGAAATCATCAGGGTTTATGTAAGGCTGGCAGTGGCATATTTTAGGTGTGGCAAGTTAGACCATAGAATAAGAGATTCTCCTCATCAGGTTCACTGGGTCAGTTTAACCATCCTTCAGCTCAGTCCGGTCGCCTGCACCAGCAGGGTGCCACTTCTTGTGCCACCAGTGGGCAATGCCCAAATAGGCTTTATACACTTCAGTACAGAAAAGAGCAGGAAATTTCTCCTGATGCGGTCACTGGTATGTTACAGATCTTCTATTTACATATTTTGCCTTATTAGATCCAGGAGCTTCTCTGTCTTTTGTAACTCCTTGCATAGCAGTCGACTTTAAGTCAGACTAGAAATCTTAATAGAACTTTTCTTAGTGCTTACCTCAGTAGGTAAATATATTCCAGCAAAATAATTATACATAAATTGCTCAGTTATAGTATTTCGAAAAATCCTTTTAGTTAATTTCAGTGATAGAGTCATTCTATTTTAGTTTCTTGATGAACCAGTCCTTGAATGAAGGGGTAGTACCTCAATTTCAGTTGATTTATGTTTGAATCTCTAGATTAAACTAGTAGAAAGAGAAGTTAAGAATTCTAAGTTAGTTAGTGTTGAGTTTTCTATATGATAATTATTGGGGAAATAAAAAGCTAAGAATCATGTATCAGAAGGAAGTATAAGAAGTGGACCTTACATTATCAGGAGTAGTCCTTCAGAATGAGTTTAGTGTTTATGAGCATTATCATATCTCAGACTCTTGAGTAAAGTGGTCTCATCTTGATTTAGAGTTTATTAAGGGTTTCACAGACTTAGAATAACGACTTTAAGCTAAGAGGGAGATGGTGGAACAAGTAACCAAGTTAAACTTTTAGATTTTAGTTATAATGTCAGTATATGTAGAGGAGTAGTGGGAGAGGTTGATGCCCATCCCGTCCCTACCTCATTTCAAAGTTTTGCACTTTAACTATCACGATATCTACTCATTCCTTACATGTCAGCTCTATGATCATAGTTTCTATTTTTACACGTTATCAGAAATTATATTCGTTTATAGTTTTTAGTATAAGGAGTTCTAGTTTCCTAAGAATTATGAATCTTGTTCCAAGATTACAGAAACTTTAAACTCAGGTCATGCAGCTCATGACTTATGTACTCATGCCTTAGAGTATGCTCAATTTCCATGACTTATGCTATACTCCTAATGATCAGTTAAATTCAGATTTATGTCATATATATGCTTAGTCTAGATCTCTTGATAAAGCTAGGATGTTGATATTCTATTCCTCAGGTCTCAGTTAAGTGTCAAGTTTCGTATAGTGTCCATTCATGCTTTAGGTCCTCAAGTTTTAACCTTCAGTGAACTCTCCTTATTTGATGGTATGGTAATGAGCAGTTGCTTAGATGGGAGAGAGAAAAATTTTTACGTTAAGGAAAGATTGTTGCATGTTTGTTTTAAATGAGGCATTAGTTATGAATATAGGCTTGAATGTCATGTTGATGTGTATGTGGCTAGATAAATTTTGGATATTTGAGTAGACTTGAACTTACTGGAATGATTCAGTCTAGCTCAGACCTCAGTAGGTAGAGTTATCAGTGCCCATGTAAATATTTTTAGTAGCCAGAACTGAAATATGGTGTTGAAGTAGAAATTACAGTTGAGGGAATAGTTAAGAAATGTGGCTAGGATGGAAAGTTAGTAGTTTTAGTACATGCGGCTTATTAACTCTGTCTTAGATGATGTTTCTAGGACTTTCTCCATAGTATAGAATCTTAGCCATGTTGTGATCCAGATGTCTTATTCAGAAAATGAAAAGATTTCATTGCTCACTAAAGTTAGTAGAACCTTATAGAAAGAGTGTCAAGAAATATTCTAGTTGAGTGTAATTTTTCAGTATGAGTTAGTCCGTAAAGCCAGGAATTCAGTTTAGCAGTCAGACGAAAAAGTTCGTATGGTTTCCCATTTTTTCACCTTCATACTATACAAAGTTTTGTGAGTATGACTATTCCAAGATAGTGCATCCTAGTAGTTACAAGTTCAGCCCAATTCATGTATCATGCCTCAGTTTCAGATCTCAAATATTCAATCACAATTTAGTTTGTAGGTACCCCGTTCATAGACTCAGTTTTTTCTCACTTTCTCAGCCAAGGCAGCATTCTTCGAAGCAAATAATGTCCCAAGGGGGAGATTCACAATAACCCCCGAGCTTTCATGTCCTAAACCTTTCAGTTTCTCTTTATGTAATGAATCTAGTTTTGAGTAATGGGTACTCATAAGTCGACCCTCTCATTCCAATCTAAGACGAATGACCATTCCCAAGTCATGGCATGTATTCAAGGGCCCAGTTCAGTTTATGATAGTCAGTCCATGTATCATGTAACACACTCAATCATTTTCTCATGTTCCCGTTCATACGTTCATTAAATGATCTTAGGTTCATTAATATTCTCAGCTTAAGGTAATAGTCTTTCTTAGCTCTACTCCCTTCTATGTTCAATTACAGTTTTAAACTTGGTATCCCTTACCATTGCATAACCAGTCATGCATTCATGAATCAGTTTAGTCATGTATTCCATGCATCAGATATGCATATTTAGTATGAAAATTCATCTTGTCAGTAGTTCAGTCATGTATTCCATACATCAGATATGCAAGTTCAGTATGTAAACTCTGTATATATCAGTGTTTCTCAGCTTAATCAGTCTCATTCGAGGATGAATGTTCCCAAGGGGGAGATATTGTAATACCCCATATTTCCCTAGCCTAGATTAAGTCTCAGTACATGATTTTTCCAATATAATTTTTCTAAATACTAGGTATTTTTTAGTTTAGATCCTACCATTCAATTAGCTTTCCAACGATATAAAGTTCGCCCAAATCTGACACCCGGACAAAGAGATGGAGCCATTTTAGTAAAACAGTGTGCCAACTGGCACTACGATGCGTCGCGGAGCCAGGCCAAATGGCATTTGGCAATTTCCAATAAAGCTCCGTATTACCACCATATCACACCACCAGCCAAATTCATAATTGTCCAATTCTAGTAAGGCAATGTGATCATGGTGCATCGCGGCGATATCCCAGTTCTCAGATGTTAGTTTTCAGTGAGGGACCATGATTGTACCACATCGCGCCACAGGTCAAATTCCTAGTCGTCCTTTTTAAAATAGTTTGTCATAAATTCCATTAGCATAGCGCGATATTAGCGCGTCGCGCCAGATGTCCAAATCGGGTTTTCAGTGATGAAAATTAAAAACTTGCTAGGGGTAATAGAGTCTTTTTCATGACCCAGATCATCCTTTAAACATGAAATTATGCCCTAAATACCCTATTTTATCA